>JALJCO010009935.1:0-1291919 GCA_023101725.1 Atherinomorus stipes | reverse complement strand
GGGATTATCACGCTTCCGCAGTTCGGATTCCGGAAGTTGGGGAACATTTGACACTTCCTCTTCCGGGCCATATAAACGACAGCCGTTTCTGCTCTGTTCATACTGTTTAAATCGGATAAACCCAAACATACTCAAGTTTTCACTCCTAGACTGAAATGATACTAAGGAAGAAGTGGATCAAAGCGATCGATTCGCCGCGGTGAAGGACCGAACTTTATAATAAAACGACACACGTTTGTTTGTGGCCGGCAGACTGCACAGTCGTGTTAGCAGGTTAGCATTAGCCAGCTCGATAACGTGCCTAACTTTGTGCGGCTGAAAACACACAATCATCTGAAAGCGTCTCCTTTTTTGGCAGTCCCCAGTTGTTCCACTGGAAACGGGGAGGTACAGACCCGATTTTCAGATGTTTGTGTGTTTTAAGACGCACAATGTTAAGCACGTCAGTAAGCGTTAGCTGGCTAATGCTAGCATGCTGTGAAGTGCCGGTGTCGTGCCCCACCGGCGACAAACAAACGTGTGTTTTATTATAAAGTTCGGCCCTTCACCGCGACGAATCGATCGCTTTGATCCACTTCTTCCTTAGTATCATTTCAGTCTACAATGAAAACTTGAGTATGTTTGGAGTTTATCCGATTTAAACAGTATAACAGAGCAGGAACGGCTGTCGTTAACATGGCCCGGAAGAGGAAGTGTCAAAATCCGGGCACTTCCGGTAAGCGTGATAATCCCCTATATCTCATTCATTTGTTTACGTCATC
Source organism: Atherinomorus stipes (assembly GCA_023101725.1). Classification (NCBI taxonomy): domain Eukaryota; kingdom Metazoa; phylum Chordata; class Actinopteri; order Atheriniformes; family Atherinidae; genus Atherinomorus; species Atherinomorus stipes. The sequence continues at coordinate 1,291,158 of JALJCO010009935.1, read as the reverse complement.
AAATGTACCGCCACAACCCGTCCCACAGACTGAACCGGAAATCCTTTCTTGGCGTATTGTAAACCGGAAGTTCTGAAGAACGTGTCATGTATAAACCCCATTGGGACACACTACGCACTTCAACCCCTCAACAGGAGCGCACATTCCAGGGGCGCAAGGGTGGAAGTGTGGGTATTGGGACAGGGCCTTAGTGGATGATTGGAAAACCGGAAGTTCTATAGAATGAACCCCATTGGCAGAAAAAAAAAAACATCACGGCAAAGTTAGAAGCTTATACTAAAAAGACCTTGATACTGTATTATTTCTTAACATCTGAAAGCATTCACAGGGTAGTAAACCTTACAGTACAAGTCTTGGCTATAGATGGTTAAAGATTTTTTTTTTTTTTTTTTTTTTTTGAGGGCATTATTCTTAAATGAAACTTCTTGAGTATTTCCCTGCAGCTCTGTGATGATGAATAAATCTCTTAGAAAATCCTTTGAGTCAGTTTGAGTGTTTGAATGCCATTCGTCTTGAAATATTCCTGCAGAAAACCCTCCCCGTCATTGAGCCATTTCAGGCAGGAGAGAAAGGCCCAATCCCAATGTTCCCCCTACTTTCAACCACTAGCCCCTACTCAGTACCCCTAGCCCTCGCCCACTATCACTACACCCTCCAATTGAAGCCAAGAGGGGTAGAGCTTTGTAATCTTCCCTAGGAATTGGGACACCACTTGCTGCATTTACGTTCAGGCACGTAAGCGACTGCGTAGTGACGTTTGCACATCTCACCATAACAACACACCCAGCAACAGCACAGAGTTAACAGCTGTGGTCGTTTTTCATCGTGCTTCGGTTGATTAATAAACAACCACATGGAGAAGACGTCGCCATTGACTGTTGTCTCTTGTAAACTGCATAACACCTAATCTCCCCAAATTTTTCTGATTTCCCCCCACACCACCACCACCACCCCAACCACCCCCCAATGCCAGAGTTAAATTGGCCAATTCACTCCCCATTGTTTCCTTAATCAGGTAATTCTTGCACCCATGTTCTGACTGTCTCTGCCACTTACCTATTTCACCTCAGTGTGCACTCAACAGCATGTGTGTATATAACTAACACGTAACTAACTAAAACACAATTAAAATAGGTGACAGTACAATTTGTCATATCATATCGCGTGAATTAAATAAAAAAAAAAAACAACAACAACAACATTGAGGACATATAATGTCACTCCTACCTAAGATAGATCTCACAACTCTCTGCTCAGCAGCTGGTTTCTCTACCCACTGTACTAAACAACTACAAGCTTATGTGACAGTGGGGTCCTGTCACTATGCCTCCGACTGATCATGTGCCCTGGCTACTTGGCTACAGGGATGTCCCTTTGGCTGAATGGTCAGGGTGCATGACTTTCACCCAGGAGTCTGGGGTTCAAAGCCCACCCAGGCCCTCTGTTGCTTACCTTGCCACACTTACATTGTTGATTCTCCCCAAACTGTCTGTAATCATGGGCAGCCTGTGTGATTTCAGATATGTTGCGTGTGAAACACTCCGTTCAAAACATTTTCCCTTCTTATTTTAGACAAGTCCAACAAAAGAAGATGGTTTGGATGGTTTTATTATTTATAATTGAATGTTTTATTTGGGCTCTTTAGATCGAGGCACGGAAGGGCTCCATGTGGTCGAACAGCTAATTGCACGAGTGTTACGAAAAAAACGTGTAACCTGTACGTACATTTGTATGTTTTCTTCTCCAAGTCCTGTCGCTCTCCAGAGGTTGCTATGTTCCCTTTTCTCTGGCCCTTCCTCAGCAAGTCAGCATCTGACGTCCCTGGCTCTGAAGGGCAAGATTCATACCCCCTACCCCTTATGTGCACTACCCCTACATGCAAAGAAGAATTGGGACACCAAAATTTAGGGGTAGGGCTAAAACGTAGGGCTAGTGGGTGTATTGGGACGCCCCCAAAACCTGTCACAATTGAAGTAGAGGGTTTTTCGTGGCTTCTTGTGTGCCTGTTTCTCAGCCCGGTGTCAAGTCTCCTGCCAATGTAGAGGTGTCTCTGGAGAAATAAGGCACTGTTGCAGCCCTCGGCCTGGAATGCTGCCCTACTTGGCAGCTCACATGAGCTCCTCAACTCTGCAACCCCACACCAATTTTGGTGGGAGTATTCTCTTCCCTCTGTTTTGTCTGACTCGTCCAAAAAAGCCAAGACTAATTACTTTTTTTCCATCCAAGTTTTAAAATTCAGCGTTAAGCTGGTTGAATTGTCTTTAGTGTTTGACCCAAATTATACACCAGAAAAAAAATCTCATTCCTTCTACAGTATGTGCAATAAATCAATTTGACCATGATTTTAAAGATTGCCTTTCTAGAAAATTGGACCAAAATAAATTAGTGCAAGAGAGGCAGAGTTGTGAATAGGCTGTCCATATTTCTTTACAACCTCCATGCTGTTGACAATAAACTAATTCTGTCTAAAACATGTTTTTTCATTGACTTGGTAAAAGTCCACCATGGTTACAAAATAAATTTTATGACTGTTTTCACAAGCTGATTGCAACTCTGCATTTTGAGTACACTGACCTTTACGGTAACAGTGTGCTCCTTTAATCCGTCTCATGCAGGTTTCGCAGCATTATGGAAATGCAGCACTAATCTGCTGCTCAACCCGTTTAAGGATGATGGGTAACTTCAAGCACTGATTAAACTGGAACTATGTAAATAGCAATCGTTAAGTAGTTGCTCTGTAAAATATTACAAGTATTTTTGATTATCTGATACATTTGTGAAGTACTTCCAACTTTTATATCTTGCCCTTAAACATAAGAGAGAGAATATCAAAGCAAATAGATGGCAAAAGTGTGCTGTTGTGCATGAAAAGAAGCTTAAAAATGTATCCTGAGCACTTTTTGCTGCAAAAGGAAATAACACAGACACACCATGTTTGTAACAATAAACTATTTTTTTCATATTTACATTTGTACCTAATGTGCAAATTAATAATTTAAAGTAGTGTAAAACTCTTAAAGGAATACAAAATAATATCTTACAGTCCTACATGGTGAGAGTCCATGAACTAGTCACATAGAAACAAAGAGGAGCAACACTGCAGTGTGTACAGGAGAGAGACAGAAGCAAACCGAGGGAGCAGTGGACATCCTTGGCCAGGACACACTTCGTTAAGGACAGCATGGTACATTATCCAAGCATCACCAGAACAGACAGCAACACAAACACCGCGTCTTTTACAGTAGTCATGTTGAATGAGCAGAAAGCACTTGGAGGCCTGGGGCTTTTTAAAATCCCACTGATTGGTTAAAGCACTGATGATCACAAAGGCTTGAGGTGCTCATAGCAGCAGGTGCTTCTTTTAACGGCCTCTAGATATGGAAGAAGAACAATCTCACACTGGACCGGTGACACGTTTATACTGCAGGTCACCACATAGTGCTATTAGCATGATTGCACATTGTGATGTGTGCATGTGTGTCTGTGTGTGTGCGTGTGTGGAGGAAGGAAGGGAAGGGGGAGACACGTAATAACACTTCAGACAATTACACATCAGCCTGCCTTCACAACTCACAGTTCATCTCATCTAACACGTCTACCGAGAAGAGTAGCTGACAGGCAACTCAGCGAGACACCATTAACAAACACTGCATATTTGAGAAGCAATTCAACTTATGCATGTTGTTTGGTGTTTGGCACAGAAATATTTTGAATATTTGGACTGTAATTTGTTCTTTTAAAGAAGCCATCTTGGCAGTGCTTGTGGGGCAAAAACGTGAAATGAAATCTTGCACAATATTTTGAGTCCAATTCTGACACAGCAAACCCCTCCCAACATGGCAAGAACAGAGGTACACTTGACAAATAACAGTTTTACCCTTCATCCTAATCCAACATTACAATCTATAATGCTTACATTTGAATTCCTGTAGTTCAAATTTGTTTACAAAAGCACACTGTGACATTCTTTTACAATTTACAAGACATAGTTAACCTACAGTAACTACATTATTGGTGCATAGACAAAATTGGGAGAGTGTGTAGCAAAAATCACCAATTTATTGCTTTAAAGTCTAATATTAATCCCCCGTTAAATTTCTTTTGATTGCAAAACAACTACAAATTTTCCACAGAGATTTTGAAGAACCAGGCAGAGGTATTGCATTCAAACTGATTAGAAGAGCTAAAATGTTCCTTCCTGATGAGATGCAAATCTTTTGTACTTCAAAAAATAAAGAACTTTCCTTCACATACAGAAAAATTACATCACAGAGATGACTTTTACTCTAAAACAAGTAAAAGACTAAATTTAATGACACAGAAGTAAAAGAAAACATCTGGCCAAAGCTGCTCCCTGTTTCAAGTTCTACTTCCCCCATCATAAAGTAATCTTTACCAACAAGGGAAGGGTGATGGGAACACGCAAACATTCTTCAAAAAGGAAAAAGAAACCAAAGAAATTGGGAAATGTTCGCCTTTGTGTAATTCGAAATGTAGAGCGCAGATGGTGTTATTCCCTCAAGTCTCCTGTGGCCGTGTTGTGGCTGCAGTAGCGGTGATGGCTATACAGGCCTCTGCATTTTGCTCTCCCTTTCCCTGCGTTTAAGCTCCTCTCTGTAGCAGTACGAACAGTAGTTTTCTGTCTCCGGCCTCCCGTAGAAGGAGCAGTTCTCCCTCTTGCAGCGGCGCTGCTGAAAGCAGTACAAAGGGCTTCCAGAGCTCCGCCCTTTGGTTTTGTCTTGGTTGAGCCAGGTGTGAGACGAGTTGTCCTCATCAGCAAACTCAAGGCAGTCCTGAATGTCTCCCGCATTGAATCCATTTGTGTAAGTGTGGGACTTGTGTTCGCCGGGCATGTTGTAGGCCAGGGTTTCCATGGTGTTAACAGTACGGACCCCTGACAGGCGAGCAGGGCTGTAACTCTGGGATGAGAGTGTGCGGTTCTGCTGGGGGTAAGTAGCACACGTCTTTAGGGTGCCAACCACAGGTTTATAGGGTTCATCTTGGAAGATGGATGATTGCATGTTGACATCTTGTAAGTGAATCACACTGTGCCTTTGGATGGGCGGTGTATGGCTGTAGTGGGCAGACACAGGAACAGGCCCAGTTCTCTTAGCACCGATACTAGGGGAGGAGTAAGGTGCTGGGGTCGGGGCTGGGTGAGAGACATGGTGCGGAGCTATTGGCGGGGTGAGAGGAGGGACTGGGATGGAAACAAGAGGGGCTGCAGGAGTAGGACTGTTTCTGCCCTGCATCTTGAGACCAAGTAGAGGCTGTGAGTTGTTGTAGGTGTGGTGGGGCAGGACGGGAGAGCAGCTCTCTGGAGGTGAGCTGTCTGATCTTTCCCTCTGGAAGACGCTCTCATGCTCAGGGTTCTTGGCAGCCACCTCGTTAGCGGCAGGGGGCTTCTTTTCGGCCTCCTTCCTCTTCTGCTCCTGCTCCTGACTGAAGCGCTCCTGGGCGTTTGTCAGATAGTAGCTGATCATCTCTTCGTGGAACTGGTGTCGATGGCTGGTGAGCAGAAGCCCTGCAAAAATGAACTTGCGCTCTCCCTGCATGGCAGCCCGCAGGATGTTGAGACTGAGCTTGACATCTGTGCTGTATTTCCAGTTCTCCAAGGTCTTGTCCCCCGAGCTTCTCCCTGAACTGTCCTGTCTCTCAGTTGGGGACGAGCTGGAGGGTCTATCCCTGTCTGTAGGGGAAGGACTGGTGGCCTTCTCAGAGGAAGTGGAGCTTGTAGACTGGCCCGAGTCCTCCTTGTTTCCTTTAGTTGCCTTGGACTCCTTCTTTTTTGCCTTTTCCCCTCCGTTCTCCCCATTACGACCTGAGCCAGAGTTTGATTTGTTCATTTTGCCGTGCACAAGCCCACCTAGACCTCCCATGTTCTTCTTTAGCTTGATACCCAGTGTTTTGCTGAAGCTTCCTAATTTGTTGGCTACAGAATCAGACCGACTCTTGTCCTTGTCTTTTCGCTGCTTGTCTTTGTCCTTCTCTTTGCTGGGTTTGCCAGTGTTGACGTTGGAATTGCTGCCGACAGACTCGCGGTCAGAGTCCATGGACTCAGCGAGAGACTGGACATCCTCACCTGCAGAGGCTGTGGGAGACTCTGGCTGAGCCAAGGGAGCCTGCATGAAGTCACACACAGAAAAACATAGATTAAGTTCATAATTCAGAAGTTGATTAAGAAGTGCAGAGCTATTAAAGTTCCCCTCATGAAAAAATCCTCCCTCTAACAAACAAAAATCAGAAAGAACTTAATTACCCATTTTTGATGACACATAACCAGTACACACATAAATACCAGAGATTATAGCATTCTGACAGTAAATAAAACTGATTGATTGGACTCTGGGGTTTCAAGAACATCTGGAATGAGGGAGTCTCTCCAAAGCGAAATTAACCGTGACAAACACAGCACACATGTGAGAAAAACCCTCACCCTTGTTTCAGATGGGATTCGGATCCATGTTACATTCATGTAGTTGTGCAGCAGGTTGAGTTTGGCCTCCAGAGACAAGATAAGACTGTGAAAGAACATGCATCCATCATCAACAACAGGAAGTTGCATGGCACATTTCACAAATTATGCTTTTAAGATAAGGTTTATGGCATTTTCTAAATGGCTATCATGTTTCAGAGGTCAGTGAATTGAAGGGAATCAGCTACTAGTCACTGACTGAGCAGCAGATAAACAATGCTTGCATTGCAATAATAAAGAGGAGGTATTAGGAGGTGGTTTGAGCATCTTTTCTATGTGTGTCCGCATTGTTCATATTGCAGCTTGTTTAAGGATAAGCTAAACCCCTGACTGGAAGGAATGTGAAACAGAACCCCTTACATAAACTCTGTTAAACTCAGAGAGGGTGTTGCTGCTTTAGAGAGGCCTTTCCTGGGAAACGCGATGGATGACTGACGTGACTCACGATATGTTCTCTCACTACTCACTCTTTGAAGTGACCTGATCCCAGATCTCATAATCAGAGTTAAATCCCCCACACAGAACCTTGTGGGTGGACTGACAGAACTGCCCTGGCCTGCAGTTTTCACTCTCTCACTTTCCGTGGAGCTGCCTCTGCGAGTGCTCCTGTGTGCTTTGTTGATAAGCATCACCCGGTGATATAGTATACAGGACTTACTTGGCTAGCTTGGTATTATCATTGTCATCCCTCCCCCACTCCCAGTCCCTGCCAGGGTCTACGGCAAAATGGAGCGCCAGCAGCTTGTGCTCCGAGTCAGTTAGAGGGATAACAGCTGTAAGAGATGAGATTATCAGAACATCAGTTTGGTCCAGCTTTACAAACAGAAACAACATTGCATGCCATCATTCCTCTTGCAAGCTAGAAGGGCAACATAACACCACAATGCCTGTCTGTGCAGAGAAAAGTATCCTGGGGTAATGTTTGATCTTCCAATCACTTTTTAGGCAGTGAAGTGACTGTAACCAGCGCAATTCATCCACACAGAGAGAAACCCAAGTCAAACTTGATTATTTCTGTTATTACACAGATGGGCCTGCTTAGTCTACTTTTGCCTTTTGAATGATGAGGAAAATAAAAAAAAAAGGAAAATCTGGTTTGTCATGAATCTGGAGCATTCAGATGTTGAATGAAATGATACTAAACAGCTGCTGATTAGAACTCATGATGGGACTGGTTTGTCAAGAAGAGTTTACAGAGAGAAGACTGGAGTCTTGACATTTAAACATCTGCATGAAAACTGGACACAAGTGAGTGTTTTGGCAAATACTGTTCTGTCACAATGTTGCCACACCTCCTTGGTTATTTCCAAAAGGAATAACTGAAAAAAAAACCTCAACATCTCACAGAATAGAATAAGTAGAACAAAAAACTGATTTTCAGATACAGAAAAACTAAACAGAACACAATTGTTACACTGCAACATTATTTTCTATTGGCTTTTTACACCTGAGCACTACAGTAGCTCAGGGCTGCTCACCATTATTTGGTTTAGTAATAGATGCAGTGGTGCAGGATAAAAGCTGCTGAAATAATTTACATTCATTCTCTGATATGATCAGCTACTCACAAGCAGGAAGAGGTTTTCAACACTAATCAGTGGATACACAACATAAAACAGACACCTACCCGGGCTTCCTCTCGTGGGAAACGTGCTCACAGTGTACACAGTGCAGGCGTTTACAGTACGTGTTTTTGTGAGAGTGCGTGGGTGCTGTTTTAAAACAACAGTACAAGGAGAACTAGCTGGGCCTCCCTGGCCCACATGACAGCTCTCCTCAGGCTACCTAGTGTGGGGGCTGTTGTCCACATGACTGCAGAGAGACACAGGCTGTTCAGGCTGAGGACATTCCAGCCTTCACTGTCAGACCCAGATGGAAGACTCAGTCTCCTCCTGGCCTCATCAATTCTTCCATTGCCAATAGGCTGCTGTGCTCTGCAGGCTTCATGGAGCTGAAGATGAAGATCCTAAGCAGCACCCTCCTCTTTTGTGTCCAAGAGGACACTGCAGGTCAAACTCTTCCCTTCTTGTGTTTCCTTCTGAGTTCCTCTGGTTATGCACAATGCTAGGCTTCAGATAGCTGGTGGTAAATGCACCGTGATAACACTTGACAGGCATTGTCTGGCCACACCTCTGCTAGATCATTCTTAAAAGCACTGATGGCAAACAAGGTTTTGTCCAGAAATCTCTCCTTACATGTCAAGTTTGTCCAGCCAAAACTCTAAATTAAAACCCATTTCACACCATCTCTCTAAAACAATTCATGACCTGCAGCTACACAGTCAAACAGTGACGAGAGCGCTGGCATGGCAGCTCTGTAAGCTGAGAGGAAAAATCATTTTCTTCAAGAAGGGCCTTTCCAAGAACAGTCTTGCCCAGAAAATTCTGTCATAATCATAAACACACACACACACACACTGGCAGGCAGAAGACAGTGAACCAGCTCCCACTCAGTTCCCACTCGGGTCATGCAGCAGGCAAGCGGAGGTCTGCGAGGTGGCGTCCTGGCTCCCACGATGCAGCTGTCCTCCCTTCTCGCCATTCTAAAGTGCTGTGTGCGCTGTTGTTCCTGCTTGGAGCCGGTCCAGATTCTGAGATTCAACACTGCCAATTGAGCTCTGGGGGACTGAAGTGTGCTGTAATGTATTTACTATCACTGTTGGCAGCCTTGTTTTGTTGTCCTTGAATGACCAATTCCCATAGCTTATGCATGCATGACATCATAGCCTTCTGTGGTATGTGAGCTGTGTACTCGGCTACATAGCAGCTAGTCTGCCATGCTGTGCTCAGTTTGCAACTTGGAGAGATTCAACAAGCGAGAAGGAGAGCAAACTTGGGTGTAACCTGTGAGGAAACAGCTGTTGCAAATTAAGCTTTCTCAGCATATATTTACCGAATTTGACTGGACATAAACATCGTCTTTTTTTTGGTTTGCAAAACAAGAACCGCAAATACATCATGCCTTGTCTCATGAGAAGAGAACAAGGGTGGATCTTTTCCCTTCTTTGACCCCTTAGGAGGACAAAGCCACCTATTAAAAGGTTTGATCCACAGCAGAAACACTCAGCCAATGTTTCCTCTGTAGTGAGATTCAAGAACAATTTGTACGACTGGAATATGCACAAATTCAAATTCCTGACTTTGGTCAGTCTGCACAGCTGCAGATTTACAGCGTCCAATTCATGAGAGCAAACAGCAGCCGTGCATATTAACAAGCCTGAGAAGATTTTAACAGCAGAATCAGGGTGGCAATTACAGGCACACTGAATCTGAAGTAAGACAAAAAAAAACACAGCAGATAAATTTTCAGTGGTGATTGCCATACTGACTTAATTACTCTGACAGCATGGTGACTATAACACTGGGTGTATTCAAATGAAAGTGATGTGACCCCTGACCAAAGCTGGATGGTTACACCACACTCTTAGGTAGGTGGTCTCTGTATAAAAAAAAAAAAAAACGTTTTCTTCATTTGGATGGGTGTTAGAAGTTTAATGATGGAAAGCCAAAGAAAACCTGGAAGTGTTTTGGTATTGAGACCAGAGCTTGAAATAGCTCCAGAGTTTTCCAGAGGGTCAATTCCTCTCATACGTTGTTTGACCACAGAATCACAAACAACCTGATGAAAGACAGGCAGCAGCATCTACTGAGGAGCTAGTCATTATCACGCAGCAGGTGAGCAGCAGTGGACTGGATGGAAAAGCTCTTGCTCCACCTGGGTGCCCTTTGATAAAAACTACTTGATGGCTCTTATGGGATGAGCTCATAAAACAGATGTAAAAGAAAGTTTTGATCTCAAAGCAATAACCTCTGGCTGCATTCACCCCTCCCTTGTTGTTTTTTCATCATCCATCACCAATGTAGCCCCAGATGCCATGCAAGCAGCCCATAAAAGGAGCAGCATAATCTGTCTGTGAGATTTAGAGTCAGGTTACTTGGAGGGTCTCTGCTATAATCTTCCACACAGAGGGCTGAAGAAAGAGCCAGTATTCTAACCCAGCCTCTGACACCTGAACACACACAAGGCCAGCAGTCCCTCAGATGCTCTTCGCTGAGCAGGGGGGGAAATTAACAGCAACCATCCACCTGAGACATCCACACAGTGGCCTGACTGTCAGGAGAGAGGGTTGGTTTGTCGGGGCCCCAGTAGCCCAGGACCCTGCCCATATGCGGTGATGTGGTGAGGACTTATGGGTGGGCCGGGGCGACCCTGCCCTAATTGGCAGTGGAAGATTAGGCCCGCCTGTCTGGCATCTGTTCAAAGATACAAAAAGCAGCATGACAACTCAGCAATGCTTCTTGAAACCCCACTTTGTGCATTTGCAGCTGTGAAAGAGTCTTAATGCACAATTTCTTTGTGATACAAATTATTGCATGACATACGAATGCACTGTGTTAGGGGCACAAGTGTTTTCAAAACGTCCAGAAGAGAGACTGCAGACTTTCTGATCTTATCACAGGACACAGTGTACCCAGATGAAAAAGTACAGCCATGAAGTCATGTTGTGACTGAGCTGCACCAGGTTATTTGAACATATGCACCATCTAGTGGACGAGAAGAGAAACCCCACACCTCACGCTGAAACACCCACTGAAGTACTAAGGGGATGGGGGGGTTGTGGGGTAAGCAGGCTTTGATGTGCTGCTGGGACATTAAAGGGGATGATTTCAAGGCAGAGATGGCAGCTCAGTAATCATGTGCGTCTGCCAGACTACGGCGGCCATACGCTGACTCTGTAACTAGGTTAGAGTTTATCGGCAAAGAAAAAGCCCTTACGTTTTTAAGAAACAAAAAACAGAGAAGTGGAAGGGGGAAGACATAGAGGAAGAAAGAAACCATTTGCGTAAGTGTGTCTTTACTTGAGTGAGAAACATAGACGGAGACAGATTTGGCCGGCTGCCCACGCAAATGACAAGTGAGTTCCACCCACTGAGCCAGACACAGAAGAGTGCCGTGACTGCTAAGACTGGTTGTCAAGGAGATCCACTCTATTTGTCAATTAAAGGAACTCCATGTGAGGAATGCTCTGACCTCGCGAATAAGCAATGCATCCGGAGTGGGAGCACTGGCATCTGAATGGGCAAAACAAGACAAAAACAAGAGTCACTCAACACAATGGAAAATCCGCTCTCTCTAGCCACAACTTAAGACAATCAATATGCTCTGCAGAGCTCCATTTTACAAACTCCCGTGAAAGAGGCAAACACATAAACAGACTATCATGAGAAAGAAAACCAACAAGCACCACTTCAAAAGAGAAATGCACTGCTGGTAGAAATAAGAAGCAGCATGATGTCCACTTTCTTCCACACTAGCCACTCTCTGCTTGATGCTGCCTGAACTGCCCTGGTTTAATAATGGATCATAGGTAATTAGACTGCTGTGTTATACATTATTCACCTCTAGCAGGACAGGCAAACCCCTCCACCTTTACTCTTGCAGGCAACCCACAAGGGTAAAAGCAAAGACTGCTGAGCTACTGCATATCACGGCAGCTGAAACTTTGGGCCTTTGAGCTGGGAAGGTTAAGGAAAGCTTTACATAAACCCCAAGGTTGTCAATAGCTTACCTTGCTCTCTCTGCTGGTCTCTTTGCTCCATGGACACTAGTGCAGAGAAGTGAGCCTGATCGTAGGCTAGGACCAGAGGGGAGCAATGGCAACGGCTTGGAGGTACCTCCAGCGGCAGGTAGAGCCCCCCAAATGGGATGGGAGCAAAAGCTGGAATTCAATTAAGAACAAAGCAGTGTTACTTTTATCAGTATGGGAATGGGAGGCTCATGCTAAGCTGTGGTTCATCTACCTTCTCCTCCTGAGTCTCTGAGCATGGTGTCAGCTACCACCACAATCGGCCTGCGCAACACATGGGCCAGCACAAACACATGGAACTCCTCCAAACTCTCATAGACTGGATCCTCAGAGTTATCCACCCTAAAAAAAAAACACATAACACAGAGGGACATTGCTATATAAAATGTCTATACTAATTCTGTGCAAGTTTGATCTGTGTAATTGGATTTATTTTCTACTTTGGCTGCCCTTTGCAGACAGGACAGCCACATCCATCTTTTCATAGATGTGTCTGAATAAATGAGAGCTGGAGAGGGATAATGGGAGAGGAGAGGCAGAGCTCTCAAGCATGCAACCACCAGGGAACCAGAGGATGTGGAACAATTAAGTTGTCAGCCACACAAACAACCACACTGCCAAATTCACTCTAATAAAGAGCCTCTTAATATGTGAATCCCACTCAACCTATTCGGAGGCTCATCTCACACTAGGACCATCAAACATCCCTAACCTTATTACTGTATTACAGTCAAACTCAATGAGAGGTTCAAATCTCTAGATGAAATGACTAAATTACTCTCTTGAAAGGGATATTTTCACTGATAGAGGGCTTAACATTGGACAAATCATGCAAAGATATTGTGCTGTTGCCGTCACTAGAATACAATTTTTGTGTAGATTTTTATTCAGTAATGTCAAATGAATGCATCAATGCATCAAAAAGGCGTTTTAATCTAATACTTTTCTGCAAGCCGTTGTTTTCACTCCACCAGATGAGCTGCCAATGTCTACGTGAGAACATATGCATGTTTATTTCACAGACAAACCACAAGATTTTCTCTGCGTAGGAAGAGGAAACCAGAGTTAGTTTCCAATCCGCCTCTGTAGCATGAAAAAAAAAAAAAAAACACTCTTACGTATATTTACGCAACTTACTGCAGCTAAAAGTAACCTCCAGCTCACGGGAGGCCGTTAGAGCAGAGATGATTAGTGCAGGTGGCGGCCAGTAGATGGCACAGTCTCACATTGTTATACTTTACATGAGGGAGGGGAGGTGGGGGTGACAGCAGTTAGTAAGAGAAGCAGTCTGAGTGGGAACAGAGTGGGAATAGGGAGTTGGCATTCTGCTGTGCTTCAACACACAAAACTATGAAACCCAGCAGGAGAGCTGTAATGTGTGGTGTTGGATGAAAGCTACATAACCCGCCACTGCTGCTCTCTGTCACTCTCTTCACATCACACAGTGCAACTACTGCAGGACTCTGGTTGAATGATGCAACATGTGAGGAGTCTTGGAAGTTACATGCAAATATGCTTTTGGGATTTTTAGGGATGTGAGCTGAAGACCTTACCCTCCGCTGGTGTTCCCATTTTTGCTGAGATGAGTGCGAGGTTCACTGGAGGCCAACTTCAACAGCTCGTTCCACTCTCGTTCCCACTCCTCCTCAGTGTACACCAAGCCCGACTACACCAGAACACACCCCAAAAATTAAATTTCAGCTTTGCATGTAAACTGCACACCAACAGTCACAATTATTGGTCATTTTTTGCCAATTCCATGTTATTTAAAGGTTGAATATGGAACATTTTCATTGAAAGCTACATCTTTTAAAAAGTAATACCTGAACCAGTCGTTTGGAGGGGTGCAGAATGAAAGTACAACATTTCCTAAAAAAGTTATATTTAGCCTGAAAATAAATATTAAATAAATTTTAACAGGTTTGACAATGGCGTTATGTTTTCATCTACAAGCCAATACATGCCGCCATAGGGGATTATCACGCTTCCGTGTTCTGGTTTCCGGAACTTGTCGATTTTAAACATTTCCTCTTCCGGGCCAGTTCAACAATAGCTGAATCCAATGTCACTGCTCTGTTCCATTTTGTAAATCAAATTAACAACGCCATTCTTACTTAAGTTTTCATGGATTCCCGACTGAAGTGATGCTAAGGAAGAAGTGGATCAAAGTGATTCGCCGGGGTGAAGGGCCGAACTTTATAATAAAACAAGGCTGCACGTTTGTCTGTAGCCGGCACTTCAATGTTGCAGATTACAAAGCTGGTGTCAGCATGCCAGCCGCTTAAGCTATTGTTGAACTGGCCCGGAAGAGGAAATGCCTAAATTTGACAAGTTCCGGAAACCGGAACACGAAAGCGTGATAATCCCCTATTGTAGTTTGCCAAATACGATCTTTGTGTGGCAACAGTACTGTATGTCGGGCACAGTTAAGACTGGCACATGGGGAAACAGTGGAGTCGGCACGTCAAACAGCTGCTTTAGAGCCCCGGGAATATTGTTATCCATCTCAGAAGAGGAGTGACTTGCAAATAGCAAAATCTGGAGTAAATTTAGGTGAAGACTACACTAGATGGACCCACATAAACGTTTTCTGCAGCATCAAAACGCAAAAATGGTCACTTTCTTCCTGGATTGGTAAGCTAACTTGTTTGCTAACGTGGCTAATGTTAGCTGTCAGTTATAAAGTCCTCTGCAATACTTGATGCACATGTTACAGGCTGTTGGTCACTTGCCGTATCAGCAGTGAGCCTGGCATTCCAGCGGCTGGAGTTGTTTTTCTGCCGTTGCAACTACAACCTAGACACACGTGACGTCGCTGTTCTGTCCGTATTCCATATTCAACCTTTAAAGCCATTTTGAGTTCTTGCATTTGTGTGCATGTATAATTTCTTTGTTCATGTTGTGATAGATGGATAATTGGAGAAAAGGTGGTCATCTCTGCTGCATTTTATGGGGTTGTGTCTTGGATCATAGGCTGCCAGGGTGCATTGGGCCTTTTTAACTCACAAGCATCTGGACTACTTTTTTTCCTAAGCTATCTTTGACAACACAATTTTTCTAACAGATTTCAAAACTTTAATCCATGAGCATCAGGAGAGGAAGTGCAGAGGCTTTGACGGTATTAGCAGTGTAGCTACAGTACTAATGCACACTTTGAATCAGCAAAAATCCAGAAGTGCTGCTCAGCAGTAAAGCCAAAATCGGTGCTTATAAACTTGCTCATACTAATGTGTCATTCCTGAAAGATGGCGTTATGCATTTAAAAAGTGCGGTGTGTGAAAAGATGAACCCTTTCTCCACCTCCTTGTTCTGCTGGGTTTGCTGCCACCTCCACCTCCTCTTCAGAGCATCTCTTTCCGCTCCACTCTTCATCATGGTGTACAGAGATTTCCTCAGCATCAAGTCTCTGTCATGGAAGCCCCACATCCCTGATCAACACACAAACATATCACACATTATCGCAAGCTGGGATGAAGTGTATGAAACAACAAGGCCAACAGAGCTGACTGAAACAAGATGTTGTGCTGAGATTATTCTCATGCTGTCATCTGGAGATGAGCTCAGCTCTTTTGCTAAAAATGTCTTCAAGAGACAAAGCTTGTCAGTGCAGATCACATTAACTCTGGTCCTGCTGGCCCTCTGCAGCTCAAGCAGCCCTCACACTGGGGAGACAAGAATCTCTTTTAGCACAAACCTGAAGATGCTGTCATCTCTTAAATCCAACAGCTGACAGTCTACTGCAATGTATAAGTCAGTTACTCCTCTCCCTTTTTCGCTTACTTAGCTCTAACACCTTTTGCACTCCATTTTCTTGAGTCAGCAGCTGTGGCACAGCGCTGACTGCTTTTCAGCAAAGACAACAGCATGCACAGGATAATATTAAGGATTTCAAAGTGAACAAATAGCTCACCCAAAGAGGCAGCATGCAGAAGGCAGTTCCCATCCCCTGTGGTGGCCAGAGGAAGCAGCTTCTTACAGCTAGTGCACATGGTAGACCACCAGTTCAGACGACCTGAAAAACCCAGTCAGTGCATCATGAGGACCCTTTTTTCAAATATGATCTATACAAAAGTAAAGAATTGAAGGAGGAAAACACATTTTTAAAATCAATCTTCAAGGCAGAGTCAAGTGTATTTGTGCAGCCTACACATTGCCTCATTAGGCAGACCCACAACATGAATAGTTCATAAACATCTCCACAATGAAAAAATCATTATGCACAAAAAATAAACTATGGCACTCAAAACTCGGGAGATGCAACCAAAAGAGATATATCTATAGAGGTTTTTAAGAAATTTGATCATTCATTCATTTTCTATACTGCTTAGTCCAGTTCAGGGAAGCTGGAGTCTATCCTAGCATCTAGCAGGTGAGCAGCAGGGTGAACAGGTTGCCAGGGTAACTACAGAGAGACAAACAACCACCCATGCTCACATTCACTTCTAGGAAGAATTTAGAGTAACCAGTAACCCGGCACATCTTTTGATGGTGGGATGAAGCTGGAGTACCTCGAGAGGACCCACACATTAGGGCTGGACGATTATGGAAAAAATTATAATCACGATTATTTTGACTGATATTGAAATCACGATTAATATACACGATTATTCATTGATTTTATAAAAAGTGTCTATTGAACCACATAACTCAACTCGAGATATGACTTTAAAAAAAAAATTAAACTGAAAATAAATTAGAAACAAGTAAAGGAGTAAGATAAGAATACTATTCAATATAATAATAGCAATAAAAAATGAATACTAAGTCTACATACATTCTTGTTCTATACTCCCTGCAGTTTGCTTCCTATAATTCCACCAGTCTGTTCACTTCAGGATTAATTGTTTTTCTTCGATTACAGTGTTTTTGTGATTGTGAAAAGGCAAAATTGAAATCACGATTAAAATTCGATTAATTGTCCAGCCCTACCACACATACAGTACATGGGAAGAACATGCAAACTCCACACAGAGGCCACTGTTTGAATCGCTCCCTAACCGAGGCTCGACCCAGCTAGCAGCTACCTTCCTACTGAGAGGCTCAGTGCTAACCACCGCACCACCGTGCAGCCCAGATTTGATCATTTTTTAACAAAATTGAACTGAAATGAACTGAACAAAATTGAAGATCTGCGTTCCTGTCACTTAAGGATAACATGCCGGGCAGCTTATTTTTCTAAAGAAAAAGGTTTTGTCCAAAAACCAACTATCCTGAACCAGAAGCCAACTCTTGACTTTGATTAGAGAATCTTGGTTTCCATCAGCTTCAACTATATCTGAAGCTCAACATCTTCCTTAAAGAGCCCATATTCTGTGTATCGGTTTCTAACCTTATTAAAGGGTTCCACTAAATGAAGTCTATGTGTTTTACAGATAAAAAAATGAAGAAACAAAAAATACTTATCTAAAACTGAACACTGCCGCAAAGTTTCTTGTTCTCTTCTCTCTGAAGTACTTCCTAAAACATCCAGCGGGCTCTGATTGCTCAGATCATAAGAGTGCAAGACAGCTACTCTTTTTGCCACTATCCTTTAGTCATTGGGAAGGAAGTATACACGTGTTAAGCATCAACTATATTCAAGCAGTTTTAGGCAGATAGAGTGACTGTCTTACAGTATAATTCCATTTGATGTGAGTTTTGAAACTGCAGATCTTTTACATGCAGGAGAAGCTACATTACAAACTGACAGTCGGGACATTTCATTCTGTAGAAAGGTCTAAAAACCAGAAATGAATATTCTAATAGTAGAAATGTTTATTCTAAATAGAGAACTCATCCTTTGGCAAACTGTTTCTATCTCGTGGAAAGATTGCATTGAGCTTTCAAACATCAAATTTAGAACCTGTTCCAGAAGACACAACCCCTTGGTGCAGGTACTGAAAAACATTTCTGTACACTTTATGTGTCCATAACCAATATATTCCAGAATAGGCTTTAAAACTTAACTTTGAAGGTAATTCTAGTTGTATTCTGCCAGCTCCTCTCAGACAAGCAACAGTTCCAAAAAAAAAAAAAAAAAAGCATTTTGACTGTTCCTTTTACTATATTTTCCGCTTCTGCTTCATCACCACCTTGCCTACATCCCTGTGGGAAAGATGACGATTTCACAGCCCTGAGCTCTGCACACTGAGTCACACTACTCTGAGACTGGAGAGATCTGACTGGTTCATTTATTTAACAGTAATAACAAAGGAACTTCAGGATGATATAGTTCCGAGTTTAGCTGTGATCAAGCTACAGATGCGTTCTTTCTTTCCACTTTTTGATTTTACCTTTTCTTGTTAGCTATCCAAGATAATTTATAGAAAAGTTAAGACACAATCACTTCCAATGGTCTTTTATGGTGCATTGTCAAAGAGTGATCCACATGCAGCAAACATGGACAATTACAGTTAGGAGTTAACCAGCTATGACATGAGGCTAATACACAACTAGTTGCTTGACTTGACCTTTTTTACTACACATCTCATAGATATATGTAGTATTTCCTATTTGTGAGGCCTTTGGTGTGGATTCATTTTGTACCTGTGATTTTTACAGCTCTAAAGATTTTAATTATCACCAGAGTTCAAATTGTGTTACAGCTGAATTGCTTCAAATGCAGCTGTAAGACTGTAATTTATGTTTAAATGCTAAATTGAGCTTATTTACCTCTTGAATGGCATATCTCAGATTGTGATCAGAATAAGGGAAGCTGTGAGGAAGCGTGCTGGTAGAGTTGAAGCTGCTCTAACTAGCTTCTCTCTTTCATTTCAAAGCATCAGCTGGGATATGTACCATTTGGGATGTGAAATGCTTTGAATTAGTTGTTTTTGTGTTTCCTCCAGATGATGCTGCTCTGATCTGCCCAACATCAGCCTCACCCAGTACATCTGTGTGCATTACTGACTCGCTGGCATTTACCCTGCCTGCTTCCCTGTGGAGCTTCAGGGGTTTAATGTAATCCAAATAGGTAATGCAGGGAAAAGCATGGGATTTTCTTACATATCTCATATCAGTTTCAGGAGAAGTACTTTAAATGAATTTATTATATCCTAAAGTACTTACCAGCCTGCTCCAGAGCCATCATGGTGGACTGCTCTATCAGATCTCTCTCTATGAAGCTCCTAAAGTCCTCGCTGTAGACACTGAGGTCTGGTAGCTGGAATGTGTAAATGGGCATCTCAAGAGGGAACTGCTCGCTAGTACACTCACTGGCCACCTGCAGCCGCGCCAGAGAGACGATAGCAGAGCTGGCATGGGAGATCCCGCGGGACAGACGCTTCTCTAAAAGGGAGCACAAGGAGGTATTGAATAGATAAGTCTGAAAAACATGCTCAAAGAGAAAAACCTCAAATATGTCCGGTGTTCAATTCAATTCAACTTTATTAGTATAGCGTTCATTCATGACAATGTCACCTCAGGGCGCTTAACAGACAGAAAAATTCAGGTCAGATTCATAATAGCCTAGCTAAGGAAACCAACAGATTGGATCGAATCTTGACTTGACCCGGTCCAATCCCCCATCCTGAGTTGTGGCGACAGTGGGAAGGAAAACACCCTTTTAACAGGGAGGAAAAACCTCCGGCAGAACCCGGCTCAGGTAGGGCGGCCATCTGCCTCGACCGGCTGGGTTGGAGAAGACAGAAAGAGAGACCAACAAACACTGCAACATTATCCAGCCAAACCTGCTGAGAGAGGAGAAACACAGTTAATGATGCAATACTGTCACAAGTTTCTAAATAGAGAAGCAGAGATGAGTGGGAAAGGAAGAGCCCAGTGCATCTAGAACGTCCCGCAGCAGTCTAAACCTATGACAGCTTAACTAAGGGATGGCTAACCATCCCTAACTATAAGATTTATCAAAAAGGAAGGTTTAACGCCTAATCTTTTTTTTTTTTTTTTTTTTATGTGCTTTTAAATGTATATGAGGAAAGGGGAGAGAGAAGGGGAGTGAATGCAGAAAGGGTCCTCCCGGGAATCAACCGGGCCCACCTCCCGAGGGAACTGTACCTCTTTCTGGGGGGCTCCCACCAACTGAGCTAATCACCGCCCCTAACACCTAATCTTAAAGGTAAAGAGGGTGTCCGCCTCCCGAACCTGAATTGGTAACTGGTTCCCCAATGGGGGGGGGCTTGATAGCCAAACGCTCTGCCTCCCATTCTACTCTTAGAGACCCTTGGAACTACCAGAAGGCCTGCAGTTTGAGAGCGAAGTGCTCTGCTTGGAATATATGGAACTAAGAGATCGCTGATATATAATGGAGCTTGGTCATGGAAAGCATTATATGTGAGAAGAATTTTAAATTCTATCCTGGATTTAACAGGGAGCCAATGAAGAGAAGCTAGAACTGGAGAAATATGATCTCTCCTGCTGGTTCTAGTCAGAACCCTAGCTGCAGTATTCTGGATCAGCTGGAGACTTTTCAAGGCATATTTGGGGCAGCCCAATAATAAGGAGTTACAATAATCCAATCTGGAAGTAACAAAAGCATGGACTAGCTTTTCTGCATCGTCCTGAGAGAGGATGTCCCTAATTTTAGCAAGATTACGTAAGTGGAAGAAGGCGGCTCTAGAAACCTGTTTTATATGGGAGTTAAAAGACAAATCCTGGTCAAAAATGACTCCAAGATTCTTCACTGTGGTGCTGGAAGCCAAATTAATGCCATCCAGATCAATTATAAAGCCTGATAATTTAGTCCTGAGTTTTTCGGGTCCAAAGACTATAACTTCGGTCTTGTTTAAATTTAGAAGCAGAGAGTTCAGTGTCATCCAGGTCTTTATGTCACTAACACATTTTTGTAATCTAACAAACTGATTGGTTTCATCAGGCTTCATAGATAAGTATGTGAGTGTCGTCTGCATAACAATAAAAGTTTATGCCATGTCGTCTGATGATATTACCCAAAGGAAGCATGTATAATGTGAAGAGAATTGGTCCGAGCACAGAACCCTGGGGAACTCCATGAGTTACTCTGGGGTGTGAGGAAGACTCGTTGTTGACATTAACTGAAATCTATCAGATAAGTATGACTTGAACCAATCTAATGCAGTTCCTCGAATTCCAATAACATGTTCAAGTCTCTGTAACAGAATGTTGTAATCAATGGTGTCGAATGCAGTGCTAAGATCAAACAGGACCAGTACAGACAGGAGTCCTTTATCTGAAGCCATGAGAGGATCATTAGTAACCTTCACAAGTGCTCTCTGTACTACAGTATGATGAGCTCTAAAACCAGACTGAAACTTTTCAAACAGATTATTTCTGCTCAGATAGGCACAAAGATGATCTGAAACTGTTTTCTCAAGAATTTCAGACATAAAGGGGAGGTTGGATATCGGCCTATAATTGGCTAACTCTCCTGGATCAAGAGTACGTTTTTTAAGTAAAGGTTTTATTACTGCAGTCTTAAAGGACTGAGGTACATATTAATCAAAGGAAAAATTTCCTTTACGAACTTGGTTGGGATGGGATCAAGAATGCAGGTAGAGGGTTTGGATGCCACAATTAGTTTGGTTAACTCAGAAATCTGTACAGGGCAGAAATGATCCAGACATAAATCAGCATCTACAGATGTCTCTAAATCTGCTGGGGGTAAGATGTCGTTAGTAGCTGGGAGGATGTCATGGATTTTCTCTCTAATGGAAACAATTTTGTTAATGAAGGAACTCATGAAATCGTCACAGCTGAGAGTCGGGGGAATGCATGGCTCAACAGCACTACGGCTCTTAGTCAGCCTGGCTACAGTGCTGAAAAGAAACCTGGGATTATTCCTATTTTCCTCTATCAATGATGAATAGTAAGCTGTTCTAGTCTTTTGTAAGGATTTTTTTTTATAAACTATTAGACTTTCTTTCCAGACTAAGTGAGACTCCTCTAAGCCAGATGTGCGCCATTTCCTCTCATAACGTCTAGATGTCTGTTTTAAAGCTTGATAAACCAGGGAGCCTGCTTCTTCTGACAGATTTTCTTCTTTTTTAACGGGACAACATTATCTAGTACTGTGCGGGTTGAAACTGCTATTTTATCAACAAGCCGATCAATCTGAGCTGGAGTAAAGCTTGGATAGATGCTTGCTGTCATATTGACATCTGGCATTGTAGAAAATAGTGATGAAATAGATTCTTTTAACTTGGTAACAGAACTATCTGATAAACCTCTACTGTAGTGGAATTTATTCTCAGCCATTGTGTAGTCAAGTAAAGTAAACTCAAAAGTTAATAAGAAGTGATCAGACAGAACAGGATTATGGGGGAAAACTTTCAGTTCCTCACTGTCAATACCATACGTCAGGACAAGATCCAGAGTATGACTATAAGAAAGAGTGGGTCCGTGAACATTTTGTGAAAAGCCGATTGAGTCTAGCATAGACTTAAAGGCAATATTTAAGTTGTCATTGTCATCGTCGACATGAACATTAAAGTCGCCCAAAACGACAACTTTATCAGTATTCAACACTAAATCTGATAAGAAGTCTGAAAATTCAATCAGAAACTCTGAGTAAGGTCCAGGTGGACGATACACTACAGCTAACAAAAGTGGTTTCTCTGATTTCCAGTTAGGATGAGAAAGGCTTAGAATTAGGTGTTCAAAAGAATTGTGACTAATCTTAGGTCTGTGATAAATAAATAGCCCTGATTGGAAGATGGCAGCCACACCTCCTCCTAGGCCTGCAGTTCTAGGAACATGAAAATTTAAGTAATCTGGTGGAGTAGTTTCATTAATAGTAACATGATCCTCCTGCTGCAGCCAGGTTTCTGTGAGACAAAATAAATCAATATGATGATCGCCAATCAGATCATTAACTAACAGAGATTTAGAAGAAAGAGATCTGATATTTAATAAACCACAGTTAATGGTTTTATTTTTCTGTTTTGTTACGTTTATTGTTTTAATTTTTATGAGGTTATTGTGATTTACCTTAGGGGTGTTTTGGGATTTTATTCTGAGGGCTCGGGGGGACAGACACAGTCGGTATGGGGGTGTGGGAGGGCGGCAGGTGGGAAACTGCAGAGAGGTGTGTAAGACTACAACTCTGCCTCCTGGTCTCAACCCTGGATTGTCAAAGGTTTGACTGACTAATAAAATCGTCCAGATTCCTAGAAATGAGACCTGCTCTGTCCAAAGTGGGATGGATGACGTCTCTCATAAGAAGACCAGGTTTGCCCCAGAAAGTTTTCCAGTTATCTACAAAGCCCACGTTGTTTTCTGGACACCACATGGACAACCAGCGATTAAATGATGACATGTTTAGCCGCATGTCAGATTCAGCAGGGGACCAGAGAAAATTACGGAGTCCGACATGGTTTTGGCAAAAGCACTAACCGAAGCAACATTAACTTTTGTGACCTCCGATTGGCGTAACCGGGAGTCGTTACCACCGACATGAATTACAGTGTTATGGTATATACGTTTATCCTTAGCCAGCAGATTCAAACAAGATTCGATGTCTCCCGCCCTGGCTCTTGAGATGCATTTAACTGCGGTCGATGGTGTCTCTAGAGCCACGTTTCTGACTATGGAGCTGCCAATCACCAGGGTTTGTTCCTCAAAGGGTATGTCTTTGAGTGGGGCGTATTGGTTAGAAACGTGGACAGGTTGGTGGTGAACTGCGGGCTTAGCTTTAGCCTTAGAGCTACGTTTCCTCACAACCATCGCCCAACCCTCCTGCTGTTCCTGCTGCTCGGAACAAGCCACGGGACAGCTAGGGTTAGCCTGTCTAGCAGGCTCCGGTCCGGATAAAGCTAAAGCAGGGCCCTGGCTAGCTACTGCAGTCCTTTTAATGGAGCGGAGCCTATGGGGTTATAACAGCGACAGCTCCAATTGGTACTGAAAATAAAATTTGGCTTTGAAAAATCTAAATTTGAAATAAAATACAAAAGATGCTATCAAATTATGAGTGATGAAAAATTTGCATTGGTACTGAAAAAGTTATTTAAAAATGAAAAAGGTTTCATTGAAAAATAAAATCCATATTTTAAGAGAATAATAGCTTTCATTTGAAACATTTACTTATGCTGACAGCAATTTTACACTTTGACATCATTTCTTTATGCTGACCTTTTTTTTTATGTTGTCAGTTTTCTTTCAATGATGTGATTTTCCGTTTCAACTCCCTGTCACTGTTTTTGCACTGAGGGGGGCGGGGTTGAGGGGTGGGGTTGCGGCGCGCTACATTCAAATGATTTGCATAGAATCTGCATACTGAGGTAAAGCTTCACTGTTCCCTGGCCCGGCCTGACGTTCATGGTCAGAAACGATTCATGGATTCAATGGCGGCTGCCGGCTCTGGTGGAACACCTATTTTACAGGTATGTTTTCTTTACATCTGAAGCATAACTGGACTAATACCCGACGAGGCGTCCCCCATCAGAAACGAATGGACGACGCGGAGGACGGTTCACGCCTCCGTGAAGTCCATTCTGATAATGGACAACCTTGGAGGGCAAAATCCCACTTATACCATGGTCAGTTACGAAAGAAAGAAATGTTAAGCCAATTATTAATATGTTAAAGTTGTTTTACCGTTAAAATATTACGTTTTTCACAAGAAGAGGCTCAGCGGACTATTTAACGTCTCTCATTGTGACACTGCCAGCCGGCTCGCCCCACATCTGCAGCTCCGGTCTGCAGCTGTTAATCAGGTCTGATCAGAGGAGGGGAGGGAGATTATTGCTTAAAATGTTTTGTGATATAGGCCTAGAGTTTTATTTCAGAGGGCACTGCCATAGCCCACTAAGTTGCAGGCTGCTTTCACAGCGATGCCCCGTCACAGATGATCTTGGGCAGAGACCTGCAACAGGTCAGGCTCCTAATGGGTGGCTACAGAGATTAAATTTCACATACAGGTGCAGGCGGGTCACGGGTAGACCATGATTGTTTTTTCTTATTTAGACCCTACATCTTTTTTCCTTTCTTCGGATTTTGGTGTACATTACAAGTGTTTTGTTTTCCTATCAGGAGGAGACAGAGAGCCTGCGTCCGTGGCGCGCATCTCTGAAAAAAGTGAGAAGGAAAACGAGACAACATGGTGTAATTAAGAGTTTAATATTCACTCCTCAGTTGCGCAGATCAGAGGGCGGCAGACATGGTGTTCCATCAGTAGCGTAACATGATGGTGATAGGCCCCGGTGCAAATATTTTTTGGGTGCCCCACCTGTAAACACCAACATGCCTGTGTTCACGTGCGCACACACATTCTTGGACCCGCACATGCAGTTTGAGAGAACTGCTGTTGTCACCGTGATGGATTCCTGTTCTACCAAAAATGTTGCGTGCAGATCGTGGATAACAGAAATTTGATTGAATTCTTTGTGTTTTACTAGGTGCTGGTGTGACTTTTTGTGTCGCGCATCACCAGCGCCCAGCAGTGAGGGAGACGTTTCTTCTGCTCAGGTGATGCAGGAGCAGTACAGCTGAAACCATAAAGAAAAGGTAAAGCTGTGTGCGTGAGGTAATGCTACATGACACAGGCACATTTTTTTTTATTTACCTTCCCCCTAAATCTGATGGACAGCTGCTTATTTTTTCCCTTTCCTTCATGGGCCCCTGAATGCATCTGGGCCCTGGTGCAGCTGCACTGGCTGCTGTTCCACAAGAAACATTTTAAGTAGCCGACACAGCAGAGCGCAGTTCTAGAGATGTCTCTTTAGCATCTTATGGCAATAGATTAATTAAATATCGCCTTAAAGATCACCATTTGAAAAAAGATCATAATCCTTCCCTCCCTCCATTTCCTTCGATCGCATAGATGATCCGATCGAAAATCATTCCATTCCTTCAGATGTAAAGAAAACATACCTGCGATACAGGTGTTCCACCTGAGCCGGCAGCCGCCATTGAATCCGTGGATCGTTTCTGACAATGAACGTCAGGCCGGTGAACAGTGAAGCTTCCCTCAGTATGCAGATTCTATGCAAATCATTTGAAAGTAGTGCGCCACAACTCCACCCCTCAACCCCGCCCACTCAGCGCCCAAAAACAGTGACAGGGAGTTGAAACTGAAAATCACATCATTGAAAAAAAAAGGTCAGCATAAAGAAATGATGTCAACATGTAAAAATGCTGTCAGCATAAGTAAATGTTTAAATTGAAAGCAATCCCCCTAAAATATGGATTTTATTTTTCAATGAAACTTTTTACATTTTTAAATAACTTTTTCAGTAATGGATTAGTTTGTTTGTTTTTTTTTATAGCGCTTTTCAAGGCACTCAAAGCACTTTACAGTAGATCCATTATTCTTTCACTCCTCATTCATACTTGGTGATGGTAAACTATGTATGTAGCCACAGCTGCCTTGGGGCAGACTGACAGAGGTATGGCTGCCATTTCGCGCCCACGGCCCCTCCGACCACCACCGGAACCATTCACACACCAGCAGTGCCCCCACTGGAGGCACAACGACTCATGGCTGGGGGAATCGGGATTCGAACAGCCGATCTTTCGATCATTGGCCGACCTGCTCTACCACCTGAGCCACAGCCGCCCAGTACCAATACCAATTTTTCATCACTAATAATTTGATAGCATCTTATATATTTTATTTCAAATTTTTGATTTATCATAGCCAAATTTATTTTCAGTACCAATTGGAGCTGTCGCTGTTATAACCCCATAGGAGCCGAGCTTCTACAGTAATTCATGTTGAGATTATCCTGCTACCTTGCGCATTGTCGTCCTGCTTCTGGGCACACGGCTTGTCGATCTTGCTGACATGGGTGGGCGTGTCACGCGTCTCTGGCTGCTTGTAGTAGCGGCCCTCGTTGAAGACCTGCGGCAGGTTGGCAGTGTGGACCTGCCTAAGCTCCTCGTAGTCATTTAGAGCAGCGCTGAGGTCCCAGTTTTTACCTGCAGGACACAAGAAAAAAATCACACTTGGATGACAATCACAGATAATAAGTGCTGTTTGATTATACAGTACCTTTTTGTTTTTTCAGGTTTTTATAGGGGAGTGATTCAGTAAATGTTTCCATACATCAAAAAGTTTGTACAACCAGACAATGTTTACAGTAAACAGGGTTATCTTGACATAAATGATACCCGTAGCAGTTGATGAGAGAAAATGGCATACACAGAAAAAAAAGTATATATACATACATATCTCTCTCTCTCTCTCTCTCTCTCTCTCTCTCTCTCTCTCTATATATATATATATATATATATATATATATATATATATATATATATATTTGCCTGTTTCCCCTTAAAATAAGGCCAATTGGTATTTTCAACGACTTTTTGGGGGGATTTATGTCTTAAATAGTAATGAATGCCCTCAGACCTTAAAATCTTAAATAACAACCTCAGCTATAAAGATCTGCAGCCTATGTAAGGCTTTTACCTCAGAACAACATGCTGAATTATAGGAAAAACAAGATGTTGCGGTTGGGTGGTGCCACAAGAATGAAGACAGCAAAGGGAGACAAAACCTTTAGCAAAGTGACAGCAAAATCCCGAAGTGCACATACAGACACACACAGCGGTCTCCTCTGGGTGCTGTCTCTAACAGAAAATCCCCTCCAGGTTTAAGATCTTTTTATATCTCAGTGTGACTTCTCACAGCGCCATAGGAACTGCAAACCAGTTCTTATCAAATAAATAATTAAAAAAAGAAACAATAACGCCTCCAACTATAAACATTCCATGTAACCTGAGTGTGTTTGTGAGACAGGATCCTTTAATGGACTCGCTGGGTAAGAGACCTGGAGGAAGATGCTCCCTGACTTCCAGACAGAATCACTGTTGACAGTCTGAAAACATGAAACCAGCCGTCGCTAATCACTGGCTCTCACGCCAATCAATGCAAAACCGATTCCACTGAATGGATTTCAGCTGCTTGTGTAACACAGATCCAGGAATATGAGTCTAGCTACAGAGCCACTCAGCACGTAATGCACTGGCTTGAAAACGCTTGCATGGAAAGAATTGTTTCAGCACATTCATTGTTAATGGCTGTCGTTAGCAAAAAGATCATTGACAAACTCATCTGGAGCATGGGCATACATCATCACTGCCCATGAGAAACACTGCAGCGTCGCCTATCTCCTGTTCCATTACTGCAGACCTTAGAAATTAAATTTTTTTCTGTATAACAGATCTCTTACTTTAATCAAACAAATAAGCAAAGATGAGATGTAAAACACTTTTCATTTTCTCTCTTTAAAAAAAGAGAAAAAAAAGACAAACTTCCCCTCATTGAACTGCTAAAATGCAACATCTAAAGTCAGTCTGCTCAGTGATGGTTCAGTACTTGAAATATCCTCTAGAGGGAAGCACCACATACAGCATCATCTCCCGTCAGTAAACAGAGCAGGTGGTCAATGCAGCTTTTGAACGCTGAGCTAACATCAGTGCAAAGCAGCAGGGGAAAAAAAAATAATGAGACAGGACATCCAGGTACGTGCACCGTCTTGTTTGTTGTCAGTTTGGGTTGCACGTATTCCACTATGGCCTTGTGCCAGAGCAGACTCAGATGGAATATGAAGAAGCAAGGGAGAGACAGACGCCAAACACTTTCATTCTTTTATCAGACCAGACACTTGCTGCATTTTATACACACAAGGGGAAAAAAAAATCTGTTACAGACACACTGCAAACACAGAATTTCATCTCCTAATGGAAGTCTGATTGTTGTGGGGCATGCTCTCCTCCCTGCATTTAGAGTTGGAACATTTCTTGCTTTTTATATTTGGTCAAAGTGAAATTTGCAGCATTTGTAAAATTTCTTGTGGGAAATTCGTCAACTCTAAGGTCAACTCAGCTGACCATCAGTCAGCTTTCTGTTGTGTCCGCTTTTGTTCTCTTATTTTAAACGGCCCTAGATCTAAGCAATACAAGTGCCAGGAGCACTCTGCTCCTCAATGAGTTCCAATGAATGGACATAAAGCTCTCCCTGGGGAGTGCAATCATAAACCCGTCACACTCGCCACTAAATCAGCAAGACCCTCTTTCGCAGGGCCCTCTTCTTTCCTTCCATCCTTTCTCTCTTCTCTTGTTTCCTCTTTTCTGCTCTCGAGTGCAACCACCGAGAGCAGCTGATCAAAGCAGAAACTGAGAAATACTCTAAAAAGAAAAAAGTTTGTTTGTCCTTACCTTCCAGCAGGTCTCTTGCCAGACCCGGTTCTGCCCCCGTGGACCGAACAAAGTCTGACAGGACCGCGTCCATGTCCAGAGTCATGTGAGCATGTGTGTGCGCTGCCCAAGGTGCAGCGGTGGCCTTGGTGGACGCCAGCCTTCACGTTCTCATCTGTGGAGGTAAACAAAAGTCGCCACAAACAAACACTTTACACACTGATTGTCAAGTCAAGTTTTTGTCAAGTGTTGAGCCACACCTTTAAAAACCTCATCTCTGACTAACCCGTGTGAGAAAATACTGCCCTGTCTCTAATTTCAGCCTCAGCCCGTAGTTTCAGCCTGTTTATACCCATGCGTAATGCTTCAGAGAGCTGACAGTTCATGGTACTGTGAGGAGCACTCCACTCCCAGCACTCCTCCCAGCCCCTGCCAACAGTCATAACATAATATCCAGCATCACAGATATAATAACAACACAGCTCACGATAATATCCAGGACACACCTGCTTATCTCCAAAAACTTTGGCCCAATGCCCATGATCATAATAGCATTTAGATGCTTCCTACCACTGCGGGTCATCAAGGAGTCTCTGCATATGATCCAGTACCTAAACTTTAGTTGGACTCCAAGGAGGAGCCTGGTGACTGTTTTTTTTTTTTTTTAGCCAGATGTAATGCTGTTAAGAATGATGCTAGCTGGGGAGGATATTTACAACATAGCCATGTAGCACTATAGCGCTAATGATCAACAAGCACGGCCTTGTTAGGTCATAAATAACATGGCTAAGATGCATTCACTCCCTCGGTTTATGGAATGAATGAGTCCATGCATAGCTTTCATTCCATTTGAGGCTGTGTGGGTGACAGAAGGACTGAGCTCAGAGCATCGCCAGTAAAAAAGCAAACGCCCACAGGTTTGAGACTGACACAAGGCTTTGTGTAACAGACTAGAGGTCTGTAGGCTGTGGCCTAGGAATATTATCATATCAAACTAACAACAGGATGGAGGACAGCAGGACGATGCGGCATCTAGCCTTGGTCTAAAAATCTATCATTTGAAATATCTTCTCACTCAGACTGAAAATACAATTAATAGATATAACTGACTGATTTTTGATTGTTGGCATCAGAGAGGAAAATATCTTTGTTGAAGACACAGCAATTTTAGTCTTTATCATGTGCATTATTAATGAGTCAAAGCTGCACTTAAGCTGTAGTTTAGCTGACCTAGTTACTGTCTGAATGCATTGTCTGAATGCTCTGTCTCAGTACAATAATGCATGTGCATTATCGTACTGACAGAAGCTAAGTAAAAACCACAGTTGCCAGTTGGAAGAGTTGCAGTCAAAGTTTGTCAGACACCAAAGATGGATGACACACTGAAGAGCTGCATTTCCTAAAACCTGCCTTCAATTAAAATGTGAATGCTCTCCATTTAAAGTTAATATTTGTTAAATATATTTTGATGAATAATGTGTCAGTGCCCAAAAGGGCAAACTATTTTAGTTGAAGGTTGGCGCTAACGGGCCTAAACACAACCTATGAGTCTATTTGCCTTATTGGAGGACTAAAGGAACAACATGTCTGTGTAATTACACTTGAGGGCTGAACTTTTCAAGAGCAAAATAACAGGCTGCCCATCAAGTGAGAATATTGCTTTGCAGAACAAAAATCCTTGAGATTTAGTTGCGTGGAGCAAGACACAAAAATAGCAGATTATTATAAGTAATGACCTCATATTTTCCCTTAAGAGCAGCTCTATTCAGATCACTTTCCCTGTAGGAGGTAATTATGACTCAGAAACACCACAAAGAGTGTTTTTCTATTTGACGTAAAACCATGTGGGCCACAGGAACCTCAGACTGTACACTTTCCTCATAATCATTATGACATTTTACAAACTTGCCGCACATATAGTGAATCAGGTTTCTGAGAGATACAAGGGGACAATAGAAAACATAGTGAACTACAGCAGCATTGCTAAGTGGTTTTAAAGGTTTTGGAGAGCTGTAAGCAGCTTATAAGACAATATGTGTGACACACACATTATTTTATTTATTTAAAAATTTGATGTAGTGACAAACTTACGTTCTGTATTTTTGCTGACAGTTGTTGAGAAGCCATCTGATGACCACAGGACCGTCAGGACCAGGTGCAGCTCTAGTCCATGGCATCAATGTCAACAGAGGAGAGGAAGACTCTGGGGATGCAGAGAGCCCTATGAAACACATGCAAATATTGGAAATTATTCTCCCAAAATTAAAAAGGTTATTGACTATTTGTCCTGGTAGGACACGTTTAATTAGATGATGATGTCAAACATCCAAACATGATAGTCAGAACTTGATAGTATCATATAATGTTTAGTATTCTATTGTCATTACTGACTTAAAAACAGTTATTAATGAAAATATTATTTTTTCCCTTTTTTAACATATAGGATACACAGACCAATCAGTTATTATCAATTAATGTTATACTCGAGTACTTTTAACATAATGTTCATGGATTCAGTCATCCGCTAAAACTTTAAGTTTCTCTTAAAATGTTTTTCTAACAAATTATATCAGAAAAAAAAATATGAACACTGCATATGCACATTCTGATATATCCACATAATATGTGGATATTCCGAATATCTTTTGGCCTATCTATTTGGTTTTGTGTTTATGACAGCCAAATTCACTCTAAATTTATTCAAAGTTCAGAATTTAAAAAATAATATATTTTTTTAATTCTCTCTAAAAGAAAAGGAAATTTATACCCATTATCCCTGAAACCCTTAAAGTAATATATAGCTAAACAGCAGTTCCTAAATATTGCTACAAATGTACAGTGTAAATGTAAAAAGTGTTTCTGTTACACTTTTTTCAATGTTGCTACTTCTATCAGCATGTCTGAAAAACTACCTCATGAGAGCGTAAAAACTTTTTAATGATATTTGAGAGTTTTTTGGGTTTTTTTTAAATTTTGGTGTTTATATTGCCGTTTTCTTATTGTAATATTTAGTTTTAGCACCATCCAAGGGGTAATCGAAGCTACTGAAACTGAACTACTGTATTTCATTCAAGGCTTCAATTATTTCAAAGTGCAGCTACTAGACTTTAACACACACATGGATCCAGTTTGTATGCCATTCATTTTTTATTCCTACTTATTCCAATGCAAGGCAAAGGACGCATGTGTGCATGTGTATGTGTGTAGCCCCGGACAGATCCCCAGTTCATCACAGGGAGACAAACAACCACTCACACTTACACCTAAGGTGAGTCCGGAGCAAGCAATTAACTTTTTGGACAGTTGGAGGAAGATGGATTCCCCAGAGAGAACCCACGGATACACATGGAAACTTCACACAGGAAGACCCAGGTGAAACCCCTCCCCCCCAGCTGAGACTCAAACCAGGAAACTTCTTGCTGTGAGGCTATGGTGCAAACTACCATACCAACATGCAGCCCTGGAAGTCTGTGGTAAATGTTTCAAATATCCCTTAAAAAGTCATTACACTGATGAATGCATTTCTGTTGATGAAAACTTAACATTTTACAGAAGGCACAAAATTGTCCAACATATCAACCATACACACTAAAACACTGACAAACATTCGCATACACTGTTGCAACATGTGTCTGAACTTTTTTGGTACCAGCTACTAATGTATTGATCGTCATGGTGAGATGACACTATTCATACTAAGACTTGAACAAGCATTTTAGCATGCATGGTTCCTTTAGTTACATTTACAGACACAAATCCTTATATAAAGTTGTTTCAACTAAACATTTTCATTTTTTCACAGCTGATTGCAAACTTGACATTTTTAGCTTTTTATAAACACTATTTGCTCACCTAACTTAGAAAGAAATGTTACAATGACTTCTTTATAATTTGTGTTATTATACAGTACAATACCATTTTACTTCTGACACTTTCTCTTTGCTCCAATTTCATATTTCCTTCCTCTAACATGATGTACAGCCATATTTATAACAATAACTTCACTCTGACAAACCTAAAAAAAAAGCCCTGAGAATCAGATCAAATTCACTCAGAATTAATAGAATTAATAGAAAACTATAATAACAACAACTAATAACAACGTAGTCAAAGGAGTTAACAACTTGAATGTAACTGAACTACCAAACTCCACTGATCTGGGTCGCTCTTGAGCGGTTTTGTGATGAGATGTGACTCTGTAGTGTGTACAAACACACATAACATGCAGACAGTGAAAGGAAAATAAATTAATATCTGCTTTGGAAATGCATCAGGAGATATTTTGCCACCATCCAACGGATCCCCAACTGATGCCCCTCCGCCATTTCAGCAGGGCACTGTCAAGTGCCGAGGAGTAAGTGTCAAAGCGCTCCTAAGTGCTACTGAAATACCCTTTAGCGTCATGCATAATTCACATCAACAGAAGACAGGTTCACATGCAGCGTGTATTCTGTTTATTTGTGCATGCTCTCACAGTGACTTTAACCACAGCATCTCTTACCCACCCGATCTCCAATCTTCCATTTTTAAGTAAGATCATCGAAAAAGCAGTTTTTCACCAGCTAAATGACTTTTTAAGGGAAAACAACTGTTATGATGTCTTCCAGTCAGGTTTTAGACAGCACCACAGCACCGAGACTGCTCTGACCAAAGTCATGAATGACATATGTCTGAATACTGACGCTGGAGAAACGTCAGTGTTGGTTTTACTGGATCTCATTGCTGCATTTGATACAGTTGACCACATTATATTACTCCAACGACTGGAAAGTTGGGTGGGTCTCTTTAGTTCTGTACTGAACTGGTCCAAAACGTACTTGGAGAACAGGAAGTACTTTGTGTCAGTAGGTAATTTTACATCTGAGTGGACAAAAATGACCTGTGGAGTTCCCCAGGGCTCTATCCTGGGGCCTCTTCTGTTTAATATCGACATGCTACCACTGGCCCAGGTTATAAAGAACAACAATATCAGTTACCATAGCTACGCAGATGACACACAGCTATATATTACAGTGTCACAGGAGACTGGGGCCCTGTACAGGCTCTTGGTAAATGTATTGAGGAGATTAATGACTGGATGTGCCTCAACTTTCTTCAGCTGAACAAAAACAAAACTGAGGTGATTGTTTTTGAGCCAAAGAGAAACAACAGCAGGTTGTCACAGAACTTCAGTCCGTACACCTAAAAACCACCAATCAGGCCAGAAATCTGGGGCCCTGTACGTGATGGACTCAGACCTAAACTTTGAAAAACACATCAAGGCGACTAAATCAGCCTACTATCACCTGAAGAACATCTCAAGGATAAATGATCTTATGTTTCAGGAAAATCTGGAAAAAACTAGTCCATGCATTCATCTTCAGTCGGCTTGATTACTGTAACAGCGTCTTTACTGGTCTACCTAAAAAATCAGTAAAACAGCTACAGCTCATTCGGAACTCCGCTGCCCGAGTTCTCACTAAGACCAGAAAAGTGGACCACATCAGTCCAATTCTGAGGTCTTTACACTGGCTGCCGGTCCATCAGAGAATAGACTTTAAAGTTCTGTTGTTGGTCTATAAAGCTCTGAATGGTTTAGGCCCAAAATACATCAGTGACCTCTTGACCCAGTATGAACCTGCTAGACTCCTCAGGTCATCTGGATCCGGTTTTTTATCAGTTCCCAGAGTCAGAACCTGACATGGAATAGCTGCGTTCAGCTTCTATGCTCCACATGTCTGGAACAAACTCCCAGAAAGTCTCAGATCAGCTGAAACACTTAGATCCAGGTTGAAGACCCACCTGTTCTCAGCTGCATTTACGTAGATTTTATTCAAAAGTTAAAATCCGCACAGCTCTATATTCTCTCTTTTTAATCTTATATGCTTTTAATTTTGAATCATGCTTCTATTTTTTTTTCTCCCTTTTGCTTATAATTTTTTATGTAAAGCACTTTGAATTGTTCTGTACATGAAATGTGCTATACAAATAAACTTGCCTGGCCTTGCCTTGCCTTACCCAGAGCTTGGACCATGTTACTGCCCTGCCTTTACCATGGGTTATGAACCATGGTTTGAACCACCACTAATGCTGATACCTTTTTGTTGTTGCTGTTAAACCAACACAAGAATGTTGGTTTTATTCAGGCTGACAAATATGTTAGTAAACTCTCCAGTTTAAGACATCTCCTTTATTCAGGCTAAGTTCTGCCTCTAAAGTGTTCAGAAAGGAACTTTTACGAATAGGTTTTTCACACAAATATTTTTGAAATGTTATGTAATTTGGAAAGAGTGACATCAAATCTGATTTTCCTTATGTTAATGAAATGGCCAAGCTTGTGTTGGCAGTCTAGTTAGTACCACAGGGGGGATAGGGGTGTTATAACTGATTGGGTATGCTAAATCAATGATTTCACATCTCTTCCTTGTAATCAGTTAACTTTTTCCCACGTATGTTTGTCCCATCCTTTCTTGTGCTTCTGCCAATCAGTGAGTCACACATTGCAGAGCAGAATCGCACAAGACTGAGTGCACAATAAAAAAAAAAAAGTACTGGAAAAAGCAAGAGAAGGAGACGAAGTGCAGACAATTACAGCTATGGATACAACAATGTGACCCAATGTAAAAACAGTGCTGAAAAGCTGATAAATACATGAAAAGGTGGTTCAGGCAGGTACAATAAAGTGCCTTAAAATTATTAACTTTTTGGTGTTGTTGGTACCTCTGACTAAATGCCAGTAAGTCGGGTGAAACAGACAGCAGAGATAAGGACAACAGACATCAAATAAAGCTGAAATGCCTCAAGTTAGAGACAGAAAACCCCCCAAAGAGCAGACAACAGTGGCAGGATAAGGTTGACAATGACGAGGCTTGCTTGGCAATTATGAGACAATGAGTAAAATGGGTTCTTGCTTTTGCTTTTTAGAACCACAAGGCAGGTCTTTTCAGATATACTAAGTAAAATAAATAAACAAATAAATAATTACTTTACCTAGAGAAGTCTGCCCTGACTGGTATTATGAAGCCTGAATGAGCTAGCTATATTATCTTCATTTTAAATTCAAGCATTTTATTGTCTTGTTGACAGTGTCAGGGTCTGGACAGATCTCTGCATCCTGCTTCTCAAAGCTGCTGCAGACACATCACTGTTGTTTCTGTGTCTTTGGGACAAAACAGGAAATATGTAAAACTCAGAATATGTGCTTTTCACTTGTTATTCTCATCTAATTGTTTTAGGCACTTTGTTGTCCTTGTAACAAAATTAGCTACAGTTGCCCGACTCCTAGCCTGTCCTATCCTAGCTTGAACTAACTCTCAGCCAATGAACCTTTAACCAACATTACTGAAGGTTAAGCTAAGGCTCTAACAATGTAGACCAATGCAGTACCTACATTTTCACCCTATTATTGTCCTAATAGGGTGAAGATGATCCTGTTGTTGATGGATGAGAAGTCAGTTCACCCTTATTTAATGCATGCGTGCGGCAGGATTGTGTATTTGTGGGTTCAAATCTTTTTGGATCAATGAACTATTACAATTTAAATCCCATAGATGCATCTCTACAGCTGCTTTGGCTTCTACTTGGTTTATGATTAATTTATTTGACTGGAAGGTCCCTGTGAAGTGATTAATTAAGAACAGGTGATTTTAATTTTGAAAATATATTGTAATGTCAGACTTTCTGATGTACTGTAGTTGTACACACATAAAAAGTGAACAATTTCTTGGCTCTTTTCTCAAGCACTCCCCTGGTTCCAGTTTAAGTTCACTAGCTGGTGTCACTACTGTGTGTCAACAACAGACTTAAAGAGTAAATCCAATAAAAACTTTGTACAGCAAATATGTATTTGATTAATTACTTCTTCCCTTTAATACCAGTTGGTGTTGTATACATTGTTGGAAAGCCAGATTAGTCAACTTCACACTGAGGTATAATTTGTAACAATCATCATTCTGTTGAATGACCAACACACAAAAGATGTGCCAAAATCCCCATCCCCAATATTGTTCTGTTAGTCACTCTTGTATTGAGATTCAAGTGATGCCAGGTGTGTGCCAGTCAGATGAAAGACTGCCACTGGTGCATGACAGATAGACAGACATAATCTATAATCCAGAATCTGGGATCTAACTCCAACCTCCAGGATGACAGTGCTCTATCCCACAGACCCATGATCATCAAAGAGCACCCCAGGAATTTGGGAGTGAGGAGAATGAAATCGATCTGCCGGCAGATATGCACTCAAACCAACTGAAAACTTGCAGGATCAGCTCAGGCGTGCTGCTTGTTCCAGTTTGACCAATACAACCACCCTGGTTGACCTTTAACAACTCTTTTAGGAATGAGTTGTCATCCTACAGCTAAATGTGACCAATGAGGAGGGGGTACCAAGTGGCTTCATATAGATCTTCCACAGGCTGCTGCGGTCTCTCACAGTGTAAAATGAACAGAGAGTAAAAATGGCCAATATGTTTAGCTTTTCCTTATTTCTGAGGAAGAAATGACATCATCCAATCCACTAAGCTCAGAAGAGTGAAAACCAATAATAGAATATTGCAACGGAGTTAGTCATTTCACAGAGGCACAATCCTTACAAGTTAAAGCTGGTTGTAAAAGTTACTAATTAAGCTTTCTAGGGGTGTATATGCAACACCAGCTGCAATTAACGAAGAGGAGAAACACAAATTTCCCTACTTTTGTAAAATGTTTAGTTTTTTTGAAAATTTCTTGATTAAAAAAAAAACTACCACGTGCCATTTTCTCCTAATAAATATTCCTCTTTTTTCTTTTTAAATGAATTTGCAGACTCTTGGGCTCATTATGTCACATAAGGACACCACATGAAGAGCTGATTCATGTTTTTATCATCAAAGTTAGTCTTTTATTTGAGTACTTGTCTGCTGTATTATTGCAACAATAATCTGAGTAAACAGAATATGTTTGAGAAAAAAACCTCACCCATGAAAGAGATTTTTGAGTTTACAAAGAAATAAAAAAAGTTCAGTCTTAGTGTTGCAACTACACACTGAATTTCTCAACACCTGGTAATGTGTTGGTCCTGTATAAGTTACCTAAATACTTTTGGCTCAGACAGGAAGAGCTGTTAGATTTATCTTTGATCTTGTGGTTGCAGCACTTGTATTTTTAGACCAAATACAACAACCACGGTCTCACTGTCACTTCATTGTTTCTGCTCTGTTCTATCCTTCCAGGTCCACTAACCTGCAAGCGTTTTGCCAGCAGTTCCTTCATATTTATAAGACCCATTTGTAGACAACAAAAAACAGAAATTATTAGGATTTTGTTTTTGATCATCTCACAGGAAGATGACTGGAAAGAACCCACTGAATTATCCACCAGCACCCCAGAACCCAACAAGCACCAAACTTTGTAGATCCAGAAATACAAGTGTCAAATTAGATATCAGTTTTCATTAGATGTTGACAGAAGCATCAAATATGATTATCATTCTTTTATTCTATTATTCTTTTAAAATAAAGCACTTGCTTGATATATGGAATCTCATCCCTTTTCCAAGTATACTGTAGCTATAAACTGAATGCAGGACCATGCGGAGTAAACTACTGTCAATAAACCACCCACTGAGTTGCTGAATTGACCCTGCTGAGAACAGCATGTTGCCATTATAATATTTTAAGAATCAAAGATGCATTTTACTGAATGCCATTTAAAACGATGTACTTTTAACTACGACATAACAAACCCACCTCTGTGAATGTTTCCACTGAAAGTCTTTAATGCTGTTATAGTCTTATTACCTTCTTCTCATGAAAAAAGCAAACATCCCCACCTACTTACTTCCTCTCTTAAATTCAAAACAATGTAAAGTTTAGCCACTGGATCATCTATAAAATAGTTGTTTATTTAAGATTGTGAAATAAATGAACTGAGTCTGAGTGGACCCAAAGAAACTTTAGTGCAGCATCACAGACTAATGCAGGCAACCACAGGAAGCTCAATTCAGCACACCCTGCTCCTCACAGACACAAGGTTGTCATACAACACAGATCCACCATGACATGCAAACCTGCCTGCAGATTTTTTTTTTTTCCGTGACACCCTTGTGAATATGCATGTAGCCATTTAACAGCAACAGGATGAGTTATAGCTGAGATAATTGTCTCCATAGTTAGGAGTGATCGCCCACGTGTAAGGCTGATACACAAGTAAGTGGGAGGTGAGCATGCTGTACAAACTCTGAGTCTACGCTTTGCATTTCATCTCCTCCATAATGGCAAAATCATGTATACAAAGGTCAACAGCAGTTTTGCAGCCGTCATCATAAATATGCTCTTAAAAGCCTTTTTTTTTCTTTTTTCTTTATTCATTTTCAGCTAAATGTGAGTTTATGTGCATATCAGGAAACAATTAGTGCCGCAAAGACGCTGTGTGCTACTGCATAAAAATACTGATGCTGTTAAAGAAAAACATCTGTGCCTTATAAAAAAAAAGTCATTCTTTTTTTCCTTTTTGTTTCAGTCTCACTTGCTTTGTCTGCTGTTGCTGTACTTTGCCTTTTTCTCCCCTTTCTTCCATTTTACATACAGCTTCCCACAATCCCTGAAAAAGGTTTTTAATCAAAAACCAGCAAACGGGCATGGGGTTTGCTCTGCAGCAGAAGGATGAAACAACAGAAGCAACCACAGGCAGATTACTGGCTCGGCTTACCGGGCAATGGCCCAAGGGCCCAAACACACAAGGGGCCTTTACTGTAGTCTTATGTGTCCAAGAAGGAGACGCATAAGCCCAAAAAAAGAGTGAAGAGACAGGAGAAAAATTCCACAAGGATTACAGAGTGGCAACAAGAAAATGCCAAACAACCAAAATGTTATGCAGAAACAGTTAGGAC
Source organism: Atherinomorus stipes (assembly GCA_023101725.1). Lineage (NCBI taxonomy): Eukaryota > Metazoa > Chordata > Actinopteri > Atheriniformes > Atherinidae > Atherinomorus > Atherinomorus stipes. The sequence goes on along the minus strand of JALJCO010009935.1, from coordinate 1,251,198 downwards.
ACACATGCAAAACAAAATCATTCTATACGAGTATGAATGGGGAGCTTTAAACACACTCAAGGACCCTTGCAATTCCCTAAATCAGGGGTCTGCAACCTGAGGCTCCAGAAACGCAAGTGGCTGTTTGGTCCTACCACAATGGCTCTCAATAACTTGGACTAAAAATAATAAAGAACCAACTAATATTTTAAAATACCAGTATATAAATAACAATATTTGTTGCTTTTAGCAGTTTTTTCATGGAATAATTGTGAATTTCCAAGACAAAATTAAACTAAAAGTACCAAGGCAATAATATACAGGTATTTTCTTTAAATCTATTTCTTCTGTCATTAGCTTGGAAAAAAAAAAATCCCAGTTAAATCACCTCTAAGCAAAAGTGTCATCTTCTGGCAAGTTTTTTTTTTTTAATTTCAAAACCTAAAAGTAGAAATAAAACTGATTCCCATGAAGATCAGTTTCTTCTTTTTTATTATAACTTAAATTAAAAATGAGCAAAACTTACTTTTTTTTTATTAGGTTTGATAATCATACTTATATTGTTACCAAATTTAAAACACATTATGGTAAATGTATTTTCTATGTTTTCAGTCTTGTAAACCACTGAAAGTGCCATTACAAGCCACATTTATACACAGGCTCATACAGAACTTGTTAGTCTGTGTGGATGTCCCGTGTTGGTCCTCAAGGGCAGCAGTTTTGCAGGTTTTAGATGCTCCTCCCTCCAAACTTGATTTAAATGGATCTTTTCAGCAGATTGTTGTCAAGTTCTGCTCAAGCCTGTTAATGAGCAATTAATCTGAGTCAGGCGTGTTGCAGCAGGAAACATCTAAAACCTGTCGGACAGCAGTCTTCGAGCACTATTTTCTTTAACCTGTGCTGTGTGTTTTCTCTCTTATACACACACTCAACCTCATGAGCCCAAAATGGGAAGCAATTCCATGTAACACCCTATTTCTTTAAAAGTAAGTCTTGAGTGTGGTTCTTTAATGTAATAGTCAATGAGGTGGAAAAAATGGCCAGGAAACCCATGGTAAATTATAATGGACATTAAAAAATTAAACTTAAAAAATATTTGATTAAAAAACAGAAATGGGATGAATAAAACACACCTGGAAAGAGACACAGACGTTTCAGAGAAGTCAAGCATGACTGAACACAAAGTTAATCCTCTCATGCCCTCCACTGCTGCAGCACCATCTTGACTTGACAAAGTGTAAATTTGTTTAGTCCAATGATGGCGGATGAAACCTTTTTATAAAGGACGGGATGACACATGGTGACAAGCAGCCGGTGGCAGAACATCTGGTGTCAGCCTTCAACCAAAACGCCAGAGAGAAGAGAGGAGAGGACCAAAGGCTTTTCCTCCATTTTTTTTTTTTTTTTTACCATTCTCAGACAGCCAACATCCCTTCTCTAATTTAAATCGTCAAATAATTCACACACACACCCACACACACACACATATATATACAGTATATATATATATATATGTATATACATACATACACACACATATCTACACTCACCGGCCACTTTATTAGGTACACCTTGATGGTACCTTAATCCTTTTTGGCATAGATTCAACAAGGTACTGGAAACATTCCTCAGAGATTTTGCTCCATATTGACATGACAGCATCATGCAGCTGCTGCAGATTTGTCAGCTGCACATCCATGATGAGAACCTCCCATCCCACCGCATCCCAAAGGTGCTATATTGAATTGAGATCTGGTGACTGTGGAGGCCATTTGAGTACAATGAACTCATTGTCATGTTCAAAAAATCAGTCTGAGATGATTCACACTTTATGACATTCTTATCCTGCTGGAAGTAGCAATCAGAGGATGCTACACTGTGGTCATAAAGGGATGGACATGGTCAGCAACAATACTCAGGTAGGCTGTGGTGGTTAAACCATGCCACATTGGTACTAAGGGGCCCAAAGTGTGCCAAGAAAATCTCTCCCACACCATTACACCACCACCATCAACCTGAACTGCTGATACAAGGCAGGATGGATCCATGCTTTCATGTTGTTGACACCAAAAACTGAGCCTACCATCCGAATTACATAGCAGAAATCGAGACTCATCAGACAAGGCAACATTTCGCCATTTTCTATTGTCCAATGTTGGTGAGTCTGTGTGAATTGTAGCCTCAGTTTCCTGTTCTTAGCTGACAGGCATGGCACCCAGTGTGGTCTTCTGCTGCTGTAGCCCATCTGCTTCCAGATTGGATGTGTTGTGCATTCAAAAATGCTCTTCTGCATACTTGGGTTGTAACAAATGGTTATCTGAATTACTGTTGCCTTTCTATCAGCTCGAACCAGTCTGGCCATTCTCCTCTGACCTCTGGCATCAACAAAGCATTTTTGCCCACAGAACTGCTGCTCACTGGATATTTTCTCTTTTTCGGACCATTCTCTGTAAAACCTAGAGATGGTTGTGCGTGAAAATCCCAGTCGATCAGCAGTTTCTAAAATATACAGACCAGCCTGTCTGGCACCAACAAGCATGCCACGTTCAAAGTCACTTAAATCACCTTTCTTCCCCATTCTGATGCTTGTTTTGAACTGCAGCAGATTGTCTTGACCATGTCTACATGCCTAAATGCATTGAGTTGCTACCATGTGATTGGCTGTTTAGAAATTTGCGTTAACAAGCAGTTGGACAGGTGTACCAAATAAAGTGGCCGGTGTGTGTATACAGGTAGTACCCAAAAAATTAGAATATCCTGAAAAAGTTCTTGTATTTCTGGAATTCAACTTAAAAGGTGCATTTTACATATTGTATAGATAAATAATATGCAAATCAATATATTTCAAACTTTTATTTGTTTGGATGTTGCTGATTAGGACTTGCAGCTTAAGAAAACCTCAAATTCAAAAACTCAAAAAATTTGAATACTGTGAAAAGCTCCAGTATTGTAGGCTCAGACTGTCACATTCTAATCAGGTAAGTAATCCAAAACACCTCCATAAGTGCCCTGAGCCCTTAAAAAAGTCCCTGTCTTGGTAAGGAAGAATTCACAATCATGGGGAAGACTGTTGATCTGACAGTTGTGCAGAAAACCATCATTGACTCCCTGCACAAGGTGGGAAAGACACAAGAAGTGATAGCAAAAGAAGCTGGATGTTCTCAGAGTGCTGTCTCAAAGCACATTAAAGGACAGTTAAGTGGAAGGAAGAAGTGTGGAAGAAAACAGTGTACAAGCCAGAGGGCTGACAGCAGCCTGGAGAAGATGGTGGTCAGTGTTAAGTTTCCCAGTCTGTGATGACCTGGGGATCCATGTCAGCTGCTGGTGATGGTCCTCTGTGCTTCATCAAGTCCAGGACACTTTGGAGCACTTCACGCTTGCTTCAGTGGACCAGCTGTATGGAGATGCAGACTTCATCTTCCAGCAGGACTTGGCACCTGCCCACATTGCCAAAAGTACTAAATCCTGGTTCAACAACCATGGGATTACCTTGCTTGATTGGGCCGCAAACTCACCTGACCTGAACCCCATCGAAAATCTGTGGGGCATTGTCAAGAGAAAGCTGAACGGTGAGAGATCAAATAATAAAGAAGAGCTCAAGGCTGTGATTGAAGCATGTTTTTTCTTCCATAACATCTGAGCTAAGCCACAAGCTGGTAGCATCCATGCCACACCGGGTTAAGGCAGTCAGGTACTAAGTACAGATGCAAGATTTTATTTTAGAAGGCCTGACTTTTTTGCTTTTAAAATCCTTTTATAATTGATCTTGTGCAACATTCAAATTTTTTAAGTTTTTGGATTTCAGGTTTTCTTAAGCTGCAAGTCCTAATCAGCAACATCCACACAAATAAAAGCTTGAAATATATTGATTTGCATATTATTTATCTATGCAATATGTAAATTGCACCTTTTAAGTTGAATTCCAGAAATACATTAACTTTTTCAGGATATTCTAATTTCCAGGGTAGTACCTGTATATCTGTATGAAAGCAAACAAGCCCTGGGTTTATCATCCTTTGTTATATTCTGTGATAGAGCCTCGAGTTGTTGGCATCTTCTTCATACACTGATCATATCTGTACACACACCTACATAATTTGATTGCAAAATAAGTAATCGTAAACATTTTTTTAAATGAAATAAGACAGTTGATTCAAAGCAAGCTTGCAGAAAAGTCAAATTCAAATCAAATTTCACTTTATTTATCCGTTAGGAACTTCATTTGCAAAGAGAAGCGTAGCTAATAGGCACAATCATACATGCACTTCAATCACATTCCAAGTCCAACAATAAATATTTTAAAAACCACATAATAAAATCGGCGCAATGTAAAACAATATTAAAGGCATAGTGGATTAATGAGTCCAACAATCACCCATTTAATAGGCAAACAGAGGTGCAACATAACTGGAGGAGGCCCTCTTTTTCTTTAATGTGAGGGACCTGAACCTGCGCCCTGATGGCAGCAGAGTATAGTGAGAATGTGTAGTGTGTGGGAGGTGACTGTGGAGATCTGGGTGCTGGTAAGTGACTGCTGCTCCTGACCTATAATTTCATTGCAAATCTTGACGATTCTATTGAGAGTGTTGCTGTGAGTGACACTGAGTGAACTAAACCAACTGGTGATGTTGAATGTGAGGGCGGATTCGATAAAACATTTATAGAAAGCTGTGAGAAATGGCCCGATGAACCTGAAGTTTGCGGAGCTTCGGAGAAAAAAAGAGACATTGTTGACATTTTGAGAAAATGTGCTCAGTGTTGAGTTGGAACATGAGTGTCGATTATCTATCGAACCTAAATGAACCTAAAGTCATCCCTTCAAAATAGGAAGCACTGGTCTGAGGTGTAAGCAGCATACCAGAAACCTAAAACCTGAGCTTGGTTTACAAAGTAGTGGCAGGGGACCGGTCCAGCAAAAGGCTGGGACATGAGATGCAGGCTTGTTGGTTAAACACAAACTGAGTTACTCAAACCTCAAAGAATCTAATCCTCTTCTCTGCTGGACAGAATATTTTGGATTCTTCCGGCCAAGCAGAGAGTAAAATCTTCTTTTCTGGCTCGGTCACACAGCTCAGCCGAGCCAGCTGTGGCTTCATCGCTAGCATTCGAGCTGAGCAGCAGCTAGCAGGGCCAAGTAACCACAAGCTGAAACGGCTGTGTTCACTTTCAGATAAAAACACCCCATGATCCCCCTCCCTGGAGTGGGTGAGAGTGTGCAAGAGCACAACCATGCTTGCTGCTTAGCGTTACCCCAAGTATGTTAACAAATCTCGAAGCTAACGGAGCAAGTGCTTCCACAAAGCGCTGCCAAAACACAGAAGACTGATAAAAGATGGCATTCATTCCTAACCCGTTCTTATTCACATGCCTGTGCATGGCAAAATGTCGAGCCACCCTCTCAGTTATGGTCAGAGAAAAAAAAAACAAGCCTGTTGTTCCTGCAACAATGCCAGCAGCTCTCGTATTTTAATATACCACAAGACAGAAACGCTTAAAGCAGACAGCAGTTTCAAGACAATGCTGCTATTATAGATGAATTCAATGAACAAAAGCAGAAGCTGGAAAAATGCAGCAATGGAAAAACAATCAGCTTGTAGTAATTGATGTTGTGGAAATAAATGAGCACAGTTCCAGGAAAAGATATAATTTCCACTTTGCATCAATACTTAATAATCAACACAATCTATTAGCATGTTTCAAAACACAGCCCACTTTACGGGAACAGGAAATTCATGTAATGGGATGTAATAATGTCTCATCAAAGAACAAACTATGCACTTTCACGCTTTCATAGTTCTTGAACAAGAACACAAGGTTCAATCAGTGAGTTTCAATGCGGAGAGGATGCCTCACTCTTTTTCATCATCTGGCCAGTCTCATCTCTGTCAGGCTTCTGCTAATGGTCACCAAAAGCACGGTGTTGTATACAAGCACTCACATGTGCATGTTTATGCATCTAAACAATATTACTGGCAGTCTGAGGAATGTGTGGCACGTTTCCAGCAGGGCATGTGATGACAGTTTTTGGCTGGGCTTCTGACTTGGCCTCAGCTTGCAATGTCCAACAATTTTGACTTTTTGAGATATTGCTGGCATTATTGGGCAATTTCAGCTCGTCACACAGACAAGAATAAGGAAAGACTGACACAGAAAACCAATAAAGAGGATAGATATTGCATGTCAAACACTAACCTCCCAAGAAAGCCAGCGAGATGCTGAATTGTTGACCTCTCATTATTCTACATTCCTCTTTTTTTTTTTTTTTTTTTTTTACAGAATCCTTAACTTAAAAAGGAGGAAAGCCCACTTTTCAAATTCTGTGAGAAAGATGCTGCTGAAAGCAATAATGTCACTTTGCATCTCAATGCTGCACTGCACTCTGCTAGCATAGCATATTCACAGACTGGACAGTTGTTGTCAGTTTGCACTAAAATGCATCATCACATTAATATTTGAGTTCCACTTTAATTACTGCTTTAGTGGACAGCCTTAGCACTGTGTTTTAAATTTATCATAGGGATGGCCAAAACACTTTTTAAAGTTACCGTGTGTCACACTGAAGATTATCTACAGGTATTGTAACTTAACCATCACAGAAAACTTTTTTGTTGATCCATAAATAATGTGAATCATTCTTCTTGCCTGTTGCAATTTTTCTGCTGGCTGTAATTTTTTTCCAACAACCTAAAACAAACTGGATAGTAGTTTTAGGATGTAAGCACTTCCTTCGGGAGAGTGAGGTGGGGATTTTTACTTGTTGCAATCTGCAACTAATGCTGCAAGTCATTTAGTCCAAAACCTGAAACAAAAAAACAAAAAAAACAAACCTAAAACCACTAGTGCAATCACCCGAGTATGATAAAAGGACTTGGTAACACTTTATAATAAGTACACACTATTAAGCATTTATTAAGCATTAATAAATACTGAATTAATCATTTACAAGCATATTTTTGACAGCAATACTCATTAGTATGTGGTTTGTATGCACAGATGTAGATATTATATTCATCATTGAGAAGCATATTAGTTATGAGTTAGCAAATCATGAAATCATCATTTATAAAGTATGTTGTCTGACATTAGTACTCATTAGCAGATACTTTATAAACGTGTATTAATGTTTTTCTACAATGTGTTTAATGATTGCATTTTCATACTGTTATGGTTAGATTCAGCTTTTCAAAATATGGTATTTGCACCACTTACAAACCAGTTAAGAGGAATGCACCACAAAATTACACGTACGAAGTATATGTAAATTATATGCTGTACAAAAGTGCATTTATTACATGCAGAGAAATGATAAATAATTGTATCAGATTAGAATAGAAATCAATATATTTAACTTGAGAACCTGTGCCTGCAGTAGGTCAAGGCATTCCAGAATCACTTTTGTCTGAAATACTCGGATATTTCACACTTTAGGTATATTTTATTATAATATATAATACTGTATAATACACATATATTTTCTTTTATATATGTGTCCATCGCACCTACTGCACAGCTGGCAGACTAAAAAAAAAAACACCCAGGAGTTGGAGATGCGTCAGCTGAAGCTGGAGTTACAACAGGAAGAGATTACTAAGCTGATCAAGGAGAAAGACTATTGAAAAAGACTGAAAAAGAGAACCAACAGTACGTATCGACCAGCATGCATGGTAAGAAATGGTGAATTAAACCAAAGTTGCAATTATGTGTTGATTTTTTGTGACGGTTTGGGTCAGATTGTGTTTTTCTTTAGGAGTGTAAAAAAAATTACATTTCCTGAATATTTTTTTTATGTGTTATCATATATCTGTTTTATAATTTTGAGACTTGAATTTTGAAATATTACAAATTTTTTTCCAACTTTTTGTCAGTTTTTACCAAGCCATGTTCTTTATTGTGAAAGGCACAATGAATATTAGTACAATTTATCTGATATGTGCTGTCTTTCCTTTGTGAGAATAACTGAAAGTTTTGTGAATCTTTATGCATTACCAGCCTTTAAATTTAATTTGTAACTGCTTTATAAGGCATAGATAGTATACACTTTAGATGAGATTACACTTAAAGAGTAGTAAGTGCTTTTTAACTACCTGCAATAATAAATTCCTTTATTAACTGCTTATAGTACATTGATTATGAAAGAAAATGTGACTTTGTATATAATATTTACTACCATATTTACTAACCATAGGTAAATGCCTTAACACTGTATGTGAGTAAAAGCATAAATAAAAAACTTGTAAATGGTTTGTAAGCAATGTAAATACCATATTTTGAAAAGCTGAATCTAACAGTATGAAAATAGTCATTAAAACATTGTAGGAAAACATTAGTAAATGTGTTTATAAATGATCTACTAATGAGTAATGTCAGAAACATGCTTTATAAATGATGAATTCATGATTTATATGCTTATCAATGATAAATATAATATCTACATCTGTGCTTATAAACCACATACTAATGAGTATTTCTGTCAGCAATATGCTTTGTAAATCATGAATTCAGTATTTATTAATGCTTAAAAAATACTAGTGTGCTTATTAAAGTGTTACCAACGCCTTTTACATTTCAAACCTCTTTGAGTGCCTGGACCTGGATTTCTTATGCCATCCTCTGGATTATAATCCTTTTTTTCCTACAACAATATAGTGCTTTGTCATATTTTCTAAATACAATACCAGCCCCCCGTAAAGCCCAGCCTCTCCATGTGACAAGATAATGGTCCCATATCAGAGCAAATCCCATTCTCAAATCTTTTCGTTGACAAGCAATGAAATCTTCATGAGGAGAATGAATGAAGGATCCCGATGTACATTTATTCTAATACTGAGCTTGCACTCTTAATACCACAAAAGAATACACAGGTAAGAGTTCAACAGAAGGTAAGGAACAGCGAGTTAAAGAAAAGTAGAAAAATGATTGTGGACGGGTCTAAAACCTGCAGTGACACATAAAAATCTATGCGTTAGTTCCTTAAAACACGATGCTCTTCCAACTAGAATTGCTTGTGGCAACACGCAGAAACATGTGCAGCAACAGGATGTATGTTTTATGTACTGTATATAAATACACATCATATTGACCCCATGAATCCCAACAAGCAGCAACTATATTTAGCAAAGCAACTGATTATGTTTCTTAAGTCATCTCTCATGTTCTAACACAGCAGCAGCTCAGCTGTGTGCGAGGCACAGGCCAGACAAAAACTGGCTGCTGAGGGGCACAGAACAAGATCATAACCCTCTTAAAAATGTCATTCCCCTCAAATGCCCGACTACAGCAGCCAATACCTCTCACTTGACTGGTCTGTTTTCAACAAAGAGCCACAAGCAGACAGATGTGACAGAAGCAAGCCCTTTCGAAGAAAACAGTTTGACTATCAAAACAAAATCAAAACATTCACTTATTTTTCATCTTTTATTATAGGGACATGCTAGAGAAAGGGACAACCAAGTAACCTGTGGATATGAATTACACACTTGGGTCATGTTAGATGTATCAAATTTGATGAGGGGTAATTTCAAGAACAGAATGTGAGATAGAACAAGTAGCTGAAGCCAACTGAGGTTTGTTATTCCACTTTGTGTCGAGGGAGGGCCTTCTTTGTGCTAAACACGTAGAGATTTGTCTTCTCTTTCATCAGCTTAAAGATCTGCATGCAGCTCAGTTCAACCCATATGATATTAGATTGATATGGTTGTCATCACCTGCAGAACGGCAATAATTGTGGCTATGCAGTTAGTGTGCACATCCATCTACACCCAGAACAGGAATCTAGTTGTTTATATTGATATATCTCCTGTACCCACAATTTCCGCTTAAGAAATCACACACAGAAACACACACACACACTACAGCCAATAGCTTAGCTGAACAGCTAGAAAGCTCATGTCTTGACTTGATTATTTACTGAAAGGTGGGAAACAGGGTCCTGCTGGTCAGATGGATCCCAGCCAGTTCAACCCATACATCATCCATGTCAGTTCATGGTATAACTTGCAGAACCATAAAGCTCGCCATCAAATCATTTTAATCATTAATTGTTTGTACATTTTCATTTTATAATGTGAATTTTCTCATTGCCTATTTATTCAACTTTTTATGGCATTTCCTCTGTAAATCTTGTGCTGTCTGGACTTTCTTGTTTTTGATACCTCTGCTATCGTTGCATTTATTGCAAACTTTTCTCCAGTCATTATAAAGCAAATATTGTCCAAAGATAAACTAAAAACAATTTCATCATCTCAAAAATAACAACACAATAAATGATGTTGTGATAAATGGAAATGTTTCGACAGTTCTGCGTCTGATAATATAACTGCACTGTGTGTCAACACTTTTGCATTGATTGTGGAGGTTGATGCATGCAGTAGTAGGTGGAGAGGGCAACATCGCACAACCTTGCTCTTCATTTAGTATCCAAGAAAAATGGGATTAAAACTTCTAAAGCTAAAAGATATTTATTTTTTTTGTATAAGAAAGAATTTCTATTGTGAAATTATTATTTGTATAATTGCTGTTTTCTTTTTACATTAAGGATACATAACAGGAGGAAAGAAATAACCAATGAAACCAAATCAAATTTAGTTTTAATGGGTTTCTTTGAAGGTGGGATGGTGATGTTGTGTTCAGTATTGTATACTTAACTGGGTTCTCCTTGTGTGGGTTTTCTCCCACAGTCTGAAGACAAATTTGCCAAATTAACTGGTAAATCTGATTTTAGGAAAAGAGTGGGTGAGTAAGGTTGCCTAAGTTTGGTGCGTTCTACTAAACTAGTACGACATAAAGCTGAGTTTGATTTATACCTTGTATTATACCACAGTACATTTCAGAGCCTTTTAAATGTATGCTTTACACAGACTGAATAGTGGCACATCCCTAACAACAGCTAATTCAGCATCCATCTTGCATCCTGCCTCTTCTTTGAGCTCTTGTCTGCCAGTAAAAGTCAGTATGATGTCGTCTTATCTCTTGCTCTGTCCCTTTCTCCATTTTCTCCCTTCCTTCAATAATCTCCTCTTTCATTTCTTTGACGAGTCAGCCAAAGTGCCCATTCAAAACGTCCTGTTGATATCGAGCTACTGGTGTTTAACACAGGGCTGCAAAGCAAAATGCTGCTGTAAAGTGACACAGCATATCTGAAAGAAAAGTTTGAAATCCCTTTTTTAAGCTTTGGGATCGTAAAGGACAATAACGGCTCCAGGAACGAACATAACGAATGTCACTGTGCCATTAAAACGAGTCAGAAACATATTTATAAGGTCAGAAAGTTACATACTGTTACTTTAAAAAAAAATCTACACATACCAGGAACGTGAACCACAGAAGTACTTCTAATTTGATTTCAGTTAGTTTGAATTACAAAAGGAGAATCTTAGCATTAATGCATTAGTAGTTTTACTTAATAAGAAATTGTGAATTCTTCCATCACTGCAGATTTTGACTGCATGTATTAGAACTCACTGAGCAGGATACAAAAACACTTTTCAAGAATTTTTTAAAGAGAAAAAAGAAAGGAATAGTGAAAAAATACAATACCAATAGGGAATAAAAACTACAAGTGTACCCCACATGATTTTCAAATCACAAACAAGTCGTGGTGAATTAATAAATTGATTGTCAGTCATCCAACACTGTGCAAAGACTTCAGTCTGTTTCTCCCAGTCAGTCTCTGACCAGTTATCTACATCTATTTTTTGGAGGAGGTGAGGGTCAGAGTTTGTGAGTGGGTGTCCATGAGAAGCCACAGCCAATGAGAGTGCAATAAGGTCTATTTTATTTCAGCATTTGCATGCACTTTTATGTATTAACTTTGGGGATCATGTGACCTACAGTATGTTCAGCACTTGTTTCTGTTATCTATGATCTGTACCTGTGGCTGACGATTTCATCCCATACTCAAAATGTTGCTGTGCCAAACCTAGCTCGGATATCTTGAAGATTGTAACATTAGGATTCTCAGAAAGTCTTAGATGTGTTCAGTTATCACAAAAACTTGGCCAAGACTCAGTGGAGAAAATGTGGGAGACACTAAAAAGGCAGAAGGAAGAAAGATGCTGCAGGGCAAATAATCAGAACAGACCTGCACTGCATATTCTGCTGGATGTTTAGAAGCTACCACTGCAGGTCTTTTACCATAAGGGTGCCTGAGAGAAGGTCTCTGAAAACCCTCATAAATGTACAAAAACTACCGTACTTCACATTTTGAGGAACGTCTATCAAATTTCTTCATCCTGTCAGAAGGACTAGATGAAAGAAATATAAAAACAGCTGCATTAAATTGTGCACTGTAGTGTTCCATAAATGTGGTTTGTTAAAGATTTGATTCAGTTTCTTTATTCATCTCAAGATTGCATCAAACCAGCATTTTGGCTCTCATTTTTATTTCATTGCAAATAAAAATGACAGAATGAAGGTACAGTGAGTTTCCAACAGATGCAGCTGGGTATTGCACAGAGAGAGAGGGGAAAAAAAAGGCCTGACCTATTTTTCTGAATGAATGAAAATGACCAACGCTGTAGGCCTGCATGAATCTAAATTGAGTCACAGAGGGTATCTTGTGCAACAGTGTTCTGTTTGATTTAGAAACTGCTCCCTTGCTGATTGGAGGCAGGACAGGGGTTGGCTGCACCCTCCAGGCCTTGTGAGGGGAATGTTACAGTGGCAGACGTCTCCAGGAGCCACTCTGCTCCCAGACTGGGCACTGGTCTGGACGAGTGGAGCAACAGAAATGAAATTAGGTGCAGGGGGCACGTTTGAATATGCACTTATACAGGTTGTAACCAGGCAATAACCTCCAACTCTGGTTGGTGCTTGCCTCACAGCTGGAGCAGAACTGGAGGCGTTCTCTATCATTTCATAAGCACATAAAAACCTGCAGTCTCTTTTAATCCTGGAATTTGTGGACAACCAAAACTTTTTGTACACAACTCTGCTGTGGTACATTCATCTCCTTTAAAATGCAGCTTGAAAGCTTCTGGAATAAAACTTAGAAGTGGAATACACACATGTTAAATATATATATAAATCACTAAAAATCCTACTCTACTACGGACTTGTGGTTGTGTGTTATTATATTTCCAGGGGGGTTTTAGTTTCAGAATATGGATTTGACAAAACCCGAGTACTGGGTGTCATATACTATATAAGGGACAGCGCAGAGCTTTGACTGTTGCTTTATAAATCAAACTGAATTAAATACTGACCCCAATGTGGGAATGCCTTTAAATACACAATATCAAATTATCACTAAAATCTGACTTAAGAAAACAGTTGCTGCCCTAATTTCCTAAAGTGAAACCTCAAAATTTTATTGGGTATTAAAATAGATTTCAAAAGAGGATTGTTATATTAGCTAATGTTATAGTGTTTCATATTGATGAATAATTTACTCTTTAAGAGAAAAACTAAGGATGAAAGAGGACCCTCAGTCTATCACAGCCTGCTACGCAGGTCGCCACCTCTGCCACATCTACAGTACGTGTTGTCACTGTGGTTCCAATTAGGATTCTATTGCTTCAGTTATTTAAAGATGACATGGAGTAAAATTAACCTCCCAAAAATCCCTTCAGTTCTATCAGTCCCTTTAGACTACAGTTACAAACTAGGTGTTATTCCTCAGTGCTCCAAGTATCAAATACAGGCAAATAAAACATGATAGCGGGCTTATCAAGAAAATATTGAAAAATCTAGCTTTACAAGAAAAAAATAAAACCATAAATCAAAGTAAAATAGTTTCTGCCATCCCCTTGTTACAACACCTCTTCTGGACATTCACCATGGTGCTAAAGGGAATATTGATGTAAGGATTTGTAGCTTTTTACCTTCTTTTGCCAGCCTTACATTAATTATCGTCTAAATATGAGAATCGTGTCATATTTGTATGGCGATAAAAATGATGCCCTTTATCCTACATAAAGGATTCACATCTGACCAAAGCACAGACACTCTGGAAAGGTGACCACTACCTCCTCCACTCTTCCCTATTTTGACATGTGAGAGGAGCCCCTCTGCCTGCCTTCGTGGCCTCTAGCTGACCTCCCTTTGCCTGCAGACAGAACACTTAACATTGCATTCCCTCCTGTAGAGATGTCTGAAGAACAGGGTCCACTTCAAAGCTGCACGGTGATTGGACCATGATTACCAGGAGCACTTGACTCATTGCATGTCCTTTAAGGACTACACTTTGGAGGAAAAAGGCACAGAGATGTGGGATTCTTATGAAAAGGAATGGGGGGGGGGTTAAGGCCTCAGTGCAGGTGCTTTTCAGAGTAGCAGAGAAACATCTAAACTTAAAGGGTCATGGAATTGATAGATTCAACCAGTGAGGGTGATTTCTCTGCTAATGTTTTTGAAGTACAGGTAGTGGCCATAGTGGAACAGATGTCTGCAAAAAGCTGTCATTTTCTATCAGTCAAGGAGCAGTTTGATGAAGCAGCAATGCCTCAGCGACATGAAAGCCCAGACCGAGTTCAGCAACAGTCATCTCTGCTCTGCTTTTCTGTTGCTAAATGCCAGTGACAGGAACCGAATTCACTGTGGTAACTGATCAGGTGCCAAGCGCCCTCTTCCCAGTGCCCTGCTGCACTGAAGACCTCCATGGAGCTGGCATGGCCTGGCTTGGCCTGGCAGCCACGGGCCCTGCTTTTGTAGCTCTGCCCCAACTATTCGAGCTATCTCTAAATCACACTCGCCTTCTGTCGACTGCCTGTCTCACAAACCTGAGTAAAACACAGAAACATCAGTGGCTGAATGAGTTGTAAAGTTAAGATGCCAAAGTTGACTTGATGCAAATCATCATCTTATAAATGAGGATGAAGAGTAGCTCCAATATCAGCTGTTACGGTTTTATTATGTAGGCCTTTGTCTGGGGACACAAATGTGGTTTAAAAATAACACAGCAATGAATCAGTGGCCTAACTATCTTTACAGGCAGACATCAGTAGATATTATGAACCAGGCCAATAAGAAAAGGCACCAGAATGAGACCAGGCTGAGGTATTTGCAGTTCTTGTCAAGCTCCCCATGTTTTTAGATGAGCAGCCAACACTGAGACAGCTATGATTTCCTAGATGAAACATCAAGCCGTATATACATTTCATCACCATCAACATGTGAAGACATCTGGCCCAAATCACTCTGTGATTAATATTCTATGCCTGCAAAAATAATCTTCATGGCCTCATACCTCAAAAAGCTAATGGGCTACTTTTAAAGGATGTGATCCAAACACAACATTTATCCAGCTGTCTCCCGTGTAGCTCTTATCAAAATGCTACTGTATAGTCCTATATCACAAAGGTCTGTGACTAAGCATGCAGACCCATGTTTACAGCATTTCACTCCAACACTCCGGCTAACGTCTCATCCCAAACCGTCGATGAGATTTGGGGCCTCGCTGTATTTTCCTGCGACCTAAATTAAAGGTAATCGCACGGAACCTGAAGTTAAATGCATCGAAGCACGTACTCGCATAAAGACAGGTGCACCTGTCTGCAGTGGCAGCCTTTTGTGTTCACTATCATATGAGCCACGAACCGTCAAGACGAGCTCTGCGTGAAAAAAAACAAAAACAATAATCAAATAAATAAAATGGGGTCAGTCTGCTTACCGTTGCGTTTTCAGTCATTGGTCCCCATCATAACGTTTTCAGTCCAGACCTCTGACGAACCGTTTATTCCTATCAGGCTGTCTCACTCCCTCCCTCCCTCTTGCTCATCCCCATGTCATGTTTCTCCGCTGCAGCAGAACAAAGCCACGCCTCCACCACGAGCGGCGTGACGTCAGGCAGTGACGGCCGCTTCACACGCGCCTTCGTACGCACTTCCAGTGGGATGCGGCCAGAGGGCGCTGTGCTTTAAAAAAAACCCAACACACACACACGAAGGCCTAAGTGCAGCTTGAGTTTATGATATATTTTAACATGAAAAACATGAATGTATGACTGAACTTTATGCTACAACGAAGTTTGACATTATAAAGCACTTACTTTGTTAATGTGTTATGCTCATACTCCGAGCCAACATCACTTTGCCTATAATTTTCCTACTTGGTTTGTAGCCTCAAGCAAGCAGGACTTTCTGACTTTTACATCTGCAGCCTTTATCTTTTCATCTCTTTATCCCTCATGTATAAAATGGCAGTTTAACACTAAACTCTGATAAGGAACTGGTAATATTTGATCCAACTTACCCTATATCTAAAGACTTTAGACTAAAGTCCTGGGGAAACCTGAATCAGATAAAAATTACAAGTAATGATGATAATAATAATAATAATAATAATAATAATAATAATAATAATAATAATAATAATAATAATAATAATAATAATAACAATGACTCAAGTCATTTTTATTTATGTAGCACTCAAAAGAAAAACAAGATTGACCAAAATGGTTTACAGAATAATAAATAATAAGATAGCTAAATAAATAAATAAATAAAAACTGGAAAGGGGGGGGGGGTATTTTTTCGGGGGGGGGGGGGGTATTTTTTCATTTAATTGAAAATAAGATTAATAGAAAAAAATACTAATACTAAAAATAAATGAAAAAACAATCAAAACATCATAAAAACAATATGAAAATCTGCTAGGAAGATAAAACATGCTCAGGTTTAAAGAAAGACCAGGACAAAAAGATGAGTTTTTAATAATGAGTTGAACTGTTGAATGGTGGCAGCAGATTTGATTAAAGGAAAAAAAAAAAAGGAGGAAGGCTTCTCCACAATTCAGGAGCAACCACTGCAAAACCTCAATCACCTTTGTTGTTTGCTTGGTTCTGGGCACATCCAGAAGAAATTGGCAGACTGCAGATCTCTGGCTGGGGTGAAAGCATGTAAGACTTCAGCTACATAAAATGAAGCCTGTCCATGAAGGCATTTAAAAGTAAACAAGATTTTAAAATTAATCCTCTGCTGAACAGGGAAGCAGTGGAGGAAGCGAACACAGGCATAGCTTTGTCTCTCTTTTTCTTCGTCTTCTTCTTCTTCTTTTTTTGTTCCTGCCAGGAAACGAGTTAAAGCATAGTGAGCTAAACCCAGATCTACAAAAATCAAGTCAACATGTAATAAATGCACAGCTAACTTCCTCCTGATTTTCAGGAAGGAGTTTGGGTTCTACCTTTGATAGTGCTTTACTAGTGAAACTAGTGAAAACTGACAACAGAGGATGTTGGCTTGTCCAATGTAAACGCACAGTCGAAATGGACACAGAAATTTCTCAGAGGAGTGAATATTATTGACAAAGGACCAATAGTGCCCCTAAGCAAATGTTCAGGACATATACCATAGCATCATATTGTTTTAATTTAGCCTTAGATGAAGCTCAACCATTCACACAAGCAAGCAATGAGATTTGGTTGATGTGAGCAATTCTGCATTGATGTTTATCTGAGGCAAATGCAATTTTTGATGAATATCAATATACATCATTGCAGGCCATGTCATTATTCTTAAATAAAAAACATTCCTGACTTAGAGACTAAATCAACTCCATGATTCGGTAGCTTGTAGATATCATTGTGGAGGAATTTTTGGTGAACTCTAAATCAAAATGCTGCCTCAGCTCACTGAAGTATAGAAGCGTTTATTTATGAACAGCTCTCTTAAAGCTTCCATACAGCATGTCACTTGGTTGGACTTTGAATGGGCCATTACAGTCCCCTAATTCTGTTCACTTTCAGCCATCCTGCTGCACATTTGAGGTTGTACTTGGGATCATTGTTCTGTTGCATGATCCAGTTTCATCCTAGCTTAAGCTGTCAGACAGATGGCATCACATTTGACTCTCAAGTTTGGTATCCAGTGGAATTCAGGATCAACTCAATGACTGCAAGGTGACCAGGCCCAGTGGCTTCAAACCAACCTTCAAACAATCTCATCTTCAGACGTCCACTATCGCGCATGACAGTTTGTATGAGGTGTTCGTTCATATGTGGTTTGTTTTGGGGACTGCTTCAAACATGGCATAGCTGTTCAGTCCTTTTCCAGATGTACTGTCAAAAACATTAACATTAACACACACATTTAACTGATCATTACACTGCTGAATCTTGGGATAAACTAGGGAGATCTGTTCCTGGAGGATTGGTGTCCTGTAAGTTTTCCATGTGGGAAATCTTTCTCACTATCAAATAATGGAGTCCAAGCAGTTTGGAAGATGCCTGATAACCCTTCACAGTTAGATGAGCAGCAATAATTGTTTCTCTAAAGTTAAAGTGCTGATGTCTTTCCACCTTGCCGCTCAAGCCCAACAAACTAACAAAACTTTTGCTCTTATAGAGATACCCGTGATCAGTTAATCAACTCCATTTGATTAGCAGCATTTGTCTGCTACTTCCACTTTTAATTTTCTCTTAGTTTTTGTTAAATGAAAAAGTAGAGTGACATACGTTGTTGTTCATCCGTTCATTTTAAGACCTAGTAAATACTAGGTATTTATTCATTACGCCCTATCCAAGAAAAACTTGAAGCTAAAGAAAACAACAAAAAAAAGAAAAAAAAAGATGAAGCTAAAGAAAAGAAAAATCTGCTAAATGTGAAATTTTAGCATGCAAAGTCACATAATAGCTAAGAAACACAGAAGTGATCAATTTGACACAGAGGTGGGGCTACAGGAAAACCTTAGGGCACCAGACTGGCTGTCAGGTGCAACCCTAACAAATATTTAGTATGAACTGACCTGTACCCTGCCAAAACCGTAAATGCCCAAGTACAAAGTAATACAACATATACTTCTATATGATGCATCACCATTGCATGATGCAGCAACATGTTATGAAGAGTTGTAAAAGTCATAGAATCACCAGATGTGATGAATGAAGATAAACTGCTGATAATGCAGAAGAAACACTAATAAAACGGATTTGACTAAGAGAGAGTTTGACTAAGATATGGCCAAAGCCATATCCATGCAGGATTACACTATGCAAACAATTGTCAATGAAATAAATCAAATATATATATATATATATATATATATATATATATATATATATATATATATATATATATATATATATATATATATATGTATGTATATATATATATTTATGTGTGTGTATAAGACTGTTTACTTTTACATATTTTGCTTTACTTCTACTTTTACAGTACCTACTTCTGCAGATGGCAAGTTCTAATAACCAGTTTATTATTCCCCCCCCCCCCCCCCCCCCCCCCCCCCAGACTAACAGATATCTTACATGACACGTCGTTTTTCATAATTTAATTTATCTTTAAATGTATCAACCATGACCCAGTTTCTGAGACCTCTGCACCCATGTTTTGAAAACGTCTTGATCATGTTGTAGGTTACATTACATTTTGTCAGCTTTACGGGTAAATAGTATTTTGATGGTTTGTTTGCTTTTCTTGATTGTATAGGCTAACGTTTTGTTTTGTTTTTCTTGGTAAGACAATAACTGAAAAGCTTTTTGAAAAATAAATAAAATGAAGTAATTCAATGGATAAATCACAGCTCTTGTGTAACACATATAGCTAAATGCAAATAAATAATAGCAATGATGATATATATAAATAAAGATTTAAAAAAAAGTTAATCTGAAATAGTGTAGCCTTGTACCGATTTGCAAACATCCTTCACAAATTTTGGTCTGCAAACCAAGAGATACAGTCCTACAGGGGACATGGGTGTTCTCTCTGGATCGTTTACTGAAAGCTCACCGCAGTCCATTTATTGTCCAGAGCTTCATTTAAGTGAACTGGTCTAGCAAGTTATAGCCTTTCTGCGCTGCTGTGACGGAGCCCCACATCGATCCTCTGCTGTAGCTACCTGCTGCACGGACACTGCGTCTTTGTCACCGGCTGGTTTTTCCTCACTTTCACTGACAGTCTTGGACACAGCCATGCGCTCCTTCACCTCGCTCCCTATCTTTCTCATCTTGTCTTTCGGATTTATTGGATGTAAACCCTCGTCATCGTGTCCAAGCGGACAGTTTATGCTTAAAAACCAGTGCGTCCTGTGTCATTCCACCTGCTCCGAGTGCGACGGACACGAGCTGTTTGACTGCACTACCTGTGGAGTTTGTAAGTACATTTTCCACACAAGTGCATGAACACAAAATAAATATTAAGTTGATGGCTTTACCACGTGATAAAGCAATTTTACTCATGTTTCATTACCTCTAAAATGCACTTTAGAGAACTGTTCGTGTTTTTCTGCCAAACAAGTTTCGCTATTTATGATGCAATCTCAGCATTTCGGCTGTATTAAATGTAGAAAAAATTATCAGTGGACTATATTGCTGCCAGTGGCCAAATTCTTCTTGTTTTTGTTTGCCTTTGTGTTATTTGGGGCAGATTGTAACAAACCCATTAAGATTCATTAATCCTCAAACAGTGAGGTTGTTTTCCTCTTCAAAAGAGGACTATTTAATGGTTACCAAAGCAAAGCGTTTCAAGGGCTTTTGTACTCTGCAAAGAGCATTCAGCTCTGGTTTACCATTTACTCTTGTTAAACATTCAAAAATGGGTTGTTAGACTTGTTGATTTTCTGTCACAGGGTCACCTTTGAAACAGGTAAAAGACGAAGGTGTGACAATTTTTCTTTCGACTTTTCACAGTGTAATCTGATCATGTCAGAATGGGGCCTTTGTTAATCAGAGTGAAAAAAACATTCCCTTGGGCTAGAAGTAGGCTATTGTTGTTTCAGTGCCCTGCTTTCCTCAAACACACCTCAGCTTGAATACGACTGATGTCGCCCCAAAAATGCAGGAGCTTGTAGTGACTTCTCATTATCATTTTGGCATGTTTCTCTGTGCATGCTGCAGGTGGGAGGCTTGAAAGTCTGCAGCTTTGCAGCCTCTCTCCTGCATGACTTATTCTCACATTTTCTGTGCAGTGATGCTGTTAGAGAAAATGTTCTTTGCTGTAACTCGGCTGAATCCAGAGGTACTTCAGGTGCTGTGGCTCAGCTCGACAAGTGGCAGACTATTAACCATCAGAGCCATGACGAGGATGGTCTCTGCCTACACTTCTGATTTCTTCTCTGTCTGTGAAGTCTCTTATTCGGAGGATCACCGGTCAAGTGATCTCACTTTGTGATCTAGTAGTTGCGGGCATTACAGTAGCTGTATTTCTTTTCTATCTTTATTATTCATCTGATCACTTCCCAGAATCCTTTTTTATTTTCAAAATAATTTGTTTTGTGACATTTTGTGAGTGACATGACATCTTTCAATCTGTTTCTCTGGTAATAAACTTTCTTATTGTCACTAGTGTGCCCTATCATCTTTACCCCATAATGCCTTTTATCCCTTTATTCACTTCAAGAAGCTACAATTTTCCACTTCCAGAGGATGACAAATAGCATCTTCATCAGAGGAGAGAATATTGTAGGCTTTATGACAAGCCCTCTGTATCCTCCTCCTCCTCCTCAGATGAAGATGGACAGGAGCGTTTCCTCCACCAAGGTCGCTGTCGGACACACTGCCCCAGGGGATTCTATCCTGACAGGGGTCACTATGCCTGCCTGCCCTGCATTGGCAATTGTGAACTCTGCACAGATGGCAACATATGTGCCAAATGTCGGGAACACTACAAACTCCAGAATGGGGTCTGCCAACCAGCTCTGTGTGATATAGGTAAATGTAAAGCAGTGTCTCTGTGCAGGCTGCAGTTGAAGAGAGAAGCATTCATTGTTCTGGGTCTCTGTTTCAGGGCAGGTGCAGGACCCTGATACAGGAGAGTGCATTGACTGTGAAGTGGGCTGCAAAACATGTTCTACAGGTAAACATGCTTTCTCAAATCAGCCTGTTGTCTCCCTCATGTAGAAAGGATAAGTGATGTGTATTAAAAACCTGATGACGATGGTGCGCAGTGCAGTTTACCTCTCTCTTGGAATTCTAATTAATCACCTTTTCTCCTTCATACCTAGAAGACCCGGAGATCTGCAACAGCTGCGTTCAAGGTTACTTTCTGTAAGTCCCTTTCTTCCTCTGTCTTTTAATAAATAGACTTTTCATGTTTTCCCCTGCTTTCAAATGCAAGAGTTTTACATTAAACATGTGCTGTATCATTCAGTGGTCGGCTAATCTCCATATAGTTACAGTCCTACACGTTTTCTTACAATGCTAAAAGAAAATATATGTGCAATTTCTCTGAGCCCATTTTTGATTAATTGCTTACTTCCATTAGTTTAAAGAGAGCTTAGAAAAATAAAACATACCATCGCCGAATTTGACAGTTTATCACATTTTTGCTTTTTAAAAATATCAACTTAGATGAATGATTATAATTTAACTGTATTTTTTTCGATTGTGGCTGTAAAATATGTGGCAAAGGGACAGAAAACCTTAAAAATGTTTTACTGGCATTGCCTTGCTAGAGGAGTTTTCTAAATCAATAAGTATGGAGGGAAATATACAATATTCCCAAAATAGTTCAACTGAATTTCTTTTTTTCTTGTTCTTTTTTTTATTTCTTTGTTCTAAATGAAATTTCACCTGGATTTCTGTTTACACCAGCTTATCAGTTGGATTCAGTGAGCAACACTGGTTATAGAGCTAGAACAAACCTCCAATTGTGTTTCTCCCCCGAGTTTAGGCCTCCTGGTATTGTGTGAGTCAGGTTACCATTCACTCTCAGTCACAAATTGTTACTTGAGCCTTAGCTTCAGCTCAGAAGAGACCTATAACAGTATTTTATGAGGAGGAAGAATGGAAAATTTAAAAAAAAAAAACTGAATTTAATTGGAGAGTTGAATCAGTATGTGACTATACAAGGTGGACCAGACCCCTTGTGTGAATCACAGCAGATAAGGGCTGAAGGAAAAACCCACCACTTAGCTGCTCTGCACCTTTTTACTGTTTTACAAAGATGCTCAGCCTTCTACTGTGCTTCTACAGTCGGTGTATAACTTTTATTTTAAGAGTAATGGTTTTAGAAATTTAAAATGACAGCTCATCAAAGTAATCAAGTAGCCGCAGTTCTTATTACATCTACTATGTGCTGCAAACACCAATAAAAGAAACCTAATACACCAGGAGGTGATCGTAAACTAGAGAAACCATCTCGCTGTGATAGATTGTGACTATTCGTTGCAAAAAGAAAAAAAAAATCCATTATTTCAGGTTGTGCTTGTTGTAATAAACAATAAAGATGGACAGTTTTGGCATGGCTGTGAATCCTTGAGGCCAGTGTTACTCTTGCATCAAACACTGGCTATTGAAAGGAAACCCAGCATGATGGATGCTTGGTATTTGTTGGCATTTACCTTCCTCCCAAAGTGCCAAGTAATTGCAGGTAAATTGAATATTGCTGGGACTCAACAGGCTCAATAAACTGATCTGCAAGGCCAGCAACATCATGGTGAGGGAAGTGGACTCTGTCGGGAGGGTGTCAGAGAGGAGAATGTTGTCCAAGTTAGAAACAATGGTGGACAACACCTTCACATCCGCTCAATATGCTGGTCAATTGCAAGAACTCCTTTAAAAACAGACTTAATCCACCACAGTGCACCATCAAACTCCACAGGAAAACATTCCTGTCGTTGGCTATCAAACTCTCTAACTTCACCCTCAGTGATGATATTTATTAGATTATTATGTACATAATAATCTATTATTTATTATATTTATACAATCGGCCTTCAAAATTATTTATACCCTCCAATAAAAGAAGGAAAAAATCATCAGCCAGTGAAATAAGTTGAAATTGACAAAAGTAATAATAAATGAAAATTCTATGAAAATCATGGCATTGAATTTGAATTGTGGTTCAACAGAAATATTAAAAACAAACACACAAAAAATAAAACAAGTAAACAAGCATTAAAGGGTTCCGAAGCTAAAAATTTTGTTGAGCAACACTTTGAGACAATCACTGCAATCAGGTGTTTTCTCTAATGTTCAATAAGACTTCTACACCTGTTGACAGGTATTTTGGTCCACTGTTCATGGGAAAGGTGCTCTAATGTGTCTGGGACAGTTTTTTTTTTTTTTTTTTTTTTTTTTTTTATTATTATTTCCAACCACAATTCAGAAGCAATATGTTCTCTCACTAAATTGTATTTTTTTAGATTTTTATTTATTATTAGTTTATTTAGTTTCTTGTTATTTGAATTACTATTTTGAATGTAGTATTTTCTCCAATTGGAGGGTATGAATAATTTTGAGGACGACTGTATTTGTCAGAATTTTGTTACTTCATCTTAATTCTTTATTATTGTCACCTCTTGTTATCTCCAGTGGAGCAATGTAACAAAAGATTTTCCCCATGGCAATTCATCAAGTATTTGTTATTCTGATCCTGAATTCATTCACATGGTTTAAACTATTCATTCCATCTGTTTTTCATATTAGTTCTGAAAATACATGCAGCATATTTTCACTTACTTCTTAAAAAATATTTCAGCAAAAGAGCTCATCTTAAGTTGCAGTGAACATGCAAATGTGTTCTCTGGAATGAATGGTCTAATATTTACACAGAGGGTTTCTTAAACATTGCACAGATTCTTATGTTGAGTACCGTTTCCTAGCTGAAGACAGTTCCTGGTCTCCAGCAGCTGCTATTGTGAGTGAGTTGATGGATGCAGTGTGGCGCCTCCAGCTGTTCTTCCTCAAACAACCACTACGTCCTCGCACCAAATCCAAGGCAACCGGTAGGAAGTGCAGCTTGGGACGTCTCTAGTTCGGTTTTCTCATGGAGGAAGGCACCTGTAGACAGTGTTTTAATTACATACAGTAAGTTAATGACTTATTTGTCATTTTGCGTGGAGTCCAAAGTCTTTGCATCTCAATATATAATTGATTTATTCAATCTCATCTAATACCTCATTTAAGTCTCAAAGGGCTGATAGGGTAAATTAATGATTCAACTCCCCTTGGACCTCAGCAAAACAATAAAACAAGAACTAAAATTCAGCCGTTTGAGGAGAGCAGAGCCACAAGAAACAAGGAAAAGGCAGCCTACCTTTTATATTCCTCTTTGTTTGCCATCGTTGCTGTTGTTTGACTGAATACACTTTTTGGTAGAGGAGTGTATTGAAGTGGACAATACAACTGCAGGTGTGCTGTGGAGCATGTTTGGATCCGTGGTTTCAATTCATCCAGCATCAGACTCATGTAGACAGAAGCTGCCTACTGCAGTGGTTACTGCAAAGCTTTGAAAGCACCATAAAAACATTTTTCACTGCATGCTTGCTTATGAAAATAATAATAAAACCACAAAAAATAATCTTGTTTATGATAACTACAAGTCAAAAATAGTAAACACTTTTTTACACACATGGACCAAGTCTAGGTAATTGTTATGGATTATAAATCCATAAGATGTTAATGAGAGTTAATCCGATTTGAATGGACCTTTTGTGTGCAGGTTCAGACACCAGTGTCGCAGACATTGCCCTCAGAGCACCTATGAGGACCGTGGCAGGGGTGTATGTCTGTCCTGCCCAGCACCATGTGAAGACTGCAGGAGCAACAAATACTGCCTTGCCTGCCAGCCTGGTTACTTCCTTAATGGTACCAGTAGCAAAAACACTATCATTTATGCATGTAGCTTCCTTGCTACTATCAAATAAGAGTTTTCAGGTGATTATTTTGCCCTGTGTTGTTCTAGAAAAGCTTTTTTAATTGACTCCAAATCAGCACGCTTGTGAGTTATTCTTGATGAGGACAAACAATGGTACTCCGAGTCTTCATTTGGATTGCAAATCACGTTTGTGTCAGCAACTCTGTGAGAAAACATATGCAAATGTTTGGTTTATGCAAAAAAGGAATTAGGGCTGTGTAGTTTTCTATAGGCATCTGAAGAAAGTCTGAAATTGCTAAACAAAAGAATAAATAAAAAGGCCAGTACTAATAAGGATCCACAAGCACACTGCCATGCTATCAAGATGATACTATACATATTTTATGAATATGTTAAAGTGACTAGTGTACGTGTGGATCTGTTGTGACCATGAAGTCCTTCTCTAGTCACAAGGTCCAGTTTCAGAGAGATCTGGGTCATTGTTTTGTGCCTGGGCAGTCAGATGGAATTTAGCTGGGCAGACAGAAGAAAGGGATCCAAACAATTGTGAACTAAAGAAGGAATGAGGAGGTAATTTCTCGGCAGGCTCAGATTAAAAAAAACTTTCTGTTTTACAAAGGTTACTCTTGATATTATTTAAACTTAGGTTATATGTCATATAATATGATCTGCTCTGTTGTTTCAGCTTGTTTTTTGTAAAAACCTGTTTTCTAAGAAAGATAAACTACAGTATTAATGTTGGAAATAAGTGATAATAATGTCTCTTCCCCTCTGCATCTCTTGTTGTGACAGGAGGGGAGTGTATGAAACAATGTCCACAGCAAACCTTCAGTGACTCCAGTGGGTGGCGCTGCCAGCCTTGCCACGGCTCATGTCAGACCTGCCATGGACCACATTCATCAGACTGCGACCTCTGCGTCAGTGGAAACATTCCTCTGCATGGACAGTGTCCACAGGTTAACTGCCCACTGGGGCAATACTTTGATGGTAAGTGGGACAAATAAGTTAAAGCTTACTTTTGCTTTTAATCATGATAGGAAAAAATCCACATGTCAAACAATCAAAAAAACCTTAGAGTTAAGTAAATGTGCTGATGAGTTGTATGAAGAAGTGGACAGTTCGAGTGGTAGAAAGTGAAACTCCTGCCATGATTTTGGATCTTCCTGCACATTTAGAACAGGTGTTTTCACTAACAAGCTCATCTACCAGTAGAGTAGCTGCGCTACTCAAATTCAGCTGGTTTAGTAATTGGCTGGAACAACTGCAGAACAGGATTTTTACTTTTTGGACCAGGGATGTCCACCTTTGGTTGTATGTGATTCACTGTAATAAAATAACCCATTATTCTTAGACCTTACAGCACCATCTGTCACTAAGGGCTGACAGTTTCAAACCTTCCAATTTCCTACTGTCACTGAATACATTTTATGCAGTGGATAATTTTTTTTTTGTAGGCGTTCCTCTACAGAGAGTACAAGAGTAGAGTTGGGTGCTTATCCTGCCCCCTGTCTTTATATAAGAAAGAAAGAAAGAAAAGAAAAAAAAAAAAAAAAAAAAAAAAAAAAAAAAAAAAAAAAAAAAAAAAAAAAAAAAAAAAAAAAAAAAAAAAAAAAAAAAAAAAAAAAAAAAAAAAAAAAAAAAAAAAAAAAAAAAAAAAAGAAATTTCAGCACTTGACCACTGGTAGAATTTTTTTTTTTAAACTACAACATATCACAAAAACAATGCAGTTGCAATAGCAGTGAAATGACAAAAGAAAGAAAATAAACAAACAAACAAAAAGCTCAAAAATTGATGCTCAGATGTAGTGACAAGGTGCTGTAAAAAGAAGTTTCCAACGTTTAAAGTCTTTTCTTCTGACTCATTTTCATGGCACACTGACATTCAGTGACATTCAGCCCAGAGCGTCACTTCAATAATGGCAACTTTATGGCTCTATATAACAGTCACAAGCAACTGGATACCAACGCGCTTGATGATGGCGATTCAGCAAAGAAACCCAAGAGGAAATTACTAGAGGAATCAAGGAAAAGAGAGAGACAGTGACAAAGCAAGGAAAGACTCAACAATGAGCTGGCTTTTAGTGAATGGAGAGATCTCGGAGACGAGACTGGACGAAAGGTGGATGCCAAATGACGGTTTCGTTGGGGGCACAACAGAGATAAAATCTGACAGTTCAGTTTTTGCTTAAGCATCAATTCAGTGCACAAATGATGTTGGGTGTTGGACTGTTTGAATGACATTTTGTATTTACCAGTGATTGCTTTGAATATGTAGGACCAGCCTTTAAAATTAGATCTTAGTCCATTTGCAATATGCAAGGTAAAAAAGCAAATGTGTGTTTGGAGTTTAAAAGTTTTTTTTTTTTTTAACATATTAATTATAAAAATAGTGATTTACAAAACTCACTGAGTATTGCTCTATTAAATAAAAACAGTGTTAAATCCAATGGCAGGTATAATTTTGTCTATTCAGGAAGTAAGCCAAATTCAGTTTGAGATCAGATCTTTGGCACAAGACTGACTTATCAATTAGCAGATCTCGCTTTTTGGTGGGGTTATTCAATTACACCTTGTAAGATCCATCTTCTCTGCTGGGTTTAGGCACTTTTGGAAAAACAAAACAGAAACTTAATTAGGCAATAATGGCAGCATCGGTAGAAATAATGGGAACTTAATCCTGGTTCTTTTACCCCTGCATGCCGCATGGCATGATGCACCTTCACATTCTCTATAATAGGACACAATAATGAAAACACTCCACTGACATATTTTGCTTAATAAAAAAAGAAACCCAGTCCCTCCAATAATAGCTCTGGACCATGCTTTGTTGCACAACAGCTGCTGTTCTATCAAAATCATCACATCTAAGTGAAGCATTATGAGTCATTATTTGTAATCAAAACAAATCTGTCCTGATTCAGTTAGGAATTTTAGAAAGGGGCCATCTATAAAACAGTCATGATGGAAGAGACTTACAGTACAAAGCTACAAAAATATATTTCATTCTGACCAGGACACTTAATGACATGAAAATACAAGATCAATAGTTATTCAGTTACAATTCTCATGCATTTATTGTGTTCGAGTTTTTTAGGTAAAGCACTTTGAATTGTTGTGTACATAAAAATTTGCAATACAAATAAACTTGCCTTGCCTTGCATAGCGAGTGCTTTTATGTGGCTCATGCTACAAGGAAATTAGAGCAGTGTTTTGCTGAACATAAATGTGCATTCTTTGTCAATAATGAGGATCACACTATGCCACAGCAACCAAGAGGCATATCACAGCAATTCTTGGTCTTTAAAGACTCGGGGAAATGGAAAAAAAAATCCATATGTAGGGCGATCGAATGTGGGAGTGTGATATATCTTTGAAGTGGTAATTGAAAGCCATTATATACTTAGGTTTAGTGAAAAAACAAACAGTAGCACTGGTATGTGTGTTATGCATGTAAATGAGCTAATTTACTTGTATGAGGAAGATTGAAGAGTGAAAGTTTATGATACATTAATGAAACAACTTTTACCTTAATCCTTGACAAATTATCTTAGTAAAATAGCATGCTATTTCTCAATTATATGTTTTTTGTATGGTTCCTTAAGGAAGAACCTTAGTATTTATTTTGTTTCCTGACTTCAGAAAAGTGTTTACCTTTGGAGTTAAACAACTTTATATGCTCATGACTAGCATGTGATGTACAGTTATTTAAAAAAAGGGTGAGACTAACTAAGCAAAGGATATGGCGGCAAAGAAAGCCTGAGGTTGATTGCACTGATAACATGTTAGTTGACTGACTGATACCAGATGGAAATGATTGCTGGCATCGTTGAGTGATGGTAGAGTCCAGTTTATTGTCTTATCTTCAACTGACACTCCTTGTCTGGAGTGTTTGTCATGCAATTAGGTCTTTTTTGAGCCTTCAACTTTCTTCCACATGTGTGCTTTTAACCTAAAAGGTCCTCACACATTTGAAATTCAGCCTGTTACAGTCCTATCCATAAAAAGCCTGTAGAGAGTTTGAAGGTCTTTTCCAATTTTCTCCATTTTATTAATTAAATTCAGCCTATATTATAGTAAAATTGGTTTAATTTTTCCCACTTAGTGCAAAAAACCCCAAACCAAAAGAAAAAATAAGGAAAAAAAAAAAAGAAGAAATCATTCACTCACAATGATGCTTCCACCTCCATGTTTGACTGTATTAATGCTGTGGTTCCCAATTTCGTCTGTTGAATGTTGTTGCCAGATAGTTCAGGGTTTGTTTCTTTAACTGAAAATTTCATTTTTGTGAATAAGCAACTATTCATGTGCCTCTTGCAAACCACCAGCAGGTTTTCACGTGCCCGCTCAGTGAGGACTGTTTTATGTCTGACCACCGCAGTCGGATCAATGGAGCACTGCACGGAAGATTGCCTTTCTATAGTGATCCATAGCGCTTTGTTGGTTACCTTTCCATGAACAATTGTCACTGAGACCAAATTCTAACAAATTCTGTAGACCCTTGTGGCTTTGTTTATGCCCTGAATTCATATAGCCTTTTTATTTAAATTTGGCTCATTAAATTCTGGTAAAATTCAAGAAGTGTCGACAGAAGGATGTATTAAAGTTACGTTGTGACATTTACATAAAAATGCTTATTTAAATTCTTTAGGAGAATTTTCAAGATTTTATCATGATATAACGCACAAAACTTTTTTCTGTCCTGTCAGGGTTGAATATTGTGTGTAGGCTTCTGATAAAAAAGAAAAGTTTAATTCATTATCTTAAAAAAAGAAAAAAAGGACCTCACCCAACAGAGCAAAATGTGTAAAACTTGATGTGAAAAGTTCCTGTCAGAACTGTGCAGGGTTTGTTGTAAACAAATGTCTCCCCTGATTATTATTTTCTGCATATTTCAAAATAGTCTCTCCTCAGTTTTCGTCTATTTCCCCCACTAGTTAACATCCATTTCTTTTCTTTCAACAAATCAAGACAAATTCATAATCAATCAGAAGAAAAAGGGAAAATAAATGCATGAAGAGAAAGGGAGCAGGAAGAAGATAAATCTTATATTGTCTGCCCTCTTTTACGCATAACCATTAACTAAATGAATGCATGACGTTTTTCACGAATGCATTGTCAGTCCAAACAACTTCTACTGACAAAACATTCATTTCCTTATTGATTATACAGACCAACACACTGAAAACTCACTGCATATGTTTGTTTCTATTGGCTCATCACTAATATGGAGCTGTATGTCATTGATCACTTCCAATGACTGTACTTTTGTTATAAACTGGTTATGCTTCCCTCTAATGGTGGATAAAGGTAACACAGATTCTGTGCTTTGCTTATTGTTTTTAACTTCAGGGAAATATGGTGGATGCCTTACGTGCGATGGGTCCTGTAAAACCTGCTTTGGTCCACAAGCCTTGGATTGTTCTTCTTGTTTCAAAGGTAAACATATTTGCCTGTCTTTGTCGTCACAAAAAACTAAACATGGTCTTAGTTCTTATTCTTTTTTTTTTTTCTTTCTAGTTCTTAGTTCTTTTTCTTGATTGGATGTTTGCATTTGTGTGTGTCATAGGATATTTTCTGGATCAGGAGAGTTCTTGTGTAGTCCAGTGCCCCTCTGGTTCCTATGCAAACCCTGCCACTCAGCTGTGTGAGGACTGTTCGCCAAACTGTGAGGACTGTGTGGATACCAGCGATAACTGCGTCAGCTGTTCCAAAGGCAGCAATAAACTTTTTCTACACCAGGGGAGGTGTTGGTCGAATTGCCCAGAGTAAGCAGCTGGATGATCTAAGTTGTAGAAAGAATTAAAAGCTTTATAATGGTGACACAGTTTTGTCTTCTGGTACAGTGTCCAATCTGCTGTCCATACCTTTACTTTCAGAGGTTTCTTTGAGACTTCAGACGGGTCATGCGAAGCCTGCGACAAGTCCTGTCTCACATGTGATGAGAGCAAGTCTCAGTGTCTTTCCTGTGTAGATGGACACTACCTAGAGAGCGGGTCATGTAGACTGAACTGTTCACTGCGGACATACCCAGCAGATGATGGTACCTGCAGACGCTGTCCTCCACACTGTGATGTTTGTTCTGACGATAGGACCTGCTTCAGTGAGTTATCAACTTTCAGATAGGAAATTTTTCCAAAAAATAACATGGAATGACCTGCATGGCATTGCGAATTTGCAAATTGTATGAGAACTTTTCCCTATCATTACAGAGTGCACTTTCCTCTACTTGATGCTGAATGGTGTGTGTAAGGCTAGCTGTCCCACGGGCTATTATGAGGACATGGAGGAGGGCCGCTGTGCTCAGTGCCATCCTACCTGTGGCAGCTGTTCAGGGCCCCGGGCAGATGACTGTGAGACTTGCTCAACCTTCAGTCCCAAACTCTATAAAGGTGCATGCCACAAGGACTGCCCTACTGGTACTTATTATGAGGCAGCTGCTATGGATTGTCAAGGTAATTTTATACATTAACATTTTTGTCTGCTACCCTGGACATTGTTAAAGGAGATATACCTGATTCTGCACATTTTAGAACCATGAGAATGAAGAACAGTTTAGCCTGAATTGTAAGCCCTGCCCCTTACTGTTTTCCCCAGTGAAAAATGCTCCTACTCTCTTTAATATTCTCCTCCCACTTGACGTGCATGAAATGATATGCACATCTCATACTCATGCACAAGGAAACTCTCCAGAGGAAACTCACATCTTCCAGTGAATTTATTGTTCTGGTTGCAATTAATGGCTGCGGATCAGCTAAATGACATTTTCTGTCTCTTAAATCCCCATAGCATAACAAGCCATTCCTTTCATAAACTGTTAGCTTACTATAACTACAGTTATATACAGAAGCACTCAATTATGATATCTGTTAAATGATGTTATAGGCTACATTGCAACATAGCAACCTAATAAAGTATCTAATTAGGCGCTGCGATTGCAAGTGTTGTAATGTAAAGTGGTTTGTGTTTGTTCTTTTACATATATCATTTGACTGCGTGCTAAATGCTAATGCTAGCATGGACTTGGTTACGTTAAGGTGTAAATATCATTATGCATTATATACTGAGCACAGAGGTAGATGCTGTCAAACCACCAGCGGTAGCGCCAGTAGCTGAGGATGTATAAAATGTTAGCCTGGTACACTAGCCTCACTAACGCCATGTATGAAATACACAGCAAGTCTTGCCATGACTTGCCATCATACATTGGTCAGGCTGGTGTGCCAGGCTAAATGTTACTAAAGAAGAGAGTGATTGAAAAGATGCCTGTCTCGGAGGACAACAGCCAGTTTCTAGTCCACATTTAGTTTGAGGTAGTCCCGCTTTATACCTTATCTGAGCTTTTTTTCTTCTTCAGTCATTTTGCACTTCAAGTCTCTCTTTTTTTCCCTAAGTTTTTATTCTTTTACGCTGTTTTGCTGTATAAGCAGTGACAGCCAGTGAAGATAACATAACTCTTCTTTTGGTTGCCACCATGCTCAGTTTGGAAGAACTGAGCATGCGTTAGGGGAGATGGCGTTGTTGCGACTGACTATTTATTTATTTATTTTTGATCAAATTATTTCTTTTACCACATAATACACTGCGTAAAAAGCATTTTTCTTAAAGGGATTAAAGTAAAATTGGGTATAGTTCCTTTAATGGTTGCAAGAAAAGTTAGTGTACTGGTTGGTACTAGGATTTATAACCAAATGAATCCTTTCACCCATATATTGTAGAACTTTACTTCTTTGGTCTGAGCTAAATCTATCAGACATTTCAGCTGGTTATTATATTACAAAGAGGACAGCTTGTATTTTCTAGAATATCACGATGAAATAGTTCAATGCAGATCAGACCACAACAAATTGGCTTCGCTGTTGATCACTGTCTCCTTTTACTAGCCTTTTTTGTGTCTGAAGAAGGGCAGTTGCCCGAAGTGTCACACTTATCAAATCTTTTAGGAGCAACTTCTGGTGTGCGGATCCCATTTTTCTATCTTGTATTCCAGTTTTATCCAGCACCCATGTCTGACTCTTCTAGGATGTGCTTGTTACCACTGTTTACAAAGGTAAACCTTTGTAAACCTTATTTATAACAAACTTTATTTATAACAAGACATTATATATAACCTTATTATTTAAACCTTATTTATAACAAGACATTTAATACTGTATGTTTATTATTTGTTGCACCCGCTATTACCCACACTCCCACAATTTCAACTGATTAACAGGAATACCTTATCAGTCCTGAAACTGAGTAATTTTTTATTTTTCGTTTTCATTTACTCAGTGATAGTAGAAAAAGTGAATCAGCTTTACTTAATTATTTTAGTTAGGCCATGGGTCATCCTGTGGCCACCCTCTAAATATTTTCAAAAACATTTTGAAAACAAATACCAGAATCATCATGAATAAGAAGGATCAAGTATTTTTGGTGGATTTGGTGCACTGCTCTGAAAATGTACCTATATGCCCAAAATCCGTTTCTCTCACAGAGATAATACCAAATTCAGATTGGTATCGGGTTTTGTTTTATCCGGATACTTTTATGAATGCTGGTGTTATAGCCCTAGATATTATCAGACTGATACCGATACTGGCATTGGTGCATCTCTATCTTTAACTTAGATGAATATCAGACCACATTTAGTCAGGAAACAAAGCAGAATCTAATCAGGAGTTAATATAAAATTTGTTTGACAAAATAACTCACTGAATTCTCAAGTCATAAGTTAGGTAACTTCCTCCTCATTGCGTTTGAGTACAAATACTTATAAATGTCATAACAATTAAAATTTTCCATGACATTTTAAAGTATTTGTACTCAAACTGGCTGTGGTGTCTGTTTTATTTACTTTAAATGATAATCATTTGCTAGGAAGTGCAATTATGAACACACCCTCTTTGGTAAATGTAGCGTTGCGACATGTCACTGACACGGTCTGACCCGTGTGATCCTCTGTAGAGTGTCATCAGACTTGCTCCAGCTGCACAGGCCCAGATCCTAACCAGTGCACCCAGTGTGAGAAGGGACTTGTGCTGGATCCAAATACATTACTGTGTGGCGTGACAGGTGACACAGCCTGCCCTCCAAGAACTTACCTACACGATGACCAGTTCACCTGCATGGGTTGCCACCGGCACTGTCACTCCTGTGAGGGTCCAGGCAGCGATGAATGCCAGACCTGCACCGTCCCTCGTTATCTTAACAGTAAGCATTTTCCCAACTATGTTTAAGCGCATATAGTACTCAGTGGTGGCTCTGGGTTTAAAAGGGGTTATTTAAATAAACATTTATGATATAAGATAAACAGGCAAATATACTGAAATATGCAAGCAACAGAGCCTTGGGTGATAGATTAAGGGATGTATGGGAAAGCATTGACCAGCAGACCTGACCTGCAGAAATAACGCATACAATTAAAGTCATGCTTGAGTGTCATTGCAACTACATTACTACACAGTATCTCTCTGGTATTTGCAATTTTTCCAGACAGCAGCTGTGTGAGCGAATGTCCAGCTGGTACATACAGCACGAGGCAGGAAGCTGATGGACAGGAGCTGGGATTCTGTTTGCCATGTGACCATGTCTGTTCCACCTGCATCGGGGCATCACCGAGGGATTGTCTGAGTTGTTCTCCAGGATACTTGCAGTTCTTTCAGCTCTGTGTCACCCATTGCCCTACAGGGTAAAAATTGAAGCTCATCTGTTGTGCTAACAGATTTACAAGAGTTGGCTTTTGTGGATAATTTCCCATCCAAACATTACAGTAGTAACTCTCAAGTTCATATAGCTTGAAAAAAAATACTGTTTTTAATTCTGAGTCATTCATATATTTACTACAGATAAATAAAAACTTTGATTATTTCTCCATTACAGGTTTAGTTTGACTGTTAACTCATGAGTTGTATTTTTAACGATAAAGACTTCATGGTGTGAAATATTAGTTCTCAGGATCAAATTCTTGATACTAATCATTTCACATATTTCTACAGGTATTACAGAGACGGCTCCCACTGTCAGAAATGTGACCCATCCTGCGAGCTGTGCACAGGACCAGGACCTGAGTCCTGCAGGGCTTGTCCACCTCCTCTTCTGGAACTGCCAGGCACCAAGCTGTGTGTGGAGCGCTGCCCGCACCGCTTCTATCAGCACGACGACATCTGCAAACAGTGCCACACAAGCTGTCAGACTTGCACAGGTCCAGATGGAGAAACAATTTCTCAATTATTTTAGTGTTGTTTATCTTAATGATGCGCTCAGTTACTCATTTCTATTTTAGTGTTTGTCTTTCCAATGTCAATATTTGACATTTAATTTAGATTTTCATGAAACAAACATGAGGTGGCTATGTGTACACATTTGTCTACAGATTCCACGCCTCAAGGGTGCGTGACGTGCGACTGGGGCAGCACTCTAAAGGACAAAGTCTGTTATCCACGTTGTGAGGAGGGACGATACTTCTCTGAAGAGGTGCGCTATGACTCATGTACACCTGTACTTTAAAGACTGTGAACACTTTGAATTTTTTTGTCCAGATAGATAAGACCTAGAATATCTTCAGATATTCACACAGGTTCCAAAAGTGGATAAGAAATTCAACTAAATGTTGCACTTGCTCGTTCATTTATTTATTTATTTTTTTAAATATCCAAGTTAAATATCTATAAAAGACAAAAGTATGTGAAGCTTTAGGGGCACGTCTGACGAATCCTGTTGGAAGCAATAGTAATGAAGGCACTGCTCTGGTCCATTCTGGTAGAGGGAGCTGAGTCAAAAGGCAGAGCTTCTTTCTGGTCATCTGAGCTCTAGACCTCTCCTGTGGTCATGTGGGGGTTGGCCTAAAGACTAGCAGCTGAAATGAGTTTAATTTAGAGGCTTTAGTCTTGGAATAGGCTGAGAAACTCACCCATCTGGAGCAAGCTCAGAGTAGAGCTGCTCCTCTGCATCAAAAGGAGTCAGTGATGTTCACTGCATGTTTAACTATACCATTAAAAGACTATGTTAACACTATGTTTTCTAAATCAGTAAAATAAGTTTTTATGTTCTTCAGAGAAAGGATAATTTCTCTAACTTTCCATGCAATATTATATATAATGACTCACTTATTTGTATTTGTGTTGTTTGGACTTTTCAGAATGGTTTTAAGCTTGCTGTATTCAATTAACATTGGGATTTCACTGATCATGCACATATAATGACGTTCCATCATCTCACACCTGCTTGTTATGCGATTGGTTTGTGTTGTCAGACACCTGTTCATCAAGCCACAATGAATCTATTTTTCTAGAAAATCCTGGTGAGAAACCAGCTTGACCAGCTAAAGCACCAGCTAAATGTGGCCAAAACACACCTTAGCTGGTCTAAGGTGTGTTTTCATCCAGGAACAGGACACAGATGCAGAGGAATCTGTGGATGAAAACACTTGCCTTTTCATTCACACACCTAAGTTATTTTAGACACATTTTAGCTGGCGTTTTAGCTGGTCAAGCTGGTTTTTGCCGCAGTGGTTGCTGGAGAATAGAATGGATGAATTAACACCTTTAACTGAGCATATTTTTCCTTTGAGAGTGTTACACAATGTTAACAAGGAACAGATGCTTACTGAAACACTGCTCACTTTCATTTGCATTGACCAATATTAGGTACTGCTGTTCATTTGCAGGAAACCTGTGAGCCTTGTGACAGCTCCTGCAGGCACTGCACTGGCCCCAGATCTGACCAGTGTCTGACTTGCCACAGAGATTTTGGTCTTCACGCTGTTGAGAACCGTTGTGCCCGCTGCTGTCAAGCTGCAGCGAATTACACCAGCTGCTGTGTTTGTGACAACCACTCAGGTAGAAATGCCACCTTTTAGAGGTAACTTTAGAACATTTGGATGGAGCAGTATACTTAAAGCATTTTTTCTATTGAAGGACTTTGTGTGGAAACCCCACAACCCAAGTCAGGAGACAGCAAAGAGACGGACATGACCATGTCCTCCAGAGCACTCAAGCACACCTCAGCTGCCTTGCCCATCGCCCTGCTACTGGCCGCAGGTTTGGCCCTGGCTGTGTTTGCTTTGATCAAGGCTCATGCCAGGAGGAGGCTTTGCTGGAACCAGAGCTACGAGAGACTAAGCGGCAGCACCAGCATCAACATGCCCCATGGCGTTCCTGAGCCTGACAGTGGAGATGAGGTGGATGTTGTTTACACCAGTAGGGGTGGATCTGTATACCGACGCTACAGCTTCATTCATGAGCAGGACACAGATGCAGACGAGTCTGTGGATGAAAACACTTGTCTCAGTCAGTCTTAGATTCAGCCACAAGGGAATGTACAGAAACTGAATGTATTTTTGATGTTCAGTATCAGGACTGACAGAGAATTAGTAGTCTAGTTAATGTTTGGAGGAGTACATAGTGATACCTTGATTTAGTGTCCTTTTTAAGTTGAATTGTATATTTTTATTCTACAAAGTGCCTGTGTCTATATAATACACATCATTAGAAAAGTATGTGATCATTAACTAAACAAGTACATTTATTTGTCTAATTGTATGCATATTCTTTTTTTAAAGCTTGGAATTAAAGAGATCTATGTTAAACTGTAAACTGAACATTAAGTAAAATCTGTGTGATTTGTTGAAAATATAATTATCTGGCTAATCTAATTAATACTTTTATAAAGAGCAAAAACAGCAGTCATGAATTTTTACTTTATAGTTACATGTAATAACAGCAAAAAATATCTCTGACCTTTAAACATCACCAGGATATACATTTGCCAGATCCTGCTGAGTAAACCTGACCACCCTCTTGACACGCCTCAGATTGACACACCTCCGCAGGTGAGTGATTCATTTTCTTTAAAAAGTGAGCAACAACCTCTTGCTCTAACAGTAAACTGCAGTAGAGACCTGGTGACCTGCGCTGTTTTCACCTCGACCTGGGAAATGACTCCTGCAAAGTTCATCAGGAAACAGATGCTGGCAGTGACCACCTTTCTCATCCTAGCAGTGTGCCTGTCTTTTGTTTTTTGGAAAACTATCTCTAAGAAGCCGCTGATCTCCGTTCGTACAGTACCAAAACAGTTTTGGACTGACCTGCCTGGATGTTTGGCTGTCATCAGTGGAAATGTACAAGACAAGACAACTGAATTGGAAGTGCTTCTTGCATCCAGGAGGAAGCCAACTTTTTTATCTGAATATTTTTACCTTAATGCTACAAAGGACTGTCCAGCTTACATCCAAGAGAGAAGTTTCATTACAGAGCCTCTTAGTGAGGAGGAGAATAATTTTCCTATTGCCTACTCCATGGTCATCCATGAGAAGATTGAGATGTTTGAGCGACTCCTGCGAGCAGTTTATGCCCCTCAGAATATCTACTGTATACATGTGGACCGAAAATCATCTCCAGAATTTCAGAGGGCTGTGAAAGGAATTGTTTCCTGCTTTCCCAATGTATTTATAGCAAGTAAATTAGAAAGAGTTGTATATGCCTCATGGTCCAGAGTACAGGCAGATCTGAACTGCATGAAAGACCTGTTGAACTCTCATGTTGACTGGAAGTACCTGCTTAATACCTGTGGGACAGACTTTCCCATTAAAACAAACAGAGAGATGGTGGCAGCACTGAAAATCCTCAACGGGAGAAACAGCATGGAAACTGAAACCACCAATGACTACAAGAAAGGCCGGTGGCAGTATCATTACAATGTCACAGACACCATCATCCAGACAGGTATCAGGAAGACTCCTCCACCTATCAGCAGCCCCATGTTCTCAGGAAATGCCTATTTTGTGGTCACAAGGGCCTTTGTGGCCCATTTGATGCAAAACAGAGACTTAAAAACTTTCCTGGAGTGGGAGAAGGACACATATAGCCCTGATGAGCACTTGTGGGCTACTCTGCAGAGGATGCCCACCGTTCCCGGATCGTTGCCTGCTAATGACAAGTATGACACGTCAGACATGCAGTCTTTTGCTCGAGTGGTAAAGTGGTCTTATTTAGAGGGAGATATAAGTAAAGGAGCCCCATACAACCCATGCACAGGGGAACACAGAAGGGCTGTTTGTGTGTATGGAGCCGGTGACCTGCCATGGCTCCTAAAGCAACACCAACTCTTTGCAAACAAGTTTGATCCAGAGATTGATGACATCGCAATCAGATGTATAGAGTCAGTTCTGCGTTTTAAAGCTTTAGGCCATGACCCACTGTCAAAATATTCAGTTACTTTGTAAAACTTGTATGGCTCGGAAACTTTAACACATCTACTGCCACAATCCAGGTGAATATTTAAAAAAAAACATTTATATACATTAAAAAAAAAATCCTCTGAAATGTCTTAAATATTAAAATGTTCATTATGTAATTGTTTGGAAGTCTTCAAGGAAGAGATCTTGTGTATTGTAGTTATTTGGATTGTGAAAGATGTACTTGTTTATATTACAGTCTGTTACTTCATCGCTGTAGCATCAAAACAAAACAAAATAAAGATAAAAAAAACCAAAACATGCAAACAGTGTGGCTCCATGGCTTTACTTAGAAATAGTGACAAGACCTACATCTCTGATTCAGACCACAGTCAAAAATGTTGACCCTCCATCAGTCAGAGGGAAAATTCAAGTGAGGGACAATAAAATAAAGCTTTATTTTCCCTAGGCAGGATTGCATCAGAAAACATCAGCAGTGAAGAGTGAAAATGGTGCCATCAAGACTTTCTGTGAAATGCCACTCAGTGGATCAGAGATCTACAATGCAGTTTAAAATCAGACCATAAAAATATATTAATTTATCCTCTTTTGACACCTTTTGAATATAAATATATATATTTAAATGTAATAAAGCAAAACATGCATCGACCATTTGTAACAGAGTGCGTTAAATAAAGTGTAGATACAACAGTAACTAAGGTACACCAATAAGCCAAGTCTGACATGATATTTAGGAGTAAATAAAAAGGATTAAAACATTTCAGACAGCATGTGG
Source organism: Atherinomorus stipes (assembly GCA_023101725.1). Taxonomy (NCBI): domain Eukaryota; kingdom Metazoa; phylum Chordata; class Actinopteri; order Atheriniformes; family Atherinidae; genus Atherinomorus; species Atherinomorus stipes. The sequence continues at coordinate 1,210,781 of JALJCO010009935.1, read as the reverse complement.
ACAAAATGCTGTGGATTAAGTTGTTTGGCAAAGATACAGCAAAAAGTTTGACCATGTAACGGGCAGCATAGTTTCAAAAAGGCACTTTCCAGATGCAACAGTTTCCAGTCACATCGGCCCACGACATTAACAGAAGAGCTTTTGCAGTTCTAAACATTCAAAATTGTTTTTCTCCATGCAGTGTGTGTGTCACTCTGGAACAGCAGCAGCCGCAACCTCCACTTTGCCGTGCATGTCCTGGTCGATCCTGCAGACAGATTCAGTGGTCATGAGATGTTTGTGTGACTGGCAATGGCATGAAAAATCACAAAGATCGGATATCTGATAGAGGATCAACTCACAATGCCGCCCATTAAACACACATGTAAACACATACCGAAATGGAGTTATTACCTTAAAGAATTTTTTTGCTGGAACAAGAATATTTCTATCCATAGAATGTAAACAATTTCAGTCAACACCAACCTAACTTTTCTCAAATAATAATATAAAATGACCTGGCTTTAAATTTATCCATACTTGTTACTATGTCTTCTGAAAGTTCTTAGTTACTATGAACATCAACAGTATTCTTACATTTCTTGGAAATGTACTAGTTAATAATACAGAACATACTGCAGAAAACCAAAAACCTAGCTGTACAGTCTGCCATCATTTTCCTTTCATTACCTGCTGCACACCAAAATGGTGCCATTTTTTTAATAAGAGCTAAAAATGCTTTTTTCTCTCCCCTTTTCTTAAAATGAATTTTTGAAAGCTGTCAGCTTGTGAAGTTTTAGTTAATTTGTTTTGCAAATATGCGGATAAACCTATAAGCTCACGCACCTTATGAAAGAAATCACTCTGGCATAACCTGAAAATGCAACAAAGAAACTCCTCTGCAGCCCTGTGGGTCCTCTAAAATTATTAGACTTTTCTAATGAACTACTAATTAATCACCACTGCAACTACACTGCTCATTACTTATCAGTAATGAGCAGTGTATTCTCTGTGTGCATAAGAAAGGCTGACAAAAGTCTCTCGCAATTACTAAAGATCAGCGGGGACAGGGAGTGCAGTGAGTCATGCAAAGAGCTGTGAGAGTGAACAAGCTGGGTGTTCAGTGAGGGTCAGCTATGGAGGACAACCACGTGAGGACATGGTTATGTGCAGCAATGCAACCACACACCACAGTGATGAGGACAAGTTCCTTCCTTGTGCTGCAGTTTCACCCCATTCACTGAAACAAATATGAAAAACTTACCAAACATCACCCACATTAAACTCTAAACCTGTTTAATGGAAAATATGCCAGAATGTGGAACATCAAGCCCCAGCTTTCACAGACTTATCTTCAACTATTTAAATTTGTTGACATATAATATCACTGAAAAAAACTTTCCTTCTGCCAATTAAATTTGAAGGTTTAACAAATGCAAAGAGCTTTGCATAAAAATGTACACAGATGTTTTCACTTTGGGATACTAAGAGGATGTCAATGTCACAAAATTGGCTCAGACAAGAAATTTAGTTGGTTAAAGCAATCACCAAGCCACCTATTGTTGATTGTCAGGGTGTTGATTTAGAAAAAGAATTTCCACGTCAGCTAAGAAGAGGTGGAGCTTTTGTGGAGGAAAGTTGTCAATAATGACCAGAAAGTAACATAAAATAATCAAACACTAAATATTTACCAATACATGTAATTAAAATTAATAAATAGGTGTCTTGGTGCATTTCTGTAAGCCACTTGATCATTTCATTGTTAGTTTTATAAAATGCAAAGGATGCGGAGACTGACCCTTGGTGAAAGTGCAAGTACCTTTTATGGCTTTTCCTATTTTTTTCGGCGTCAAACCTTAGGAGGGGCAGGGAGACTGGTTTAAGCAGAGAAAAATACACAGCCAACAGCAACCACAAATCCAAAAGAGCAGAACATTTTCTGGGTTTTACTGGGTCAGGCTGATCTTTTGTGGAGTGTTTTTAACAACGGTATCGATGAAGGATCGGCCACATGTTAAGCCGCATAAAGGAAGACAGCATGAACAACTTTGCAGCATGACGTCAATCGTTATGCTCATCAGTAAAGGCTTTTGCTAGAAAATCAAGAATGTATTCTTAAATAACAGTTTATAAGCTAAAGCATTCTACTTTAAATCACTTTCAATAACGCTGACACTTAAATTATACAGAGTATTATGATGAACTTCCATACATGTACTCCACTGAACTTGTTTTGCATCATATAACTGAACCATGACAATAATGCTGAAGGGATACAGTGCAGATGAATCCGTGATACAGACAAGAAAAAAGAACTGCTTAAAAATGTTGCAGCTTTGAGAGAAGCTGCACTGTGGTCAAACTCAGTTAGTCAGGTAGCCAGACCTGGCCACACGAAAAAAAGTATGTAAATGTTAAAGGCTCGTGGCCTGAAACCTTCATCTGATTGAATTAAAGAGAAAGTAGTTGGAGTGTGTAAAGCTTTCTATCAATTTCTTATACGTTTCTTGTGATCAGAACCTGATTACTGAACTTGGTGTGCTATATCCCCCCCCCCCCCCCATATTTATCAAGAGTTTTCAAGCCCCAGCACTACATGAAACTTATATGTTTAACAGGGACATGAAAAAGCATGAATAATAACGGAGTAAGAAAACCATTATCTCCAACTTCTGAGCAGAAACAGTATTGGGCAGTTATATAAAATAGGTGGTTAAATGTCTGGCAGTATGGGGGCGATTTCCTATTGAAAACTAGAGATGCACCGATCTTCTTTTTCCCAATCCAATCTGATAAAGATATCTGGGCTGAGCATATCGGCCGAAACCGATTCTGATATCACTGTTGAATGGACGAACTGTATACTGCACCTTACCATGTGAGTAAAGGTGCCAGGCTTGATATAAACATTTAGCCTTGTAAAAAAAAAATTTTTTTTAAAAGTTACAAATTAACAGAAAATATACTTGATATTATTTATTAACAAATAAAGTGTACATTTATTATGATATTAATAAAAACAGAAATGACTGGATCGGAATGGTGGTTCGGCTAAATTCATCCGAAATCCAATCCAGCTAATTTTTCAGTATTGGAGCCGATATCCAATCCGGGTATCGGATCAGTGCATCTCTACTGAAAATTCCAGGAACTTTCCTTATAAAAGGATTTTTTTTTAAGTGGGGCTGAACTGAGGTGCTACTGAATGTTGAGTGGGTGTTTAACATATTGGACAGATATTCGTCATTACAATTTCTCAACCAAAGAACATCCATGTTGCACTGCTGACCTAACAGATCATGATATAGTGTTAGCTCAAACTATCATGGATTTTTTCAAAAGTATTAGTTGTTTCAAAAGACAAAAATTCACTCCTCTTTTGTCTGCGGTTGAACAGCAGTTAGCTTTCTTCTCCAAACTGAGTGCTCTGCCGTCTAAATGGGGTAAGACACGACTGTTCAAATAAAATACTTCACATAAACTAATTTTTGTTCATGGACTTGAGCAATCCCAATCATGTATTTAAAATACACTTTTGATGTTTTAACATACTTACTCTTTGATGCAATCTGGTATGGATACATACTCCATTGGAACAAGTTCCGCAAGGTCTGTCAAGCTGTATACGTACTTGATTTTCTGGGTAAATTTGGAGCTGAGAAAAAAAGCAGGAGAGGTAATATTACCTAAACACATCTTGCATTCACCATTTCATTTATTTGTGTCTTCAATGTTACCTTATGAACGGTTTTGTGAGTGCCAGCAGGGTGCGAATAAACCAAGAAGGGTGCACAATGATTAAAGACTTTAAGTTCTTCCGTAACCTACACAAACAGAAAGCCAACAGGTAGTCACCCAGTTAAAATGAACCAAACCCAGTCTAGATTTCTACCACTCAGACTCACCTCCTATCAATCTGCTGATAACACTTTCTAAGCCAGCCGACAGTTGGCATCTTTTTCCGAGAAGTTGCCCCATTTAAATACACAATCATATAGTTCTCAGCAACCAAGAGCTCCAGTGTGCCAATGACGTACCTGCAACACAAATGTTGTGTTAGCGATGGCTCTAAAATCCATGTTTAAGAAGGTCAAAGCAATTCCACACAGAGACCCACTTGAATAAATTGTCCATGATGTATCTGTAATTTGGTTGACTGCTCTCTGGCATAAAGCACACAGCAAACACAATTATGGCATTCAAACCATCTCCATAGTAACCTGTGGAGAAAGATTAAGTGTTACGGATTTAGTTTAATATCTCTCTTGTGAATAAAAAGTCTCAGAGCTCAAGTTTGTCTTTTTCTTTTACACTGTAATGTAATGGCACAGACCTCCATGGCTGATCACTCTCTTGTAAGGTTCAATGGCCTTCATGTCCACTCTGTGATCCTGATCTCCAATATGAAACACCCTCCAGCGTCGACCTTCATCCCTCTCCTCTGCAGCTGAATATTCCTGAACTGACTCCACACCTTTTTGGAGTAGTTCAGTAGTTTTTGGCTTAGGAAGATCATCTGAAGGGGAAAGCGCAATTCAAGTCAACAGTTTGAATACAGCAATACTTGGGGCTGTGATCCAAATCAGATGGATTTTGATCAAATACAACATCAAAGCTACAAATCATCCAGTTCACATCTTAAATTTTTAATCACAAGCACCAGAAAACTTATTGGTTTTTATCTTTTTTTTATATGGACATCATGCGTTTTCTCTGATTTAACACCAACAATCACATCTGTAATTCCATCTCTCTTTTATGCATTTTTTTCAGAAAAATATGACAATTCTCATGGAGAATAAAAAGGAAGGCAACCCTGACTTGCCAGAGTACTAGTAAGAAAAAGAAAATGTGTCAAAGAAAGACTTCCATTCATAGAAATGCACCACTCAGATTCCCAACAACTTCTGTGTATCTTGTGCAAAAATATAGGTACATGATGCGCAAAGGGTGATGACGCCAAGGAAAGAAATTTGAATCATCATGTACAAAAAGCATGCAGCAAGCAGATTTATAGTGAATTAAACAATGGAACTGGATCCCAATGGCATAGTTTGATGGATGCTTTCCAATGACAAACACGCTTGCATAAAATACTAAATGAATGATAGCGATATTCCTTTGTCTTGCCTTTCTTTAAGAAAATCAGATTTTCTCATCTTTGCCCAAAAAAGCACTAAATTTATAGATTTATGAAACTCCTCAAATTTATCAATTTACAAAAATGAAGAAGGAAAAAAAATCAAAATGTCTTGGATAAAAGACTAACAGATGTGAACTGTTTTCTGGTTCTGCTTTTTTCAGTTTCCAAGGTTTGTAAATTGTAGGCACTGAATAATTAAAACTAATAGTGCAAATGACAAACTGGCCAATATATGCTTCTAAAACCAAATTCAGGATGACAAGCTGGACTGCCATCTAATAAAAAAAAGGGAGGGAAATTTACACAAGCAAAATATGAAGTAAAAAATGAAAGGGAATGCAACGTGAGGAAAAAAAATGTTTTGTCTCAAGTGACAATCAGCATGAAAGGGGTTGATTGACTTGTGGTTTTGCAGGGAAAAATGGGGCTGTCCAAAAGACCTTACCACAAGGAAGTGAGAAACCTGTTGCTGGCTTGTAGCCTGTTCCCAGGCAGACAAGGGAAACAATTCTTCCAAGTGAAAAAGAGGAAGGCAGCAGAGCGGAAACACAAAAACAACAAAGCACATTTTAAACATACTTGAGGCACTAAGCTGCCACAGAAAACCTGTCAAATTTAGGAAAGAAAATGTCCATGAGGACATGGACCAGGCAAATACTGTAAAAGACCCGCCTGCTTCTCTCTTCTAAAAGCTGGCCATTACATTTCCCTGCATGTCCTCTCATAAATGCATCCAACATGAAAGTTTCTAAGCACTAATCATCATCATCATCCTAATATACATTTTAAATCTCTGTATTAACAAGACTTGATAAAACAAACATAGTTGGAAGATTAAGTTCTCAACTGATTTCATTGTGTCCACAAGACATAAATCCCTTACCTTCCCATTCAAACTCATTGCTGTCAGATGGCGTGTCCATGTCATCAAGATCAAGTTCTGTACTTTCCTCCAACTCATCAGATAAAACAGAACCTTCACTGCAGTCAAGTGTAAGACTAATTTCAGGAGCAGCAAGTTTTTCTTCCCCCTCTTGCCATGGTTCATTGCATAGTCTAGGAAAGATGACATCATTCCATTATTCTGAGTTTGTAGAGAAAAATCCTGTTTGTTGGTAGATCAAATATAATATGATACTTCAGAAATATCAGGCACAAAACAAGCGGCACTCTAGGTGTATTCATTCAACTATCACCTCACTGAAGTTCAGCAAACTCTACCTGAGAAGAGTTAAACTAATGACTTCATCTCAGCCTAAGTTAAAATCTTTAAACTTAAGAAATGTGCCACCATGGGTAAAGATAAAAAATAATAAAAAAGGTTTGACTAAATCTATGTTAAAGTGAATTTTAAGATTAATCTGAAAAAAAAAATTAAATCTTTCGCTAATAAACTTCTCAACAGAAGCAGTGATTTAACATATTGATTACCAGGATCTCCCTCCTCAGAGGTTCCAGCAAAAAGATCATCTTCAAGCTCCTCTTCTTCTGGGAGGGGCCTAATGTTTGATCAGAGAGTAACGTTACCTTAAGTAAATGGAGTTTGTAACTTTCAGAAAACAGACGTGTAACAAAGCTATTGTGCGATACAATACCGTGGAAAATCCTCATCCTGCCACTCTTCCTTAAGTTCAACTCCTTCCATTCTCAAACGAGCTTCTGTTGTGGCTACCGACTCCTGCCGCTCTAGACTAAGAAAAAGAGAAGAAAAAAAAAGGGACAAAAACTGGTCTTAATATGTCACAGATAATTGTTTTAATCTGCTCAAAAAAGATCCTTTTATACTGCTGATGTGTAAACATCAGGAACACGGTGGAACAAATTATAAAGTCAAAACACATGATTAGTTATCTTTCAGTGGTGATTTGTACAGGCATCATATGGTTACTGGGGTAATGATGAGGATCAAGTGACCTGCTAAAATGGCATGGAAAATTTTTTGAGTCAATACCCAAGCAACAAATACTATTTCCATATATGTTGAAAAAACAAAAAATGTGATAACTGCAAATCATTTCAGTTTGTAAAGCTGGTACTGAGGGGCATTTACCACTGTGTTTAACATATTTTCTCTACTTAATACTTAGTATTTTATTGTGGACTAGGTAGACCAACTGCTATACTTTTACAGGTGAAATGTTTGCAAACCCCCAAATGGCTCTTGGTACTTTCCTCAGGTTAGCCAACAGCAGCCTCTACTGACAGTCTCAATGAATATTTAAAAGTTTATCTATAGTTCACATTTTCATTGCAAACACATTAAATACTTGTCTTGGAGCTGATTCTTCAAGCAAATGAAACAAAAAATCAAAATGATAAACAGTCACAACACCTTTGTAGTACTAGCTGATAGATGCTGTGTTGTGTCTAACATTGTACAGGTTACACTGGGCAAAAACTCAATCTCATGTTCAAGAATCTCAGAGTTTAAGCTTGTAGCTGGCCTCATAATCAGGTCACTGGCTTCTTGAAAAGCTTACAAGCTTAGTTTATACACCACAAGACTACTAACTGGTGCTGACCATGGTATCTGTATCGCTGCTACACAGAGCTCCTTTTGATGCATTAATCCACAACTGGATTTGTGCTTCCATACACAGACATTTTGAGGTTTTTGTATACAACATTTCATAACAAATCAGTTTGTCTTCTTATACATGGTGCTAATCCCTGCATAGAACTGGAAATCCAACTACAACAGGAATGTGGTTTCCTAGAAAGGAATAATTGCTATTCAAGTGCACTGACTAAATAAATGGAATTAGCCACATTAGGAAGTCAATTGTAAAGGACAAGTCAAATGATATGAATAATACTTCATTAATCCCAGAGGGAAATTGTAATGTTGTAGTAGGTTAAAAAACAAAACAAAAAAGAACTCCAAATAAATTACATTTTAAAAACATTGTGCTTCATAGAGTTGTATAAGGATGCAGATCAAGGGAAGGATATCTTTGTTAAGATGTCTGATTTGATTCTTTAATAAAAGTTTTCCTGCATCATGATTTCATCAATATCCTTTAAATATTTCTGTGTTAGGATTTCCATCTTCAACATGCTTTCTTGATGCATCTTCTTATCTTTATTATATGGCTTAGGATTCATTATTAAATTTTATCCTAGGGCTGGGCGATATGGCCGAAAAATAGAAATGATTTTGTTAAAAATTTGATTTATGACCCTCCCACTTTTTTTTGTCCAGGCCCACTTTATCCTTTATAGCAGAGCAATTACATCTAGTACAAACTGCTCTGAGAGTCTGCATGAAAGCAGCTGAGATACCTCAGCATGGTTTGACCATCAATAAAACACCAATTTTGTCTTTCACCTCATCTCTGGGTTAGTACGCTAACTTCAAGTTTAAATTTAACTCCTGACAATGAAATAGCCTGTCATTCTATAGAGAAGCACAATTAATAGTGTGCCGTGGGCATCTTTAAGAGAAGAATTACACTGGTTTCCAGCTATTTTACAGCTGCAGTGATGTATAATGTTGTAATGATCAACTGACTGATATGATGGTGATGAACTGAGTTAAATAAAGGACCAGCTGTTTTGTCTGTGGCAGGGCAAGTCTAGATCCAACATACAGTACATGTAAACATTAAACTTCACTCTGACCATGGAACAAACACGAGGACGCTTGAAGGTTTGGAGAAGATATGATCTCATCTTTGACTAACGTCTGTGAAACAGGTTATGTTGAAAAAAATGGGGGTGAGGGGAGTCTGTTTTTTTTTTTTTTTTTTTTTTTTTTTTTCTCCTATTATTTTTTTCACCAGGAGCAAGGTTTCCATTTATGTTCAATGTAACAAATGACATCAGAAAAATTAGCATTGTTGAAATAAGGGATGCACCTAAATGAAAATTAATGGTCTTGCCTAATCATAAAAAAAAAAAAAAAAAAAAAAAAATCTGGTATTGAAAATGAAAGGGCTGTGTGTGTTTGTGTGTGTGTATATATATATATATATATACACACATATATATACACACACACACACACATGTATGTATGTGAATGTATGAGTAGGTATGTGTGAGAGTGATATTGGTTGAATGAATACAAATGTGCTTGGGAAACCAGTTTCACTCAGGACTAAAACAATGTGGAGCCCCTTAGCTTGTATTTAGGCTCTTATTTCTGCTGTCTGATTGCCCTATTTATTTAGCCTTCCAAAAATTGGAAGTGACACTAATCTCTGATAAAGAGACTTCTACTTTTACACTGAAGGAAGGACCTGTTAACTACTTTCTTGTAATTAGATTTTAATGAAATGTGCCGGTTTCTGTTTAAAACTGCATATGAAGGTTATGACTTAAGCCTATGAATATAAACTTTTTCCTATTAAACATGTAGGTAGGTTTAAACTTTTTGTTTTTAATTGTACCTGCAGGTATTTTACTTCAAGCAGAAGTAACAAGTTAAAGAAGCTCAAGTGGGCACTGCTTACTGGCATTCATACTCAACAGTACCCGGCCTGTCAAGCAACTTCCAAATTATCCAGTGCACTTACAAAGGTAAAGACTTGCACTTTAGATTTCCATTTGAGGTGTTGGGAATAACAGAATTAATGCAATGACGATATGAAGTCATGGCCTTATTAATGTTTTCAAGTGAACACATACCTCCCAATGGGTCCAGGTGGTGAGAGTGGCTGTGGGAGGCTAACAGGGGTAGAGCTTCTCCCTCCCGACGGCTTCTGCACATTGTCTGGGGCTGTCCTTCCTTGAGGCGAACTTCTTGTTTTGGTTGGACTTTCTTCAAATGCCTCTTCGCCATTTTCGACAGTAGAAGCTGTGCTAATCTGCAATTCGTTTAAATCCTCCTCATCACCTTCCCCCGACACTCCGGAAGATGAGGGACTAGAAGTCTGTCTGTTTTCCAAATCTTCATGAGTCCTGCTGGGTGTGACAAAATCTTGGCTGCTATTGTTCAGATTCATTTCACCTACACCCTTCAAAACCGCTTCGCTCCCTATCACATCCGATGCCATGACTTTATTCTCCGTTCGCCCTGTTCCTGGAGCGGGTCAGTGACAGAGCCTTTAAAAAAAAAGGGTCAGCTCGTTTCCTAAATTGATCAGTTAGCTAAATCGGACTTACACAACTGCTTCAGAAGTTTGAAGCTAGTGGACTAGCACTCGTCTGCAGTACAGCTAGCCAAAAGCCGTGTTGCTAACCCTTAGCTATGCTAACTAACAGCATATCTGAATAACCAAAAAGTGTCAAATATCACATAGGGTGCTCAGATTTAGTCACCTTTTCTAAATGCGTCACAGTGTGAAGTTGGGAGTCCAAAAGTGTGCTAGCTCTGTGTAGGCAATGGTGCGCAGTGATCCCAGTTATCAATTTCCTTCCTTCCTTCCTTCAAGTCACAGCGCTCTCCTCCTCTAATGCGGACGTAACAAGCGTTTGTCACGCTAGCTTTACGGCTACAGCAGGCTAGTTTAGCTAGTAGTCATTGCTAATGACACACTGTTCTTCACTTACTGTCAGCTGTAATGTGGAAAGTCCGTCAAACCGCAAGCAACGTCACATTTGGAGCGCCATCACGTTTATCTGATTATAAATTCAGTCTATGTTAATTGAACTTATCAAAGCTTCTTGCCGTTGTTCCGTCTCTTGCCACAACGAAAAGACCATAGACGGATTATGGAGAAAAAAAAACAAAACAACCAGTCCTTGGGCACCGACTCCCTTCCCCTGCACCCCGACTGAAAAAGAACCACTTGTCCACGCAGATGCAATTTGTGGTTGGTGTGTGTCTCCTGTACATCCTACCGCTTTTTGTATTGTAATGTGGCACTTTGTGGTAATTTCCCACCTCGTTATGGTTATTTAAAATTGTTTAGCATCTGTTTGTAGTTGTTTTGTGGCCCAGCTACAGTAGTTTTGTCACTGCTCATGTCTATCACTATTTTGCACTTCCTCCTATTTTGTGCTTATTTAGTCTCATATTGGTATTTTTTGTTTAACTTCCAGGATATTGTGGCATGGTTCGCTATTTTATCTACGTGATCATGTACCAGGACTTCATAGAGTCTTTCTGTCAGAATTCCTAAAGCTTTATGTTTCTGTGATATAGTGTTAAACAGTCCACTGTCCATATAACTAGGACAGCTGATCATGTTTTGTTTTGTTAAAGTATATTCAAGTCATCGAAACTATAAAAATTAAGATTAGAATCTTAAAATCGGATACCTATGCTATGTTGATTGAGCAACATACTTCTTTTTATCTTCATGGATCAACTGTCAAGTAGAATAAACATCTGAAAGTATGATGGTAAATTATTTTACATTTGCTTAAGTTACACTGTGTTAACAAAAAGTATCGCATTGTGAGCAGAACTCATGAAACATAATCAGACCTCAGACATATTTTATTTTATTTTTTATGTCCACACAAGTTTGAGAGAGCTAATGTTTTCATAAAGCTTCCATTCCTGATTGTGAAACAAAACTATTTTCAGACGGTTCAAGATCTCTTCATTAATTCAAGTCTGAACAAAAATGAGATTTCATTGGCTTAATGGCATATAATAGTAGTGATGTGTTCTTAACTGCTTCTTTAAACCATCAAAAAATTTGATCTAATTTTGAACAAGTTGCACTGATCATTTTATGATTTTATATTTGCCTTTAGTAACCAACCTTTTCCACTAGGTGGAGGCAGAAGCTCACTTAAATGCTGGAGTCTTTGGGAATGCCGCTAACGGATGAATATCTGCCTAGTCTATAAGTAAGCTGTGTTTTAGGCAAATCTGACTACTGTTATAACATTTGGAAGAGCCAGGTTTAATTTGCATTTTCAGTTTTGTGTAATTGTAACTGGTTTGCTACCACCCTTTATAATTTGATAACAGTGGAAGTAGTTTTTAAATTTCATTGCTATAAATGACAGTGTGGCAAACATCCTTGTGTGGTTATATAATTAAGTAGGCTTTTATCTGATAAAAATTCATCAACTGTATATTAGTAAATTTCCACAAATGGACCCCTTTTTTATTTTCCAAAGTCTCATGTTATTTTCAGACCATAGTAAAGACAGAAAAGCAAATACACCTAATATAGTGTGGTTTGAACATAGTGATGCGGTCTGGTTAACGCTTCCTAATTCCATGTAATTTCTAATTAACACATTGCTATTTACTCTGCTGGATAATAAGGCCTCATCACAAAGGGATAATCCAGGCGAATTGAGAGTTTATGCTTCCCTTCCACTTTCCATTGTGGTGCTGTATGCTAATAAGTCATGTTGAAACAGTCTAATAATTAAGAAAACTGTTGCCTCTTTTGCCAAGAAATTTCTATTCAATCAGGTTATACCATTAACATAAATAGCAACAGTTATATATATTGTCTAAATAAAAAAGTGTACAAAGACAAGCAACCAAACAAATAGATTAAAAGTGATTTTTGATGCATTAAAAAAAAAAAAAACTTTCAGTTGAAAAGAAATCTTGTAATGATGCTTTGTTGTGTTGAACTGTTTTTTGTTAAGACAAACTGGGATCATTGCATACACATAAGGACCACAGTAAAAGCTGAAGCATCATTATCTGATTCAGGATGCATCTGGATAATTTTTCCATTTTAAAATATCTTCAGCAGACCCCTCATTTCATCATGAAAAGGGTTGCATTATAGGATCAGAAACAGATGCTGCATCTTATATGCGAAGCAGAGTCATTAAGAAGGTCTTTCAACCAATTTCCATAAATGGGGTAGCGGGAAGTATTTAGGCTACCCGAAGTATATCACTAATGAGAAAAGACAAAAAGGATTCATGTGCATGTTTTATGCAATCTCTTTTTGGGTGTAGATGAATAATTATTTATGATTGCAAAGCCTAAAAGGGAGGCAAGAAGATAGCGACTGCAAAGAGACTGGTGAAAAATTTAAAGAGGAAGTTAAATGAATATTTAAGGGAAGATGAAATATTTAATGGAAACAAATGAGCAAAACATTTAAAACAGCATGATAAATAGTAGTCAGTACCATTAAATTGGCTCTTATAATTTGTGCTAGATGCTGCAGTAGCCGCGAGGTCTCACTCATACTTGTAATGGTGTGAAGTGAGGACTCCAACAATTGTTTTCACCATGCCAGTCATAAAATGAGGACGCGGAGTCTGTAACCCAGAGCTAACCTCCTATCTGAGAAATATTAGCCTTTGATTCAGTGTAGTTTGTATTGATGCCACAAGGCAGACACAATTCATGTTTTATTGACCCTCTTCACACTGAGGTTAGGGTTGTGAAGAGAAAACATAATGACATAAATTCTGAACCAGATTGCAGTTAATTTCTCATGAGACATTTTGCAAAAAGGAGTTATCATAACATTAGCGTTGCAGTCTGAAACTCACAAGTACAGTTCATTTTTTGCATTTTCACCTTCTAGTGACAGAAGAAAAAACAATACTGGAGTGTCTACCAACCCACGTTCATTTGTTTTCCAAATGCGAAAATAATTAAATCAGCAAACAAATAATTATTCAAGTCAATGAGAACAATTATCTCAAAGACGCCTCTGAGACTTGGATATGCATACTGAATTGATTAATTATCTTGGTGAAGATAATTGAGTGGAGCTAGATCTTTTGACTGCATTCTCTAAACATATTCCTGCCTCCTTTTCTGATCCAGTGCAACGCCAGCATCATTTTTAATGAAAATGACAGTGAACCATTTGTGAGAGTTATCAAATATAAATGAATAAATAAAAACAGCCACAAAATCCCTGGATCATGAGGCAGTTTCTAAAGATGTTCACGAGTAGAAATAAAGGGCAGTTCATCTCTTATTTGAACTTAATGAACCTAGGTTTTACAGCATATTTTAATCCTCATTAATCCGCTTGTTAGATTTACTACAAAAGGAGCAACATTCTGACCTGTTCTCATTGGTTCAAGTTCAACTTTGCCATCTATGCTGTGTCATGCCCTTCCTAACCTGTGAGCAGACTATTACTTACTTCTGAGTCAGACAGAGATCATTACCTCTGTGAATGATGGCATGGCAGCTGGAGCCCAGCAGCTTTATTTCCCAGCCCAGCTCGGCCGACGCAAGCCATCACATCCTGTTAACAATTCCATGGCTCTACCATAAAGATAAGCTCTCTCAATCAGCCCTGTCTGTCTCAATCGCCACCGAGGGACCATAAGTCATCACAGCTGGGGAACGGAGCGTGATTGACACCATTTAGATGATTCAGCCAGAATCACTGGGCTGTTTATTTCCTCTGTGGACCACTGTTTTCTGATTATGGGAGTTCATTAAATATTTATTTTTGATATCAGCATATTCATGTTCATGTAATCAGTCCTTTTACTTTGAGCAAATATTGGGTCATTTCATGTGGAATCATAGGAAGATGAATGAAGTCAAAGGCTTTGACATTTTAATCAGAGTGAACATAAGAAGCCAATTGTCACTGTCAAACCACATGAAGGTCATCTCAGTTGCTAAGAGTCAGCTTGCCGTAACATTTAATCCGTACATCCTAATAATTCGTTTACATGTGAGATCCGGTTGATATTTTATGTATAAGCACACATTCTATTCAAGGCCCTTTATTCTATTAACCTGTCTTGTCTTTATTAGATCCTTTCTAAGATAATTCCCATACGGCTTAGCCTTTGATAAATATGCTTTTAGGTCTACCTAATTAATGCATTCCGCTGTGATTTTCTTCACTTGTCACCCACTCTTTAACCTCATAGCGAAGGAACAGACTTTTCCTACTCAAATTAAAGGTCCTCTGAGACGCTGTACATGTGTGAGCTAATGATGTAGTGCGCTGCACAACCTGATATCTTATCTTGAGGGCCTTGTTGAAACATTTTTTAGTAAAGAATTGCATGACCTCACTATTATGGAGTATGGATATTTTCCAAGCAAACATGTTTTAGCTTATTGTGCCAGAATTAAGTGATAATTCTGACTTTTTCTCAGTTTGATTATTCCACAAGGGTTTCAGTAGAGGTTTGGTTTTTATTACACCTGTATTTTCTTTGTGAGTAGCTTATCATTATTGTTGACAAGTGCAGTGCTTATTGCCAAATTACTTAAACTATAGTGTTTGATGCTATGTACCAAAACTGGAGAGAAGAGTGTCTGTTGTGTTTTAACTGGGTGCACAAAGTGTTCACAATTAACAAATATTAACAAATCCACATTTAGATTCTCATGGGCACAGATCAACAAAACAGTAGCATGCTGTTGAGACAGCATTTCTGAGGGGACACAGGAGAATATAGATCTCCACTAACTAATTTACAATATACTGATTAATTAAAGCAATTCAGCATTTTACATTAAACGTACCACTGAAAATGTCTTTTTTTCAGCCAGTATAGCTAGCTTCTAGTCCTTTGACCAAGGGACTATCAATTGGTATAATGAATGGAATAAGATTATGATCACCATAGACTCTTGGCCTTTTTCATCATAAAAACTGCTTGTTAAGAAAAAGACCAGCTGTACTCCCATGAGCACAAGACAGTATTTAAGATAGCACATTATTAAAGCACATACCACATTAATAGAGTTTGTTGTTACTGAAAAATTTGCCACCATGCTTAACAGAGAGAATGGATTTAAACATTTACTATAAAATTTGTAATCTGCTGCTACTTACACATGACCCATGGCACTGGATGCTAAACCAGAGTTTTCACAAATTCTAAACATTGTGTCAAGCTAGGACAATCTAAAAACAAACTAGTGTTTTGGGCCGTCAGTCAAATTTTGGGATTAAAATATTCAACATATAAATAGGTATTTTGTCTAACTGTGAAATTATCCAGAAGAAACTTCATGACCAACAGCATTGTCTGTTCCCAGCAGGCCACTTAAAATAATGTCCATTAAAATAAAACAATCTTAATAAGTGTATTATTAACTGCTTTTATATATAATTACTGATATGTTTATTGGATGCTCTCTGAACCTTTTATCCACTCTGAGACCATTCAGCTGTAGATATAGGATATGCTTATACAATCTTTCGCTTCTGAGAATTCAGCTAGTTATTTCAATTTGCCTTGGGGATGCAAAGATGTAGAATTACTGAGTCACATCAGCATCCCATGAGAAGTTTTCTCTGTACAGACATCTATGATACACAGCTTTTATAGTCACATTCTGTTAAAACTGAGCACATCCTAATTTGCATCAGGATAAATTTAAGAAGATTTTAGGTAAAGTTACATTGTTTTGCACTAAAAGTAAATTTACATTTTAATGCTTGGGAAAAATATGGTATGGGAAGTAAATGAATATTGGACAGATTTAATAGTTATTTTGATCTCATTTACATCAAGGTAATGCACTGTTGATACGATAAGAACAAATTTTCCATGCAATCAAATTCACTAAGGATAGATGCCTTAAAAGCCCAACATGCTATTATTCAACAAGGAGTTGCAATGCCATTGAGGCAAAATAAAATTTTGACACTTGACTCAGATATCAAACAGTGCTTATGTGCATTGTCAAAATGCCAACAAAATCTCAAAGTCAAAGATTGATCAATCCCTCAGCCAACATGAAACTCTTTGAAGCACAATTTTAATTTAGTCTGTCTGAAAATCATACCGGCATCTGTCTGTGCATACGTCTTTCATCCAGTGAGTGATGAGAAAAACCAAAACTTATAATTACTCTTTCTGCCTCTGTTTTACAATAAATGTTTAAGCTACCATCCACACAAAACAATAAACATTGTGCAAAAAAATCCTCTCCTCCCCCTTTCTGGCTTCAAGCCCTCTAAAGAATTTATTCACAATTACAGCCAAACAGTGGAACTACAAAAATCCTTTTCCTTGTCTTTTAAAAAGATGAAATATTTTCTCTGCTGTGTAATTCTCCTCTCTGTATTTCGAGAGATACTGACCTAAAAAGGTTGATCAAAGACTGTTGGAACTTTACTGCCTGCAGCAACCAATAAATTGGTCCATTCGATGTTTTGCACTGACAAATTATTCTCCAGAGTACTAACATTCTTGGTAGCAACTCAATTAGCAAGAGACAGATGTAGCAAGAGCTCACATTTATGTTTCATAGACGTTTCAATATTTTATTATTTCAGTGCATGTTGGCACCAAGCCTTTAATATCACAGAAATGATAACTGTTTGCTAATTCTCACATAAAGTGATAGTTGTTTTGGTCGCCTTTTGCAGAACTGTGGGGAAACTGCTCTCTCTTAAAAGGCTTTATGTTTCCTGCACAGTCTTTTAATGGCCCTCAGCATCCATCTGGTTTGATTTTTATATCAAAAGCCAGTATTTCTTATTGTGGCTCAGGGGAGAATGACCACACTCACTGTCAATGTAAAGAGATGACAGTAATGGAAAATTTGAAATATATTCTGTATATATATCATTCGCTGTTAATTGTCAAATTTTGTGATGTTTGAATAAGTACACTTACTGTGTGAGTTGTGTTTTTTTTTTTTTTTTTTAGTCTCTCATGTAGCATGAAAGCCAATTGGAATAGCATCATATCTTTAAGGTAATTAGTATAAGCACCCATTCATTGTGACTGAAAACACTGAATGTTGACACTTGCCCAAAAAAGAAAAATCATCTAGCCGATCTTTTTTGCACAAGGGAATATATACCGTCATTATTATGCATGGGTCCCTCTTGTCTGCGTTTGGGCATTTGATATTAACCCTCAGAAACACTGGTGACCTTTTGCACAAAACCATATGGTTAACAATGAGCGATCTCTCTGCTGTTCAAGCATCATTTACTTCCAGAAGGCATTCAAGAAAAACAAAAAAAAGCAACTGCTGTACAGCACACCTCAGTGAGGACAGGTGAAAACATTAAGGCATTATTTTAGTTTATAGACTGTCGAAATCAAAGATATGATACTGAAATGTACTCTTAGTCCTCTGTACACAGGTCATTGACACATTTGAATTGTTTCAACAATATGAAAGGATTTTCTCTACTTTCAAAGATCAGACATCAGCATCTGATGAACAAAGAAAGGTATATTGTAGAACTAATGCACAGAAATATAGAGGGGGTGGGGGGAAGCTACTCTATCTGTGTGCAGATATGACACGGAGCAGTTTTATGGTCTTATTTTGCATTTGCTGAAAACATTTGAGAATACAAGACGGCATAATTAACTTCCCATGAAACGTTTCATTAAGTCAATCCTTTGCTTTATTAACAGACAGTGACGTAAATCATAAATTGGATGTTGCTTCGTAAGGGAACATTGATGAAAAACACAGGCTTCAATCATGACAATATCTGTTTTAATTATTATACATCAATATACACTGTCGATTAATGTGGCAAACCATACTTACACCTTATACTACTTCTGAATATTACATAGATTACACAGACATGATATGCAATTTGTACTCCTTGTTGAATGAGGTGTCAGAAAACTGTGTAATTGCTTATTGTGACATTTTCATTATAGGTGGTATACAGCCTATACTATGCGCAATGTAAGCACTGATGTTTATTATGATGTGCATCTGGGCATAGCCCATTCTGAGTGGATATGAATCATAAAAAGGACTCCACAGGTATAGACAAAGTACACTTCTTTAGTACATTAGTATTAATTCTAATGAAGATTAAATGGGATTTGCTTTGTTTGTTCACTGTAAACACTTAATGGAATTAGCAAGAGCTTATTCTGGTAAGAGCTTGTTCAAAATCTTATGAAGTACAGTGTGTACAAGGTGTAGTATAGAAAGGAGATGTGTTTATTCGAGGTATAAAAAGAAAATCTGCGTTGTCTCTACTGGTGATTTTCATTTGCATTCTCACTGAGGCCAATGTTTATAGCTTTATAAGATATATTTAACTTGAGTACTTTATGCTTTTAGCTGCTTGCTACATGAAGATTCTTTATAGCTCTCTAAAACAAAAGGCAACACCAGTTGGAATAACAGCTGCTGTGCTCATCACAGTTGGAAACTGAGCTGAAATAGTTTAATAATTTAGATCAAAGTAAAAGTTAAGGGGGAAAAAGCTGAAAGCAGAAGGCGTCTTTGTAGCAGCATGAGAAAATGTCTTGCAGCATAGCTTGAAGAAGACAACCTAAAGGTTGACGAAGACATCAAACACTTCTGCCTCCTACTGAGGAAATACTGGAGATTTCTTTCTTTCTTTTTTTGTGGGGGAGAGTAAGCGAGTCTGTCTTTTAGCTTGCAGAGATTTCAGAACTGGTGTTGCACTTAGCAAAAGGGGATGCACCACTGGAGTGCTACCTGGACAGGCTTCCTAACCACAGACCTCACCTAGAATGGGTCATTAGGACTCTGCCAAAGATGGATGGCAACTTTATGCACGACTTCCTGGCCGCCAGTGCAAGAGTCGGACCAGGCTTTCCTCTGGTCCCTAAGCCTGCTTGCTGACCTGCTCCTGGGTCTTTAGTTAACATTCAGGGAGCCATGACCTGAAAAGCAGGCTTGGCAGCAGAACCAAGGTCCCACCCTCCCCAAAGAAATTAGAGGCAGTAATCTTTCAGGAACAACTCACTAACCTTCCCAGACCATGTAAATGTAATAGATGCAGCTGATTGCCCTGCCTATGTTTCTCAGCCCCTCTGTGTCTCGCTGTCAAATGGCCATGGCAGGTTGTGTCCAATTTGTGTATATTTGACAGCTTAGAGGTGACAAATGATGGGTAAGGCTAAAGAAGGTTACATTTAAACACAGTACAGGTCAATGGGGTAGATGGCTGAATGCTAAATCATTGTCAGGGAAACTAATGATATAACATTATAAGACAACAGAGCAGGGTGAAAGATAAAGTGCTGCATGTCATACTGAAACTATAATCAACCAATGTCTCTTTTAGCTGCACATTCATCTTGATTTTGCATAGACATTCACATATTCTAGTCACTGCTGAATGGAAACATTGAGGAAACCCATCCAAACAGCTATTTATTGAAGCTGGATCCTTTTGTGTAGTGGCATCATGGCTCCTCAGCTACTGTTGTTAGAGATATAATGATAATTTAAAGCCTTTTCTGAGTAACACTTCTGAGCCTCCCCCCAGTTTTCTTTTGATTAAAACCCAAAATACACTTTGTTAAGCATTAGAAACAAATATTTAATTCGCCGGGTTTAATATGTGTTGCACCTGCTGTAGCAATTTCAAAAACACACAGGAAGTCAGAATAACCAACACAGAAAGAGCCTGGGAGCTGAAGCACGAGTTGTGGCATCTTGACAAGTCTTTAAGTAATTCTTACAAGAACAAACACCCTTAGGCTCACTTGCTTCATTGCTTAAGTCAAAACAGAGAGAACACATCCATTAGACTGCCACAGAAATGAGACAGGTTGTGTCCACTTCTTGTAATCAGAAATCTGATTATGGTTATCTTCTTGTTTGTTGATGGGAAAACTCCTTTCAATATGAATTCACAGTATACATAATTACTCATTGCTATTTCAGCTCTTGTTATAAGAAAAGGCATTGTGGCAGCTAATAATAACCATTAGTGCAACCTACCTCCCTGTAGCTGGAGGTTATGTGGACATGGAGAGTCCAGGAAGCTCAAGGACGGCTCACACTCCCAGATTAAACAACGTTCACTCTCTGTCAAATGCCTGGCTCCCAAAACTGCCAAGCCGGAGGAAAATGAGCCCCCCACATGACCCTCGCTGTGGATGACAGGATAAAACACAAGATAGTTGTGCCTGAAGGAGACCCAGGATAACGAAATAATTTTTAATCTCTGTCCCTTCAAGGCACTTTCAGCACCTGTTATTCTTGATGGCGCTGTGAGAGAGGGCAGCTCGCAGATTCATTTTAAGCCGGGTAATTATTACACTAATTATTCACTTTGGTGTGGGGTGATTACCGGTCCTCGTTCAGGTGAACACTCGCCTGTGTGTACACCAGCTGTGGCCAAAGCAGCTTGGTGGAACAGTTGTTCCACTCCTTTTTCCCTTGCAGATATTTGACCCCTTGTCATGTTTGCAATCTGTACTTCATGGGGGGATGGGAGAAAAACATCCAGAAACTTTTAATTGCCTAATAGAAACAGAAGTGATAGGCACAGGTTTGGCCATCTGTTCACATTATCTCTTTAGCAATGAAACTTCCTGTTTAAACAGTCTGCATGGTTACGTTACCCTGTTTGATGGATCTATGAGACTTTGGTGTTTTTAATAGGAGAATTGCGGCCATGCTGTCCTGTCTAACAAAGAGGTATTATTTCTCTTAGATTAATGAGTACTCGTAGTATTTTTTTCCTCCTCTCTTCAATAATTTATGATTCAAGATATATTCTTTTCATTAAACAGGATGCATAAGTAATCAGAGCTTTAGGGTTTGAAAACCCTCAAGACAAATATTTCTACTCTTTGACTAGATTTAATTCAATTAGCAGAAATACGACATCAAATACTATGCCTCCATTAAGAGATCTTTCATGTTAAAAATGAGAATCATTAATATTGCATCTAGAATCATATAAAAACAATTACTTTCTGATGGTGTGGCATTAAAAAAATGTTTAGTTCCCCTTTATTGTGAGAAATTGTTGTTTTGTCAGGTTGAAGTGCTGCTTTTTCCAGTCTGATATGAAACCTGATCTTCATCAGATTTTGAAATCCTTAATTTCTAATGTCTATATCTACTTATCTCTGTGCTCCAATGCTTTCGAATTTACTGAGATTTTGCAATTGAAGGGGCTAACACAGATATATTTTGCATTGTCAAAAAAATCTAGTAAAAGACAAAAAACAAAGTCTGCAAAGTTGCTAACTTCTCTGCCAGGCCTGTGTCCCCCAGCCCCAAGCCCATTCACACTGAAGACATAACTGCTTAAAATTGTCCATGAATATTTCATTTTTTTCCCCGAGAATTGCTTAATAATTCAGTACAATTTTTACAAAGCTTAAACATTAATAATGGTTAACGTAAATAAAGTCTTGGTAGCTTCTTACCTCCACCAAGGAAGTTGTATATTTGATCCAGCAGGGTTGAACAAAAAGCTATGAAAAGATTTGCATGAAAATTTATTACCAGAACAGGGGGGTGGTTAAATTTAGTGTTTACCTGTAATATTGATCCAGAACTGGATTTGGTCATTCTTTATTTAGTTTAGGCAGAGTTCTACAGTCTCAGACCTCACTTTTTGTACTTTTATTTCACATTGTCAGAGGGATGTATGCACAATAGATGCTAAATATACTATACTAACGCTCATCACCATGTGCCTTTACTATAAGTAGCTTTTGGGATAAAGGTACAAGTGGCCCAAATTCATTGTTATTTTATCATGTTTTCTGTTGGCATTCAGAAAAAAATTGCATATTATTTCATTTTCTCTATAAAAACACAACAACAAACTATTTCTGTATCATAAATGTGACAAACAAGAGCAGAAAACATTCACAGATAAAAGAAAATAGCTTTAATCATATAAAACAATCAACATAACATTTATATAAGATGGCCGTTGTCTTCCGACAAGATGGCGGCACGTGTACACGCAGCAGCTCCACTCACTCCTGACAAAAATGTTTTTGTGTTTTGTGTGTACTAAGTCCGTGTGTGTTTATTCATCACCGTCCTCATCGCGTCCTCACGTCTACAGGTGCATATACTCCAGAGAGTTTCTGCTCGACATCTGTAGAAACACGAACATCACTCCAGCGGACACGGAAATGCGACGGGACTACGATTTGCTCCGGAGGCCCGCTCAATCCATGACCCCCACACCTGCACCCGGCCCGCAGTGGAGGCGCCACGGATGGAACCTGAGGAGGCAGAAGAGGGGGAAGCGCGGAGGTATCCGAGCTAGATTAGCCGCCAGACCACACCGGCCGGTTATTCCGTCCATCACCCTGGCCAACGTACGCTCGCTTGACAACAAACTGGACAACATCCGTCTACTCTGGACACGCTGCAAGTCTGTGGGTGAGTGCTGTGCCCTTGTGTTTGTGGAAACTTGGCTCAACGACAGCGTCCCGGACCATGCTATCCAGCTAGCAAAACAGTTAACATGCTTCCGGTCGGACAAAGCGCTCGTCAAGTGGGGGGGAGACTCGTGGCAGGGGACTTTGTGTTTACATCAATGATGCCTGGTGCTGCGACGTTGTGGTGGTTTGCAGACACTGTTCACCACTGGGGGAGTTATGATCATCAAGTGCCGGCCATTCTCCCTGCCCAGGGAATGTACTGCTATCCTGCGAGCAGCGGTCTACATCCGTCCCAGCTCCGCCAACAACAGGAGCGAGGCACTGAATGAACTCTACCAGCAGTAAGCAGCTAACAGCCCACCCTGATGCCTTCCTCATCTTGGCTGGAGACTTCAACCATGCCAACCCCAAGAGTGTGTTTCCACAACTACATGGACATGTCAACTTTCCTACAAGAGGTAACAACATCTTGGACAATGTTTACCCTACTCAGAAGGGAGTCTACAAAGCCCTCTCCCTCCCCCACCTTGGAGCCTCAGACCACTCCACTGTTATGCTAATCCCTGCATACAGACCGTTGGTTAAGGTGACTAAAAAAAGGAGATTCAGGTGTGGCCTTAGGGGTCATTAGAGCCTCTCCAGGACTGTTGCTCCACCACCAACTGGAGCATGTTCAGACATGCAGCCACTTACGACGACACCATAGACCTCCAGGAGTACACCAAGACCGTCATGACCTACATGAAGAAGTGCATGGATGACGTCACAGTCTCCAGAACCATCTCCATCTGGGCTAGTCAGAAACCTTGGCTGACAGGGGATGTCCACAGGCTCCTGAAGGCTCGGAACGCTGCCTTCATAGCTGGGGACGATGCGGGCCTGAGGACAGCCAGGGCAAACCTGTCACGGGCGATTAGAGAGGCCAAGAGACAGCCCTCCATGAGGATCGCGACCGCTTCAGGGACAGCAGAGACTCCAGGAACCTGTGGTGGGGGATCCAGAGCATCGTGGACTGCAACCCCTCCCGCAGACCTGCGACAACTCCCCCTCCCTGATGAACCAGCTGAACAACTTCTTTGCTTGCTTTGAGGCAGACAACAGCACTCCAGCACAGAGGATCCCTCCGCCCTCTGACAACCAGGTGCTGTCACTATCTTTGGACAGTGTGAGGAGAACACTCAGGAGGATCAACGCCAGGGGAGCCCCCAGTCCTAACGAGATTCCTGGTAGCAGCCTGAGAGACTGAGCTGTGGAGCTCATGGACATTTTTAACATCTCGCTGAGACAAGCTGATCTTCCTGACCTGCCTCAAAGCCACCACCAACATCCCGGTACTGAAGAAGTTGTCCCCCACCTGCCACAACAACTACCGCGCCATCACACTCACCCCCATCATCATGAAGTGCTTCGATCGGCTAATCATGCATCACATCTAATCGGGTCTGCCCCCCCACCCCCTGGACCCCTACCAGTTTGCATATTGGTCCAACAGCTCGACCGATGATGCCATCTCCTCCGCCCTCCACTCAGCCCTCACCCACCTGGAGACCAAGGACTCATGTCAGAATGTGGTTCATCGACTTCAGCTCAGCATTCAACACGATCATCCCCCAGCAGCTCATCGTCAAACTGATCCAGCTGGGACTCAACACCTCCCTCTGCAACTGGCTGCTGGAGTTCCTGACGGGGAGACCACAGGCAGTTTGGGTTGGCAGCAACACCTTCAGCACTATCACGCTGAAAATGGGGGCCCCCCAAGGAGGCGTGCTGAGCCCCCTCCTCTTAACTGCCCACAACTGCACTCCAACATTCAGCTCCAACCTCCTAAGTTCACAGACGACACGACCGTGGTGGGTCTCATCA
Organism: Atherinomorus stipes; assembly: GCA_023101725.1. Lineage (NCBI taxonomy): Eukaryota > Metazoa > Chordata > Actinopteri > Atheriniformes > Atherinidae > Atherinomorus > Atherinomorus stipes. The sequence continues at coordinate 1,185,866 of JALJCO010009935.1, read as the reverse complement.
ACAACAACAACGATGAGACAAACTACAGGAGTGAGGTGAGCCACCTGGCCACGTGGTGCAAGGACAACCATCTCCATCTGAACGTGGAGAAGACGAAGGAGATCGTGGTAGACTTCAGGTGAGAGCCTGCCCAGCATGCTTCACTGATCATCAACGGTGCTGAGGTGGAGCGGGTGAGCAGCACCAAGTTCCTGGGTGTCCACATTTCCCAAGACCTGTCCTGGGACACCAACACCACGTCCCTGGCCAAGAAAGCCCAACAGCGACTACCTCCTGCGGAAACTGAGAAGAGCAAGAGCCTTGTCCCCTATCATGCACTCCTTCTACAGGGGCACCATTGAGAGCATCCTGACCAACAGCATCATTGTGTGGTACGGAGCCTGCACCGCATGCTGCCGCAAGACCCTGCAGCGCACCATGAAAGCAGCTGGGAAGATTGTCAGTGTCCCCCTCCTCTCTGTATTGGACATTCACCACACCTGCCTCACCTGCAGAGCCACCAGGATCGCAGGTGACCCCACCCACCCCTTGACCCTGCTGCTGTCAGGGAGGAGGCTGATGAGTCTCAGAGCCAGAACCAGCAGGCTCAGAGACAGCTTTTTTCCACCAGGCAGGGAGGAAGTTCAACTCCCTCTCTGTTCTGCAGTTCAATACTGCAGAACAATGCACTAAATGGCACTAATACATATTGCACTATTGCATCCATCAGGACTGCTACTGAGTTTACTCTGCCATATGCATTATTGTACTATTACCACTGTACTGTTACATTGCTAAAAACTTACTGTACATGTACAGATACATCGTTTACGTTGAGTATTTGCACTATTGTCCACCAAGCCCACTGTACTGTTACACTGTCAAACTTTACTCTTACATGCTACAGTTACATTGTTTACATTGTCATTGCACTATAATATTTGCACTACTTCCTACATTAGGAGTGCAATACCGTTCACATTGTCTACTGTCAACCCATTTGTAAATTTGTAATCTTCTTTTGTATTTAAACTTCGGTTTCATGTTTAGATTTCTAGGTTACCCGAGCAGATTCCTATATTTTTATATTTTTATCTTATAGTTTATTTTATTATATGCACCGTAGGTTTGAGAGGACTATAATTTCATCTGTGTTGTATGTCTAACATGTGGCACATTCGGCAATAAACTTGACTTTGACTTGACTATATAAAATCTTTAGAAATGTGTAGAACAATGGAAATTTAATGCCATTTACAGTTGTGTAAACTTTCAATCTGTAAATATCTCACTTAAAAAGTAAATAAATCCTTTCCTTTTATGCAAAAGCAATGAGAGTACAGCGATAGTTATGTCTGAACACTTACATGGAGACATACAAACCACTATTATATTGTTAATATAGGCACTAAACTAAACACTGCATGCCTTTTTGCAATATAACTGCACATATTTTAATACACATACTAACCTTGAAGAAACTCAAAAAGAGGAAAATGTATTTTAAAGTTGGAAACCCAGTTAAAGGAATGCAGTTCTTTTTCTTTAAAAGGTCAGGTTTCACTGTGCCTGCTCTCCGGCAATAAAAATGCTCTGCAACACCGTGACTGCTGATTGCTATCCTCTCTAGGCAATGTCGATTTTGTGGAAGCATTTGCAGATTAAGTCGGCAGGATGTCAAGGGCCCTTGTAGAAGCAGCTATCTTGTCTTAGCGAAGGGTCCGAAAGCCCTTGTCTATTACTGGAGACACCCCAAGGACAGATGTTTTAGGCTTAGGGGGGTGATAGAGAATAATAGCACATTAGATTCATAATGTATCTTGGATGCAGGACTCCGGGGAGACAGAACTCCAGGGTAATCCAAATTCATCTCTCTCTCCCTCATTTCCTCCTTTCTTCCTTGTCTTTCTTTGCTGTATTCAGAGTTGTGTCCTCTCTGCCTCTTGAGGTGCTGAATCTTTGCCTGAAGCTACGTGCAGCACAGTCCATTCATCAAAAACATGACCCTCTCCAGTCAGGGACAGGATGCTATGGTTTAATGAACGTACGCATGTCATATCTCTGTACATAGGGGAGGGAATCTTTACTTATTACAGGCCATGATAACACATAAAAATACACAACAGAACATTCTTCTGTGTCTTCTGTGTCCCTCTTGCCATCCTTCTTGTTACATGTGTAATTATTCTACCAAAAACAATATTAGAAAGCTGAATGTCATTGTAGTATAAGGCTTCATTAGCCAGCATACACATAGAAGTATGTGTGTGGGAAGTTAATTTTGTGGGGGAAAGTGCCTGCAAGAAAAACAATAGCTACCATTCAATCTTTTCCTTCCTTTTTGTAAAAACCTTCTCTCTGTGGTAAACATTGTCTTAAAGCTAATATGTGATGAACAGTGCTAGCATAGCATTCCCCAGATGACTTATTTATTGTCATACATCATATGAAAATTGGGATAGAGCTTTTCATTTTGTCCCAGCATGACTATGATACACTAATGCATGCTAGTTATATGAAATGACTGTCTCCACCCCCCATCCTCACCACCAGCGCAGAGCCCCCACCTCTATCTCCTACCTCAGGCCAAGGGTACACCTTGATGAGTGAAGAGGGAGGCTAATTCACTCCTCAGGCTTAATTAATCCTATGTCTTATTTGATGAATGGCTCCCAAATTGTGCTGTAATAGTGGTATTCTTTTGTTAAGGGGGCTGCAGAGCTGCGTGTTGATAGGGAAATAGGAGAAAGTCAAAGTCAGGACTTCCGAGAGGTTTGACTTAGGGCTTTGTTTGCAAAGTTGTTGTCCTCTGTAGACACTTCAGGCCCTGTCCTCTGACGTCAGGCCAGCAGCAGAGAGTGATAATGTGCTGTAGGGAGCATGTGTTTATGGATATCTCCCAGCTAAGATCTCCATAGGAGTCCGCTTTCTTTGTCGCACACTGGGTTTGTCACTTTTGCCAAACTTGATTTGTTATGTGTAAATACTCAGAGCGCCCTGTAATGTTCTTTCTGCTGTACATGAATATCTGCCTCTTGGGGGTGGGGGGCAACACATTACAATGATAAATCCCATGTTTGTCTTTCTAATGGTAGGTGCCGAAATTGCTCAAAACCAACAGTTTGTCTTTGTGATTAATCTAAATGTGTTGCTCACCTTTTAAGTAATTTAACTAAAGCAAGAGCTGAAGCATGCTCAAAACATGAGTTGAAAGTAAATTAAATTAAAAAAATTTCCATAACTTTGGGCACACTTTCTGCATATCTGATGTATAAAATGATTACCGTTTTTCTTGTGTTGTACAGTAAATGTGCCAACAAACACAGGAAATAGTTACTGCCCTCAGGGACTCCTGCTTGTGCTCTGTTTAATATGAATCCTTTTGTCACAAAGCCATCTGCTTTAAGTATGCATTGTCCTAACAGAGGTAGCACTTAAAACTAACGATGCCATAAATTTTTCTGGCTAATGTGGCAGGCGTAAAGGGAGCTTCTGTGAGTGGGGTGAGGGTCTGGTGATTTGAAAGGAACGATGATGAAATTTGGTGGCCTAGCCCATGCAATGAACTTGATTAAACTAATCTCATCTCTATCAAAGCATCACTCGGATCCCCTTTGTCCCATTTTTCATAGCAATGGGATAATTACACCGAAATGCATGGGTCCTGTGACACTGGCCCCTCAAACCCTGGACCATGCCTTCACTTCAATGTAAACGATTCCTTTTAAACACAGATTAATTATGGTCACGGGATGGTTCACAGCTGTCACTCTTAGAAAAATGGAAATTATTGCCCTCAAGATGATAATGGATTGATATTAACTTATCTTCTGGAATAAAAAAATGCACATTTTACATCAGAGTGTTTGAACAATGTGGGTAAACAACACTTAAAACCATCAATGTTAACAATCAGTACCTCAAACTCTCAACCTTCTAAAACCATCGTGTTTCTCCTTATTTAAATCTAAGCATATTCTGTTTGACTACATGTATGTCTGTTTGGAAAATGTATTTATCAACAATCTATGTTTAGAAATGCTGGTTCGCAGCACAAAATGTTGCAGCTTCATAATAAATCCTTGAAATTTGTGTAAAATGCTTCACTTTCTTAACTGCATGAAAACAGATATCTGTTTTTATTTGTTTTTGTGACATGCTTCTGTTTTACATTTAAACTGTCACAAAAGTTAAATTGCAGAGAGCATGAAGTTCAAAAATGCCTTCTAGGAAGTTCAAGAGAGGGAAGATAATACATTGTTTGTGTGTGTGTGTTTTGATTTGTGTTTTATTGTAAAGCATTTTGTGATTTTTATCTCGAAAGGTTCTATATAAATAAAGATTTACTTACTTACTTATCAATTTGTTTTGCAGACTCAATTTTCTCCAACATCTTCCCACTTTGCATTTTACTGTAATTCATTCCTTGGCATGACAAAAAAAAATGAAATAAAACATATTCGGAGCTAAAATTTTGATAAAGACTTGGTTACAAGCTGCCATAATCTAATAATAAACAGCTGTATACAACTCAACAGTTCTGCACACTTGTGAGAACTTGTGAGACCGGGCTGCTATTAAGCGAATTTCTTATACAGATAAAAATTAGTAAATGTCAACTGATAAAACTGCATTTATAGATTTGCTTGTTTAGAAGATAAAACACAAATATCTTGGGATTCATTTGGCTTGTCTCCAGATCATACAATGTTCAGTCCATGTGTCCATGTCATCTATGCATGACTCAAAATATCAGTTCAGATTCCAAACATGCCAATAATAGCACAAAAAAGACATTAATGTTTAACAAAACACACACAACTTATAAAAGCAATTACAACCACGTAGATCAATATTTCTTTTCATCAGTTCAAGCATTTGTTAGCATCTTAAATAAAATTCCAGACTTTTCTTACAAATATTTAACTATGTTTTTAATTTGCAACAAACTTACATGAGTATCCTTTTTGTAGCCAAACATCAGTGTCTGTCTACACACTATGTATACATATACATGAGTGTATAAACAAGAAGTTAAAATGCTGTGTGATTTATTTTCGGATATTTGCATACTCTTCCTTTGAGAGGTGTTTTCCCCTAAATTTATTGAGTTTTTTTTTTTATTTTGTTTGTTTGTTTTGTATATTTTGGGGAGTCAACGCTGCCTTTGTTTGGATGGCTTTATCAAATGAATGAACATTTTGATCAGCAAAGCAGTGTGAGGTTTGTAGGGACCTCCCGGTGCACAAACATGCACAGACACACCTCCCCCAGGGGATTTCTGGGGGACAAGAGGGACCAATGAACAGACACAAGCAATAGACACCCAGTCAGTATAATTATCTCCTGCGGTGTATGTAGCTGGTGAGCCCTGCCCTGCCACGGTCAGAGCTGAGCGGCCCTCAGTGCTCATCTTGAGGTTGTTTTTTTATAACCACCACAGACATTGTGCTTCTCTCATCATAAGCCCCAAGGATGTTTTTCTGCAGTTCAGCCTTTCAACTCTGTCCCAGAGGACTGGCATCTAGTCACTGACAACTGACCATACCACTTAACAAGATTATTTGGTTGCAGAGTTATCCATTTTTTTCCTTTCTTTTTGTTTTGGAAATAGCTGGCATACACCTAACAGTGTAATTGTTTATATTAGTACAAAGATAAAAAAAAAAAAAAAATTCTCTGAAAGTATATGCGAATGTAAATTTTAGGTTTATTATAATCCGGCTGCGCCCACACAACCAAAGACATGTTTATTTTTATCTTTAGGCGTTTATATATTGAATTAAAAGTGCATATTAATTAACACTCCTCTCTTTGTGCAGTAATTCTCTCTATTTGGATGCAGTCCAACACAGTAAATATGCTCTCAGATGCAAATGTTTATTGCTGTGTTGTTTGTAATAGTCACCTCTCATTGAACCAGCAGTTTATATGCTCTGACACAACAGTTAAAGATTGCAAATAGGGAATATTTTAATGTGGAATACAAGAGGTGAAACTTAATTGAATACAACATTTTAAATGCAGCTGTACAATTTCCTAAACGACTTACCAGAGAACGTTGAACTGATCTCATGGTATTACCTCCAATGCTGCATCACCAAAGTGAGATTGTTTGAGTGAGTGAGTGATTTGGTTAATTGCTGTCCCCCCCCCCCAAATATATCTCACAAATTCTCCTATGCTTTTAGGTGTCATACTCCACAAGTGCTCCAAAAATTCTGTTTCTAAACTTTATGAATGAGGTTATAAACAGGGGATTGGGGCAATATCTGCAGTGATGGGCTCAGGGTGTAGTGTCAAGTTCAGAAGGTTCGGGTATTTGGTTTAGATCCCTTCTAGACGTGCCCCACACATCCCTCTTGGAGGATCTACAAGAGAGAGTACATCACTGGAGTTCTTCTGGAAATACTGGAGGACTGGCGAGATGGATCAGAGGATCCCTAAGTGTCAGAAGATGGATGGATGGATGGATGGATGGATGGATGGATGGATGGATGGATGGATGGATGGATGGATGGATGGACGGACGGACGGATGGATGGATGGATGGACGGACGGACGGACCTTTGAGTTATGAAATTTACTTGAGGCTCAGTATAGTCAAAGATGTGACTCTCCTTCTTTATAACTGCTGCTATATTCTTTTTTGAATTGATTAGTCTTATTTTGTGTTTTAGACCTCTGTCATATTAATTGCTCTGTCCAGTGGGCTCTACCTGATTCTCTAAACTGACTAAATTAAAAGAAACAGTTTTGTAGCCAACAGTTAGAAAGTACAGTATACAGCGGGAAAAAAAAGTATTGAACATGGCGACCTTTTTCTCAGAAAATTTATTTCTAGTAGAGCTATTGACATGAAATTTTCACCACGTGTTGGCAGCAAGGGGCAAACTCCGCCTCAGAACTGTGAAGCTCGCTTCCTTGTTGCAAATAGTGTAATCCTCCATTCATCCGCTAGGGGCTGGCTCCAAGAGCGAGCAAATCCCCATAGACTCCCATGTTAAAAACGCCAACTTCACAGCAGAAATAAACAGGTTTACAGCCTGGTTCAAAAAATCATTTTAGGTTTATTAGGTCAAGTTTACCTTCATGTCAACTGTGAGGGGGGTGAATTTTTTTATAACTCATTCGTTTAGATGTTATTTATTCTTCAAATTACACATAATTAAGGGCGTGTCCTTATGATTGACATGCGGCAGACCGGAAGCTCCGCCTGCCGACCGGAGGCTCCTAGTTAGCTCCTTCTTTGCTCTTAATAAGGTCTCAGTTTGTTACAGAGTCGCACAACGGCGGTGTTTAGTCAGCGAATTGCAAGTCTAAGCATGTCTTACCTTAACCATGCCGCTTAGGGGGCTTATCTTTGTTAGCTCCTCTTAGTTTCGTGTTAGCTCAGTTAGCGTTTAGCCCACAGTATGTCAGCTGTCAATCATTTGCCCCGCGGCCGCGCTGTGCCCATTTTAGTATTTTCCTGGAGTGACGACGTACGTGACACGGCAAGATGGCGACGGTAAGACACGCCCAACTGGCTTCACATTTCTCTATTCAGAAGAGACCGGAAGCTACGTCCAGTAATTATATACAGTCTATGGTTGGCAGCAACCCAAGTAATACACACATACGAAGAAATACTAACATTTATGTCCATAAATGAAGTTATGTGCAAAATAGTGTAATGGCACAGGGAATAAGTATTGAATACACTTACTGAAATTTATTTAATACTTAGTACAAAAACCTTTCTTGGTGATTTCAGCCTCCAGACACCTCCTGTATAGATAAACCAGTGGAATACATTGCTCAGGTGGTGTGATTTTGGCCCATTCTTCTACACAAACTGCCTCCAAATCTTCAAGGTTTCGGGGGTCTCTTCTGCGAACTCGGATCATCAGTTCTATTGGGTCTGGTGATTGACTGGTCCGTTCTAGCAGCTTTATTTTCTTTGTCTTAAACCAGGTGAGTATTTCCTTGGCTGTGTGCTTGGGATGGTTGTCTTGCTGAAAGATCCAGTCTCTTTTCATCTTCAGCAGATGGCAGCAGATTCTGGTCCAGAATGTCTCTACTTTTCTCCATTCATTCTTCCTTCAATGATATGAAGCCTGCCAGTACCACGTGCTGAAAAACAGCCCCCACCATGATGTTCCCACCTCCAAACTTCACTGTTGCTATGGTGTTTTTTGGGGTCAAGTGCGGTGCCATTTCTCCTCCAAACATGTTGTGTCTTATGACATCCGAAGAGTTCAGTTTTTGTCTCATCTGAGCAGACTATGTTTTTCAGAATGTCATGGGTTTTTCTTGCTTTTTGTCATGCTTTTTCTTTAGAAATGGAGTCTTGCATGGTGTGCGTGCATGAAGGCCATCGCGGTTGAGTGCATTACTTCTTGTTTTCTCTGAAACAACTGTACCTGCTGATTTCAGGTCTTTCTGATACTTTCCATGAGTGGTCTTGGGCTGCTAGAGAACATTTCTGATTATTGTTCTAACTCCTCTGTGTGAAATCTTGCGAGGAGCACCTGGCCGTGGCGGGTTTATGACAATGCTGTGTTCTTACCACTTTCTGATGATGGCCCCAATTGTGCTCACTGTAACTTTCAGAAGTTTAGAAATGCACCTGGAACCATTGCCTTCAGTGTTTTTTGCAATAATAAGGTTGTATTGGTCTTTAGACAGCTCTTTGCTTTTACCCATCATGGAATGCTTCTTGTCTGACACCTTGGTGATGAGAAACCTTTTTAAAGGCATCAATCAGGACTAAACCAGCTGATGTTACTTTGCACTGATAGGAGACAGGATTACTTTCTAAATACTGACAGACTCCAGCTGCTTTCTTGGCTTTCTATATCTTTTTACCCCTCCATTTCTTCATGTGTTCAAAACTTATTCCCTGTGTCATTTTACTATATTACACATAATTTAATGTATGGACATAAATGTTAGGATTTCTTTGTATGTTTACATTACTTGGGTTGTTGTCGACATTTGATGAAAATTTCATGTCAATAGCTCTCCTAGAAATATATTTTCTGAGAAAAAAGTTGATGTGTTCAATACTTTTTTTTCCCCTGCTGTACGTTTAAAAAAGATTTAAGTTTATTCTTATCGGAGCTTGTAAGTAAGTAAAAGTAGAAAGTAAAAGTATAGTGAGAGGAATAAAATACTACTTTTTTAGGATCAAAGTAAAAAAAGAAAAAAAAAAACACATGCAAGAGCAAGCCCACATTTGAATGTTGCAAGGACAACACAATAGTAAACTAAGCCAGTGGACCTAGAGAACATTGGATTTTATTATAATTTGAGTCCTATATGAGACCACTGTATTTACTCAGTTAGTTATAAGCAACAAACCACTGGTTATCAAGCCTTTCCAAATCTAAATGGTTGCTGTGTGAAAACACAGCCTCCTTACCAACTTTTTTTGCATCAAGTTTGTTTTGCACATTAGACTTTGAGCTGCACTTCAGTGAAAGATTATTCACACTTATTGACTCAGTGACCCAGAAAATTGAATTTTTGAATTTGAACACATTTGTAATAAGCCTGTTAAAAGCAAGCCACCATGTTTTCCTACCCAAACCTAGCCAAGCTGTTTATTCACACAAACTTAACCAAACTAAATCAAAGTTAAAGTAAACTTGCAGCACAAAGTTTTAAAAGTACTTTATGGACAGGAAGCCTCTTTGCTCTTAAGAGTGGCAATTATTTTTATAAGTTAAAAACTGAACACACTTGACTTCATGAAAAGAGAAATTTGCTGTCCAGAGAGGCATGTACGGTGTTTAATGAGGTAAGAAGAGGGAAAGCAAACTGCTGGTGAATAATGCAGAGATGTAAAGTCACAACAGTCCTTCAGCATCTTTTTTTTTTTATATACATAAAAAGACAATAGCTGAGACAGGAAAAGAGCATATAAAGAATATATTTGAAAATAAGAAATAAGTTTGAACATTTAGCTACTGCTGAGCGAGCTACTTGTATCCTTCACCCTAAATTGTAACCAAGTCTGCTTAGAGTTTATTCTGGTGAACTTAAGGCACAGTTTATGTGCCAGTAAACATGACATCTGATCTGCATCGAAACCTCAGGAAACACTGGGATGATGTTAGGGTGTCATTTAAATGTGGAAAAGTAGGAAGTTGTTGTAAAAATTGTGAATGGACCACTTATCAGGATTTTATTTACATACATCCAGTGCTGTGGTTTAAGGTGAATCCTCCCTGCACTCTTTATTTGGTCACACAGCAAGATATATGATTAGAAAAAAATCACAGACTCTATGACATGTTATATGGATTCTTACACGTTGCTCATTGCAAAAATACAACATTATTTCACTTCCCATGCACAAAAAACCACAACAAACTCTTTACTTTTCTTTGGCTGGTTGAGTGCATTTTACTTGGATCACGTCTTAAGTAAATCAATATGTCTTTCAAGCATGGCTATTAACAGCAGTGTCCTTTCATTCCCTTTTTCTCCATCAAACCACACTAATCCTGATTTACACGGTTTAAAACCTTGGCCATATCCCTTACCTTCCAAGGAGATAGGGTAATTAAATTGGTACTTTTTACAAGTCGTTCTCAATAAATCTGAATAAATTAACAAGGCATTACTAAGACTGCTACATTAAATTTGCATAGTGTGTTTAATGAATATGCAACTGCAAGTGAAAAGGTCTGCTACTGTGAACTCTTGAAATTAGCATAACTACTTCCAGCATGTTTCTTAAATAATGCTCTCATTTGCACATCACTGAGTTGGCTAATTCTAACTTCAGTCAGTGTAGCCTCATAATTAAGACTCTTGCTTTAATTTTTAATGAAGTTTACGTTACATCAATCCTGACAGTAATGAGAGGGACATGGAAACAAAAAGGCTGCTAATAATTAAATTCACCAACCAGTTTGAGGCCTAGTAATTCCTGAGGAGAAATTACATGACTAATTATTAATTTGATATTCATACAATTCCATGGATAGACTCACATAACTGCTTGTCCTGGTGCCAGTTATGCTGAAATGCAAAATGCCTTTCCACTGCCCCCGATGACTACAAGGTCTCACATGGATTTTAGTGCACAATTAATCATGTTGACACTCACGATTAAATGCTTTTATTGCTCCCCTTTTATTAGGCCATATTACCTGAGTTGGTTTAAGGCCTGTTCAGGACTGTCAGGGAGATGCAGACATAAACGGAGTAATGATTGAGTAACAGTCACTTGGAGGCACTTCAGAACTGGATCTGACTTTCATGTCTTAGCAAACATCCTTTTTAGAAAAATAACTTTCAAAATTCCCAGACTGTGTTTGATAGACTTTTTTAGTGATATTTCACAGAAAAGAATGCGATAAAGGCATAAAAAAAGGACTTTTTGACAAATAAACATAAACACTGCGATTTAATGGAGAATAGAAGTGAAGAGTTTTTCTGTCCGTTTCTTTTCACTGTTGACTAGATATATTTGATCACAGTTATCCTACATGCATCTTTCTTTTCCTGGTTGTCACGACAACAGGTTGCTCTGCTGAAAGTTAATTATTTGGGATTGTAATAGCTTTGGTTTAGGCAGGGGAACGGGACATTTCCCTTGCTGATAAGCCTGTTAACACTCTGCCTGTGCCTACAGTCGCTGGGACCAGTAAAGAGTTTTTCTGATATGCAGCAGCACTTGACATTTCATTGGATTCTTCCTGTGCTATTCCATTAGTTCATTGTAATAGCATAAAACTCAACTCTAGATTGAATTTGTTTGATGGAAATGTAATTGCATTCTTTTGTGTGCATGCAGTCTGTGTGCATTTCCCATCTATAATTCAAATGCTTTGTCACATCTGAAGTACTTGCTCCTGAACAGGTCAGAGTCAACAACATTATTTTCAAGTGCAGACCCTCGAGGGTCTACTAATCAACATCACAGTTCATCAGTTATATTACTACTATCCTTCAAAAAGAAATCTTCCCATATATTAGCTACAGGGCTGCTTCAAGAACCCTTAATCAACCGGATTTCAGACACATAAATACATACTTTTCTGTAGACATTAGCCATGCTTTCCAAGGTCCTTGGCCAGCAGTTAGAGCGGACTGTGCCATGGCGGAGCAGAATAATGATTCAGAGTGTTTTCTAAACCCTGCTATATGAACGTGCTTTTATAGATGCACACATATTTAAGCCTTGTCTTAATTAATGTGACACAATCCCTTTGCTGGGTTGCTTCCTCTGCCCCTTTGATTAGCTGTGGATTAACGGGACCTTTATGATTTCATTGCTACAACCATGTTTTCCTCTTCTCTATTACTAAACAAATGAATTAGTGTCTGGACATGCGTCACGCGTATTACGCTTCAACAGGCAGCACACTGAGCTGGTCAATGAGGAAGAACAGTTCAGTGCAACATTGTTTTGTTTCTGTTTCTCTTTAATGCGCTTTGTGATTTACAGTGTTGCTTGTTTACGCTCAGCAATGCAAATGCGGAGTATTACTGCAGTGTATATCACGCTTGTCAACAGAACAGCCACATGGGTCATTGCATTGGTTGCTCAGGAGTGAAGGGAGCACTTTTGGGTTGCAGACAGAACAAAATTTGGTTGACAATATGAGAGAGGGAAGGCCTTTGTGATCAAAACAACAGCTATGTTGTAGGTGCAAAAAAAAAAGCTAAACTTAGCTTAGATGTTTTTATTGTTTAGAAACTAATTATTTGCAAATTTCCATTAAAAATAATGATAATGTGTTATTTTTCTGCATGCTTCCCTTCCCTTTGGGGATCAGTTGTGCTGTTCTTTTTTTTTTCCTTTTCTTTTTTTTTTTGTTTACATGTGTTGTAAACTTTTCTGTATTGTTATTGTGTATTGTGCTGCTCTGGTCTTTGGTACTGCCAGCTGTCCGTGGAGACCAGGCATTTTCCCTAATGTATAAGATGAAAGACAAAGTAAAATGCCCCTCATTTGGTCCCAGTTGGTTAAGTGTGTTCTGATCACTGCCAAGGTCTGGATGAACACAAGCCACACAAAGGACTGTGCCTTCCAACCACACAGGCTTACAATATGAAGGGATTTGCATCCGTTAGCTGTCTAATACATTAACCCCCAAAGGAGGGGCTTGTTGGTGGTGTTGCAGAGGACGTGAACTTTAGAAATTAGTCCTAAGTTCAAAACTTTGTTTTTATCCTTTATTTAATGGGTGGTGTAATTAGTCAACCATTAAAATGTGATTTTCTACCATTTTCCCAACAATAAAGATATAATAGATCATAATAGAAAAGTAAGTGTAAATAGAAAGGTTAAAGGTTGTAGGTTAAACTTACAAGTTTGACCTCAAGAGGATGCAATTTCACTTAAAGTGACCCTGTATATTGATCTTTTCCCCACTGCTGCATTTATATGTCACCTGTCATCTGGGTGGATTGTGCAGTTGTACATATCAATGTTTAATGGCACATCTCAGGGGAGCGTGAGCTTAAGTTTTAAAGCCCTCACCCACGACCCTTTAAATGTGGTATACCTTCATTAATATCACTTCATCCTCTGATCTCCTCCTTATTGTGCAGCTGCACTGGCTCATGGTTATTCATCTCAAAGTCTTCCACCTCATTTTTATCCTCTGAATGATAACTCTGCATGTGACTGACCTATGATAATTCATACTTTTTTTTCCATTTAAGTCTTTTTATCTTCTATGATGAAAGTTCCATCTTCTGTTGAGTTTGTTGTTAATATATTATGATCTCATGTTGCTTAATATTACATTATTCGCTCATTTTCAACAATACAGCAACTGTGAATTTACATGATTATTGTTCATAAGAAATTAATTCATTAGAGAACGATTCATAGTATAGTAGTGAGGACTTCTGCATTTTCCTCTCATTATTGATATGAACTCTCATCTTTTGCCCATTAGCATTTTTTTCCTGTCTCACCATCTTCACGGCAACAATTCCTCCTGCTCTTTGCTCTTTCCCTTTTATATCTGTCAGCATGGCTAAGTATGGTGTGTAGTTTAACAGGGTGATTTGTTGTTCCAGAGTCATCTGTCACCAAAAGCTAAATGATGAAATGAGAGTGAGAGCAGCACTGTCTTGTCTGTAATGAATTATGCGGGAGGGAGGGGGTCAGGGGCCTCTGTTTTGGTTACAGTCGACAGCACAAACATGGACCTCAGGTAGTGCGCTCATCAGTCCTGCTGTTTCTCACCATATGGAGTCAATGAACTGGCACCCCCCCCCCCCCCCCCTTTTTGACACACACACACACACAATTATACACACACACTCACGTGCCTGAAGACAATATCATATTAATACAGTAGATAGATGGACAAATGAGATAGATAGATAGATAGATAGATAGATAGATAGATAGATAGATAGATAGATAGATAGATAGATAGATAGATAGATAGATAATAATAGATAGATAGATAGATAGATAGATAGATTTCTACACTATCCCCATCTCATGGTCAAAGAGTGAAACTGCTGCGACTTCATGTTAATGTCGCTTAGAAAAAAAGTGTTATCTTCTTTCTAAAAAACAAACAAACAAACAAACAAACAAAAAAAAAACAACTTTGTGTCCTCTTAAAATAAATCAACGCAACAGAAAATTTCTCCTGTTTTTCAAATGTTTATTTGGTTAAAACTTCTGCCGGACAAATTGAATTTCATGTTCCCGCCTTCATACAATTGAGATATCTGTTACAGATGATGTGCCGTATAATGAATGCCTAATTTATGTAATTAGACCATTAAGCATAATCCGAGCATATGTTGTGAATACCCTGAGGTGTTTTTTCAGGTACCTCCTCCGATGTCGTCTAGAAAACCGCTAATGGACGGGGCTGCAAGGAAGACTGATCCCGGTCTTTGATGAAATAGGCAAAAAACACATTTACCATACGAGGAGATCAGATTTGTGAACACAGAAATTGTGATTTTATTCTGGACGGAATTCAAGGTGGCAGCATGTGAAGATGGCCTTTAAGTAGTGTGAATATCCCATCATATAAGCTACATTTGCCATTGAGGAGGTTCTTGTGAGAGCACTCTGTCTACTAATTAATTGTCATTCTGCTGAATATTCATACCTTATCGTCAGCGCGTCCTTAATTGCACCGTAAAACATCTCTGGGGGCTGAAGCCACCGCGGACTTAATTAGAGGCCTATTGGATGGGTTTGCAGCAGACGAGAAACTGTACCTGCTTTGCTTTTAAGGCTGAGCATGTGTTTAACACACAGGCCAGCAGATAACAAATCCCTGTAAATCTACAGGCCCGCTAATGAGAACATGTGTGAAGGAAAATTCCACTAACTCAATGAAAAAAAAAGAAGTGCTGTTATTTACACTCAGTCGTTGGGATTGCAAATGTTTGCCTTAAAATGCAAGTTTCTGCACCTCTAGCAACGATTTGTTTATTTATTGGTTGGTTAATGGCCTAAATCTACATCGCCTGGAGTCTGCCACGGAGCTTCAGACATGCGGCATCCAGGAGCGCTGCACCACCTGGAAAAAAGGAGGGGGAAACATCATATTTAAAGACCATTTCACAATTATAAAAAAAATAAAAATAAAAAAATAAACCTAAATCAAATAAAGTACTGATTGGTTTTATTTTTCTTAAAAAATGTGCATTTGAATTGTGATTAATTTTCAATTAATCTTTGTTTTTCCGTAGTTTTTTCTTTTATTTTTATTATCATTATTATTATTTAACCCTGAGCATATGCCTTGAATAAACGTTTTCCTGGTTTATAAGCTTAGATCTCTCCTAATCGTTCCCTCAATAGCATCACCTTTTCCCTCTCCGTGGGTCTGGGTGGCAGCATATCTCAGCTCGATTCACTGTGACAATATTGTTTAGCTATCATTCGCTGCTTTAGGATGAATGGCATCGATCCTCTTTTAACAACATTTGTTTCCTATTGTGTTCGGGGGTGCAGCAGAGGAGGGCAGACGTGTGAAAGTGGCTGTTTGATTCTCTTTTTCATCCCCATGACCTCAGCTTTTGTGTCTCGTCACCCTGGGAATGTCACGCCTCACTACTCTACTTTAAGATGTTTCAGAAAGTGCCCTTTGTTTTCGCTCCTCTCTCTTTTTTTAAAGCTCACACAAAATTGTTCTTGGTCCCCCTCCTGCTATAAAGGATACTTCAGACCGAGGCACGGTTCACAAGTGCAATGCAATTTGGCTTATCCCAACCTTTGTTCGGGTTTCTACAAATGACCAAACATAGTGCAGACTTGATCTACTGCTGCTTGAACTCAGGAGTTTGGGAGCAGCTAAAAACCCTATTCAGATTCAGAGTCATGGTGGTATTTTCAGTGTGTGCATTGGACAGGGACAAAAGGCCTACCAATATCCCATAACCCTGAAGCTCAAAAAGCCACTCCGTGAGTGAGAGGAGTAAAAAAAAAAAAAAAAAAAAAAAAAAAAGCCTCTCGCTGCCTATGGCTGGTTATCTGTGTTGCAGGTTAACTCACAAGGCGCAAACTGGCAAGACTCCTAAATTTTGCCACTGAATAAAATTGACACTTTTAATTTGAAGTGAGGCATAAATCGGGAATAATCCATGAAAAATGTGAACGATTAAAATTTACCAGATTTTTTTTTGCATGCCACGGTAGCCTATTTGCACCGAATTTTTAAGACATGTTTTTTGCAGAAAGAAAATTGCAGTTTCTAACAAAGCGACTGCTTTCTGCTCGGACATGTAATTTTGAGTGAGACTTTAAGACATTAAAAAAAAACTGAAACGAGTGGCTGGATGAATGGACTGGATGTCAGAAGATGTTTGGTACTGGCAGCTTGGTGTCATCATCCGTGGTGTTTGGGTTGGGACAACAGGGCCACTTCCTTTTGGACAAAACCTTTTCAGTTGAACATTAATGGGAAATGACAGGTGTTAAAAGCCACTCTGCAAGCAAAAATCTGGGAGTTTTAGATGTGACACCCCGAAAAAAATCTAACTTTTCTTATTTATAGCCTTCTTTAATCGACAACATATAATCATGCAATTTCTTGCTGTTAGCTTTTCCTTCTGTCTTAAAAAAAAAAAAAAAAAAAAAATCAGATTCCCTGCTTTTGCTCTGCGTGAGTGTTTTAGCTCCTTTTCTGCAGCCTGCTCCTGGTTTCTGGGTGAAAGTGTCTCTGCTTTTCCCCGCAATGCGATTCTTGTCGTAATCCATCAGACTGGTGATGGGGTGGACTGTGGGTTTATGGGGGGAAATTAGCATAAATTATGAGTAAATCTGCGTGTGCGTGTGTGTGGTCCCTGGCATTGCAAACCCTCCAAGCGGAAAGGTGGCCCTGGCCAAAAGCTTGAATAGCACTAGCTCAAAATAGGCTTCCCATTTGGGTTTCACATTCATATAATTGACTTATGGATATTTTATACAGTTTTCACCACACCATCCTCAAGGGTTTATTTGCATTTCTGAAGTACTTTGGAATCTTCTTTACATAAACACAATAGACCTGATTGCCTCATGAAGTTTCAGTTTGAACAGCATTGTTTGCATTGTGTTGATGTTTTCATATCGCCTACTTCCTTTGCTCAGCTCTGGGCAAAATTAGCTGAGAAATACTAATAGTCGGCTCATCAACAAACTTGCTCAAGGCAAGTTATTTTGGGTGGCGTTTGCATTTCGTAAATATAAGAACGAAACTGGGGGAAGTAAATCACATTTTCTCGGCATTTAGCAGCGAAATAATTTAAATAGTTAGGATCAACACTTTATGCACACATGCTTCTTGTTAAACTCTTTCACACATTGCTGCACAAACAATAATTCATTATTAGACTAAGTGCAACATCTCACATGAAGAGACGATATTAAACAAATTAGAATTACATTAAAACTCCGGTAAGCGTAATAATTAGAATGCCAGTTCATGTATTCTGTGAAGTGAGTGTTAAGTCTGCAGAAGAGCGCATACCTTCACACACTGAGTGCCATCGCAGTTCAGTTCCGGTTACCGAGCCTTTTCGCCCCCTTTTCTGCCTTCAAATGGAAATGATTTCCATTGGCCCAAGGTGTCCATGTAAATAGGTGTAAATGAAACCAGATTATGCCTTCCTCCCAGCCCCCTCCTCCCATGGCAATTGTCATGTGATAGCAAAGAGGTGGCACATTAATGGAGCGCCTCTACAGGGGTCTTTTCTGCTCATGTCACTACATAAAACTATCAGATGGTTAGAGGAAGGCCATGGAGGCATATGCTTAGCTAGTCTTATCATGAAGTCTGTTCTACTCTGCTAGCGGGACAAGCTGACTTACTTTGCAAGAAAGACTTACAGCAGCCGTCAGTCCATAAATGTGCAGCGTCCTCGCCTGGGCTCGCCTGCACACCGCGGAGGCGCTCAAACTGGCTGTTTTACGCAAGACGCAACTCCAGCTCTGCCACTACTGAAACTTTCCTCAGCGGCTGTTTTCATGACGAGCAGCGATTTTTCGCCGATGAATTAAGGGAGACTACCTTTTCTTTTAAAGAAACAATTATTGCTTTGCTGAAAAAATATCGAGGATGCCTCGTCCGGGGAGAAACACATACAGCGACCAGAAGCCACCTTACTCTTACATCTCCCTCACTGCCATGGCGATCCAGAGCTGCCCCGAGAAGATGCTGCCACTCAGTGAAATTTACAAGTTTATCATGGATAGATTCCCTTATTACAGGGAAAACACTCAGCGGTGGCAAAACTCTCTGCGGCACAATCTGTCCTTTAACGACTGTTTTATCAAAATCCCCCGACGCCCAGACCAGCCAGGTAAGGGCAGCTTCTGGGCTCTGCACCCCAACTGCGGGGACATGTTTGAGAATGGAAGTTTTTTGAGACGCCGTAAAAGGTTCAAAGTGTTGGGTGCATCGGATCACTTGGCTCCCAGTAAGCAGTCAGATGCTGCTCATTACCTCCAGCAGCAAGCCAAACTCAGACTGAGCGCCCTGGCAGCCACCGGCACACACCTTCCTCAGATGTCAACTTACAACCTCGGAGTGACTCAGTCTTCTACTTTTAAGCACCCATTTGCCATCGAGAACATCATCGCCCGAGAGTACAAGGTCCCAGGAAGTCTGGCGTTCTCCACCATGCAGTCCATGTCTGCCGGGTACCCGCTCCACAACCAGCTGACGACGGCCTGGCCCCACATGTATAACAGCAGCGTGATTGACACGGCGGCCCCTATCTCCATGGCAAGCAGCGACTACAGTGCATATGGCGTGCCCATAAAGTCCTTGTGCCACGGAGGACAGTCTTTACCGGCTATTCCTGTGCCAATCAAGCCAACTCCGACCTCCATGCCCGGTTTTTCGGCGCTACCTCCCCACATCCCCGCGTTTCTATCAAACTCTCCCCAGTCTCTGAGCCCGACCTCCCCACAGACAGCGACGAGCCAAAGCAGCCCCGCAACCCCGAGCGAGACTCTGACGAGCCCCTCCACACTGCAGTCTGTGGCTGTGCACTGACCACCCAAACTGTCCCAGTCAAACGAACTGCTGGCTGCTCCCCGGCCTCCTTTTACCGAACCCAAAGTTTATATTTTCTGCCGTCGGAAACTATCAAGGCGAGTTGCAGTTGCATATCGATTTATTTGTGTATGTGTTGAATGTGTCGCTTTAAATTGTGTCAGTCCAGCACAGAATCGCACAGCGAAGTATTGCTCTTGAAAATATAAATTATTTGATAGTTCTATTTTTCAGTTTGTTGTGATATGTGTTGACAGTGGAGCCACTGAGGGGAACGAGGAGGGATTTTTGTTTTGACAGCAAGAACTCCAGTGGCAGTTTTTCCAGTCTTATCAAATGGCAGAACTTTTGCACCGTTTCAGTGGGACCACTGTAATGTCAATTAAATTGAGAGGCAATGGCTCCGTGTTTTTGTTTGCTTTTAACAACGGAATGATGACTAAAGTTATACCAAATAGGAGTAGGATTTAGATTTGTTCTTACCTTCCCTGTAAAAAGAAGAAAAAGAAAAAAAGAAGAGGCAAACTGAGTTATAAAATCTTTTCAGGAAAAGTGAAAAATAGTATTGTGAGACGTCCTCAAAATGCAAGATGTGAATATTACAAACTGATACTGAAATGTTGTAAAATGCACTTTTTAGTTTTATGTTTTAGATATCTATTTTGCAGAAAAATGTTCTGTGAAGCATTTAATTTAAAAGCAGTGGTGACCACGTGTTTCAGATGCTGTAAATTTGTACTTTTTTAGGTAAAGCATGCTTTCTAAAAAAAATTGTGTTGTTCCTGTTGTTGTTGTTGTTGTTGCTGTTGTTTTGTTTTTGTTTTTTTTCTCTCTCTCTTTTTTTGTTGCAAGCATGCGTGCTTTCCAAAAGTGTGCAGTCTATAATGAATTGGAAAAAAGGTCATCAAAATATTTTCTCATTAAAAGTGAAGTAAACAATTTAAATGTTTCTGCAGATTTTATCTAGATATTATTATTGTTGTTATTATTATTATTAGCCCATAATTATTATTACACAGCTATTTTCGATTGCCACTATAAAATGAATTAACTAGTTCAATTTTTTTTAAGTTTTTTTTTTATTTGTTCATGTTTTGACCGTTTTTAAATACCTCCACAAATAAATAATAATAATATTATTAATAATAATGATAATAATAATAATAATAATACTGTGAACCTGTGCGTTTTCAGATTTTTAGGGAGAGGCAGAAAAGCAGTTGGAGTAGAAATGAATCGTTCAGTCGATTAGGATGCAGAGTTGTGACGCTCTGCTCACAGCGCAGACAACCAGCCTCATTCATCAGGCCGGGCTAAACACAATTAGGCCCAACAATAAACACTGAGAGGAGATGCACACAGCATCCATGTTAATTGCGTAACATATCTCCGAGATCAAATGTCACAGGGCAATTAAATAGGTTTTATATTTGTAGTTGTTTTTGTCCGATATAAGTGCCCATTTTTTTGCCCTGTTTGATTCAGTTCAACAGGTTATTCCAACTACGAACGCAGTGTATACAATAAGTACGAGATGCATGTAGTATTTTCGTATATATATATATATATATATATATATATATATATATATATATATATATATATATATAAAATATGTGCTTTCCCTTTGGAAACCCGCCTTTTTCGGGGCATTAAACAAATACATTAGAATTCCGTCACTTTATGCAATCCAGTAGATCAAATAAAGGGTCTCGGGCCACTTCATTCTCCCTCATTCACTTGTATTGAAAGTGCAAAGAATGGTAAACTTAGACTGGGCCACCAGTGTAGATTTAGCCTTTTTTCAGCAAGACAAAAAGACTGATTTTTCACAAACACATTGCTGACTGGGGAACTAGGAAACGAGCTGCGAGACCCTTTTGGAATTTAAATCCACCCCTCCCCCTCCGGACTGTTTGTACAACAGTGTTAGTTCTTCTTTTCCCCCTCACTTTGTGCGTCTGTGTTTGTAACATTAATTCTGACCCTGGATGACTAAATGCGTTGAAAGCGCAGCGGCAGATTAAAATTTAGAATCAGATTAATCGGAGATGTCTATCCGGGTGGTCAAGACAGTTATACTGTATTAAAACCCTATTAAGTTGTATTTAGGGATTTTCGTTGTGCCTGTTGAAAGAAAGTGGTAAATATTAAAACATCCGAGTCACATCAGATGGAAAAACGACTGTAATAACAGTTAAATATCCTATTTCCTACATATTTATATGTGCGTTTTTTATTTATTGGTTTAGACTTTAATATACTTTTCCTTACATGGTGTGTACAGCTTGTTATAGTTAAAAAAAAAAGTTATGTAGATTACAAATAAATGTTTGAGAAATATTTATATTAAAGAAAAAAAAAAAGCCATGCAATGTAAATTCATTGTAACAATGAAATGTAAAATTAACCAAAAGGGTTTTACTAAGGCCTCTTGCTCTAATATAAATGCATAAAAAAAAAAATCAGATCAATTAATTCTGGAAATCAAATTGCCTGATTCAGTAAAGCTGTTGTAAAAGGGGAAAAAAATTACAAGGTCAAATTTTTGGGTACTTTTAGTCCAATCAAAAATAATTAACTTTTTTTTTTAGCAAATGGTTTTAAACCCATAATAGCAGCTATTCAAATAATGGCACAGGTGCTAGAAGAAGTCAGCACTTAAAAGCCAACATATGATCTCTGACATTCATTTTATTCTAAATCTAATTTTTTGAAAACATTCAAAGAACAACTTAACATACAAAGTCAGCCCCAGATCTGTGTAGTTTCCCTCTCCTTCTCTACACCCAGTATTTTTTTTAACCATTTCAATTAGATCAGTCATCAATACTAAACACAATAGTTTAATCCAGGTCTGTCTTGTCCTTGTGTTCTCAACTACGTTCTACTTAGACAAAGAAGAAGGTCATCATAGGCAGGAGATGAAATATAGACCACATGCAAAAGCCCAATGTTGTAGTTTAATTAAAATAATTCATTAAAGTGGAAGCCCAAGGTAATTAGCATGTATAATTTATGATTTGCTTAATGCATGCGGGCGGTGGCCTCTGCAATAAACTCAACTTAACCTCAAGTAGGGGACTGATACGGACAGGGTGCTGTTATTTACTGTGTGTTTACTGTTTGTCAAGAGTAAGCAAGTGTGTTAGCAAACCTTGGCCGTTATCTGGCTCCCACTGCCCACAAACAACTCATTCTTTATGCGTTCATCTTGAAGAGTTTACACTTAATCATAAGGGAGACTGTCAGATTTTTTTTTTTTTTCGTGGGGAAATGATATTAGGACTTGGCTTCACTTTCACCCATTTAAATTTTTTTTTTCCTTTTGGCATTCACGTTCACAGTCATCTAGCTGCCCACTTTTAGGGAAAATAGTTTGTGGCGTCGCTTCTGCTGTTTGAGTTGACAGAATGAGGACAAACACAGTACAAGGTAGCTCACCCTCTCTCCCACAGCAGCCCGTCAGCGCTGGCTTTTAGAGGAAGCAAAAAAATCAGCCATAGACGAAACTCGCATTAATTATACTCTGCAAATGTGTCAATCCTTGACAGGGCTTTTGACATTTTGAAATGGCTAGTGGTTGTGTTTTTTATGCGCTTCTTGCACGTACGTGTAGTTTTTGTTAAAAAAAAAAACAACAACAACAAAAAAAAACAACAAAGCAAAGCAAATATTTTCAGATGGAGCTGTGGACCACGGTAAACAAATTTATTTTAGCAGTAAACAGAGCAACTTGGGGCTCTCCTGATGGGTGGAAGAAGAGCCATTGACTTAAAAATCCTGACTCAGACTAAAATTATTTCCCTTTTAAAGTTTTTAAGGTTTAAAGCAACAAAATTAAACTATTCTCTGCAGAATTAATTTCCCAACATTCCAACATGCC
Organism: Atherinomorus stipes; assembly: GCA_023101725.1. NCBI lineage: Eukaryota > Metazoa > Chordata > Actinopteri > Atheriniformes > Atherinidae > Atherinomorus > Atherinomorus stipes. The sequence goes on along the minus strand of JALJCO010009935.1, from coordinate 1,162,529 downwards.
ATCTCATTCCACATCATCATTATGAGTCAGTGCTTAAATAACAGGTCATAAGGTGTGACGTCTATAGGCTAAATACATTACATGGATGTGGCAGAGGTCAAAGGGCAGGTATAGTGGGCAGCTGGAGTCAGAATCGGGGGAATGCAGCAACATCCAAGGCTGGTTCAGCCAAACACCCATGTGTGCATGAAATTAGAGTGTCAACATCTGATTCATGCTGCTGGGTGGTGACTGTGAAACAAATTATGTCAGCGGGTGGCCGCGGCGAAATTCCACTGAGCTGCAGCAGACAGCGGCTACAAAGTTATAGCAGGCCGTAGATTCAGCTTTATAAACTGGAAGGAAACTTTTTGGCTGCAATAAATTGAAGGCTTTCTGGTCTGCATTTCCACTCATCCCAAAAAATGCAGACAAAATACATTTTTTAAGAATTGTGTTTGCAGTCTGTCCCTGTGCTGCAGACACTGTAATTCATAGGTGCTCTAATGGAAGATGGTGTTCTAAAGAATATTCAGTGGTTCAAGGAAACACTGTGATAATTGCTGTTTAAAAGGAGGTATTTTGTCAAAGATAAAGTGTTAGGAGAGTTTCTGCTATTGCATTGTCAGCATCAATTAAAGTTTTTTTCCAGGTTAAAAAAAAAAAAAACTGTGCAGAAACCTGCTTTCTCCCCAAATGTGATTTTACAATCAGTTGTATTGTGTACAGCATGGGAAAACACTCCAAACTGTAACCCATCTCTTTACTCTCTTAACTGTTAACTGTCAAGTTTGTTAAACCCTCTGAGGCAGTTTGTAATTTGTGACTTTTACCTGTGTAAATAAAGCTAACTTGGCTAATACAGCTGTGGATGTGATGTTCTTGCATAGTGCGGAGAGAGTCGGTGACATGCTTTCACATTCACTCGTCACACACGTGATGCAGCACTCTGCAGCTCTATGAGAATGCAGATGTATCACTTGTTACTGCCTGAGTGTTTGCAAGTGTTGGGCGGGTTGAGACAAGGTGGGACAGACACATTCAGCAGAAAACCATTTATCAAATTTTGGGCTGACACCCTCAACTTCCAGATTTATGTCACACACATGGCCCTCTGTAGGGTTTGGTTTATAAATGTCGTGATCACACTGCTAAAATAGAAGTCTTGATTTTTCTTTTTCCTGAGCTGAAGTAGAAATGGAATTCACTTAATTCTGCATTAAATTGTGATTTATGAATTTGACTCCCCCCGTGTTTGATCTGGAATGCCTGCGAGGGGTGTGCACTGAAAGCCAAAGGTGTCTGCTCTGTCCCAGCTTGTCTGCTCCTGTGAACCTGTTGGACTTTCAGGATATTTGATAATCATTTATTAATTCAGATTTCAAAGAAATGTCACCACAAGAGCTGAAACAGTTGCTTGTTCATGCAGAACCTTGCTGTGGGATCCAGATAAATGCCCGTGCAAACAAGTTGCTTTAATGAAGCTGCTTAACAGATGTGACACTACAATGTTTTTGCTTCTCAAGTACTTTAGCTGTTAGGTGTTAGAACTATAACAGATTCTGTGGATTTTAGCAGCCTGCTATTTCCCCCTTTTAAATGTGGGATGAAAAGCTAATTCATCACCTTCTTTAGGATCTTATCGTAGCCTCTCCAGCCATAAACTAACACTTACACAGGACTTCAAAGGTGCACTAGGTAGCAGAGGTGAGAAAAGGACCCACATCCACTCGGGGGCCTTCTAGAGATGAGATGGAGCTGATTAGCAGGAGTGCGCAGCAGGGCCCCTTGGGGCAGCAGCTGGAGGAGAACTCCCCATGGGAGCACGCTGAGGTGTAAGTTTTGACAGCTCCTGTCTCTTCCCTCTGGATACCGCAGGGTCAGGGCACCCTCAGCGGGCCCGGGCTCTGTGCTGGATAGGAAGTCGGCAGTAATTGCCATTCAGCCGGTGGGACAGTAGCAGAGACAACAATAACCAGTGAAGAACACACAGCCCACTTCCTCTTTGTCTGCATGTGTTTGAAGAAGGATGCTACCTCCTCTCCGACAGAACAAAGCTGCAATAAAGTTCTCACATTAAAATACAGTCTTGCAGAAGTTGGTGAGGAAGGCGTTCATCTTGCTGTTGCCGGCTGACGCTGCACGCTCCAAGTCTTTTCCAACCTCAGAGAAAGCCCAGATGGCCGCATGTTGTTGCATAACAAGACTGCATTGTTTTGTTAATGTAACTTCATCTGTCTTTGATCTAATCTCATGTTGTCATGGCCAGTGTGAAAATCCCTATTAAGTGCATGATCCAGCACCTCTGTCATTGTGATTGTGATAATCTGCTACATTGAAATTCCACTTTGTTCCTTTGTTTCTTTGTTAGTGAACACAATGTGAGGTTAATTAGCAGCCACTGGTAACCTCTGCGTTCCTGGATACTTCATCACAGCTGAAGTGTACTTTTCACAGGGAAACGGGGGCCGCTGGCGCTAACAAGACCAAACACGGGGCCTTGAGCCAGTTGTAAGCAAGCAGAATACAAACGCGGCGCTGGATTAAGCCTTTTCACACTAACACACACACCCAAAATTACAGACTGTAATTGTCTCTTCACATCATTAATTGCACTTATCATTTCCTTTCATGGGCTGAAAACACACAGAGGAGGAATTAGCGCAGCATCGCTGTATTAGCAGATTAGTTTGCTCTGATTACATTTATCAAACATTAAAAGGCTTTAATTTCATTATCTGATTCCAAGGTGTCACAATGTAATTTCGCCTCTGTGCTGCAGAAGCCCTCAGCACAGTGCATTTATCTGCAATATTGCCCTTCCACCACTTCAGATCTCCCCATTCCCTGGTGGTCTAATTTATGTTAAGTCACAAACCTCCCCTATGGCTGTTTTGAAATGTTCAGAATGGAGACTGTGTGCTCCAGGTTTATGCCAGCACCACAATCCCCTGTGTAATTGTTCTCTCTGGGAAAGCACATCTCAGTGAAACCATCTGCAAGTCCATGGGGCAGATTCCGAAGAATGAGTGGACTTCTTAGGGGGTTCCACCGCAATCCAGTTTCTCTTGTGAAGCAAGTAATTAATTCAAATCTCAGGAAGTCAATAGCTGCCCGGATCAGAGGCATGTAGCACACAGCTGCTGATACCTCCAAACATACTGCTGGTCTTCTCAGGAAGTCCACAAACAAAAAGGTCACAGTGGGCGCTCACACCCATACATGGCAGCGGGAAGATCACTTTTAAACCGTGTGCTTGTGTTATACAGTAAGTCACACTTCACTGATATAAGTGATGATGATGAGCCATCACCACACTTGGGAATTGGGGTTTTATGAATGATGCAATATCCTCTCAATCAAAACGCTTTCAGTGTTCTGATGGCCATATTCATTCACCTGTAAAATAATATCACCTTGCCTTTGTGCAAGTTTAATTTGGAGGAACCTTGATTTCCCAAATAGTTCGTGTTATTCTCTCATGAAGTTTAGTGCACAGAGGAGCCCCAGTTTGTGTGGCAATTTTTGTGATGATACACTGAAAAAGTATCGTTCTTTCCATTTGCTACTCCGTTTTCTTTTCTTTTTTCTTTGGTCTCATTAAATTCATTAGCAAAAGCACAGAATGATGAAATGTGATGAAAGAGCCAGACCAGCACTTTAAGAACCACAAATGAACATCATGTGCTCGCTCGCTGCCTCCATCTTTCTTTTCTGTGAGCTGTAAAGTAGAGCAGATGAGTTACTCTGATGAGTTACAGTTACTTCTTCTATGCTCTGTGCTGCTATATTTCCTGCCGTAAAAAAGCCAACCTGCTGGACTGCTGCACAGTTCATCACCATTTCAGACATGGAATCAAGAGTCTCTGAGCTGACAGACAGAGATCAGTAGGAGAGGAAGCTCAGTGTGTGGGGAGTGAAAGTCTCATAAACTTTCCTCTACCCTTCTTCTTATGACGGGGCAGGGCTCAGCTAAATGCCTTGCCGGGCTGCTCCCCACGGCTCATTGTTATCCGACCCTCAGAGGAAGCCACTGCTGTGCTTCCAGCCTCATTCTGGCAACAAGTGTAAATAAGGATCTAAATAACAAACAGAGGCATGCAATCCTGCGTGTCACGGTGAGCTTCACAAGGCTCAGCTTTAGCCCCGCACCGGCCACCTTAATGACTCTGTCAAAGGGAGCATGCAATGGTCGGCTAATTTCTTTTCTCTGTCATTATTAGATGGCACTGTAGTGGACAAATGAAAAGCGGGAGCTAATGTGTGTGTGAGTCACGGATTACTGGCTTTGGCTTTGGCCTTATCGTAAAAGCTTTTGTTTTTGACAAGAATTTCAGAACAAATACAAACCTGTTACATGTGATGTAGTAGCCAAGCTAAGTTTAATGTAAACTTCAAGAATTTGCTTTGACAGTCGTTGGAATGCCTTTCTCTGGACTCTGCTGCTGGTTCTTATATGAAATAATCCTCAGATAATGTAGCCTTAAAGAAAAAAGTTCCAACTTCTATGATGGCTTTGATTGATGACAAGCAAATTGATATTTGTCCAAATGGATAAGTCAAGTCAACTTTATTGTCAATCAAACTATGTAAGGATACATTATATAGAAAATTGAAATTTCATTTCTCTAAAACCCCAATGTGCTGTATATAAAACAGTAGAAATAATAATAATAAAAAAACAGGCAACTACAGCAACATAAGACAAAACTAGACATACAGTACAGATTTCAACAAAATAACACTCAACACGACATATGAGCAAGACAGTAGCATACAGATTTTTACAAATGCATACATATGTATATTCATATATATATACATACACATACACATAAACACATGTGTGTATATATATATATATATACATATACATACATGCACACATATACACGTACATCAGAGTGCAATGGTACAGTGTAAAATATAATTCTTCAAATGACTGAATCAAAAAGTACAAAATAAAAAGTAATTTATGTTAAGTATTACGTTGTTTGCAGCAATGAAGATTTTTCCATCCTTATTTACGAGCGTCCTCTTTAACAGCTAGATTTCATTCTTTACGTTTAAAAAAAAAAAAAAAACCTCTTCAATGAAACCATTAAAGAGAAAAAACAAATATTTGACATGTCCAAAAAACTCCATTTGTTGCCATCAACTGTTAACATTTGCGTTTGCATATGATTTTCAGTCTGTGACGTCGTCACCCCCAGTCTCACTCCACTTGACCTTTGCCAGTCAGGAGCCCAGCTTCTTGCTGCATGAAGTGTGTGTTGTACAGCTTGATTGAGGGCCCTCAAGCATATCAGTAAGTTATGAGTTTGCCTCCTTCTGACATCCTCCCCAGCTTGGCGAGAGCATTGTGCTGGACTGGAAAAGGGCCTGCCCTTGTGGTCACAAATCAGCAGGGAAAGCAGGCTTGTATCTTCAAAGGGTGGGCTTCTCCTTGTGATTTACAGCCCCCACAGAGACAAAGTTAGGCACGGCCACTGTCTCTGCACCTGGGCCTTTATCAAGCAGCCAGGATGAGCTCTTTGCAGAAGACATTCAAATGTACAAGGAGCAGATTAGGCTGACTCAATCTTCTTTTGCCCGGAGAGAGAGAGAGAGAGAGAGAGAGAGAAAAGAAAGAAAGAGTACCGGCTGACTTCAAAAAGACCTCTTCCCCTCTGCTTCTTGAATGAGTGAATGGGTTTGGGAATGAAAACAGCCTTGTGTATTCAAAGTGCTAATTCACAACTTATTCCTCTAATACACTCATGAAGCACTTTTAATTGTGTTAGTTCGCATTCCAAAGACATGTTTGTAGCTTTTAATTGGGGGTCTCTTTGAAATCATTGAAATGTATGACTTGTGGGGCCAGCTTAAACAGTTCTTATGTGCTTGGCTCGGAGGCTGCTTGGCCGCCTTTCATTCCCATGCCTGGGTGGCACCCAAATATTGACTGTTGAAATAAAAGTGGTCCTGAAACTGTGTAAACATAAATCGCCACTGCAGTATCTAAATTAAGGAAATATCTAAAGCACATATTGAGTTATTTATGCTCAAAATTGGAAAAATTAAGGATTTTTTTCTGTGAGGTTGTTGATAAAGCTGCTTTTTGAGAACACGGCTACATTACAATGTTTTGTTTTTTAAATCAGGGTTAGATTTTCCATTTCCTTTAGGGGTATTTTAAATTGTTTGTGTGACCTCTTATATAAATAAAACTGAATAGGATGGTGATGTGTGCATGTCCAGCAATGATGTTTGGGATAAGGAGGAGGATAAGTGGTGAACAGGCGATAGCATGACACCCTGTCAATCTCTACACATGTCTGAAGTGTTCAATAGAATTTGGCAACCTCCGCAAGTCTCAGTTACTTTATTCAGAAAAGAAAGAAAAAACTATGGACTTCTTTCTCCTTGAATGAATTCTTTCTTAAGCCATTCTGCCTTCCTCTCCTGAATCATCCTTTAATCCAGAGAAAAGGCCCAGAGAACTGGCTGTCATTTAATGCTGCCTCTGCCAGGAGTCTTAGCTTAAATAAAGTCAGTGTAGCATGAATCTAATTCTGTGGATGTATGGGTCCGGAGAGCCGGTGACTGTTGCGTCTGGAGAGCCAATCCTCCTCCTACTGAGGAAAAAGGAAGAAAAAAAAAAAAAAGGGGGGGGGGGAGAGAAAAAACCTCCGTGCGAATGCCTGGCGACTGCACAGTTACCCACATTGAAAGGACCACCCACTTAGGGTTGAGAGGGGATTTGAAGCTGCCTGCTCATTCCTTTCCAGACCTATCTGATGCTGTTTTAGCTCATCCAATTGTGCCACTCTAACCACTATTCTATAGATTTGTGTGAGGAAAGCTTTAGTTGTTGGTATTTCTTGTCGGATCATATCTATGTGTGTTTTGATACGCTTGAATGGGGTCATGGTCCATTCCATCAGTGATAAGAATTTAAACTGTGCCTTTTTGCAGGCAATATGCACTATGAATTTTTCCTTTCATTTAAAACAATGTATAGATAATTTCATGGCCATATGATGCATGGGTCAAATACGGGTAGAGAAATGTCTTACTTCACTTCTCTGAGTTTAGAATCAATTAAAGATCCCTAAAGGGATCGCTCCGAAGCTTACTGGACATTTGCTTTTCTTTTTAGAGTTTCAGTGAGCCACACACAGCATCCCCGGTGCTTCTCCCTCTGCTTTTCCCAGTTTTCTTTGAGGTCTTGTATATTTGGATTTCTCGCTTCACTGCTCCACCCCAACATGTTCATTTCCAACTGCCCATCTCCATTTACAACCTGTTTTTATCAACTTTTTTCACAAAGCACAACAAAACAGAGGGGAGGAGAGCCTCGCTACTTGCGGGGGGGCTAACACAGCTAGGAACATTGTCCATGAACTTCTCCTCATCTCCATCCCCCAGTGTTATAGACAAACAGTCCTTTCCATATGCAGCGGACGGGGTCATGGCGTTAACAGAAGGAGGAATGCTTTGGGGAGAAAATATTGTTCAGCAATGACACAGAAGTAATTTGGGTCTCGCTGAGTGATTTCATCAGGGCCTTTTGTTGCCTCAAAGTGTTTGACCCAGAGGTCCCTGTCAGCCCTGTTGTTAATGGGAGCTGGAGCAGAGTGACAGCCTCAGAAAGTAAAACATTTTACTACTAATAGTGGGCCTCCAGAGGCTTAGGCATAAATATTTAAGCTCTTCTCTCTTGTCCCAAATACTGGGGGGTCTCCATGGTGCATTTATCTGTAACGTAAGAAAAAGAGCAAATATATCCGCTGGATGCTACTAACATAGCTTTTTGGCATTTTTTTCCTCAGTATTGTCATGATAAATAAGAGAGCAAGTTAAGTGGAAGTTTTTGTTTTGCCCAAAGCTGCAGTAACACCCATCTAGCCTCTTACATCTGTAGAAATATGAACTTTTTAAAACACTTCACTCTAGACTACCCTATTATAGCCTCGCATGGCAGCAGCTTTGGCCTTTCTCTCAAAGTAAACTTCATTAAAAAGGCTATGTGGCTTGTGAAGGTGGTCTGACGTGCCTTGAATGATGGTCTCCACAAACAAAGCTGCTACACAAGCCATCGAATTATCTCTGTCAAACTTTGGCGTAATCTGAGCTGATCCTCTTAAAAATATTTAAATGAAACATTTGCACATCAATGGGCGCCATAGCAACGCTGTGTGTATTCCTCTTTGGGGGGTGCCTCTTTAACACCAAGCTTTAGAAAAGCACATCTCCTCTGTTGTGTTGACAAACAACAAAACAAACAATATTAAATGGAGGAGCTGAGGTTTTTCACATCGTTGATGGATAGAGGAATCTGAAAGGCTGAAGGAACCCACAGTGAATGAATACTCCAGTTGGAGACGATGGTAATTGTATGATTGGTGCTCAGGATGTGTCGTTATACATGGGCTATAAACCAGAATGAGGAGCATTTTGAATAAGATGACCAAGGTTGTGAGGGTGAATCTAACTCAGGAGTCTTCATAAGTATTCACTGAGCTGCTTCATCAGTGCTTTATAGCTGCATATTATTCATCTGTACTGTGAAACCTGTGAGTGAGGAGCATCTCTCCCCCTGGTGGCAGAAAATAAATTCGTCCTTTTGAACTTAAAATCATCTCCCTGCTCAGGCTTGGCTCCTTTTCCCAAAACAGCTTCTTCTGAATACATTAACCATAAAAAAAGAGTGTAACAATGCAACTGTTGCAGCAAAATGTGATAGTGTTTGTGAAAATAATAGTGTGACTGTTTTTCTTCCTCTGCATGCTGGGAGATGGGCGATGTATTAATATAGCTTGTGGCTTAATTGGGTTTCAGATGGTAGATTAATTAATTTGTGGCTAATAGGCACAAACATGAGAAAACAAACTTCTTTACTTTAAGCTCAGGCTCCACATGCATCTAAGTAAGTAATGTAAATTATGCAGATTGTTTTGATTATTCTGACAAAGAGGTTTTTGTAAGAAGTGCTTTAAAAGATTACTGCTTCCTGGCAATTTATCAATGAAACACTTCCATAAATAAGCTGCACATGTGAATAATAAGGTTGGTTTGCTTTAACAAATATTTTACTGTGATTAATGTTACATGCGAGATGTAGATTTTAAAAAAAAGATAGCATTAGTTTCAAAATGCAAAACCATTTAGATTCCAGAATACAAGGCGCACGCCAAGTTTTCAAAGTGTAGTAGGTGACTCTATTGCTGTCACTTTTTGTGAAAGAATGACAGTATTAGTACTGTTTCACACACAATTCAGGACTTATTTTAGATGCTAATTATAATTTGCTGTCCTTTAAATCTGCTCTTTTATCTTCAGCTTTCCCAGAAGAAACTGGATTTCTGATGCAACACATAAAAAAGATATGAGGCTCAGCACGGCCTTGTAACTCTGCTGCAATCCATGCCTGCAAACAGATAGCTCACAGAAACAGAGCCCCTTCCTCCTCCCCCTCTGGTCCTCAGTATTAAGTATGCTTTAATCAGCAGAACATCAATTAAGAGTTTGGAAATAAAATGTCACCTTGGTGTTTCAGGGGAGGTTTGTCCCCTCAAGCTTTCATTTGGAGAACTTAGAAATTCTTTCTTATGGTAATTCTCTGATTGCACTGTGTGCCAACACTGCTTTTGCTCTCATTTACTGGGGGTGTTAATTATAGCTATTTGCAAAGTTTTAAAGCTCAACAAAGCCACGAGATCCAAATAGCTGTACCAGAAAAATGTAAGAATACAAATATGTTTTTGCAGCCTGTGTTCATTTAAGGTAGAAAATGTTTATAGATTCTGTTGACACAGCCACAATAAAATAACTAGAAATAAAAGACCATAGGCAGCATGGAGAATTAAATTTATTTTCAAAAGACATAGAAATTTATACAAATTGACTTGCAAAATATCAAACAACTGTAGAAATACGTCTGCAAAGATCTGGTCTATGGTTTAGTAAATATATTTGACTGATTTACCTTTAAACCGTCAGACATTACACATTTGATCTCTTTCCGTGTAAAAACAAAATCAGATTTATACACCAAAAATATAAGCAATTTTGGTAGGATGTGTTTCCTTTAGTGTCAGTAAAAACTATTAGTAAAGGAAATAAGAAAAGAAGAGGCTGGATTCTGTGATGGGTGCACTGCAAATCTACTTTCCCTGATGATGTGGTGCAAATAGTGGCGATGAATCTTCTTCCTAAAATGCAGGATGCACACATCTTACATTATACTGAGGTAGGACTGTGCAGCATATATCAGCTGAGCCCAGCCCATGTGATCATTCTCCGAAGTTAAACAGCCATAAAAGGCTTGAGAACTCTGACCTTCACAATCTAACTAAGCAGGAGGAGCCAATGATGTGGAACAGACCCATCGGAGCACTCACAAGATGATAAACTATGCTCCAGCTTTGCTAAAAAATAACTGTATGTCTTCGATGACATATATAGCACCAGCATTTCAATACGATCCCAATTTATTTTGCACTAAAATGGTTTATTGTCGGCTATAAAGCATATGCAGCAAGAGGCGGAAGGACGAGGCTGCCTCAGTGCAGCGAGGATGTCTCAAAGGCACATTGTTCTCTGTGCAGCACAAGAGCACATCTCAGTGATGTGTCTCAGCTCGACTAGAAGGCCGTAAAAACTATCAAAACTTATAAACCTTATCATTAGTCTGCCTCTTGTCACTCATTCCTGCTATTTTACTCACAGCTAGCTGTTTTTCGTTTCACGACTTTCTACAAACTTATGAAAAACTTCTATCATAAGTGGGAATTTTGGAACAACATGAAAAAAAATCCTCATTTGATCTCATATGAAACGTTTTATAACAACCTGCCACCAGCAAGCAAAGCGCACGCACGAATTAGAATTCAATGAATTTACAGACATTTAGCCTTCCGAGCAATATGCAATATTTGTCGCTTTGTGTCAAAAAGTTGTCACAGAGAATAAAGAGGATTTATAAAAAAGAAAAAAAATAGAAATTGGAGGGGGTGCTTGTTGTGAGATGACATGTCATGATACGGGGTCATTTACAATCCTATAACATATTCAGACACTGAGCAGATAAGCGAGCGATACATCTTTCACCATCCCTGCCCTTCACACTTGTCATAGCAGCACCATAAACAGCATCCATAACAATTGCGTCCACCGAGGGAAAACCTGCAATATGCAGAGGAGCCTGGAGCTAGGGCACTCTTTGTAAAGAAAATTGATATGCTTCTGAAGTCACAGTGAAAATATGGAAAAACATGTTTCCTCTTTCTGGCAGTATATTCGAAGGAGTTTCATTTTGCTGAAAACAGACCTATAACTGATGAATAATGTAGTATTTAGTAAGAACATTTTTTATTTGCATTATCATTATTGTTGTATTAGATTGTATTTGTACTTGGTAGATGGATTCTTTATAGGAGAGCAATTAATCATAATTAAGAAAATTCTGACAAGTGTTTGGGGACAGAGCAGACAGAACCCTCTTTCTATATTCCCATGGAGAGCAATAAGAAATGATACGAGAGGTATGCAGGCAGCTAATGAGATACGCTTCCAGTATAGGTCTTGTTATGATCTTTGGTTTCCTCTGTGTTAAGGGAGATCATTGAGGGTTTCAACCCCTGGCTGGAGAAGGGAGGACACACATCTCCATGTTTCTCTAAAGCTCCTCCTTAGATCTATTACAGTGCATCTCACAAGGCTAAGTACCATTTAATTTAGTTGCCCTCCCATATTTATCTTCTGCTTGTGATTTATGGGGTTAGAAGAACATATGCGCTGCAAATGCAAGGTGTCTCTCTGCTGTTGTCAGGCCATAGAATTTCATGCAATGTTGCAAGAACAGGCCACTCTGCCTTTTGAATCGTCTGTATTAATGCACGTCATAATTACTTACAATTTTTTTTTCTGCAGATTTGTCTTTTTTTCTGGTCAGGGGTTGAAAAATATGTATATATTGTTACTTAAACACAAGTGGAGATCAGCTTTGATAAATCAAAGTGATGCTACTTTGTGTGTTATCCTCAAATCTTACCCAGACTTTTCTATCCCTCTCATTTTTCACTTTAATTCTTCATGTTAGTTTTTAAATAAGCAAGCTCACCACAGTGCATTTTACAAATACACATGGTAATCCCCAGAAATCAATCCCAAATACATGTTTAGTGTTTTTTTCTCTAAGAGTTTTGTAAACAGACACAGTCGGGATTGTTCCCAGTTCAGTGTAAAATGAATCAAATGGCCATTTTATGATTGTAGAGGTCCCAATTACAGGTTATGACAGTGTCGCTGTTATCATGTGACATAATAACAGTTTATGAATGACGTGAAGTGTAACATTGTATAAAAAAGGCACAAGTGTTTTTCTATAATCCTAAACAGGTATTCATGTTCCTGAACCTAACCAAGGGGTTTAGGTGAATAAATAACTAGAAGAAATGTCTAAAATAACCATTCAAGTCAAACTTTATTTCTGCAGTACATTGAAAACGGTCTCAATTGAACAAATAGAAATAGAAATAGAATCATCAATAAACTTATTTTAAAGATAAACCCAGTGAAATAAAACTACTTGCATGAAAAAATCATGATATTCAGCTGGGCCAGAACTAAAAGCCAATAAAAAGAAATGGGATTTTGAGCAGGGTTTTTTTTTTTTCAACCAGTAGTCTGGACAGTTTGTATATAAAAATGTAGGCTGCACCGCTGGGAAATAAACACCAGTTACAAGATTTAAAGCAAAGAAAAATCATTTCTTTCTATGCCCAGTTTAGTATAATAGTTTGAATATGGAATTTGATCTGATTACTTCTTTTGTCCCATCGTTCAAGCATTGTCGGGAAATCTATTTGTTGACCAAACTCTGACTTTTCTACATAGAGTAAGTGGTGTGCTTTCAGTTTACTATTGATTCCCCTCCCCCCCCCCCCCAATCTACACTACTACTGCTCAAAAGTTTGGGATCACTTTTCCACAATTTTCAATGGAAAAGTGATCCCAAACTTCTGAGTTTCGAGAATTGTTTTGTTAGTGACCACATATTTACACACATATTTACATCTCACATCGCACATTTTATGTGTTCTTTGTGCTTTTATGTTTTTTTTTCTTTTTATGGAAAAAGGTATAGACTAAGATGTTACTGCCAACATCCTTTTTGCAGCATCAACTTTCATTGTTACTTCTGGGAGCAGGAAGCCATTTTGAGCCCCATTGTATATGTGGATTCAAGAGAAATTTAGCTTCCAACTAGACTCTCTGGGTGTGTTAGTTTAACTTAGAAAAATTATTTTAAAAAAGCAGTTTCTGTGTATTTCAAAGAAAGTATTAGTCAGAATGACTCCATATTAGATTGTTTTTCTAAATATTTTTCTTCCTCATAATCTTATCCTCATCTAAATATAGTTTTCTTTATGACTTGAATCCCCCTTAATTCCTATTAAGCTATTTGCATTCATGAATGTGTTCACGTGTTTAGGATGGTAGCAACAGTCAGTTAGGCATATCGATACGCTGGAGTCAATACTTAGAAACCAGCAAGACAAAATATTGGAATTGATACTTTTTTGAGTATCACGATACCACTGTTTAGATACAATACATGCATTTTTTTAACTCTTCTAAGAGTTTTAGGCAATGAAATTATGTGTGAAAGCAGCCAGGTTCTAGCTTCTGTGTCACATGATGGTGGTAGCCTATCAGATGTCATGATGCTGCTGCTACTGTTAGTGATGATGATGATATTTTGGTATCTTTCAGCACTTTAATGCAGGTTAATTCACATTATTTTTTGGTTAATTTATAATATTACTATTACATTTTATATTTGAACATATTGCACTGAATAAATTTAAATAATCTTAACCTGTGCTTAAGTTATTTGATAATTAAAAGAAGTTTTTAATTGTATTTTTGTTTAATTTATTTATTCTTTGAAAAGCATTTCTTTCCAGTATTTCTGTTCTCAGGTTTTACTTATATTTAGTATTGCACTTGCATTCAAGATATCAATGCAAACTGTACAATCATGTGGTTTCTTTAAAGGGACCAAAAGTATCGGTATTGATATCTGTATTGATTTTAAAAAGTACCATAAACTGCTGGTACCGTATCAAAATAAAACATTTTTGGTCTGGCCCAGTCCCTACAGTCACTTTTTGTTTATTTATTTGTTTATTTATTTATTTTTAACTCTGGTTAGGTTTAGGAAAAACTGGCTGTTTAGTTTTGATTTGGAAAATCTTGCTGTAAAAATCTTTACACATCTTCATTTTTTTGTTGCTCCAACTGGTCCTGACAAAACAGCACCATATGACACCATCATAATAAAAACAGACTGGATGGACTTGCAAGTAAAAAATGAGGTGTGAACACACTCATATTTCTCAGCTTGAGAAATGCTCATAAGACAGAGGTCAGTGACCTTAACTTTACTGAAAGTTCCTGGGTGAAAGCTACTTGTCAGCACCTGTGTGTGTTTGATTGGTTGTGTTTTAAGGTGTGGAGAGCTGACTGTTTGATTAAAGCCTGGAGACACTTAAAAGTCCAGAGTGTGAGAAAAAAGAGGTGTCTGAATGATGAATGGCCTTGTCCCTCAGTCCACCTCTCTAGCTTTCCTCTTGGAAATTAGATAAGCTTGTCTGTCTCTGTGCGCACTGTAAGTTAATTGCTTTTCACATGCAATGTGGAAAAGGTGGATGAAAAAGGGAGCAAACCATCTGCAGCAGCCGCTGGCTGCAGGCTAATGTCCTGAGCATACTGTCCTGACACTTGCATTTCTCACTCTGCACGGTTTATCCTGTCAGGAGCCATAACACCATAAGCTGAATAATTCAGCCATCTCCTCCTTATAAGTCAGCAATCATTCACAAAGACACCCTGAGGAGAAATGGCCTCAAGGTAGCATCGTTTACACATGTTCTACTTGGTCTAGATACTGTGAACGAATCGTTTTGAGTTTGATGTAGGTGCAAGATCAGTGTATTGATCAACGCCACTGTTTTGGTCAATGAATTAAGAGTATAATACTTCCTGTAATAACTGGGATTTCATTACAGGATTATTATAAGCTGTAAAGAGTGATTTATTGAGTGATCTGGAGAGCTGTCCCACTTGGCAAAGAGCTGAATTGTGTTTGATTTCATAAATAATTGCAGTCATCAGGGACACACATTGTTTTAGGCTTAACAGTGTTGTTTACCCATGCCACATGTCTGAGGGAGAGACACTGTTGTGGATACACATCGCCCTCAAGGAATCTTACCCAGGGCCCATAGTTGGCAAGTGTATTAAAGGCTTTTCCAGAGTGTGTGTGTGTGTGTGTGTTTGCATGTGTGAATAAGTGAGGGAGAGAACTTAAAAGGGGAGAGAAAAACAACATGCATCTAGTACTTGAGGTGTTTAGGCGAAGCTGTGAGCAAACACATCCGTGGCTAATGAGGCCTGGCATATGGAGTGATCATTGGAATTCATCATAGCTCTGTTGCTACAGCGCAGGAGTGTAGCGCTCCATCACTTAGACAACCACCGAAGAAAAGTAGAAAAGCCTCAGTGTTAACAAATTAACCGACACATATGTGGGCCAAGAAGAAAGCTGAAAAGAAAGGTGATTGATTGTTCCCTTGTTGCTTTCTTGTCAGCTCTGTTTCTGTCAGTGGAGGATACATGAAAGATAGAAACAATCTCTGCCTCTGGCCCAAATCCCACTTTGCACTCGCAAATGTAGAAATTCTTCGAAAATAACAAAAAGCGAGAACTTCTCCTGTCCTCATGACCCCAAGAGTTTTCAGAAAAAGAGGGAAAAGGAAATTTCTTTAGGAAGAGGTGTGGCGCTCACTTCTACATTTGTTCATCTGAGCCTTGTGCGGGAGTCTCTCTGGTGGACTGTGTGTATGTACGCGTGTGTATATTTCTGTGTGCAAATGTGTACACTTGCATCTGTGCGTGTGCTGAAGAGAGCTGAGAGTGGGAGGCATTGGAGACAAAGCTGATTAGGAATCAGCGGTTATGCTTCCTCTCACTGTTCGGTGCAGATGAAAGGGAGTGGAGGTGGAGGTGTGGGTGCAGGTGCTTGAATCTCTATCTGAATATCTCCCTGCACAGTGGAGGGACTGCTGCGTCCCTATTATGGGTGACTGCAGAGAGCCAAACAGCTCTAAGACAGCGGTGCTGTGGAGCCGGCATGGTGCCAATTAGGAAAGAGCAAGCAAACATATGCCTCTCAAAGAAAACGTGATGAAAGTGCATATTGATGCCATAAATTAGAGGAGCACAATAGATTGTTGGGCGTTTGTGTGTAAATGTTTAATTAACCTGTTTGGCAACATCGCTGCTGTGTTTTGTAGCTAAGGAATCAATCTACTTAGCAACCCATTTAACAATACAAGGCCTGCCTTGTGTGACATGTTCATTGGGGACAGCTGAGCAGTTGTTAATGTCTTCAAATTAACAAAGCCATTAACCCAAGTGATAATGGTCTGTTCTGTGTCTATGTGCAGGTTGTCCAAGGACGATAACTCCGTGTAAAACCTGGGTCTAATTTTCTTTATGGCTTCAGGTGAATTATCTGTGCTTTAACAGACACATTTAAACCAGGATTATAAAGATTAAATAAGATGTGCTCAGCTTAGCAGTGTCTAATCAGGAAACATCTCATTAACAATAATGAAAAAAATGATCATATTTCTTTATAAGCTTAGGGATTTTTGGGTTTGCTTTGATAAAATGAAGCGATTTTAACTGTTTTGTGTTGATATTTAGCACTTTTAATGTTTCATCCACTCTTGATATAGATTTGAATAATAAAGCAGCTAATTTTATGTTCATATCTTTCTATTTAAAAGTTTTTTTCATACCCTGGGCAACAGATCTGTACTTCAGTAAGACTACAATATACATACATACAACATATTGGGCCATTTTGATGGGGGGAGGGGTCACATATTAATCATAGCCTGATTTCTTTCTGCACTGATGATTTTTTTATTTTTATTTCAGAAAATGGGAGCATATACCAAATAATAGTATCAAATTATGCTCATGCTACATATGTAAGCTTAGCTTTTTAGAAAAAACAATCTTGACATTATAAGCAATCAGTTGGGGGAAGTTTTTATGGTGATATTACCCCCCCCCCCCCCCTTTATTCACCTGTAGTGTTACAGTTATGTATCCATATTTCAATGTGCATAAGAAAATCAATAAATGAGTCTGATCTTTACACCCATTATAATGTTTTTTTCGCAAACAGTGGATATTAGTAAAAAGTGTGCACGCCCTCCCCTTTTTTGCAAAGATCACAGAAGACAGAGGGGGACATGATGACCCCGTCCCAGAGGAGCCGGCTGTTTTGCCTGCAAGGTACAGAGCTGGGATACAGAGGATTTTTGATTTAATCACCGTGCTCCACCGTGCGCAATATGCTGTAGGAGGAGATGGCAATTATAACGCCCATGCCGGCCTGCTGTCCTGCCCGTGTGGTGATGTATTCCCCGGAGCATCACAGAGAGACAGTGGGGGGGGGGGCTCTCTCCCATGAAAGAGAGCAGAAGTTCCCCCTCCAAACCCCCTACCTCCCCACCTCTCATCCACCCGTAGACACACCGAGCACAGAGAGCCAATGACGAGCCAGGCCACATTACAGAGAGCTTCTGTTTGAACAGAGTAAACACTTTAAAGGAAGGTGCAGTGTATTTTTTATTTTTCTTCTGTGGGTACATTTCTGCCAATCCAGAAAAATTCCAGGACCACACTGACCCAGTTTACTTTCCAGCTTCCGAACTATTTGATTACACAGCTTTGTAACGGTGGTTTCACATATACTTTAATCCTTATCAGTCTCACAATTCAGAATTAAAGCACCCTTTCAATTGTACTGTTTATTCAAAACTGAGAGGATACAGAGTTATGATACAATATTGATATTTCCCTAAATAAGTAGTAGCACCAGCTCTCCCAAATAGTGCACTTGTCAGACTTTTTCATACTGTGAGGAACTAGCTCAACAACTTTTCATATTGGATTAATCCTACAAGGAATTTTGTTGTTTATTGGCAAACATCCTGACACATCATCATACACAATGAAGCAGGCATGAATAATTAATGTCCTCTCATACAAAATATTCACTCGCACTCCAGTGGTGTTTACTCCCCTGCAGACATCCACACTGAGGATAACCTCTGCTGTTTAGAGGAGCTCTGCGTCTCACTTCTCGGCTGCTGAGTGCTGAGAAGTTACAAGAGACACGGTAACAACATGAAAGTGGAAAGAAGTGGATCAGTAAATACACTGCACTGCTGTTTAAAGAGGAGTATGATTGTGTTTTGGGAACCAGCAGAAATGGTGCAGTGATTTATATACATACATATATATATATATATACACACATATATATAAACGACGACTGCAGGAAGGTGAAAGGTGAGATTCATAAATATATACATACAGATATATACATCTGTATGTATAGCTATATACATGAGTCTGTAAGTATTGACAAAATAACCATTATTGTCTACACTTTTGCTTCATTTCTGTTAAAGTTAATACATCTGGTTTAGACTAAAAACCAACAGACTTACAAGTGATTTTTGTATACCTTAGTGAATGTAACCCAGTTGGGTCCTGTCGACAGTGTACAGCTGAATATTAAGCTGGTGACTGACTGACTGATGGAAGACGGTGCAGCCCTTGGGAGACGTCTTTGTGGGAGAAATGACACTCCCCTTGTAACTGTCTCGGAAGTCAATGCTATCACACTGTCAAACTCAGAACTTGCTTCCCTCGTTTCTTTTATTTCCCCCCCGTCTCTGAATTCAAAATCATTCCCACAGCCTGCAGCTATGAGCGCAGACTTTTAGTGCACGTCCGCTCTAGACGGGAAGTGTGGGGGACGGGGTGCATCCCGGGCCACCCTCACCAGGGAAAGTGACAGCCCAGATAATTGGCACTAATCAAGTGACTGCTTGGATTGAGAGAAAGTCGCTATCTGCACAGTGAGAGGTACAGGGTTGACCCAGAGAAGTAGTGCCCAAGGCCCTAACTCTCCCACAATAGAGTCTGTCATTCCTCAGTGTGTGACAGTCATCATCTAGCAGCGCAGTCCTTCTTTGGTCAACATGCAAAAAATAAGAAGAAAAGTCAGAGATGGAGTGAGAAGGAGGCGGGGGTGGTGGAAGAGGAGAGAGAGAAAGAGACGTTTCCGATTTCACAAGAAAACTAGGATGTTATGAAGTGCATACTACATTATTCTTTTTTATAATTTCTCTTACAGCTATTGCTTTGAATTACAGAGGATTTTTTTGTCAAGAGCGAGAAGGAGATGAATCAAAAATTCATCTGAAGAAGTTCTGCATAGGGCGAGGCGAATATACCTCTGGTGGAACCAACATTTGCAAAAGTTCTATCTCCTTAAGCAATTATTAGCGGTGATAGTTTGACATGTACAAGAGTTGTCAACAACTGACTTTAAACAAAGTACAAAGCAGAAATAAACAGTGCCTTGGGCGAAATTAACTTGGGGGACTAGCCATCTCATGAATTATAAATGGCTATCTATTACTGCAGTGAGTGATGCTACCAGGAGGCTCCATTCACTGGAAAAGTCTAACCTATTTTCTACACATCTGAAAGTCAACTGACAGCGAGGCACTAAAGAATGCAGTTCAGGGAAAAATGAGCTTGTTATTTAGTAAACGAGTTGTGTAATTTCTAAATTGTAGCAAACTAACCATGGAATACCCTCAGGGGTTTGTGTCATCTGCTAGACACATTTGCCTGCTAACTGCCATTCAGTTGCAAATTAATTCCCTTCACAAAGCACATTTTAATCCATCTAATTAGCAAAGTGGCCTATACGTAAAAGCCTATGCTTTATCTTTTTAATCCTCACCTCCCCGATGCTGTTTGGTCATAAGTAATTATGTCAGCTCAGATTATATCAAGTCAGGGTGATTTTGACAAATCGGACTTTAGTTTGTCTGCTTTGAGGGTCCTGGAAGATGAAAGCTGTTTCTTTGCATCTCAGGAGAAGCAAAGTTTGAACTTATCCACAGGAAAGATACTACAAACCTCCAGCCTGTTTTCCTTGTCATAATTCTCAAGGTGGGAATGTAGTGCGTCTACTGACCTGAGATGACAAAGAAGAGGGATTAGAGAGGCTCCCAGACGCAGTCGTGCAAGAGCCATGAGGAGTTTGGCTGGTCAACATTGATAAAAGACAGCAGCCGTGTCCTAACCAGGGACTTGTGTCTGCCTGTGCCTTCAGGGCTCTGCCTCAGAAAGGTGGTGAGACGTCTGGATTGGCACATCTCTGGGTGCACTAACCACTGGAGAACTGTGAAGCCCGAGCTGCAGAATCCCTGAAGAACCAGCGACGCACCAAAGGCTACTTTAGACATGCAGAGTAAACAGATGCTGAAAGTCAATTAGGCAAGAGCACTTTAGGTAAGATTTAGTGACTTTCAGCTGGTTGAATTTGAACAGGAGACTAGTTTTCCTCGGTTTATAAACCAATCTTTACCTTTTGTGTTTAAATTTTTAGATCCAAGAGGATGGTATATTTTCCATTTTAGTCAGATAAGGGGAAAACTATGAAGGCGCAGTGGGAACATTATTAACAACTGTATGAAACTAAAAACACAGGAATACTAGCTTGAAGTGCACGCACGCCACACTGAAGACACAGTTTGCTTTTCCAACCCCGCATTCCCCTTTTCGGCTTCTTTTCCTCTTTGCAATTTGCAGGTCTTTGCACAGCATGTGCAGAGCCCCCCTCATCTTCAAAAGACCAGTAAATACAATCTTTTTTACACAAGTGGAAATAAATACATAGCTGAATACAATAGGAAAACAACTCTGTGATCTAGCTCTACAAACATGGTGATTGGCAGGTGTGTGGAACAAAGAGGAATGCAAGCACAGCTTCACACATTAATTGTAGCTGCCGTTAAAGGATGTTAACCAATATATATTCAATGCTCTCTTTTTAGACTCAGTTCTGAGGAGTCACTCTTCAAGCATGGTAGCGCTATGTGAGCAACACCGCTGCGGATTTCAGGAGACTTGAAATACCTTTTTTAGTCAGAGCGTCACTGCAGAACAACATTCCCTCCAGGTGTTTATTGGTAGCAAAATAAACTTAAAATAACTTGAGTTTGTTTTGAATTGAAAGTCTTCCTAAATGAAAATAAACAGAGCTGCAGCTATGTGCTGCTTCATATTCTTTCCACACAAAAATGAATATATATTTACTTTGTATGCTTTGGCACATCAATATTTAATTTCCTCTTATTCAATTTGATTGTTTTGACAAGGTCCAGAATTATTTAACACCCTGGTCACACTGAGGCCACCGCGCTTTGTTGTTTCTGATTAAGGCCCTCAGTTACAAGTGTATGCTAATCTGAAGAACACAGGATTCACTGAAGAACTTTGCAGATGAAAGTAACTGTGCGCTGATAAAAGGACAGTGAACACAACACTGCATAACATTAGCAAGGTGTGGTTACTTCTACTGACTCATAATTGTCCTACATGCCTGCGAGATACACAGATGAGTTCCAAAATCCTTATTTTGCATAATAGGTACTCAGCTTTGAATGGGCGCAGAGTTGGGGGGGGGGGGGGGGCAGGGAGGGGGCAGGTGTGAGTGATCTTGCTAGTGTCTCCAAGTCATTTTGTTTATCATTCAAATGCAAACCTTGTTCCATTATCCATGAGGGAGCGGGAGTAATGTGTTAATGTCCCGCTACTCGTGGCTCTTCTTTTGGTCTGAGGTGACAGCACCGTGCCCGTCCATGTCACAGATGATGAGAGACAAAAAGCAGACAGAGGGCAGCAAAAACAGGTAATTGCTTCATACCTACACTTTTATAAAGGCGACTCCCTCAGCATTCCGTTTTCTGTGTTTTATAATTAGGCAAACCAGGCCACAGTCAGTGTTTGAAGACATGTAGAGTTGAGGACTTTGATGAAATCTGAGGTGTCAAGCAGACATGAAGGGACCACAGCACTTGTGCCCTTCACTCTTGGTTACACTCTTGTGTTTGTGCTGCATGCAGTAATAAAAAAAAAGCTTTCTCATAGGGATCCTGTTGCCTTTATGGTGCTCTATGTGATTGATTATTTAGAGGGAAAACTCCATAGCTCCACAAATCAGTGTGAAGCCAGCAAATAAAGTCAAATAACAAGGGAGAGTGCAGGTCTGAGGGAGGGAAAGATCTCAAGATGTTTTTGAAGCCAGTCAGAGTAGCCAAAGGCGAGTAGATCATCACGCTTTCATATCTCCCTTTTTAATATTTCTCCCCGATTTTAATGATGTGCTTCCTATCCTTGAGTAAAGTTCTTCTTAGCCAGTCTTTTTGCCAGAAAGGATTTTTTCTCTTTGAAATAAAATGTAAGTATATATTTAGTCTCCTAGTTTGGAGGTTTACAGGCCAAGGCAGATATTCAAATTTGTGCTTTTATGAATACGCATATTGACGGTTGTCTGGCAATTGCAAAATGTTAACAATATTTTAATAAACAGTGTGTATGTTCAGCTCTTGCCGGAGGAAAATGTACCTTCAGATTGCAAATTAACCAAAACAATCACATCGCTAAATCTATTTATCGTTTCACTCTCAGTTTTCTGCATGTTAGAAAAGGCTACCGTAGAAAGAAAAAAAAAAGACTCCTGGACATGCATGAGGTGGTTTAAAGGAAAATGCTGGCTTTGCGGAGAGAAAAATCAAATATTGATGATGATGGCGGAGAAACTTCCATCACAGAAAAACAATGAAAAACCAAAGCAGCAGGCATCTGTCATTACAAGAGCTATAAGTGTTTGAGGGCCAGATATCAAAGCCGTGCCTTTGATATAAGCAGTCTCACAGAGATCTGCTCTTCTTAAAACCAGCTATAATGAAAGCATCTCATCACACTGTCCGTCACAAGCTGGAGCCTACTTCCAGTCACAAACCCTCGGGCCAGCTGAATACACCTTTCTCCTTGACTAAAAAAGGCATCCTTAAAATGAAATGCAGCCTGTAAAGTTGGAAAATGTGGAACATTTCTGAGTCTCCATCAGGCATTAGAGGTAACCAGCACCAGTGATGTTGAAGCCATCAAATCTATACTAAAAAATAAAAGACAGCTTATATTGATTTTTAAACTAGGCCAGAGAATTGCTCTGAAAAATTCGAACATTTTAACAAATTTATTGTAAATGTGAGTATGAACTAGTTTATAAGCAACCATGTTCCTAGTTAGTTGACAGCAATGGGTTTATTGTTGAATCTGGTGTTCTGTAACAAAATATGAAGAACTTTCCTGCAGAGATGTTGAAAGCGAAGTATGTATAGCACAGCCCCCCCGCCTCCCTTCCCCTGTCTTAAGGCAGAGATGGCCATTGAAAAAGTGCTGGTTCAGTCTCCTTCTGTCTCTGGGCATAGCTTTGATCAGTCCCACCTCAAGACTTATCCTGGAGGGAACGCTGTACTTCTATTCTCCATGGTTAATCATACTTCCTGTCTTTGTCTTTATGTGCTTTAGACAAGCGTCAGATAGAAGCACAGGAACAGATTTGCCCTGAAAACCTGAAGAATAAAGCCTCTGGTTGTGCTGCAGCTCATCCAGCAGATTTCCTCATGAATATTTCCACTGTTTTGGAGTGGTGGATTTCAACCCATTGCCGCTTTGAGAAAAGATGCTTTTGAGCGGCAGAAAAATAAGCCTTTGGAAGTTCAAGATAGCAGAGTAAATGTAATGTATGTTGGCAGACTGTGTTGGATCATGTATTTTTAGCTGTACCTACGGTACATACAGACGATATGCAGGCCAGCTATGGGAACTAACTTGGTGGCTCTGAATATAAACGCTTGCTAACCAGCTGAGCTGAGAAGCAGCAGTGAAATGGTTAACAAAATAATTTCACATGCACAGCATATTCTTTGGGCTCAGGCAATATTGCTCTGCCTGCCACCAGTGGCACTTTTCACCAAGAAATGTGCTTTGTGTGTTTCACACAAGTGCAAAAAAGACCATTTACGCCAGGAGCCAAAAAGAATGAAAAGAAACAGACAAAAATCCGTCTTCTTTTTCAGGGGAAGCTGAAGGCTATGAAAACCATCTTGTGTTCTATTTTTGAACTGATTTCCATTTCCATGGCCACCTGAGGGAGGTCAGGCTGCTTGGGCCAACTTCCTCACAGGGTGAGGAGCAACTGGTGACAGGGACACAAACACAAAGACAAACCATATAATATGGGCTCCAACACCCATGCCACTCATTATCCTCATGGCACCATCAAGACTCTCACATGGAAACATAAATTGATCGCAATAAAGAAACAGAAAACAACAAATTCTTTTTCCCTTCTACCTCTTTCTTGCTGTTTTTCTTGCGCTTCAAAGCCTGTAACTCTCTGCCATGCCCCAGGGTTAATTAACATGAACCAAACAGTGAATGATCAGAGAGAATGGGAAATCTCCAAAGGTTAAGTCTCACATGGGAAGCGTGTTGTCAGAAGAAGCTGAGGAGGTAGGCTGTTTCTTTTTCTTGTCTTTTTTTTCCTCCCCTCTGCATGTTCAAAATCAAATGAAAGAGCAGCGGTGCAGAGGGAAGAAATTTGTAGACACCTTTCCAAAACTTTGCATTTCTCCTGTCAGAGCTTCACAGTCAAGCTTCAAACAATATCTGTAATTCCATGACATTCAGAAGAACAAAAGAAATCCGCAGTTTTCTCTAACTTGCTGATCTTTCAATGGTTTTACTCCGCTTTCTGTATGTCATTATGATTCACTTTACTACACACATAACACAATTTAATAATGCGATAAGCAAAAACCTTGCAGACGAAAAAATGGGGGGAATAAAAAAAAAACACCCATCAGAAAGTTAATCACTGCTTTTATAGACCTACTCATTGAAATTGTGTCTCCTCTTGGTATCCCTGTAGGGAAAAAGAGAAAATGACTTCATGATCCACAGATATCCTGGATGGCGTGTTTTGCAGGTGAAATTGTATGATTTCTCTCTGTTATAATTAACATGGGCTCCTCTTCTCTCCCTGTGGCTTGCCGCTGACATTTGGTTCATGCTTGAGTGTCTGCCTGGCTGATTTCAATCTCTTGCATGAAGGTGGGGCTGTGCATGCTTGTGTGTGTGCGAGCAAGTATAGGGTCCAGTGGCCAGTTTGACAAGGACATTGAAGACAGGCCGTGCCTTTAGTGGATGGGATTAAGCATCATGACAATATGGATTAGAAACCCCCTCAGTGCTTCCCAAACCTCCAGCAGGTTAGAAGTTGAAAGCCAAATACTGAAACACAAATTAGTCTTGTCAGTGTGTTTGTGTTCTTGCAAAACCGCGTTATGTAAAGGGTCATAGCTCTCTCGCCACTGAATAGATATTTGACAATTCCCGAATTTATCACACCGATCTCTATACATTTTGTCTGCTGTGACACCCCGCGGTGATTTACACCAAACACCTCAGACTGGTCACCTCATTCACTGCTGCAATAGACCTTATTTAACAATATTACATTATGTATGCAGGCTTGAGTATGGATAATGGATGAATCTAAAGCAAAGCAGTTTAATTACCCACCATCATTCTGTCTCACCAAGCTGCAGAGCACACATCTTATTAGCCATGATGTAAATAAACATTAATATGCCACCCTGATAAAGACTGTCCTCCCTCCTGCAATTCTCCGTATACTATCATCATCGCTGCAAAGTACACATACCCAAACTGATCCGGTGGCATGTGCAAACAACCGAGGAGATGCTGAAGTCGGGGCCAGATGATTACAACCACTTCACTAAAAATTATCATTAGTGCTTCTGGCTTGAGGCCACACAGGCTTGTCTAAAGATGAAACCGCACACACATTATTCACAAGAGGCTCTTGTATGCTAACATTATATGAAACAGAAAACGTGCCTTTGCCAGTTGATCAAAAATTAGGGGATCACAGTAATCTCGTGCAGCGTCTGGTAGTGTTTTGCAGGCCGGTGAGTTGCAGAAAAGAAGCAGCACGGAGTATAAGAGATGTCTCTGTGGGCCAGCTGACGGAGGGGAGACATAGATATATGGAGGGGATAAAGATATATAGCATGTAGGTTAACCAGCCGCAGGGTATTCTCATCCTTTCAGCACAAGGCAATAAAGAGAAAGCTTGAAGCAAAGAGAAAACTCAGCATCCCGTCCAGCTCTGTGCATCAAACTCTGCTGATCTGATAAACTACAAAATATGAAAGTCTAGTTATGACTGGAGGCAGGCTTTTTAATAAAAGGTCACCATTGATTTAATGCACAATTAATACAAAGCATAATTTCAGCAGGTGCAAACTGTACCTTGTGTGTATTAAAAAGGAAGCACGAAAGCAGTTTTTAGAACGTGCTTGAAGTACAACCTTGCTGAGAATCCTTTTGGCATTTCCAGATGACAGAAGCTGAACTCTTCAAAGACA
The DNA here is from genome assembly GCA_023101725.1 of Atherinomorus stipes. Taxonomy (NCBI): domain Eukaryota; kingdom Metazoa; phylum Chordata; class Actinopteri; order Atheriniformes; family Atherinidae; genus Atherinomorus; species Atherinomorus stipes. The sequence goes on along the minus strand of JALJCO010009935.1, from coordinate 1,136,088 downwards.
TCAGTTGTACTGCTTGTACATAAAGCTCTTTTATAAACTTCTCTATATGTCTTGTTTTTTTGTCTGTAGATGGACTTGACTGAAACCAAAACCCAAGAGGAGACAGGCCTTATTCTGTTCTCTCATGTTGTTTCAATCACCAGTCTACTGTACAAAGGAGGCAGCCTGATGGCGTGATGAGTGCACAGCGCTCATCTGCCTGCGCTGTTGTCTCAGTTTGAGCCTCATAAAAGGAAGCGGGCCTGACAATGCCAGAGGCAGAGGATCCGGCTCTACGGTCTGAGCAGAGAAACATCAGCAGAGTGCCGTTCTTTAGAAGGAGATGTCCTTCAGTGTGGTGCCAACTCTCCCTGGGGCAGCAGCATAAGACACAGCCTCTTATTTACCATATACAGGATCTCTTTGTGCCCTTAATGAGCCAGGATATTCTGCATCACAGAGACAAAGGCCACGCTTTCACTGAAGAAGCTGTGGTTTTGCTGAATTAAATAATGATAATTAAGAAAATATTAATCAAACTCTGGCTCTCTCGGCTCCGTAGATGTGTTGAGGGAGTGGGTCTTCCAGCTTAGCCTGTAGGAGTTCTCATTTAGAGTATGCCTGCGACCTATGAAGCTGCAGGCAAACACATACACACACACACAAATACACAGAGATGCAGCATACAATTAAAAGCAAACCCTGGTGGCCTTCTACTCTATAATTAAACACCCTTTGGTGCTTTGAACAAAAATACTGAACCGGGTTCACATGTGTCAAGGAGAGAGGAGTGAAAGGAAACGTTAAGAGGCCGTTGGTTCTCTGTGTTACAAGTTCTATTCAATGCAATGAATTAATAAAAAGCACAAACTAATACCTTCCCAATGTGCAGTTGGTATGTCTGGCGGGGCAGCAGCAGCTATACAGCTGTTCTGTGAAACTTTAATGCTGCTGCAAGCCTTGAGCTCTGCCTAGGCTTTTCTCCTCAGAGGTGAGGGTGAGGTAGTGGGGCTTTTTACAAATTCACTCTAACTGGGGCAAGCATTTGAAGACAGAAAATGATTCCTACAACCTTTTAAAAACCTCAAAATACAGCTGCCTGGCAGGTGGAAATGATCACTCGATCCCAAATAGCATCTTTAGATATAAACTCAACTTCTCACAAATGTATCTAAATATAAAAGAAACCAAACTCTATTCTCAATGTAAGATGTTATTAGGTGATTATAAGGTTTACTTTTTTTTACCTCTTTAGATTCCAGAGAGCTTGTCATGTGGCTGTAGTTGTTATGGTAATGTGAGGTAGTCCATCTCCTTCCCAGCATGCTCTGTGTTTGACATTCATGGGGTTAAAGTCCTCTGAATGATGAAGTGCCAGTGTTTGGGACAGTAAATTGCGTCGTTTCAATTGAGAAGAGAGTTCCCCTTGGGTTTGCTGGAGGTCCCTACGGGCTGGCCTTGAGCAGAACAGCATGTTGTACATCCATATAAAAAAAGGGGAAAAATATGGTGGTACTTTTCTCTTTATGATGCAGAGATTAATCTGTCACCATATTCAGACATAAATCTCCCTCCATGCTTTGCAAAATACTGTTTTATCTTACTTTAAACTATATTTTATTTTTTTATTGCCCATAAACACAAACCCTCACAAAGGGCTAATGTTCTCATCAATATTATTACAAAATGATCATAAATCCAAAGCCCTGTTAAAATTTGAAGCCATTTCTCTCCTTAGCTACTCAACCATTGAAAATATTAGACAGAAGCATTATTTATCAAGCTCACAATCAGAGGCAATCCTCTAACAAATCTGAGCCACAGCACACCACTTTTTTTTTTCCCCTACATGAAATTATTGCACTTTTCTTCCCATCCTTTCCTCATCAGTGTGTTCAGCAGTTCTGACTCTGCCTTTTGGGGCTATATTTTTCTTATACTTCAGTAGAAATGCCTTGACAACACTGTGGTGGTTACTTCATCCTGAGAGACCACAAACTAAACAGCAGAAACACGTTGTATAGACGCTTGTTTAGTGGTATGCAAATCATCTTTGCCGGAGGTAAAATTAACATTTTCAATTAAAATATTAGCACCAAACAAACACAGAAAAACACACTAATGATTAAATCATCTTGATAGAATAGCACAGTGGAGAAAGAGGCTTACTGGATGTTTATTCTATCTGTCACAAACTCTAGTCTTAATGAATCTTTATGTTGGCAATTTAAAGATGAAGTTAAAACACAACTATTTCAACCATTTTTATTTATCAACACAAGAAGGATTTAATCAGTTGTGCAAATGAAATTTGGTCTAATAGCAGTTTGTAATCATTCCAACAGGTGTTGCATCCTCTGATAATTAAGAAAGGGGTTGTTAAAAGACTATAAACATGTCATTTATAATCAAATACGCCACTGTGTATGAAATTCTACAATCTCGGCTTTTCTTCATCAGGTATCACAGTGTGAGGCCCTTTGGTTGCATGCAACTTTATTGCCACCTGGTGGTTATTTATGCAAACTGCATCTAGGAAAATACTAGGGAGGCAAATAAAAAGAACAAAATGGTGTAACAGACATAAAATGTAATGCAGACTTGTCATGTATTACAAAAATTCTTTCCTTCAATGATGCACAGGCTGATGTTGCAGAAAACTGCTCCAGGGTGATGTGCATGAACCCAAATTTCCAGAACAACTTTCTTGTGGTAGAAAGTAAGACTTATTTGTCAATGATGGCTAAATTTTACTGATCTGGTCCACAGAGGCCGAGTAGAGCCTTTTGGTAGTCTCCCTTGGTATGCTCCTGAGAAGGGAAAAGTAAGAGAGCCAGTTAGAGGTGCAGGAAAATACAAACTTCACCGTGAATGAGTAACTGGCCTCTTACTGTAATAGTCTGCTGCAGCGACTGCCCAAAGGCATCCTTGTATTCAGAAGCGATCTTTCTCAGGTCCACTTCACAACGTGACACAATAATCCTGGTCACAATCTTCTCTTTGGCTCCTTTACTCTGAGAAAAAAGACAAGCACAAGTCAGCATTTAAGTTTTACAGGCTTTATACTGCAGCAGCTGATGCAAGACAGTTGTAAGATAACTTTTGCCTACTTTAGATTTTGTATTCCTGCAGCAAAATTATACTTTCACAAGCAAAAGTACTTCTTACATTTGTTGGAAAAAAAGACTAGCCCTCAAAATAGCCACATTTCAACAAGGGGAAAAAAAGGAAAAAGAACAGCTCTGCGATACCTTCATGGCTTCATTCAGTCTTTTGGCGAAGAACAACTGTTTGTTTTCAAAGCACTGAACTGAAACAACAACAAAACAGAATAAATAAATACAATAGTACGTCTTGAACACCTCAACTTGTCTCCTTTTATCATTTTAAAAGGTCTTCATAGTAGAAACCTTGTCTCATTGTTCACTCAGTGTTATCTAATATTAATATCATTTATTAAAAGAAAGCTAAAGGTACCTAGCACCAGGAAGGACCTCTGCAAGTCTCCCTTGACTTCCTTCATGATGCTCTCCTGCATGTCGTAGGGGCTGTAACTCTTATACTTCTGAAACACTACAGAAAAAATATTTGACTTTGAGTTGCACGTTTTCTAACTTTATCATTGACAAACTTCAACACTTGCAGTATTTATCTGTTGAGGTCTTCTGGGAAATGGGATGCATTACCTTTCTGCAGGTGGGGAACACTTCTCTCAGACATGATGGAGATCCAAGTGGCCACATCAGTTCCTTTTATCTTCACTCCAGCATCATAAAGAGCCTACGAGTGATCAAAAAATGCCACTTTTATATTGCTTGTAGTGTTTTAAGTAGTATTTGCTTGTTGAATGAATGAATTAACTATTCATAACTAAACAGCTTCTTGTATTAAACACCAAACAAATATCTATTCCATGGATGGATTTAGATTTACATTTAGGAAATGTGAAGCATAAAAATGAATGACAGCATTGCATAAGTCAGTCTAAAATGGGTTTGTTTGTAGGTGAAGGATGACATTAAAGGTTTACTTTCTGTATCAATGTCAGGGAAGCTTTTCATTGATGTAGAACAGTGAAATTGATATTAAAACACGTTTTCTTTGATTAAACAACTTTATATATAAAGAGATTGAAAGTGGGAACTTACTCTGGCATCTTCATCTATTTTCTCATAGTCTACAATAGCAGATGGTTCAGCTCTCTTTGTCTGCGCAGAAATGAAAGATGACTCCGTCAGTTTCAGCAGGATCCTTGTAAAAGGAAATATACAAATACTGTAAACAAATACTGGCACAGCCATAGCTCACCTGCACGAGAGCCAGGAGCAGCTTTGCAAAGTTTCCAGATGTATCACCAGCCACATCTTTCTCCAACTCCTTCTTGAACACTGTAGAGATTTAGTTTTGGTGTTTAGCTCCATCTACATGTCAACAATGGCCACATGGTCATTTAACATTACTTAAGGTCCTTGATAAAGAGCTTGTTTGCCCACTGAATGGAGCACACAGCAACCCATGTGCATAACTTGATCTATTTCTAGCTCTTCATATATAAATCCAGGATGTTATGAACTTACAGTCTTTGTAGACTTTCTTGATGTCAACCAGCTCATCGTTGCTGCGTGAGCACAAAATCTCAATCAAAGTTTCTTCATCTGTTCCCAAGCCCTAAAAGAGACAGATCATACAGATATTCAGCCCCGCGTCAAATCTGCAGAAACATAGTGTACCAGTAGAGGGCAGTGCAACCCTTCAACTAAATTCACTGATTAAATCTCAATCCTTTACCTTGATAGATCCTCTGATCTCTGTGGCATCATACTGTGTTGTGCTCTTCATCAGTCCAAGGATCACAGTTTCCAGTGAGCCAGACAGTGCTCCCTTCAGAGCCGAGATCATGTCCTAAAAGTACAACATTTATGATTGACTATTTGTTTTTAAACGAGTGCCATATGGTTTAAAAACTTGTGGATTTTGTCATTTCTTTTTTGCCTGGTCTTGTGTTGTACCTTCTTTGCCCTCTTTTCATATGCAAAAGCAATTTCTCTCCTCTGGGAATAGGTCCGCTTTGTTAGGACATCAATTATGGTCTGTTCATCCACACCTGATGTTTGAAGAGTCATTCACATTCAGAAAAAAAACATGGAACATAAATACAATCTACAAAAGGTTTGTAAGTTGTCTGAGGTTGGAAAGTTTAGAGGAAGGGAATAAGAGTGTCCCAAAGAGTGCCTGGAAATAAAGAAAGCTTCTTTTTGCACATGACCTGCTCATTTCCTCTTTCATTTGGACAATTTCAAAACTGAGAGCAATTCTAATTTCAACAAAATGGTGGGGTGTTCAAGAGTCAGCGGTCAGACTGCTGACAACAGCTCTGCTTCAGCAGCCAGGACTTATTCAGCCAGCAGTTAGACAGACATGGCAGAGTTTCCAGTTTTAAGCCATGAGGCTGACTCACAGATACCACTCATCTGTGAGGAAGAAAAACTCTATTTTCTTTCTTCAAACAGACACAGGAATGCATCTTGCCTTTAGTTTTGATAGCAGTTTCAATTCTAGCAGCATCTCTGTCAGGGTCAAAGTCCACAGCAGGTAGCAGGCTGGGGTACTTGGGTTCATTCGCCTGCATTTCAAAGCAAATCATTGAGATTGAGCCCTTTTGTTATCAAACTGAAAATGAATTTATCCAATCATATTATGAGGAAACAAGAAAGTATATTACCGCAACATTGAGAGACAGCTGTCCGAGAAACTCTGATACCATAGCCATCTTGAGAGTCCTGAAAGAGAGAAAATCTTGCACTGAAATGTGCCAGTGATCTTATCACTGACTTAAGTTTAACCATGCAAAAAGGCCATGTTTATTCAGACTCAAGATATAATCATTTGAGCCAGTGAGGAATGTTTTTTGACCAGAGGCCGAGATAATAAGTATCAAGTTGTTGCTTTTGGGATAAACGTGACAACAAATTAGTTCAATCAATGATTTTTAAGTTCACGTTCACAGTAGTTTCTAGTAATAATATGGTCTGTTCTTCCAGATCCTTGCTGAGCTGCACATATCCATTAGAGCAGGACTAAAGAGACACACCCTGGAAAGTCTGCTACTGTACTTCACTCTGGTATGACAACCGAGTCTTCCACATGCACATGAGAAAACTGACTTGAGTTCTCAAACTAGGAGAAAAAAAGGAATTACAACAGAGCTTGAACAGGGGGAAAAAAAAGTCTAATTTGTTTAGAAAAACTGAATGTAAGCTCTGTGAAAAGTTGAGTCTGAGTCATGTGTCATGAGTTGGAAAATTCCTCAAGTCTCTGTGCAGTACAAATTCACTTTAAATTACAAATGAAGCATTTCAATCTTAAAATGTACAACTACACAAGACTTACCCAAGTTGTGGATGCTGATATGGAGCAGAGATTTGTCCTGGTGATGTTCAAATGAGAAGGGTGTGGAAGTTTAACTTTTGTCACATAGAGGCTTCAGCTTTCACCACCCCTGACTCAACTCCCTCCCCTTTCCATGCAGTCATGACTCCACCCTATCTCGGGCAAGGCTCAAACCAGGCAGCTCAAAGTTTTGAAGCTTTGTTAACTTTTCCCAGATATATTCAAAGTGACTGCACTGTTGTGCCTTCAGGAGATTTCTCAATGTGGTGTCTCATCTTGTCTTTGCACAATCAAGATATTGCCACCATCCAAATCTTTCCGAGAATGAACACAGTCCCATATGAACACTTTAAAGTTTATTCTTGCCCTACTTTAACAAAACATTGAACATAAAAAATGTCACCGAACAAAAAGGAAATTTTTAAAAAACAAAATGTAAACAGTTAAAGTGCTTCAAGTACAAGATATGAGTTATTTAGTCAGTTTTCATTCCTTTCCCTTCCTTGTCAATACAGGTTCAGCTCCTATTCTGAATTTGCCTAAAAAACTAAACAATCATCAAGCGAATAGGATGAAAGTGAGTGTTTTTAAATGGACTTCTGAATTAGCTTCTCCATGTACTTCTTGCGCCTAGCAGAACGTTTTTGTTTGCCCGTCTTCTTCTTGCTTTGTGCATTCGGGTTGTTCTTGCCTCCTCCATGGTTGTTGCCACCCTCTTTCGATGTCTGGTGGGATACAGGAGAGTAAAACAGATTTACATAGTCATCAGTCTAAAACTAGGTAACATTGTACCTAATACCCTTTTTTTTTTTTTTTGGGGGGGGGGGGGTAAGACTACCAAAAGTGCCCAGTAAAGGGTTAAACAACATTTATATATTTACTCTCAGAGAACAAAAACCTCTGGCAATTGTTGACCATTGTTCTTCCTGTTTGGCCACTTAAAAGGTACTGATACTTTAACAATGTCAAATTTTAGACAAGCATCCAATGAATGTCTCAAGCACTCATTAACCCAACAAGGCAGCTTCTGGAATTTGGGTTGTCTAGGTCTGCAATGCAGTCGTCCACCAGTAAAGCTAGTTCGATGAGAAAATAGCCTGGGATTTTGCACTAGTAGAACCAGATTATCATTCACCAAAGCTTTTATAGAATCAGAGTGTGTGTGTGTGTTTTGCGCCTGTCTCAGCAGGTGAAATTCCTAGACACCAACCAATTACCCATTTCAATAAGCTTCTATCTTAACTGAATACACACCATTGGGATGGTCTTGGGTGGAAATGTGCAGGGAACCCGGCCATGTTTGTGGTGGAAAGGCAGGACCACAGCCGGATCGACAGGTACCCAGGGTACATTGCCTGACGCAGGAGGTTTTGGAACAGAGCTGTGGATCTGCTGCAGGTTGTACGTTGCCCGACCCACTTTTTCCTTAGCTGCTTTTAATAACGTCACAAATGGCTCCCCTGCTTTGTGTGTAATCAGGTACTGTCCTTCTTCTAACCTACAAAAGCAAACAAAGTCAGTAAAGGTGTGCCAGAAAAGGATTCCACAGAAACATGCTGTAGCACTGCATTGATTTCTTCAGATGGAGGATGACTGGAATGCAGGTGAGCATCATTGAAAGAAAAAGCAGAAGATGACACATCTGCTGTGTGTTCTTGAGCAATCAGTTGTGCAAGTCTCCAACGCAAACATGGAGAGAAACTGATGTCATATTTTTACTCCCAAGCCAAAAGAAAATTTCATCATCTTAAAGACAACTTTAGACATGTTTGAACAAACAATCCTTCAAGTAAACAGTGTGTAAGAGCAAGCTTCGAACCTTTTGATATTTCACAGCATCATGAGTCATCACAGTTCACGACAAATGTCTGCATTTGCTTGACTTCACACATTAAGTGAAACACTGTTTGAATTTGCACTGGATTAAAAATTCTGTTGAAAGATAAACATAAAAATCAACCCTGAACCATTCTGTCTGCATAAAAATTGCCCCTGAAATCAACTTTACAAAGTTTATGCTTTTGCAATAGCAAAAGAGAATTCCGATAGTGGTGCTTAAAACCAAAACACATGAGAAATACAACTTACCCTGTTAGCTTTTTCAGGAGGTGGTGTAGTATATTGAGTGACTTGGGAGGTCTATAGATTGAAAAAGAGATCATCAGATGGATCACGATTCAAACTTCAAAAACAGAGCATGATAGAAACTAGTGGTGCACAGTACGACTCAATCCTCGAGTCCAATATTCTGCAGAGTAGTGTCACCTACACTGCTGACTGAAATGTTCATATGAAGACATCAGAGACAGACATTTAGAGTTTAGACTAAAACAGATAGATTTCAACCATAAAACCTTTTTCTAAGAACTAGACTTCTGGAACATCTTTCCCTTCATTCCCTCATTCCCACTTAGAAATCCAGGGCTAAACAAAGTTAAAGATAATTTCAAAATACAATTTTGCAGCTCAAATTGGCCCTGCTGGACAGACAGCACTTTCAAGTTTATCCAGTAACTGTGTGTTGGGACAAACATCAGTGAAAGTTTTGGACTTAAGCCCCTTTACACATCAATTCTGCCAAATGGCCACAACAATGAGCCTTTTACTCATTCACACATGACCCCACAAGCTGTGGAGTGTGACAAGGCTGCTATCAGCTGCAACCCCAATGCACTGGGTTGAGAATTTGACCCTGCAATGAAATCTGGAAACTTTGACTTGCTAAAAAGAAGTCTTGCAAGCAAAATGTCTAGACTACTGAATTAATCAAGTTCCCTTTGCATAAAAATAGTAAAATATGCATATATCTCTTTAAAAAAGTGACATTTAAGATGATAATAAATTTTTAACACTTTTTGGTCAAATGTGACGGTAGTGTTATATAACCAAGAAGTAGAAGAATGGGTAATATAACATAACAGAGGAAAATAGCACACACTTGTGATGCTGTGTACTGCTGCTACAGATATATATGATTGCACTCATGGAGCTATATGAAATGGCCCTGATGGCAAAATGTAATTATGCATTTAAAAGTGTCAGTTATGGTTAAAGAGTCCTGCAGCAGAGGTTGCATGTGCAGTCTGATCTGTGCATCACTAATTACATCATTGATTAAGATGTCCTAAATTAATGATAAACTAATTCAGTCTCCTGAAAACCTCAAGATGACCTCTAGCCTCAAGATCTTAAGCAACGTAATCATTCTGCTCACATGTGCTCTGACAACACTCACTTGAATCCGCAGGAGATGTTCTGCTTCCAGTCGTCAGGCAGCTTTCTCAGCAGAGCCACTTTAGATGCGTGTGCATTGATGTGAGCTGCAGAGTCACAGAGAGAATGAGAGATTCACTCAGACCAACACCAGCAAACGTACATCAAGAGCTTCACTTCAGTGTTCTTGCCATTCTTTTGCTCTCAGTGTAATTAGTCTGTGGTGATTTGCCAGCATGAGTTGGTGGTAAGAAAAGATTTTTGTCTTCCATTTTTCCAATTCCATCTGGTTATGTCTTATGTATTTTAACAATGCTTTCAATTATAGTGTTTATATAGCCTGCAACCACAGCCATAAATACACAATTGGGGAATGCCACATGATAAGCCACATGGTGAGCTACGAATCACTAACCAAAGAGGGAAGTCTTTCCTTTGCTGTGCTTGTTGCATAATGACATTACCAAGGGAATCTTCTAATATTTTACATAGCTGAAATGCTACCACTATTTTCTTCACACACAATTACTGTTAGTAATGTAAACAGAAAAACAGTGTAAAATTTTATTTATCAGCAGTGAAGCTAAACATAAAGTAACATGCATCCATCTTCCTGCACTGACAGTAGTTCATGTGAACTATGCAAGAGACCGCAAAGCTGCATAACTTAAGAAGTGTTTGCAAAGAAAACATCATTAAGCTGAACATTGCCAGCCAACACCTACAAAAGTCAACAATAAAAAGAATCCGAGGCTGGAGGAAGGGTGGAGTCTTTCTCTGACTCTTAAGCCGCAGGTAAGCAACACATTCATGTTGACAAGATGCATTAAGGGAATACGACTGGAGCTGAAGACATCATTTAGTTTATCTCCACATACAGCACTCTTTGTTATTCCCCTTTAATCAGTTGTGGCTGTTGCTAAGGCAACAAAGTAAACTGAACACCACACAGTTACAACAAGATGAGTCATCTATTCAACTGGTTTGTAGGAGGATCTGCCTAGTGGTCTCCTCTGAACCCAGCAAGGAAGGAAAGTCTGAATGAATGTTACTTTGGCCCTTTTCCTGGCATTGTGAAGGGCAACATCCATTTATATTTTAGAAATAAAAGTTTTACCGATGTAAGATATTGTGCTGGAGTGAAGCAATGTTTCTGTCCACAGCTGACAGGCCTCACTGCTGGTTAGACATTCAACTCCATAAGTAAGCTGGTAGTCCAGCTTCGGCAAGACGTGCACTGGCACATACTGTTGGGCGAGAAGATTATACACATTAAAAAGCTGCTGCAAACAATGAATTTAGTGTTTTTGCAACTGTTCTTAAGTATTAATGTGCATACCTGGTTCTGGCTGCTCCCTACGTTTCTTGTATGGGTCAGAGAAACAGCACTGCGTACCAGGAGTAACAGGTCTTGCAGACTGTAGAGCTTGTAGATCAGGTTGCCCTCTTCAGGAGCGTCATAATCTTGTTCATCTTCAGCACAAGCCAGAAGGTCCTGAGAAAGAATTTCTGAATGGGGTGGAGGTTGTTAAGAAAAGAAGACAAAAAAAGGATTGCATCTTGATTGAATTTCACAAACGCAACTTAAATCTCACAAAATGAAAATCAACTCCACCAACTTTTATTCCCCGCAGCGTTATTGCTGACAGGTGCTGACTCATGAGGAGCAGCACAAGTCTCATCCTCATTCTGGTGTCTCTCCAAGTACGAGGTCACACAGGGTTTAACCAGGGATGTTGTGTGAGAATGCACTAAGGGCTCCACACATCGGCTCGGTGACTTAGTTGCAGCTGTCCCATTGCCAAACTTGAACATGGCAGTCTGCATACGCATAATTTCACCTAACTGATCCCCAGAGGCCTTTAATTTTTTAGACTGTCGCCTGGACCTTGTACCATTGTGAGGTGGAGGTGAGTCTGTGTCTATGGGAGTGGACTCGGGGACAGGTGTGGCTTTTACAGGTGTTGCTGTCAGAGACACAGACTCATCAATGGCTAGCCTATCATCATCCGAGTCTCCTGTAAAGGCTTGGTCTTGGTCACTTTCTTGGGTAGAACCCCGTCTTAGTGGATCAGGTTTTGGCAGAATGGCCTCACTCAAAGCCAGCTGACTTGTTTTAGGATCCAGGTTTGTCAGAGCATTGGGCAATCTGTCATGTGAACTGCTGCCCATACTTATTCTATCCAGATGTTCACTGGATCTTTTAGACCCACTTAAAACTGGAGAACTTGCAGCTTTCTTATTCACAACAACTCCATCCTGCTCTTTCTGTGTCTTCTTCTTCATGGATGTCTTAGTGGTTGTTGACTCTCCAAATGTCTCCAGGTCAGTGAGGTCTGCCTCAAAGTCAAGACCACTGCTGTCTACAGGCACACAGCTTCTCTGGGAGACGTCCTGAATTAGATACAGAAAACAAAGAATGATTGATGAAACAAGATTGGGTACTTCATAGGACATGAAAGACGATATCCGTCTGCTTTTATGCATACCACTGAGATCTGCTGTTCATTCACAGGACGCTCTGTCATCAAATGGAAAACATTTCTGCTCCCATTCTTCATGATGGAGAGCTTCAAACTCTCCTCGTGGAAGAAATGACTTCTTTCTCTGACTGTTATTTCAGTCTTCAGTAGTGGTGAGTCTATGTACACCGTCTTCCTCTGTTTACTCACTGTTAATAAAACACAGGATAAATTTCATATGTGAAACGGCACCATCAGGAGGACCCTGCGTATCGATACAACGTGATTTGACACACATTTCTTAACTACTACACACAAGCAAAAATAAATATAGACTCTGTCAATGAGTTGAAAAAAAATCACTGTAGTTCACACAACTGCTCTCCTCTTCACTGCTGTCATATGCTATGTTGTTTTAATAAATCTCTGGTGCATTTAATCAAGTGTTAAACAAGTGAAAGATGTACTGTTTACATTACTCAGATCAAGCATAAATCTAACACCCATTTTATAATGGAAATAAAAGAATAATTTAACACTCAATGGACACCAGTGTGTCCAACATACCTTTTCCTGGATTTACTTTAACCGAAACAGGCAGTTCCCACTGCTCCCCAAAATCAGGACCGTGGTTGTCCAGTAGTCTGACCAAAGCATCTCGAGTCAGACAGATGTGAGGCTGATAAGAAGCACACAGCCTCTCTGCATTTCCATCGCTACTGATCACCTAGGGAGGAAAAACAAAAGCAAGTTAAGCAAGCAGATCATTTTCTGCATCTGTAAATCAAATACAAATGTTCCGGTTTGTAATTATATAGTGTTTAACGGGAATGGACATGACTTGCCATCTTGCAGAAACTAAATTACTGCTTTTGCTGAGCAAGACATGGACACCCCCTGGTGTCCTTTTGTGAAAATTGCAAGAGCTAAGACGGAGTTAAATAGACCTGCGGTCATGAATCCCATTCTGGCTGTAAAACATCTCTGTGACTTACTTTATAGGAGCAATTAAAAAAAGGAAGACAATTGCTTACAGCATGCATGTCCTTAGCTTTTTTAGCTGGAGGATTCTCTGATGAAATACTCTGATAATCCGATGCAAGCTGCGCATCAGCAGGCACTATCTTGTGGTCCGTAATATTCACACTGCCCTGGAGAAATAAAGTGTACAAATATGGTAATGGAGAAAGTTAATCAACACTGGGCGACAGATTTTGCAATTCAAAACTTTGAAAGTATGAGGGGGGGGGGGGGGGGGGGGACAGAATAAAGGAAAGTAATATTATTATAACTTAAGAGTCTGAAGTTAGTCTTAAACTTCTGAGGTGGATCAGGAGTCCATTACCATCGTTAGCAGCTGTTTTTCAAAAGTCAGCGCCAGGCCAGGATTGAACGTTCCCCCTGTCAAACTTGTCATCTCATGGATCTGATAAAACTGAGGAAGTGTCTTAATGCAGTCTAAACAAGCCCCGAAGAACTCCTGAAAAACACATTTGGACTTTATTTTATTTTTTCTAAAAAACAAACCACTGAGTTGATGACAGGGAAAAAGCTGTGAAATCAGTACCTCTGAATATTGCATGGCTCCTTGAGATATGAAATTGTAGTCTTCAGCACAAATTTTAGCCACATCTTGCAGGTACTTCATGAACTGCGTCGTTTCATTGTTTAATCGGGTCTTTAAACTCTGAGACATTAGAGATTATTTTAAAGACATCAAAACAACAACTAGCAGGCTTAATCTACCATAAAGAAGAAAAGGAAGACAGCTAATAAGCAAATTCCAGTACCTGCGCTGGACTCCTGCCTTTCTTACTCATCAAATAGCCAACATATGTTTTCTGTTCTTTACTGGTTAAGCTGGACACGCAGGGAAAGGGCAACCTGGGTTCAGGATAAGCATCGCTGACCTCAGTCTCCTTCTGCTTTCCATTTGCACTGGATTTTTTGCCACGCTTACTGACTTCTTTGCCTTTAGCACCATTGTCCTCGCATGGACCATCACTATCACAGCTCTCCCAACAGGACACTTGGCTGCTGATGCAACTGTTATCTTTTAAGTCGGCAGCATCCTTTTTTGACATCGAGCTGGAGGCTTCTGTGGACCCAACATCACAATCTTGTTTTATGTTGTCATTTTGTGAAGGTCTAGAAAAAGAAGAAAAAAAATTAAAGCCACAGAATATGTCAAATAAAACTCATAATATACAAATTTAAAAAAAGTGCAATGCACCTAAAACCGATGCATTACTTAGATTATATATTTACTGACAAACCTTTGGAGAATGGCCCAGATTTCTCTGATGTGAGGTGCAAGGGTGTATTTGTCATAGTGATCTCTGGTAAAGAAAGGACCATCAGGGATTGGATGGTCATCCCTGTTTACAAAGGGAAAAAGCAAGTAAAGTTAATTAGCCTTGTTGTTCCCTGGCAGCTTTTAAGGTGTTCTGCCCTTTCAATGGAACAGACTTACATTGCTCAGATATTTGTGTCTTCCATTGTATCATTTTCTGTTTCAAAACCTACATCACTATGAATTTAAAGTAGGGCTGGACGATAATTCAATATCAATATAGATCGATCGATAGAGGTTTTTTCAATATAAAAAAAAGAGGGTCAATAAAAGTTCAATATAGAAGCACAGTTTTCTGCTGTAACCTATCAGGTAGCATGATACTACAGTCACTCCTTCCGCCAAACCAATCACAAATGCAGACCAGGCAAAGACTGAATTGATATTCAGTGTTATGCCCCTTTCAGACTTCCACTGGAAAGCGGTAATATTGTGAACTCTGTCCTTTATAGCGCTGCATTCAGACATGCGTACCGGTCTTTTACCTCGGAGATGAAGTGGACATGTACCGGCTGGTCTACATGTCATAAGAGCGGAAATGTTGCGGCACGTCGTTTTGGCTGAAAGCACAAGAAAATGTTCTGGACAGAGTTGAAGGGAGAGCGGGGCTGTGCTGACTTTTCTGCCACATTTCCTGATGTATGAAAGCGCCGGGACACGATATGACCACAAGGAAGCAGCATGTTTGAAAAGATGAGTCTGTTTAAAGGGCAGATGGACTTTACCGCTCATGTTCCACAATGCATGTCTGAAAATGGCTTTAGTGTGATCTTTATTATAAGTAGGTCATTAAGCAAAAGCTTAAATGGCCAGGGCTGCACCTGAAATTGCTTTTAATTTGATTATGGCTTTTTTTTTTTGATAAATATCGATATCGATCAATATAGATTTTTTTTTATCGATAATCTTTTTTTCTATATTGTCCAGCCCTAATTTAAAGTTTGTTTTAAAAGCAGGTTTTTCACTGGTATCTTATTAAGACCAAATAACTCCACCTGAAACCTACTGGCCATTAATTCAATAAAAAAAAAAAAACACCACATCACTATTACTAGCCAGAATTATTCAAAATTAAATTATCCAGAGGACATAATGTCATTTAACAATAACAATAGCACGCAATAGATTTTTATGTGTAAATGTACTGTACATCATAATGCACTAAAATATATCAAATTTGATCGGCTACAACATTAAAAACACCAGGCTACTAATATGTAGGTATTCATGTCGCCCAAAATGCTTGGACTTGTCAAAGCATGGTCTCCACAAGACTTCCAAGACTATTCTGCGGCATCAAGAACTGACCTGGAATCAGGGCAGTTGACAGATAAACTGATCTGTTTTATGGATCAGACTGGTCTTTTCATATCCTGCAGAGGACGTGCCGAAAGGACTGAGATCCGAGGAACTGAAGAGCCAAGTCATCTTTAAATTCTTTGGGTTTTCAAACTACACTACTCACAAAAAGTTAGGGATATTCAACTCTCTGTTGTTGGAGAACAGAATGATGCAGAATAAATATTTAACCATTGAACAATGCACATGTGCATTGAAAAGTTTAGAGAAAGTTTAATTCCGTTCACCTGGAAAGGTAGATTTTAGATTCATTCTGACATCATATAAAAAGCCAAA
The DNA here is from genome assembly GCA_023101725.1 of Atherinomorus stipes. Classification (NCBI taxonomy): domain Eukaryota; kingdom Metazoa; phylum Chordata; class Actinopteri; order Atheriniformes; family Atherinidae; genus Atherinomorus; species Atherinomorus stipes. Next base: position 1,120,056 of record JALJCO010009935.1, on the reverse strand, counting down.
TATCCTTAACTTTTTATGAGTAGTGTATTCCTTAATAATTTTTGCAGTGTACTATGGCACATAATCTTGCAGTCAAAGAATAACTGTGGTATTGATGGTTGTATGTGTTGTTTGTGCAAGTGATAGGTGGTATTTATTATAAAAACTTAGACCAAAGACTGTCAAGAGTGTTACTCTGTCTTGCCTTCTTCCCAAATTAACCTCTGTCAAGGTGGTAATGTAGAGTTAGTTGGGCTTGTTTGTCTGTTTACTTAAAAAAAAAAAAAAGAAGAAGAAAAAAAAAAGAAAAAGTTATGGACTCAATATGTGGAATTGTTTATTCATTTATACGAATTTGGATTTAAGATTGTCTTGGCCAGCCCTTTCTCATTCTGCTACATCCTTTCCATGGGTAAATCTAACATTTCCACCCAGCCGTCAACAATAAAAGCGTTATTATTTTACTACTCACATATTCATACAACCCCTGTCAAGACTTTACCTGTTCGTGTCCAATGGTAATTAATAGCTTTACACTTGTTTAATATATAACTCACACATCATCTTCATTCGCTTAAGAACTAAATTGTCATAAAGTGATAAGCACAAACACGTTAAGAGAATCAAGCATAAAGTTAGAATAACATAACACACACTTTGCTGCAGTACAGTAAAAGGAGGAGGAAGCCTCGTTCAGGTTTCCCCATGTGTCAACAGCAAGAATAAAATAACAGTAGATACAGACGGTTAACTTCATGATTATTATTTTCAAGGTAAATGAGCTTTTACAGCCTTACTGAAAAACGAAGTAAGCTCGAGTCGGACTCGTTTTTGCTAAAAAACAAAACAAAAACAAAAAACAACAAAACAAACCTGCTACCAAGAAGTTACTGAAGCTAATCGACTTGGTTATTGGCTATTACAATATAAGGAGGACCGCATCTTGTCGCAGCGATGATGAAACTTACCATACAATTTCCATTACTATGTCTGTGAGGTGTCCCGTGGAAAAACAAAGCTGAAGCTATCGAAAAGGGAAGTCTTTGTCCGCTAACGTACTGTAATAATCTTGTAGAAAGGAAATGTATGACAAACGACATTCTTCGTCTAGTGAAAATAAGCGAAGGTTAAAGTGCTGTGCGCTACTTGCTGCCCCCGTGTGGACATTGACTATAGCTGTTCTCACTGCATAATATGCACCTTCCTTGTGCTGGGCAATATTTCCTGTTCTAAACATGTTACTTTGTGCTCCTTCCAGCTTCTCCTGCATCTGTTGGCAGGATCTACTGTAAAGTAATCCCCTTACCTAAATGTATTGTCTTTTCTATGACAAATAGACAATTCCAATGACTGAAGGTTAATTAATGTCCAAATAACTGAGTGATACACTTTCAGCAACTCAGCCAGACAAGATTCTTACCTAAATTCCCACATTTAAAACTGTTATTCAAAAGAATCACATATGCTGGCTTTATAGGCAGTCTCTTCAGTTATATGAAATTAAAGATGTGGCAAATTCAAAGAATGTACATTTACCAAGATTCATACTCTATTCTGTATGATGCCTACATCCACATCTTTCTCAACTTACCTTGAAATGCATATCTTCCTTAAATGCCTCTAAAATGTACATTTAAAGAATCAAATACATTTATGTGATATGACAGACATAAAAACTTCTTAAGTGTTTTGCCTCAAATAAAAACAATGCCTCTCTCTTCTGCATAGAGCAAATGCTAAAATTACGACATCCTCCTATTTTAAGTTGGAGGCATTGATGGGTATTTATGGAAAATATATTTAAAATGTATGCTAATTATTCCACAACTTTATTACACTGCAGTTCATAATACAGTTCATAAAATCTCTAATGTATTACATGGAAAAATTAAATGAAAAATTAATACTCCTTGCAGGGAAGTTGAGTCATTCATTAAAATAACAGATATCCTCCCCCAGCCCATTTTTCCCCTCCAGACTGCCGAGAGTGATCTTACAGATAGATGCTGTGTTTTTAGCAATGATCAGAATTTACAGATTACTTTTCAGTGACCTGTTTGTCTAACAAATCAAGTAAATTAATGAATAAAAATATAACGAAATAATGTGTTTGATATTTTTTAAAATTTTATCTTGAAAAATAAAATAAAATAGAATAAAATAAACTGGCTCCATCGTGGTGTGTATCATCGCCTCATAGAAAGCGAGTTTCCGAACATTGAATATTGGGGTTGAATAGATAAATGGCCCATAAAATGAGCAAAATAAAAGTAAATATAAATATCTAGTCTGTTTTAATGGTTTTGTGGTTAAGAATTCATGTAGGCCTATTCATAATTTTCTGATTTAAGTTTTTCTATCTTTTGTCAGCTGTACACATCTAAACCTCTGTAAAGACAGCTTACCTTGTTTATATAAATGTTTCAGCTGAATAAGATGAACAATTAAATATTGTAGCACTAATTAGATAACTGAGGCTGGATGGCATTATTCATTTTGACAAATCCATTTGTTTATTTTTGCAAGAGAGGAAGCTCGACTGAAAAGGTAGATAAAAGAGAGAGAGAGAGAGAGAGAAAGAGAGAGAGATGAAGAATCAGGGGAAAAAAAGCCCATTACAAGCCGTAAATTTTATTATGGGATAACAGCACATAAAGCACATCTAAAATCGATGTGTCCAATGCACTTTTAATAAAGGTAATATTAAAGGTACAGTTTCTAAGTACAATATAACAACATTCATATTAGAATGAAAAGTATTTAAAAGACAACATTAAATTTCTTATTTTTCTTTACAGCTGTATTTACAAAATGAATCAAAATACTTATTTTTCATATTTAAGAATCAGACAAGAAGGAGCAAAACTACGCTTGTGAACAGACTACCTGCTAAAGAGAGTTCAAAAGAGCTGGATAAAAAGGTACATGATCATCTGTCCCCATTTAACATCAGTAGCAAACGTGTGACTTAGAAATTTGTGACAACCACACACTAGTTTGGGCTTTTCCAGAATTTGTACTTGTTTTGCATGGAAAAAAAAAATCACCACCCCTGCTTCACCCACCCTTCACGTGGAGTTACCCCAACAGACCGAGGGCACACTGAACACACAACATTAAAGAAATTCAGATGTGTTGTATGCCTGTTTTACAAACACACACAAATACTTAATATACAATGCATTGGGTAAATCTTCTGTTTGCAGTGAAATAAAAAGTGGATACCACAAACAGAAAATGAAGAAATGTAGGTTTTCTGTTCTTTTTTTTTCTTTTTTTGCTTAATCAGAAAAAAAAACAAATAAACAAACAAAAAAAATACATGTGCAAGTGTACAATTCTGTAATACTATCCGCGAGCATTTATTGACCGTTTGAGATCAACACAAAACAAACTTCCCAGCTTCTGAAACAAAGTGAGGGGTGACATGTACACTCAAAACAGACCATCTATACATTGAAAGCCTTTAACATGACCCACCGACCCATGTGAAAACAACTAACACATGAAGAAAAAAAAACAAAACAACAAAAACAAACAGAAAATTTTAAGCCTGTGAGGGTGAAATTTCACCCTCATGTACAAAATACATTGTCACTTCAGTACACGTCTGGAAAAACCACAAAAGAGAGACAATCAAAACCATGTATGCATTTTGTTACACCGAGAGGCACTCAGTGTGATACGCTGTGTATTATTGCGAGCATATTCTTACTGATATTTGCTACAGAGAAAAGAGAGAGAAGGTCGACTTTTGTCTTCAAATGGCAATCCTTTCATGTACATTTTTAACACTTTGCGTGGTGCAAAAAGGTTTATGCCACTGGTTTGAAGAAACCACTGGTTTCTGGGTAGTCTAAAATGGGGAATAACAAAAGCATACCGAGGCGTTATTTTCTGAAATCCAAGCACCACTTCCCTGCATCAAGTGAAGGACAATGCAGACACAGGAGGTAAATAGTATCTTAAAAACCTGACAAACTAAAGCCTCAGTGAGTGGTTTTTACAATCAGACAAAGAAAAAACACAATACTGCTGTTTCATTTTGAATATCATAAATTTTTCCACAAACCAGAAAAGCAACCTTAAATAGCTTGTTAATTATCAGATTCTAGATTTGCTATAAGTCAGAAGGAAATAAGTGCCTTATCCCAGGGCGAGCACACTGATACAGGTACTGGCTGGGTATCTTCTTTTTTTAAAACCACTATCATTTTCATTATCATTATTATTCATTGAGTCCTAATATTAATAATACATTAATAGGCAATTAAATTAATCAACTAATAGGGCGGCCAGGCTTAGGAATCAATACTTGGTTCACAAAATTAACTTACCTAGCACCACACATTAGGGCAACACAAAATAAATGTCAGCACACCCTATCTCTATCAAACTAATCCTACGGGAGGGAAGCAAAGTAGAAACAGTTTTATCGTACAATATGATGTAACTGATAAACAGATAAATATTTTCACTGGGTAGGCCTTAGTAGCAGTATTTTCCTCTTACCTATACAGACAGAAGTTACAAAGCTACCTTTATACATGTGATCAATAATAATATTAAATATGGTGAATAAACAGCCGAGAATGAGGGAGAGAGTGAGAAATTAAGATATACAGCATACAGGCCATGTCAAGTTCAACGTTCTCCACCTGGGAACAGAACTGGTCAAATATACAGATGAAACATAAAAACATCCACAAAAATCAACACACACACACACAAAAAAACCAAAACAAAACAAAAACCCAAATAGTGATAAATAAGAGGTGTATTTACATGCAGATGTTTAAAGACTATTATGCACAAAAGAATGAGAAATAATACACTGACATATATTATTGCTTGACATTCGATTATGGCTAAAAGTTGCTGTTCATTTTTTTCCTTTAAACTATATTCTTAAACATAATTTTAATCATAAATTCTTATCACCTGTGCTTTGGAGAATGAGTTTTGTTAAAATGCGACGACTGACTCGTAATTCTGGGTAAAACACACTGGCAACTTTGAGCGTGACATAACACCGATCTTTGCAATTTACAGTCAAACAGTGCTCTATTCTACAATTTAAAGCCCGGATTTTCTTCCTTTCAGGCCTTCGGCCCTGACTGATGACGAAGCAGGTTTTAGCTGTGAAGCCGGTCAATGATGCCTCACAGATTTCTGCAGACCTCTGAATTGTTGAGGGTGTTATGTCACTCTTCTTAAAACCTACACTTATTATGGATGGATCAAGCTCAGCATTACCAAAATATTTTTTTTTTCCTTTGATTCTTCTTTTAAAAAGCCCAAAATAAAAATCAAAACCTCCTTGTCCACATAACCCTATTCCTCTGTAATTATTAAAGCCTTGTCTGGGGTTTTATTATATTCACACTGAGAACAAACACATACACACACACGCACACACACGCTATTGCTTTTTACAAAACAGACAACATAGCAGAGACAGAAGGACCAGCACATTTTACTGTATACTATACACTGATTGAATAGCACACATAGCATCAATCCTTTTCTTTAAGTGGGATATTGCAGATGAGAATATACAGAAGAACATCACTTCAAGCCCGTGTGAAGGCAACGTTTATAGTTAGACACAATGACTGTTTTCTGTTCTCCTGTCTCTATCACAACCATACATGAGTAGAGAAATAAAATAAACCGATGGGGGCTTTCTTACTTCCTTTTATAAACAGAGAGTAAACATTATTGGCCGTGTGAATAAAAACAATTTAAAAGGCGGATGACTGCAATGTAGAGACCCGTAATTGTAACACAAGGCATATTGCTTGTTATAGTGTAGAACACATGAGCAGCCACTCAACTAGTTAGACTTGAGTAAAAGCATAACGGAGCGCATTTTCACATCACGTGTAAAGAACCCTTTTGGTGGCAGATCTTAGCTGTTCATGTCTGACTAAATACTCCACCGTTAATGTGACTATTGAGCAATATCACAACATACCAAAAATAACAACTGAATCTTTTTTTAAAGAACATTTTTGCAAACTGCTGAAAGGAAATCTGCCAATATTCCTTTTCTGTCTATACTTCCTGAAACAGGAACATGTTCATGTGCTGTGCCTAAAAGTTCAGCCAAGCTCCTCTTGTCCACTGAGTGCCTTGAAGAGATTTTTCAGAAACTCAAAAACAGAGCAGCTCCAGTGGAAAGCGAGCTACGTTTTCACCCTACCTGTTACCTCCCTGAGCGTTCCCACCTCATCCTCTTAATTGTTGCTCTTGCCGGGGCCACTGGGGCCTCTAACACCTGGATTGTCTAGCAGTGTTCCAGACTGGGTTTGTTTTGCTCTGAGACTGAGGTTAACTAGTCGTAGAGGGCTTGTGCATATCCAAACATTGGATCATAACAGAGATTATTACTACAGCATATCTACTATAACCCAAACGTAACCGATTTAGTATTGCATAAGAATATTTGGTTTTCTAACAAAGAGGGTAATCATTTATAAAGACCCTGATGACACCATTTGAAATCAAGAGTTTTTTTTTCTTGTGACAGGAATATGTTGTGTGCTGAAAAACTGCAGTTTGTTGAAGAGATGGGGTTTTCATTCATTTCACAAATGATCTACTTTTTTCTCTTTTTTTAAAACGTGGCTTGAGGCCTCTGATGGACATCAATGTAAAATTCCGAGTGACGAATTTTCAAATCTTTATTTCAACCACTTCGTATGGAACCTCCCTGAAACTAACAAACAAAACCGACTAAAATTAACAAAACCCGACGCATACAAACAAATGTCCTCGTAAACAGAAAACACAAAAAGAAACTCTTCCCTGAGGGGTGACAGCACGAAGCAGCAGCGCCTCGTACAAATTGCACGGCAGAGGAATGATGGTGTGCAAACAAAACAACAAAAAAAGAAAAAGAAAAGCTCAATAACTGGTTTCTATGATACAATTGGTGACAGATGTGTTAACATGCTTTGTTGGGTTTCTAAAGGGATAATTTTTCTTCATTCTTTTTCCTTTTTTTTTGCTCTTTTTTTCCCCAAAAGATATTTCTAGAAGCCGCTACTGAGATTGCTGGAATGTCTTAGGAGTCCATTCTACATTATAGACGAGTAGACTGGAAAGCGGAAGCAACGACTACTGTTTGGCACATCCAGGTTTTTTTCTTCTTTTCTTTAAAAAAAAAAAAAAAAAAACACTTTACTACCACACTGACAAGAAAGACACTCAACAAAACAGAAGCACAACAACAAAGCATTCTGAAAATAGCACTTGTCCTACCGTTTTTATGTTTCTCCCCTAATCATACAAACAACAGCTAGTCTAATTATTGCAGGGATATAGTTAAGTGCTACCTGACATCTTTTTCTCTCCCTCGTTCTCTTTCGTGAGTTTATTAACCAAAACAAGTTACAAAAATAGAAGCTTTACTACCAGACAAGGCTTTGAAAATTCACTTTCCCTTCGCCGTTTCTTCCGTGTCCTGTGAAAGCGTTGCTGGGCTGAGGCTGTGGTGAGAAGGCAGGAAGCCACTCTTAACTACAAAAAAAAACATATTTGACAGAGGTTCATAAGTGTGCTTCTCGGTTGGACCCTGGACCTCTGTCACACTTACTTGTTGTATTTTTAATCCTCCACTAGGTGGAACAGTTGGATTACAGTCTGATTTTTCCAGTCTGACCACATTGCCCAGCACTGGACTATAAGAGTCAAATTTTTACACAAAATGTAACATAGGGTATTGAAAATATGCATTTCTGTGAATATTTCAATCACCATATAATTAAATATTCAGATACTATGAAATCCAGAGCTCACAAGAGTATCAGAGCTGCATTTTTTGTCTTTCTTTCAATTTCCCTCTGACAGTTGCAGAGGAAACAAGTGAAGAGTGCATTTAACTTGCCTCCTCATCCACGCCTCTTTGATCACCATCCAGCAGCCACGCCAGCCATCCTAAAAGACTTTCTGCATGCTTCCAGACCCAAATCATCTGCAGCTCCCAGGACTAACGTCTGTGACCATGATTCAACTTGTATTTCTTGTGCACATGCAACACATCACTAGGTAAATATACAAGTCTTAAATTAAAGAAAGGTGTAAATAAAAGTGCCTTATCAATTCAACAATTAAGAATGGTCTAACTACTAATATACATGTTATTTAAAATAGATTCTATAAACATTACTTTTTTCTGTATAGTAAGTACTTATGACCATATACCCTGTAGTACATTATAAAACAGGTGGAATGGACCCTTTTCGTTGTGTTGGTGCCCTGTGCTTCTCCAGGGCACCTGTCCAGAGAAGGATTAATAGCAGATGGCCTTACATGATTTCACTATGCAACAATGGTGGATGGAGTCTTTGACAACTAAAATCATTGCGTTTTCATTAGAATTACCAGAATTCTAGGTTTCTTTTTTTTTTTTTTTTAAACGATTGTCCGTAGAGAGGCGCCGATTGCATCACCTTGCCAATGGAACCTCCCTCAAAGTTGCTGTGAGTTTTCATTCCAAGCACTGCGTCCAAAAGATACGACTGAACACAAAGAGAAAAAAGTGGCTGAACTTGACCAAAATGTGCGCTTTTATCAGTCACATATTTCAGTTTGGGGATAGTGGAGGATAAAAATGACACATCTGATCCTGGAAATACTATAACTGTTTAGGGAGTGCAACCTGGAAAATAATACTGATGCGGTCATCTTCTAAATGAAACAAATTTTCCCAAAACTGTCTCATCAGTTGTTGATATGCGCAAATAACTCATGGGAGTGGGAATGAAAATGAATGGAGAGTGAGTTTTAGTTTAGAAAAGCGCATAAGAGGGTCAAGTTCAGCCAAACAAAGGTTGTTTGTTCCTTTTTCCTCTTCATGTCCCGTAAGGTGTCGGGTCCCACATGTCTTCCAAAGAGAACTAAATTCAGTAAAGTAAACCTTGACAATCAACTCCCCAATGCCCTCCCCCTACAATGTAAAAGAAGAAGTTGAACAGCGTGCCATCTGTCCGCTCTGGTTTGTGCAGGGCACTGGTAAAGTGTCTCAGATTCCTCCTCCACATTCCCCTATGGTGGGCACACTGGCACCTGGCAGGGCTGCTACCCGTCAACGGGCATGGACTGCTCAAAGTCTGATCCAAACAGCTCCTTGTATAAGGGGGGAAGTGGGCACGCACAATGTCTGGGTATATTGCTTTGAAAGCTGTGAGCTTCTCTGTATGCCTACTGCACAGCGCTCGCAGTGTCGACACTTTGCATATCAACTGTGGAGAGAGAGGAGACGGGCTGTTTAGATTCACAGGGAAGCAAGGACATGGAGCAGTGGTAGTGAAAAAACATTTCTCCCTACAGTGTTTTCTGTCCCACACAGGGGCAAACAGACTTGTAAATATTGAGACAAGCACACAGGCACAAGGGAAACCTGACACTTTCTATTAAGGAGCCAGTACAGTTGATAAATTGCCACTTCTCTACTGATAAAAAGGCATTTCATGTCGCTTTATTAATGTTTCCCCTGAAATCTTAGCTTCCCCATCTAATGTACTAAAAGTGGTTTATGGTCTGTGGATAAGGAGCCTAAACAGTGGGAGATTATACTGCTACAAATTTAGAGCAAGCTTAACAGACAGCCACTTTCAGGGATAATAGATGGAGTGTGTAATGCACTGCATTGTACCTTTGTAAGTATACCATCCTCTCTGTGGTTCTTCTGCAAGACGTGCTGAAGGGCCAGCTGGATTTTCTGCTGGAGTTTCTCCACCTTCACCTTCTCCTGGAGCCAGGACCGGTCTGAAAGGTGAACAGTCACAATTTTATTTACTGTAAAACAAATGCGCACGTCTAAACCGGTGATAATAAAACCCAAAAGTGGTGGGGGCAACAGTGTTCATTGTTGTGGTGAGTGATAGTAGGGCTGTTTTTCCTCTGTGCTGTGAGTGACACCTACCAGCAGACATCAACACAAAGGCAGAGAACAGGGCGATCTCATCCTCAGACAGGTGCATAGAACACAAGTTTTTCCCAAACTCGAAGACGGAGCTGATCAAGTCGTCACAGCCTGCCACAGCAAAGGACGGAGAGAGGGGGCTTAGGATGAGGAAGAACCAAAGAACAACATTCACTCTTGATCTTTATTGGGAGAGAGGCACACGGGGAGGATAGAGGAAGGGGAAGGGATGAAAAGGAGCGGCGTGCTGACAGCACATGGGAGCGTCTTAAGCAGAACAGGCAATGCTTTTACTGAGTTTTGCCTCCCAGACGAGTCACTTTTGGCAGTTGGGTGATGTTATGCAAGCCAAAATGAGGTCACTATTGAGGCTTTTAGTTAAATCAATTATCGAGGACAGAGAGAGAGAGACAGGCGGATGCCACAGCAGCTCGGGAAGCCCATCGCTCTCCCTCCCCCGCCACGGACCCCTCCAATACCACTCACAGGACACTGGAACAGATGCACAGGCTCACTCATATACAAACACAAACAAAGTTATGGGGGATAGTAAACACACTAAAAAACAGAAATCTGTATTTTTACAGCCACTGTGGGACACATTTACATTTTTATTTGTCAATGAGGTAGTTGGAAACACAAGAAAATCCATGGTGGAAAATCCACGGTGGAAAATCTTCGTAATATCATGGCAGTGGAACATGATTGCTATTTGCTTTTGCATGAGATGTTTTATGTCAGACTATCAGAGATAGTTTTGATAGCACTCTCCCCAAAGACACTCCGTCTGGCTTTATTTATTCCAGTTACAGCAGCCATATGCAGCAGAGCCTCACTAACATGTCTGTTCTACCAGAAATAACCACTGAAGAGACAGAAATGCCAGGTGAGGAAGGGATGAGTGCTCAGTGTTTGCTTCTAGGCCTCCAGCATTGTGCACAACAGAAGAGCCGACTCTAATTTTGGCTGTTACGCCGAGAAGAGGAGGAAGACACTGTAAAGACACACACGTGCACCCACACACACACACACACACACAAGTGCGCGACTGCACCCACTCCACTTACCTAATGACTTGAACACATCAGGTCCGGCATATTTTCCATCAAAATAGACTGTGTTGTTTTGTGAGTCAAAGGCACGGCACATTCTGACAAACACAACTTCCAGAGAGCCTGTGGAGACAAGACAGGAACAAGATGCTGAATCTGAGCTTTGTCTCCCGTTTCTTTTCTTTTTTTTTCAAACACTTACACATCAGTCATGGATGCTAAACATGCGATTGCGCTTTGTGTTAATCTTCCACAACATGAGTAACAAAAGCACTTTGAAATAAAGAAGCTTGCCATCTGAAAAGAAAAAATAAACTGCCTCAGAGGATGAAAATATCATAGATAGAAGGCTATTCTTCCTCGGTGACATGACAGATAAAAACTACTTCATTCAGTAGTGACAGTGCTTATTCATACCACCTTTTATTTAGCTAGATAGGTGTTCATTATACAGAGCAATTTGTATCAGTCTCTGGGAGTGGATAAGAGGATCCAGAGTATGTAACAGAACCTATTATTGCCTCTAAGGGAGATGCCACTATTTTAAAATGACATGTCTGACAAGGGATCTCAGTTTATATTTCATTATTCATATTGGTTGTGCTAATGTAAAAAAACAAAACAAAAGAGAAAAAAGAAAGACCCAGGAGAAGGGTTTGTTTGCTGCATCTATCTGTATTTGTGCATAAATATAGGTGACAGCATGCAAAAAGCCACAGCAGTGTAACATGCAGTATTCTGTAAGCACATCTTAGGGGAAAGGAGTTTGAAGAGACATCTTCTGTGTCTGGGAAAAGTGAAATGGCAGCCGGCATGATAGGTACTATCAGAGCTCAGGAACACATGACTTATCTAATGCTGCGTCCGTCCCTGCTATACATGTAATGAACAGAGGAAAACAGGGAGACAGAGAGGGGAAACAGGCGGGGTGGGGTCTCCTGTCTGTGACACTGTGTGCATGGGAAGAAGAGAGCTTTGTGCAGTCAGGTCAGCTACACCCTTGTGACAATGCCAGGGAGGGGTGGTGGTGGTGGTGGTGGGTGAGTCTGACAGCAGCAGGCCATGTTGACAGGCTGTCATACCTGCTTTCAGCAGCACTATCTGATCGTTCTGACACAGCTCCATGAAGCCGTCGATGCGCTTGGCAAACTCCACCACATACTGAATGGCCTCTGTTATTTTGATAGCACACAGCTGCCACATGACTTCCCGGGGCTAAGAACAGATAGGACAGAGAATGGGTTATCTGCTTTAAAACAATGGTTTTTGATTACTGTAACTGCTGTGGAGGCTGAGGCCGGCCCCCGTGTGGTCAGGCTACCTTGTTCTGGTAGTTCTCCACCTCCTCTTGCAGGAAAGCCTGCCAGGTCATCTGCTGCAGCTCCTCTCTCAGGTATTGACATGTCTCCATGTGCGACTTTGAGATGTTCTGGGCCAGGTGCTCTAAAAGAAACACAAACACAAACCCAGAGGATCACCGATGAGATCTGCACGATACTCACAAGGCTATGTGAAACTGAAGACCTCACTGATGAAATATGCCACAGGAAAAGAAGATTTATTTACTGAGCTTTCACGAAGGAGGAGATGCGGATATGCGTGGGCTTTTTTTTTTTTTTTTTTTTTGACTGGGAAAAGGCTTGTTGACATTTCCTTTTAATGCCTGCAGGAAGCTCATAGCTTAAGGTTGAGGCAAAGCCAATCTAGTTATGACACAAATGCATGGAAAGGGGGAGGGGCGCCACGTTACTCACTGAAACAAAGGTCACATTTTCTCTGAGAGAAATATTGAGTATAAGAATTTAAATGGTTTTGAAAACACATCTGTTAAAAGGAGTTCCTAGGCACAGGGGAGCCTAAAAAAATGATTTCCCCAGACTCCTGCCCTGCTGGATCCTGATTGGCCCTAATTAATGGAAACTAATTACAAAAAAGAGGCTCTTTTAATGAGTGTTGGAGATGAGTCTCCAACCTCCTGCTATTTTAAGCAACCTTTGTGTCGTTTGCCCCACGGTTGAGTTGTTCTCCCCCCCTCCTCCATTTTTCTCTCTTTTTACCTCTCCCTCTCTCTCCTGCTCCTTACCAAGTTCAGCCATAGACACGGTTGGGGAGGTCTCTCCGTTGGTGAAGGAGCAGTAAGGGAAGAAGCCAGAGCCGGGGGCAAAGTCGCAGATGGGCTCCGGCTTGATGCCGTTGATGTCCAAGCCTGACTGGTCAGGAGATGGCTGGATGTCCAGGTAGAAGCTGCTGACTGCTGAGTCTGGTTTGCTGCCATCGGGGGTGTGACCATCCATGTAGCCGCTGAGGTCATCGTGGAGCTCTGTGAGGCCATTGGCTGAAAGGCCGTAGCTGGGAGTGAGTGGCTCTGCCTCTCCGGGCTGTTGTTGGTGGTCACGCTGCTGCTGCTGCAGCCGGTGCTTCTGGACCTCAGCGTACAGGCTGTCTCGCTGCTTCTTTGACATGCGGCCAAACTTCACCGCTGTTGATAACGAAATGAATTAAATGTGAAACACAGAGGAAGCAAGGAAACAAAAGATGCTATTATGACATTTCATATGCAGCGCCTCTAGTGCCTTCTTTGCATTTCTTAATAGCATCACAATCACTTTCACACAAACATCTACAGCAGTCATCAAAATTATTCATACCCCAACCATAAAAGAAGGAAAAAAAAAATCAGCTGTCAGTGAAATAAGTTGAAATTGACTAAAGTAATAATAAATAAAAATTCGATTAAAATCATGGCATTGATTTTGAATTGTGGTTCAACAGAAATTTTGAAAACAAGAACACACACAAAAAAATAAAACAAGTATATCTGCATGATGGGACTCCGAAGCTAAAACTTTGTTAAGCAACGCTTCGGGACAGTCACTGCAATCAGGTGTTTTCTACAATGTCCAATCAGAAGTCTGCTCCTGTTGACAGGTATTTTGGTCCAATGTTTATGGGAAAGGTGCTATAATGTGTCTGGGACAGTTTTGTTTATTTTTTTTCTTATTATTATCATTTTCAATCACAATTCAAAAACAATATCTTATTTCACTGAATTATAATTTTATAAATATTTATTTATTATTAGTTTCTTTAGTTTCTTGTTATTTGAATTACTATTAAGGTTTTAGCCTTTTATTTAATTGGAGGGTATGAATAATTTTGAGGACAACTGTACATCCATTTGATCTCACATCGTTTTTAAGTGAGTAATATTTGAATTCTGTCACAATTTAAGTGAATTAAATCATATTCTAAATTAGGGGAATGTCTCTGTCACTGAATCTTTACGGTTGCTTTAGAAATACAAGAGAGGCTACTACGACAACAACTTCACCTTATACTGTTGGGTTAATCCATATTAAAAAAAAAATCAACCTTGATACCAGAGTCTGAGACAAAGCTTCTTTAGAAAACAAAACTAAGGAGAGCCTCTAGACACATCATTTACCCATCACGTATAAACCACATTTCTGTGCAATCCAAATTTCCACCTATGTTTTTACATGAAAATTACTTTTTGACAAAGCATACTATTATTTCGTCAAAAATTGCTAGGAGATTGAGGCTAACCGCATGAAAACCATGGGCACTGCCTCCCATTCGCATCTAGTCAGATCAAACCCATAAATGTTTAGTGCGCTGCATTTTATTTCAACCATAATGCTGAAACACGGAAAAACAAGAGAGAGCAAAAACATTCCTGCACAAACCAAAAGCACATAAACTCTGTATCTTCCTTTAACAAAGTGAGTAGAAAATACAGTATTATTCCTCCTCATTTATTTATCTATTGGATCTTTTATACATAAGAACGGAAAAGTTGTTATCGGATTTTCACCATGGCTGTGCAGCCTTCATTATTCACTGCACCCTAGGCAACGGAAATGATTGCAGCTATACAGGTATGTTTTGTTGAATCTCCAGAGAGCGTGCTAACTTTTCTGATAACTCCATCAGCACATAACTTAAAACTGATCAGGCAGTTGTTCGATTGTAATGCAGCCTATTTTTGGAAATCAAAGACGGTGCTGCAGATTATGCCAAGCATATTTGGTTGCAGACTTCTGTATTTACTGCAGTTTGAGGACAAAACTGTTTTGCAGGCTGTGATGAACAAGTTTTATGGTGGCACTGTGTCTATGTGCAGTTCCGCTGCCATTCATAAGGCGTCACTTAACAAACTTGATCTGGCTACACCGGTTGCTAAATCCTCTACTTACCTGAGCTATTAAATTGGATATTTTCTGCATTATTATATTCTGAAGAACAAAAAACTGGGAGACGCACTTTTAAAACACCAAACTCTTTTTTCATATCCATCCAGATTGAAAAATTATTAAAAATCTTTCTCATTTTGCACAGAAACATCAGAGCCCATTGGTAGATTTGGGCCTTCCTGGTACACAGTAACACATTTTACCATCAGACCAGAATAAATGAGCTACAAGCATCATACTCCATTAGACTCATCTAGTGTACCAGAGGGACACAATCTTACATAACAGTGAGAAAGAAACCAAATAAAAATCATCATAGTCTAGCAGGATCATTAAAATTTACACAAACAAGCACAGAAGTATTGAGACAAATGTGGGATGGAACAAGGAGATAGGATAAGTTGCTGCCTTCTGTTTCAAGATTTCCAGACTAAACAGTGGTGATGAGAATGAGACTCCTTGGCTTGTGTTTTGGGGGCCTGGCAGAAAGTCAGGCGGTCGCAGCGTGTGTGTCTGTGTGTGTGTGCAGTGTAGAAAGTGAGTGGAGCGACACAGAGGAGAGTGCGGGCAGATGGGCTCTGGTGTGTTCAGTGAAGGTAAGAGTCACCTTCGTCTGTCCTGAGTGTGCATGTGTGCGTACATATATGACAGTGTCTGTGTGCGCGTGGCGTGTGTACTGCATGGCCACACACACACACACACACGCACACGCACACACACAGCATAAACTTACTTCTGCGTTCACTGATATTCATGAATATGCATGAAAAGTGAGTATGAAAAAGGGCCGGCCTCTGTGAGGGTATGTTTTTACCTCACTTCACATCTGTGTTATTCCTCTACATGTCTCACTGAGAAATATTACAGCTCTGCTCTGCTGTGAGAGAATCTTCTTAGTCCAGTCAGAGTTCAGGCCTGGCTGTTATAGCAGGATTTCTCCTGCAAACATCCCCACTTGTGTGCTCCTTTTACTGCATCTCATCTGCAGTTACATTATTGATACCCTCTAACAACCTTCTGGTTAATCAAACCCAGTTTCTATAAGAGTGACAGATTAGGCCCAGCGACATCGACTGCTATGTTTTCAAGTTTATATAGGTTCTTTTCAGATAAAATGTTGTTGTCTCCTGAATTATATTTCTGTATCTGTTACAATAAACACTTCAAAAAGATTAGAATAAAGTGATTAGATCATGTTATATAAGCTGATGTTTAACTGCCCTGAAAGAAAAGACAAAAAAAACCTTACAAAACAAAAGCATGATAAAATATAAGATCTTATAACTTGTTAATTGCATTTAAAAGTGTCCATAGCAGCACGCCTAAAGCCTGAAAGCACTTCAACATCGCAGATTCTTGCCCACACAGGGCCCTGATCCTGGGCTCTCTACCTCTCACTATCCACCACACCACCAGCTTTTGCTCCTCTTCCATAAAGCACTTACCATCTCGTGACATTCCCACTGCCAGGCACTTCTGCAGCCTGCAGTGCTGGCAGCGGTTGCGGCTGGTGCGGTCGATCAAGCAGTTTTTCTGACGGGGGCAGGAGTAGGCTGCATTGCTCTGCTGACTCCTCCTGAAGAAGCCCTGCACGAGAAAGGAGCAAAGAAACACCTTAGGTTGCTGGATGAACCTCTGCAGCTGGAATCAGCACCAGTTCATGTCTCCATCACGGCCTAGCGCTGCCATGATTTATTGTAAAGTGATAGAGAGTTTGTATATTCTCAGTGATATTTTTATCTTCCTGCTGCCAACCTGATAAATAACAATACAGTTGTGGTGGTATTTTCCGTGCTGTTATGTCGTACTGTCTGGCATTTAAAGAGCGCTGTATTTCACCAGTATGTGTAGCATGAGGGTGGTGTGTTTGGGTAGCCGTGATAACAGTGGATAGTATTTTTCTTCAGTGGAGTTATTAGTGTTGATTAATGCAGCACTGGCATGTGCAGTGCTAAAGGATTGCGAATGCACACCGACTGGATTCCTCATCCTTTGACTTAATGAATTGATTCCAGCACATCATTAACATGCCCCACTCTACTGCTCCACACACATATGTCTTAATTAGCTGCTCATTGGCTGTTTAATTACAAGAAAACAGCTGACAGCTGCCAAGTTGCTTTATAATGGAAGCTATTATGGAAACAGAGTAAAACTGCCAGTGACAAGCAGGACTCTTTAATAATGCTATGATTTATGATCCAAACTTTTATACTTGCACATATCATTAAAGGCGTCTCTGCCTGGACTAATTAGCAATCATTAAAGATAGATTTCAGCAGTTTATTCTGTAGTGTTTTGTCCAGTGTGCTTCGGTGTGAGAAGGAGGAGTGCCGGGAAGAGCGGCTGAAAGGAACCTCTTTCTGTCCCTCACAAACATACGCATGCACACACAGGAGCAAACAGCAAAGGTGCAGGCTGACTGTGGAATGCTAATGATGTGCCTGGTGACAAGCACAGTTACAAGAATACACTCTAAGCACAAAATTCCCCTCGCTGTGAATGGCTGGGGTATTTGAAACAGTACAAAAGGTGGCTTCAATAGAAGCAACACACTGTAGCAAACAGCCAACAATCTGCTATAATTCAAAGCACTCTCCTTTTGATCATCTTATTTCAAGAAGAGCCGGCTGCAGCAGAAGCAAGAGCAAAAAAAAAAAAAAAAAGGAAAAGACATGTCCCTGGGAGGAAAAAGACAGCGCAAGGCAGTGGAGTAACTTTGTCCCACTAACTGTGGTTTTCTGTGATGTCCTCCTTGGTGCTTGACCACTTTAATGATTGCACTCTGTGTTTACACTTTGCTGTCTTCTCTGAATCATCGTCAAACTTCAGCAACATTTTCAGACGTTTTTCCTAGCAAGCAACTTTTTTACCTTCTCAGTTTTTCCTGCCTTTCCCCCTTTCAGCTCCCTGTCTCTCTCACTCACTCACGCAGACACACCTTCACGCACACCACCTCCCATCACACTAACTGGTTCAGTCTTTTGATGCTTACCTTACAGCCTTCACATGTTATCACACCGTAATGGATGCCTGATGATTTGTCTCCACAGATCTTGCAGGGAATTATTTCGATTTGAGCTGCGGAGAAGAAAAGGAAATGAAAGAAATAAATAAATAAGAAAAATCAACATTTTGCTGTCACAAGTCACTGTACAACACACTCACCATGGATCCATGTTGGTACATGAAAGAGCACTGTGCTTCTAAAAACATCTCATCCGGTGGCTTTTGAATCCTCACTTCCACAGAGCATTAGCTGAATATCTAGACCGAGCTTGTGTGTGTGTGTGTGTGTGTCTATGTGTGAAACGAAGGATCTCATTTTAAGTCCCTACAAACAGCCAATGTAAACACAGTGTCAATTTGCATCCAGCACATAGCCTGCAAAAGGAGCTACCCACAGACTCTACTATTTTACAGTAGCAGTAATATAAACCTCGTGCAATGACAAAGTCTCATTTAGCTACATGAGAAGGTTTATTCCCTGTTGGAAAACTTGACTTCATGCAGCCTCTTAAATTTCAAAACCATAAAACCCCCAGGAGCAAATCCACTGCAGCCACAAAGAATCATAACATGCCCGCTGTGCTGGATGGAGTAACGGCAACGACTCTGTGTGTGTGTGTACCCGTGTGTGCACTACAGCAAAAAAAAAAAAGAAAAAGGAATGGGTTCAGTTGCAGTTTGGCTGTGGTGTTGTGTAGTTGACAGGCCTGTGATTCAGCCGCCATAGAGGACAAAAGCACTGAAAGGACGGGCCTCATCCATCGTTGGCCCTCTCCTCAGGAGCAGACCACAGGGCAACACAACACAACAGACAGAACACACAGACATCAGAGACCCAGAACTCCCAGCTCGTCCCACTGCTCTCAGCTTTATCACTGCAGCCACGATGCTAGATCCCTCTCCACCTCCACCCTCCCCACCCTCCAGAGATTTCTATCTCACAGCCCTCCTCCACATCTCTAACATCTCAGTCCCGCCATTCCAGCAGTGCACTACAATGCCAGACAAGCCCCCCTATCTGATATAAATCCAGGAAAGATCACTGTAGGATATTTTTTCATGATGTAATGTTTTTTCTAACCAATGCTGCAACCAGCCAATCAGAGCATATGTGCTGATGCAATATAATTCTAGACCAATTAAGGGAGAAATATTATGATTTGTCTTAATAGGGTGCAATAAAGATTATAACTCCTAAAAAAAATGGTGGCACATTGTCAGACTGTTACATCAGCTTTCCCCCTCTAACCAGGCATAACTGTCTGCTATAATGCCTCAGGTCTCTTCTAAAGACAAAAGGCTTAAAATATCTATTGCACACCTTAACAACCAACCTCTTTATTCTAGTTTGATCACATCAAAAGTACTTTTATTGGGGTTCAATCCACAGATCCCTGCCCATTTTAATCAGCTGCCTGGAAGCCTGTAATGTGTCATGTGGATAATGTCCTTGTCCCTGAGGCATGCCCGGGAGAGGCCCTTAACACAGAGCCTCTAATCCACCAACCCGGGAGCCACACTCTGTTCATTCAGGGATCTCAGTCTGTTCTCCTCGCGCTGCTGGAGTCAACAAGACCAGCCATGTTTACTTGGAATTAGCCTAGATTTTAGTAAAATGAACAAAAGGGAGTGGTGAAACATGCACGATTAATTCTCCTCCAGACAACACCTCCTGTGATTTGTGATTCTCACATACAATAGAGGGCACTGCACCTCGTCGCCCTGGATTAGAGGGAAATCCAGGCAGGAGGCGGGCTTTGACAACCTAACTGAGAGGGTTAATTTATAATTAATCTTTTCCTTACTGTGCACAGTTGCTTGTTATTTCATTTAGGTCTATCTCTGTATGAGTGCACTCTATTGTTTGTTTTTGTGTTCTCCCTGCATGAGCATTAGCAGTGCTGTGTGTTTCGACTCCTTTAGCATTTTCAGCCTCATTACTTACATAATTTGTTCTGACATGCACTCACAACAACTGAAGCGTGCTGTAATTATGACTAGCTGCGGTTATGGTGAGCTAGAAGTTGTAGTAACAAACCCCAGCCATTGGGTGGCAGTGCAGGGCTGTGGCTACGGTTGTCTTACCAGGTTAAGCCAAGCTTCCACCCACCCTGTCCAACCCACAGGCTTTTGGCTATGAGCTCCAGCCTCTGATAGCTCCAGGCTTAGACTGCTGCTAGCTTCCCCCACCCCCACAGCATAGCTGTGAGATGCCTTCATCTCTCCTGAAGAAGCAGAGCTGGCTGGGCGCTTGCTCAGGCCTGACAGAGGCTGTGCCACATCAGGTGAAAGCAGTGGGAGTATAGACACAGGGGTGCCAAGCTGGGCAACGCATGCATTCACACAAGCATGCTTCACAAAAGCCCTATCTGCAGCAGGAAGGCCCTGAGTGCACACAGTCTCACCAGCTAACACACCACAGCTTTCACTCCACCACTGCACAAGCCTCTAGATGTTCAGTGCACTCAGCAGTAAAAAGGGTTTGTCTCTGGACCAGCTGAGGCAGGCTTTACAGTTTTTGTTTAAGGGAAGGCATCAATGCGTACCCCACACGAGAATGGGCTGCTTTTAAAAAGAGCAAATACTACGCAATGACACAACAGAGATCAAATTTAACATGTAGTCACAGAGTCATCAAACACTATTTGTCCCTTTGAGTGATTGGCCACTGGGCTTCCAAGCTGCACTTCAGACACTGAGGATGATTTAAACTGAATTCGCACAGGAGGCTCAATCAAATGAAAAGACCTACACTTAAAGGCACTCCCAATCTGGCAGTCAATATCTATTGACATGAGCTGTGGTGTTAACTGCCTCTTGGTGTGAAACAGGCAGCTGCTGGCTCCTTTGAGCTTGACCAGTGCAGTGCTACTGATCCCATTCACCGCGCCTGCCTGCCTCCCTGCCTGCCCGCTTCCCTGCCAGCCAGCCCTGCCCGCTCTGTTTACGACATCAAAGCCAGGCACAGTTATACAGGCAGCCATGCTAAAGCCCATCCCAGCAGCCTGCCTTTCCTCGCTACACTGCGAGATGGCCTCTGCACACAGGCCACTTCAAAGACACCTGCTGAGATGCCAAGATTATGTTTGAATCACACCGCAGCAAAATCACACCCCGGACATTACCATGAGGGTCCAGCGGCAGCTCAGGTCTGATTTCCTGCTTGCAGCATTGCAACATGGCATATGTTCTTGCATAACGGGCACGGAAAAGAGAGGAGACGGTCAAGCAGAATGTTAAAGCTTGTTCTTTGTCTGTCTGCAGCAGAGCAGCTCAAGGACACTGATTCACAACACTAGCAGGCCCTTTGAGGGGATGACGTGTCACTCAGTGCACATGTACAATGGGGCAGTGAGGCCATTGCATGTTCACCCAGTGCCCTTCACTGTCTTCTCCACAGCTCTGAGATCAAGCCGTTGCTAGAACAGTCCGGCACATTATCAAAGAGCAGAAACATAACACTCAAACACCTACACCCAAAACCATCTGCTTAAAGCATTATTAGCAATTTACAGAAGTCCTGTGATATCTTGTTTTAGGGCTGGACGATAATTCAATATTGATATATATCGATCGATAGAGGTTTTTTCAATAGAAAAAAAAGAGGGTCAATAAAAGTTCAATATAGAAACACAGTTTTCCGCTGTAGCCTATCGGGTAGCATGATATTACAACCACTACTTCCACCAAACCAATCACAAACGCAGACCAGGCAAAGGCTGAATTGGAATTCAGTGTTCGTGTGGTTTTTTTTATGAGTAGGTCATTCAGCAAAAGCTTAAAGGGGAAGTTCAGTTTCTTTCAATCTGGACCTATTTTCCAACATGAAATACATTCATTTACTCTCCCAGACAGTTTTGGTGCAACTTGAATTCCTTTGGGAAATATTTAGATCCAATCCAGATCAGCGTATGTCCAATATAAGGACGAATCACCATAAAAAAAAAAGCCTCTTCGAGCTCACAGGGGGTCTGACTATATTTTGTAACAATACATTGGTGAAATGAAGGAGTTTGTGGCAGATAATGCCTTATTTAAAGGTTGCGCAAGGTTGCCCCATCACTTCCATTATATTGGACATAGGCTGATCTGGAGTGGATCTAAATATCTTCTGAAGGAATTCAAGATACACCAAAACTGTCTGGGTGAGGAAATGAACGTATTTCATGCTAGAAAATGGGTCCCGGTTGAAAAAAAAAACAAGCTTCACCTTTAAATGGCCAGGGATGCACCTAAAATGGCTTTTAATTTGATAATGGCTTTTTTTTTCTTTCTTTTTTTGATAAATATCGATATCGATCAATACAGAATTTTTTTTATCGATAATCTTTTTTTCTATATCGTCCAGCCCTATCTTGTTTAATAGTAAGCACTAGAAGAAAAGGCAAACACATTCCCTTCGTGTACTGAAAATAAATGCAGGCTCCTTCAAAGGTGTTACAATACTTTTTATGAAGTAGCTATATTATAAAGATGAACAATGCACTTAAAATGTAGTTTTTACATAGCAACCAGAAGTAATAATGCAGTGTAAACAGCTGATGAAAAACCAAACACGTATAGTACCTACTGAGAGGACCATGTGAATGTGTCCGCCTCTGTGTTCCATGTTCTTGTCAGATATACATAAAGCTTTAATTCTTTTGATATTACTCTGTGTAGCCTGCAAATAACACACACAAAATAAAGAAAAAGTGTAAATCCTACAGGCTTGTGCAAACATGGAAAATCTCTAGTCAAAATCTCCTGGCTGTTCCCACTGAACCCTTGGAATACTGACATAACGTTGCAGGATTAAGATTATCCCTTACATTACAGACCCATGCCCAGGCCACCATCATAATGCTGAGAGCTTAACCCATTACTCGATTGGACCATTAAATCAGTTTCCCATGGCCTTGTGATTCACAATAGATGTGCACAATAAATGAAGTCTGAAACCGAGGACTGTGCACTGTTGTGTATTAGCAAATGCGTTTTTCTTTTAATTTCTATAGGCATATTTATCTAAAAGAGGGCATGTTAAGCAGTTGGAGAAAACACATTGGCTTGTCTGTGTGTGATGGTGTTTGTATATGTGAGTGTGTGTCAGCCTTGTTGTGCCGACAGCTGTCAATGACAGAGTGACGCAAGCCAACGGGCTCATGTCAGAGATTATGTAAGGTGGACAGGGCACGGCTTCGTGAACAGATTCACAATTCTTTTCCCATCAGAAAAAATGTGTTAATACATTCTTCTAAAATATTTCACAACAAATGATCCCGTCTCTGCTCCCAAGACTGTTCTACGAGCCGCATTTTCTTAAAGAGACAGACACGGCATTTACATGTGGTCAACACACAAACACGAGGCACTGAACTGTTTGGCAAACACGCAATAAACAGTGTTCTTCCATCATTATGTGCATCAATTTATTTTTTTCTGCATGAACTTCCCATTTGGCAACAGAGATCAGCTGTCGGTTGATAAACAGTCTTCTCTAAACAGATACCCACAGCAGTCAGATGGAGCTGTAGAGGGGCGACAGCCTAACAAGAGACTGAATCAGAATTCTGCCTCTCTTCATCTGCCAGGGCTCTGCTGTCGTGTTAAGTCACACAACACAATCCTGTTTTATTCCCATTTATGGAGCAGAAGAAAGGTTATTTGAATGTCAGCGGTAAAGGACAGACGTGGCACAAAACACAGCCTGAACTGTATAAATGTGTTATTTGTTTCGAGTTGGGAGAATCTTGGCATTTTCACCACGCAGCAGAGCTACAGTATTCTATTGGCATCAGGTACTGAGATAAACCTGCAGGCCAAAACTATGCATCACCACTTCTTAACAGCTATCCTAAAGTCATCAAAAAATATTCTCAACCACAAGGATTAGAGTGAGGAAAGACATAATTAAGACATTTTGATGTCTCTATGTTGAATCTGGCTAATTCCCCTCCAATCATTTAGCTGCCTAAGCTGTGATCCCCCTGCACTAGAGACCAGCTACAGTGCAGTTGAAGAGATATTTCCGTTTCAGAAAATGGGCTTTTTAAGCCTTTCTCCATTATTCCTTCATAGCAGCGCAGTGACTTTGCTAAAGCTCAGGTCTGGACCATTGCCCTGGGCTGCTTTTTGGATGAACTCATGCGTACATCTCTGTGTTTGTTTGTGTGTGAGGCCTATTAATATTTCAGCACTGCCCAACTCCAGATGCCTGTACAACACAGCAGTGCCTCTCTCTTCATGTCTCTCCTTGTATTTACTTGACTGTTTTATTGAAGTGCATTCTGACACCCTCTATGAGGCGGAGCAGGAGAGGGGAAGATGTATTCCCAAACCACAGTACAAGACATCTCTCTCCATATCTCTTTCTCCACCAACATAACAGTAATTTGGGCACTAATTTATGTATTGTTATGGCAAAGATTGACGAGCTTCCTGACTGGGAGTCTGCTTGGTTGCACTCTAGGGGAAACAACAAAAGCCTGGGTTTACTGAGCAGACGAGCACCATGAAGGGTAGCATGTGTGCGGCTCTGACTCTCCCCTCCCTTCTCTGTCCCACCTGAGCTTGCATCTCTCTCCCCATCACTCTTAACTTCCCTCTATGCATCCTCCCCCCACCTATCCTCTACTCGTCTGCGACTACGGTGACAAGTGAAGTTGCGCCTGGCTGATGGAGACCGGAGGGCACGCCTCTTCTCTGCGTGCCAGCCTGTGCGCATGGGCAATGTGCACGCCTCGAAGAAAGTCTTGCACTCTTTACTCCGATGGCAAAATACAAACTCACTCATGTATTCTAGCAGCAATGGGGGGTGGGGGGGTTATACTTTATGGATAATTTTGTTTCATCTAATCAAATGCACTCTATTCTCTGTTATGCATCTTTGAATGGAAATAGTTTCCTGTGAACTAGTCAGAGTGAACTGTGCATTGTGTGTTCTTTGTGCATCACAGCACTGGGATGCACCAAAACTCAAAACCACTGAGGCTGAAATCACACAGGGCCGACTGATTGACTGGCGCAGGAGCTGCTGGTTGAATTCTAAGAGTTAGCTGAGGATCATGTGATGCTTCTGAGCCTGTAGTCTGGCCACTTGAACTAAGTAGGAAATGGTTAAAGGCTCCACTGTGGTGGAGTGCCTTAGTTAAGCACCTCTCAGCCCCCAAATCTCCCTGCAGGGATGGCAGCCTCGTAGGCTCCTTTAGAAAAACACAAGAATATATAAATAATGAATCCTTCAAAACATCCACTGCAATTACACGCAGAAACCTTTACATAACAACAAAGAGCCTTGTTCCATTGCACCAGGGAATTTGCTTCTGCCACACTGTACAACTTCCTTCCTCCTATAATTGCTGTATTAGTATGCATTTCTGTAAGACAACCAGGGTTCTCATGTGTGCATGGTGAATAGGATATTTTTACAGTTTCACACACTGAAATCAAAGCTTACATCCACACAAGTTCTTGCATGGTTTTTGTCAGAGTAACTGGGTGTCTTATATGTTTATTAAAGTGCACATTTGGTCGCTTTGTTTATGGTGAATATTGAGGGGAGTAGCGAGAGTGTGAGGGAGAAAAGAAGAGGCGGGAGGCTGGAAGTCCCGTCTCATGCTGCTGCTCAGGGTCAGTGGGTCAGAGGCACGCAGCCAGAACACACATGCAGAGCAGGCTGAATAGTTCAGCTGACAGTAATTGTCCCTCTGTGGTCTCTTTAGGAAAACATGTTTCCAGACATTGCAGAGTGGCTGCACGAGCCAGATAGTAATCATGATCTTGATTCGCTCCATCGAAGAGGGAAGCTCAGCATAAGCCAGTCATGGCACGAGTCAGTGTTTCCATCAGAGCTGAAATCAGCTGAAGCAAATGGTGGGGAGCAGTATAGCACAGACTTGTCACAGTGCAATATTTCTCAAAAAATAACAAGTGAGGGTGGATCCATAGTGGGAACTTTTCTTAAAAAAAGGTTCTGTTTAACTTTGCATGAGGGGCAGAACCACGATTTGCAAGTGATTTACTAAAAGTGAAAGTGCAAATGTCTGCGGGTGCAAACATGTTGGATATGCCCCTTTATAAATGAGGGTTTTGCATGTTTCGAGGTTTGCAGCGTGCCTAATTTCAAGAGATGACAGCGCAAAAGGAAATACAACCCTATGGAGATGGAGATATTAGCGGGAGAGGGAAATGAAAACATCATTTAAAATAATAATAAACATAAAAATGAAAATAATACAACAGGTATCCATGCAGTGCCTCAGAGGTGGCCAATTTATGAGGACATGGATCAGGAGTTGCTGAACAAATAAAACTGTCTGCAGCCTTGAAGATGGTCTCTGGTACAATACAAATGGCTCCAGCAGCTAGCGCAACCAGGACCACACTGTGCTCCTGTCCAGCTGCTACAATCTGTTAAAATGTGAAATTGGCAAAAGAGGGAAATAAAAACACACAATTAATGTATAATTATCATTAGCTGCAAATGTTCTGTTTGGTTTGTCCAGAATATTTAATGACTGTGTTAAATAGTGGTGTTTGCTGTGTTGATTGTTACTGAATTAAAAAATGAAAACTAACCTCACTGCTTGTGAAAAATGATTTTGAATCGGAGTTGTGCTTAGCTGCAATCCAACATTGTCCCCCTCAGCTTTTTGTGAAAAGAGCTGCCAGTTTGCACCTGCTTTTCAGATGTACTAAAACTACACGCAAAATAATTAACGCAGTTGTTTCAGGGTTGATAAATTGCTTTGCAAGTGCTAAATTAATATATTTACATTTTCTCTTCCCAACACATGCACAATTAAATGTAAACGCCCCATATTGCATATTAATTGCAGCCGGCGTACTATCTGGATAGGACGCGCTATTTTGCACCATTGTAATACGCAGCCCTTGTTGCACGCTATTAGTAGATGAGTTTGTACATTTTTTTGTGTGTGCAATAGATTGCTCGTGTTTTTAAACAAGCAAATCTTTGATAGACCCGACCCTAAGAGTCCAGACTAAACATGGAGAAGCAGCATTTAGGGGTCATGCTGAAAATAAGTAGAACACACTGCCAGTGGATTAAACTTTCTCCACATGTAGACACCTTTAAATACAGGTTAAAAATATTTTTTTTCTTCTGTACCAATACATGAAATCTGCACGTCTTTGAACTTATCTGTACTTTTCTCTGCTTTTAATCAATCTAATTTAATTTAATTACTCTATACAATTTCATTATGACTTTTGCATACTCTTTTTTTTTTTATATCTGAATCCAGTTCTGTTTCTCTTAATGTTCTTTTATGAATGCCCCTTCTGCAGCCCCCTTTAATGCTTTTAATGTTCTACTGTATATAAAGCTCTCTGAATAAAAAAGTTCACTGAGAGTGTTTGATTTTAATGATGCTGTTTGGTTTTCGTGAATGTGTGATACAAATCTGAATAAATATGGTAATAACATCTGCTGTGACAAGACTGACAAACCTTTCAGGTGGAGATGATGTGTGGCAGCTGTGGACAAAAAGACTGCAGAGAAGACAGGAGAAACAAGTGTCTGCTCTCACTATTTTTTCAGCATTGTGAGGAACTGTCAAAGTAAATCTAAAAAGTAAAACGCCAGTTTCTTAAATAGTGAAAGCCAGTCTACCTTTTTTGTTTGGAAAGTTTTTCTCGTCCCTTACTTATAAGAGTGAATGAATGCTGGACACAGCAGCACCGTTACTCAACAGTTTTCACTCTGATGAGCAGTACTGCTGCCATTCTGCTTGAAGGTCTTCAGCTGAAAATGAGCAGGCAAGGACAGGGAAGATGAATGACATCAATGGCCAGCCGATACTTCCAGGGACGTGTGATTGAGACAAATGAGCCTTGTTACATTAGCTGGGATACTGAATCCTGCTGCTCAAAGATCCAGAGCTTGATAGAGCTGAAACTAGAGGCACCCAACCTTTCTACAGATCACCGGTGTCATGGGGACTCAGAAGAGGAGCTTTTTTTTTTTTTTTCCAAAGTGCCCGATTTCCCGCACTTCTTTTCTCTTTCTTTAGTCCACATTTTCTCTTCATATGTACATACATGTAGAAGCGTCACTATTTGACCTTCAATGTTTTCTTTGTTTGCTTTCTCAGGTGCAGATAGAAAAGACAAAACTGTTATCTAATCAACACACATTCCATGTCAGTATCAGTCCTGAGAAGTTTTTTCCTTTTCTTGTCCTTTTTTTTTTTTTTTTTTTTTGTAATATCTCACCTACTGATAGCAAATGAACACTGACCGCAAGTAATTTTCACATTTCTCCAAAACTGTGCCAGGCCTCAGAGCCTTGTCATTTTGACACTGTGACTGTATAAAATATGAGATAGTTCAAGTTCAGAAATTAAAAAACAAACAAACAAACAAAAAACCTGAAAAATAATTTCTTTCTTTTTTTCCAGAAGCTGGAATAGCCAATTAATAGTTGAAAAAGTTATAAATGTCACTAACAGGGCCAAAAGTAGGCCAAAGCTTTGGATTTAGGTGGGTTGCCAAAGTGTCTGCACACTCATAAATCACTTTTTAATACTCATGTATAGAAGCAAACAGCATTTGATGGGATCGAATACAATAAACATCATATACTAGGTAGATTTTTTGACTAATCGTGATTAGGGAATTTTTTATATGTTGTATTTACAGATGCACGATCCAGTTTTTTCTGATCCAATCTGATACAGACACCTGAGCTGAGTGTATGGGCTGATACCCAATATCGATGGATAGTACTGTTGAATGAATGAACCACCTTACCATCTGAGTGAAGGCATCAGCTTTGACATAAACATTTAGTCTTGATTAAAAAAAGGTAACAAATTATCACAGAAATAAATGTACTTAATATTATTTATTAACAAATAAAGTGCACATTAGCAGCAAAACGAAAGAAACAACACTTCTCTGCTCTGTGTAATGACGTAACCGGTGTTGCAATTTGCAAACATAGAACTGAAGTGACTAGATCACTGTAACTGTATTGCTGTGTATGATATTAACAAAATAAGAAATGACTGGATCTGGATTTGCCTCATTAATCTGATAATCAATCCAGCTGGTCCAAATATCCAATCTCAGTACCGGAACTGTGCATCTCTTATATTATTATTATTATCTCCTCTTCTAACTGGCCTTTAATGGTTTTAAAATGCTACACTCTGTCAGAAATATAGCATCACTGAGCCTGAAACAAAGATGTGCAAAAAAAAAAGTTAGTATGGTCGTCCTCAAAACTATTCATACCCTCCAATTTAAAAAAAAATACTAATTTCACTCTGGATATTCAAATAAGAAAAAAAGTGATAAATAAAAATCTACTAAATTATAATCTATTGAAATAAAACAATGATTTGGAATTGTAGTTGAAAGAAAGAATTTTATAAAACTAGAAAAGCACTCAGAGAGCGAAGACCTCCGCCCAGCAGCTCTCGCAATGATAAAGAATCATTCAAAAAATTCCTGGAACCAGAAGGTGATCCCGATCACCACCAAAATTTAATGGGTTCGTCCTTGGGCTGAGGCTCACGGCTGGTGAAAATTTCAGGTCAATCCCTCCAGTCCTTTTTCCGTAAAGTTGCTGACAGAGAGACAGACAGACAGATAAACCAATGCTATCGAAAACATTACCTCCTTGGTGGAGGTAACAAACAAACAAAGCTGTCCCAGACAAATTGGAGCACCTTGCTCATGACATTGAACCAAAATACCTGTCAACAGGTGCAGAAGTCTGATTGGATGGTACAGAAATAACCTGACTGCAGTGACTGTCTCAAAGTATACGAATATATAATTCAGGGATGTCCGATATTATCAGCGGATATTGGGATTAAAATGGAATATCGGAAAATATCAGAATTGTTTTTTCGGACCGAAATTTCGTGAGATCTCGTTCTGTTAGCAGCAGTCCAGCATGCAGAAAAGTCCCTGTTATTCTGGAAGAATTTCATATATATACATATATATATATATATATATATATATATATATATATATATATATATATATATATATTCTGGCATGAACAAGCATCTTGGCATTCAGTACAGCAGTTGCTGAACAACTCCTCAGTCATCCTTCAGCTGTATCAGACTGAATGAAAGGCATTCCTAGACAACAGGGGTGCACATGGAGTATCTGCTGCCACACAGAGTTCATGGACTGCTTACAGTGTGTTAGCCACATTCCCCTCTACCGCTGTTTTCATAGCCCTACAAACACTGGCCTGGTTTTGTTTAACATGGCAGGATTAAGCAGCCATGCGCAAAGCATGCTTCCCCTCCTTGCTACCTTTTGGTGAACCAGCTTCCCGGTGAATATGCTGTGGTGATCTAATCCCAGTCAAATAAACAAGTGCCAAGATTAATGATTACATAAACACATCCCAAAAGCCCCGGAAAAACAATCAGCTCTTCAGCCCGTTCCGCTGCCATGCAAAGGCTCTTGGAGTCAGCTGACAACTAGTATCCTCTTCCCCTCCTGCTGCCTCAAAAACAACCATGAATTGTTTGCCTTTTGTTGCCTCATTAAAGACAGGAAACTGTCAATATTTTCTCAGAGAGGGAAAGGGTTCGCTTCTAAGCAGAGCAAAATGGTCCTCCACAGCTCTTGTGCTCTGCACTTTTTGCTTCTTGCTGCTAATCAAGGACACTACACACTGTGTTTGGTCTGCCATAATAACCATGTCAGTCTGAAGCCATAATGGAGGCAACATGGCAAGAACGAAGGGGAGGTCTTACAGTTTAAATTAATTTGCCAACTCTCTCATCATAAGTGGCAAAACAATAGTCTGTCTGAGTCATTGTAACAAAGGCAGTTGACATCAAGGGGAGACATTAGAGCCCTGTGCGCAGACATAAATCACAACCACACCAGACCAAAAGGGGCCATTAAAATGACATTAGGAGCCAGGACCACCCTCTCATTTCTGTTTAACCAGGTCTGGAGCTATAGGATGAGCTGCTCTGCGATGAGGAGAATGTAGCGGAGACAGGAGGGAAGATAAAATGAAAAGGGAAAGTAGGAAGGTGCGGCGCAGTTCACTGGTCTAGGAGCAGGAGACTGTGGATGTCCAACTGACTTGGGAGGCCCCTCTCCAGGAGGTTGCTCCTCAACATGAAGGCAGAGGCAGGACATCGCCTAATGAGGGGTGAAGTGGAGCCCCCCTGTGGGACCCCCTCAGGCACATTCATTAGGAGATGAAATAGCATTTCCCGCAGCAGAGCAAGTGTCTGCCTTGGCTCGGACATGTTTAATTTAGGGCCATGTGAAAACAGAAGGCCACACTGGCAGGTCGGCTACCACCAGTTCGGGGTGTCAGCGTCGCAGCACCAGAGAGCCAGAGCCTGACTTAACAGTGTACAGAGAATCCAATGACGTTTTTTCTTCCTGGTTGGAGTTTGATAAGACCTTTGAAGCTTGCAACATTCATGTCATTATGGGTCAAGAGCAATGATACTTCCAACTCTGGGAGAAAAAAAATCTCTTGTGGAAAGGCTGTTACAGTTCTAATGTATGGTTTATCACAACTTTCACTTCCTTCAATGCATTGCATTTTGTTGCATCTTTTTGGCTGCAGGCAAAA
Source organism: Atherinomorus stipes (assembly GCA_023101725.1). Taxonomy (NCBI): domain Eukaryota; kingdom Metazoa; phylum Chordata; class Actinopteri; order Atheriniformes; family Atherinidae; genus Atherinomorus; species Atherinomorus stipes. The sequence goes on along the minus strand of JALJCO010009935.1, from coordinate 1,088,292 downwards.
ATAATAGATTCATTTAGCCAGTGGTGGTTTGAGGAAGGGAACCAAGGATTATGGTAATGCAGCACTGAACGCTGCAAGCAAAATACAGTAAAAGAGAAAATTCTTCGGCAAGAAGCACAGGATGAATATCTAAGAGGTTAATTTATAAGATTGCACAAATCTGCATTAACCAATACATGTTGTAAGATGCCATACTGCACAAGTATATTATTCATAAATAAAACAGAGGAGACAATGGGTCTCTTTTTTCTGCTGTGAGAAGGTCCTTACGGGGCATCAGTACACAGTAAATCAGATACTGTACATGTCCGCTTATCACAGTCACTTATCCTTGTTTCTGATGAATCCTCACATTTATTAAGGCTGTCTCCTTGCCTTGTTAGATACGAATAACCAATCTCCTGTAATTAGCAACTGCTAACCTTTGGGGTGCTAATCCCCCATGAACTGTGGATTTGTACATCAAAGCCCACACACTCCCATATAGCTGGTGCTTGAAATTACACTCTATTTGAAACCTGCAATTATTTGTATAGCATGGATGCAAACAGTCTCCTCTTTTATGTCTCTAAGAATCCCGTGGGTTTGCAGTAAAGAATCCTTAATCCACTCCAGTGGAATCCAAATATAGTTAACACTAGCTCCCGAAAATATAGATGCACAGCCAAGTGCTTGCCGTGCAAGCGAAAGGGAGAAAGCTTTCCCTCCTTCTCTTTTGTTTATCGTTAAGATTTGATCTCTTTAGTAGATTAGATGCATCATATAAGCGATGGTTATTGCCCAGGGGGTGCAACACAAAGATACTTCAGTAACAGAGCATGGATGCATTGGGATCCTGTCCTTTTTTTACTTTGTAAACAACAGTTAAAAATCAACTAAATGGTCAACAGTACAACTTATATCTAGTTTTTAAACATAACACATGTCCAGGACTGTCAGTGGGGTGAATCCTGTTGAGACTCAGCTGCTTTTTGCACTCTTGCTCATTCAAGGCCAGACTAAATCCATTCTGCGAGGAAAGGGAGATTATAGAGTGAAAATAACAAAGATTGCTTCTCCCCCTACACACAATACTTATATACACACAAACTTGATGCTCCTGCATGGAGGATGCCTGAAGCATTTACCTCCTTTAATGAGAGACATGAGTCTCATGTATCAGTGATGCACAGCATGGGAACAACAGGGCTGGCTTTAATTCCATCAATCTACTGTATTTATCCTTGTATCACATCAATACCCATCAGTTAAGCAGGATGGGATAAACCTTGTCAGGCAGACTAAGTCGGGACCATACTGCGCTCACTAAATATGCCGACTTAAAACTTCAGGTGAAAACGGTTAAACACAGTCAGCAACAAATTTAAGACATGGGTTGCAAGCACAGAAAAACAAAAGATCACAGTACATTGTGACATGAAGATCATCCTTCCTCCACTTACTCTAGTAAGTGATTAAAAAGCTATGAATTAGCAATGATGCTGTTAGGTATTTAGAGGAAACTATACACCTCAGCTGTCACCTAAGCCTCTGATGGAAATATCTTTACTTACCTTATTGTAACAAGGATCGCGCTTCTTTTAGCAGTTTAAATGAAAAACTGACACCCCACCTTCTAACGGCTCACAGAAAATGCATGCATAATTGTGCATAGTGCTATTGAATGACACGGAAAACTTGACTGTGACAAGGAGAACTGAGATAAAAGTCGTTCTGCTGTGTTTGTATATTGTACTGTTTGTGTGAGTATGCCCGAGCTTACTGTAAAGCATGTGTAAATCTGTGAGCAGAGACGGAACAGTGTGTGGGATCTTCTGAAGCTCTTCTGCACATATGTGCAATAATATAAGATTTATCATCAGAAAAAGTAACATATAAAAGACTTGGAAGATTGACTTTGAGCGATGGCAATACCCCTACAGGCGGCCAAATGATGATTTATATACTTTGGCTTGAGAGTGCAAGGGGCAGTAATGTATATATCTATGGTCGCCGAGCTTCTCACTGCAGCACAGGAGAGACTCTGAGAGAATACATTTGGTGTAAAATTGCTTCATCTGTTTACAATTCCATTTGGAGTTTATGAGAAAGACAGGCAAACACAGCCTGATATATTGCCCCCGTGTCACGGCATGGCAGGAGCATCCACACAAAGATTCATCTCTCACTTAGAAGCCAAATGATACGTCTAATTTGCTGCAAGCACAGTTATTTTTAACCTCTCAAAGCTGTCAGATAATGGAGCTTGACTGTCAGCGCTGGCGTGTGTGAGTGTGTTAAAAGGTTGCAAACTCTTTTCAATTTACCATTCCCTTTGAGGGAATTACAAAATGCAGACTCCCATTAGTTCACCTGATTGACATTACTTTTTTCTTTCATCAAAACCAAAGGAGCGGTTCAAAAAGAGTTGACGGAATTAAGATGGATGCATCCAACAGCAATCTAAACTTGGTTTTCACACGAATTGTCAATAACCGTGAAGGCTCGAAAACATCTCTGGAAGTTTGCCAAGTGACGGTTGTTTTTGTGGTTAGTAATTGGACAGCATTCTGCCTTTCTTTGACTTGAGTTTTTGTGCACAATGCTAGAGTAACATCATGTACAAATCTGATAAATCACCTACCCTCTACAACTGCTCCTACATTATTCAGTCTCCATTTAGGAAGGTGAGTCACAGGGTTGAAAAGAAAATGTGGTGCTTAATCTCCGGAGCTTTTATTTCATTTGGACATATCTCCCCGACAAGAAAAACAGCTGCTTATTTCCTGTCTTCTGTGGTTCTTTAGTATTATTATTTTTTTGTGGGGAAGCCACTTAAAGCAGAACTTCAACACTATTTGACTACTGGAAAAACCATTTACATAAAGCCATTGGTAAGTCCTCTTAATCAATGAACTAGAAATTTTATAGACATTATGTCTTCCAGGCATGGGAACATCGTAAAAGGCAACAAAAAAGACTGCTTACTGACAGCACACTGAGTTTTCCAGGCTTTACTTTCAATACATCATCTATAATTTAACTCCATTACTAATTAGTCATTTATTTAATTCATGGGTAGCAGGAAGGGATGAATTGTTTGCCTCTCACAGCCATCTAATTCTCTTACTGTAAATAAATCCACTGTCCCAATAACCAGCTGACCTCTCATGTTTGCTAACTCCAGCTTAACTGCATGTTATGTAAGAGAATTGAAGGAGACATGAGGAGAATGAGCTCTGCTCGCTTTGACCATGCCAGAGCAGGCAAACGCCCGCTTGCTTTTAGCTCTTGCAAAAAGTACAGCAGTCAGGGCAGAGTGACACTTCATATTGATCAGGTCTGACTTCAGCTTTAAGGAAACTCAAGCTTGTGAGTCACACTCAGGCCACAACTCCAGCTGCTCTCGGCCCTGTAATTACATGACCAGACCACAGCTCAAGTGACCTGTTATAAAATAGTTCCTGACCTCTGTGTCCAACTATAAGCTGAGGTAGCTTTGCCTTAAAACCCGACTACAAGGTGTAACATCCCATCAAAAAAATAGAAAGAACAACAAAGCCACAACTTATTATAATTACAATCTAAATCTAAAAATGTCCAGCTGTTGTGTCAATTTCCATTCAAGAGTCACATCATTTGATGAGGTGTGACAACTTCATGCAGCTGCATAGGTGTTTTGTTTTTTTTTTTCAGACAGAAAAGTAGATAACCAAATGCTGTGCTTGTAAAGAAAAATCAATAAATGTAGGTGCTCCCAAAAAAAGGCGGATCATCTTTTTCTCCTGCAAAAGATTCATGCTTATCAAAACAGATTTTTTTGCAAATAGGCTGATGCAGAACAATGCTGTTCTTGCTCGAAAAAAAAAAAAAAAAAACTGCTGAAAAAGCTTTTATGTATTCTAACCAAGCACTGACATGTCATGCTGTAGCAGGTGAGCAGCAAGTGTACTGTGAATATGTTTCCATATTGGCAGTGTCTCCTGCCTCACTTCATAGGAAGCTGAGCTTCATACCCAGGTGCCAACAGCAGTGCTCTTTAGGGGTTACATAAGTAGTAGCTAATGGTGCTGGGTCAGTATTTGGGAGCTAATCCTTGGAGGCAATATGAGCTGCTACAACAACTTTCAACTTGTTGTCTCCGTCTATAAGGAAACATGACACCCTTTATGAATTGAAACAAACCACACACAGTCGGTACCAACAGAAATAATGATTTCATTCTTTGCCTTCTTGACACACCAGTTTTATTTCTGCCTGTTCATTTGGCACAAACATCATCAAATTACAAAGAACAAAAGGCTGGGGGAATTTTCAAGCAAACCCTTTGCAGCTTTTCTCCGTGCTCGTTAAATTACAGAAAAGGCCACAGCAGGGGACTTCAGAACACAGCTACCAATCAACCGCAGCAATTCTCCTGTTGTGTTTGTCAACACTGCTGTCTTGTGTAATTGGCATAATTGTCAGGTTAGAGCTCGCAACAAACTGGGCGTCCTCTTGGCGAGCTCGGGCCGTGTCATTAAAGGGACATGTTTCTGGAGGCACTCCCGGGGACACGTAACACGCGAGCATGTTGGAGCGACAGTTCGCCTGATAAAATGGCTGCCTCTTATCTCTACTATGCATATGAAAGGCTTATGCCTTCTCCATGACAGATTCTCCGCCACATCACCATGGGATTTGCCCAGATACACCAGAACAGACGCAGGGAGAAAAACAATGTATCACTCATATAGCTTCCTCTCAACACTGTCAACTGCTAGCATGTGTGTATTCTTGTATGTCTGAGCACATACATTCCTGCTCACTTGAGAAAAAAAAATACAGTGAGCACGAAAACACACCGATTCAGTACCGTCTGCTATGGATAGCGAGATGCATGTTCCCTCTTGCACAGCAATTCCCAGTTTAATGGCAGCTCAATGAACTTGGCAATCCTGGAGCAAGCTTCAATTATCTTGATAATCTGTAATGACTATGTGATATAATAATGATATAGTATCTATAATTACCATGATGATGTGGGGTGGAGTGTGCTGAGAAATAATCATTGGTATCATCACCACTGGGTAGCAACATTATTAATCTGACAGCACTCATAAAGCGCTTTGTTTGTTTACTCTGATTGCTCTTTTACAACCAAAATAAACAACTTGGCTCCTTTGAGTTACAGCGGTATAATTTGTTGGAACAGCAAAGGCATTTATCTATAAATTTATTTTCAATTTGAGGTAAGCTGCAGTCATGAAAGCTAAATCACTACCAGGGAGAAGATTATTCTAATTACTAACCAGCTGTCGCACATGCTGCATGAGCACAGGATGTGTCAGAACACAGAGCAACCAGTAATCAGTTTCACAGAATCATTTGAGCACTCATTTACATCTTGCACTAGATGTTAAACATGAAATTGTCTTGATTTGTATGGTAATTTTGTTAAACTAAAAGAAGCATAGGCAATAACATGCCATGACTGAATTTAGAAACACAAATTTTATGGTCAATTTGTGATGCAATCTTAAAAGGTGAGTGTTTGTTTGCAGCTGTAATAAGCCTGGTGGCATTTTAGATTCGGCTGGAATTATAGCGAAAGATATACTGACCACCTGGCAGAATAGAGCAGAAATGCAAGTCATATAAGGACTAAAGTGGGTAATGTTTATTTTAAGAAGTGAAAAGAAAAAAAGTAAGTCTGAAGGTATGCAGTGATTTAGTCATGCAGTAAGCTGTAAGGCAGAGTAGAGGAATTTTCTCATACGATAGTCTGTCTTTTCCAAGCTTCAGTATATCTGAATTAGACCATAATGCAAGCGTGGCTTGGTCCCTAGGGTTTTCTTTGCCATTTGCACTGCTAGCGCTGCAATCCCCCTGACAGGCCTGTTTATGACTGCTCTGCTATCAGAGGACTGAGCAGAGCCAGGGACGAGCCTTCATTAGAGATTAAAGTGACCGTCACAAAGTCCAAAATCATCACTGCTTCCCACAGCAAGGCGAAGGGAGACACTGAATGGGCTTAAGCTCATGCATCAACAACAACTCAGACGGATCCTCTGCTTAGCGCAAGTTCCTTTTTAATTTCTATAAGCATTCATGAATGACATTTAAAGACACTTTTTAAATTGGCTACAATCAATCTCCTCGTGTTCATGGCTTTGCTGTGATAAAACAGACGCAATTTGGCAGATACCATGCATGACATTACCTTCTAAACACAGCGGTATTTTAAGCCTCTTTCTGATTTCATATCATGCAGTTACAACAGGCAAACACAGTACTGCATCATTTGAGGATCAGACCCAATTTTGCACTTATTAGAGATACTCTGTATGGTGTCTGCTAACTGCTAAGCTTAGCTGAACTTGCCTTTAGCAGTACACCTTATCCATCCCCTGACCCGGATCATCTGGATATTATTACTCAAAGGAATGAATGATATGAGACAGAATATGTGCAGCTGGATGAAATTCCTGGCCTTTTGACCATAACCCTGACCATAATCACTACAGATGCCTTCCCCTTCTAGCCATTATATATTCCCTGCACTCCTCTGTCTTTCCCATAACCCTGCAAATTCAAACTGAGAAATTTTACTCTACAAGGGAACTGATAATTTTTCAGTGGGAATACAGGAGGATGAGTTTAAATTCAGCAGATCTGTGCGTTCTTTTTACACCTACACTGTAGGTAACAAAGAGCACTGTAGCGCAGAAAATAATAGCAGACGGAGGTTAAACAAAGCAACAAAGCCTTTATACACATTACGGCATTCCTCCTCCATCAAAATTCTTGCTGTAACTCCAGAACAAAGCAGCTATTCTCCGAGGAACATGAAAGACAGACACCTGTCAATCACTGCTCCTGCGACTCCATATTTCCTGTGTCAGAGGCAGCAGGATGGAAAAATGTGCAATATTCTGATAATATTTCATGCAAACTAATGCAAGTCAGAACACTTCCCTGCTGGCCAGAAGGAGGGGGAATGAGAACAGGTAATTATCGGATTGCCTCAAGGCAAGAAATGATAGAGATTGCAGAGAACGGGGATATTTAGCCCTGCTAATGAAGGCCCATGTTTTGGGAGCACCGGGAAGGGGAAGCGAGAGGAGGAGAGATGGGCTGGGGCTCAGCAGGAGGGAAAACCTGATAAGACGAACTTACATAATGGCGGCATCCATGCCCGACTTGATGTTTGGACCGAGGCTGGGCAATCTATGTCTCAAAATAATAATATACGTTGATTCACACGAGGTGCACTTTGTGGACTGGGTGTCTTGCTCATTTACAGCAGCCCAGATGCAACACTATACTGAAAAATACCCATGACAGCTAAGTCATTATATGTTTAGTATATCAGTTATAATAACTCAGAGACAAAGACTTGAGTGAGCGAAGGATCACTCCCTTTGGCCCTGCCTACTTAACCTCTCTGAAGGGTTTATGTTTGCCCATCTCAACGGCCTCACTTAAAGTGCTGAAAAATAAAAAGAGATTGCTTATTTTGTATATGCAGCACTTCCCCCGGACGGATATGAAAGTTTAATCATGGCATTAGGATTCACAGGCATTCCCTTGCTAGACCTGCTTGCAGACATCAGAATTGCTAATTTGCCGGTTAGCCCAGGAAGGGTTGGCTGATGGTTGAGGAGGGGATGAATGGAAACAGGAGTCTGATTTGTCCAGATAACCTTGAACCCCAGTGCTCAGCTTCCTGTGGACATACAGAACTCAATCAGTCCCCTTTTATCATGCTGATCTGAACTGCTGTCCGGTGCAGCAGCCGGCACAGTGCCACGCTCGCTCTTACCTGACTACTTACCTGAGTGTGATCAACCCAAATCATTTCCTGCCTTCTCTGACAAAGCCATTAACTCTAGCTAAAATGCTATGAATAAATACAGCAACATAACTGCTTTAAAGACACTCCAGGCTTTGCAGTACAATCCCAATCAGATATAAACTTGAAGCCAAAAGTAAGTAGTTGACAAAAATCATAGTAATTGTGGCTCAGTTTCTAATCAGGATAATTAATTTTCATTGCTTGTGATGAGACTCTACCGGAGGCATAGGCATGATAAAGAAGAAAGGTCCTGACAGGGTTATGAGTCAGCAGAGATGTGAAATTCAAATTAGCCAGGCTAAGCAGTTTGGAGCTGATGTTGATTTGAGTAGACTCTCTGGTCAGCCCTACAGTACAGTACAGAAGCCAAAGGCTGAAAGATGGTGGAGTTACTCACGGACTCAGGTGCTTTATCAGCAAACCTTATATGAGGAGGAAGCAGTCATTACTGTAAGCTGCACTTGGGCATTTCTATTAATATTATCAAACAAGTGGAGATGCACCAATTTGCTTTTTGGGGGTTCGGATCCGATTCTCATAACTGAAATTGGATATCTGCCAATACCGACAATTTCAAATACTAAATCAGTTTACATGAACATTACTGTGATTATGCTAATTATTGCTGTGCATTACTTCTTAATAAGAGAGAAACCTATGAATGAAATTAACCCAATTTAATTGTTTTCCAAAATTTACAAGAAAAAACCTTCCAAAGTAGATGAAGATATTGTCTTTTAAAATCTTAATTAAATCAATATATTTAACTGATTACAGAAATATATGAATAAGTGGGAAACACTAGATAGGCTGACAGTGGTGCGGACAGATTGTGGTCGGCAGTATGGGCTCAGAGGGTCCTTTCTGCTGAAAAGGACTTCAGATCATTGAAGCTAGTATCAATCTGCCTGGAGCATCCTCATGGAGCTGATTTCCAAGTACTTTCAGTTCAGTTTGAAGATGCTACAAACAGGACTGTGCTAGCTGCGAATGTTTAAAATGCTCCACAATTTTATGTGCATTAGCGACAGCACCGCTAACATTGCACTTTAAAATAAACCGGTCATGCTCAATAAGCTGCAGCGATGAGCAAAACTAAAGATTCCCACGTTTTCTTTTACCTTCTTCATGCGAGTTGCACTGCCATACAGGATTGCAGCATTTTAGCTAGCAGACTTTTCCAGAATTATCCTTGTTAGATAGAGGCTGATTGCCCAGGATAATGAACTGAAACAACTTTTCTGTGGGATAATTTGTTCGATTTTCACGGTGTCTGCTGGAAGTTTAACACTCCGCTGGAACTCTTTAGAATGCCTGCTACGTAGGCTACTTTTTTTCGTTTATTTTCCTTTATTACTAGCTAAAGTTTTTAACCTGCAAAAAATTGGTCGTTCACACATTTTAAGTTGCTGTCTTATGTTTCTAGACTAAAATATATCCACGTTGGTGGCATGCTAATTTAATGAAAGGAGCTCAGTTCCCATCAGACTTGTAGGTGCAGGTGTACAGTAAAGGCGCAGAAGACGGATACGCAGACAGACAGACAATTTCGTCCATCTCCTGTGTCGGTTATGCACGTAATTCGGTTAGTTTTCGAGGGGCTTGTTGGTCTGTCACTTGACGCAGAAGACGGAGCAATACCACCGGAAAACGCGAAGTCAGCGTTGAGCTGTGCAGCTAATATGCAATAAAAAAACAGAGAAGAACAACAGGAACCAGAAGAAAACACAAAAACTGGCAATGCCAAATAGCCCAATGACAGCACCTAAGAAAGAAGACGCCAAACAAACAGAGAAGAGGATCTGTAGACATGAGGAGAGGCTGTGTGAGTGTGTCTGAAAATACACTCATATCTACATTGCTGACACCAAGTGGTGTAAACTGACATCAGAACAGGGAAACTAACTGTACTCAGCACTGCCGCCTCATGGACAAACTGATATATGAACCATCAAAACGCAGAAGACACTGTAAAGTATGAAAGCGACTACGCATGGCAACGCATGAAATGGACGTCCCATTTATGTACGTAAGGGAGGATAAATGTACTATATTAAAAACTTGGGAGTAAAAACCAAAATTGTATTTAATTATAAACACAAGTTCTTATGGATATATTTCATGAACCGATTCTGCATAAACATATTTTATTAGGCTCAAATCTGCACAATACTTATAATTTGTAAACACAGGATCAGAAAGGTCCTGCTTCGGATTGGTGAGGTGGATCGGGGAATTATGCCAAATATCTAATCGTGAATCAGATCAATATCGAAGCCCGATATCAATCTTGGATCGGACTGGTCCCACAAGCTACCATTTCCATTCCTCTCTCTCATAGTTATCTCTATCTTAAAGAAAAGTGTCTGGAATGGCTGGTCTGAGTCCATCATGAGAGCCAGCCTCGTGTTATTAACTAAATCAAAGTGGAGATCTGTCATTGGCAAGGAGAGATGGAGCAGCAGGAGCAGAAGTCTTACTGTTTTCTGTCACAGCCTCAGCTGTGTGCACACTCTCTCCTTGCACACTGCCATCTTTCACTCAGCCAGACACTCGCCTCCTCGCCCACTGTGCCCACCAGGCCCGGGCAGCACGCAACGCTGCAATAACATCCATTTACTCCCCGCAGGACTCCCGTGTATCTGAAGTGGGCCTGTCATTGAGACCTATTTAGGTTTCACTGCGCTGAATGCCAGGTTAATACCTGTTATTTTCGTGAGCTACGCACACAAACACGCACAATGCATGTGATTAAATGCTTTGTGTAAAATCAGCTTTGATAATTTCTCAGGTAACACCTTGTCAAGCCGACTAGCTAGACGTGATGGAGGGTGGTAATTGCATCCCTGCAGTGAGGCCAGAAGCCTTTCAGTGTACATGTGGAATTAGTCTTTAACATGTCCTCAGGATTCAGCTATAAAAGCTGAAAAACACACGCCATAATATCAATACAGCATATTCTGTATGTACATCTGTGAGTCTTGTGTACTTAAGTGCTTATGAGCTCAAGCTGTGGGGGCAAACACACAATAATCAGTTAGGAGAGGGAAGACCTGATGACCAGATACATTTGCTCTCCACAAAGAATCCCACCTCCAACATCTTAGCCTGGAGGCAGATTTAATGCTAACCTGCAGATGCTGCCTTTGTCTTTGAAGTGGAGCGATGGATGCACCAGAACAGATGGAGATGTTGGATGCTTTCAGGAATTATTAATGGCACGCTATGATCCCAAATGACCTTCAGCAAATAGTCTCCCAGCACTGGAGTACACAAGCAGCTCTGCACATCCATATTGTATTTGGACAACACACCTGGTTCAATGAAGAAAACACCAAGCTATCATTACTGTACTTTAAGCGCAACAGTCATCCATTTGGGAAGGTTTGCTTACCTTTCTGTTTCTTTTTAGCACCCAGTCACATTAACCACAATTGTACATTTCAGAAATAGATCTGAGATTTATGCAGCAAACATACTAACTCCAAAAGTCCTGTTTGTTTTGCCAACAATAGAGCCACACACTGGAATTAATCTGCAGAAAGCTTTTGCTTTACTTTAAAGAATAAACCCTTCATCGCTGCAAGCTTTTGTGATTGCTAAAGGGATCTGGGAGTACAACTGTGACGTGAAATTTATTTCACAAACTACCTAATTCCTCATTTGAATGAAAGTACTTCACGTCATTAAATTACAAATTTAATAATGTTAGAACTTGAACATTGTTTTACAAAAACTATGATGAATTTTGTCCTTACACATTGCCTGGCATGTTTCAGATTACCTTCAGTTCCATTTTACTGTTCTTTGCCCTGTAAAACAAAAACTACAAAAAAATATTTTGAAAAAATAGTTTGCATTTATTTTATTTATCTTTTGCAATTTTAATTAAAAAACAATAATAACAACAACAATAATAATAATACTTGAACAGAATCTACCAACAAACCATTTGTCCTCCTCATTTATGGGAATTGTGGTAGTTTTCAAGCCTTAAATTTAAAATTTTGTCATCGGGTGTCAAGTAATTATCAAATCAAGGTTTTTCTTGATATAATTTTTAAGGCAATACCATGCAGGCAAATTTATCCATGGAGCTCAATTCAACAACCTAAACAATCCAACACGATTTACAAAGGACACAAAATACACTGAGCCAAAATATTAATCAAAACCCTTAAATCTAATTAAATCATTTGTGAAGTCAGTGGAAAATCATGGGAACATCTTGGGGTTTTATTTACAAGAAGGAAGAGCTGATGTGGTCCTGCAGTTCTCGGGCAGTTTCACATATGTTTGTTGCATAAAAACAAAAATCTGAGAATGGATAAAGCGTACACTAAGATGAATAATGACTCACTATTGACAGAGATGACACAGAGCATCACAATAAACAACTGTCTGGAAAAGATTAAGTGGGTTTTTCCACCAACCCAATACCTCACTACCCTTATGGTATTAAAGCTTCACAAACCAAATGTGGAGTTACCAAAAACAGCAATTATTTATAAACATAATGAAACAACGTGTTATGATTAATTATAGTATTTCAGATAATGTCCAATAGTTTGGTATAAACCCAGAACTCAAAAAACAAAACAAAACAAAACAAAAAAATTAAAATTGAAAAATGTTACACTAAATTGCTGTAGTTAATCAGACTAGTAGTATCAGAAAAAATATGTTTTACTTATAAATGAAATGCTAGTTTCAATAATTACTTTGTGGTTAGTAAATTCTAATACACATTTTAGATCGTGATAATAATATTTCATACAACAAATAAAAGGATTGGGTACTAACAACCCCAAAATAATATTTTTCAGTGCATCTCAATTTTCCAGCAGCCAATTTCTATCGATTTTTTTCATGAAAAAAAATCTGCCCCTCCCACAGTCCTTCTTTTATTAGCTGGCTCCTCCTTAGACACATATGCTTAAAAGAAAGGGACATGTTTTTCCATGCTTTTATGAAGTTACGCCTTCAGTGCAAGGAAACACAAAATTATAAAAGGAGTCATCAGCCGGAAATCCAACTTTTTCATGTTAAAACGTGTATTGGAATAGGACCTCAGTAAAAAATGTGCCAGAAAACTCAGTGTGAAAGATGAGTGGCTGGCACTCATCTTTGAGTGCCGGTTCTCTCTTCACACCAGAATCGGCCACAAGAGCGCGCTCTCCACAGTACGCGATTTTGTTTTTCCTCCGGGATGACGTGATCCACAGAAACTGCTAATTGCTAAGCTAGTCTCTTTAGCACCACATGAAATCTGCCGATTACCTGCCACAGAGTAGCGATTAATGACCAGCTTTGTCAGAGAGGAGGAGGATGACGACGAGGGGGAAAAAAAAACTGCCATGCTGAGCTGCTTCGGCAGAAATTCAGCAGTATTTTCAGTGCTGTAACAGCGGACTAATCAACCAGGGACCAGTAGATTATGTTCAGTGAGGATGTGCAGTCGGTAAGTGTTGCTGCTTGTGTAATTTTTTTTTTTGTGTAAAAGGCCAATAAATGATGGTAGACAAACGGTGACCAGCTGCTAATGTAGCTACAAAAGCTAACACAGTTGTTGCTGTTTGAGTAACTTCACGTCAGACGTCCGCCCCTTATATTCATCAGAGTCCAGCCCTCGAAGGATTCTTTCTATTAACCGCACCGTTACGTTTGAATCGCGTTTTTCTCTGATGGGACATCATTTCCTTCACTTGGTCTGTCCTGATAAAACTTTGTTTGGCTTTGATGCTTGCCTCGTAAACGCACTTACAGACAGGTCTAATTCCCACACGTATTCTCGTGACAAACAAAAGTTGGGGATAGAAAGAGGTCAAAATGAGCTCATTAAATTTTCCTCCCACCCAACTATAATTAAAAATTCATTTGAAGATCATTTAAGAAGGATTGTATATGTAAAACACTAGGATGAACCTTTAATAATGGGTATAAACTGCACCGGAAAGAGACATAGATTACCAAGTTAATTCCTGCTAATTTCAACAGCAGACTAAAAACTTTGAAGTGACCTGAAGCTGCAGTCCTGCAGTACGGCTAAGACGTCACTGGTGTGGCTTATCTGGAGCCATAGAGTACCTCTATTTATGGAGAATTGTAGACTTTAAGAATGATTCAGGAAGTGGTGCTTTGCAACATTTGTAGAGCATCTGCAAAGTCTGCAACCCTCAGTTTCTGGAGAATAAATACTGTGGTGGTACTCTCATAAGACACTGCATGTCTTCAAAGAGCTACATCTAAGGGAGGAATTGATCAGACACTTTTTCTCACACTCTCACAGTATGAGTAGAAAGGAATAAATTATTTGAACAGTGTCTATCTAGTTATTTGCCATGGCCTCCGATTAATTACCTTAGGGCTTGCTAATGAGAATTTGGAAATGAATACAATGTTAATCTACTATGTATACCATGTTTACTCAAGTTTGCTGAGGCCAAAGGAAAAAAAAACAAAAAACAAAAATCCCCCTATGTATAAATTATAATAATCCCACATCAAGAGTGGAGAAAAAAAATCCATGCCGAGATCAAAGCACAAAGGCTCAGTGTAATCATGTGTCAAAAGATAAAAAAACAACCTCCTTACCAACTCAAGGGGGCAAGGTATGTCAGATAAGCTGTAGTTGAACCTTGATCCTTCCCAATTGGAAATCATGCCTTAATCATGCCTGTGGTCATTTGCTTTCTCACCTTTTCTTCACAGCTGTGTTATGATCCATTCACATCAGGGCTGATGCATGTACAGAGAAAGAAAATACTATGCTGTGCAAAAAAAAAAAAGATGTTATTGAAAATGAGATCTAAGCATGAATGTCCCGAGGTTTAGATCTGGAAAATACATCCCAAAAGAAAGAATGAAAATCGCTTGATTTTATAACAAAATCATCCAATTTTTCTTGCAGACAAACACACTAATGAATAAACACACAGTTGGAGAGAAGCTTACTACTCATTTCAAATATATCAGGCTGTCACAAGGAACATGTTTGGCGCTCTTCACTGCTCCAGCGATGCCTTGACTTGTCTTGATATTTCACTTAAGAAAGTTGAGCTTAGACAAAGGCCACTTATTTACAGGGAATGGTGATGTCACTTCAAGAACTCTAAATTAGCTATGAAATACAAATAAATAATAAGTTAAACTCTTTTAGTACTCAGGGCAACCAGAATGCAAATACTAAGGTTGTACATTTGACCGAAACTCTGTAGGATACAATTAAAGTTTTTTCCTTGGTTGCATTGGTGAGCCCAGAATGTAGTGGGTCTCTTGTCGTCCATCCCCCTTTTTTTGCACATGACTCTGAGTGTGCCTGTTTTTCCCCCCAAATCTAAGTCATAAAAGAACATCAGAGTCAGAGGCAATCAAAGGCAAAGAAGGGGGCTGACTGTGTCTGCCTTGGAGATTCTTACTGCAACCCACAGGCTACTCAGTGAAAGTGACACATGCAAAAAAGAAAAAAAAAAAAAAAGATACAGTAGCTTCAGGGAAAATGACAACACATACCAGTCACCAGCAACTTAAGTTAAAGAGAAGTATTAATAGGTTTTTTTCTTCTTTTTTTCTCTACTATAAATAAAATGCTGTGTTGCTCCTGGATCTAAGGGTGCGTTCACACTGTAGCTGTTTGGTCTTCTGTAAATGGACCGCGATCCGCTTCCATGCATAGTACGTTTGGTTTTTGTTACGCTTTGTTTGTTGCACTGCGAACACCAAACGGATTCTGGTGCGCACCAAAGAAGCGAACTCTAGTCTTCCTGAAAACAGAGGGTCACAGTTACCAATGGGCCTTTCAAGCAGACCACATAAAAGTGATGGATGCCAACCGCAATAAAGTATCAAGAAGAAGAAGAGGAAGGAAGAGATGTAGAGTACCGTTTGAGTTGGAGGGAAAATAAAGTTAACAGCACGTTTGAAGAGGCCGAGGCAAAAACAACAATGGAAAAAAAAAAAAAAAAAGACAATGTCTTATGGATAGACATGGAGTAAAGATGAGAATCATAAAGATTTTTCACTGTCACTTCTCACGAAGCACTTTTTTTTTTTCTTCTTCCTGCTTCTTCATTATTGACCAGTGGTTGTTTTGGGTACTATGGCCACCTTAGTGAGCAGTTGTTCTAATCAGACCAAAGAAATGTGTGAATTTTTTTGGAAATCCCCTCCCAATCGGACCGAGTCCCCTGACTATCCTTGTGTGAATGCACCCAAGGGTTCCAGGTTACACCTTACGCCAGGGATCTCAAACTCTGGTCTACAAGGGCCACTGTCAAACAGGTTTTAGATGCTCCTCGACTTCAACACACCTGATTCAAATATACTGAATCCAAAAACTTATGATCTGACCTATTCATTTGAAGCAGAAAAAGTTTAAATCCCCCAGAACAAGCCCCTCAAGGACCAGAATTTAAGGTCACTCCCTTACTTCATCAGTAATGGTACAGTAATCGGTAATCTCCCCCTGTCCTATCGAGCCTCAAAATTAGCATCAGACTTGGAAAATAAAAATCCCAAAATATACAAAACTTGGAAAGACTGGTTAGCTCACTGTCTGTGACTCAGATACAATAAAAAATCTAATGTGATGAACTGGATCTTATTACAAAAAATGCAGCCAAAGCTGGTAACAATGCATTAGTTGCTGGAGGATTTGTAATTGAAATGCTAAAAGACCACTGTTTCAAAAAAAATATGTATCCTTTGTCGTGATTACTGTCAGACAAAGAAGAAAAAAAAACGGTAAACCAAGGCAGAGAGGAGTCAGGAGGATGATTCAATTTATTGCTGCATGTATTATAGCCAAAGAAGTTGAAAGCTTGCAAATACAGACCGTTTGCGCTGCTGAGGATATAGGTCTCCGAGATAATTAATCCTCATGCAAAGAAAGAAAAGGTGCTCTAACAAGACAAAGAGCACATTTCTAAGACCACTAAATGACTCATTAACAAGAATTCCTATGTTGAGCAGTTTGCAGTGCTTCATATAGCTCTTTGAGAAATTTACCATTTACTGTAAAAGGAAAAGTTTCATAGACAGAAAAATAGTTTTATTATCCCACTAATAGCAAAGTGAAAAAGGTGCACATCTATTCTGGAGGTCTGTTCTTGTGTAACTATCCTTATTTTACTGTTTTCATAACCTCGTGATACAGATGATAATATTTAAGCCTTAATAAGCCCCTACTCAGTATATTGATTGTATTACTAGTGGGTGACAAAACCTTTAGGGCATTTAAGCAACTTGCGGTAAAACTGTGGGTGATGTGTTTGACACCACAATGTCATTAGCAATGGGCTGTGCAAATGAATCTGTTTGGGCAGACACATCCTCTGTCGCCCCAAGTTGCACATTAAAGGCTTTAAAACTGCTATTAGGGTTGTAGGGAAAGGACTGCCTTCCTCTCCCCTGCAACTATTGACAAAAACAAAACTTAAAAGACGACAGTAGTTGATTTGTAACCAAGTGACAGATCCCTGCAAGCAAATAAAGCAGTCGTGCAGTATTTTTTGCTAGAAAACTGTTTTCTTGTCAGAGAAAATCTACCAAACTACTTACAAACCCTTAAAAGTTTACATAAAAATTTAGTCTTCAGGCATGTTATTTCAATTCATTTGCTTTGATGCTTTTGTCCGATGTATTGGATTCTAGGCACCTTGCAAAAGCGGGAAGAGAGTGGTTTTTTTCACATCGGGAAAGAAGATCCCTCTTTTCCCCAAATTAAGCTGCTATAAGAGGGTGATCATAAGCAAATCCAGAGACTTTGAGCGTGGGTCTTTGCTTTGCTGACGCTGCTGTTGTTGAGGCTGGACTAGGATGAGCTGAGCAGCCAGGTTGACAAGGACCTGTGCTCAGCACTAGGAAAGCTCTCATCCAGAAACAAGAAGCCCAGGGGAACAAAGGCAACAATATGCCAGAGAACCCACTTGAAAATAACAAAACAACCCAAAAAGCCTCCAAAAGAGTCAGTGGTGGGTGATTGCCAGCTGCACTCCAGAGTGCCAGGCTCTGAGAGTCTTTCAGCAATTTCTGAGGGCTGTAACATCCTCTCCAGCTCCTTAATCAGTTCTGCTGGGGAGGGATGGATCCTGACATGCAAAAGGCTCAGCACGATGGGGAATAAACTCATAATCAGCAATCAGATATTCCACATTGCTAGAGGGGGTGGGTAGCTCATCTCAGACGGGTCAAGGATCTCTCCACAGCCAGTTAACCCCACTGATCCAGCAGGGAAACATGCACACACTTCATTGTCTATGACAGACACTGTGTAGTTGGCTCTGATGCCTGACTTGCCAAATTAGGACGGCAAGGCCAACAAATGCACACAGAGCTCGTTGTTTTTGTCTATGTAAATACAGTTTCAATCTCAAAACACACTTTATGAATCCATAAATGGAGCTAGGATTTCATTAACACACCATGTCCCTGAATACGCTTTGTGCTGTGGCTTTAAACAAAGTTCATTGCCTTGCACATTCTACATCCTTTCATCTTTGTAATTAGCACTGAAGCAGCATTTCTTTTATTTCAAATAAATGCATGTGCATAAAAATCAATCTTAAGCAGACTGTGCTGGCAAGGCTGTTTTGCTTTGTTATCTATGATGATAAATCCTTTTTTATGCATGGGGCACATGCTGCTGTTAGATTCTGCCTGGTGGCAACATGTAACCAGTGTCGGCAGTTACAAAGAAGTTAGGAACCAGGCACAACAAAACTCTGGGGCACAGACTTTCATATCATTTGACCCTCTTAAAGAGCACCCCCTAGTGCTCAGGAGGATTTACACTCTTTGTTTGCTCATTAGCCCAGACACCGGATCAGATGAGTGTAAATGATGGAATCCTACAAGAACCCCTAATGGCCTCTGCTGGGACGCGTAATCAAACGCCTTACACACTTCTCTCCCTTTTGTAATCAAGCGGCGGAGCACATGTTGTGACGACCTTTGTTATAAAGCTGCCTGTTCCCCCGTCTCATCAAAATTCCATGCGCCGCTCATTTTTCATCCCTGCTTCCCCACCAGGGTCCCAAGATGCCACTGCAGCTCTCCATGGAGCAGAGGGGAGTGTGTCTTAGTATGTCGTGACCCCTGACCCTTCCTCATTCCCAGACTCCATGGCATACTTTTGCTGCGATTCTGCTTCTATGAACAGAATTGCTTCAAACTACAAATTCTTCAATGTGCAGCCTAGATTATCTGTTTTAACAAACTTCGTAAAAGATGACTACTGCGCCATCATATCTTCAGCACAAGTGCTGAATGAAGCATAACAGCGACAGACTCTTATCAGCAGCTATCAGCAAGAGCTCCTTTTCAGACACCCTAGGTCACATTAACACTAGAAAAGTACTCCTCTCTTGTCTCACCACTGCTGGGCTGACGCAGGAGGAGGATGAGGGTGATAAACCACACAAACAATACTCCTCTTCTTGCCTGCTGCCAGCATGCTTGCCTAGCAGAGAGATCTGATTACAACTGAGAAGAGAGCAGCTTGGTGTTTCATGGAAAAGCAGGTCAACTGTAGAGCGCTGTCAGACTTCGGGAGTCACCAGCCTGATGGAGGAAGAGGAAAAGCTATCCGACAAGGTGGGGAGAGACAGAGGTTTGTCTCCAGCCGTACAGTAATGGGCTTTATTTACTCTCCCATTAGGAACACAGAGGAGAGTAGAAATGATGGAAGTGAAAGGACTGCGCATAGGACTCTAGGGAGAGATGCATTAGTGTTGTCTGGCGTTCCTTCTCACCTTTTACCTCTTTCGGTTTCTCCCCCTTCTCCTTCTGGCTCCCTCACAGGAGACGGAGCTGCCCCACTGCCAACACCTAACTCCTTATGTGTTTTTCTGTCCTCAGTGTTTGAGTCAGACAAAACGCAAAATCAATAATGCTTTTTCTCCCCCATTTCCTCTTTGATGCAACTTCAAAAAGCCAATGGACAGCCCTCCAGAGGCCCACAGAGGGAAAAAAAAGCCGATGGTACGAAACACGCTCAGAATGAAAGTACAGGGGAATATAACTTCACCCTTCACTCTCTTTAAACACTGTTAACTTCTAAACCACAAGTGGCATAGCACATAAGGGCAAAGCAAGGTACATGAGGATAAAACAATATTTTTTCCCCGAGTAAATTACCTACTGACATCATTTATCTTATGGATGCAGCACAGACAATAAAGCTAATCTACACTGAGATTGAGAATGTAAGTAATTTGAATATTTTAAACAAATAAACCATTAGGATGTGAAGTACATGCTCTCTGAACAGGAGCAGTGAAAATATCACATCTATATTCTCTGTACATCTTCTCAAGAGGAAGCTACGGGGAGAAAGAGAAAAAAAAATGAAAGTAAAAATGGACTGTGTTACATGATTATCTAACCAGTGCTGACAGAGGAAGTATTCTATCAGCAGTTAAATGCTGCATGACAGGGAGACACTTCAAAGGATCTATAAGTGACTCCTGAAATACTCAGTGAAAGTAAAGTAGGAAATTACCCTCAAGTTAGAGGCATTTGACTAAACCCAGCTAGGTGTTTTACCTGACTGGAGAGTCAAATGGAGAACCCTGAGTGAACTTGCGCTGAGCGCATTTTAGAATGGACGAAAATGATCTGGTGAAACTGGAGATGTTTTTGAGCCACTGCTGCCTGTTGTATCCTGCTGTTTGACTGGCCACAAAGCAGCAGAGTCGTTTAACCTTGCCTGTGATGGGGCTAATCTGTCAAAATCACATGGTATGACTGACAAGACAAGATGACTGACAGCGCTGTCTGCCAGATAAAGGTTTGAGTATTATAAACTGTAGTCAGATATGGTGACTGTGAAACTCTTCTGCAAACACACAGACAACCACACAATCCCACAAGCAATTTTTATTCACAAAATCTTTTTTAATAACGATAAATTTAAGTTTCAGTAGAATTTGTTACTATTTTTACTTCTATTTATAGTTTTATATAAGTGCATTGTGTAAGTTGTGAAATGAATGTTTTTGTGATTTAGTTATAGATTTCTCAGCTATCTATAATGTTTTTCAAAAGGAAAAACTAAAATAATCTGTAAATAAAATCCCTAAATAGTCAGAAATATGAAATATTAAATTGTAAGGTAATGAATAATATCAATTTCAGGAATACATTTTCATCACTGGGCTTCTCTTCTCTCCAGAGTGCTCCTCCCTCTCGTCCCAACTTCTATGCAGCCAAATCAAAAATCCATGCTCTCAATGGGCAGTCAATATCTCATTAAGCAGCTCCTCTACACACAGTCATGCAGCCAGAATGTTTGTCTCTGTGCACAGCACAGACTGGCACACCTCACACTCTTTAATAACCTGTGGGGACAAAATTTCACTTCCTCAGCCAGTTAGGAGGCAAGAAGGATGCCAAAAATCAGCCGAGCTGAATTTGTTAGTGTGGCACGGGATTGCCTTCACCATTTTTGTTTAAAATGTCCCTCCATACGCAATGCTGGTATTAGAACAGTTTGATTTGGGCTATATTTGTCTTTAATGTAATCTGCAGCAGTTTTTCTCCTTTGGCTCTTCAAGTCCTCAGTCCCTAACTGGATAATAGCCAATCTTGTTAACCTCTGCTTTAATGTGCGAGAGCCTGCAGCAGTGGTAGTGAGCGCTTCAATCGGCCACTGATAGAAAGAGACAAAGAGTGCCAAATCTACAGCAAATATTTACAGCCTTGTTAACATAGCCTTAAAGCGCCTATCACAAGATATTTGGCTTTACCTTCTCTAGGGCCCCAGAACATTTTTCACAGTCTAGTACACACTCATGGTAAATCACATATCTGTGTGCTGTCTACGTGTGCTTTAGTGGCTTATTGGGCCTTGTTTTCAATGATTTTGTTGCCACGGAAAAAAAAAAAAGCTCTTTTCAAGGGTTAATTATATGTACTCTGGATAAGAAGCACTTTTTACCTTTTCTATCCACACATCAAACAACTTTCTTTAATGATGTAATTGGAATTTTCATCTTAATTGTGCTGAGTAGGCTGGCTAATTTGCATGGGGTAATGAGAGGGATGTTTCCATTACAGGTAATTAGGTACTTGAGAGGCAGTGGTGTGGTAGAGAGGCTGAATTGAGAGGGAGAGGAGGGTAGACCGGGGTGCAGGGGAGAGACAAAGCCACAGAGACACATATGATGTTTGTTATAATACATTAGCATTATTTAGAGGATGAAAACAATCTTTGAAAAATAGCAAAAATGAGCCCGTACAGTCGGATCGGGTAGCTATATTAACATGATAAGTGAGTGTCTGCCAAGGCAGCAAGTCATTGTGCAGTTCATTTAATTCACTGGCCATTTTCTGGAAGAAATTGCTACTGCCATTTGAATTAGTTTCCAATTATGCTGCTTGTTCACATTTTAATTTCATTTCTGACACCGCCACAGTATCCCGTCATGACACTGGTGACCCCTGTCAAACTGAAACTAGCAATGTGGGGAAAGACGGGGCAAAAGGGAGACATTAAAGTGGGAAAACAGACCGGTGGAGTAACATCAACTTAGTGTTACTGCTGATGGCAAATACAGAAAATGGAAACGTGGTTCACCTCTGTTATTGAGTCGAAACAAAATGAATATAGAATAAAAATGTGTTCTCCCACATTATGTAAAAGTGAGGAAAAAGTAAACACCGCTGCACTTTTTAAGAAGTCATAAATTCTAAACAGCACACTTTCCCTTTCTCCTGAAAATATGAGATAAAGTGAGTCCTCTCATAATAAATGGCATATAAAAGGACAACGGGCCAAAAGGTCTTTTTAAATGTGGCCTACTGAAAATAAAATTGGCTCCTTTTCCAATTTGTCTTGTCAGACTAATCACAAATGACTGAGAGCCTCACTTCATAAATGAATTCTCACAGACTATCATTAATAAAAAAGAAAAGAGAGAAATTAACACTGGTCAGAGTTGCCAGTTTCCCACCATTTAAGCCTATCTTACAGCTCCAAGTTACAGAATTAATATAGCAATACAAAATTAAATCAAGGTGGCTTTTAATGGGTTTTACTTTACACTAAATTGTATAGTAGTTCTTTTGAAATATGTCTATATAAAATAAGTTTATTTGCTTGTAATAATGGCAGAAAAATCCCTGCTGTCTTTAATTGAGAATAAATACTATAGGCTACAACAGCAAAATTTATTTTTTGACAGGTGGGAAGAGACAAAAGCAGCACGTGTCAAATCAAATTATTATTAGAGATATTTTCCATCCAACACGGAGTGACAGCTGCGCGTGCCTCCTCGTTGTTATTGAAGGCGATTTTGGTTGTAGTGTGTGCACATGTGAACACATATGTTAGGGTGATGTTCGCATCTTTCATCGTGGAAGAATGCGTTCACAAGTGAGAAATACGCGATTAAATGCATGTGCGTGTGCAGGCATGCATGAAGTGAGTGCTACGGTGCATGTCTGACTGCACTTTTCATATCTGTCTGCACGGGTGTGTGTGCGCACATGTGCGCCCTGTATGATGAAGGGGGTGGAAGAGCTGGGATTAGGCATAGGCTACTAGATCAACATCAGAGCGACTGGGAGGACCCATCGTGCTCTCACGGCCACACATGTAAACCCCGACTACCCCAAAAAATAGGTCAGTGGAGCACAACACACGCACGCTCACGCAGATATACGCACACATACAAGCGCCGGTATCAAGTCAGAGAATCACAGTCTGCCATTCGCGCCTTGTCGCCGGTCTGCGACCCAAGTTCAACACCGCCACACACATGTTCCCGCGGCACAGACACGTCCTCTGGGCTGGAACAACCGGATTAAGAACCGGGCAGGACCCTCGCCATACCCCAGCGCGCGACCTCACATTTGCAGGAAAGAAAGAAAGAAAGAAAGAAAAAACAGACGAAAGAAAAAAAAAAAAAAAAAACTTCTGAAGCTCGGGAAGTGCTCCAGTCAGAGACGTAAAGATTACACTTGCTGCGGTTTACACAGCCCCCCACACAACAGTAGCAGTGAGAAAACACCCACTGTAATAATAAAATCAAAACAGAACCCTTTTAGATCTTAAAATAGCAAAAATAATAATAAAGTTCCGTTTTTTAATTAGAAAAAAAATAAAAAAAACTTATTCGTGCGCGAATAGTAAACAACAACAAAAAAATCTGCACTGATTTGGACACAACCAGAAGCCCTGTGTTACTGTATTCCTCCCTCCCTCCTCTCTGTCACACTCATGCCTTGCAAATGAAATGCAAAGAGTTGGCAGACTATGAATAGCGGAGCCGCACTTCCCTACTTGTTACTCTGGCAATAGGATCAGCATGCATGTTATTGCTCTTACCTTTCATAGCTGAAATCACAAAATACATCATTAAGCTTCGAGTCCATAAGAGAAGAACTATCACCAGCGCAAAGCCCTCCACTGCTGTCTCAGCAGCAGCTGGCCAGCACAGCTCTGTCTCTCAGCCTTCGAGCATGACCACACCAGAATCCATGTGACTGTGACATCAGTGTTCATGTCTGACTGCTCCCCACCCACCGGCCTTTGATTGGCACAGCATGCAGCCAGTAGGGGCGCTGAGAGCTCAGGCAGGGAAGCTGGCCGTCTTCCCACTGATTGCAGTCTTGTGTACCGGCTTGCTAGACACAGCACACTCCAACTATCTTCCGTGGCTTATCTTTTTATTGCAAGGATAAAGTCAGGCATCGCTTATTCTACATTCTTGTTCTGCAACCCTGCCCTTCTTCTTCTTCTCTCCCCCCACCCCCTTATTTTTTTAAAGTGCAATATTAAAAGAAGAGGGAAAAGTCAAAGAGAGGACAAAGAGAGAGAGAGAGGAGGTGATGGAAGAGAAGAGAAAACAAAAGAGGTGATGAAAAAATTAATAAGCAGAGATGATGGATTTGAGAGGATGTGTGATTTTTTTTCTACGTCTCAAAGATAGAAGCACTCCTCCTCCCTGTCTGTGGAGATGAGTGATCAGTGTGGGGCCAGATGTCTACAAGCAGCGGTGGGCCCTTCGCAGAGAGAAGACAAGTGGAGCCACAGCATCTTCCTCTGACCTCTCAGAGGACCTACACACCCCTCTCTCTCACACACACACTCTTTCTGACAGGTGAGGAAGAGGAGATAGTGACGGAACCGTTTGGATGATCCCCTCCGCCCCACAGCGACCGGGCGATGAGTTTCTTGCTATCGCCTCTCCGTCTCCTCCTCCTCCTGTGCCCCTCACTCTCGCCCCCTGCTTTCCATTCCAGCCTCTGCCGCTCTCTCCTCCCCCTCTCCTCACTCATCCTCTCTCATATGATAATCTGTTCTGACTCCTAACCAGCTGCCTCTCTCTGATACAATATTCTGGTTTTAGTGCAATCCAGCCTTGGCCAATAACCATTTGGCATTTCCATGAATAAGCTGGAGCTCATATCATCTTGTCTCAAGACAAACATCACACAGCTTTGGTTTTCAGACACTGCAATATTTCATACAAAAAAATTAAACCACAGAAAATATTTTTCTTACACCATAAATATTTCAAATTTGCAAATCTGAATTTTCGGAGGCTCATTTCACATTCTCTGCAGTTGCCTGATTTTAATAACTCCACTTCGGGGCTCCATCTTTCCCCCAGAATTACGACTCTTCCACACGGCAAGAATTTGAATTTATTGAAAGGATAGCCCCTTGAGATGTAGCATCTCATTTTTAGAGCTCACTAACGACATAAATACATATCACAAAATGATATAACATGCATAAATGCTAAACACAAATAAGCACCACTCACACTTACCATAAACCTGAAAAAAAGTGTTAAAAAAAAGTTTAAATAATACTTCAATATGAGGAAAATGATCATTTGTAGCATGAATAAAAAGCATCAACATGTTGCTCTACAATGAGAAAATACAGATTACGTGTAAGAAGAACAGATTAATTTAAGAATAAATGGGTAGGAGATTTTGTAAAGGTGTAGATTTAATGTAGATCTAAAGATTATGTGGGTCTTTCAAAAACGATAACAGTAATAAGCAATAACTAAAGATGAAATTGCCCCCTGGAGTCTCAAATTAACAAAGCAACTGCTGTAGACATTCTGATTATTTATTCCTGTGTTATACTCTTAATATCTATATTCATTTTGTGTCTTCTCTTGTGTTCTAATGATTAAATAAAGGTACTTCTAACCACATAAAATATGGAAATGAGGACTCAGCAGCTTGCAACATAAATCTTCCCATGACAATGTTTCATTAGGACCTCTATGATCCATTAGAATAACTAAACACATTAACTCAGGTTGTGTCAACACTGGTTTCTTATTGCACAGTGCAGTAATGAACAAAACATCATTCGGGGGCTGATAGAATCAAATGGAGCGTGCCTGGGATAAGAATGGCATGTAGACGGGCCACAGTAGGTGAACTATTCAAAACAATGTGATGTAAGAGACAGTGCAGCTGTCTTATTTTGATGTCTGCGTCTCCTCACAAGATCTTCAAAGTTCACCAGATGAGTCAAGGCCAAGGCCCACGCAGGAACATGTTTAACTGCCACTATCTGCGGTTGTCTCTTTGAAACTGGCTGCTGTATCTGTCTTTCTGCCGAGCGTGGCTCGAGACACTGTGGCTTTAAACTGAGGAGCGGTTAAAGAGGGGAAAGCAGACAGAGAAAAACCAGGATAGCATGACTTATATCTATTATCTGAGAGGAGGATAACACCCATATAACTGAGCATCAGGAGGAGAGCGCCATGTTTCTACAGCATTTATCTGCTGTGCTGTGTAGAAAATAGCTTCTGAGCTGGTGCTGCACAGGTCAGGAAGATCACCTCTACAAAAACAAAAAGGAATAGCATAAAAAATGCAAAATGAAAAATAAACATAGGTCCAATATATGCAAAAATAAAAGAATAAAAATACTCCAATGGTCCAAGCTACAATAAGCATAACTACAATAAGAGAAATGTCTCTACAGTACAAGCTGTGTGTTCTTTGGATCATCCAGAGTTGCAGGGAAGAGATGTTGCTGTTGCCCCGTCTTCTCAGCTACACAACATATACGGTGCCACCAAGTGTGCATAATTGTACTTAAAATCCACAGTCTCCCTAAGGACAAATGTTTCCAGCAAAGCTGCTTCATTAGCTCCTGATCACACTGTGGCTTGACGGCTCCACATTACAAGTGACAGCATGCCAATACGCTGCTGATGCATGTTCGCTGGTGCATTGATTAAGCCACAACGGTACTAATGGTCACATGTGTCTATGAGTATTAATGCAGCAATGTGAAATCATTAGAATAATTGTTTTAGTTGATAAACCCTTTATACCCCCGAGTACAGAATAAAAAAATGTGATAATGAAGTTTGGGCATTTCAGTCAACACAGAAATGGAGCTGAAACAGGCGCAAAGCACTAAATCTGCATTTGTATTCACAGAATCCTGTGTCTTACACTCCTCATGGATTAATTCAAATAAATGTATTTACTGTAAACAGGCCTTGTGGAATGAAATTCAATTGAGACGTGTACTGAACATCCACTGGTGCCCCTGGAGGAGAGGAGAGGATGAGACCCGATAATGGCCTCATTAGCTGTCTGTCAGTAGCCATTCTATACTCAGTCTCACCGAGCAGCTGATCCACATTAACTCTTACAGCCCTGGACTAATATAGAGGACCTGTAGTCTGCATGCCGTTACACTCTGTGGCCTTTGACCCTCACAAAATAAACCCATTTAGACCCGTTCATTTTTGTGTCGCAATCGTGTTTTGCTTTACTTTAGTGAGCTAAGGCGTATATTCCACCACGGAGCCACCTGGGTGTTGGGAGCTGCGCCACCAGCCCGAAGCAGCAGCAGAATTAACAAGCTCCAACAGGCACTCCATGAAAACAATACAGATCAATTTAAAATAGATGCCAAGCAGTGGAGGGCATAATATCAGAACCATAACGGCGCCGACCCACACTACACAATCATAAACCAATTTAGGGCCATTTCAGGCAGTTTCCTGGGGGCTTCCACTTGTGGGAAGACTTCAATAAATCACACAGACAACAAAGGAAATATCTATTTCATTGAAAATAGAGGACACTTCTGGGTTCTGTCCAGAGGACCGCTGTGGATTGCATTTAAAGCCTCATTTAAATAAAAACTGGGAAAGTTTAAAAAACATATTGTGTACACCACTGCTGTGCCAGCAATGTGTAGCTACATGAATTGCCGTTAACTCAAACTGACTGATGGATTTTCTATGACGCAGTGCAATGTGTAAAAAAGCATAACACCTTTAACAAATTCCATACTTGTACACGGGCCACAGATTAATGGCTATATACGCTGCCCTCCATCCTTTATATGCACAGCAGCCCCAGGGCCAGATCATCTCTACTCTCTTTCTCCATCACTAAATACACATACACACACAATATTTATAGAATAAAAGGGTCAAAAGGAAGAGATATGAAAGCACATCATTCCTACACAGGTGAGGTGCACACCTGTCAACTGTCATGTAATCAAAATCAAGAAAACAACACGTATAGTGAATGGTTGACAAGGCTACAGCCTTTTGTTTTACAGCCATGGCTATTTATAGACCTGAATTTAAATATATTTTTAAGGAAAATGTAAAAACACAAGCCTCTGGTATTTCCAACTCAATTGAATCATCATGTTTTCGTCGTGACAAAAACAAAGAAAAAGTATTGCAAGAACTCCTGGCTCCACTGCAGCTAAGTCTAGGCGGTTTGACCGGACCTCACATCATTAAAGGCAGACCTCCGTGATCTCCTGATGGCATGACCAAGGTGATGACCATACACTGTTTGTTTTCAGTCATAATAATGTTTTGTGGCAGTTTAGATGTTGCTGTTGTATCTTAGCAATGAAGTAAGCCGGGCCATTTCTTCCTGTTTCTGGGCAAATCAGCAACAACAAAAGGGTTTATAATCTGCACAGTGGAACTGGATGTTGCCTCGGAAAAAAAAAAAGAAGAAAAAATCTGCATCTCATACACAAAGTTACTGAATAAAGACTGTCATTGAAGTGCCTAAAAAAACAGTTTATCTATGTGGTCTATCAGATGTAAAGGCAGTGGTAAAGAGCGCTCATTGGCACTGCTCCAGTGCCATCATATAGTACATCTCACAGAACAATTTCTTTTCAATAGATCAATAGAAATTAGATTTAACAATGAATTGCACTGCATCTCTTTTGTGTGAAGCTGCCCTCTGGGACAGAAAGGAAAGGGATAGGCGGATAGAGAGAGAAGGAGCGAAAGGGAACGAGGAGAGGAGATTATCGCAGGCATGGCAGCCTGTGTGAGAGGCTTAGCTTGGCTAGGCAGGGAGGTGGAACCCTGTGAATTCTAATGAACTGGCAAGGCTCCCCCAAAAACCAGCTCCATCTCCGTGGCATGAGGACGATAGGAGGGAAGGAGGAGGTGATTAGGAAGGCACGGCCCCTCTATGGCAAACCAAACAGAGCAGGTCATTTTCCCTGTGATAATTATGGCTATAACCAGGCATGAGGGATTGGTAATGGACCTGCTTATTCTTCATGCTCCGCACAGGCAACCACTGAGCCTGTCAGGGGGAAAAGCATGATGATGTGTCTTTTTTTTTTTTTGTTAGTAGGGTGACTCTGGTAAGAGTTGCAATGGCTGTTGAAAAGGGCAGCAGGGGAACTTGGCCTTTGAGGGAGAAGTTAACGAATGAACTTCATTATTGAGGAGCATACCAGGGAGACCCCCTGGTGTGTGTGATGTATCACCTAGCGTCAAAGTTACACACTCCCCCAGCATCACCGGTATAGCCTGACATCAGCTCTGGGGGGAGGTATGCGTGTAAACTAAAATAGTTTAACCTTCTGGCTTAAGGCGAGAAGAAAAGAAGACAACAGAGAAACAAGCAGATCTGCATCAAAGAAGTTGTTTTTTGAAACAAAAAGAAAAAAAAGAGGTGGTATTTTCTCTGGTTTTGGGCTTAAGTTTCACAATTCTCCTTACTCTAAAAACTCCAAAGTGAATAATGAGGCAGTACTTTTTCCTGTGACTGCTCAGTGCACGAACCCTCAGAAGAAAACAGTTTTAGCTTAAACTAACACATATTTAACATTCTCTCTCTGACTTCAGGTAAAGTAGTTGGTCCATCGAGGAATTCCTCATCAACATGTTCATTTATTAGCTCTGTTCAAGCATAAAAGTTACTTTCCCTAAGTTGTCTTAGCTGAAAAAAGAGAAAAAAAAAGAAAAAAATTGACCCACCAAAGGGGCTAATGTTTTCCTCAAGATTGAGGGAGATCTTCAGGCTATGCATGATGTGCACCACTTAGCCTCCCCCTTCCCCTCCTCCACCAGCCCTGGATGGAGTTCCTCTGTGGTGGACGGGACGAAGGATCTCTTTACTGAGCGTGCTCTCAACACTTTTACCGTTGACTTATGAGGATGCCATGGGTGCAGGGGAGTGATTCATCACTGGATGTGTTCCTCTTGCACCCTCTCACATTAGTAATGTGGTCCGCTGAGGAGGAGTCCTGTCATCAGTCTGTACCTGGACCCTCCGAACAAGGTAGGTCAACAGGAGGCAGCAGCGGCTGGCCCACTTTTAGTCTTTCACAGCACCTTTAAGTTTCCTCCAGCTCTGCCACAGCTGAGCCTGACGGACATGCTGAGAACAGCATGGTCAAGGGGAGACGCTGCCTTGGTGGTGTGAGCATTTACCTCACATTATCTGTTGACTCAGTGGAGCCCGTCCTCCGAGTACTCAACAGCAGGCCAAACTAAACTCGGCGAGAAGCAATTTAAAAGTAACGCGGGATAGATATTTTCATTCAAAATTTCATAGCATCTACAAAGAAAATGAAGAGTGGAAAAACAAACAAGTTATGAGTCATAGTTTGGATGAAAAGTTCCCAGACTCATCCATCTGAAACTGCCTGAGGGAATTTCATCACAAGACTCCCAAGTCCTCTGTAATGCAGCCGCAAAAAAAAAGAAAAAAGAAAATAACACATGATTGTCTGTTCTGTTACAAAAATATAGAGCCACTTTAAGTCAGCATAAGCCTTTGACCTTAACATTGCAGGTAATGCACGTTTAAATACCTACCTCAGTATTCATGTTTGTCATTTTACTTGTGAAGATTAGGTGTAAAAAGGCTATTTGAAACCAAAACACAGGATTAAGGGATAATGCTGCTCTGTGTCTTGTGAGTCGACCTTGATTCTGTAATCCAGCACAATACTGGAGAACAGCATATTTCTCGCTCTTGTACATTCAATACACTCACTGTAGAACAGCTCACTCTGATGTAATGGCGCAAGCATAATGGCACCACGCTGAAAGAGAAAGTAATCGGAATTAAGGGGAACTTCATTGTAATATCTGTGTAATAGAAGTGAAAACAGCATTACAAAAATTTGTACAAAAGCCAAATATTATTGGCAGTACTTTGATATTGATTTGATATGAAAGGAAGGGGCCTGGTAGTATAAGCTGAATACGTTGTTACGGGTGGGAATGTATGCATGTTTGTATATAGAGCAGCAAAAGTAAATAGTTTTTAGTTACGCAGACCCGTGCTTTTGGCCACGTTGAGGAATGAACTTGATCTTTAACGTGAACCAACCTGCAGCCAGCCGTGGTGTTATTAAGGGTTGCGCCAATTAATCAGAGTGGACGCCAATTAACTATGGTGGTGGGACCCTCTGTGTCATCAAACACATTATAAAGCATTGTGTCACCTGACCCCAGCATACTTGGTATACATCCTTTCCTCTCTTTTCCCAGTCCTCTATATTTTCCTCACTCCATATCTCCTTACCTGTTTTCCTTTTTTTTTTTTCTCTCCCTTCACTGCGCCGCAGACACAGTAGAATGAAAACCTGCCTTTGATGTCTGGGATCCTATAATGCTGAGCAGTAGAAATCCGCATGCCTGTTATCTGCAGAATCTTAATGATGACAGCTAACTTCACAATGGGTTAACCACATCCCTGTGTTCTCGTGCTGCACACCCACAGAAACACAAATTAATAGCAACGCAGAAAAAAACAGCGTTCCTCTAATAAAGCAGATTCAACAAAATGGGTCCAATGCGATCAGCACAAATGTCAATGTATGATATCAACGGAGGCTTTTTGTGAGCTTGTCTGCTTTCTTCTTTGAATGTGCAACTTCTTTTTGTTTTTACTTTTGTCTCTGAACAGAATGACATTATTTGTCAGAGAGATACAATCCTCACTTCAAATTACCTAATTCCATTTCAGCACATATTTGATTATAAAGCAGTTTGCATTTGTTGTTTTTTTTTTCTTATGCACTCTAATGATCTGGAAAATATTGCTTATCTAGTAAGAAATCTCAAGAATATTATTTTATCAGGAACTCTTCCATGAAAAAAGAAAATGTTTCAAGGAAATAAACTCAGGAGTTTATAAAAGTTAAATGTACCTGCCATCACTCATGCAATATTTACATATCAACTGTATATATACTGATTCATACAACCAATTTATTCTATTTTAGTTTCATATCATTTGATTTGGGTCCCGCTGGTGTAGCAATTAGTTCTGAGGAACCTGATGAGGGCGCAAAGGCGGATAATAATGAGGCCCATCTTAAAGCTGCCCCATCAGCATCAGTCAGGATCATATCTGGAGGAGCTCCATGACCTCCGCCTCTGTCGCCCTCCATGAATCAAACCCTTCATTACATGCTGACACTCTTGTCCTGTGCTGAATGTGTGCACACCATGGGACAAGGATGAGGCATCAGAAACCTGATGAGAGACGGATAACTTGCGCCTGTGCAAATGCTGTCCGACTGTGTGGCGCAGCGACCGTGAGGCCGGCCGTGCCCTCCCAGCCATGCCAACTGCTTCGCCTGGCAGCAGCCGACGTCTCAGAACAGCCCTTGCTCCCCGGCCCCTTTCACCTGAGGCGGCAGACAGCCGGCATAAGAGAAATCGCCTGCAGCAGATGGGGCCAGTTACTTTGGCTGGCCCATCCAAGCATTGTGTCCTTGTCATATGTCACTTACTCCCGTTTTCTGGTTTGACAACACTTTGAGGCAGGGCCTTTCAGCTTTGCATGACACACAAAAGAGAGAGGGGAAGGAAAAGCTGACGAGGTCTCTCTTTGCTCCAACTGAAATTCTCTAAAAGAGCCTGCACCCAGAGAAGAACCAGATTAAGAGCCAACAAAAGCAGAACCCACAAAAACCTATCTTGCACCCCTAGAGCTCCCCTCACTACACCTTTTCTAAAACACCCTGACCCCCAGGCAAGTGTTAAAAAGGAGTCTTTGGTCCCACAAACTTATGCAAAGAAAGTGCATGTACAAAGGCCATTTGCAATTTTCCAAAATGGCAGGCATAATGCTTTTACTGAAAAATGAGGACTTGCCATATTGAGTTGGAGAGGAAAAGACATGGCAGGAGAGAAAAAATGGAGAAAAATCATGCTGGCCTGGTTTACGACAAATAGATAGCTCTATTGATTTCCCTTTTACAGTGACTGTCCATCCCTCACTGCAGTGATTACACTGACCCATTTCAAAAAAAAGGGGGGAGAAAAAAAAAGAAAGAAAAAAAAAGCCATCTATTATAGATTAAACCAAAGCATCCAAAAAGAAAATACTCCTTTTGTGGAACAAACAAACAGAGTAGGACGAAACATAACCTACAGGACAGAAAGAGAATTTCTTTCTTTCCTCTTTTTTTTTTTTTTTTTTTTTTGGTCAATTTAAACATTTGCTTCAGGAGAAGAGGAAACAACCAGTTCTAGCACCATGCTGAGAATCAAATAACTTTCCACAGAAAGAGAGGTTATATGTGAGGCCATTATCATTTTCAGTTCTTGCAAAAACACATCAACATTAAAATGACTGCAAGAACTAACATTAAAATAACATAATGGCAATTTTATAAACTTACAATATTAAAAAAAAAACAAAAAAAAACAACAACAACAACAGTGTGCAATATGTCTGACAATAATCTGTTGTGGAGTATGCAGTGTTGCATTGTGTGTTTTTTAAAAATTCTTAACACACACAGCTCGGTTCAGCGTGGCAAGTTTTGTGCTGATGATTCCTTTGTGTCTGTGTGTACTGCTCCGCTATGTCTGTGCCATGCGTCTCACTAGACTATCTCACTCCGTGCAGCTCAGGGGACTCTGGCTGGCTGATCTTCATTATCAGCCCTAGCTTAACAATGTTCTGGATGCACTTCCCACATGAGTGCAACTAACAAATCCCCACAGAGCTGAATCAAGGCAACAATGTGATGAAATACCTTCAAACAACCACTGAGCATGGAACACTGAGCTATGCAGAGACAACTCACACTGCCCCGGGCGATTCCACAGGAGTGCGCCTGTTGCCAAGCAAAATTAGACAGCAACTGGGACATATTATTCTCCTAAATTGGCAATGTACAGCACTATTAAGGACCACATATCTCATGTTTGATTAACTGAAAACTCGCTGAGCCAATGCAATAACAATGTACAACTCAAAACATCGGAGCCGCCTGTGCCATGTCATTTAAAGAGCTTATTAAAATTCATAATTTATGTTTGGAGTCAAACTGAATAAAGATTTACATGTTTTAATGTAAATAAAACACTTTATTTCTCATATTGTACATTGCTATTGTAACCTTTTTTTCACCCTTTGCCTGAAAAGCTTTGTTTCAGCTTGTCTTTCAGGCCCACTTCTAATAAGGTCCACTCTGCTATGAGTGGTCAAAAATGGCTCAGTGAAAATCAACTCCCCATTCTCAGTTAGAGAAAAAGCAACAACAAGGCCACGTTTATGCAAATATGTCTCATGATCATGTGGAGAAGTGAAAGAAGGAAAACCAGGACTAAAAATGAGGCAATAAAGGCAGTTTGGGAGAAGTGACTTCTTTGAGATTGAGTAACTCCTAAATTTGCTGAGGAGTTTGTGTTTCGTAAATATGCAAAGTCTGGCCTTTAATAAACCCCCCAAAACAAACAAACAAACAATGTAATGCAAAAAGAAGCCAGAAAGCATTATTCATCCTCTTTAAAGTTGAAGCAGATGCTTTACAATGCTAAAGTATATTATATTATTAATATTGTGAAGGGGGAAAAAAAGTGTATGATTACGCTGATTGCGAATTTGTCTATATCAAATACATATTTTTTAGAGAAAGCAAGCAAGAAAGAAAGAAAGTCCAAATAAACAGAGGCGTGATGTTCAGCGTTTTAACTTCAAATCGCTCTCAACAAGTGCTGTAATTCATCTGTAACTCTGCACTGATCTTTCTACTGCAGCACAGAAGAATCTAAATCATCTGGCTCTTTTGAAACAGATTGGTTGTACTATTAGTATGTGAGTGCACGTCACTGACGAGAGAAACTCAATACAAGCTGCTGGCAAATAAATGAAGATGCAGGAGCAAGACCATGTTTCTCAATCAGTGTAAGAAGGCTGTCACCACAATGGAGATAAATACAGGGTGGAAAAAGATCGGGGCTATCGAAAATGCATTTGCAGACTGAGGAGAGGAAACCTCGTCTGCCTGCTTTTCTCTTTTCCCAGAGTTACATTTGTACTACTGCCTCCCTCTGGCCACTCTATTCCAAATATTATCCAGCCACACAGAAATCTTTCTACACGGTATTACAGGAGAGTGGAATAATAATTCCAACACATGTGAATGTAATGAAACTGAGTAAAATGACATGCTAGAAATGGTGTGGTAACCCCCCCCTTTTTTTTTTTTTACATCTGTTTTTGCAGTCTTATCTATTCATCTTTCAGGCTCTGATGACTTTTCGTTTTGCCAGGAAGAGGTCAGAAAAATGGGGTAGCATTAAACAAAGGGCACCAGGCCAAGGTTTGAACCTTCAAAGACTTTCATTTAAACTATCAGAAAGATGGCAAATTCGGGTTAATGATGGCTTTTAAAGGTGGGGTTTTTGGTGTTGCTGCTTTAGATTTCATTATATTTATGGTGTTTTCTACAGATTAAGATAATCTCATTTTATTGGGTGTGCATTGTCCTGTGTTTGAGGAAACTACATGTAGATGTGCTGTATTTGTATGGTTGAGGGTTATGGTTCAAACAGTCAGCAGACAATCAATATATTTTTTTAAAACTTTTTTTTTTTTTTCTCTCTCTCTCTTCTCCCATTTCCCTCATATATCTCACCTAATTACCATTAACCATTTAGTCCAAAAATGGAGCAGGCAGAAGTAAAAACTTTTCGAGGCCTGCTCCCTTTAACTAAGTAATCTTTTCTAAATTGAAAGATATACAGTATTTACTGTACTACACAACAATATAAGAAGTAAAACAACAATAAAGCAAACAAAAACAAAAAAACATTAAAAAAAGGACAACAAAACAACAAAAAAACACAATGTAATCCTATGCCTATCAATAACAAGAACAGGCAAACATTCATGTTCTGCAAAGAGTAAAGAACATGATTACATACGGTAGATAAAAGCCAAAACAAGACTGGATGTAACATTATATTTCCGTCTTATACCTGTGAAGTTTATCATTTCTGAATAGTTTCTTAAACTTATTAACTGTTAAACAGGATTTCATTGAATTGCTCAAATTATTCCATAAATGAACTCCACAAACTGTCAGGCTGTGAAGCTTTGTGTTTGTTCTCACTGGTTGTTTTTTAAACATACATAATCCCCGCAGGCCATAATTACTTTCCCTCACCTGAAACAACCCCGAGATACTGTCAGGAACTTTCTGGTGTGTAACGTTGTACATAAGTTGCGCTGTTTTAAGGTCTACAAGATCTTTGAATTTAAGTGCATGTAGTTCAACAGAGTCTATTGGTTGGTTGTCTGTACTCAGCATTGCAAACAATTCTTATTGCTTTTTTTTAAATTATGTATATTGGATCTATATTTGTTATAAACGTATTCCCCCACTCTTCCACACAGTAAGTCATGTATGGTAGTATGAGGGAGCAATACAGAATGAACAGTGATGCTTGATTGAGGAGATTTTTGGCTCTATATAAGACTGCAATTGATTTGGAAACTTTGGATTTTATATAATTTATATGTGATTTCCAGTTTAGTTTGTCATCTATTATTACCCCAAGAAATTTTATTTAAGTTACTCTCTCAATTTTAGTACTGTCAATCCAGAGCTGCTTTTTAGTGTCGATATGACGATTTCCGAAGATCATAAATTTTGTTTTACTTACATTCAAAGTTAGTTTATTTTCATCAAACCATCTCTTCAGTTTAGTAAGTTCACTTTCAACAGTATCCAGAAGTTGCTGCAGATTTTCACCACGACAAACTAAATTTGCGTCATCTGCGA
Organism: Atherinomorus stipes; assembly: GCA_023101725.1. NCBI lineage: Eukaryota > Metazoa > Chordata > Actinopteri > Atheriniformes > Atherinidae > Atherinomorus > Atherinomorus stipes. The sequence continues at coordinate 1,051,159 of JALJCO010009935.1, read as the reverse complement.
ATAAAATGGTTCTCAAATTCAATGTTGCTTCAAATATATTGTTTATGTATAATAGGAACAGAAATACGTCTGCTGCTGCAAGACAGTGAGACGATTACCTCTAGGTATTCAGGAGATCCACTCTGCTCGGCAGAGAGTATCCGGGCTACATGACCTCTGTGTGTGTGTGTGTTTGCTGACTAGCCTCCTGCAATACGAGCTGTGAGACAGAGTCCCAGACTGCTGATGGTAGATTAGAGGTGAGACGTCTAATCTCAGTGTAATCAGCTGCTGTATCTCAGCCTTTGCTCTGCGCTAACCCTCTCAACAGGTCGGAACAAAAACTCATCTCACAGAGACAGTCTTGATGATGTGGAAGAAGGTGACACCACAAATGTGGAGTCCACGGCCAAAGTTAACTACAGCTTAAAAAATGTCAAATGAAATTCTCTTGCTCTCATCTTTACTGGCATGAGCTGTTTGACAGAAAACATCAAATGCTTCTAAAAGTCCTTATAACAGTGTTTGTAAAACTGCCAAGGACATACACAGGAAAACCACAGCTGACTTCTTGCTGAGAGTTACAGCCTTGTGGCAGGAGGCAGTGCTGGCGAGGGGCTGCCCCGTCTGGTGAAGAAAGGAGGGGAGACAGATAAAGGAAAGAGAGTGTGTCTGAGGGGTGCTTAGACAATAAATCTATGTGAAGACTGAAAAAGGAGTGGACACCACAGCCATTGGCGCAATGATATAAGTATCCGTTTTCATCTAAAAAACTTCACCTTCTGATGGCTCAATGATTAGTGAATTTGGGTAGATGGAGGAGAGGAAAGGAGAGGAGTCTGCCAGTGAACAGCTGCCCCTGTAATTTATATTGATGAGGGGACTGGCATGGAGGGGAGCTTCCAGCAGTTTGATCACTCAGGCAGAGTGGGGAGTTAGTCAGACACAGCCCATCCCTGTGGTCTGGGTTGGACTGGGAAGACCTCCTAAACACACACACATAGAGAAACCAACATACTTGCACACACATACAAGCAAGACAGCCAGCTCACATTACGAGTGGCAGAGTGGACTAGTGTAACAGGGAAGCCAATGTTTTCACTCCAAGAACAGAAATAGATCTACAGGCTGGCTATAACCATGTAGGGCAGAGACATCTCCCTCATTATTACTCCACCAGCTATATAATCACCAGGCTTTTCTGAAAAAGATCTTCCCCTCACAATCTCAATGACCATTAACTGGCCCTTGAACTACTTCATGTGCACACAGTTCTGTCGAAGCGCTGCAGCCGTTTCCTGTCTGTGAGGCACAGCAATCAACTACTTGTTAATGGGATTTACTTTGATTTCCTCACATGGACAAGATTTGAATATTTCTAACTAAAATGAGACAGCGTAGTCCAGTTTCAGCCCACGGCTTTAAACCCAAGACTCCTAAATCATGCTCTTTGATTTGAGCCCTCTTTCTGTGCAGAGGTGCTTCAAGTTGCACTAATTAAGATAGTGGGACGGTGGATTGCGGGTCAAAGGATATCTGTCTACCTTAAAGATATCCTGAAGAAAAAAACACTCGTTCATATAAAGAGATATATCAAGGTCCCCCAAGACAAGCAAATAGCTTAACACACAATCATGCTGCTGTTATGATGGGGGTGTTTGAGTAAGGTAGAGCTGTCTATAACATTGAAGATCACATCTTTTGCTCCGCTGTCTGATGTAACAAAGAGCCGGGGTGTTTTAAAGGGGGAGATGCAGCCTCTTACAATCTAAAACACTCAGACCACTCTTACAGAAAAGCCCTCTGGTCTTCCCTCTCCACAAGTTTCATCAGAGTGATCAGAGCAAAAGAATAGCCTTCAGGGCTAGTTTCTTCCATTCACACAGAGGGGGATGAACTCACACATATGGTTTACAGCCGCACACACAGCAGAACAGCGCACAAAAGTGTTTTTACATGCCTTTTCGATTGCTTTTCACATGTGTCAAAATACAGTACAAATCTCTTGGAGAGCATTGATTTGTCCAGGTTTGGCTGCTCATCAATTCTTAACAGGCACAGTGAAATTGAAAGGCTGAGTACTACAGTATTACTTCAGTGCATAAAGAATACTTGCATCTTACATCTGGGACGTGTCACATACTGTCTCTATCTTTCAATTCTGGTGATATGATCTGTATTGAAGAATACAAACTCTGGTAGTTAGTGCTGCCTCAGAGGTTACAAACCACCAAATAACACCACATCCGTGTTGTTCAGTTGCAAGGCCTTGCAGAAAACAAAGAGGTGCTTCACCACTCTGCCTGCTTCAAATGTGCAAGATTATGTCGCAGTCACAAGACTGCATAGCATTTTAATTTCCTCTCTGGGGTTATCATCATATTCTCTCCAGTATGGAAATTGAGAAATAAAAATAGTGAATGTGGATGGCACAGATCTAATAGAAGGTGCTGAGTTATTACAGTTCCCATCAGGCAAATGTATGTTTACAGGCAAAGATGGAAAAAAAGATACAATTGAAATACAAATGTGATCTCTTGTGTATGTATTTTCCAACATTAAGTGTAAAATGTGCCCTAAAATTATGTCTGACTGACTTATATGGTTGAATATAAAGAAATATTTGTACTCACAAGTGTGTGTCTTCTTTGTTACCGAGATACCTGCAAAGACAAAATAGAAACAAATGAAAAAACGCACACAAATGTTATTTTACACAGAGTTCTGCTGTCTATGATGATCACCATAAAAAGAAAACAGTGGTCTAACACACTGCGAGCAAGCAAGGTCACTTAGGTGGCCGTCCCCACATAATTATTGGTGTATAACTTCAAGCCATCCTATATTAGCGTCTGTGACAATGTGGCTGAAACTCTATTCTCTGCAGGCAATGAATGAAATTTTAAACTAAAAACAAACAACATTTGGAATGCTAATGTGTTGAGAAGCTACACTGAGAGGGCCTGAGCACATGACTAAGACTGTGGCCTTGAGGGGGACCAAAGCACTTTGACCTTACTGTTAGTTAATCCCCTGTCTAAAAAGGTAGTGTCAATGAAATATGATTTTAAGACCTAAATTCACCTTAGTCTAAAGCAAAAATAACACAATACCAATGAAATCAAATTATAAATGTAGATTTTAAAATCTTTGCTTGCAGTAGCTTATATACAGGGAGGAAGTTTGTGATATTTTTTGTCCATTAAGTTTTTACTTGTAAATAGTACTTTACAGCTTCATCCTTGTGTCTAAAAAGTACATTTCATAAACAATGTGTATTTGTATATTTACAGAAAGTCTATACTGTACCTATACTTAAGATAAAATATCCAAGTGTATTGAGTTTGTGTGTGTGTTTTTTAATGCCATCTTCTTTCACATTTTGGTCAGGCATCTAAAAATCCCAATAATTTACGTCAAAGTAGCCTTTTAAAGACATAGCTAAGGGGCCGTCCACATGGGGCCGAATTACAGCAAAACCATCAAAAAATTTAAGAAATCTGCCCTATCATCCTCACGAAATCAGGGATTGGCCTCCTGAAACCGGGTTCCAAGGTGGAAAGGAAACCGCGACGGGTTTGTGTTTCATGGGGATGGTGTAACTGCACAAGGAAGGGGTGTGTGTGTGTGTGTGTGACAATGCGCGTTGGTCTCTCAACAATAAAGTTCATTGAAAAAAAATCATGACAGCAATGGCGTCGGTGAGCAACTGTTTTCAATTGTGTAGAAAACTTTAGCGTTTGCCTCGTAAATCCTCAGCCATCTCTACCTTTCTGCTCTTCCTTTGTTGATTTCCAGCGACACGCGGTGAGTCTTTATTTGCGCATGCACTGTGCCTTGTTCTAGGTTTGGAGTGTTACACTTTAACCATCATAACGCCCCCCCACAGCCTTGTATGATGTGCTACAGCGGTTTCATGGGGATCGTGAAACCTTTCCCCGGATTTCTGCTATAGGTTTCACACCTAAACCGGCTTCAGCTCCGTGTGGACTAGGCCTAAGTTTATTTAGCTGGTTTACACAGTTCTGAGAGAAAACCGTTTTGCTGTCAGTGTTTTTTGGAAAGATTTAAAAGACAGATGCAATGCATATCTACAATGTGAGCATGTTTCCATCTGACTAGTGTGAGTCAGACATGGCTGAGGTAGAGCTGCACTGCCTTTGCTTATTATGCTTGTCGTCACCCCTTCAGGTGTCACCCCATCGAATCCGCCACTTTGGATTTTGCTGTGACTCCGGCCGCTACTTCTGTTTGCAATATCGGTCTAATGCCTCAGGAGCCCGGTGCGGACAACCGCACAGCCAGCCGGAGTCCCCTGCGGCCCATTGGATGCTCATGCTTTGCAGGACGAGAACACACTAATAGATCCCACTTGTCATGCGGAAGAAATGGCTAATTTTTCTACAGCTTGCATTTGAAACTCGGGGGATGGAAAGTTGACATGATTCAATAACTCTCTGTGAAAAAGGCGTCTGGCCAGAGATAACAATGTTTCAGACACGTTTGAGGGGAAACGAGTCAAAGAGCAACGAGGGGGAAAACAAATAAGCCCTTCAGTCTCCTATAGACATACACAGAGAAAGCCATAAATGATATCAACTCCACTGAGCAGAAACAGGGAAAACAGTTACCTAGGGGCTGGCAGTCTGTGATGCAGCTCTAGCATTGTTCCACTGCTCAGGGCAAAAAAAAGCTTCTGTTCAGTCCAACTGTGACATTACGCAAGGAGAAAATAAACTGTAATCCAGTCTTAATTCAACACTTCAATCATAAAACAAGTAAGCCAGCAGGAACTGATGGCCCATTAAAGACTGGCAGTGGCAAGGTGATGCAACACAGGACCCCTATAAAAGTGCATGGTGGCTTTCTGTTTTGATGGGTAAAACAACTTTTCTGTGCACTTTGTGGAAACTGTGATAGATGGGTGAAGGGAAAAAAGCAGCCTTTTCCTGGATTTTTGTCAGACCTCATGGAGGCACATGAAAAAAAATACATCTTTTCAACTGCAGTCCAGTCATTTCAACATCAAATTATCTTAATATCAGGGTATTTCTTAATATATTGAATACAGACAATACACAGTGCAAATTAACAATGCATCCTGTCATTTGCAAAAATATGTTTTTGTCTGACTGGAGATCTTAAAGTTGCAAGGAACTCCTTGTTTTGTGAATTTCTTATCAAAAAGGAAACAGAGACAGTTTGTGTGAGGGTGTGTACTCATATGTACTGTATATAATCTTGCCAAGGTTGGCCACACAGACCACACTGCTTGAACTGGTACTTGCTTCTACCCTGTCAAAGTCAATAAACTATTAATAAGGCCCTTTTACACTCGGTTTTCAGCTTTACATGAAAGATGCAGGGAAAACTGATTACTGTAGAGTTATTCCAACATTTCCTTTTAAGAGCATTGAAGGCCACCAAAAACACAATGAACTGAAATTCTGATTTGCTCAGGCCCCATTTCTGTGCCCAAAGGCACAGTTGTTAGAAAGGCAGGCAATAAGTCACAGAAATAATCTTAAAAGTAATTACTGTGGACCTTTGTTTAATCTTAAAGCTACAAAGTCATCACTGACAACTAAGGTTAGATGTATCTTTAATAACCTTTAGGTATAAGCAGTTCCACAGGCTAATATGAGGGGTTATAGATGAAACAACAAAGCATGTGTACCTTTGTGGGACTATTCCTGCACCTTGATTATTATAGTGTGTACAAACAAATAGTCTTCTGCCCTACTCCTATGCAAATATTCAATCTGTCTGCTTCATGAAGTCAAGTGTACGTAAAGAGGGTTAATAACTGTAAAGGTACAGTACCCTGGGGAATTTTAAGCATAAACAAACTGTTTTGTTTGCAGGACTGTGGACTTTTTTACTTACAAAATATTGTGTTTATGCTTAAGGCCTGAATACTAAATTAATTTTCTACCTCGTGAAAACTTGCAAATTTCTTTCAAAACCTGCATTGTTTAAATGATCCAGGAGTTGCTCTCTACCTCTTCTTTGGACTACAGCGCTTCCTGCTGTGGCTTTTTTTCCTGGAAAGCTTTTACAATATGCAATCCATACCTCTGCACTTAGCACCGGTGGCTTTGACATCCTGTATCTCCAGGCTTCATTCTGCTTGTCTGTCCCCTGTCAAATAACAGCTAGAACATCCTGTAACATGGCTGGGTTTTGAAGGCTACACCAACTGCTTTTCATCTTTTACCCACCAATTCCTAATCATCTATAAACAGGAGAAAGTATAGTTTTTCATACATTCCAAAGTAAAAAAGATAAAACCACTACTACATGTTACAGTAGCAAAATGTCACCCCGCCTGTTGCTATGCAAGCTAGAGGAAGCAGTGGGGGTGGTAAGTGGGCCCACTTCACCCTCTATGTGTCATTCAGAGCCCTGTGATTGGAGGTGGCAAGGAGAAGGGGCCACAAAGCCAATGAATGAGTCAGGCGGTGAGAAAGAAGGAGCCTGCTCTGGGCACTGACTTTGGCAATGCCTGCCAGCTCCTGTCTTCTCCACTGGATGGCAGGTTCAGAGGTCAGTCTGGAGGTGAAGCTCTCCTTGGCTGACAAACAGGCTGCCATAAACATGCTTACAGCTTGAGGCATGCCTTTAGTAAACATCTCTGTATTGCGGGGATTAATTGAAATCAAAGGTAAAAGACAAGCTTGTATGATGGTGAGGCAGAATTTTAATTTCTTCATTATCATTTGTCACAATGGAAGGAGGGATAGTTGTCAATGTATGGCCTTTGATCAGTCATATTATCTGTAAACAATTCAGCAAATGTTCTCATGAGATGGAGAGAAAGACAGATACTTTGCAGGCGACTTGTGGTCAGCCTCCACCACATCTATCTGCAGGGGGTACACATCCTGTAAACATGCCACTTAGACTATAGAAGAGTGAGTCTGAGGTTTTGGCAGCCTCACTGCTGCAGCCAGCTGTGAAGCACGGTGCCATCGCAGACGACTCAAAGTGACAGCACTGTAATGAAGTCTGAGGCGGACGGGAGGCTGTACGTCATAATTTCAGGTTCCTTAAAGCCTGACAGGGAATGATTATCATGGATGGTTATTGTCACCCTGCCTCCCTGGTAGACGATGCGTGCTCTGGGGTTGTTGCACCGTGACATTCAAAGTTACAGTCTCCTTCATATAATGGAGCTGTCCTCTCAGCGCGCTAATGGGAGCGATCCATTTAACCTGTGCCAGAAACACACAGACGAGGAAGTTCCTAATGCGAGGCCTCTCCCGTGGGGACGTCACACTCCCCCCCTGGCTGCTCCCTTCCTGCTGCTTGATTCATTGACTGGCGCTCCTCACTTATCCTCATTCACTGTTCAGTCTGGGGAGACAGGGAGGCTCGCTTCCTGCTGCCTGCTCCACATGCCTCCACTGCACGCCCGCCGCACACAAGGACACAGTCGGTGCAACAGACCCAGTTGTAGGAAAGCCAGTGTGGGTCCAGTGAGGGACTGGCTAGACACCTACTGGAGTTACGGGTCAATAGCGTAGGCTTTGGGAATGCTAATAGTACCCACTTTCCACAGTTAATTAGTTAATAAGGCCTCTTCTGGAAAGAAAAAAAAAATCAGACAGTAATGGAAGGTTTCCTTACTGTCTTAATGACGGCAGTTGTATGGGACTATTAATTTCAGTCCACTCCTGAGGTTGTTGAAACGACATATGCAGCCAAATGAGCACTTCATCTTTTGACTGCTGCTATTTGCCTGCTTAACAATTGCAACCACATTCATGAGAAAATAATCATAAAAAACAGTAACATCTTTTTTTTCTCTGGTCATTGAAAACCTCAAAAAAAAAAAGACCTTCTTTTGTTTAGGCAGTACAGCAGGTGTTTTCAAAATTCAGATTAGAATTATCAGAAGGTGACTCATTTGGTTTTAAAGTAGAATGAAAAACTCTTGGTGGAAGGATATGAAGCTGAAAAAGTACAAAACACTTTCAGCATGTGAAGATTCAGCATTTTGAAGCTCAACTCACCAAAAGTCATAAGATGTGGTGGCTGAGCTGATCTGAGGACCTCCTTGTGAAGCCCAAGTTTCATACACAAAGTCATTTAAACAATCCTTCTCTTCTGTGACACACTTAGCTTTATTAGCTATTATACAGCTATAAACTATACATGCAAAAATTTAATGATTAAAAAAAAGTACAATGATTCTAATCAGCTGTCCCCTAATATACTAAAACACTTAATCCATGGAGAGGCCAACTCTCTGGGGAGGCTCAAAGAAAAATGACTTCTTTGTCTCCAGGCGCTGTTATTTCTGGTCATTTCTAATTGGTTTTAACTAAAAGCAACCACTGTGAGGCTCCACAGGTTACTTCAATGCATCGCTATGGAATTGTCTGCAAATAGAAGATATACATCCAAATTAGTTTTAGAGGACACCACAACTGTCTTTCAGAAGACGAAAGTAGAAAGGTCAGGAAAAAATAAAAGGATCTGTGCAATACTAAGTGAGGAAAGAAGGTGGTGGGTCCCACTGGAAGAGCAACATTATCAGGGTGACCCTGAGATCATAGAAGCCCTGGATGTCTTGAGGCTCCATGTCACATGCACCTCGACCCCTACAAATGTCTCTCAGGCTCAGGTACAACATATCCCTGACGCAGTTCTGCATTGCTGGGCCTGTGAGTCTCCAGGTGAGTCCTCGGCGCTGTTTGGTGGCTCGTGAATTATACATTGCAGCAGAGGATTTGATGTGGCCCAGGAGGGCTGAAAAACAGCAGGCATGGCTGGGAGGCAGAGTGAAGACTCCGACGGAATTTTAATTGTACCACAGGGAACGCTGTGATAACTGCTATTGTTATTGGTAAGACACTGATGCACAGGTTCACTTAGCTGAGAGCTTATAAATGACTCAGTCAAAAATCTGTCATGGCATCAACCCAAGATTTAATGACCCGACTGAGACAGGCAGTTTCTTCCACTGTGAAAACATTTATGACTGCTTTGTCTTCGTGCAGCCAAAAACATCTGGGATGTCTAAGAACATCCCAGTGACCTCTGAGACAATCCACTCAGATAAAGTGTGATGTGATTAAGTGCAGTATTGCAGGTGAAAAGCCAGAATGGTTGGCTTGCTGCTACTCTTGTGTTGTTCACTCTGATCCTGGCTCAAACTGTATTATACAGTAATTCTCCCTTGAGTGCGAACTGGTCCCAGAGGACCTGATATGATGCAGAAAGGCCCTGGGCGATGGTCAAAGACAGGCCATGAGCAGAGCCAGGCCTTTGTGTACTCTCTGTGCTGGTGGTTCCCAGCCCAGCAGTAATCTTCTGATGATCCAGCCTCAACCACACATGAAACCCAATAGCTTTACAGCCCGCACCGTAAATAAGGACAAACCACATTCAGCAGACCACCTTGGCTTATTTTACTGTTAGGGAGCAGCACTGATAGGACCACCACTGACTGTGTTTACACCCTTTTATAGAAAGGTTTAAAGTCAGAAAGTCATTTATTTCAAATGGTGCAATTAGACATGACAGCGTTCTCTAGACTCCTCTGCATTTCTGTTTACACAATGTATACATGCAGTAGAGCGCCATTCTAACATCACAGTGTTCAGGTTAAAGAGTGCTCTGCCTCTGTAGTAGACAACAGTAACGTTCCCCTAGAGAGAATAATTTCTATTCACATTACAATAACTTAGTCCTGTGCAGGTTAAAATCTAAAGAGGAGATACAATTACCTGCAGCTCCTGGGGCAAACACTCCAGTTATGCAATTTTTACAATAATGGGTTGTAAAAGCTCGACACTTGGCCAATGGAGAAACGGAGAGATTTAAATATTCATGATACCCACCATACTGCAGTTGATTTAGGATGATCTCAGAGCTGCAGCTTGCTTGAAATTGCATGTTTTCTCTTGATTTGTTTCTCTCCGTTTGGTTTCAATGCCTGCGTGCAAAGGATGAATCACAGGCCACCTACATCAGGAAGCCGCACTGGTAGACTGCTTTTATCTTAAGAGACAAGGCATTGTTCAAGATTTGTTTATTCAAAATCCCCCGTCCAAACTTTTACATCATCGTAGGAATAGCAGTTATAAAAGATGGGATTAGAATAGCTGAGTTGAGTTAGTGACAATTTGCAACCATAAAAGCCTCGGTCAGTCAAAAGATTGTACACATAGGCCTGCTTTTATAATCATCCAGGGGAATCAGAATCAGGATACTTTATTGATCCCGGAGGGAAATTGCTACAGAGGACAATAGCTTTTATGCCAAACTAATGTTGGTTAATACCAGTTCTATAAAGGCTGAGTCAGAAATATACAGGAAACCTTTCATTACCATCACTCATTCAGTCTCACTTCTCATCCAGGAAAGTACAGTACAGAACACTTGTCTAATGAACAAGGGTCTATAGGGAAGGATCACTCTATGAGAGTGTGGTGGAAGTCAAGGTCCCACAACAGTGGACTTGTGGCTCTGCTGATAAGGACTTGGCTATAATTGCTCAAAAGGGAGGGAACTGCAGCCCCATTAGGTCTAGTCTAAGCACTTGCCAATAAGCCAAACTGCCCCTCTGAAGCCTCGCATGTAATGAAAACTTCCTTGGAGATGAATTACATGTCTGTCAATCCACTAATTAATATCATGGACTTGTCGTTTTTGCTTCCCTGCAGTAACGAACTGAGTCAGAGAGATGGGGATTGAGGTATTTGAGGCACTGGAAGACATAAGAAAAGGAAAGGCAGAGGCAAACTAGCAATTACACTGCTACTGCGATTCACTGCAGTCATGGGCGGCACTTAGCGCAGCATTTATTTTTCATGTATTTCATAATTAAAACCTGCAAGTTCTGTAAGCCCTCCATGCTCTATCTAGATCAAAGGTAGTCCTATTAGCAGGGAGTTCATCAGCGGAGCCACTCCTCCATTTCCAGGCAGAAGTGCCATGCTTAAAGCACAAATACCCTGTAATTACACACACGCGTGATAACGGGACAGTCATGGAGCTGGACTATGATTAATAGAACACAGATCACAGCTTCCACCCCTTTTTCAAAGCTTACACAACTGAGAAGTTTACACACGAGGATAACCCATGCGTAGCAGATAAAGAGGTTGATGAAAGACTGAATACATATTTCACACATTGCCCCTTGTGGTGCAGGTGGAGTGTGCTTCAGTTTGTTGCCTTCTCCCTCCCAGCTGCATTCTTTATGTAAATGTAATCGGAGGATAACACTGGATAAAGCGCTGCAGAGCAGAGACATGATGCCGGGGATAGAGGGATAAAAATCTACCTCACATGGTGTAATGAGTGAGCTGTGTTGCTTTATTTATTTGTCCCACTGACTCCTGGGTAACTTTATGCCACAGGACGCTCCTGTCTAGATGATTAGACTGAGTTACTTTCAATTAACAAGGCAAACAGGTAGCAGAGAAAATCCTGAAGTCTGAATGCTCCTGACTCAAAAGATAATATAGGATATGCATATATCTGTGATTTCCAAACTTTTTGATGTAACTCTTTCAAAGTCTGCCTATGAGCTACTGCATCTTCAATTCTGCAGACATAATGGAGAGGTAGAAGACTGGCAAAAGAAGAATCAATTACATTTTGCAAGAGAACAAAAATATTCTAAAATGGAAAAAGAGGGTATTATCCACTGAAGACAATATGGTCTTCAAGTGCCCTCTTCATTTACAATTTATGGCCATTTCTACCAAAGAAAGATATTTTCCCCTTTGTTTTAGTAAAATATTCATTCAATCATTAATTCATTCATTCTTGGCTAAAATATCCAGTAATTTCACAAAAGAAAAGACTGGAAGAAAGTCTGAGGAATCAAGCACAATTTGGAGCAGTGACACATAAAAACTTGGATGAAAAAAAGTCCACTAAAAGTAAGAAATTTGATCTAAAAGCACACAATTCTTCCAACAATGGCAACTCAAAAAAGCCTGGACAAGGCTGGCTTTAGTTTTTTTTTAGGATATTGCTTATGGTAAGAGCAGGGGTGTCCAAGTCTGGTCCCTGAGAGGCACAATCCTGCAATTTTTTGATGAATCCCTTCTCCAACACACCTGAAATACCTCATGTGCATGTAATTCAGCTCCGCAGAGGCCTGCTAACAAGTCATTTCTCTGATTCAGTTGTGTTGGAGAAGGGATGCATCTAAAAGTTGCAGGATTGTGACTCTCGAGGACAACGTGCCACCCCTGGGTTAGAGGAGCCAGTTCATATTTGCTCGACCCACATGCATTACCAAGCACATTCAGCTAATCTGGCTGAACAGCATTGAACAGATAAACTCAGATTACACCACTCAGTGGGGGGTTCTTTGGTAAGAGGATGTTTGCTATATTTTTGCTTGGCTACAAGCTACAAATTGCTACATTGTCATGATGCATATTTGTCTGCAAACAGTCTCAAACAATGTGAGGTGACTTAAGAAAGTTAGAATCGTGATTCAACCTGCCAGACCTGATGCAATAATTTACAATGCAAGTTTTACCCTCAATGTTTTATTTTCTTTCTAATATTTATAGATTCATCAGAGGCTGATAAATAAAGGATTTTCTGGCCACTTTTAATTTTTCCCACCAACATCTGAGGTATAAGATTGCTTTTTAAGCATATCCTTAGATATGAATGGGTTAAAAAGCACACATGATTTGCATTTTCCATCTGCTGCCAAATGTACCTTCCTGCAACAAAAAGCTTCCTGCTGTCAATGGGTTTATTCTTAAACCATTGCATAACATTGTCAGACAAAGAACCTGTCATGAAATCATTTGAAAAGATACTATAATTAGAAATACTAGTGTTTGCAACTCAGGCATAGAAGTTGGGCTGTTTTCTCCTTATTTCTTATTGAAAGCCTGCAAACTCCCTCACGCTGAAGCAAAGTTAGCAGCGGGGAGAAAACTGCTGAATTTCCTCTAGGCTCATGAGGTCAGTTACAGTTCATGGTACAAATGCTCTACACAAAAAACTGGATGAGTAACTGGATGCACTGTCTTTAAGATTTTTTAGTGAAAGGAAGATGATCCTATTAGACCAACTCTCTGATGAAGATGGAGTCCAATAAGTAAGTGAAATATTTAATAATTAAATATGCATTCTTTTCTATCTTTTTCTATCTTTTCATTATTTTCATGCAGCTGTCTGCCTGTGATGCGCCTGACCAGACACATGCAGAGTAAACAGAATCCACAAATGGACCCACTCACATAACAGGCCACTCCAACATATGCACAGACAGCCTAATGACACTGAGTACAACCCTAAAGTCAAGCGGGGTGTGAGGTAGAGTCTGGTACCACATCTATACAGGCACCACAACCATACATTCTCAGCAATATGAAAGCTTGCAGCCATGGCCAGCAGTAATAATTAATAGCATACTCTATAAGCATTCCATTAGGTGCAAGCAGCTGTCATAAACATCTTAATTAATTTACAAAGCAAGCAACTAGGGAATTATGGCGACGTAAAAATCTGCTTCCCTCTGCCGCTCCATAGCACTGGAACAGATCGGGCTTTTAAATTTTTAAACATGCCTTTCATGTTCTCTAGAGCACTAAAAAGCCTTTGAACAGTCAGCTTGTTAGGAGAAGCACCTAGCAGCCCAATACCTACGGGTCGTCTTGCTATTCTTTTCATACTGTGACAGAGGTTTTGGGCTTCTCTTTGCTGCTCCTGCTTGACTCAAGGAATCTCCCTCTACCTCATATTTTCTTTGTCACAATGATTTAACAGCACAGTTTCCTTTTTTTTTTCTGTCAGGCTCTCCATCTGAGCTCCTGCTGCTCATCTCTCTCACTTCACCCATGTTTCTATATTTTGTTTTCCATGGATAAAATGGACAAACATTTATAGAGATTCCACTGATGAGATCAAAAGCTTTGAAGCATTATCCTTCAGTCACAGCAATATCATTTATTTGAAATATGATGAGTACAGGCAAAAACAAAAACCTCCCACAATGTGCTTTATGTGAGGAGGGCTTTCTCTTGGATGCTGCAGCTGAGGGAGGCTGCTGGCTTGCACTGTAATCTGGATGCTACTGTGCAAAAGCAAGGGTCAGAATGTTGTGGTAAAAACTCTCCTCCTTACCTGCTTTCGCTCAGAGAGGGAAAGATTAAACTGGCCACTCCATTATATGAGAAAGGCTTAAGAGCATTTCCACTTTCAGGGCTAGGGTATCAGCAGCTTGTGACACTAAGCAGGGGCTGACCCATCACTTTAGAGGGGGGTGAGTGAAAGGCATCTCCTGTCTTCCCAGCGATACACTTGAGTCCAACATGTTTTTTTTGACCACTACAGTTTAAGAAAAAGATGCAGAATCTGAGGTGATGCTACTTTTTTTTTAATTATTAAGCTAATAAAAGAAGTCCATCACACCATACTGACATGAATTAACTATCAACTAAGATTCACTTTAACTATGCATAATATCTAGACTATGCCACTTACCAAGCAGACATAGAATTTTAATGTGACCATTACTTTCAGTGTCAAATATCCTTTTTTTCCCTCACTCCTCTTCTAACCTGTCTTCTCCCCATCTCTCTCTATTTCAGCCCATGCCATATTTGCTTAACCCAGCCAGTGTGACAGCACTCAATGCTAAAGCACTCCCAAGGCAGATGATCAAAGTCAGCAGTCAATTCACATTACAATGCATTGATTTGATGTTTCCTAACCTCCCAGGCCTTTCTCCAATGCTGCCAAGGACCTTCAGGATATTTTACAGAGCACCTCAGATTTCCCTGACTCCCTCTCTTTATCTCTGTGTTTGTGTCTGGTACTGAAAAAGCATTCAACATTTTTTTTTTCTTCTGGTCATGTTTGCTTATGATTTAAGTGAATTTTGCAAATGAGAAAACACCAAAACAAAAATATTTCAGATTCAGTAATTCTATTGAGGCCAACCACTGCAAAGCCGCCATCCTTTTCCAATCTATTTTCTACCCTTCACCTCCTTTTTCAAGTATCACTAAAGAGTAAATCACTCTCTTGTTCTCATATACCACACTTCGTTTGTTCCTCATCATTTATTCATTTGCAATTCTTTACCGAGCTGGCTTCTATGCTTTAGTGACTACCATTTCCCTTTGAGGGGATGTTCAGAGCACGTCCATGTTTTATTCAATTATGAGAATCTAATATGGTGGAAAGGTGTGCAGAGTGTTCACTCATAGCCATGCATCATTTTCACACAAACTGCCTCTGTCTTTTTTTTTTTTTTTCATCTTTGCTAAGCAAGTTGCCAAAACTGATACATGCTATTTGATCTTTCTCATTAATCCCCATTTGTTTTGACCACAAGTAGAAAACAAGTTACCACATCCATGTTTGACAAATCAATCTATTGGTGTCTGGCCTTGGGAGGGAAGAGAGTTGCTTTGTTTGTTTGTTTGTTTTGGAAGAAGTTGTCAAAATGTGTAAGCATCATTGCCATGGCACAGTGACACACTGACCTACAAGCACAAAGGAAAACTTTGTCAGCCTCGATAAACACACAAACAAACACGCAGAAAAAGACAGAGGAGGATGAAAGTGTAAAAGACAGGATGAGAGAGTAATAAGAACTATTGATTTACGTGCAAGAGGCATTCCTTGAACAGTGTTAGTCATCATGGTCATGTGCAGCAAACTGGCTCTTTAATTATTCATCAGAAGCCGGACAAACTCAGTGCTGCGTGAAGGGGGCCCATTGATTTCTGCTTGGCAGATGGGACACACTTACTCATGGCAATTCATAGACCATGTGGATGATCAGGAAGACAGAGATGCTACTTACCTCCTTTACTCAACAGGGTAACAACTGAGTAACTTTTAAAACTGGCTGATAGGCAGAGGGGCAGATTTCAATATATATTATCAAGTCAAACATTTGACTTTTTGGGGCAGAGTAGAGAAAAACTAGTTAACTGAAAGATGAATAGTACAGTACCTTTTCTATCATATCAGAGATATCCATCCACAGAGGACACAAACTAGAGTACGCCGCTTCAACTTCTTCTATGAGACAGTTAAGGAGGAGGCAGGGGATGAAGGTGTAAATGTATTTGCACCTAACTTTCTCTTTAAGTTCTAATCAGTGATTATTATTATTATTGCTTTAACACAACCAAGAAATTACAATATAACATTTCATTGTTGTCTGACTGGCGGGATGAAATTCAGTAATGAAAAGCCAGGTGTCACATGTTGGTGTAACTGCACCATTCACTTGATGACAACGACAAATCCTGCTTCCTTCCCACTAGTTGTATAGGCAGTAGTTTAGCGCAATGTTTCCCAACCTTTTTCGACTTGTGTACCCCCTGAGCCATTTTGTCATACCACAAGTATCCCCTGTATTTTATGTATGTATTGATGATTCTTCAAAAATAGAATATATAAATAATTTTAAAATTAAAATAATTTTATTATATCTCCCTAACGTTAACATTTACTTGTCAGGCATTTTGTTCTTTTTAATTCTAATTGAAAATAAATATAAATATGTAGCCATGAAAAGGAATATGCAGTCTAAATAAATAAAAACGAAACTCCTTTTTTTTCTTTTTTAATGAAGCCACAGCAAATGGTATCAAATGACTCTATAAATGAAATATGCCAGCAAAAAAATCAATCCATCTATCCATCTATCCATCTATCTATCTATCTATCTATCTATCTATCTATCTATCTATCTATCTATCTATCTATCTATCTATCTATCTATCTATCTATCTATCTATCTATCTATCTATCTATCTATCTATCTATCTATCTATCTATCTATCTATCTATCTATCTATCACCATCTATCTATCTATCTATCTATCTATCTATCTATCTATCTATCTATCTATCTATCTATCTATCTATCTATCTATCTATCTATCTATCTATCTATCCATCTATCTATTAGGGCTGCATGATTCTGGGAAAAATGTGAATCATGATTTTTTTTTAGCTTAAAATTGAGATCACGATTGTCTGGCACAATTTTTTCCCCACAAAATTTTATTGCACAAATAAACTTTACCATGTTTGGTAAAGAGCTGTACCTGTAAATACTTAGAACAGGTTAAGCCACATTGGTTTGGTGAGCTCATCAAGCCTTGAGTTTCACATCCAATCATGAGACAGTATAAATTAAAACAATACACATATTCAGGGGTGCCCAAACTTTTTCACACTGTATTTACGTGCATTTCTGGTGCTGTTGCTGCCCAAGCAGCATCCCAAGGCTGAAAAACCACTCTTCATAACTTTTGCTACTGGGACTCAGCACGACCTGAGTTTTGCTTTACATACCATGTGACATGCTAGCCAACGGATATCAACACACTGGCTGTTTTGAACATGCACAGTGGCTAATTCAGCAAAGAAACACAAGACAACATTATTGGACGAAGAGTGGAAAAGAAACAGAGTTAGGGACAGAGCAAGAGATGAGACAAAAGTCAACAGCAGTCTGGCTTTTACTGGCTGGAGAGAGCTCACAGTACAGGTAGGATGATGCCCAATTAGCTGTCAATAGGTGCTAAGAAAATTGGCTAAAGCTCCATATTGCCTCTTTTAAGGATAATAGGGATATTAGAAGGCCAAGATCAAGCAGAAGCATCCAAAGAGATATCTAACTACAAGGTTTTGGC
Source organism: Atherinomorus stipes (assembly GCA_023101725.1). NCBI lineage: Eukaryota > Metazoa > Chordata > Actinopteri > Atheriniformes > Atherinidae > Atherinomorus > Atherinomorus stipes. Next base: position 1,033,526 of record JALJCO010009935.1, on the reverse strand, counting down.
TGTTTGATGCATTAATACTGCTTTACTGTATTAAAATATTCAACTGAACTGCTAATTAAATAATCCAACAAAAACACAAAATACACAGAGAAAAGCTTTAAAGTAAAGGTCCATCTGTCTTTCTAGTGTGTCTTTTTGGTGCCAACAGTTCATCTTCTGTGAGGTCTGTGTTTTAAAATGCTACTCTATAGTTATTTCATGAGCAGCGTTAAGCACTGAGCCAGAGCCCCGTCTGAGCTCTGAAGGAAGAATTCCCCTGCATGGCTACACAAAACACAGACGGCACATTTAGAGATGTCAGCTCCTAACTAGAGAACAGTCAGCGAGGTGAACCCTCCAACCCCATGTATCTACCATGTCTAGCCAGGCTGCTCTGGAAACCCCAGTTAAAAATGCACTCAGACCTCTGATGGAGTGGGTAAACCACGTTACAAGGCATGCCAGGAGACTCACATGTGCTGTTCACGACCCTGGTTAGTGAAATGCCACCACTGTATGCCTCATCACTGCTACTTTCCCATTACTTACATAATTTACACAAGCAAAGGGCGGGGAGTACAGAAAGGAAGGGGGAGGGTGTGGGGTTGATGTGGCTGAGCTACAGGGAGCTCACGTCCAATTGCGTTTGGCCATGTGGAGAGACAAATACGGCTGTATGAGGGGAGCTCATGCCACAGCGGGATTTGATGAATACATGCTGAGACATCCCTACGACATGCTGATAGACAGTATAAGACCCCACCCCTCCCCTGCATTTACAAAGTCAAATGGAATATACAGTAGATGCAACAGGAACAAGGGAGAGAGTCTGAGCACATTAGAGGTGCACTGATCCAAGACCATGGCATGGTTATTTATTAATCAGCTGAGCTTAGCTAACTGCCTGCTTAGATAAAAAGCAAGTGCTTGTGCTACACAGCAGCAAGACAGCAAAACTGTTGGTACAATGCATTGCAAAATATGCAATACATTAACTTGGCATGCTGCCTTTTGGTTGTGCAATTTATATTTTTATTTTCCCTGTAATATGCTTTTTTTTCTATAAATAAGCACAGAGAGTGTGTAAAAACACACCGTAGTACCATAGTGAACCAAAAACCTAAAGATTCCTACTGTAAATCTTTCTGAGCCTATTTGGCTGCAAAACAAAACCTTACTACATGATCCAAAGTGAATGCAGTCAGTGTACAACAAACAAAGAATGTTTGCCCATTTGCAATGGGATGCATCTCCAAGGGTGAAGTCAGTGATGAGTAAAAGCATGGCGATGTTGTCAGTAAATACACTAACACACACAAAAAAAATCATTCCTTTCATGATGTACTTTTGGAGTCATTGGCACCACAACAGTGTGTGCGCTGACAATGTTGTTTTTTTTTTTTTGCCAATTTCAACACCTCACAGTTGGGGTGTCAGTGCATTGAAATAGTGTTGAGAAACATAGCCTTTTAACTGAGAAGAAACATCTCTTGAGAAAAAAAAAAGAAGAGAAAAACAGAATGGGATGCAATTCTCCAGAGTGCATCCCCCCTCACGTCTCTTCCACTGTTTTTTTGGCAGGCCGGGTAATACACAGGAAAGCACTGGCACACAACGCTCTCTACCTGAACACAAAGGGAAACATCTCAAGCTGGAACTTGGGCTTCGGAGATTAATAGGAGGCTTGCACATCACCACAGGGAAAATAATTGTGAGGCTCTCTAAAGGCTTACACTGTTGATGCAAGGTTTACGGACTGAAGTGGTTTTGCAAAATTCTTCATTACTTCAGGAGGCTTTTATAGAAGCAGTTTGAAGGTGCCACAAGGCCTCTGAAAACATGTGGGGATCAGGCAAGTGAGCAGGAGAGGCAGACTGTGGTCATTACCAGACATTTCCTTTCATCATTTCTGAGACTACCTTGCACATTCTCTCATTCCCCGAGACTTCTGCAGCTCGGAGCTGAGAGAGCTAAAGCCCCTTGGACAGTTCATTTAGGTTAATGCAGTGATGAGAGATGGGGGGAGGGAGGTGGGGAAGTCATGAGCATGTGTGCATGTGTGTGCGCCAAATCATGCCTGATAAGTGTATCTTTTCAAACTGTCTCCTCTGCATTTCAAACAAGATGCAAAACATGCCAGCGAAGACAAGAATGATTACTTTCATAACCTGCTGAAACATAAAAAGGCAATCTAAAGTGCAGACATATAATTATTTTATGAATTCAAATGAACAACACAAAAAAGGATATTTCAAAGAAATTTTCACATAGAAAAGATGGAACAGAAATTATCTAGGGGCTTTTTTCCCCTTTCTTCAGACTTCAGAAAAGAGAAATTTATTTCTGCCTTCATCTCTAAATTGGATGCAATTTATTGCCTCTCCAAAGCTCATTTTTCACTGGCTTGCAGGATCCATGGGCCATGGCAGGCAATGCGTATCTGCCCGCCTCCCCTGGCCTCGGGTGCTAATATGTGGAAACTGGCCTGGGGATATGGAGCCCAACCAATGGAAGAGGAGGCAGAGGGACAGAGGAGAGAATCAATCCGTAATCGCTGAGGAGTAGGCAGTAGGAGGGGTGAAGTGGAAGTGGGGAAAAAAAAATAAAAATCAGAGAGAAAAGACAGAAGGCAGTGTGTTTACCAGCAGACATTTGGTGCTGTCAGCTGACTGCAAGAGCTCTGGGATATCACAGAAAGAAAACTAAGTTATATAACCAGGCTGTTAAAGCAGGGAGAGGGTGAAAGAGACAGACAGACGGAGAACAGGACAGGGACCAGAAAAAAAAACAAAAACAAAAAAACAAATAAACAAACAAACAAAAAAAAACCCACCTGCCATGTAAAGAGACAGAGAAGAAGTGATCAAAGAAAAACAAAAACAAAAAATCTGTTTAAACAGACACCAGACAGAGGCAGGTGATCACAGAAGCAGAGATCATTGGTGAGTGGTTAAAAATCCAAGTTCCACAAAGAAGTGGAAGGTCAGAGGTAATTGCATCCATCACATAAGCATTACCTTGGTTCTCATGTAAGCAACGACTGCAAGCCCCGAAAGGAGCATTGGTCCAAAAGTCATGCTTTAGGGCTTTATCAAGCTCTACGGATGGATATCTCAGGTAGAAAAAGCCACACAAGTCAATATCCACATCGAGCTTTTAAAGCCAGTTCTACCACACATACTGTAGGTTCACCAATCAACCACCACTATGCTCTTCATAGCTCTCTGGGTTTATTTATGTGGCTGAGTAGCATCTGATATACCATCAGTCTCATTTGGTCAAGGTAGAAAATGAAGCCATAATTTGAGGAATCTGTTCTGCATGACAAAATACATGCTGTTCTGCCACACAGACATTAAGTACAGTTAGCTCAAGGTGCATTGTGTCCTGTGACCTTGCTGTTACACTTCTGCAGAGCAATGAATAACTATCACATTTCTTTGGCTGACAGCTGACACCAAGAGGCCCAGGTGATATACGAGACATGACAAGTGATTCTAATTAAATGTAGGGCTTGTGGATGTAAAGTGGCAGGAAGGGAACAAATCCTGTCCAGCCAGCGAGCGGCAAAGCGGCATGCCTTGCTCCAAACGAGATGAGCTGGGCTGTCAGGGCTGCCTCAGCTGTCCTGTAAACCTGGGCCCTGCTCCCCAGGGGGACTGACAGGTTTCAGCTGGAGGGGAGAAGGCACACTGCAAACCTCCTGCTATTCCACAACAACAAACACATGACACACAAACAAGCTGATCTGATGCAAAGCAAAAGCCACGTGGACCATGAGCATTTGTCACATAACTATGTACTAACAAGGTACAAAGCATGGTTGTCTGTTCCCTGGGCCCAGATGAAGCCTACACGAATGCAACATCTCTGGTGTGATTCAGTGACTAAATAGAAAAACAGGCTAAAATCACAGAGAATCAAAAGATACAGGAAGGAAGACACCTCTGTTGATGCTGCATCCCACTTGTATCTTCACCACGACTGTGTTCATCCAGCCCAGGTTGAGAACAAAGAACTAGACATGGTTATTTTTTTCTTTCTTTCTTTTTTTTCTGCAGACAGCAGAGGACCCAGTGGTACTCAAAGCAAACATGAGTGTCTGTAAGTGACACAGGACTGCACTTTACAGAGGACACTCTCAGGGTCTTCAGCCTCCCGATAAGACCCCCAGAGACAAACCTCACCGAATCAGTTAACCTTCGACCCATCTGGAACAACTTGGGGCCCAAGAGTCACCGTCGCTCAGCTAAAAGACAAATGCACACTGTGCTCTGCGACTGACAGGAGTAGTCATATTGGCTGGCATCTGTCTCCTCCAGAAAAAGAAGCAGCAACAACCTATCCAAAGCTAATCCAACACAATGGGCAAACCATTTTGATAAAACAAAGTGTTGACTGATGGTTGGTTCTCTCCATCATAGGGACTGTCTTGAAAAACTCGTCTTCAAACTAGTATTTTTCATCTATGGAAGTGTATATCCTCAGCATAATACTAAAGCTTATAATGCCAAAAAATTCATATATTTTCACACTTCATGTTCTATGGATGGAGGATTTTAACACTGGAAGGAAACACTCCAATTGGAATAGAAAGGTTTCTTCATTAAATAAAGAATGATTTCACAACACATTTCAGACACAAATTAATGACTTGCAATGACTGAGTAGCACGACGGGGACCCTTATGTTGTGGGGTTCAGACATTCAGGTTTTTCATTTAAAGAGGCTTTGAAATAATTTCCTCTGCCTTAGTGAGTCATTTACAGCAGTTTTTCTATATGTAATCAACTTGATTAAACAGAAACTTAAATTAAATCTTAAGTTATTCTCCGCTACAGAACATACTGCTGTGAACTGCTTAAAACATTCTGTTTTTAGGCTATAATTTCATTCTTTTGCTTAATGATCACACCATATTTGCACAATTCCTGCCAGGTGCTTAATTCAGCATTAATCAAACCACAGATGAGCAACTTAGTTGATAACTATTTCTGACCAATGAAATGGCCAATTGGTGCAAACTTGAGTTTTCAAGAGGGGTCCCAAACTCCATCCACATCATGGTGGTGTGAAATAGAGTATGTAGTTGTCGATTATGGCTGTGTCTCAAACTGCACACTTGCACTACGTGGTGCACTACTTTTTAGTGTACGTGTAGTTTCAACTAAAATTCAGTGCTCTGAAAAAAACTTGGATGCTGCCCTGAAAACAGTCAAAAATCCAGCGCAGACCGAAGCACTCTACTCGCATTGAGTGGACACCATCTTGCTGACGTAGCCAAAGAGGCATGACTTTCTAAGTGTTTTCAAATCTGAATAATGTGGGAGAATGACGCAGTTGCAATCCCTGCTGCAGTGGAGGCTGTTTTGTACTGATGTAAGAAATGCTCAGGAAATTATTCAGATATAATTACTAATGTATGAATGGTAGCATGCTACGAAGCTGTTCACTCCCTGATGAAAGTTATGATGTGGTCATTTGTGTGAGGCTGCGGCTCAGTAGAATTAGCACACATTAGCGCTCAATGCTAGTCCGTCACTTCCGGTAAGTGCAGAGGTCCATTTGGGTTAACATTTACCCATGAAACTGCACACTACATACGAAGTGCACAGTGCGTACTATGCACAAAATTTTAGTGCAGTCAAGCAAGTGCGCTGATTGAGTCCTTTATCCAGATTATTAAGCAAGCTATGACTTGACCTACTGAATATGATACAACACAACTGGCAAAGAGATTGTTGGTTAATAATCCTGACCACCCCCCCCCCCCCCCCCCCCCCCCCCCCCCAAAAAAAAAAAAAACTATTTAGTGAGTGCAGGACATTTAAATACAGTGCAATGTACATTCTAATCATATTGTCTTATTTGCTTTTGGAAAAGCAAAATATAAAGTTGTTCAAGGGGGCGTTTAGTTACAGTATAAACACCCTAAGACATTTGCAACCTGTCTGAGGACAGAACAAAACTTTGCAGTTTTATGGTAAAGATGATAAACTTGTACATTCACTACGTTTTCCTCATTATTTGTATTTGCTTACATATACTATACATCCTTAGTTTCCCACACAGATGTTGCTTACATTTCAGTTCATCAGCACATTGTGATGCTACTGCTCCACATGTGTTCTTATATGATGAAATTCACTTTTTATGCTTCGCTGGTGTTCATTTGGCCACACACACACACTTATAGGAGAAAAGTGGTGATGACAAAAGGCAATGTTCCATGGACCTTTGTGAAGACCTTTGTGAAAGATTTTCTGGTATGACTGGGCTGACATTTGGCTTGCCCACTAGATGTTACAAAAAAAAATAAAAATGTGATTTTATATTTTGTTGTGTGTGAATGTATGTATCTAAGATGATAAAAAAAGGTGTTACAGCCATTAAGAGGCAAAGACGGACTTTTTCCGAAACTCACAGCATTTTACAAACTAATCATAATGCTGTCATCGCACGTTTGTGACTCTCATATTTGGCATAGATGGAAAAACTCTACAGTACAGTAAGTACCCTTCTTTCAGTTCTTGTATCCACATGTTGCATTATCGATGTCTGAGGTTTAAGGAGGTTAAAATGAAACATAATAATATGCAGTCATGTTGTTCTTATTATTCAAGACATTTGTCAACTTCAAACTCTGGTGACTTAAATTTTCCACTTCAATCCCCAGAAATATTTTCAGTTTTGGCTGCACTGACAGGTCTTCCCTGGTCTTGCTGATAAAGTATCTTAGAGAAATGTTGATCAGAATAAAAGAAGGGAAAAAGTAGATTTTGGTGGATTCGGTTCACCACTGTGACAAAGACCCTACATGCCCAAAATCAGCTTTACTCACTGAGATAATACCACATTTGGATTTTTAAAATAGCATGAGTGACAACTTTATTTCAGGACAACTGATGATAAAAATTCTAAAAGTAAAGCTGGAAAACTATCAGAAACTTAATAAGGAAGACAAATGCTTTTTGTTGGATTATGTTTCCAGCTTTGACAAAGCACCTATGCTCGGTCTCTTTGGGGGGTGGGATTCCTTAGGCCCTTGCAGAGACAAGAACGCATCTGCATGACTGCACTTACCATAGATCATCTTTTATTTTGCATATTCTGCATGTTGACACTGTGATTGTGCTTCCCATTGAGTTTGTACTAATAATTTGGTTGTTGCCTTTTTCCGTGTAGTTCTGTGTGCGTATGCATGATCTTATTATACTCTGGTAACCGTCTTTATTTAAGTTGTTTTCAGCTAGGTTGTCACCTGCGGGTCCCTCTGGCTTCGTTTTCCAGCAAAGACCGTATAATGTTTTTTTGTTTTTTTATGGATTTCTGTGCAGATGCACCAATTGATTGTGTTAGTGTATCCATGTTTTTTTCTTCTTTTTCTGTTCCACTCCTTATCATTTCTCTTCTTAACCTTCCCTGTTGTCAGGCCCAGCAATATTATGTAAAATGCAATTATAAACAAGCATTCAATTAAATTAAATTACATAAAATGAATAAATTCAGAACATCGAGAGGAGCCTTATACTTATGAAGCTCACCTTAGCAAAGCAAATCTGTTAAACAAACCAAAGCAGCCAGATCATCATTCTGCTTGCCACAATGCTGGACAGGGCAAATTAAAAGAAAAAAAAAATGCCTCTGGCTCGGCCCTTAGCAGTGGAGGCCACAGGGGTCCAAGCCTGCTGTCGAGATGGCACCCTACATCGTCCCCACTAGAACCGCTCCTGGATGATTTCATGGAGACAACCATAGAAATCCTAGTGAGCACACTTTATCTGGGGTCATTTTGGTTGTACATCTCAGAAAATGGAAAGCAAGCTAAATGAGGAAATTTTCCATCTTACAGCAACTGTTTCCTGGAAGTTAAGTGTGAAGCATTCCTCATGATTAAGTTTCCAGTGGCTAATAAGTTGAAGAATGTAAGGAATTTTGGTGAAGGCAACTCTGAATTGAAGATAATCACATTTAATTTGTTTCTCCTGAAGTGCCTCTTTTCCTGCTTTTTTTGTTGTCAAGTCCTTTAAATCTGTTTGAGATGTTTTCTGCTGAGGCTTCACTCCACATTATTTTCTATGGTCCTCAGGAACTGTGCTCTTCTGTTTGGCCCACCCCCCAGCCCAGCCTACAATCCCTCTATTTTTGGACATTTTGTGTGTTTTACAAAGCTGCTGATGTGATTAGAGAGGGTGATGATTGCAGTTACATAACAGAATCAAATTAATTTGTGGCCTGAACACAGCAGCAGCAGCACTCAGAAATCACTCAAGTTCTCAAATCTCCCTTTCTCCTGGTTGATGGGCTCCCTATCTTCATTCAACACCCTCCTCCCTTACCCCTTTCCTGCACCCGCTGTCCCCTCCTAGAACACACAGACACACCCCTCTTTCCTCTCTGCCCCTCCCTTTAGTCAATTAAAGTCACATCGAGGGATTAAAAGGAAGTAGGTCAGTGGAGCATTGCTGGAGGAAAAAAATGCAACAAACCACGTCAGAAGTCACTATGCCGACCTTGTGAAACACAGACTGAACCAGAGGCAGCTTGTGATATCATCCCATGTCTGCCAATGCCTGAGCTAAAATCCCTCCGACCAAGCTTTGCCCTCACCTTGATTTCTCTGCGGCTTGCAGGAAACCCACCTGGAGGGTAGCCGAGGGAGCAAGGCTTTGGTGGCGGACACTTGATACCCTCTACAGAGTGCTTTGTCTCCAGACCCCTGAACAGATCCTCTTCAAATGCAGGATTATAGCTGTGCCATGGGCAATGAAAGCCCCATAGCTCCACTGGAAGGAGATATTGCCAATAGCCACCACTGAAGGCAAAAGCCCTACAAAAAATTGAAGTAGCACTTTTATGTCCTTTTTCTAAAAGGACAGAAATGCAGCTCTGCAAAAATACACACGCTGATTGCAGAAAAATCCTGACTTTACTGTTTACAAGTCAAATCTGCAGCTTTAGTTCTTTCTGCAATACATCACATGGTGTAAATAACCAAAAAAATACAGTTTATGCAGAAAAATCTGAAGAATCTGCACCATCCAAGGATATACTTTTATCTTGTAAACAAATGACAGTGATGCTCTGTGAAGGTACAAAAACATTTGAATTTCTTCTTCTTCAAAAATGAAATAAATAACAGCATCTTTGCCAAATGTTTACCTGTGATGTGAGGTAGGCATATGAGATGTGGTAAAGAAACATAAAAAGCCTTTTTGCTACAGTAAATATTCATGTACTTGATTTTTTCAAATCATGCCGACAAGTTGTTTTCTCTGTCTCCTTCCTCCTTTCACTCTTTCTAGAATAAATCAGGTTATTGGTTAAATGTTGTATAGAATAATGAACATGAATTTATTTAACTTAAATCATTTTATTGTAAATGCTCTCAACAGCTGAAAGTTTTTTGAGATATGTTAAGAACACGGTTTCCGCAATGGCCAATTCAAAGTAAATCTGACTGGAGTACTAGAAATGGTCTGTGGTCTCATTCATAAAAGTGCAGTATCCTTACTTAAAGCGTCCGTACACCCAAAACCCAAAGTTTGCATACGCAAAAAACATTAGGTTTATAAAAATGTGGGTAGATTCAAGCAATTTCCCCTTTATAAATCCCACTGTTCCTGGAAGTTTGTGCAGGTGAATTTGGCTCACATCCTGCTCCCTACACACCCAGGTTCTACCATAAATGGTCTAGCCTGGTACATGAACCTGACTAATATCATGTATGAGATACACAGCAAGTCAGTCTGGGTTCTCTCCATTGGACTGATTTTCAAAGCGATACAAGAGGCGGGAATAACAGGAACAAATTGAACCAGCGAGAACCAATCAGAGAAACACAGAAGTGACGCAAAAATCTTTTTGTAAGAGGAAAGCCCTCAGAGCGGCAAGTTATTGCAGGTTTAAGGACATGTGCAGGTCATTTAAGTCATCAGAAAGGGCATCATTAAACTGCAGCCGCCATCCTGACTGTTAATGGTTAGAGAACTGAGTCGTTGAAAAAGACCTATCGTAAAGTCCCACCTCCCAAGCTGTGACTGGTCGGATCAAGAGGAAATCACTTTCCAATGGAAGGAACCCAGACTGACTTGCCATGTATCTCATACATGGCGTTGGTCAGGCTGGTGTACCAGGCTATAAATGGTCAATGCAAAGTATTTCTGCAAATAAATAGACCAGCTGATCTGTGGCATTTTAAAGGAGCTGTATCATGCTTTTCAAATGTTCCAAAAGTCAAATATAGGCATTTATAAGCTAGATATGTTCCCATCGTTACTATAGAAATTAATTTGGTGTTAAATATTAGTTTTTCGATGCATCTAATTTCCAACACGGAAGTAAGATGGCTGACTGTCCTGAACCGCGGAGCTCTCGACCAATTGCAGCATGTTTTACGCCCATTTCATGACGTCGCCCCGGAAGAGACACTTATTCTGAAGGGTCACAGAATTGTCTGTAGCACCGGCACCGGCAGCTCTCATGTGGATGTTAGTTGTAAACATTGATGGATAATTACTCCGATCGACGGGATAAAACAGACCAGCCTGTTATGGAGCTGTATGCGATCGACCCAGAGTCTGATATGGAGTTTGAAGTATACGCAGTACCACAGAAGTACCACAGAGACCCCTGACAAGCAAGTAATTTAGCGAACAAATCATAGGCTAACAGTTAGCGCTGAGCTAAGCAGCACTCACATGGATCTTGTAAACATTGATGGATAATCGGACTCCGATCAACGGGATCAAACGGAGCAGCCTGTTATGGAGCTGTATGCGCTCGACCCAGAGTCTGATATGGAGTTTAAAGTACACGCAGTACCACAGAAGTACCACAGAGACCCCTGACAAGTAAGTAAATTAGTGAAAAAATCATAGGCTAACCGTTAGCATTGAGCTGAGAGATGTGTTGACTCACCGGTGTTGTTGTCTGTCCATGCGCGTTTTTATAGTAGGAACTACGTCAGGTTTCAGAAGTAATCCCAGAGAAAAAAACACTTTACTGCCCGAGATTCATGAAGTTGTCAGGAGTGAAGTTCACACACAAAGTTGAGTTTTTTTCCCCCTGCTCCTGAAGTTATAATCCAACCACTTCTGGCAAGTCGATTCATCCAGTAAAACAATAAACTACCACGCTGAACATAACCACGCTGAACGTAACTGCATTTTTCCCAACTTGCTGTCCTCTAGAAAAAAGAAAAAAAAAGGAAGAAAAATCTCCTGAACTCTGGAGCAAACGTCTGTTAGCTGATGGCTGATTGTCTCTGAGGAAATCTTCCTGCAGGTGTTAGTTTCTTCCCCAGAGAGTGTGTATATGATTCTCTGAGTTTCTGTTCAACAGAGGGCGTCTTGCTACGATACTGAGCGTGCGCATTTGGACTTTCGTGATTGGTGCCACGTTCATACGTAACGGGGTGGGTAGTCAGCCGTTTGCAGGGAGGTAGCGCTTGGTTTAAATATTCATGTAGATTACTCAAATATGCATGAATGGAGAAAAATGACGATTTAAATCATTTCTTGATAAGGAAAAAACACAGTGACATGCTGAAAAGCTCTTAAAAGTCCATTTTTCATGATAGGGCTCCTTTAAGCTTCATCGTCGCAATAGAGAAGATGAGAAAAAATCATTTCACAGAGATTGAAGCCAAGGTACTTGTTGGAGAGGTAGAGGCACATCAAAAAATTTTATTAGGGCATCACAGAATCACAACTAAACGAAGAGCTGGCGAGTGTCCGCTCCTTGCCACGGCGGTGAATGATGTAAGTATGATGGTCTGTTCCAGAAGTCAGACAGAAGTGTTCCGATCAAAACTGCATTCCTCAGTAAGACTTTGTCCAGGACACCACACACCGCCTTTTTGTGGCAGTACAGAAGTCCTCCCATCCATCCTCCCCCGATGCATAAAAACACTTTCACTGGTCTTTGAGGGTTAGGCTGATTTTATATTTAATGTGCATGTGTTAGTGTTTGTGTACCTAAATGCTACGTGTGCTGTATACATTTTCGTACTTTCTCTTTCTTTATTGTGCCCTTCAGAGACTCCTGAATCAGAGTGATTCGGGAATATAAAGTATCAGATTGCCCGTACAAGCTGCCCCATTCTTGTATAACTGATGCTACAGGCTGGTACACATTACTGGCAGTAAGTTGGACTTGTTTTCGGTGGGGGTTGGACTCAGCCAAGGATGCCTTTTTTCACAGATTCCATTCATTAATTTTATGGACAGACGTTCTAGGTGCAGCCTTAGTGTTGAGGGTGTCCAGATTGGTGGCCTCAGGAGTGGGTTTCTGCTTTTTGCAGATGACGTGGTACCGCTAGATTTATCAGGCCATGATTTCCAACTCTCACTGGAGCGATTTGCAGCAGAATGTAAAGCAGGAGAGATGAAAATCAACACCTCCAAACCAGAGACCATGGTCCTTAGCTGGAAAAGAGTGGAGTGTCCTCTCCAGGTTGGGAATGAGGTCCTGCCCCAAATGGAGGAGTTCAAGTACCTTGGGGTCTTGTTGACGAGTCAGGGAAGGATGGAGTGGGATATCGACTGGTGGATCAGTGTGGCATCTGCAGTGATGTCGACTCCACATCGGTCTGTCATAGTAAAAAAGGAGCTGAGCTGAAAAGCGAAGTTCTTGATTTACCAGTGGAACTCTGTTCCTACCCTCACCTACAGTCATGAGCTGTGGATGAGATTGCAAATACAAGTGTCCAAAATGAGTTTTCTGTGTGGGGTGGTTTCGGTCATGGATGGATGGATGGATGTGCTGAATACAAAAGGGGGAAAATATTCATTTTTACTGTTGTGACTTTCTCAATTTCATATTTAGTAAATTAACTACACAAACTGAGAGAAAGTGTACCAGTGAACATACTGTAGACATTTCATAGAAAAACCTTTTTATTTGAATTTTAAATGGAAGAGTCCTTTGAAGATCTTTCAATTTTATTGAACTGCTGCACTGAAGAATGTGCTACCTGACTGATGTAGATATATAAACTTAACAGAAAATGTTGCTGTCATTGGTCCACAAAACTGATTTAAGAAGCTGAACTTGTGTTCAGTTATGATTTAAGGTGTAGGCAAAACTGCAAACACACCATAGTATGAGAGATTTGCAGCAGCATGTTTAATGCTCCCCAATGGCCAGTAAAGGGCCTAGATGGAGGAAATGAAATAATTCCCTCTGACATTAGATATTACAAAAGATTTTCCAGAGCTAAGCTCATCAAAGCACTCCCTTACAAAAATATCTGCATCTAAAACATAAATCTGCAGGATGAAAACATGATTTATCTAGAAATGACATTTTATCTTCTTCCTGTTTAGTATAAATATTTTTTTCCCAGCCATTTAAATTTTTTTTTACTGTTTTATTTTGTTTTTTATTTACTTTTTACTAATAATTTTACTTCTTCTGCTTCATGTAAGTCACGCATTGACAAGCAAATAAGAATGCTAATGTGATGAAGCACGCGATAAACAATTATTTGATTTAATTGTTTGCTTTAAACAGCAGTGGGTGTGTGAGGTCAGTCATTCCAGATACAACAATCTGTGCTTCATTCTATTTGAGAGCAAAGACTGATACTGCTCAGTTGAAAAGTTTTTATACTTGCTTTCACAGAGAAAGAAAACGTAAGCTCATCACAAAACAGCACAACAGAACTTGGATGCTACAGTACCACCCGACATGTAAACTTTTGAGAGAAGGCTGGCGAGTTAAATAACTATTTTAGTTCTTTATTTAAAAGGACTAGGTTAATTGTTTTCTACAGATAAAGTTTAATTTGGCAGGTGTATTAATCAGAGATGCATTCCATTAGAGGGTATTCTCCAGAAAACTCTGCATTCACCCTGTCGGTCTGTATTCCAGATAATGGCCTAGGTTTGTATCCCTTACCTATGAATGGGTTTCCCGTTTACAAACATTGGCAAAAAGCCTGTGTTTGTTCTGCAGTCTACAGCCAAACACGCACTCATATAATTCATAAAAATGTAAAGTAACCTGACGAAACAGACAGAGATCGTTGTGTTTTAAATTATATTGTACAAAATATATCGTATAAATCTGAATGCAAATTCTAATGCCATTACACTAACTTTGCAAGGGAGTCATCACCCGGAAACTGCATTTTTCTTGTTAAAACATGGTTATTATTAGTGTTGGACCTCATTTGAAATTTGCCTGAAAAGCTTGAGTTAGAAAGCAGCTTAAACTTTGTTTAGACTCTTTGTTAAAACCAAAATAAGCCACAACAGTCGGCGGTCTACAGCAGGTTCAGCCCCGGTGTCTTCACCACCTCCATACAGGAGCAACTTTCACTAGTCTGGGATTAAACCAGGCAAAGACGACATCATCACTACGTTTGGAAAAGAGGCGATTCCAACTGTTAGGGACTCGCCTGCATTGCTGTCCGTAAATCTTGCCGCTTGTGTAATGTTATGCTTTGTTGTGAATGACATCCTGGTAGACAGTAGACATATTAGCTACCAGCTAACAAGGCTAACGGTATAAACTCAAATGTGATTTACGACCCCTGTACTTTGTATTAAATTTCAGGGATGCGTTGTTATGCAGCATGAATGTTTGTAAATGGCTCCACAATCAGTTTTTTCTTCTTTTTATTTTCCGTGTCTGAGCAGAGGACTGCTGTCACACAGCTAAAGTGTTTACAGCTTACATTGTTGTGATGCAGCCATGAGCCGTGAACTGATAAATGACTGACCGCAGCCGTGATACTGGTATTGCATCACTTTGAGTCCTTTGGAAGAGACATTACGTTAAGTCGCCCTTCGGTGTTTATCCTGTAAAATGTCAGAGACGGGGCAGCCACTATGTAAGACATTATCTGCAGTAAAAACTTCTTGATTTCATCATTGTTTTAAGTAGAATAAAAGAATGAATGAGTACTATTGTCCCGTGAGTTCAGAGTTTCGCAAATTGTGTTTTTGTTGTTGTCTGGGTAACGAGCTGCTCTTCTCAGGTGTATTACGGAAGCACCCATTGTGAACGCGTGGCCCCGAAAAGTGTGTAGAACACCCTGATAACTTACGGAAAGCTAAATCTGGACTCACAGGACAATAGTGCCAGTTTGTTCGTTCATTCTACTTAAAATATTGGCGAAAATCAAGGAGTTTTACTGGACTGTTTGTAAAAATGTTTTTGGTTAGTTTTTGTTGGTCATAAAACAGGCAGATGCAAACCTACATCCCATCCTGTTATCACATGACCAAACCAGGCTTGTTGCAAAAACAATCCCGCATCATACCTGAATCTGTGGTAGAATGTGAACCTTCATCAACTTGTTCTTACGGTCTTAAGTTTTCTCTCACATTTTTTCTTAGAAAAATATCATCATGTCCTACGGTTATGTTGGCAGCCTCTGTGTCTCGGCTGAAAACGGACATGAAACATCACTGATACTCAGAAACCGTCTGCATACAGCCGACTGTCACTTAAAACAAAAGCCAGGTGATTATGTATTTTGATGGGAAACAGGAGTAACAGGCAGACTGTTATTCAGCAGATGTTCAGTCAATCATGTGTTCATGTGTCCTTTTCTAGACTGGTCTCTGGTCTCAGATGTTTTATTATAAAAGACCATGACAGACAGAAAACAGAAAACTCTTATGAAAAGAGTGTTTTATTTAATGTTGTGGGTGTCTTTATTTATGCTCATTTTTACAAAAAAAAATTAATTAATCAAATAAATAAATAATTTATTGACATTTAATTTAAAATAAATCTGATGTTACTCATAAAGTACTCAGTATTTGAGTCGTTTTTTCAGTGAGTGCTTTTTTTACTTTTACTTGAGTAATTATTTGGATGACTACTTTTTACTTTTACGCGAGTCATATTTTTCGAAAGCAACAGTACTTTTACTTGAGTATCCACTGCTTCAAAGTTTGACTTTCAGGACCTTCTGTTAGGACAGATGAACAGGATTGTCTTCAAGTGTGATCCAACAACCTGCTTAATGGTGCTTCATGTGTTTTTTTTTCTCAGCTCAAACAATATTGTTCCATTTCCAAACAGCAAATTATCAGAAACAATGTTGTTACTATGATGATAAAGTAATCAGTTTCGAATGCAACTGGAGACCCTCACGAAGATTTAACTTCTCCCTTTCAGATGTGCTCCAAGATAAAACAGCGCAGTCTGAGGCATTGATTTCGATTAAAAAATAAATAATTAAATTAAATCTAAATAAATTTAAAAAAAGGTCAAGCCTGCCGCATCAACATTACATCAAGGCAAAACCCTGTTGGCTTGAGTCCCGCCTTCCAACTTCCTCCTTAATGAGCATGTTATCACATCCTGATTTCAATTAGAGCAGGACACAGATCTAGACAGCCGCATGTTAAAGTGTCTGCGGCTCAGGATTCCCCGCCGTTATCAGATGAGGAGATGACTGAAACAAACCTGATTGGTTCTGAGACAAA
The DNA here is from genome assembly GCA_023101725.1 of Atherinomorus stipes. Taxonomy (NCBI): domain Eukaryota; kingdom Metazoa; phylum Chordata; class Actinopteri; order Atheriniformes; family Atherinidae; genus Atherinomorus; species Atherinomorus stipes. The sequence goes on along the minus strand of JALJCO010009935.1, from coordinate 1,017,099 downwards.
TTGCTGCAGGTCATGGTTTAAAACTAACTTGAGAATCCATTTGTTGTGCCTATCACAGAGAGAAATCACACGATATGTTGATATCTAGAATTTTGATTAGATCAGTGTAGTCGAGGATAACATAAAACTCTTTAAGTCCTCACATCTCGGTCAATGTGAAGGCTGAAAGAGCCAGTCTGCATAAAGTGAATGCATTCAACCCTTTAGTTGAAGGCATAAATGTTGAAACAAACTCACAAGAGGGATTAATAAATATGTCTTGTGATAAATATGCAAAGAAAGACTTTGTGTGATCTAAGGGTCCAACAAAGTCAGAGTCACTCAATTACACACATGAAAACAACATTTGCATTTATCAAAGTACCATCAACAAAAACATTTACATATGCTTTTAGAGGTGAAATTGAACGAAGATAATATTGCTGGCAATTCTGACCCTTTGAAGAAATGGCTGTGGCAGTGTGAAATTCCACAGACTTGTCACTGTGAGGATGAAAGTCTAAGAAAAGCAAGGGATGAAATCTGCATTCCCGAAAGAGCCTGCTGCTCTAATCTTTGCATTGTGAAGGCAAAAGACGAGTGAGTCAGATTTACGTCACCATTTGTTTGCTCTTTTTTCCACCCACAAATGGCTCTTCCTGCTTCCTCTTTCAGACTCGCCTTAAGCAGATGAATCGTTTTACAGTTTAGTTCCTCATTTAAATGAAGTGGGCGGGATGTGGGGAGGGTATTTTAATCACTTATATAAATATTTGCATTCACTTGGGCTGACCCTTCGAATAGTCTATTACTTCATCTCTTTCACCCGCTGGCCCCCACCTCTTATCCAGACACGCTTATTTACCTCCTCTGCTCTCCCATTCAATAAGACTACAACCAGCCAAGAGACATTAGCATAGCCACAGAGCTGCACAGAGCAGACAGCTATGAAGCTTTGTTCAATGCTTTGTTCTGAGGGGACAAATAAAGCCTGCTATGTGAAACTATAGCAGAGGATGAGGAAGGGGAGGGGGGGCACTTGGGAGTGTGGCAAGTCCTCTGTTTCAACCCTCTTATGCTTTGACAGCAAGTAATAAACTGATCATAGCGGTGGGCATGATGCCGACCACTTAAAGTAGTAACTGAGCAGCAGAATGAAAGGTGGTCATCATCATCACCATCATCATCATCATTGAAGCACAGTGTGTGCGATTTACTGGCAAGACTCAACGATAGTGATCTGGGGTGGATCTCAGAAGAGACAGGGCTCCTGCATCTTTAATTGTTCAGAGGAACAGAGCCTCATCACAATTATAGAGCATTCAGGAAGCCTCCAAACTCATTTAGCGCTCCTCATCTGGGAAAAGGAATCCACTAAACACAAATTCCTCCTCTGCAGCCTGCGGCAAAAAGCCTTCTCTCCCTTTCTTTTTTTTTTTTTTTTTTTTTTTTAAAAAGATTAATACGATAAGAGATTTAAGAATATCCAAAAGTCGCAAGGAAAAAAAAGTCATTGTTGAAACTGAAACATATACACGTGTCAGCATATAAAATGGGAAAACAAGCGTGAGAGGGTGTGTGTGGGAGGGGGGCTACCTGGCAACACCTTTACTGATCATATAATTCCTTAAATCAAACATTAAATCACCACAAAATGTTTTTCTTTATGTTCTAAAAAAATATATCACACACAAGTCTGATCTTTTAGTTTACTTCTGCTTGTCTCTGTTTTTATCAGAAAAGGGAAAGATGCATGCACTAATCTCCCCTACACATTATATCCATGAGGTAAATTTAACTATAACCTTAATACAGTGCATTTAACTAAAAATAAGGAAAGGAAATTCATGAAAACAAGTAGCAAAAAAAAAAAGAAAAAGAAATAAGAAAAATAAAACAAACAAACAAAAAACCCCACAGAGATAGCACATGTAGACAGCAGCCGTGACCTGTACCACTTGCTATAATCTCCTTTATCATGTCTCTTTATATTGTCTCCCTGTATGCATGCCACAGAACAACAAAGTAAAGCTCAGAGTGACAGAAAGGTGAGAGTGGGTAGCTTCCTCTGGTTCACCCACACACATTTGCACCAGTCAATATGTTATGCCTCTGCAGCAATCCATATTGAAACTTTCATGGGTCATGAGAGCAAATAAACATTTAAGGGGTAAAATAAACAGGCTGTTCCCTGATGTTTGACAATGTACATCTTTAATGCTGCAAGACTTGCCAAAGACTTCACTAATCCCTCTCACGGGGGAACACTAACAAGAAAACCTGCATCCTAAATATATTTGGCAGTATGTCACTGTAAATACTGTAATATTTCACCTGTTGCCCTTTCAGGATCATTGATTTTTGTCACTAAAAATCATTTCATCAATTTTAGACAAGGCAGAAATGATAATTATCTTGCCCACACACTGGATATAAAGCAACCACATTTAAATCAGAGAAAAAAAAGGGACATTACTCACATCCACCTGTAGAGGGCATTGTAATGCATGTGAGTTATAGTGCCCCCACTTTGTGTCATGTGGAACCAGTGATGAAAAAACAGACAAGGCACAACTGTCACCACAATGCGAGTCTCCCTCTGCGTAATCACATCACCCTGATCACGGCTCTTTAGTCATCATGGTCACATGAGAGGAGGGAAAAAGAAGTGACATAATTTCCTCCGTTTCAGCACATCTGTTCCACATCTGACAGCCATCCAGACAGATTTAGTGAGGTTTTCAACCCCTGCTGTGGAGATTGTAAACAGGCCATTCAGCTTGTGTTGCTAACTCAAACAAGATGTGGGGCCCCGCGCCAAGTCTGCGGTCAACCTGGGGCCTTGTGATTACACTGGACTAGGGACAGATTTGGCCCCTTGCTGAATGTCTGCCTAAGCTGCAACACCTGGTCTGAGATCAGTGAGGGAGCACAGAAAAAGAGCAGGATCTGAGAAGAAGAGCTTGTCTGCTGCGAGCCAGGACTGAGTGCCGAGCAGACAACTCAGGTTGCGTAACAGTGCCTACTTCAACACTGGCCTTAATGAGGAGCGAGCCTTTCAATTCGCCTCACAATGACGGGCTGCAAAGGAGAGGGATGGGAGAAAAGCACGTGGCTGCAGGAATCCCATTTGTATTTTCAAGATGAGCTCTTTCAGACAAAGGTGTCCCTCGGAAGTATCACTGCATAATGTAGCTAATCTCACACCAAAGATATTGTAAATGACAGCTTAAGACCTCTCATTCATCTGCACCGCTCGCACTCGTCCATTCGATCAGCATCATTTAGCGCGTAAACATGCTGCTGGTGACAGGTATCAGAGCCGCCTCCCTAATCATACACATGCCTCACCACTGTGGCTTGTCCTCATCTATCTCCCTCTCCTCAGAGGCAGCACAGCCTCCAAATCAGTATGGATAATACCCTGTGGACCAACTTCCACCATCTACACAGACAGAGAAACACTGCAGCTAAAAAGAAAAGACAGCTCAGGCCCATTTAGCATTGGTGTGTTGACACTAATGGACACACCGACTACACCCTCATGTTTGAGAATAAGGATATTATGCAAACACCCAGCCATCCCTTGGCTTTCCTCCCCTGAAGCATAAGGTGGTGGGGGAACAATTGGTTTTATGGCTGCTGTGGGGTATCATTTGGTAAGGTCTCCCTGTCTCTGCCTCTACTTTCTGAGCAGGAGCTGGTGGAGTTGAAGAGGAAGGGGTATTATCTCAGACTCTTGCCAGCCCAGTGCACTCTTTGGGATAATGTTCTTATTGGGCGTGATCCTCCGACTGCAGAAGTCATGCTGTCTTTACTCAGAAAAGCAGAAGGGGTGGGGTGGGGGGTGGGGGGGGGGGGGGATTGGAGGTGGCTGGCTGGCTTTGCCCCAACAGATTTAAGAGCGAAAAAAAAAAAAAAAAACAAATAAATGAAGTTGCTGTTAAACTTGCTCAAACCCACATGTTTGCAGAAAATTAGAGAATTGGCAAAAACGGGGTCATATTGCTATAATTACTCATAATCACATATAAAATATAAGAAAAAGACACTAATTTATCAGTTTTCACTGATTAAAACTACCTTCATATTTAGGATGAATTATAAAAATAACAAAAAAGAAATCAAGTTGGTGAAAAACTAGTATAGCAAATAATTTGTTGTAAAAAATGTGTTGTCGCAGGTAATACTTCACTAAGCTCTCCCTGAACAAACAAACCACACAGGAGGTCATACGGTCTAAAGACAGAACACTTCATCTATATTCCAAACTGCAAACTCGGAAGGAACTTTTTTCACTTGCTGTCATAAGCTATGTCAATATTTGACTCAGACATTGGCAGGATGTTCAGAGAAATCCGGAGGGTTATACAGTTCTCTGAGCACATTACAACACAGGAATGCAATAAAAGTACAAGTGTCTAATAACACTAGCATGGACATACAGACGAGAACAGTACAACCTCAGCAGACTAACAGGTTCATAGGGCTGTGCCATGATATTCCTTAAGCTCCCTAAATTAAACATTGCATTATGCTAACACCTCCCCTCCAGCTTCACATCAGAGAGTCTTTTGAAGAATAAATAAACAATCTATGAGGCTTCAGGTGACAGCAAAGCACATTGGCAGCACCTCAGCATCTGATAAGGTCCATCTACTTGCCCGTGGCTCACAATCACACAGATCAATTTCAATCTGGAGACGTGATAAAGAGAGTTGACAATGCCGCCCTGCAGCTGTAAACACACAATGTCATGTCTGAAAATAACAGATGAGGAATGATCTAAGCTCAAAATGTGCATTGATTTTAATGCCTTATTCTCATCCCATTGCAAAAAATAAATAAATGAAATAAACTACCAGTTCTGTTGACACTGGAACGATCCGGAAAAAAAACTAAACAAAACAGCAGAGCTCTAGTGTCAAATACATAAAAAGATCATCCTTTCTGCTTGTATATAAGTAAAAGCTATTGCATTACAGTCAATTTTTCTTGTGTGGTTTCTCAGTTAGCTTATCTAAATGACATAGTGTCATTTCGTACAGAAAATGTGCTCTTTATTAACCAACAGGCATTCTAGTGTTGCTTGCCAGACAGAGGTGATTGTGTTATCAGTGAGGCCGGCTGTGCGACTCTCTGCTGGGCTCCTACAGTTTGCGGATTGTCCCTTACCTCTCCGCTACCCAGAGCACTGCTTCTCCCCTGCACTCTAATTGCCTCCATTACTGTATCTGCAGTCAGATAAAATGCTAATTTCACAGCACATTAATTTCTCCAGGCTGAACAATAAGCAACACAAAAACCCAGGCTGCCTGTCTTTGCCTGGGCAAGCACGTCTGCGGCGCTGGGTTCCTTCCCAGTGGTAGAGAAGCGAGAGTACCATTATGCACAGGTCAATGAAATGAAGGAAAAATCCATCGATTCTACATTTGAAAAGAAAACACAGGAGAAGGGCTGGGGCAAGGTGATTTATCAGTCTCAGACGGAGTCTGGCAGTCAGGCCAGGAAAAGGCTGAGGAAAAATGCTCCATCCTCAATGGCCTGCTTCAGCCAGTCCGAGATACAGTAACATCTATCTAGGGATACATATAGCTTTTCAACCTTAACCTGCATAGTGCAAAACTTTTAGAAATGGAGTTATAGCTAAAGCTACTTAAGAAAAAACAAAAAAGTTCATATGTTCTTGATCTATTTTTTAAACACATCCATATCTGTAATCTTCTTAAGCATTATTAGGTAAATTAGCTAATTTTATAACCATCATTCTTTCCTTCTGGAGTTCATCGATCATCACTGTTTCTCTTGCTCTGAATCACCCGTCTGTGTACATCAACCTAATGTTCTCATATTATATGCATGGCTTGATTCTTCCCTCCAGCATCCCCAACTGGCTCTGGATTAGCAAGTCCACACCCCACTTCACAAATCAAAATGTAATAGCTCCCATCCTCTAACCGCTACACAACACACTTCATTTATTCAACTGCAGTTTTTAATAAGTCATTATCAAATTCTGCTTAACTCTATTCTGGCCCCCCAGGATGGCGAGAACAGTGACGGGAAGCGCTTTTAAGCCTATGCAAAATCAGCATTTGTTTATATCCGCACGTGTGTGTTTGCTCATGTGTGTGCTTGTGTCAGGAGGAAAAAGATTCATGACCCAAGACGTTCTTTCTGGGAGAAGCAGATTTCCATACTGGAGCGGGGCTGGCGGAGACTCTCTGATAAAGGCTTCAGATGAAGAGAGCTGGAGGGCTCACAACAGTGTTAACCAACATAAACACATCACGTCAAGTCACAGCAATTCTTCTAGTTGTATATGAGGCCAATAAGCACAACTTATTATTGCATCTGTCTTCCAAGTAGAGACTATTCTCTGTTTTTCAAAGTACATGTCAGGTTAGTTGTAAGGATCCTGATCCCATCCATCTGTTGCAGGGCTTGTCACTGAATGGAGATGAGATTTTGGCTGTATATTGTCTTTGGAGTTGACATAACACTACAAATTAGCCTGGGACTTCCTGAGTCAGCGCTGTGACACTGTACATGGGTGTTTAGTGATGGACAGTCACGCTGGACCTTAACCTTCTTTCCTGAGAAAGAAAATCACACAAGTAAAAAAAATATATTAAAATAAACTGCAATTTCTTATTTCTCTTGCTTGTTCTGAACACTATTTAAAAATGTAGCATAAAAGCTGTAAAAATGTCAAAAACTTAATCGGAGATCACACGAAAATTTGAACATCCAGTGTTAAAAAATTAAAGTGCCGACATTTGAGGTTTGTAGGGAGTTGTGATCTTCAGTTCAAGTATTTCATGACAGTGATTCCAAAACAGCTCCACTCTCCCACCTGAGAGACAGCACAGAAAACATGCTCACAATAGAAAACAAGCGAATGATGCAACTGAGATAAACTTGTGTAGGAATGTGGCTTTTTCCCTACAGCAGAAGTTTTGCACAGCAGGAGCAAAACTCAGGGCAGTCAGTCAAACCACACTGCTTCAGTTCTCAGAGCACTCAAATGATATGCACTCTCTCCATGTCGGGTAGTTTAAGTTTAGTGACTGAACAGGTAAATAAACTTAAGACAGTACGTGTTTTGACAGTGTGTTCTGCCCATCAGTCATATTTGTCAGTTGGAAAGGAGGCACTTACTGCATCTGGGTGTGTAAACCCTTTTCTTAGGACGAAGAACAGGAAAATTTACAAAAATAAAATCACACAAATTTAAAGGTAGAGTCCGAAGTTTCCCCCCTGAAAGTAAACATTAGAATTGTGCAAGTGAAATCCGTCACAAACCGCACCTTTGGGCCTTTGCTCGCGTGCAGTGGCGAGTTTGAATGCAAATCCCTCTCCCTCATGACAGAACTAAGGGCATGACGCTGTGTGGGAATAAGCTCATGATTGGGGCAGACGCCTGGACATGGAGCAGAAGCCAAGTCACTCGAACTCTCGAAGGAAAAAAAAAAGAAAGAAAAACGGCGGATGCACCAAAGAAAAGGTAAGAGGTTAATATTGGTTTGGCTTTTACCTGCTTCTGAGCTCTGAAGGAGAGGCTTGAAGCTGAATAGGCTGAAGAACGAGGCGGCCATTAGCCTGAGAGGGAGGGGCTCCGTTTGAATACTGTTGTTTGGAAACAGAAACAGTGGGGGGACTTCGGACTTTACCTTTAAGGAAACTTCATGGACAATACCTACCAATGAGGATTAATAGTGCCAATAGTGTTACACACAAAGCATAAGCTGTCTGTGTCAAGATTATCACTATTTTTCTCATATATCTGTAAACAACAAGGGTATTTTGCAATACAACAGATTATTGTAAGAACACACTGCACTATTACAGTATATAAAAATTTGGATGGTTACATCTCTATAAAACACTATTCAAAATCTTCTGTTTGATTTGAAAGAATAAACTGGATACTATGAACAAACAGAATTATCAGGCCACTGAATTAGATAGTCTGATGGCAGATGATCTGATCTGAGTTTCATCAAAACATACCAAGAAATGAATACGAATGGGAGAGTTCATTAGTTTGATTGTTTTATTTTTGGAACTAATAAGAATTTAACTGTAAGCACTCTGCAATAAAATAAGCTATTTGTCTAAAGCAGTATAACTCCTGCCCAATCTGATATAGTGACTATGACACTTTAGTGCTCTTATTGCTGCCTGAGGGAGAGTGCTGAGCTTTACAGTGTAAACATGGACATCTTTGCAAACAACATTTAAACTCATGCCCTTCTCTTTGGTTAAATATGGAAAAATATTAATCAAAGGAAGTATAAAATTGAAAAAAAAGGAGCAAACTCAACAGTTAACAAAAATAAAAAACATTATGGAAAGACAAGCAGAGGAAAGACTGCAAAGAAATACAACACCACACTCTTTGAGTGGGTCATAAGCATAAAGAAATTAATTTTAAATATGTGCTTTTTTCTTAAAGGAAAACTCCACCCACTCTGCTGATAAAAAAAAAAAAAAAAAAACTTGAACAAAACAAGTTTTTTTGATCACCCCCCCCCCCCACCACCACCACCACCACTACTCAGCTCTATTAAAAAAAAATCACCACCAAGATATTTAAACAGTTTAAATTAAACTATTAGAAATTTAAATTAAACCATTCAGATTTATTTTATCTTATTTTTTGTTTCCATTATGTGCAGCTCAGTTACTGAGACAACAGAAAATAAAAACGCCAGATCGTGTTTAACGGGAATCCCTTGTCTAAATTAAACGATTTCTAAATGTTTACCATCTACATAACTGGAGTGGAACTGAAGATCTATTAAAACACAGGAGGCTAGTGAAAGGATCAAGCGTGGCATGCCCAGTTACATCATACTCTAGCTTGTATTAACCCCCTGTTTCTAAGGGCTGTTCTGGCAAGCCCCTGTGGTTTCTCCTGTTTCCACTCAAACACTCTAAAGTGCTGAGAGACTGAGCACGTCTGCACTGGCTGGCTGGCTGGCAGGGGACTGGGTGGGGCGGAGGGAGTCCGTTAGAGGAAAAGGAAGGAAGATAGGAGGGTGAGACCACAAGCTGCACGATGGACAAGCTCTATTCACTCCTTATCTCAGTGTGCAACAAGCAGCCACACCGCTCACAGTTTCGAAGGTACAAGAAAAACAGAGCAACTGGTAAACTGAAAGAAATCTTAATTTTTTTTCTTGTTTTTTCTTTTTTTTTAATGTTTGGTGAATGTTTGAGAAATAATGGCAGGTGGGATGCCATGATGCCCACCTCCCCTCCCCTAATTAAACCATTACTCTGGGGCGTGGAGACTTGGAAAGGATTACATAACGCACTCCAATGTGCTAGAATGGGCCAGTCCCAGTGTACAGCAGGCACTGAGAAGGGAAAGAGGAGAGCAGAGAGGCATTTGAGGCATTTGAGATTAAGTCCCTTTCATCTTCAACCAGACTCATATTTCCTAAAGTTAAGTACTAGATGAAGACTGTGCGATTATTCTCCCCCCTCTCCATCTCCCTCTTTCATTCTCCCTTTCACACTCTTTTGCACATATATACACACTCCCTTGGTCTTTCGTTTTAATTTTTTCCCTACTTTAGTGGAGGACTCATGGAATGTGCATTCAAATGCCTGTGGAAGACTCAGGCTCCCAATCCCCAGTGCGAAATACAGGAATTTCTAAGAATCACAGTTCAAAAAGGAGACACTTAGATATCTGCTCTCACATTTCACAAGAGAAGAAAAGTCAACCAATGGGCTGAGGTGCTTATAGTGGCTGCTTCAACATGGAGTGAATTATGTCAAATGTTTCACAGCATGTTGCTTTGACGCCTATTCAGACAAGGAGGATATTGTGTTTGAAGCAAAAACATAAGAATATAAACTATATAACCATGATGAATCATGTCTTGTATCCACTGGGAAACAATTTCACTGATGTAATCAAAAATCAGAGTAAAAGCCCTGATGGAAAAGTGTTTGCGGCAAGCGGAGGTATAAACATGTGCTGGTATTTAAGAGAGCATGTTCCTCATTTCCACTGAGCAAATTGCACTTACACAGTCTTTCAAAACATTCTCTACACTTTTGTTACTACCCACACAGGTCATAACTCATAGTGTATATTATACATAAGAGACTTATTACACCAGCATCCTTCTCTAAACAGTTTTGTATGCTGCTTTTCTGCCTCAGACACTTTCTTCACATCTCTTAACACTGAGCAACACTGTGATCGTAACTTTAAAAACAAAAGACGAAGCTCAGGCAGGTCACACGAGTGCGAATAGATGAATGCATTATTTTAAATCTCACATGTGATGGAACTGTTTAAGCCAGATACTCGAGGCGGGAGAGTAAATCACCGTGATTGCTCACAAACAGCTGAATTCAGCTGAGATACGCTCAGGTTGGGGAGCCATCACTCAAGCCCCCAGAGACAGAACACTCAAATCCGCCCTCTCTGAGTCCTCTACATGTCAAGTGGATGGGGGATATCATGACATGAAAAATGCGTATTCTCTGGCTCCAATCACACAGGCCCTCTTATGATTATAGCATCACAGCAATCAAGCAAATTCCTGCTTGTATGTTTTTGTGAGAAAGAGAGCGATCGCCACCAGGGCAGGGCTTCGCCACTCAGTAGTGTTTGCTGAAATAAATCCTGCATCCAGCGATGCCAGACAGAAGACGCCGTCTTTGCCAGCTGTCCGCTTTGCCGCTCGGCTCCATTCTACCCGCTGCTTGCTGCCGTGACTGCTGTCCGCTGCTCAGCGCTCAGCCCCTTGTTTTCATAACAGTTCCGGCACGGACGGCTGGCACAGCTGTTCAGCGGGTCCCCACGGCCTTTTAAAAAAGGCAATAAATCAATCTAGGCACTCAATACAGGCGGGAAATTGACCAATTAGAGTGGCCCAAGATGCTTATGTTCAGGCGGACGATTTTACAAATTGGCTATCTATTTATACCAACACAGGCACTCCACAAGAAAAATTCACTGGCTGAAGTCAGTGTATTAATGTTTTTTTATTTATTTATTTATTTAGTCCTTTTTTCTCAGGCTACAGACACCACATTATAGTGTTCTGAAGCCCTGCTGCTTAATCACACATCCCTCATTCAACACAGCTTTTGTGCAACTACTATGTTCTGATAACTCCCACTGTTTCTGTTAACAGCTCAGAGAAAAGACGTGATCGAGCATCAGTGGTGTAATTAGGGGCCAAGCAGTGAGGCTGCATAGAAGCAAACTGTATTTCTGCCTTTTGTCATACAGCTTATTCTGCTATTGGAATCAATCTGCACCAGATGCTTATTCTGTTTCTGCCAATTTACTTTAAAAGTTGTTGTACTGACGGAACAGTAAGTTTGCACCAAGTTTCACGTATGCTCCTTAAATACTACAATGAGTTAATGTTGGATGTGTTTTCATGCCAGTGCCAGTCTTTCCTAAAGGCAATATAGGCGGTGACCCAGTACGCCATCTACTGGGGGTTTCTGGCTTCAGTTAACACCAGTCCTACCAGTTCACGAAAAAACTGTGGGTAGCCTATTTCGATCTACCATTTCCCGAACATTTTCGGTTGCTGTATTTCCTGTGGGTCTTTCAGGTCTAGTTAACTCGGCCTTTTTTAAATTCGTCCAGTTCAATTCACTCATCCTGGCATTCTTTCAGATCAGATTTACTGAAGGAATTGTACTAAAATGACCGCATTGTCAGATCTATACACGAGATATGTCACACAGCAGCTGAGTCGCAGTCAGCTAGCTGATAGAACGCAGTGATCAGCTGCTGTGGCTGATACACAGCAGCGAAAAGTGCTGTCTGATTTTACTGAAAACCCAATTAAATCATTTCAGGGGGTGAAAAACTCAGTTGTGACCCAAACCATCTTCTTTTATCAGGCTTTGCACTGCAGTGAACACAAGCGCGATGTGGACTGAGAAGATGAAAATTCCCTGTTTAGACGTAACTCTGTTCCACAGCTACGCCTAAATATGGGAAATATGCCTCTGCTTTGAGACATTACCCCCACGTGGTTCAAATATGGTTCAACTCTAACCCTAACCCTCTTGATCGGATTGAAAATTCTTTCCGATCGAGACCGATCAGCTCAAGTGACATATTTACATGACGCACTTCTATTCTGATTGGCGTTCGATCGGATCAAAACTGCTCCATGTAAATGCAACTAGTGTTTCTAAATACAATCTCTAAACACTCGACCTGTAACATGTTTATTGCTGCAGTTGCAGTTATTGTTTTGTGTCTCTAGATGTCCCTTTTTTGTACACATTAAATTTAATTCACCTGCTACTGTGTTTTGGTACATCACATCCCCTCACCCTGTGTTTTGTTTTATTGATTTGTATCAGCTTTTCTGAAAACTAACAGGGTTTACTCACTGATCAACTATTGTTACTTATAATTATAAATGTATAAAAATAAAACTATTCTGCAGACTAATAGAAGCTGAAGGGTGCTGTGTGTGTGATTAATTCAAAAAGTGCAAATAAACAATCGTTGTGCACAAAATAGATTTAGAATACTTTTTACATTTCACTTCATTGAGGGTAATTTTTTACACATTTTTAAAAGAAAATTCTAATAAAAAAGCAACAAATACATCAAATGTGCTGGTGAGAGGAAACCTATGACGGGCTTATCTAAAAACCTGACCATAAGAAAAATAAAATAATATTAAAACAATAAGTAATAATGAGGGGTGCAACGATACGAAAAATTTACGGTTCGGTTCAATACTGCAGTGTCACGGTTCGATATTTTTTCGATACAAAAAAAAAAAAAAAGTTCATACCTTTTTTAGTTGTTGGGCTTTTGTCCAAATTGGCTTACCATTGAGGTTATACTTAATATAACCTCAATGCTTTATGTGATCAATAGTGAGAGGGAAATTGGTCCACTAAACCAAAGCAGGCTGGTAATGTTGTGCCCTCCTTCAACGCACTCTTTGAGATTACTGATATGAAATTTTGCCAGTGTTACCAGTAGAATCAATATTTTGTTCTTCATCAAAATGGCACAGCCCATACTATCGATGTGTTGAAATATATATAGTAACCAATATATTCAACAAGTTCTTTAACCCTCCTGTTGTCCTCATTTTCTGATACACCCTATGTCCTCCGGGTCAAAATGACCCGTCGTCATTAAACCCCCAATATAAGCAGTTTAATTTAATTTTAAACACAAATATTATATTGCTAGAAGAAACAACTTAACATCCACCACAAATTGTGTGAATACTTGTGTTCCTCGTCATCTGCAGAAAACTGTATTTTATTGAAGACACCACTACCATTGTCAGTTGTATTATTGTTTCCTGTATAGGTGGTAAGTAATATTTGTATAGTATTTCTATAACAGAAATGTGCAAAAAGGAGTTTTTAATGCATTTTTCATTCATCCCAATGAGTCAGTTTTTTTTTTTTTTTGAACATGTTAACCAAACAACAAACATTTCATTTAACAGCACATGTAGGGCAATATACAAGTGCACAGCCTTTGCAGATAAATTTCTTACACCTGTAGCACACAGTATGTGTTTTACAGTCCTTCTTTGTAGGGCAAAACTGACACCTCTTCTAGGGCTGGGCGATAAGGACCAAAAGTCATATCTCGATATATTTAGGCTGAATATCAATATACGATATATATCTCGATATTTTTATCGCAAGGTGAGATCAAATATTTTGTTACAGTCAGAGCCAAATATGACATTACAAGTAGTTTAATTTAACCAGACCGGATGAAATAATGCTCAGCTGTTCAAAGAATGATCAAATGTAAACAGAAATACTGTATAATACTGTATGTAATAATACTCGCAGATGCAAGTAAGGAACATTACACAGAATTAAATGTAACAAACCCTAGTAACGTCAGCATTTATATACAAAGACAAAACAAACACACATTGAACTCCATATCTCGATATGGGCGATATGGTCCAATTCCATATCTCATTTGAAAATATATCGATATATTTTTCATATCGATATATCGCCCAGCCCTAACCTCTTCGTCTTGCTTGCCCCAGCGTGGGCAGCGGCTGTGACAGCTGGCTCCTCAGGTCGATCAGGAGATGTGGTACTCTGAATAGCTTTCACAACTGCTGCAGAGGCTTCTGTGCGGGGGACATGCTTCCTTCTTTCAATGAGCGGGGTTACAAGCGCCTTTCCGAGCTGCTCCAGGAACACCCTCCTCTTGTTCGCTTACTAGACATGATCTCTCTCCAAATTTCAAATGCATTGTAGGAGGAAACATCAATGATGTTGTGGAAGATGACCAGGGGCCAGCGGCCGTCATCCTTCTGCAGCTGTAGGTTCCAATCACCTTATCCAGGTTGTCCACATCTCCTTTGTTGCAGTTATAGTTAAGGATGATGGTTGGCTTCTTGTCCTCACAATCACTAATGTCAGCATCTGTGTGCAGGGTGCTACTGATTGATCTGAGACTAAACTAAAACATTCTCGCATTCTGTGGCGTGAAACTACCTCTGTGACTTTGATTTCAACTGAATTTGACTGACGGGTCATTTTGACCCGAAGGACATCTTTGTACCTTTTTTTGTACAGCTTACTTGAAAGTGTGACTAAAGGCAACAGTTCACTTTTTCTAATGTTTGGGTCAATCTAGAAAAAGTCATGAAATTTCAAGTTGAAAAAATATTGTTTAGGGGATTTTTTGTAAGTTTTTAACACAGTGACGGGTCATTTTGACCCGAGGACAACAGGAGGGTTAACTTTTAATACTTTTAAAAACTTTAATACTTTTTCAAACGTCTTCCTGCTCCTTTTCAAATAGATTCTTTCTTGTTTTTATCTTTTCTTTAAAAAATTGTTTGAAAAAACAAAACAAAAACAAGAGAGTCAGCCAATTACAATAATGAAATTCCCTCCTGGGATAAATAAAGTATTTTCTTTTTTTTCTTTTCATTTCATTTACTATATTTAAAAGCAAGTACTTTCCTACTTTCATTCAAGTAAAGGTTAATGTGGTACTTTTACTTTTTCTAGGGTACATTTTTTTTATACAGTTAATTTATATTTTGACTTCATTACACTGTTGAAGTACTTTCTCAACCACTGATTATAAACCATCATAATACATTCAGAAGCAGTTAAGCATATCCATGTACTACCGTACAATATCAATCAAGTATCAAAACAAATATACACATTATTACAAATTTGTCATTGTGTTCACTTTTCTTGAATATCTACATTCAGGAGCTCCGTAAATTGAATTAAATAATAAGCAAGCAAATCAACAAACAAATTGACAGTATGTTACATACCACTGCTGCTTAATGACTTATTGAAATTTTGGTGTAGGGCTATAAAAATGAAGAAATAATCGGTCTGGTGCAGACATGTTGTTAATGATATAAATGAACTGTAGTTTCTGCATAAGCATGGTTATTTTTCACTGTTATTGAATTCTTCTTTAAGCTTCAGGTCTGCTACCTGTCTTAACCCTTCTTCCGCTTCCAAATCAAGAAATGAATTCAATTAGAAGCTACAGGTACACCAGCATCTGTTAGCAATCTGTCTGTGTACCGGTACTTTTTCTGCTTTTCTTTCTTTCTTTCTTTTTTTTTTTTTTTTTAAGCATTTACTCGAGGCCTTTTCATTAAGCCGACTGAACATAACCCTGTTGCCTGCATTGTGCGATTATCAATCTCTAGGTGACAGCCAAATAATAGGCTCCTTGCACCTGCACGGCTGCATCTCCATATGCTGCTCTCATAATAGGTAACAGCACAAGTTAGCATTCATCCCCACAACGGGCTGATGCAATGCTCAGGCTAAATCATGCACAAGATCCAGAAACAAGCCACAGTAGTGGTTTTGTAGAGCTGCTGGCTAAACGTGGTAAAGCCTAATTAGTGCTAGTCTGTAACAAAGTCCACTGACTGCGTTCTGAGGAATGCCATGAGCACAAGCAACGGTCCCTTATGTTATGCTAAGTAGAACTCCAGAGCATCATTATCATTCACAGTCTACTTGCCTGCAGACTCATTTATGCTTACATGTCACTTTGCTTCCATACAGTCTAATCAGCTGATTAACACACATTCATGCACACACATGCAGACACAGTGAAGACTTTAAAGGTTACCGTCCATATTGTGAAAGCTTAAACTAGATCACCCAGTTGCACAAGGTTATGCAAACTAAAATAAACAGGAAATGAAAACAAATGCCAGTGTTGTTTTAGTAAGCCATCCTTTTTTTTCCAAAAAAGATGGCTTGTGGCTTTTCAGCTGCATCAAGGGAAACAAACTCCACTACTTGTGCAATGACTCAATTGCATGCTCTTGATAGAACTCATCAGCCAGTCATTTGTGCCTTTTGTTGTTGTCTAACTAAGTTCAAAGGTTTGATTTGTTGTCAAACATTTGTATTGAGGGGGGAAAAAAAGGGAAGAATGCTTGTTAGATTTTCAGCTCATATTGTGGCAGCACTATTAGAAATATTAAAATTATATAAGAGGGTTCAAACACTTCCATTTTGATGCTATCAATTACCCTCTTTATTCCTCAATTCCAACCCCTTAAATATTAATATGATTCCATAATGAGGCTGAGTGGTCGGAATCACTCACTGTCCCTCAAGGCAGCTTCGCAGTGGACGAGTGCACAGACATCGCTTGATGAATAAAACCATCCCATTAAGCTACAATTCACCACTCGCACATGCCTCCGTGGAAATTTTGTCTTGCTCTTTGTCACAGGAACTAAATAAAAGGCTATGTGCTCAGTCTGCAGGTGCCTCCTCTAATAACTACATTCCTCACCTGGTGTCTTAAAGCTGCACGCTGCCAAGTTAGGTATAATAAATTGGAATGGGTTTATGTGTGTGTGCATGTGTGTTTGCAGATGTATATGAATGAGTGTGTATTTTTAATGCGCGTGTGCTCTTTGTCGTCCCTGGTTGTGTTGCTCAGCCGTATTAAAAAGTCTGCAAGAAAAAAAAAATGCAATAAACCAGCAACTTTAACGATTAAACACAACATATTTCTCTTGTTTTTACCCTCTCAAATGAGCTTGATAAACAGCTTTTCATGCTCCCAAATGACCTGCATGATCAATTCTGCGGGGTCAGTGGTTTACAGGCGAAGGAGGACCTTTCAATTACTGCCTGATGAGGCCTGAAAAGAGACAGTCCTCACTGGAGTGCACAGAATGAGAAATGAGACGCTTAAGATTAGTGAAATTGTTACATTTCAAAAAGCAATTTTCTTAAATTGCTGAACAAGTTACTAAAATCAGACACGCAATTAGGATCTGATTTCTGAGAGTGGAATTAAAGGAGTCGCTCTACTATCAGCGCTGTCTGGGGTATGGGCAACCGTTGCTCATCTCCACAGCACAGCTTTTTTGTGTAGGACCCCATATCATGCAACTCACACAATCTAATTAGCTTCTCTGAAACGGGCAGAACACTCGTTTTGAAATACAGCTACATAAAAAAAAGCAGAAGATAACTAGGGCTGCTGTTATTGTCGCATTTATCGACAGATCCTCCCTTTCATGTGCTGTGAAAATGAGTAGCCATGCTACTGAATCATCACTATTTAGACATTCAGCTAATACACTATGAAATGAGAACCACTTCACCATCACAGAGCAAAATAAATCATTCTGCACACAGAGCTTTTGACAAGGGCACATATTATTCCTATAATACAAGCTGCTTGATACTTCTTGTAATAGTGTATTAGGAAATGATCCCCTCTAGGAACAGCACTGACCTTTCACTCAGCAACTTAACATAATATCCTTCACAGAAATTACGTGACGGCAGAATCTCCTACTCTTTTACAAATTCAATAGCTATAAAGAACACGTTTTTATGCGATTACATGCACAAACATACTGTATGTAGTGTATGTGCACTTTGTCATACAAAGTGAGACATGTGAAGATTCACTCAGACACACACACACACAAGCAACCGAGGCAACCAGTGAACCATGAAACATCTTCATCCATCTCTGTTCCCATGGCAACAAGTAAAATCATATTCCCTTTACAACTTTGTTCTCTGCTAAAAAATGTAACCATCTGCTAAAAACATATAGTCACACAGAAAAGTTATGTGATGAATATTTTAGAGGGTTTTGCTAGCGGCTGCAGGCATTATGGTCCCTGGCCAACGTCTCCCTTCCAGGCAGAAAACAGCCACATCCTCCCCCACCATGGATGATGCTGAGGGGGATGTCCTTATTCAGGAGAGTCCTGGCTGCTCCCACCCCTATACTGCTATATTTCTCATAAGAAGACACCACAGATTCATCGCTGACCATTTTTGTTTGTTTGTTTGTGCTATTTTAGGACAAATGGTGTAAAACACATTTTGTACCAGATTGTATATTGGTCGTATATTGTTGTGTGTGTCTGTATGTATTAATTTAATTCATTATAGGCTTTGCAATCAATTGATCTTGATTATCACATTTTAATCGCACAACAGTGGCCCCAAAAATAACTTTTTTTATCCAAATGATCTTAGTGAATGCTTGAATCAAAATTTAGACATTAATGTTGAAAAAAATCAGGCTCAATAAGTGTCAGTAAAATTGAATTTCATTGCATTTAAATTCTTTTTATCATAGAAAAAGAAATGTCACCAACCAAAATTTAAAAAGTTAAAGTGCCATTTTAAGTACTTTCACTAACAGCTCTGACCGTTCTCAGATTAAAAGTTTATAACACGTTACAGTACTTTTTACTTTTTAAATGTTTTTGTGACACTTTTCATAAAGAGGCATTCATATCTGATGGTAAACCAGGGTTGTATCAGGTTTTTCTGCGTTTTATTTTCAGTCTGGTTCATGAAGCAGATGTGAACATCTCCTGCTCTGACTGCAGCTGGGAGCAGAGACTGATGCTGTGTGAGGACTGAGCCTCTGTTGAATGTTCTGAGACAGGGGAGGGGCCTGCAGCAGGACCCGCTGCTCAAAGAGAGGAGTAAATGATGCATCCCTTCACCTCTGTCTCCATAAGTCTCCAATAACACCAGAAATTGTTTATAAATTTGCAGCAAGATGCTTTTTTTAAAAAAAAGTCACTAGAAGGGTCTGAAAATTGGTTGAATATATCAACAAAATCCCCAAATTCTGATGTGTGCATCAGAGCAATTTGCTTCTAATGCAAATTGTGCTAAAATGCATTTCTTGGCACACATTTTTTAAGTCCCACCCCTATAAATATACATGCATTATATATATATATATATATATATATACACACATACACACAAACACACACACAGTATACAGTCATTCTCAAAACAAATAAAGAAAATGCAAAATTCACAATTGTAATTCAAATAACAAGAAACTAAAAGAAGTAATAAGAAATAAAATATAACTAAATTATAATCAAGTAAAATAAAATATTGCTTTTGAATTGCACATATACATACATTGTACATTCTGTTGTATATTCCTCATAATTATTCAAACCATCTCATTAAATATGGGAAAAAATATTGAAAAATAAATCAAAAGTTGACCCCAAACTTTTGAACAGTAGTGTATGAATTAGGGATGTCCGATATTATTGGCCTATATCAGCATTAAAATATGATATTGGAAAATATCACCATCAGTCTGTTCGGACCAATATTTTAAATTTTACTAATGAAATCTAATAGGGTTTTGTTCCATTAGCAGCAGTCCAGCATGTAGAAAAGTCTCTGTCATTCTGGAAGAACTTCCTTTGCCAGCATTCCTTTCAGAGTCATGTGACTACGGGGCAGCTGCTGCTGCTAAAGACTGACTAGCTTTGAAGCTGCTTGTAATATGTCTGCTTTTAAGTTGTTGATTAAGTTACTGAGATGTCAGAAACATTAAAATTAGCAACATTTTGGCTAATACCTGCAGTATCTGATATGTGGCAGCCAGATGTCCAAAATGAACTCCTCTGGCTGAATTAAGGCTATTTGGGATCTATGCTTTAAGAGCAGAATATAGTTGTATTTCTCAAAGTATGAGAGATACAACCTCACAGTTGTCTGCATATATCGGTATTGGTTGATATTGGATATTGGAAATTAAGAGTTCTACAATGTTAGATATCGGATATCGGTAAAAAAGTCTATATCGAACATCCTTCTATGAATATATATTAACGTCAAAATACTCTTCTGTACTGCCATATTGCAACTCCATAAACACTTTGACTCAGGTCTTTTTAAGTTTTATAACTGGAGAAAATAAAGAATGTTTTAATTTTCTCATAAGAGTTTGTAAGAGAGAAGTGAGTTTATTCATTTTCTTCAATGATTTTCATGGGTATATATAGTCTTACAAGCAGGCTATGGAAAAAAACATTATACATGTAATCAGTCTTAACGTGTATTTCATTCCAGGACTGATTAACAATCATGCCGTTGGGTGGTAAATAAACCTAATAACATTTTTACACTCCAACAGTCTTGATGGTGCACATTTCACAGGGGTATAATCAAAGGAAATCAATTAAGTGTTTTTCTTTTCAAGTATGAGCAATTCTCCTTCTGTATCTTCACTTGAATGAAATGTTACTCAGTCACCTCTCCAACCATAAAATCATCTGTTCTCTGACACTAAATTGAACACTTTAGGAGGATGCTTTTTAGACTCTATACAGCATGCAAGTACTAACTACAAAGCAGACTGTAGACAGCAGCTTACCTATACTGTTGGTTTTTGGTTGCAAGTCAATTCATGTAGTCTATTTATTAAAGAAGTTTCAGATGGTAACCTGCATGTAATTAGATGAAGACACATCCCAGCCTGACCAGTAGCACAAACAGAAATGTATTGAGTGTTCTAAATTACTGCAACAAACAGGATCCTATAGTTACAATATAACTCTCATATCTACATACTATTTCATTAATAAACTACTTAAAATTAATTTATAAACGAAACATAAGTGATGCAAAGAATATGATTTATGTCTGTGAGCTCACAAGGCAGATGGCACAAATTAGCAAAAAACAAACCAAAGGCTACCTCAGACCTGATGTCATGACTTCAGCACTCCTCTGTCACTTCATAATATTGTTCTTGTGTTGCCTGGTTACACGTCTAGAAATCATAGAGCTGATTCACAGCCCTTTTGGAGTTGGTTTGGAGAGTACAGCTCCACTTTTAAAGATTTCCAGTATTCAAAGCTGCTTCTAAGTTCTTTCACTGAGCTCTTTATAACAAACTTCGTGAGCTAAGGTATGTTTCTGTGTTTGCTTTGTACAATATGACTGTCATTTATTCACAAGTTGCAGCTAATATTGATGAGGGTCAAATGTATGAGTAAGAAACAAAACTGTAAAAAGACGGACAGTGAAATGAAGTGGACAATTTTTGTTTGCTTTAAAGAAATAAATCCAATCCATTCATGTTTGGATTTATTCTGCTCATTTATTTTGAAACTGTGTGACATGCATACCCTAAAATCTGAATACGTAGTAATAAAGAAACACTGCAGAAGTTTTACACCTGACCCCCCCCCCCCCCTCTATTTTTGTTTGCTTCTGGAATCATCGTTACAACAAACTGATTTCAGTAAACTACTTTTTTAAGTGCCTCTTGAATAAAATGAAATGAATTTAGTGCTGCATAGAAGGAAGACCACAGCTCAGACTGCTCTCACTTCCATTCTGGAGAGGTGCCAGCAGCTTTACATGGGTTGAAACCCCATTGTGTACCGGTAGGTTCGCACTTATTGCAATACATTACAGCTGGACAGAGGAATAAAAGGGACATCTGAACCGCTATATAAAGCACAACAGCATCCAATCCATAAAAGTCGGCATTAATAGCCGGGCTGGCCATTTAATATTTCATCTACAATGAGGCCAATTTAGAAGAGTTGAAATGAGCTGTTGGAAAGATGCCCATTTTTTAGCACCTTGTCACACAGCACAGCCACATTATTTATTCCTCCCTCTGCCCCCTTCACCTGCCAGAATTAATAGCTCACAAAAAGCTAATTATCCAGTTTAATCTGGATTATAATGTATGTTCTCCTGACCAGCAGCAACAGTTTGTGAAGCATATGTAGCAAGTCTGCAGTGTTCTGCTGACCCCGTGTCGAACATTACTCTGGAGGGCCGACACTTTACACACCAGATGGGGGAAGAACACGCTCACTGTTTTCTGGAGAGGTAAGAGTCTGGCTACAACGACTCATATTGACACCACAGCCAGCACATCTGTTTCATCCTGTAACTGCGTGGATTCCTCTCATTTTTATCCTGCCACTTTTGGCTTGGCTGTGAGCAACTTTTTATACGACTGACCTGTAGAAAGAAGGCGGCATGATCCAGCGGGAACATTTGCCTTTTTTAATATGAGCGTAATTACATGTTTAAATTCAACCACAAACATGCAGTGATGAGTTGTTTGGATTTCTGTGGCTCATTTTGGTTTCTGTAGTATAACATAAGCATGCACCCTTGTTATGATAAAAATAAACTGAATAAAAATTCATTTAATCAATCTAGCTTTAACGCTACATATAAAACCTACTGGAGAAACCTGTGGTTGTTATGAAACAAGTCAAATTTACCTGCTTGGGTACAGAATCAGAGCCACCTGTTGAGCAACCCTAATTGAGCGTTTTGCTCAAAGCAACATTTAGTATACAAGATGCAGCTTTAAGACATATATAGTGGTTAGAAAGAGTCTTGCTGGTGACATCTGTCTGCAGCCGTAAGACTGACATCTGCTGGGAGAGGAGGGATCCCAGGCTAAAGTGGGGCAGGTAGTCACCTGTACCTGAGAGGAGTGAGTTCAGCATCTTAACAGCTCTTATACAAGAAGAGCAAGACTCTCAACAACTGTGGTATAAATATTTTACATACTTGATGCACTTTATTTAAAAGTGTCTAAATTATTATTCATGCAACCCTGTGATGCACACTCTACAGACAACACACCATCTCTGGATGGGGGTTGTGTTAAGTGGTGGGCACAGGATTTTGGCTTAAATACAAACACTGTATCTATGCTTCCCTTGTTGACTGCATCCCCGGGCTTAGAAACAACTTAAAGTAAATCTTACCCCTTCCCTCCACCCTGCTCTGGAGGGCGGAGGTGGTGGTGGGAAGGGAGGGGATAAATCATTTGGCACTTGAGGCCCCATGAGGAGAGCAACTTTGACTGTAAAATAATCACAAATACAAGTGAAAGTGTTCCATTTTGAACAGCATGCCTCCTAATGTAAAAGTGGCAGGTGGCATATTTCAAGTGGGCTTTGATTGATCCCCAGCTGTTTGTAAAATTGTCTGTCGTCACAGAATTCAGGTCAGAGCGATAAGCATTGTGGGCACTCCCTCTGGGAGTGCTGTTCACATGTTCGCATTCAGAAGCCTGTGTGGCACACAGTACAGTGGCAGAGGCAGACAGGCACTGCACCGCTGAGCAGAGCAAAGAATGAAGGAAAAAGAAGTTTACAAGCAAAAAAAAAATCATGTTTAATTTTTGCCAGACAAATGCAATCTAAAATATTTGGCATTATACATTGCTCTGACCTGTAAACACCATCTTTCTTAGCAAAGAATCTCCCATCCTGCTGTAATTACTATCAGTAATAAGAATGATCATGTGATGTGTTGTGAAGCTGCTCCTGCATTACCCCACCCCAATGAAAAATTAAGGATTTATTCTTTCCATAATTAAACTGAATTTTCTTTATAGACAACCAGAGTTGAAATGCTGCTGGTGTACAAAAAAGCAAAGAATTTTTAAAACAAAGTGACATTAAAAAAAGACATCAGTTGTGTTCTTTTATTGTAACTTTTAATCTATTTATTCTCCGTTATTATTATTTCTTTCTTTTTTTGTTTTTGCTGCCAACCTGGCATATAATCAAAACCTCAACAAAGGATGAGGGGGTGCCGGAAAATGAAATAAAAACTACATGAGCAGTCATACATTTCTAATGGGACTCTTTTAATCTTGCAAGGGAGACTTTCAGGAGTGAATTAGTCTTTTCTTTTTTTTTTTTTTTGTATTCCTTTAATGCGTCCGAAAGAAATATATGCAAATCTCTAGCTAATGCTAACAGCAGTGACAAAGGAGCCAGTTCTTTCTCTGTGCACAGCGTTACCAAGCCAGCAGTGCAGGAGTGGCCGGCATAAAGCCTCTAAAGGCCTCCTGGATCAAAACCTTTATAAATACGTGTGAATGTTCGTAGTCAGAACCATTTCTCTCCCTCTCTGCAAGTACAGTAGTTCATTTCTTTTTTTAACCCTCAACCAGACTATGACTTTAATCAGAAGTGGAAGATGAAAAAGATATTTCTATTTTCTTTTTCTACCTTTAAAAGAAAAATAATTTGTCTCTAAAGTGATGAAAAGTCTAAGCTCTTATGACACAGGCTGACAGATGTCTTGACTTAAAAAAAACAATTCACTAATACAATTTGCATGTCTTGATAAACAAATATAAAACTGTGAAAATAAACATGAACTTGCCGTTAAATCATAGTTAAACATAAATATTCATCTGAAAAACTTGAAGCTAACAATATTAAATTAATATGTTGTAAGTATTGCAATTACAATTATTGATAATGCATCGCCTCCTGATACTCGATGACACACAATCAAAACACACTGATGTAGGCATTTGAAACCCATCTATTTTCATTTTGAGGGCCTGCCTGGCAAAGTCTAAATGTGGTTAACTACTAGAGGCAGAGTTAATCCTTTTATCTAGATCCCTGCTGCAGGGGATCCCAAACACACTCTGATTAAAAAAGGAAACGTGGGCAATGAACAGTTTAAGAATCATGGGCCCTAAACAGATAAAAGCGGAACATCTTGTTGCTATGGCAGTGCATATGGAATGATTGGCGACAGTTCTCTCCCCCATCTAATATATTCACATTATTTATGAAATATTTTATAAGTAGCATAGCAAATGCTAAATATAAATCCCAAGGAGATGCTCTGTGCCTTTCCAGCTGGAGTTGGGGAATGCCAGTGCCTGTGTTACACAGCTTCTCCAGTGGAAAGGCTGGGTGTTTGTTCATAAGGCAGACTGCTTTTGATTCCCCCATCCTCCTATTTCACAAGATGAAAAAAAAAATAAAAAATGAAAAAAACAGAAGCTTCAGTCTTTTATATATATATTGGAAGATATAGAAACATGAACAAAACAGACAATTTGAGATGCACATGTGGGAAATCAGATTTTTGTCTGAGATTTATTCAATGCACTCTAAAACAAAAGTCTGAGTGGTCCAAAAATATAGACATACATAAAATGTGTTTGTGTGTGTATATAAAGTATATCTACTTAAATATAGACATATGTGTATATATCAACTAGCTTGCATTAAGATATAAATATGTTAATCTAAAATGTTCGTTCAATTAATATTTTCCTCCAAAAAACTACTTCTGGTTCTTCTTCTACTTCTGTTTTTTTTTCTTCTTTTTTTTTTTTTTTTTAGTAGAGGCAGAAACATATTCAGGCCCGCCATAAGACATCTGCAGAATAGGACACATCCCCTCCCTCCCATGTTATATGACTGAGCAGGACAACTGCACGGCTATATCTCCTGTCAATACTCTCCCAGCATCCATTTTCACCTGGCTGACACCTTTTACTGGTCAAGGGATGAATAAATCACACTTAGTGTACTCCCCTGGTAGTTTGACTAAAAAAAGGATATCAACATGAAGGAGGACTGCAGTGTTTTCCTGTCATCGTTGCCCCTGAGGTACGGTGAAAAATTACCGTTGATAAAATATCATTTTTCAAAGAGCCTTATTGCTCTTTTAATCTATCCGCCACAATGGATGGCTTCTGGGATGTGTTTCATTTCATCTGAACACAAACAATCTTTCAAAGGGCTTAATAACAGTTACACAAATGAGAGTCATTAATTACCTGCTAATGGAATAATAGATGTGCCATCCACTGCAGCTATACTACAGGAAAGGTGTGGAGCTTAAAAAAAAAAAAAAAGAAAATCTAGGACTCCACTTGTCTTTGAGCTTCATTAGTGCTCGAACACCAGCACCATAATGCAAATACAGGCACAAAAATATGCTGATCATATTCTCTCTGATTCTGGTTATCTGTTTACATAATGATAGAAAAATTCGCAAGTGGGAATCATTCCAGCTGCACAGAAAGGGCAAGGTAAAGAAATAATGCAAAATGTGCTGCACTCTGAAAATTACTGTGAGGATCCCTAAGAAATGTTTCATGGTTGTTTTTGTGCTTCCTTTCCTATGAATTTATTTAGTGAAAAATCCTACCGTCACATGTAATTGCAGCTTAAATGCATTCTGAGCATTAATCTAAATAAATTACTGCACTGCAGCCCCAAAAAACACAACGTCTCTCTGCAAATGATAGCAAGCGCGCACTGCTTTGGCTTTTCGGAGGCAACAAACTCTGCGACAGAGGGGAAAAATTTTCACTTTGATTATCAAATCAGATCTGACTGATGTGACACACTTGCAGTCAAAAATCCCATTCATCTTCCAGCAGATTCTAAAACTAACACATACATATTTTTCATCCTAACCTTACTGATAAAACTAACAAATAGAGATGGATTTAGGGGGAGAAAAGAGTAGTTAATGAATGATGAATTAGAGACGAGGGGAAACATCATAAATTCTGACAAGGCGCTGTTGTCTGCTGGATGATAAACAGCACCGCTGGATGGAATCTGCCTCTACGTGTGCATCTTTCAGACGCTGGCTGCCACTTTATCTCTTCCATCCTGCTAGATTACACCTCCAGGGTTCAGGTGGGAATCAATCATTGCTATTATTACCTGAAGTCACAAGATGCATCTATCACCACTAAGGTTACCATAACCTCAATATTAACAGAGGAAAAGCCCCTCTAATAAACAGCAGAAAGGATGGGCTGGCTGGTGGGATTTCATCTTCCTTTCACTTTTAATAAGGCACTCAGAGGAATAAAGATTACAGGCCATATTTAGCATGCAGAACAAATCAGGCTCTTCCAGGCTCTTCCTCTCCTCCACTTCTCATTCTGGTTAGTCATTAAGACTGAGGAGAAGGAGGGGGGTTCTGGTGTGGAGAGGCGTTCCCTGGTTCAATAGTCATGCTGCCGCTCTCTGTGTTCTCCAAAGGCCTGCAGCTGCTGTTAATAAGTCTCTTCGAAGGTCCGATATGTGTAAACTTAGTAGCGAGTCTCCACAAGTTCGGTTAGACAACTGGTTCTCTCAGGCCAAAATCATGCACCAGCAGACAGATGCATTGAAGTAAGAGTGGTTAAAGTCCCGGGGACACAACCCTGTTAATGTTCATCCTCTCCTATAAGCCACCATTACACAATGGTGTCTCTGTAAAACAAGATGCAGGAAGAAAGTGAGCATCAGAGCAAAAATGGCTAAGCTTCTTTGAGGATTAACGG
Source organism: Atherinomorus stipes (assembly GCA_023101725.1). Taxonomy (NCBI): domain Eukaryota; kingdom Metazoa; phylum Chordata; class Actinopteri; order Atheriniformes; family Atherinidae; genus Atherinomorus; species Atherinomorus stipes. Next base: position 989,705 of record JALJCO010009935.1, on the reverse strand, counting down.
AATTTAGTCAAGTAGCAGTCTGTGAGTGCATTAGAGCAGCTAACATGGGGTCACGGCACTGCCGAGTGTTTTCACACGCCACTCTTGACATGAATCATTCATCGCCATTCAAATGAATATCATCAGCCGAATGAAATATCATTAACCACAGCTAAAGTCATTCCATAATAATATACCTCCAATTAAACTATGATCAGAGCATCAAGCCTGATAATAGATTCATCCCAATTAAGTTAGAAATATATTCAAAGGACTTTTCACTTTGAAAGCAGTCTTGTTATTCCCCACGACATCCAACAACACCACTCATTACAGTGGCTCCAAAACTAGAAATGCAGAGACCATGTAAATATTTAAAACCCTCACAAATATATAAATATTCATTCCAGAATGATTTGATGCGCTAAATAAATAATCCCTTGTTAAATAAATGACACCCTAAATAAAACTTTAAAAACAGGATCTGGGGAAATGAAGATGAGATGAATCAGAGGGGAGGATTCTGGAAAGCGGGGTGCAAGGGGAAAATGTCAGCTATCACTCCACCCTATTTGAATTCCTAATGGCAGCCATGCAAACGAGCCGAGCTAATTAAAGCCCAGCAACCAATTAGACGAGTTTTAGCTGAACCTTTTGGGGAGGTACTGAAGCTGAGCCACAGAGGGGGGGTGCATGTTTGGAAGGTGGAGTTAAGGAGTTGAGAGAAACTCTCCCTCCTCTTTAATTCCTTAACTTTATAAACTACAGTTTTTCTTTTCTTTTTCCAACCTTTTCTATCAATCTCCTGTGAATTTCTTTTGAGGGCAAGTGGGAGGTGCAGGAAGTAGAACAAACCAAATGTGAGAATACTTAGCTGCTATACATTCTCACTCTGATAATTATAAGTCTATTATAAGTAATCAGCAAAATCTCTATTCAGATGTTCCAAGTTGGAAGAATACTGGTGGTTATGCTCCGAGGTCATATCCTCCGTACAATATCACATAACTGCTATCGCTTAACTTTTCTTGCTCTAATCGTGTGGTGTGAAATTATTACTTTCTATTGCTTCGGCCCAGAAACTGACCTCCTCTGATGGATGTCTGGTCCTACAGGTCCACATTCTCCCCACACAGTGGACAAGACATAATCTTAGGTGTCGCCTGGCCTTTTCTGCCTCCCATTTGACTGCCTCTTCCAGCCTCCCGGCTCTCTGGAGGGCCAGGTCTTTATGCTGCCGGAGCCTGTCCTATCACACACTGGGCTGCGGGAACAGCGCTTTTGTGATGGCTGTGATTAGTCTTTTGTGTTCCCAGGTAGAATTAAGATGAAATTCTACAGGCAGTCATTGTGTTCCTATCTTGAAGACACTCAAAGAAATATGTTGGGTTTTGAAGGGGTGAAATGAAGCCCGCGGGGCCCAGACAGAGCTTGCTCTGTAGGGAAATATACAGTGGAAACACAATAGGAACAATCTTGTCCTTTAGTTTCCTTTTATGCTCTTCTGAACCTTAGTCAGTGCTGCCCATTTAGTGTGACTTCCTTTAAAGAGAACAGTATTGTCTCACTCTAGTCTGCCTTTCCCTTTTTGCAAGCATCTGAGAAAGACCCAAAAGCTGATGAGATGACAGTCATGACTTTGCCAGAGACTGGGAGACCCTCAGGGTTTATTACCCACATTTCTCCAAGTGATGGGTATGCAAATAAAGTTTGGGATGGCGGCTTTCAGATGTGATAATTATGGGTTTATTTGTAAGCTGTCACTTCCCTTAATGCTCAGGGACATCAAAATAAGTTCAAATGCAGCCATCAGAGAGGATCACATTTGTTGGTGTAGCACAGATTCAAAGAACATGTGATTCTCATGACGCCAAAGGTCTGTCAATAACCACTCATTTAGACAGCAATGTGCTTTGGAGACCAACTGCATGCAGTCCCACTCAAGATGTCTGATAGAAAATATTTACATTTTCTCATTGGTTTCTCAAACATCAAGGCACTTTTTTTTCTCTTTCTTTTTTTTTTTTTTATCAGCAAGGCAACACAAACAAAGACACACTAGATTTTTATTGCCACCTCATCCCTTGAAACAGCCTGGATATGAGAGCAACTGCTTTACACAGTTCCGATACTCTGATTAAAAACAGAAGTAGCTTTTTATTTGTACATGGCAGCCTGAGTCTGTTGGCTTAATGTTGCAACAGTCCTCACTAAATACCCTTACCCTTTAACAGCTACAGATTACATCAGCCCGGGTCTTGACAGGAGGACATAAACGAACGATCACATAAAGACGTCTGAAAAAGACAACAAAGAGCTGCACGATGAACAGCACATCTATTGTCTTGTGTGAAGTGGTGCCTAATGGGGGAGGAAAGCGGGTGAGGGCTTCCAGTTGCTGTTTCAGCAGCAGTGGAGAAGCTGGGCAAAGAGCCGAGTGCAGTGCCTACCTGAGAAACAGCCCTGCTGCCCGGGCCGCCTCACATCACAGACTCTCTGATGGAAGAAAATGGCTGGGCCCAGAGAGCACTGTCTCCCTCAAGCGTAATTCTCAAACATTGGTCTGTCGGCCTCTGGGAGAGAGTTCTCTGTCATTGTATAAGTGCACATTAAGGCCTGATAAAAACTTTGGAATCCAGCCATCCGTCTTGATTTACCAGTGCTAGTGAGCGGGGAGTATGAGCGCTGAATACCTGCCACTCCGTGGAGGAATACTGCAACTGTAGCTGGTTTTATGATGACAAAGACAGACATGCAGCTGTTTATTCTGTTGTATTTATACAAAAATAAAAGGGAGAAATAATCATTGCCTTTTTGATGATTGAACTAATTAATCTTATTTTGAGGAAATGTGCAGACATGAAACTGAAGGTGCTGAACTCATCTTAACCTCTTTTTCATCTGTAGCTCACGGATGTACTAAAACAGAAAAGCTTACATCACATTTATAAATGTGCATGTCAAAATAAATAGGACTCATTCTCCTAGAGTGCATGTACACTTACCTTGTTGGTGTTTACATTAAAAGGGCAAGAAACACATATAGTAAAACTTTAGTATCACTAGGTTAAATAAAACAAATACATCAGCTATGACAGCAAAAATAAATGCAGTTGTTCTGTTTAGCAGCTGATTCATTTTCAAATCTAATTTAAGAGTATGATGTGTGTGCAACAGCACTTACCTTTAAAAAGGTTGTAAGCAACGTGCAGACGGAGCACAAGGACGAGCAAAGCACCGCAAAGGAAAAGAAGAAAAGAGACAAGAGTTTATGTGCGTATTTTCATAGACATATAATAGTTATGACAGCTCATATGAACAACATCATTTAAAGGATAACTAAATGAGGATTGCTTTCACAGGAGAAAAAAAGAATTTTAATGGCTTTAAAATTACACTTTAACAGCCCAACTCCCTCATTGCAATAAATCATGTCGAATCTCACAGAGAACTGGTGGCTGGCTTGTAGACAAAGGCCTTTAAAACACATCTGTATTAGCCCTCTGCTGGTTGCTATCAGCAATTCAGATGATGAACGATGCACAGCATTTATCCTCTTATTGTGGCACCGTCTGTTCATTGCAAACTAAATAAAATGTAATGATAAGCATCACTGCAATGACAAACTGAGGTTAAATACTGTACCCTACTGGCAAATATGTGTGTTATACTGATAAATAGAGCCAGTTCCCAGAGTCTGTCTCTGTCTGTTGGTCTCTCTCCGTTTCCCCAGCTCACTCTGTCGCTCTTACACACACACACGCACACAAGGATACACAAACACACAGAGACAAACATGGATAGACAGGACTCACACACATGCACACATGCTGAGACTCTGGCTCTCAAGGGGCTGTCTCACAGTGGTGCTGGGCTGCCTCACAGCACACTCTATCACCAGCACAAGATAGCATCTGATGACTTGTGCGATGTAATTGAAGTGTAGATTACTATCTCTCATGTGCTTGCCAGATCAAAATAATAAAAATGCAGGGAGAGAGCGATAGAGAGTGAATGTGAGCAGGCGACTCTGCTGTGGCAGAGCTGTACATGCGTTTCCACTGCTGGAGACAGAGAGAAACTTCACAATCCTTCTCAGGAGGACGTTATGCCACTTAGAAAATTGAACCCCCCCACCACCACCTCCTTTCAAAACTGCACTCTGGATGAGTGTAAGACAGGCTGAGACATGTTTGCCCGTCATACGGAGTGAGGCAAAAGCCCGGGTGTTTGAGAGATGGAAAAGTGTTGGACGGAATGGACGTCACAGAGAGCTGACTGACAGTTGTGACAGCACTGAGATGTCAGAAGTAGGTTTTACAGGAGTCAAACCCAGACCAACAGTTCAAGGACAACAAAGCCCAGCAACCTCAAGAAACGTACAGAGCATCTCTGCACTCATTTTTATTTATACTGTCAAAGAAAAGATAAAGGTTAAAAGGGTAAATAAGAGCTGAAAATAATCAGCTGCTAAAATGGTAATTGAGTGCACGACAGGGGAAGAATCTCAAATCTCAATTTAGCTGAGAAAAGAAGGGGATCAATGGAAAGAAATCTAAAGGGAGAGATGGAAAAGGTGAAAGGAGATGAGAGACTGGGAGAGGGGAGGAAAGGAGGGGGAAAGAGCGGGAGAGGAAGCAAGGGAAACGGAGCGGCAGAGACGGAGAAAAGAGCAAGCACGCACAAAAATGAGAAAATGATCAGGTTCACATGAAGCGAGGCCACCGCATTTGTCGTTGTGTAGAAGAACCCCTCATTACTGCACCTCATGGGCACTCGTCGTGGCCTTTGAAGTGCTTTGAGGTACATCATCCCATGAAACGAGCATAGTTAATCCACTTGTTAATCAAGTGTGCTCATGAGCTTATGTGTGAAGTGGCTCTTTCTCCTTGGAAGACTTAAAGCGTTCAAAGGAAATTGTGCTGGGTTGAAAAAGAGGAAGAATTGCAAACTTCTGACAAAATTGAGGCGAAGCCGTGCCAAAATATACACTTTCTCTTTTTTTTTTATTTGAACTTTGCTACACAGTTATGTTCAGAAACAAATAGTGACATCACAGCAGTTGACATAGTTCGATCTCTTTTTTATACTATCCTGTATGTGCAGTTTTACCCACTGAGTGTTGTTTTTTGTACTCTCTGTTTATGATAAGCATCTCTAATTTATCACAACAAACATGGGTTGTTGCCCCTTAGGTTCATGTATATGCAAACTGAAATATTAAACAGGCAACTGGGAAAGGGTGGAGACTGGTTTCTCATGCTTGTCTTCCTCTTTCACTCCCCATTCATTCCTGACAGGGGTCCCCCCCCCCCCCCCCCCCCCCCCCATCTACAGCAAACAGGAAACTGACAGAACTGAGAGAGGGATGGCTGCATCATCCTCGCTACCTCGCTTACTGTCTCTGCCCAGAAGCCTGTGGGTCGCTCTGAGGCACAGCCACGGAGGCCTGGCGCTGCCTCCTCCTGCTGCGCCAACAAGTCTCCTTTTCACTTCAATTAATGAGCCATAAATAACCCAATGAAGGTGTCAACAAAGAGCACCATTTATCACGGCTTTCACCGGCTCCACTTCTTATGATGAGGATAGCTCATTCCCAACTTACAGCTCACCCAAACAAAGACAATGGAAAAAGAGAGAGATTTATTCCTGGACAAACACTCCGACCTAGAATTCATCTTGCACAGGGACTCTCACAGGTGCAGTGATTTGACAAATATGCCGGGAACAGTGGGCCCGTGCCTTTGTTAGATGTCCACAGTCAGACTAGCAATAAATTTGGTTAAGAGTAGGGGGACAACACTCTCACTAAGCTCCCAGGAGGCTGCCAGGGAGCCGATGTTAAAGACACTTCTTTCTGTCTCAGTCTACTTCGGGGCTGTGGATCACAAAAGGCAGCCAGGGTCCGTCGGAAAAAAAAGAAAAAAGAAAAAAAGAAGTGAATTCAAATGAATGAGAGAATCTGTTAAAAGCACCAGGCTGGTCTGAGGAGCAGGAAGAATTGCTTTATCAGGGTGTCCCATAAATGTCACTTTGAGTCAACAATGAGGGAAAAAAAATATACAGCACTGAATCATAGACCCTCCTCTGAACAGAATGGCTCCAGGAATCGTGCAGAAGGCAGAGGTACAGCGCTATAGTGAAGTGCTTCAGAGAAAAAGATGCAAACTCCCTGAATAATATATGACAGCCTGGGTTTCGAATCCGACATTAAAAGTGATGATGTGAGTATAACCTCAGCTCTGCTTCATCTTGGATCCACAAATCAAAACCTCGGGCTTAAAAGTGAACGGTAAATAGTCCATCTTCACGGTAAGAGGGTTTATCATGTGGAAAAAAAAATCATAATAATGACAAGCAGAGGCTTTTCAATACGCCTGAACACAAGCATTTTCTCCCTTGCAGCTAAGCCGGAACTAGTGTCTATATGATCCAGCTAAACCAATTAATGGTTCCTGTTAACCCACTCATCTATGGAAGGGGGGGGGGGATTGTCTTTCTAAATAATACAGCAAGATTGTCCCCTATCCACCACACAGCCCACACACAAACACAAACATGCAAATTCTGACAAAGACAAGCAGATTGTTACTTAAATCTGAAGCTCTGCTCATACAGAAAAAACACACTTCAACTCATATGCTCGGCAACGCAGAGAATGCTGGAAGTCTTTGTCTGGCTGTGGAGTGAATCCCCGATCTGAACGCCTCCGCACGCCAGACACTTTGATGGCGTCTGAAACACACTTCATAAAATCAACTAACTAGTACAGAATATAATGTGGAGCCTATTTAGACAAGGGAGAAGAGGTAAGAGAACAAAATCAAACCCATTACAGCAAAAGGGATATTAAGTGCTGTTATCACAGAAAAACATAGCATTTGTACAATTTTCCAAGCCACCCCCAGTGATATAAATGTCCAGCAACCATAATCAGTCTGGGTTACAGACACGGCCAGAAAGCTGCGATAAATGACATTTCCCAAAATCACGCTGACATTTTCTCTTATCAAGCAGCAGGCACTGGCATGGTGAGAGCAGGCTTGTCAGTCAGAGGCAGACAGGCCTCACACCTTATCACAAGGGCACTCAGCCTCTCTGGAGCGAATGCTGAGACTCGGGATGAAGTTTAGCGATGGGGCTAAGGGGCAAAGACCAATACCGAATCTGAATCTGGAGCTTGCCTCACCCAAAATCGGACGCCATAGTTACACCAAGTCGTGAATGGAAGGTTTCTTGTTACAAAGATTCAGCTTTCTTGTAGCTTCACTTTTGATATGGAAAAGAAACACTGCCATACTTCTGCTTTGGTTGGAGCTGACTTTAAAGCAGCGGATGCAGATAAGGCTGATGCTACAGCACAACTCTTTCCATCCTCCCTCCCCCTGCCCTCTCCGCCGTGGCTGCTGCCGCTGCTCTTCCAGCCAGCCTCCCTCGGAAGCAGACGCAGAGCGGAAAATTAAATATTTAAGGTTGATAATGACGCTCTTCATTAACATGTGATTCCGAATAAAAAGTGGAATACATAAATAAAGAAATAATAGACTGCCTATAAGCGGACAAGTTAAATGAGCTTCGGTGATGATAAAAGGGAACGAATGAGAGGGGTTTCTTGGTTTGTGAGGGAAATGATAAAAGCAAAGGGGAAGAGATCAGAAAGAAATGTCAGCCTAGTGTGCATTACTGATTGTTCTCCTTTTCTAAGAGCTCCATATCATCAGTTGCTTCTGTATTTATTTCTTAAAGTGACCTAACATGTTAGGACTTATTTCTGTTTTTCTTTTAATGGAAAGTAGTTCTTTCCCCCATTTTCAACGTGCAGATAGAAATTCTTTTTTCTCCGTCAAACTAAAACCGGACTTCCAGCTCTGTGAAAACAGCTGGCTCAGCTTCAGACTGTTAACAACCGTCACCGAGACACCGCTCTCGCGCAGTCGCCTAATGCAACACAATGTGGGAGAGAACCCCAAGATATTCTCCTGGCAATGTCACTGAAGTGTTCAGTCTGCCGTCAACAGACTGAATGGCCTGTGTTCACGAGGTAACAGACTCAAGGGACAAGTTATGTTTTATGTGGGACGATGATTTGGTTGGAGATGGCTGTCTGAGGCAGCATTGTGGCAGTGAGACAATGAAAGTGGGGGAGAAAGCCTTTATCCCTGGCAGCACATGTCTGAGTCAGAGCAGTGGATCCTGCTAAGCCTCAGTGACTCACAGCACAGCTCGCAGTGCGGATCATCAGCTGTGTTTCTCTGATGTGTAGGAGCTTCTCAAAGTCAAAGGCATTACTTCAGGAATCCAGGGTTAAAATCTGCATGAAATGAAAGGATTCGCAAATAAACACAACTGTTTATGAGGCGAGTGCACATACAGTATAAGATCTAATGTGATAAGCACTTGCAACGTAGTACAGATAGACACCACTGGCATTGGATATTTGAAAAGAAACACTTCCCGTCACTGAACAGTATGGGACTCGGCTTGCAGTTAAATGCATGTACAGAGGTGATGGATGGGTTAACAGGGCATAAATTATATAACAGCAGGTAAACGCAATACACTCATTAGATTCCAATGCTTTTCTTTTCCTCAGGAGTAGCGACAGTAATTGATGTCTCGCTCCTCTGTCTGTTTGTTTTACCCTGACAGGAGCACTGAGATAATTCACACTCGCTTGTCACACTGGCACCAAATACAAAGCAACTGTGTTTTCCCTGATTGCATGGAAATAAAAAGGTGACTGTGGAGAAAAAAAAAGTCATTTGGGTTATTGCAAAGAAAAAAAAACAACAGGTTGAAATATTTGGTGGATTTCTCAGCTGTAATGATGAGCCAAATAAATGAATGAATAAAAACAGCCACTGTGCAACAAAAATAACTGAGGATAAAAACTATATTTGAAAACAAATAATCAACTGACTTCCTGTTTGAAATCCTGAGCTTGACAGATCGCTGGGAAGTCACTCAAAAAATTCACATGTACTCAATCCAAATTCCAGAAGAATAAATTTCTGTAATGACCTCCCGCACTGCTGCTGAAGCCCCAGCGATGGTGAGACATATGCACAGGAACATGACTGTTTGTTTACTCCTGCTGTCTCCAGAGTCTGTGAGTTATCGTGGTGTTTATGTTCCCTTTGTGCAACAGTCACTTTGCTGCTGTTGCCATCTCTTACATGGACACACAAAAACAGAATATTCATAATAACAATGTGTGAGTGTGTCCACAGCTGGCCCAGCATACAACAAAAGGTCACCAGTGAGCTTTTTTATGATTTTGCCAGTTTCACCTAAAACAATGTAGCTAGCAACAATTTTTTTTAGACAGTTAAACAACAGAGTTCTTCAATTTAGCTGATTTGGTAATTAATGTTGTGACTAAAATAGAAGGAATTTTATTAGAATGGTAATTTATTAAAAGGTACCGGAAGTCTTGTATCAGTTGAAGGAAAAAAGTTGATTGCTTGGACCTTTTAAATCAGTTTTCAATGACTGAGCGACCTGTCTTAACCCGGATATTTCTATTCCTACCAATAATGTCATTCCTGAGTGGAGATGATGTATTCCAATACCTTTATTCAACTGTGACAATTCTAGCTATTTAAACAATGACAGACTTGTCCAAATTCAAACACTCACCTTGTATCAGTCTGGTTTTAAGCCGGTATAGCACCAACAGTATCACCACACATATCTGCTGTCTTTCCCCAGTGTACAGAGAGACATGGGAAAGACAGCTTTCATGTTCTCTGCTCCAGTCACTTTGAATAGTTTTCAGAGTGAAACTGAGTTAAACAACTCCATATCCAACCCTAAATTCAAGGTTACTCTCTTGTAACTGATTTCCTAATTTCCTCTTCCAAAAAGGCCATGTTTTCTTTGCCATATGTTTTGACTAGATGCTTGTTTTTGACAGAGTGTAACCAGGTGTATTAAAAAGAAAAACCTGAGACAATTTCCACAGAAGTTGGTAAAGAGATGGAACATACGGACAATAAATGTGCCTAAAGCACTCTAGCGCCACCAATAGGTTGAACTTTTAACAAGTTATGCATTATTTTCACTTAAATCCATGAATTTTGAAAAAGTATTAAAAACATTCCTTTTCCTTTCTGAAATCTTCACTAAATTTGCACAGATCATCCTCAAACCAAGCTGTGCAAAAGTTTAAAAAGCCTTAGAAAAGTGTTTGTCCATCTCAGCCAGTTGAAACTGATCTGCCAGCATCAGACAGGAGCAGAAATCAAATCTCAGTAATTCTTTGATCTAACAAAACCAAAATCTATGTTTCAGTGGAATAAGCCAAACTGCACTTCGCTGGTTTTACTTTACATCAACATGTCATGTCTCTGGTTGTATATACTGTATATGTCAATAGTGCACCACAATGGTTTTAGCAGAGCTTTTCTAATTTTTTTTCTTGAGCTAATTTCAGCTTCCTTAATAATAAACCTATTTGCAACTTTATCATCTGTGTGGGTTGTTTGAACATTATCACTTGGATTTTAATACCACCAAGGTGAAACTAAGACCTATCAACCAAATAAAATAAACATTGCAAAGCTGATACGGAAACACAGTAAGAAGAAAATCTGATAAGCTTAGTTTGTATGTTGCTTGAAATACTGAATAAAAAATGATGAAGAATGGATCAATAAAAATAAACAATTACCTTGTTTTGTTTTTTTTTGCATCATGACAACACTTTTTACTCTGCCATGCCATTCTTTTAATTTTCCTATTGGCAGTTTTTATCCAACTCCTTTGAGTGAGGCCATCATCTCAGACTGAGCAAACATGACAGCGTAAAGGAGCTTGTTTTGTCATTGGGAATATATACGCTGCCAGTTCTCTTTACAATCTTCACGAAAGTTTACTTTAAAAGTCCATGAAGTCCATTACAGAGCCAGCAATGCTCCAAACTCTGAGCGTGTGCACTGAGAAGCTGCTTGGGACATTGGTCCTATTTATTTCCCTACATTCTTTCATCATTATGTAGTGTGCTGAGCCTCTGGCCAGTCAACCGGCTGCATGTCCACTCTCTTAAGTCTTTAAATAGGACAGCACTATTGAAAAGATTTCGGGAGGGGGGGTAGTATTCTGAAGACGGAGGAAGGCATAAACAAGTATGAGAATTTCCTATTAAAACTATATACTGTATGGTTACAGTGCGCTATGTAAGGGGCACCTTTTTAAAAAAAATAATAATAATGAGAAATAATGAAAAGTAGTGATGCTTAACATTTGACATTCATCTTTCAGGGGAGATATCTGATGGCCAGCGCAGTAGCTGTGATCAATATCTAATCTGGAGAAATAAATTGCGGCTGTTTGTCTTTCATCTTTTAGAAAATGTATAAGCATTCTGACAGCACCGTGGAAGCATTAATCAAATAATAAAATAATGATTTGGGGAGGAGGAAAGAAAGCAGCGTGCTGCAGCCTGCTCTGATATTCACTGTGACCTAGTGCTGTTGACATCTTGTATCACATCCTGTTACTTCAGTGCAGTCAGGGAACTTCACCAGAGATCATCTCTTCTCTTTGTCAGAAAGCAAGGCAATGGCTTGGATATCTAAGGAAAAGGTATCAGTCCCCTGTGTACATTGTGAATAATACGCTGTAACATGCATGGATGTCATACATTTGTGCTTCTGACCTTCCTCTATCTGACAGAAAAGAATTCTCTTTTTTCCCCCCATTTATTCTCAGCCCTTGTCTTTGCAATTACCATGTTCCAATCTTGCCTTGTCCCCACAGTCACCCGCAATACCCAGAAGGATCGGCAGTCTTTCTTCTGGTGCTGCAATTACCACCCCTATCTCTCTGAAACAAAAACTTTGGTGTAGGATATTAGAAAATGTCAAATTCAGGTTATATTTCACTTAAGTCCAAAGGCGGTGTAGTGTGCTCTCAGGAAATACTATTTTCAAAGCCTTTGCATTATGCATGAAGTGTGAGGTCCATCATTATTTTCTAAAGGGGGGAAAGGGATACTGTTTGATTTCAGCAATGTAGAACACGTGGAAAAACAAAATCAGCCGCTATTGACATTCACAGGGAAAGGAGAAAAATTCATCTCAAGGAGCATGTCCTTATCATGGCCAATTGGCAGGTTAATTAGCTAAATGAAAAGTGACTAAGTCGAACATGTATTTGACTTTTTCAGCAGGTCTTTATTAAGTATCACTTTTTGAGAGTTGAGTCAAATAGTTCCTCCCTCACTGATATGCATGAACTGTGGCCTCTTATCACAATCCTGCAGGACAGACTAATCACATTCCAGTCTTTCACCTGCATGCCTGACATGCTTTGCTAGAGCTCATGATGAACCTTCTCAGGCAGGCATGACACCACTCTGTCATTGATGGTGCCAGACTCTCATCTGTAGAATACACCACTGCCACAGCTGGTTCTACTGCTGCCATGGCTTTGCAACCACCGCAAATTAAAATAATATATGTATATATATATATATGTATATATATATTTTTTTTTTTTTAATAAAAAGCCCACTTATAATTTTTATATAAACTTTTTGGCTGTTCACATTGTGGACTCAAATTAACAGCCCATTGCGAGTCCACATCTCTATGAAAATACTCAACAGGTACGCAGGGATGATATTGAGCCAAGTGTTTCAACCGGGGGTCCGGAAATAGCAAAGGAGAATATTTAAACATATGGCTAAACCATTTGCAGTCCCTGTGGTAATTCATTTTTAATCAATTAATGAGATAATTTCTTCAAGTTCAGAAGATTAAAAAGCAAACACTTTTCATAAGCACCATTACTGTGTGCCTGCAAAGACAGAATGTTTGATTTTTTGTGCTTGTTTACCCCTTTTTATGTTTTAATCTATATTCCTCATCTTTCTGCAGTGTACAATGTTTGCTCTGGTTTGATTTCTTTGACCTTTCCTACAACACAAGTTTAAGGTGGGTTTTCCTGAACATATCGCAAGAATATTTGTGAGGTTAATAAGCACCAACATTGTGATTAAGTTGCATAATTTACAACTGCTTGAACTTTGTTAATATGAAATCTTCATCCAAAAGAGACAAGGACAAAAAGATGGATGAGATGAAAACGTAAAAACACACTGTGTAAAAATGAGCAACCCTTTTTTTTCAGATTCCATCAGAAAAACAGTGTTTGTCGGGTTTTCTTGACCAGGCTTGAGGTTTTAAAGGTCCATGTCATATTGTCAGACAGAGTGACTCCAAGAAACTTTATTTTCTCCAAATTCAGCTGCTCTTCTGTGTGTGAAGTGGGCTGCACCACGGGCTTAATTTGAGCTGGATCTAGCCAGAATGCATTCCAGCACCTCCTACGTTGGATCCGGAACCGATTCCATTGGATCTGCCACTATAAAAAACAAAAAGTCTAAATAAATAATAAAATAAAATCATTTTTTGTTTCATGTTTAGAATCGTTATGTTTTAATACTGATATTCCCCACTGAGGTTACATAAAAAATCTTGTATTTGCAAAATCTAGATGCATTCTAAAGTGAATTTAGGCAACGGGAAACGGCAGAGGCATGAAATGATGCAAGTCTGTGCATATTGGCCTTCCAAACTGGATGTGCTTGTTTCATTGCAGGAGCTGTGCCGTGGTAAAATCTTAACAGAAATTGATAAGGGCCACTTCTATTTTGTAGGCAGGAAAGTGAGGAAAACAAGCAACAGCAATAGAACAGTTCGAGGAATATGGCTACCAAAACACAACGTGCAGCGTTAGCTTTGACAAGCAAATTTTTTTGGAAAATATTTCTATGAAAAATATGTTGGATTACTTTTAAGCGGTACACCCCATCACCTAACCCCAGTCACTTAACCCCCCCCCCCCCCCCCCCCCCCCGCACTTTTTTTTTTTTTCATTCCAAGACCTCCCACATTACAAAGGAAGCACTAGCTGCACCTCTTGTTCTCCTGAAGTCAATCATCATCTCTCTGGTCTTTTCATTGTGAAGGAGCATGCTTCTCTTCTCACACAACTGAAGCAGGTGAGCCACCTCAAGCCTGTAGGCTGTTTCATCGTTGTCTGTGATCAGCCCAACGGCTGTTGTGTCATCTGCAACTTTTATGATATTGGATGCGTGGATGCATCTCAACTGGAGTCTCCACCTGAATGTAAAATGACATCATCATTCTCATCTTTTTCTGCCTCTGTTCATTTATGATTACAAAAACAGCAGCAATGTAATGAATTTTTCCTCTTATAGTTTGTGTCATCTAATAGTTTCTCTATGTTTAATTCTAACATGTCACAGTATGGTTTGTTATCTGTGAAAAAGAGGACTTTGCAAAATGATGATTTTTGTCGCCTTTGGGTAAAAAAGCAAAGGTCTACGCCAAATTTCTGTTAACATTTCAGTCCAAAATCCTGAGAATGGCATTTTTCACTGTGATGAAGTATGTGTGGCCTGATGGAAAAGTGGAAAAGTATGGTGATGTAACACCCTCTGAGGCTGAACAATCCCCACCCTGTTCCTGCCTCTGCTGCCACTGTGACCTTCCGTGAGACTGCTTTTCCACCCTGTTTTATTATTATGTTTGCAAATACTGACAAAGCAGAAATGAATTCACACATCTTTGAGTCAATAGCTACTTTTTTCACAGTTGGCATGTGCCATGTCTGCCTCCTTCGTGAGGTCAGTTCTACTAGTAAAATTTTAACCACTTTTTTGTTCCTGCTCAAAAAGGAATTGTTGATGAAGTGTTAGCTAAAAGAAGAAAGCTGTATTAACAATGACTGGAGAGGAGCTGGCTAACAGTCCACTGACATCTGTTTTCTACTAGTTTAGCAACTTTATACTATGTTCAGCCCTCATATGGCCAATTTAAGAGTTGCAGTTGCTATAGAAACAAAACAGGATGGACGTATTGTCAGCGCTGTGGTTTAAGGTCTGGGATGAAAAGACTTTCATTGTGTTTCGGCGCGATGATTTGAGAGATATAACTAAAAGAAAAAAACAGTAATATCCTGTTTTGGCGGTTGCACTGCTTGTTTAACCTTTAACCCATCATGTAATTTGTCATGAGGAAAGTGAACAATACCCCACCAGTGGACTCCCCGTTTGGGACAGTGCAGATGAACCTGAAAACAGAGAGGGTCTCCGCCAAGAAAAGGGTACTCCAAAGTCAAGGTGGGCAGATGGTGGTGTTACTGTGTAAGCTTCATCCTTTTAAGTGAAATCATGCAAAAGAAACAACTGCGTTCCCTCAAAGGAATGCTGTTAAAAACAAAACAGAAGCACGGTGCTCATTTTCTCCAGTTGAGTTCAAGAAGGGTTTCCACACAACAATAAGAATGCCTACAAAGTCACTTTCAATTCAGGGGTAGCAACTCATCTGAGCAAAGAACAAAGCCTTCCTATTACCTGACCTCCAAGAGGAGCCGTATTCTCTACCATTAGTGAAAGCACATTCAATTACACAGGCTGGAAACAGCTTTAGGGTGCCAAATGGGTGAGGAGAACCAGACAAGACAGAAATTAAGCTTGTTACAGACTGATTTTCAACTTCACTTAATTCAGCCTGTCTTTACACAGCCCTTCCATACTCTAGCATTTCTCGTTGTTGTTGTTTTTTTTCTCCTCCTCAACAAGGAAGCAGGATTTACATATTGCAGGTAAAGCTAGGGAATAAAAAATGCAGATCCAATTAAACCTCTAGGGAGCTAATTAGTTACAATTAAGTTTCTGCTTCACTTGTTGTGTGGGATTATTTGGTAAACACCTACAGAATGTTGAAAGAATCTTGGCCTTTTCCCTGAACTTGAGAAAAGCTCTATTCATCTAGTAGAAATTTGGCCTTTGAGAAGATGTTTTTTATCATATTAATTAATCTATGTGGATCCTGTGGTGAGTTATTGACATCAAAGTTGATAGAAATACAGCAAAGAAGCAGAACATTGACTCCATGGGCTTATTTTAAGAATCTAAGAGGTAAGCTGGGTGCAGAGTAGAATGACCACTGATACTTTCAAGCAGGGTTTGGAAGTCATTGAACAACCAAAGTCTGCTTTGAGCTAATTGCATGTTGATTTAATTAACCTTGATGCTCAGTACGGGGGTCCTCTTTGACACTCCCTAATTATTCCTAAATCACATCTTCAAAAAGGACCAAAACTAACAAACAGCACAAGCAGAGATAAAAGGAGCTTTTGTTTGGGTTGCTGCTCAGTTCAACTGTTAGCAACAAGCAAAGAAAAATGTCACTTAACATTAAACAACAACTGCAAAGGCCTTTCACCTGCCTCTGCAGACTAGCCTCGAGCCAGTCAGAGGTGTGTTCAGTGGCTTTGTCCTGTCATCACACATCGCCAGTCATTTGCGCATTAACATCTTCCAAATGACATGTCCCTCTCTAAGTGACAGAGTTTCAGCTGAGCTGTCAAAGAGTGACAGCTGAGACACACAACAATAAGACTGATGAGTCCCTGGATCTCTGAACATTACAGCATCACTATTAAAGGATAGCTTTCTTTTTTTTCCAACCTGGACTTTATTTCTAGGAGTACATACGTGCATTTACTCACCAGTAAAGTTTCTACATCACTTTGAGTCCTTTGGTGTACATCAGTAAAATGGCGGAGACAGGGCAGCCACTACTTAAGATATTATCTGCAGCAAAACCCCTTGGTTTCATCAATGCTTTAAGTAGAAAGCATTGAGTACTATTGTCCTGTGAGTTCAGAGTTTCGCAAATTATGTTTTTGTTGTTTTCTGGGTAACAAGCTGCTCTTCTCAGCTGTACTACGGAAGTGCGCATCGTGAACGCACGGCCCTGAAAAGTGTGTAGAACTACCTGATAACTAACGGAAAGCTAAATCTGGACTAACAGGACAATAGTACTCGTTCGTTCGTTTGTTCATTCAACTCAAAGTATTGATGAAAATCAAAGAGTTTTACTGGAGACAATGCCTTATATAATGGCTGCCCCATCTCCGCACTTATTACTGGATGTGTACCGAAGGGCGACTCAAGTAATATCTTCCGAAGGACTCAAAGTGATGCAGAAACTTTACTGGTGAGTAAATGCACGTACATACACCTAAAAACAAGGTCCAGGTTGTAAGAAAGAAAGTTATCCTTTAAGTAGTTAAATTAGGGAAAACATAATTTAGCTATGTGCATAAGTTACTTTGGATCCATCCTTTTACACAGTCCATGTTTAAGATTTTATACAACAAAGAACTTTGCTGCTTCTGTGCAGGATATCTTAGCTGAATATTACCTGAAAGAGTTAGATCTACTGTATATAAAAGCTCAGAAAGTTTATTGCAGACTCCTTTTTTAAACTCGATGCTTCAGTTTGTTGATTGCAACACAAGTCCACCTCATGAGTTGGAAAAATGGAAAGCACTTAAAAAAAATACTTAGCATGTTAGTGAATGAAGGATTATGGTGCTTTCAAAGATCAGATCAACAAGCACTACTGTAATGAAAGGCAAGCTACCTTTTATTCATTTACTTATTTTTTAGCGATAGTTGCAAATAGAATTGTCAGTTTGATCAAATAAAGGCCCTGATTGGTTTATATTGTTTGAATTTCAGCTTCATGTAAATCATTGTTGGCCTAATCACATAGAAACTGGTTGATTCTAATCTTGTGAGAATCCATCTGCCTCAATAGACACTTTTTCCCTTTCCTTTTTCCAAAAATTATACATGGTTGATTGCAGAAGATTTATATAACATCACATTTGTTTGCCCACGTCTACAAAACAAGCAGAAAAAAACTAGCCATCTACTTGCTAGGGAATAGACTAAAAACCAGAGTAAAGCCAAGTGATCCAAAACCCAAAAAGACCTGGAAATAATTTGTGAGAAATGATAATCACAGTCATTATGATCCATTTTTGTTGCTGTGATGGCAAACAGAGGCTGATAACGGAGGAAGAATGAGTCATTTTTGACAAAGAATTCAGGAAATATCTTCAAAAAACATATAAACTAAAAGATAGAAAATAATAATAGTTCAAATATATTCCATTAGCATTAACTCAGTACATCATGGCAATTATCAGGGACACAAAAAGAAAAAGCAATGGTCAAACTGAAATCCACAACCAATTAAACATTTCTAATTTATAATGTAACTGTATCTTTACAAACTCTACCATAACTCAAACAAAGAAAGAATGTTTTAACTTCTCAGTTTTCCTTGGAAGTCTCTTCAAAATTCTACTTATTGTAATTGATTTGAGTCTAAAGGTTGAATATGGAACATTCTTTATTAAAAGCTATATATATATATATTTTTTTTAAAAAGTATACCTCCACAGGTCGTTTGGGGGGGGGGGGGGGGGGGGGGGGGGGGGGGGGGGCAGAATGAAAGTACAACATTTCCTAAAGAAATTATATCTAGCCTGAAAATAATTATAAAATAAATTTTAACGGGTTTGCCAATGGCATTATGTTTACATCTACAAGCCAATACACGCCGCCATTGCCGGTTGCCAAATACGATCTCTGTGTGGCAACAGTATGTTGGGCACAGTTGGCTGGCAATGGTGGAAACAGTGGAGTCGGCGAATAAGCAGCTGCTTCAGAGCCCTGGCAATATTGTTATCTGTTTCTGAGGAGGAGTGACCTGAAAAGAGCAAAACCTTGAGTAAATTTAGGTGAAGACTACACTAATTGGACCCACATAAATGTTTTCCATGGCATCAAAACATGAAAATGGCAATTTTTATCCTGGATCGGTAAGCTAACTTGTTTGCTAACGTGGCAAATGTTAGCTGTCAGTTATAACTTCCCTGCATTACTTGTTGGACATGTTGCAGGCTGTTGGTCGCTTGCTGTATTGCCAGTGAGCCTGGCATCCCAGCGGCTGGAGTTGTATGTCTGCCGTTGCAACTACAACCTAGACACATGTGATGTCGCTGTTCTGTCCATGTTCCATATTCAACCTTTAACGGGACTAGAGGCAGGAATAACGAAAGAATAAACAAGCATGTCGAGTTTTTTTTAATACTTATGGGTGATGAAGTGTTAAAAACCAAGAAGAACGAGTCCACCCATGTCTCTCTTCGTTGCCTTGAACAGGCTGTGTGCTGCATAAAGCGCTGCAATACGGTTGCGGAATTTCTCGCGCTGTCCTGCGGATGTGACGTCAAATAACGCTGCATCCGCATCCAATTTTGATACAGGAAGAAGATGGTTGCGGTAAATTCAAACACTGTAAGTGATAGTTATGGATTCTTCTGCCGTCAAGAAACGATCCAGATCAACTGACAGACACTAAAAAGTGTAACTATGAAGAAAAAGCTTAGTAAACAACATTATAGCTTCAGTTTGTGCACGCTCCCGTGACGGCTTGGCTCGTGGCTGGAATTACCTAAAGCGCCAGTCGCAGCAGTCGTGAGTTTCATTTCTTAATCTTGCCTCTAGTCCCTTTAAGTGTAGAAAAAATACAAAAATCAAAAAATATTTAAAAAAAAAATGATAACAATAATACACCAAAATTTAACAACAAAGCGTTGGTGAATGTGTTCATGTGGTTTCAGCAGATTACATTACATACTATTCTAATGCTTTGAGCCATTACATCATTATTAATGACTTAATACCAGTTAAGCAGTATATGACCAACTCTTATTCCAGGTGGTGCAAGAGATGTTAAAGAAGAGATCTGTGAGCTACATGCTTAAGTTGACATTGGCATTCAGTGCGCTAGAAATGCAAAACGTTTCATATTATGGCAGAGAGGGAAATGGCACCTGCTGGGCAAACACGCCACATATTGTAATGTAGCTTAGCAGCACTTGCCCAGCTCCTTGCACTACAAAGCAGTCCATCAAAGTGAGATCTGAGAGGGAGAGAGAAGAAGATCATGACTCTTTTCACACCTTGTCAGACTGACTCGCCTCTGCCAGTTTCTGACTGCTCAGTACGGTTTTCCTCTATGCTACAGGAATATCTTCAGGTGAGGACCAGGCCAAAAACAGAAAATTAACTAAAGACAGTGTGGTTGTTATAATCACGGACCTTTACATTCTAACTAAACATGAAGTTGGGGGGATGTATTTGAAAGTTATCACACAAAATGAACACTCACTGTACTGTATGTGATAGATTATACTTCATATGCCATCTTGTATTTGGAACAACAACAAAAAAATGAAAAAGAATAGTTTCACACAGTACCGTGTATCATTTTATCAAAACATTTAAGAGATCTACCAAGTTCAGCACAAGCACAGACCTCGTCGTGAAAATTACTTCTAAGGATTGAGATATCTGGCCCTGCATCATCTTGGTGATGCATACAGTATAAGCACAAACCCCTAAAACTAACTATCGGGCATGGTGGTGGAGAGCTGATGGTTTGAGCATTGAGTTGACTAAGGTCTTCTGTGTACCATGTAATAATGAATAACAATGACCAATCAGAGAAAACTGGGCTTTTCACAGGTGGGCCTTGATAGACATAAATAGGTGTGTTTTAGACAGAAGGTAAAAACAGATGCTGCAGCAATGTACATATTTGGAGTATTGTTGGTTCTTTTGTTGTTTTTTCTGCAAATTAATTCATGTTAACCTTTTCTGGCAGATCTTCCAAATAAAATAAAACCATAAACCCTAAACTAACATAATGAAGGTGCTTTAAACATGTTAGAGTACCCACAATAACCATCTGCTGTTACATACATTGTTTATAGTAAAACCATTGTGAGTTAATTTTTTGCTCTCAAGGGGACAACAATATCTTAGTGAAACTTTGAAGGTTAAAAGTTGGGATACACTTATAGTAACATTTGGCTTACTGTGGGCTAAGAAGAGGTTTGCAATGAAGCTAATGGAGAGTGATTTCCATATTAATGACCTGTTTGATTAAACTAATTTAAATGATAAAAAAAAAAAAAAATCACTGTAGACTCATTTAATCTGAATGAATAAAGACAGTGGGGTTAGTCATGTATTTTAAGAAATAGCTAAACCATAAATGCACTGTGTGTTGATAGAAATGGTAAACTTATTCTATTGCATGTCCCATTGTACTGGTAAAATGAATGCACTCATAATAATTACAATTGATTACAAGGTTAGTACAATTAAATATAACACATAACTCTGCAATTATTACTTTACAACACAGCAGTATAAATGTAGAGGCTGTAATTTGTAGAGTGGAGTTGTTGGGCTGAACTAAAAAAAAAAAATCTTTTTTTTGTCTTGCATGCTGCTAAAAACTTGTTTTCTTTGATGTTTCTTTAACTATTTTAGATTTGGTCATTCACAAAGAGAAAAGTCATTTTTGATTAGTTAAAACATCAAACTCCACCCTGGAGAAAACTTGCACACAATGTTAAATATTCCCTCCAACAGTCAGATTACAAGCCATACTAAGCACCCTGCTGTGTCGGGGCCGCCAAAATGTCAAAGGAAATGCTTTGCCACATGCCAAAAGCACTTGTCTCCATTAACACTGCACCAGGGGAGACTTGCTTAGACTGACAGGCGGCAACAACACTGAAAACTCTCCCAACTGTGAGAAGAGAGAGACAAAATGAAGAGAAGTGAGAAAAATGAGTTTGGAACTTTCATTGTCCTAAGCCTTCCCTCCACACAGATGCGCAGCTGAGCCAGTGCAGCTGGCCAACTGACAAATGGGAAAAAATAGTCCAATTTGAGCTGGTCGTTAGCAGTCGGAGCGCAGCATTCCAGATAAATGAGCGGCTGCCTCAGGTATGGCAGGAGATCTTCCTGAAGCATTCCTGGGAGACCGGACCATACCACGGCAACCCCTTAGCCATGCCTTCGATCCGACAGGCCCGACACTACAGTAGAGGTGACCTTGCAGCGCCGCTCCTGCCGGGCTTCTTATTTTTACACTCTCCATCCACACCCCCTCTTCTCCCTTATCCCCCCCTCTTTTTTCTAATCCCCACTTAAAGAGACAGTGTGGTGGTTTTTATGTCATTAACTTCCTCTTCCCGCTACTTTTTGTCCAAAGACAGAAGCAACAATCGAGACAGTGCTGGTGAGAGAGGTGGAGACGCTCCATCTGGGCTGGATCCAGGCTGAAGGGAGGAGGGAGAGCCAACTCCATTAAAAGTGTTGGTGAGGGGATGAGCAGAGTCAAACACTTACTATGGATGTTTGGACTTTCACTTGCCCCTTGTTGACGCTATGCAGCTCTGCCTTTCTTGTTCCATGCGTTTGTGTGTCTGTTTATGTCACTGTGTGCCAGCATACGCCACTGTGCCTAAGTATATATGTTTCAGTGGCAGCTGCCAGAGCATGGACACTTTCTTCTGCACACCCACTGTGGCCTGTGGGACCGTAATCTTTGTCAATGCCACGCTGGTTACATTTCGCAAGAGCCCAGAACAGAGTGGGCCAAATAAACACAGACATGGTTGATTCCGCTTGTTTTTCACTCTATTTTCAGTACATGGCTAGTGAAACCCTGATCCAAAGGCAGTATTTATACATTACCAGATTAGGACTGAATATGAGAAGCCAATTTAGAAAGTGGCTGAATGCCCTCAGTGAACTGCATACAGAGGCAAACAGCAAAATAATAGGAAATGCGCAAAAACAAAGCAACCATCCAAGAAATGAGCTCTTTCATTTATTGGTACATGATTCTCAAAATATTTTTACATTAGAATTTTTTTTTTTATATAATATGTATTCACTACATCTTCTCATTGCTAATTTCTGTCTTTCCATCTCTGTAGACACTAATACAAACCACTGCATGCCTTTCATCAGCCTCTTAACACTTCACACAAACACTTCCTGACAAGTACTTCATTGAATAAATCATGACTATTGATTAACATGCACACAAACGTCGGTCCGCACACTTTCTGAGGTTTGTTTCTTGAGTGCCAAGCTCATTTAACAAGGGCTCTTTCATGTGAGTAATTGTGCATGCTTCCAGCCATCTACCCCACCCCCCCATATAAAATAGAAAATCCCCCAGCTATTTCTCCCACAGAAATTAGCAAATTGTGATGAGGCGAATTGAATCAATCATTGCCTTAAGGTCAGAACCTATTAAAAACATTTTCCCCCTGTTGTCATCAATTATCTGTCCTGATGGATGTAATCTCATCTTGGGTGCTAAAACAATGTGTGACACACCTTGTGATTGTAATATCCATTAATATTCATTGTTCTTTTGCTTCTCATTTTCAAAGTCAGAATTGACCAAGATTGCATTAATAAATTTTGACAAGAACTGCGATCAAATTCTCCCACCACGCTTTACATTTCAGGAGACATATTGTGACTAAACTTTGCAAATCCTTAATTTCTCAGAAGCATGATGAACTAATAATTAAAAGCAGCCTAATGTGTAATTTATCTGCTCAATAGAGGGATTGTAAGCAAAGTTAATATCATGAAAACAATTTTAAGCTAACCCTCCAAATTTTACTATGCAAAGTTGAATATTACATGATATCACAGGGGGAAGGATTGGGGGGGGTTGGAGCTTTATCTGTCACAGTTTGGAGAAGGGATCCCAAAGATGAGCTGTGCAATGAGACTTGTTCAATCACCTCTGTGCTACAGCGAGTATGTAAAATCCCAACCAACCATTCAGGTGTTCCTGGTCATCCCATTCGTTTCCTTTCCTAACCATCAAATGAGCCACTACTCTGTTGGATAGGTGTGCTCATTATAAAGGAAGATGTACAATTGTTGGGGGAAATGAGAGAGAGCCTAAGCAGGAACACCAGAACATCCCTCACACTCGGTGCATCCCTCTCTTTCTCTTTCCCTCATGTGGCAAACTGAAGACCAGAAGAAGAGGGTAAAAGCATCTGGATCATGACCTTTCCTCAGGCGCGCTGAGACAAATTAAATCCAGACATCTGATGAGAAGAGACTGAGGAGACCTTCCAAACTGCTCCAAGAGCAGCCTCAACACTTCCACACTTTCAAGTCACTGCACATATAACAGGTTGCCCAGCTATTTTCATAAAGCTGTGGGCCTGCATGAATTTGCTCATATTTTAAGACAATTTTTGTTTTTAAAAGCAAACTATTAATTAAAAGGAAACCTGATCTGAATGCTTTGAATGATATGACACACAAAAATGTTAAACACAAAGGATGTATATCCTTTCTGCTAGTTCCCACTGACAAAAGTAAAAACCTTTTTACACTCAAAGGAAGACTCCATCCACACAACATACTACCTCAGGTATGGGACCAATTGTTTCCATTTCAAAGCCGATTAACTGCCCTAGGGAAACTGACAGTTGGACGCCAGAGAAACAAACATCCAGGAAGAAAAGCTGTGGATGAGACTTGAGCTGATCACACAGTGCATCTGCTTCCCTGCACTCTGATATGGGCCGAGACTTCAATTACATGTAGCACCATGGTTCATCTCAGTCAGGACTGACTGAATGCAACACACTCTGCACATTACAGACTGGCTAGACTAAATAAAGGGTTCTCCCTGAGGTCTAAATGAAAAACTAAAAAATCTGTTAGAAAATCCTTCTTCGCTTGGCAGTTTAATTGCTGAGGAAAACCAAGAAACAGAGACACTATTGCTTAATACGTCAGACAGAAGTGCTGAGATTGGCTTGACGTACATGTAATTAACTGTGGATCCAGAGCCAGAGAGACGCTTGCTTTAACAGCAACAGAGCATGCAGATTTCCATTTAATGTGCAATTTTCAGTGGAATATGACTGAAGTAATTGAGCTTAGTGCAAAATGAATTAGGCTGATGAAACGTCCGGGGAAAGTTTTGAAAATGTTTTAATGTTATTGTGATGGAGTTGAATTAAAGTTCATGGTCTTTGAAGCTCTTTCTTCCTTAATGGATAACTACTGATGGCATGTCTCTTAGCATATGAAATGTTACACTTTATGTAAAGAAAAAAAAACATACATTTCTTTCCAGATAGAAATGTTACCACAAAATTATGTAATATTTCTAAGTTCATGCTTCTAAGTTTTTGTTCTTTTTTTTCCCTTTTGCTTATAATGTTTTATGTAAAGCACTTTGAATTGTTCTACATGAAATGTGCTATACAAATAAACTTGCCCTGCCTTGCCTAATAATCTGGTGTCTTCAGTATCACAGAATTCAAATCTGCAGATTTCTGAAAGACCGGACTAAGGGAAATTAAATTTCTGTTACAGAATTCACGAGAAAAGTAAGTATTTGGTCAGCTTTCATCAGTTCATACTTGCAAAAAAATAAGAAAAGATG
Organism: Atherinomorus stipes; assembly: GCA_023101725.1. Taxonomy (NCBI): domain Eukaryota; kingdom Metazoa; phylum Chordata; class Actinopteri; order Atheriniformes; family Atherinidae; genus Atherinomorus; species Atherinomorus stipes. The sequence continues at coordinate 964,527 of JALJCO010009935.1, read as the reverse complement.
AAAAGAGAAAAACTTTCTTACCTGGAGTACAGATTGAAGTATCAACAACATCAACAACAGGAAGACATAAGGGGAGAGAGAGAGAGAAAGAGAGAGAGAGAAAAGTTAATAAAACAGGTTGCAGTATGTGCTGTTTAGATTTGAAAAAAAAAAGTTCTATAGCTGTAATTTCAATACAACCCTGGTTACAAAATATTTGGTAAGCTTGTTAATATGCAAATGAAAAGGCAATTGTGTGCAAATCGCATAAACAAACGTTTGATTCGCAACATAGCATAGAAAATATACAGTATAACTATTAAAACAGAAACACAATTTCATGACAAATATTAGCTCATCTAGTAGTTGATGGGAGCAACATGGATCAAAAAGATTAATATAGACCCAGAAAGAGTCTGGAAAGGCAAAAGATAACTAAGGAGAAACGTCTTGAGAGATATATTAACACTAATTAGGATGACTGACAACAGGTCAGTAACAGACAGGATATGAAGGAACACCTCAGAGAGGCAGAGTCTCTCAGAAGTAAAGATGAGCAGAGGTTCAGCATTCTGAAAAAACTGCATGTACAAATTGTGGAGTAATATCTGCATAATTTTTTATCAAAATTGAAACATTCCATCATTTACATAACATAATATTTCAACATAGTATCAAAAGATTAGCTAAATCTGAAGACATCACTGTGCACAAGGGATAGACATAAAGATCAGTACTGGAAGCCTGTGTCTCAGAGCCCTCAGGCACCACTGCTTTAAAAACACTGATAATTTGTTGATGGAAATCACTACGTAGGTCCAGAAATATTTTCACAAATTACTGTTTGTGAACACACAGCTGGATGTGACGTTAATAAATGCAGGTAACGCTCTATCATGTAAAGAAGAAGCCATACATGTAGGTTATGATCCAGAAACTTCATCAGCTTCTCTGGAGCAAAGCTCATTTAAAATGGACTGAAGTAAAGTGAGTACAGTTCATCATACAAGTCAAAATTCAAACATTCAATTTGTAAATCACAGCCATAGCATCCTCTGGATAAAGAGACGAGGGATTATCCAGCTTGTTATTGGTGCTCAGCTCAAAAGCCTGCATCTCTGATGGTATGGAGGTGCATTCATTCCAGTGGAACTGCCGATGTGAACATTTGTAAAAGCACCATGAATGCTGCAAGATGTGTAAAGGTTTTAGAGCAACATGTCCTCTCAACCAGATGACATCTTTTTCAGGGAAAGTGTTGCATTATTCAGGAAGACAATGCTAAACCACACATACTGTGTTTACTTTAACAGCATGGCTTTATAGTAGAAAGTCTGGTTTATGAAGTGGCCTGTCCATAGTCCAGAATGTTCACCAACTGAGAGCATTTGGAGCATCATAAAACACATAATATGATAAAGATGGCCCAGGATGCTGAGTGGCAAGAATCTCTTAGCAGAAAAGAATGGGACGACATTCCTCACCTAAAATGTTCAGTAACTGGCCTCCAAATGTTTATGGAGTGTTTATTGAAAAGGAAAACATGGTCCTGTCCCAACTTTTAACACCTGCTGATGCCATCACATTCCAGAAAAGCTAATTAGATTGTTCATTAAACTATAAAATGTCTTACTTTCAACATTACTGTATGTGTCCTTTTCTAAAATGGGAAAATCTATCATCATTACAATGTCCAGACATTTTTGTAACTGTAGTTTGTTATAACTGATCAGCCATTTACTGAAGATTATTATCTAAAGAATTTTTGTGTAGACAAAGTAAGATTAGACTGATGAAAAACGGGAAATATTTCAAGCTATGGCTTTCGTATGACCAGTCCATGCCCTAGAGACAGGCTCATCTGTTTAACATTCTCCACCAAAACTTATGCTTCAACCCTCTTTCTTCATTTCACACCCATAAATATATACAGACAACCACAGTGGCTCATTGGAGCACGAGAATGAAATTCAATGTGGAGAAAAATGCTATTGTTTGAAGTACATGTTGTGCACTGAGGGCAGTTGTTGCTCTAAAGTAAGGTTTGTAAGGCTGTAATGGACGGGATGTCTCTGCAGGAGAGCCTTCAGCCAGGGCTGAATACTGATGCGTCTGACTGATTGCCACGTCTGTGGGATTTAATTTGAAAGGTGGACAGTGATGAATGTCTTTCCTCCACTTACTGGCCGTCTGATGTATTATGCATCCCCATCTGATCAGAGAGGCTGATGAGGCACGGGGAGATGAGGGGTGTCCATGTCCGACGCACCTTGGCATTGGTTCTATAAATGAATGCATCCCCATGCCTTTCATTTCCCAGCTCACAGGTCACGGGAAGAGCTAATAGGGTTATTGTTAATAGGGGGTGACTGACTTCAGCTGGGGCTGTCCGAGTATTTTGATAGGCTGCACATTTGACAAAGTCTCTTAACAGAGTGACTGAACCACGCTCTCCTGTCAGCCCGCAGTCTAATTGTCAGAGACACAAACGTGAGCAGCAGCAAGAGGACTGTGCTATCAGCTGTCCAACCAAGACCGCGATTATCTGTCTGTGTGCATCTTGCCTCAGCACGGGACTAGGTGTGCTTACTTCCCTTGTTTCGCAGGCAGGAAAAACAGCCCATATTGTTACACCCCAATGGTGACAAAAACCCATGATTTGAGACCATGGCTACTGGATGTTTTGCGGCTGACATCATGCTGCCAGATGTATAACTGAAGGAGTGAAACCCTTCTATTAGCCTGAGGGAAAAAGACTGAGAGCTGAACCATGTTTTGTTCTCTCCCCAGGAAAAAAAAAAGCACAGATAATTGTGCCTCTGCTGAGGGAGTGGAGCAGACTGATTCTTTGTTTAAGTGTCCACCAGGAGAGCACTTTCTGATACAACCAGGGCTCCTGAGCGCCCATCAAGTGCACATTTTAATGTGCAGAAGCAATATTAACCGCAGCAGCAAATAAAAAAGCCCCAGCCCTGGTGGGCACAACGTAGGCCCTAACGAGTTTATGGCTGCCCTAATTGAGCCATTTTTACTTCAGTTGCTGTTTTTTGTTAAATCAGGATCTACTCTCCCACTCCGATTCTCTCTCTGAGAGTCTGCTCATATCAACTTTGAACAACAGAAGGTCACTGCCGGCACTGATAAACACATTTACAGCATCCCACACTTGAGCAAGCTGAGATTTGTAAGAGAAAGAGAAAACCACCTCTAAAAATACAAAACAAGGTGTATGATCACTTCTCTTGGCTGATAAAACAGAGCTGACTTGACAGTGTTTATGAACTGATTTGAATCTCTCTCTTTTTTTTTTTTTTTTTTTTAAAAAAAGCTTTTTCACTTTCAACCATTATCTGAAGTTTGAATATAACCACTGCATTCATTTGTATAAATCCAGATGCTGATTATGCAGCAAACAGCAGTGTTTACCAACCAGAGAGCAAGGGAACCATCTTTAATTCATTAGAAAAACACTCTTTGTGGGAAGATTTTCAGTGGAGGCTTTACATTACTCAGGCTGCTTTAATACATGATCAGTATGCAGAGGAGCCCTATGTTAAAGTAGTGGATAATGGGTGAAAAAGGCTGGGGTGAAACACTGTCCACCACCAATGAGCCATTAATTAGTGCTGAAGGAGGTGAACGACGTGTCCAAAAGCTGAGGATTTTTCATTAGTCATCCCTCGGTTGCACACGAGTCATAGAGAGGCGCAATTAGCTCCCGCGGCCTGACCACCAGCAGCCTGTTTTCTATGGACCCAACTACACAATGTCGTCACAAATTGACAGGACACGAGAAAATTATGTCTGAGGTCTCTGTACACAAAGTCATTGGCTGTGCTCTTTTTGGATCACCATTCGCCATCACAAAACCGCTTTGATTTAAAATACATGTGTTACATTATGGTGTATCTGGCTATTATAATTAGACAAGGGGAGCAGATTTCATGAGGAGACACTGCATGCGATCTAATTAGCATTGTCTTAAAGTACTAAATCAAAGTTGTAGCTCATGTGCTTTGTTTGAGATCTCTTTGATCTTCAGGGGATTGTTGTAAAGATTGTTCATGTCATTAATCTCTTTTCAAGATGCTAAATGAGCAGGAATATTAAGCAGATGACTGACACACTGTACCCCAACCAGAATTAGTACGCATTATTTTTGAAGATTTATTCTAAGCTTTCTTTTTAGTTTTCACAAAGGGGACTACATTTCTTTTTTTTTTCCCAGTTTATTCAGGTAGAAAATATTTGGCTGCTACATGTGGACTGTTCAAGTGCTTTTTTTCTCCCTTAGAGTGCTGCTGGATCACAATTAAATCAATACCTCAGCAGTCATGATCTCATGTATGCTGACTTATTTCAGTATGTTGTAATGTTAATATTTTTTTAGTCTTACACACCATGACTGAATATCCACAAGTACAAAGTAAAGCATGGGTGAGTTAGGTTTCAACAGATGTAGGCATTGATGGGAAACTTCAGAGGAGTGCATCCTGGACAAGCATGGCAGCAGACAAGTGCGGAGAAGGGGGAAAATGGCTCTGCAGGGAATGTGACATGTTTCTCTACGCTGAGCCTATTCTTCCATGCTCATGTGCAAACACAAGCAGATTCACTCATAAACAGCCTCCTGTCAATGATAGCCCTAAACCTATTCTTATTTATTTGCTTCTTGTTGTGATACGCTGGTAAGCAGCAACGAAACCAAACAGTGAAAAGTAAGAAAACAACAGCAATATAGTCATTTAAATGGAGTCTATTTTGAGTCAGGGACAGCTTCTCTTTCCGTTACTGAATTAATCAAATCCAAAGGACATCATCTTCAAACTCGACATCCCCCTAAAGGCGAGCATCTCATTCTGTATGCAGCTGAGGAAGCTTCACAACATCCTAAAAATACAGCGCTCCTGGAAGAGAGGTGCTCTACCAGTCTGAAGGGGAGCATGAAGAACTAGCAGGCCCATGGGAATAGACTTTGTGATTAGATGCAAAAACTCTGCTTTCATAAACAGCATTAGTTCTTGTTAGACATCCCACCCCTCCCACAGATGCAAGACCTCTCTGTTTTGCAAAGAAGGGAGAAGGCATTATTGTTTTCTTTGCATCTTCCTTTCTGTAGCTCTTTGCCCCCACATTTATATACGAGTGGGCAAAAGCTAATCCTGTCAAACAGGTATCTAAACTGAAAGCTCAGGCTGCATTCATCAGTTAGTCCTTGTGGTTCAAGCAGTCACCTGAATGCTTTTTTTTTTTTGCACCCGTTTCAGCTGTCCATTTGCTTCATCAGTTTGCTCAATTTGCTGTAACTCTCAGCTTATGAGCTCAAATAACAATACTTAATTCAACAACTGAACTGGTCAAATTAGTTTAATTGCCATTTATATGGTTTTAGCTTAGGATTTCTGTGCCACACATCTTTCTCATAATGGTTATATTTCAACATTTTATCTTTCAAAAAATAATTTTCAACTAATACTGTAGTATGGTTTTGATGTATGTGTATTTTGATGTGTTAGGACTGATGTTGGCATGAATACAAATAATGTGACACAAGATGTATTCAAATTCAGAAAGGTAATGAGAGCAGACAGTTTTGCTGTTCAATCACTCAGTGTCAGAGCCACCTATCAACACATTTTTTTCTTTCAGCGGGATTGTTATTCTCCACTCCCCTCGTACTCTTCTGCATAAATTGAAATGATATATACATTTATACACAAATACATACATTTATATATCATTTTACTTTGTTAAACTTTCAGAGCAAGTTTAACTACAAAGTAAAAAGATATAAATGCATGGAAGCTTTCTTTGGAGCTTCGCTGTTCTACATTGATGATCCATCCTTTTGTGGCTTCACATACATAAAAATGCATAATTAAACAAGAAAGATTGACTGACATTTTAGTCATGTAAATTGACATTTCATACTCCTTATGTTACTCTGGGAGTTGGGCACAGTGTGGTCGTGGTTAGCACCATCACAAAAACAAGGGTCCCAAACCTGCTGGACAGTTTGTCTAGGTGTAGTCAGTATGTCGCTGTAATGGATGGATGGATGGATAGATGGATGGATGCATTTTATTAGGTTGTTGTTTAAATTTTTTGAATTTTGGAAAACCGTAATGTCTCAAGCCGAAGTTCTTCAGATACAGGAATCAGTAATTACTTTTCCAACAAAAAAACCTACAATTTAAAATACCAATCAGATTTCAAATAATACCCCTTTCCCACTGGCCTGTTTAAACCTGGGAACAATCGGCTTTTAGTGGCAGTGGGAAGGCTCACTGAACAACATCAACTTGTGTCAAATGACTCCGCAAGCAGCGCAGGTCAAAATCGCCTTCCAGCTCGGCTCAGATTAGCATGTAGTGAGAACACCAAACTCGGGTTAAGCTACGAATTTATGTGATGACATTGAGTGTCATGTGCCTATGTCATAACATCGCGCCAGTCGTGTCAGATATAATGGTACAAAACAACATTCCATCTGCACGAGAAAATCACCCATCACCCGCTGATTTTCGACCATTTGAAGATGGACAAAAGTGCACAACAAGAAGGCACATTGACCACGGCCTGACTCGCTTCCATGTTGCTCTCCATTGTTAACTTTCCTGATTTCTGTTGCGCTGATGACATCAAAGCGAACCCACCATACCAGACACGCTGTGGTGGGGATAGGCCACACAGTTTGCTAACGGAGAATCAGACCCAGCTGTTTTTTGCCAATAGGAAAGGATCCAAATGCCCACTGTAAAAAAGGTCAACCTGCGTTTGACAAATCCAAGTCTATTTGTTCATCAAGTATTTTCTAGGTTTGAACACAGATGGTGTCACCATTAGTTCTGTATGCATACAACATAGTTTAAAAGATTAACTTTGAAAAATGCAAGGAAAAAAGTACAAGACAATTTTAAAGACATACCATAGAACTTTTGCTGATTTTTTCAGTGAGGCGTTCCCAGTTGATGACTAATTTGACGAATCTTGCATCCTACCTGCATTGTGAGCTTTCTCCAGACAGTATAAGACAGTCTCATCTTGACTGACAAAACTCAGCTGCAATGTCAAGTGCGCAGCTGGGCAGCAAATCTTTAAAAAATTAGCATAATAAACGTAACCATACCCTCAAAATGAGCCAGAAACGCAGTGTTTTAATGTAGGAAAGTTACATAGTGCGCCTTTAAGGCCATTGTTATGCCCATTTTCCATACATTTTATTGTGTTGAATTTACTGCACACTTAGTTTGTAAATGTAGCAAAATGTCTTGCATTTACACTTTCAGGCAAGCCCCTTTGGGCTTTATCTACTGTGTTTGAAGAGACAGTTTATAGCTTAACTAGGAAAAATTCTTAACATTGCCATTTCAAAACAGCCAGAAGGAAGACACATTGAATTCCTTAATCCTTTTTTGTTAGCTGTATATCTTCACCTATCTTTAAACAGCTATTTAATCAAATATTGCTTCTTGCTTTCACATCCAGGCACCTACTTTGATTTAATGCATTTTGAAAGTGGCCAAAAGCTTCTTATTGTAGCCTGCAGTCAAAACATACGTATATTGACTTTAATAGATATTTTTGCACATTGCAGTGAGATTGAAAGAAGCCTCAAACATCATCAAATGACAAGTTAAATGTGCAATTGTACGTTGAAGAAATTTCAAGGTAGCCATTTATTTATTTAATTCTGCCTCCCAGCATTCAAAACAGCAACCAGGTGGTGATGAATGTGGCAGACAGACTTCAAAAAACATCTGTGAATGATGAAGTGTCAACAAACTAACTTAGGAGACTTTTCTTGTGCAACCATGGCCAGTGTCACTTCATGGTTCCAAGATTTTCTTGTACGGTCAAATTCTCCTGGCAGTGCATGTTCATGGGTTTTCAAGCAAATTAAACATTTTTAGCATCTCTGCACACTTAGAAATCTTGGATCATTTAATTCAGATGCAGTTTGTTTTTCCTGGACAGTAACACAGGTGCGAAAATGTTTGGAGTTGTTTGGAAGAGTAAATGGACATCAGTTTTACGTTGAGGCCCAATATGATGCTGGTTTTGCAAGGCAACTGAAGGCAAAAGTCAAAGCTGTTTCTCAACTAAAAGCATGTAACTCTGAACCTAAAGCAGTGAGTGAAACAGTTCCACATGTTTGCTCTGTGTTGACTTGAAGTGTATAGATGGATTTTACTGCAAACATCATAAGTACACTGAGTAGAAAGGCAGTAAAGGGGCTAACAGCAATTTTGTGTTAATACAAATGGGCAACTGAAGTAGACTTGTACTACAGTACTTTTAACAGATTACTGTCATAACCTTTGCTGTAGGGGTCTTTCGTGCTGCAAACACTCATTTTTTTAATCCAATTTTGGTAGATCTAGCCATACATATAAAAATGTATGACTGGAGGTGATGTCATGCTTATATACAGTATATATATATATATATATATATATATATATATATATATATATATATATATATATATATATATATATATATATTTTTTTTTTTTTTTTGGCAAACTGGCAACAGCAGTTGTCCACATCCAGTCACCCCATCCGCAAGCCTCCAGGAACTCAACCAATCAGAAGACACTTCAGCCAAAAACCTTTCATTTTCTGGAGGAAGCTTCCTGCAGAAAAAAGATCTACCTCTTTTTGAAATAATTCAAAATAATTTGGAGCTATGATGAGCACATAGCTAATCTAGATTGTAACTGCTCCACTGCACGCAAACCTCCCTGAACACGTCTGACACCGCTGCTGTTTTGTCTCAACCACTTACAAATTTATCATTGCATATGTTTCCAAATATAAACACACCCAGTTTCGTGCCACATCCTCATGAATGACTGCTAAATCCTTTTGTCCTTTAGCTTCTGTGGGACATGGATGAAGCCATTTTGTGAACATAGTTCTTGTAAAGTGAAGTGTATATAAAGTAATAACATGCAGGAGGGTCTTCTCTCTGCACCATGAATGAGTCGCTCATGCCGTGGGGAGCCGGTGACATGATTGTGATTGGACGAGACACAGAGAATCCAGATCAAAGCAATCTCTAGTGTTTTGGCCCCCAGCACAGTGTAGAGCAGGCCCACACACACTCACTATACAGTACACAGACAAGTAAGTACACACATGTGCGCACTAAATCTTGCACTAACACTGAAACACATGCATCCTCTCTACCTTTTCACTCTCACACATACACTCACACTTTGTGTCACACATTTATGCACTCTACCTCACAAATTCAGTCTATATCTCTCCTGACACATTCTCACATGTACAGCCGACACTCTAATGCACTCAGTGGCTGTGGAGTGTTGATTTGAATGAGTAAGCTGCAAGAGCTGAAGGACACTACCATGTCTTTGCAGCAAGCAAAATATTGAAACTTTTCTAAATTAAATTTTCTGTATCAATATTGACGATTGGGTTTAATCATTCAAAGGAAAAATCTTGGTTGACAACATGGAGAACATTATTTGAAGAGAGAGTTTATAACCACACATTTTTTTATGTAATACTTCCCAATTGTTTTTTTACAGTTCAGTTATTTTACTAACAGTTGTTTCCAAAATTGCCAAGTGAGTGCATGTATCACATTTTGTCTTGTTGTAATGCAAGAAATGCAGCACAGATGAGAAAACCTCAGAGTTAGGGCTTACGGCAGAAACATACATAATATGATCTGCCCTCAAATCCCTAAATTCAGTGTCTCAAGTCAGTGCAGCAATAACATTATAACAATACAATATTTGTCTTTAAGCAGGATGCAAAGCACTGTATGTTATGACTCCTGCCTTCCTTCCTCTTAACTGTTCCCATTTCCTTCATTACATTCTGACTAATCTTAAAGTTATGTTTAGTAGTTTATGTTTCATACTGTCAACATCTGACATTATGAAACCCCCACCACCACCACCACCACCAACTCCAAAATAAAAAAAAAAAGTTGAACTGTATTAGGTAATCTAATATTTTATTTTGAGCATGTTTCTGTTTGTTTACATTTGCTATTCTGTTGTGAAAATTTACACCTTCAGTGCAGCTGAACAGAACTGAGGCTGATGGTCAGTGACATAAACAAGGTTAAAGCCTTTCTACAGTAACACACTGTTGGCTTTGAACATTTTGAGGAATGTGTTTTCACTGGGAAAATACAGATAATGTTTCTTTAAAACTCTATTCTTATAAAAAGGAAAAATGGATGATACTGACCTTTACTGAAACTTTATCTACCTTTACATAGAGTAATTATTATCTCAAAACAGCTTGAATGTGTACCACTTTTAAAACCAAACTTATCACCACAGTTACAAGTATAAATGGAATGGTTCAGTCCTTAAAACACAACCTTTGCAATATAAGGTGAGAAATTCACACTTGGGATTTCATTCATACGCCACTTACTGCATCTGAACTGAACAGTCTGAAAAGTCACAGTAGCTGCCGGGTTTCCATTGCACTTTTTCAAAAAATGAAAAAGTGATATTTCTTAGATTTGGAAAAAGTACAGTAGCGATATGTAGATGTTTCCATTGAATGGTATAAGCCGTAATTCTCGTAAAATCTCCGCTTTGAAGAGGATGGAGATATAAACATTTAGTGTTTTAGATCTGCTGCTGCTCCTCATCAGGAGATGAAACCAGCGGATTTTAATTTAGAGGTAAAGTCTGTATGTACGGAGTCTCTGATCACATCAGCAGGGAAAAACACTCGTGGTGACTTCCAGGACAAACGCCCGAAACATAGCACAAATTAAAAACCCCTCGGGATCAACTTCTGGGGTGTGGATGTCATTTCTTGATCTTGTATTCCACTTTTATCCCCAGTTAAAGACTGTGATGCAGCTGTTGATACAAAGGTGCAGTCATACGATGTTATCCGTGGTCACGTTTTATTAAATCCTGGTGACATATAATTAACATGTGGGAACGAGATAACCGAGTCGTGGTGTTACAAATGCGTGCAAACGACATAAACAGCTTGTGGCCATGTCGTTAATATATGAAGAACTTAAACCATCTGTATAATGTCCTAAATGAACTCAGCTTGCTGAGTTACGGCGATTTGGGAATTTTTGTGACTGATAAAACTTCTCCCATCCCTCCAATTTCACAGTTAATGCTTGTAAATGATCATATTCATCATAATTAAGAAGGAATAACTAAATTTTAACCTCAAAATTGTAAGAAAAAAAATGTTTCCATTACACTAATGCGAAAAACTGCTTTATTGAAACGTCTGGAATTACTGTACGCCTCATGAAAGCGGAAAAAACATTTTGCGATATTTGAGAGTCTTTTCGAAATGTAGGTGTTTCCATTAGCGGTTCTTACTGTAATTGCGATATTTAGGTTTTGCTCAATTCCAGGTGTAATGGAAACCCATTAACTGTTTGGCTCTGGTAGTAGCAGTAGGTGTTAATTTTGCATCTTACTCTTAGATTATTCCAACAAATCCTTGTTCTACATGTTTTATATCTGCTTTATCCTATTCTAGATCATGCAGGACTGGAGCTTGTCTCACCTACCATCAGGCAAGAAGTGGGGTACACCCTGGATAGTTCAGCAGTCCATCACAGAATCAACACAAAAGACAACAATGTACACAAACATGCAGACTCACTGTTAAACTCTGTCAATTTGAATCACCAGTTAGCCGTTACTTACATGTTTTTACCAGTGAAAGAGAAAATCATGTTATCACATAACTAAATAGCATTATAGTCCAAATCTCTCCATACTTTTACACTTTTTTCTTATTCAGCTACTGTATTTTCAACACAGAAAAAACATATTTCCAAATGCTCCTATCCAACAATCTTATGCTGCTTGATACAGCACACTTGACATGCAAATATGAATTGCTATGACAACAATGCTTCTGACTGTGAGGACTTTGGCATTGCTGTCCAGTCTTGCTGCTTACAGTACACAGTAAACAAGTTACTTGCAGCCAGGACATTTAATCAAATGCCACAAGACCACCACATTTTTCTACCAAAAGTAAGGTGTTTTGCATATTTCTTATGCTAATATTGATGGCATTAATAGGGTGCCAGGCGCCAGACTCAGAGCAATATAGTAGGATGATGTAGTCCTACTCTGGTGAAAGCAATACTTTTTTTTTTTTTTTTAAATTAAATCAATCACCTTGTACAGTACAAAAACAATACTTTTAAAATGCATTCCAAAGATTTGCAAGTGACTTCCAGCAGCAGGGATGGTGCATTATTAGACATTAAGCGCAATCTTTTCAATAAATTTGTTCATGCATAATTATCTTGTTAACATACACGACTATGTCAAACAGCTCTTTCAGTTTAAACCTCTTTATTGTATCAGGTCGATGAGCTTTACCAACAGTAACATCACCGCATCCAGACTCGAATTGAATTAAATTGAAATTAATTGAATTGAATTGCTTTTATTGTCATATAACCAGCGTCCCAGTTACACGAAATGACTTCCAGTACAACCCGTCCAGATTGGACAAACAACAGAAAACATAAAAAACATAGCATAACTTTTTTTTTTTTTGTCTTTTTTCCTCTATACAGGACCGGGAAGACTTGAGGATGCGACAGATGCCCGCGCTTCCTTGGTGTCAGAGAAGGAAAATGATTACATGAGGAGAGTTGGGTAGGTGAGCAAAAAAAGAGCATGTACGAGACTTGCACACGATCACACAACTGAAAGTAATAACCTTCTTAAAGCAGACTACCATTCCTGCTGTGAGATCTTTATGTTGGCGTCCTGTTGTTAGTTGTTCCTGTACATTATCTATTCAAGTTTCATGTGTGTTTTGCATTTCTTATGTAACTGCCAGTCAGATGACTCTTGACTGGAGAGCTGAGATGAATCTGATGTGATTAAAAAATGTCCTGCCTGTGGAACCCAGGGCAGAAACATCAACCATGCTGCAGGTTTAGCTCTCCTCCTGTCTGCCTGTTTACTGAAAAATGCAATTTGAAAGATAAATACAAGTATTTTAGGAATATATTTTGCATAGTAGATAATTATCTCACTTTGGCAAACTGCCATGGTACATAAACACTGCATCACAGTGTGAATCTGAGGTTATGAGTAATGTCATCAGATATAAGTACATTCTGGAATGTATGTAAACAGTCTTTGTTTCGCCTGCACACACACTGCCATTTGTTGTGCACACATTCATGCAAATAAAAGCTCCATTTCCCTCTAACTTCCCTCTTTTTTTTAAACACACATGTAAACACAAACGGAAACACTTATTCCCTTATTAGCTGTGGCGTGTGCGTCGGGCTGCTGAGGGGTGGGACAAATCCTGAAGCTGAATGGGAGGATGCAGTGCCTTCAATGTGACCTTGCTGGTGACATCAGAGCAGAGTGTGTGCTCTGTGCAGGCAGAAACAGACAGCTTCAGACCGACACACACAGACACACTGCACTGAAATAGGAGCAGAGCGTGGTTACAAAACTCTCAGTCTTATTTCATACTTTCCAGTGGTAACAGTTAAATTGACATTTTCTGTTCCCGCCATCCCTGTAAATGGAAGCCTCCGTTAAATTGCTTTCATATGGTTAATCCAAATTAAGCATGCTCACAAAATAAGATATTCCATTTCATTTGGAGAGCTGATGATTCCAACAAATCTTTCTTTTCCTTTTCCGTGTGCTCTCAATACCAAGGCACTTCTGAATGAATAACTTCAAATCTTGGAAAAGACCCAATTTTGGGGAGAAGTGTTTGCGCAAGACAATCCTCTGTATTTGCCATGGCATGAATGCTGAACACGGCAGCATTCAAGTGTTTTAGTGGCTTAGAGAAAGTACTTTTCAGCTGGAAAAAGTTGCTTAATTGAACCAGATACTCTATTGTATAAAATACACGTTCTCTCTCAAAAACCAACAGAGTTGAAAAAAGTATGAAACAGTTAAAAGAATGACAGAATTATCTTCTCGTTGTAATTCATGCCGCTTTTTATGCCTGCTGATTTATCACAGCAGTGGTCGGTTACATTTCCTCCTTCATAATCAGTGACGGAGAGGGAATTAGAGCTGCGTTCATTAAAACAATTTCTTTATTCTAGTCTCACTGCTGTGCGCCCTGTTTGAGATTAAGAAATGCATTGATGCTCCAGATGAAAATGTATAGATAGACTGCAATGCTGTAAATCTATCCCATTTAGTTTTTTCAACTTATATCCCGACACCCAGGCTTACCAAGCTTTATCAAAAAGGAATTCAAGTTGTTTAAATTCCTCTGCAGTTACAGACTATGATCGTTTTGCTGCATGTCTTATGTCACTAAAGCACACACTGATTGCTGAAGAATTGTAACCAAAATAAGACACAAGCAGATGAATGTCTGTTTTTTGTTCCAGGATACAAAATTACCAGGACTTGTTTTGCTGTCAGTTCTGTTTTCACTTTTACAAGCACAAAGAGGGAACATTTTTTCCTCCACCCAGAGGATGTAAACTGTCATACAGGAAGTGCAACAACTAGCCTGCAAAAAGTGACATAGCATTTAGGACTAAACACACTATACCTCCAACACCTCTGTTCCTTCCAGCTTGACATTTTGATTCCCACTGGCTTCCACTGATTCCTGTGTGGCAGTGTTGACAGACAGCAAACAGATATATTCTTCGTGGTGCCAGTGTCCACGTTGCCTTTTTAATCCGTCTACTTATAGAATTCGCACCACACGGAATCCTGTGTATACTTACTCATAAAACAGAAAGCAGTCCCTTCACTCTTACACAAAACTACCACATTGCTGGCATAAAAATCAGCCACAATTCAGCCTGAATATTCTCCTGGTGAAGAAGGTTGAGTGAGAAGAAGAGCAGGAGTACTGAAGTTTTTTCTGTTATAGGTTGGACATAGCATGTACCTTTACTTAACAACCCTGCTCTGTTGAATTAAGGCATTACACGTCAAGGTACTGTCTGCTGGTACTGCTGTAAAAGGAGTTTTGTACAGACAAGTCAAAGAAAAAAACGACAAAGAACACTTGGGGTGACTCAGTCTGCAAGTTCAAGTAAGGACGCACTTCAACAGCTGGCTCTACAGGAGCTCTTGTGCAATTATCAACAGCAACAGCAGGGAAAGAGAAAAAGGGGACAAACTTTATGTCATCCAGTGGGAGAGGACAAGGCCTGATCCACTGTGTGGAATTTTCAATAAAGTGAACTTGGGGTGAACATTCAAACAAGTAAAAATCAAGTGCTGCAGCCACAGCTGGAGATTAAATGTCTGCAAGGAGACTGTCCAAAATCCTAACAACGAATGGCACAAGTGGTAAAATGAAATGACCATTCACAGCACCTAGACCTTAAAAACTGACTATTTTATTTTCCCTATATGTTTATTGAATGCAGATCCAGCCAATGCAATGCAAACTTTGGAGGGTTCTTGCTTATTGAAACTGCATCGTAGACTAAGAGCAGCTGAAAGCCATCTGCTGCGGAGGAAGAACTGGCTGCTTTAACAAGTAGGCAAACTGTCAGAGAGGATTAATGCTCTACCTTAAACCTGAGTTAATAATAAATGGGCTGTTTACTTGTTCAAGGGGGAGGCCATAGATAACAGCACTCAAAACCCCTCCTCTTACTGCCAAAAAGATAAATTCTGGTTAAGTGGGGACTTGCCTGCATTGTGGCCTCCAGTTCCCTGATCATTATGAACAAAACAAGAGTTTTACTCTCACTTACTAATGGAAAAGGTCAGATTGCATGCATGTGTACTCCACATTTTGAAGAGCCTTTGGGATATTTTGTTCTGTATCAGTAATACTCCAAGCCAGACTTGACTTCTTCAGAGTCTGAAGATCATTAAGAAGTGTTTTTGTTATACATTTGCATTTTTCACTGTGGCAAACACATTATAAGTGGTAATTTGATCATGATAGATTCACTGCATCTGACCACCAGCACAGCACCCATTCTGTCAAGCCCCCAATGAAGAGCTTCAGAAGAACGCTGAAGGCTGCTTTAAAACCGGCGACGTGCATCACCTTCTTAGCTGCTGATGCATGCAAGAAAATGTGGGAAAGAAACCCCTGAGAAGGAGTCAAAGAAATGTCTTCTTCTCTCCCCCTCTCTACTTCACTCCTAGAGGGCTGTATTAGCCCACGGTGGGGATTTAACTAATGAGCCTAGCTGCTCTCCAATGAGGGCATCCCAAGACATCCTTTCTCCTACAATTGGTTCCAATGGGTTTAAATGCTGGTCGCTGCAAAGCTACACTCTGTCCAGGAGATTATAAGGTAGCAAAATAGATGGAAGAGATGTAGTAGAGAGGCAACTTTTTGCATTATTTGCTGTAATGACAATGGCTGAGTATTAAAGTATGCATGCTGGTGAGTCGGTTGGGTAAATTTGCATATGAATGCAGGCTGGCACAACTGTATGGTAAACCTACATTTGGTTAACATGCTTATGAAAGCAGCCAATACAACTCAATGCAGGTTAAATACAGAACACAAACAAGACCTACTGATAAGCTAATGGGAATGGGGATCTTCACAAATGTGAACAGCAAGTAAAAGAGACCATTTAATATTGCAAAGATGTGGTCAAATTTGCCTTGCTTCTGACAGGGAGTGAATCTTAAAAGGTTTGGTAAAGGATGAAGTCAACATATTTCCCTAAGAATGCTGTAATGTATGAAAATCTTAAATTTGAAGTTTTTGCAGAGTAGAAATTATATCTCTTTTCAATCAAAGAAGAATCTTTATGGCAATATATCAGTCTAAATGAATTAAGAAAAGAAATAAAACAAAAATGGGCAAATCAGGAACCACTAACATTGCAATATCATGCAACCCTTACATGAATTATGAACATTCCCTTATGGTACATAAGCAAAAAGCTGATTAGGGATTGTATGGATACATTGCTGAAGTGCACAAAAGTCATGTTTCATTCCCCAAAGCCTTGGTCATAAATTAGAACTGGTTCATAACTGACTTACAGACTTACCTGGTTACCTGGTTAATAAAGGTTAAATAAAAATAAATGCATAAAAAGAACAATCTTATTGCACTGAAGAGTAGCAAAAAAAAAAGAATGAATGAATGAATAAATGGATGAATGAACAGAGCTTCTCCCTTAATTCTTGAAGTGATCATTTATAAAGTCCATTTCTGCTCTTGTGTGTAATGGACAATATGGGATTATCTCTGCATTACACATATTAAAGCAACAATCATAGTCTTTTGCCACTTGCAATATATATCACAAAAAAAAATAATGGAAAGCATGCTACGAAGATATTGCTATATGTCTCTAGCAAGTAGAGGCAATATTAAAATGAACTTTGTGTGTTTCATCGTCCTGATAAATGTGGCCAATATTCAAACTCTAAAACTCTGTTTTGGTCCATAATGGCCTCAGTAGATAATATCTGCCCATTTAGGTGCGCCGAAATAGTCAAGATGCTGTGAGAAAAAAAAAAGAAAGAAAAGAAAAGAAAAGAAAAGAAAAGAAAAGAAAAGAAAAGAAAAGAAAAAGAAAAGAAAAGAAAAGAAAAGAAAATTGCAATTCAAAATCATTTGACCCTTGTATTTGACTACAAACAATCTGGTTTGACCTAAGACCTGGATCATCAATTCAGATCCAGGGCAAGGGAGCATTTACCACATATCTTTTAGCCCCTGTTCCTCATCGTTGTCATCCCTCTGCGAGAACTATTATACTGTGTTACAGATAAACAATATATATTATTAGAAGGAAAATCTATCAGGTGAAACATAAATATGTTTTTCTTCAAGTGTTTATTTAAAATTTAAAAGCAGAAACTTTGTTTCAAGAAGTTGGGAAAAGGGCTTCCTGATCCCTGGGTTGCATCACCGCTCCTTATAACGAAACTAAGTGTTGGCATCAAGACTGAGGAGACTAATTGTTGTGAAAGTAAAATGTTTTTCCATTCATAGTTGATATAAGAATTTAGCTGCAGAGCAGTTAGCTGACTCATTTATTGTATTTTCTGCCATAATATGGCAAACACTTTCAGTGGGTGACAGTCTAGACCTGTCACAACTGGATAAACTCTGTCTTGCAGAAATAAGCTTGGTCCTATCTGAACACATCTTCTCTACCTACTGATATACATTATTGATGCCTTAACAGAAATGCAAGTTACTTACGATTAGGGCTGTCAAAATTGCTCCAAAATGACATTCGAATATTTGCTCTAAAATTTACACATAATTCGAATAAATTCGAATATCCATTTGAGCAATGTAGAGGAGGACAAACTAATACAAGATATAACTACTTGTACAGACTCAGCCGACGAGCGTTTTGTGTGTTGCGCCATCTTGCGCTGCCGCCGTTGCCTAGGGAACGAGTCCCAATTACCTCCTATCTGCCAACATGGAAAGCAGCGTCAATATCTGGATTTACAATGTTGGACAGTCATCTAAGGTCATGATAACCTATAGGTATGTTATCCAGAGATCTCTAAAGTATTCTGACATTTTATTTATTTACATCGGAGCATTGATTTAAACTATTATTCATCTCTGGAAACTGGCTTTAATGACAAGCCACACCGGAATAACACGGAAATCTCGTGATTACTTATCAAAGTTTAAAAAACCAAACCCTTTCAGAGCTCGTTACTTATCTATTTTGTCATAAATTTGGCTTTTGGTATTGTTTAAGGACTGTACAGACCACGCAGCCTTCACATGTCCTGCAAATTAAACTAAAGGCTGCAGGAAACCGTCTTCCTGATTTCTTTATGTTTGCGACTGAACTGTTTTTATTTTCTGGTCTCAACGTTGCCCTGATCAGAGCAAATAACCTTATATTTCACAATATCTCCCTGATAATTCATTAACTTTCAGCAACACTCAGCTGTCTCGTTTAGCATTAGCTAGCATAAAAACGTTATGCAGTGCCTCATTTTCGGGAGCATAGATACGTAAATTAAAGTGTCAGGTTAATGAGTGTTCATCATAATTTACCGTGTTTTTGTTGTTAGTGATTAAATCCAGTGTTTTCTCCAACGTGGCAGCAAGTTATTCCTCCTCTGTTCTGTGTGTCCGATATTCCTTCCTGATACGAACACACTGACATCAGTGGACTGAGCGCGAGCAGCAGAAATGTCCACTTTTGTCACAGACAGAAGAAATCTTGAAATAAATGTCCGCGATCTTCTTATTCGCTTATTACCACAATTAAAGTTTTCCAATGCTGTTCCAACAACCAGGAATGTGACAGTCCTTCCAGATTTCCTCCATGTTGTTAAGAAAAAGTCCCATTCTCATCTGTTCTAATTATGTACAGAAACACTGCCCAGGCAATGGTGGACGGTCTAGTTGTGGCGTTTAGCCGGTTTCGTCTATGTTTTTTTTTTGTTTTTTTTTATGTGTTTATTTCATTATTAACATCTTTAACAATGCCCTGGAAATTAGAAAATGAACTCGCTGCAGTTCCCCCACCCCCCGCATCTCCTTAACTTGTGCGAGCGATTAAAGATCCCGACAAATTGAAATGAAATTAACGAACAATGAATGCTCGAGCAGCTGCAATAAACATGGAGCAACTTGAAACAGTTGGCCTGTAATCAAACCAGTGTAGCAAATGTAGGCCTAATAATAATAATAGGCCTAAAATAGGCTGTTTTTCCCACCGTTTATTTAAAGTTCGAATATTAATTTTCACGTTCGAATCTTGGATTTTTATTAATATTCGAACATATATTCGAATTTAGAATATTCGTTGACAGCCCTACTTACGATGCAGCTCTGACCATCACAAATGCAGCTTTCTGATTTATCTACTGATAATATGGATGTTCCCATTTTTAACTTGGAAAACAGAGATTCTTCTGAACTCTAAATCTGTAGGTGCTTTCGGACTGTAGGAACCTTTTGGAGTTCCTATAACCTTTTCGGGAACCAGGCCATTTTTTTGTGCATTCAGACATACAGGAACTAGGGATCTCGGACCTCAGTTTCTATAACCTTTTTACCTCCTACTCCGAGGCAGGATCTTTTCGGGGTTCCATAGGAACTGAAATATGTGTAGGTGTTTGGTGATTGGTAGAACTGGCAAGCCACGCCCCTTACGTGATCGCCGCTTCTTCCAGCCCCGCCATATTTAAGAAGTCTCACAGCTGTTTACCTGTTTACCAAGATCGTAATAACAACAAGAACTATTACAGTACAAACTATTATTATATTCCGGGTGCACTTGAACAAAAGGTAAACAAGGAAAAGGGAGGGAATGATGGTGAGTTAGCTTTTATAATGGCTTTGAATAAAAGAGATGGAAAACCCAAATACTGTTGAAAATTGTGTCAGTGCAATCTGACACAATTTGCGTACTTCAACGAAACGTAAACAAGACGTTAGTAGGGCAGCTTTCCAACGGGGGGCTGTTCCGTTACATGATACATATGACCGTGATGAGGGAAAGCTGGTAAGTTTGCTTTTATAAAAGCTTTGAATAAAAGAGATGAGAAACCTGTTTTGTATTAGATCTGCTGGGGAATAAATTTTCACTGTAGCAACGACTGTGTCACACATGGTCCCTAACAAGGTCCTCCCTCATGTGCGAACACAAACTGAAGGCGAAAGGTGATTCTGATAACTAAACTCGGGAGGCGTAGTTAGGAACTGCATTCTTAGAACCTCTCTGTCCGAATAAATGATAAATAAAGGATTAAATCTCCAAATTCTTTGCTATCTTAACCTAATCATTATTGAAACATTGTTGGACTATTTGCTCATACAGCCTTTCAGACACAACTTCTCATGACCCTTTTTTGATACAACCCATACCAAAGTGCTAGTTCTGGGTTACTTTTAGTGGTAATTCTGAGTTGATTCAATTTGCAAACCTTCTGAGAGCCAGTCTACTTTTCCACAGGCTAGAGAGCCACAAGGAAGCCACATCATTACGTCAGTGTTTAGGTCTTTTCAAACACTGGCTTCATTTCTTTTGAAGCCCCTTCTCCCTCACTCTGAATGTCTACTAAGAACCTTTAGAGCGAGAAGACTGTTTGCCCTCTCCATATAAACTTTGTCTCATTTTCCCTGCTTTCAATTGTTATTTTGCGTTGCATTGCATACAAAATCAAAAAGCAGTTGGCATTTGCAAACAGGTTGGCAAATGAACATTTAGAAACACATTTGTAAATACTGTTAATAAGGCACTAATGTTGCTGTTTGCAAGAACATAAATGCAGCTGGACAGGATTAAAGATGAAACACCTGGCAAAGTTAGGCAAGTATTTCCATCACGGACTTACATTGTTTCATTTTTATGTTGATAAAGAAACAGTGCATTTATTTTCTTCTATACATAAGTTATATTATGTGTACGATGGCTTCTTTTACCCCTTTATCTTTGTTTTTATCCATCTTTTTTCCTTTGTTTTTTTAAAGCTATGAATGTACATGATAATCCATCCCCCTACTGTACCTCTCACAAAAACAATCCTTAATTCTAGACAAGCTAAATATTGTTTCAACTGTGTACAAAATGTTGGTTCTTTGGTTCTCTGGGTAACACCTGGAATTGGCTTTGGTAGTTTGGGATTTTCCTTTTATACACAATCAAGTTGTGAAATTCTTTATTATTTCAAGCATTTCATAACTTTTCTGAAATATAATGCTGGCATCAAGTGTAATGAGAGATACTTTTATAAAAATAAAAAATCTAAAGCATTTCTCATGTATTTCTTACACATGTGGAGTCTTGCAATGCTTTCAGTAATAAAATGTCTTCCCTTCTTTGGAAAAAGGTGTTGTGTTACAGTATGAATATCTGTTCTTTGCCAGCTTTCTCGATAGGTTGCTACTGGGCAGGTGCTACAAGTAGAATTAATGAGAACTTTTTGTTGCAAACAGCTACCTGCTATGACTGGAGATGACAGTTACATGAGTTACATGGAGTCACATGACAAAGACCCAAAACAGATGAAAACTAGTCGGTGACTTTTATGCCCTAAAACTACAACAAAAAAGGAAAATAAAAGAATATACTCGGAGCCAAAAAGGAATATACAGCCTACTGGTTCTAATAATTCCACTGTTAATCGGCATTTTGAAATTGCAAGAAGTGTAGTTTAAGGTCTAACAATGTTTGCTTGACTGGCAAGTGACTGGCAATACAACACTGCCTCTTGATTAGTCTACCTCAGCTCAAAATAAGCTTCTGCTTTTTGTATAAATTTGGAAACTATAGCACAATACAGTTTAATTCATAAAGCTTTCACTGACAGTGTGCAGACATTACTCCCATAGTCTCAGCATATTTCATCATATCACCCAAGTTCTGCAACACACTTAAAAGCAACTATATGCACAGCCTTATCCCCTGCTCTGACTCAATTTTTAAATAAACAACTGTACTACAGTAGTAAATAAAAAGCTGCCATCCATTGTTTCTGCTGGACCTTACTGCAGTAAGTAAAAGAGCACAAAGCAATCCCTTCCAGTACATGCCATGTTGCTATATCTGATTATGCAAACTCATTATCGATGATTTTGGCTGCTCAGTGGGGCGATCCTGAGCTGTGAAATATAAAAACAACAAATGGAAAACAACAAAACATTAAACACAAGGAAAAAGAAAAATAACAAAAAAGTGAATATAGAAAATGAGAACAATAATATTCAAACAAAAATATTTTATTTATTCTCTTTATGTTTTCTGTTGTGTTGTTAATTTTTTTATTTAATGGTGCATGTTTCATCTCATGTTGCACTTCACTGTTCAGGGCCACCATAAGAAAAGAAAAGAAAAACATACTGTTTGTTACTATCAGTATGGTGAAGTGTGTTAGTTAGTGAAATGAATGCTTAAACTATTTTGTGCAATATTATTTGGTTGTGACTATTCAGGTTAACCATGCAGTAAGTGGCACTGCTGCACCCTGCATTCTGGTACTGACCAGTAAAGACAGGAAATGCTCAAGAATACTGGGACAGACATGGAAGTATTTCTGAAAATGATTGAAGAAAACAGTAAGAATTTGACAGTAGTCTATGTAGTAAGTGCCATAAAGCCACCCACCCTTGTATTCTACATGTGATTTTCCAAGATCAAAAGCAAGATATTCTCACATAGACACTCATTCACAAAGATGCTCTCAATCCTTTGTCAGATGTGCAAACAAAACCTACAATAATCCCAACTATGGGGTGAGTGTAAGGATAGGATCCTATTCGCTGTTCCTGTACCATGAACAGCTGACAAAGAGCTTATCACAGGGGATTAGATGCTGCTTCCTAAGGTGTTTTTCCACTTCAAAACTGTACTATTTCACTCACCATCTAAGAGTATGGGTGTGGCATGAAGCAAGGCTCTTTCTCTTTGAAAATCTCCCCTGTGATGGCTAAGCCTCCAGACAAGCCCAGTGTGACAAGCTGTCTATCAGCAAGCAAGATACAATAAGTAGATGAAAAAAAACTTAAATTACTGCTCATATTTAATTCTAGTAAATGTATCATCTTAAGCAATCACAGATCTACATTGTTAACATCATCATTACGTCTGAATTCATCTGAGCTGAACAAATGGGAGTGTCTTTATTCAAAGACTGTGCAAAAGCCCCTGCCCTGCTTTGTTTTCATGACAACCAATAAAATAAACATTAGGCACTGACTCACTAGCCTGAGCTCAAAGTTGGAATTACTCAACTTTATAACTCAGAGGTCCAAACAAATATTTAAGCTATCTCATGAAACTAGACAAATGATCTGTTTTCTTAAAACTGATATAATTTTCCTCAGTAAATCCAGTGAAGGGACATCTCCCTGCACTCCTCATCCCATTTTCTTCCTACTGTATATTAGACATCCAAGAAACTCTCATTTGCATCAACGAAGCAATGCCGTGAATATCACCCTTAACTGTAAAACCTCTGAGGTCTTTGTGGTAATATAAATCATTACGACAGAGTCTCCTTAGAGATGCTGTGGTGCTGGTCATACCTTTTGAGTTACAATGAATTTGATTTCATTTTTTCAATGCTCTGTTTCCAGCCCACTGCATAACAAGCTGTTGCCATCATCTGCAATATTTCCTACTTGTTCAAATACCACAGCAGGATCTGTAGAACTGGTGTTAAGAGTTTGGCCAAGGCCAGTATAATACACATGGTGTTATAACATGAGTCACTTGAGCCCATCCGTTCATGAACAAATGGGTAAATTTAGTCTGATTTCAGTGCTTATAGGTGAGCTTCCCATCTGCAGCAGATACAGCGATGTGCTATATGGAGGATGCTCATTGTGAGGAAACCATTGTTCTACTGCTAATCCTGGATCAGCTTCTCAACCAACCAGCACTGGAGGCTTAAATGCAGCAGCCCTTTTAATTCTCCACTTTGTGCTGCCATTGTGGGGTTCTTCTTGTAAATAATAACAACAGGCTCAAGAAACAGACCCGCAATTGAATGTGAACCATGTCTGTTGAAATGAATTGTGACTTACACAGTTGCAAGATTTATTCATTTATTCATTCATTTACTCTTCTTCTCTTGGATTGGCCCTTGTTGTCTTCAAGTAGATATGCAATGGCAAAGATATGACTCTGGTGTCGAAGAGCACATCAAAGACAGGGCCTGTGAGAGGTCTGCTTTACCTTTGAACATAGAATGGGATTGGAGGCTGCGCCAGCTCTCTGCAGGCAAGGCTCAGGCTGATCAGAGCCTGCCCAGCGCAGCAAATGCAGCAGCAGTGGGCACAATCACTCTTACTATAGTCAGTTTCAAAGGAGCCCTCTACCCACCACTGATAGCCTATACACAGAATGAGCGCAAGCTTTGCCACTTAGGGAAACTGGGATTGTATGCCAAAACACAACACCCTGCAGAGCTTAGACAGTGTCATATGGAACAAAGTTACTGATTCAACAGTCTCTTGCACAGTTCCTCCTAAATACTGCATTTCCCACAACGTTGAGCCAGCATGAAGAGAAAAGATAAGTGCATACTTGAATGCATTCCCTCAATGGGAGGTTCAGTGTGTCCACAGTGTGATTCGGGAAAAACAAATCACATGCACACCTTCATGTCTGCAGTGGCTAACGAGAAATGGATGGCACAGATAAATTCATTGTGCTCCTCTGACCTGTTACTAAGAATTGATTCAATTAAAACTAACTTTATGTGTTTTTTTTCTCCTCAATCTGTCTTCCTCTACTTCTGCACATAATATTAATTACATGAATTATAGTTCACAGTCTCGCAGTTAATTGTTCAGCAGGAGAACATTTCACAGGGCCGCAGCTGAAGCCTGGGAGACGAAAACAGGATGGAGATGGGGGGATGTGAGGCGTTCAAGAAAGGGGGAAGGGTATTAACATCTTTCCACTGTCAATGGACTGTAAAACGCAGATGGGACCCCCATCATGTGTTGCTGCGCAGCACTCATACAATCCTTTATAGATAAAAAAGGACCACATGATCAACAACTTGTACTTGTAGTCTGCTTTATAATCTCTAGGTAAGATGCTGCTCACTAAAATAATACTGTATTTAACAGAATTTAGTCAAACAGTGAAAGTAACCTAACTCCTTCTTCCCCTTGAAATCCACATTTCATTCTCAGTAACTTAATAAACTCCTTAATCATTGTGAAGACTCTGGTCATTTTAGAGCATCATGACTGTACAGTATCAAAACCATTTGGCAAATGATCTAAAAAAATGTACGTAGGCAGAAAAGTGCTTAGAAGTACAAACAATTATCAGGTTAACCAGTTGAAACCCATGAGTTAGCACTTTGCCTTGTAATCTCTTCCCCCGTATCTTTGTAACAAATTTAGCGTTGACTCCACAGCTTAGCAAGAGGTCTGTATTCTGGCAAAGGCCCACCAATTAAACAGATAATTATGCAAATGTAGCCTTTACTTAGTCAGCGAGTGGGAAGCAGCAGCATCCAGTGCTTTTTTACAGGGCAAAGGCTATCTGCACTCACACAAAAGAGTCTCCAGTTAAGCAATGTACTCATGATCCAGTCTCCCTTTCATTTACACACACATGCACACACACTTCACCTTTAATTATCGGAAACAGGAAGCTTACAAGTCGAAGTCAATGACCACAGGGAGAAAAAGAAACACCCTGCTGACTGCGCATGAATAACACCAGAGTGCCACAATACTGTAACTGTGTACTGAATCAGTAAAAGGCTGCTTTCCAGAGCTGATAAAAAAAACCACAAAGGCAAATGTATTCCTTTAATGTGTGTTATTACTCATGTCACTTTAAGTTGGAAAAACAAAGCACAGCTGAAAAGTGACAAAAGTGCCAATGTAGCTTCAGTATGTAAGAGACCTCATTAGTAGAGGATGCATCTCCTTTTGCAAGATGCCTTCCAGATTGAGCACCAGAAGTGAACAGAGCCATTCCACATGCACACTACAACAAAATGCTAATGGAAGACAGTGAGCTGACAGAACTCCGATACTGGAATTGTTAACAGTCAGGGAGAGAAAAAAGGCAGGATGCCCGACTGCTCTAATCCCACCTGCCTTACGATACACTAGGGGAAGACGAAAGCAGCCCCCAGGAAGTTCAATATCTGCTTCTGCTTGACCACATCTCAGCCCCCTCAATGAGGGGCCGTGTCTCTGTGGCAAGGTGAAGCAGCATGGCTCGAAGAGTGCAGGATTAAACCAAGCTTTCCAGGAAGACCTCACAGCACTTTTCTGCAACATTCATGAGGCTAACAGCATGGAGTCACAAAGACAGAACCAGCATCTGATCCATGAGCAAGAGCCCCCCGCCTGAACTGGACCTCCAGCTGCTCCTTAACCCGGGTGAGTGTGACAGACACTCTCATGTAGCCCATCAGCTGCTGGCTGCAGGGCTCTGCTGGGACTCTTGTGGGCTCCACAGGTCCTGGCCACTAACCAGGTCCCTCCTGGAGGAGCTCTGGTAAGCATGCTGAGGTGCCCTTTAAACTGAGAGGACTTGCACTCCAGAGGCTGAGCTTCGGGCTTTCCTTTGCTGCACATGTGTTTGTTCCTTAGAGACAAACAGAAGGCCACTTGTGCCTACAAAAAAAAAGACACAGTGAGGCTGACATGTTTGGATTGGAGGGCAGTCAGCGCTGTCTACATGACTGCAGCAAAGCAACAGGCGCTAACACTGACAGAGGAAACAGTTGTTTCTGCAAAAACCAGGATGTTTTTGTACTGCAGCGAGGTGATCATGGATAATTATAGAACAAAACAAGGGTCGCAAACGTGTTTTTCCCAAAAGTTCTCTATTTACTCTCCCTAATGATAACGCATTTAAAAATTTGTCAGATCAAAAATGATCTTTCCTCTTCCAAGAATGTAGCTACATTTGATGAAAATATTTCTCAGATATGTTTAACTCAAGCCTCTTCAGAATTGTTCTGCTTTGCATTAATTTGATAGCATCTAAAAATGTTACTGTTGTGTTGAATGAGGACCCCAGTGTTTGTGATGGCACTCTGACCAAACTGGACCTGGTAACATTCACATATCACCTTTAATGCAACACAAAGATGACTTGCTGCCACAGATAAAGCCAAAAGATCATTATCAAATAAATTATAGTGCTGCTCAAACTTTCCCTTTTTGTGCTTTGTCTTTTAATAATTAACTGCAATAATATTTCTTTTTTGTTTGTTTGTTTTCGAGTCCGAGCCTAACTAACAAGTCAAAAATGAACCAGTGGAGTATTTGTATACTGCAGTGGACCTACTACTGTACAACTGAGCCATTTGACTATCTATTTAAGCTAATTTGCCTAATAGCTTGATATAAATGTTCATGGCAAATGGCGCTAGTGCGTCCAGTGTTTAGTGAGATGATGTGGGCAGCTTTTCATCCAAATCACAGCAGTGACAGTGCAGAGACTGCGTTCTAAGGTGAAGTAAGTCACGTTTTCCTCAGGTTTACAACAGTCACACTGATTCTGTAGTGCAATGAAACCCTCACAATTGTGAGAATCACAAGTGTGTATGGCAGTTTAATAAGCAAAATAATATTTTCAACTGCTTTTATCTGCTCTTTCTAAGTTGTACACAATAACTGTATGCTTGGGATGCTACTGTAATATGAACAGATGTATAGATATGGCATGTTGGTTTGAGAAAACTGTGACTATGAATACTTTAGAAATAGGCCTAATTGCATTGTACCCTCCAATTTGGCTCACATGATAAATCTGTGGTATACACCATGGCTCCCTCCATTTTTTTCATAGGCATGTCTGAAGGGTGAGGTACAGTGACGTAAAAGTCTGACCAATGTCTGAGCGACTGAATGTCATCACTTAAACAGACCGATGAAG
Organism: Atherinomorus stipes; assembly: GCA_023101725.1. Lineage (NCBI taxonomy): Eukaryota > Metazoa > Chordata > Actinopteri > Atheriniformes > Atherinidae > Atherinomorus > Atherinomorus stipes. Next base: position 936,252 of record JALJCO010009935.1, on the reverse strand, counting down.
CTATTAATGCTGTGTATTGCATGTCTGGAAAGGGCTTTACGGTAACAAGTAGCTTTTGCCTGTGCACCAACAGCCAACTCTAAATGTCTGTCACTTCTTCAACTCAGTAAAAATAAATGAAGATGGAGAGCGCCTATGGCGCACCCTTAATAAGTGACCTCAGTGCTTAGAGTTTATTCCTGTTGTAGCTTTTTATGTCAGCAGTCAAATCCCCGGAAGCATTTGTTTGCAGTTGTGTGAAATTTATCCATGTGCATCAAAGAATAATGACTGAAAACGTTATTTAGCGTTTATAACTGATTGTAAAAGTATGTGGGGGGCTAATGTTTAATGTTGGAGTCATGTCTGATTAAATTACTGCTGTACAGATGTCAGAGGAGATGTAGATGTCATGAGTAGCTGCACATGGTTGACACAGCTGTCAAGACAATAGAGGAGAATTAAGTGGAATAATGTTTTTGTACTAGCATTAAGAGTATTTGATACAATTATAGACTAAAATATATTTTCTAAATCCTTACAAGTATTCTGTTCCGGTATTAAATATTGTGTAAATATGGAATACCAACAGGCAAATCATAACTGTTATATTTATGAGAAAAGTTAATTCCTGGGGTCATGCAAGAAATGTTAAATGGTATCTACACAGTACCGTAGGTGTGTATCCATACTACACCCTCTGTCTTAATCTAAGTAAGCATAAATAAGAAAAATCTAGACTTATTTTCTTTACTATTTCAATAATTCATTCATGCCTGGATGTCAAGATCTTAAAAAGTGAACTGGAAGGGTAGAGGAAATGGTAGATGACTTTCTCCAGTTTTTAATGAGAAATTCTGCAGAAGTAAATGCACAGAATTTGTGCAGAAAAATATGAGGCTCATACTGTATGTTGATACCTAGTCAGTGTTTGCATGCACACATGTTCTTCCTAAATATGTCTTCATGTACACTGTATAATATGCACTAAATGTATAGTACACATATGGAGCGCTGTAACACAAATACACCATGTATAATATGTGCAGGACCTCAGCCATGTCTGGTGGGGCAGAACACACACACTATAATGCAATAATCACAGCGCCTGTTACCTTGCCGCTACCAGACTGCATGACAATCACAGCACTACAGACAGAAAGTTGGGCTGTGTTAATTTGAGCATTACATATCCACAGGCGATCTGCAGAAAGACGCCAATTACACAGAGTTTTAAAGTGTCTAATTGAGGCCCTTCAGTCTGAATATGTTATTGCCAGTTCTGATTCAAGAATGAAGACAACATGCTCAGCTGCAGCCTGCTGCTTACTCTTCAAGGGATATGTGGTGTTAATAGCATGGATGCTTAGCTTTTGGTTCAGCGTCCTCCTACTGAACTAGGGAGCCGCAGGGTGATAATCTTTATTTTGTTGCACTGGCTTATTACAATGCTAGCAGTAAATTTTTGCATTTAACTGCAGGCCCTATATGCTTGATGTGAGGGGAACTCTCCGGAGGAAGTGTCAAGTCTACAGAATTTCAAGAAATGGCCTACTGGGCTGTTAAGAAAACTTTTCAAGTTAAAAAGAATTATGCTGAGAAAATTTAAGTATCATGATGAAGAATATTCTCAATCTGTCATTAATTACCATGAACATCCCTACCACTGATTTTAGATTACATTTGAAATAATAACTACTTATATCAGTATCAAAAGTGTAAGTCAGACAAACACAAAAAAAGGACGAGGCTGTGAGGAATTTGAATTATTTCTAGGACTTGAATAAAACCCTAAATTGTTTTCTAATGAATTGAGTTGGTCTTTAATTTCCACTTTTACTGCACCACAAATGCAAAGTTTTGTCCACAGACACGAGTCCGGGTCATACTGCTTCCATGACTCCAAACTCCAAAAAAAGCCACCAGACTCTCATTAGGAACCCCATGTTGGAGGAACATGAATAATGCAGCACACTTACAACACTGGCCAGAGTGTACATTCACCAGTGTGTTTGATCTCATCAAGTTTAGCTCACATTTCTGCATTTATTTTGCGGCATTTAACTAAGCAAGTTCCCCGAATGCACACAAGGGTGTCGCAGCAGTCACTAGTATTTGATGGGTATAAATATGGGAACGTTTGAAGATTAACCCAAAAGACTAATGCCGCTGTTGCACTTGCAAGGGGTAGATCAGCTAATGAGAAGCCAACCCTGGTCTTTGGCATCATAAACATTTTACCAAATGTACTCCAAAGCCCCCTGGAAAAGCAGCTGGAGAGTTCTTCCCCTTATGTACTGTACTTCATCTCATTACTTGATGGAGTCAAAACATCAACAGGAACTTTGAAGCTGTGAGTTCTCCTGTGAACCAAAAGGAATAGAGGTGAGAGTGGGTATATATATATATATATATATATATATATATATATATGATTGAAACATCTTTTATTTATTCCTTTAGTTATCTATTTATAGTTCCACTTTGGTTTTGAGGGCTTGATGGTTGGATATAATGAAAAGAGTAATCCAGATATATGCAGGCATCTGTCCAGGTGGTGCCCATGTTTCAGAACTCCATAGCACTATGTTATTATATATACAGTATAAGGAGAGGACCTTATATAAATTAATAAGAAATCAATACGAAAAATGTACACAAACTAGTTGTTTTTCTTCTGTTGTAACCAAAGTTTGCTATTCATTCCTCATATGCAACCAATAAGCTAATGTGTCTGGTCATTTACCACACAATTAAGATTACCCAACAAAATTAGTTTTATCTGTAGAGTTGTAGTTCTCGAGACCAGTCTTGGTCTCAAGACCACTTTTTCACGGCCTTGGTCATGTCACAGCCTTAGAGTCATTGATCTCTGTCTTGTCTTGGTCTCAGGTCTTTCGGTCTCGCAATCTCTCAGACTGGCCGAGCGGTGTTGAATGGATTTGTAACCTATAATATCCAGGCAGGCACATTTTTTGGTTTGTTTGTTTGTTTTGCTTCGTTTTACATTATATGCCCCCTTCAAGTACCAAATAATACAATTTCATATTTTTACTAAGCAGCAAAACCCAGTATGGTGCTTAGGTTCTACAATTCATGTAAAATGGCAAAAATATAGGGGGTTTTCGGGGGTCACGGTCTCGAGCTGAACTAGACTTGATCTTGACTTGGTCTGTCTTGGTCTTGATACTCTGGTCTTGGCCGTGTCTTGGTCTCAGTTTAGGCAGTCTTGACTACAAGTCTATTGATCTGTCAGCTGTTATCTGGCGTTCACTGGCAGATTAAGGAGCTTGGGTTTGTCTGCTGTAGATTACAGCAGTGGAAAGTCTGGCAAGTTTGTAACATCTAAGCTTATACTGTAGATACTTGACAGGAAATAATGCATCATAATCTACTTCTTTTTGTTGCATGTACAGCTAAGTTGCAAATACCGAGTTCTATTCTATAACCTGGAGTTCTATTAGCTATTATCTGTGAATGAACTGATTCAAAAGTGGACTCTTATTACAGTAGCATGCTGGTGGTTTCAGTAAAATTATGTTCAACTGATACATATCTTGATGTGATATAATAATCCAATATACAGTAATGAATCATTTTGACAAGTTACTGAAAATGCACTGTAAAATAACATGCCTGTAAACTGTAATTTCCCAGTGAAATTCTTTGTGTAGTAACCAAACACTTGACGCTAAAGCATTTAGAAAAGAAAAAAAAAAAGAAAAAAAAAAACATACTTAAAGATTATTTTCTGACAATTGGTCCGCTGACTACCAAATGAGGAACAAAAAGGTCTCTGTTAAGTTCGAGACTGATGGCAGTTAATACCAAGCCAACTTGTTACAAGCCCACTCATCTGAAAAGACTTGAGAAAAAAAAAGAAGGGGGGGGGGGGGACCTGTCAAGCTTAGCTTTATTGAAGGTCAGAATAGCCTACTTGCAATGTGGGCGATCTTCCCCTTAAGTCATTTAGCTTTAATTTCCACATCTGATATCACAAAATGTGCTCCCTGTAAGAGGGATAAGCTTAGCATTGGCCAGAGCTAAAAATAATAAGTCTTAGATGTTAAGAGACCAAGGTTTGTTCTCCCAAGTCATTAGCTGAGATAGCCGTTACACTGACTTTTATTCCCCAAGAGCTGCGCAGCAGTGGTGCCCTGATCGTTCTAGCCTTCAAAGTCATTCCAAAGAGTTTCATCTACTCACAATAAAACAAGATTTTTCAAGAAATAAGATTCCAAAATTATAGATTACTGGGATCATCGCTGTGTTTTTTTTTTTTTTTTTTTTTCTTTTTGATGATGCATTATGCTGAAAAAATACTTTCACAAGTGGTTCATTTAGTCACCAAATCAGAACCTACAAAGTCAGTTTAATGATGATTAAACTGCATTCCCCAATGGATGACAAGCTGCATCATCTGCATAAAGATAAGAGCATCTTTAATGCACACTAGAGAGATAATATCAATGCCTCTGTGAAAGAAAAGATGAAAAAGTTCAGCAGAAGTGCTCATCGGAGAACTCAATTATAGCAAACAAGAATAGTTAATTCATTGCCAGCAGATAATCAAACTGGATTAGGCTGATAAAAACTGATTTTAAGGTGGTGTGGCAGGGAACGTAGCGCGCAAGTCAAAATGTTTCCAGTGTGATACGTCTACTGGCTCTTCCTTAAAGCACAGTGGGGTACTTCATACACAGTCACTCATCCTGCCCCTTTGACAGCAATGAAGGTAAAAAGTTGGGGGCTATAAAAATGATATACATGACAACGGCATTTCATCATGTGTTGTACCAGCTCCCAGATACTCGCTGTTAGCTCAAGACCCAGAGGAGCTTCTGTATCTCCATGATAAACTCATCTGGCATGATTTATTAACTAGTGAATCACACTCTGCTCCCGCTCCAAACACAGACACACACACTCCTCTACAACTTCTCTGGAACAGTAAGCCTTTCCACAGGGACAGTCAAAGTCATTAGCACCTCCAAACTTTCTCCATGCTAATTTTTGCTTTGATATACTGGGTAGCTCATTTAAAGCATGGTTCAAAAACAGGGTGCAAATGTTTCAAACTCTTATACCCAGCACAACTTTGTGCCTCTTTCACATAAGAGAACTCACTATAAATGGTCCAAATGTTAATAAAGCTTAGAAAACGGATCTTTCAAGTTCGGTAGTTAAAAAGAAAAAAAAAAAAACTTCCACTTTTAACTTATCCCTCATTCTGTGAATTCAGAGTGTTTCCCCTCATCGGTCCTTTACTCGATTCTGGCCGAAATGACCTTGTGGAGGTTAGGCTAAGGCAGCTGTCTTATCACATTGGCCCTACCCAGGTCTCAAGCGGTCCATAGAGTGCACTGCTGGCACCGAACTGCACAAAGAATGCTGGCATCATTTCATTCTTTGAGTCTCCATCTGCCACGACTCTGACCAAGGGGCTACTTCTTATTTTAGACCATCTATTCGCATCCTCGCATCCGTGTCCGCTCATACAGACCCCCACCGGCCCATCACCCCTGTCCCATTTACCCCTCACATCCACTCTTCAAGCGCAAAACTTGGGCTCCCAAGGCGGAGCTGGGCTGAACTCTATGAAGTAGACTGGAAACATCCGTGTCCTTTCCCAAACTTTGTCAGGTGAAGGATAGTGGTTCTGCTCTAATGGAGAGGAGCAGCTTTGCCCTCTCACTTACACAGCCCTTTAAAAGGAAATCCCAGACAGCCAGAACAGAAACAACTAAGCACGTAGTAATAAGAGCAGTTTATTAACACGGTCAGAAGATTAGGTAAAATCAATGCATAACATATCAAAGCATCAAATAATGACCCATTTGACCAGCTGAATTTTTTTTCTACAATATCTTCTGGCAGATTTTTGCTTATACGTTACATTATTAAATGGATGACAGTTTAAACAACCATATATCTCTGGGTTGCACTTGATCTAATTTTTTCTTCTCTTACATTCACAAACATGCATGAGGTATTTATGTACACACAGTAAATATACACAATGCCATATGGTGCTGGCTCTGTCAGGAACCGTATGAAACTTTTATCTCTGCTGCAAGTTACTTGCTAGTACACCGGGCTGAAAACCACAACATCTGTACAGTAATGATGGATGGCCATCATATCAAAGCTTCCCCAGAAGAAATACATTTAAACTGACATCTATGTATTACCAAAGGGAATGGTTGCACGTAACTGACTTCACATGCAACCGTTGTGAGATTGCTGCTGATGCTGCTTACAGCTCTGTGGAGAGAGTACATTTTTACGCTGCATGTGCTGCAGAGTATAATGGCTGCAATGGCCAAAACAGCCTCTGTGTTCCGTAGATTTACAGGGCACCTTTTTTAAACAGACTAGTTTAGTTTAAACAAACTTTTCTGGACTACTGTCTGTGGGTAAGACCTATTATTTCTTCTCGAGACAACTTTGCTGCTTTCATTGTAAAGACATATACTATATCATTACGAGAGTATTTGTTACGGGGGGGAAAAAGCTGCCTGAAATGATGATCTGACACCCTCTGATATGAGTATGCCTCAACATTTTTGTTTCTTTAACCCCCTTGTTGGCTGGGTTTGTAAGTGCAAAAAACAGTGCCAAGTCAAGTAAAGATTGCCAAAAACGTCTGGCAGAAAAAAAAATCCCTCTTACTGGATAAATCTCCACGGTAGAAAAGTTGACCTGAAGCTACTACAGTACCAGAACAGTTGACTTTGACTTTTTTCTATATAAAGACTCACAGGTGGGACCATATTAACTGTAATCATACCCAACTTTTAAATCACTAAACCTCTGATATCAGAAGTTTTTCTCTGTATTATAAAAGCTTATGGAGTGGCCAAAACACTGTAATATACCTCTAGCTGCACAGTTTGCTCTTTGTGTAGTCCACTATATAAAGATTAACAACACACTTTTTTATCCATGACCTCCATTTCTTGAACTTTTGACTTTAAAGCTTTTGTTTCTCATGTCTCTCAGCTGAACTATGCTACTATATTGTCTATTCTCCATCAGGTAGGGAAGACAATACTTTGGTAGATCCGAATTGTTCTGTGTTTTAAGATTACTCCCCAGAGTGTGCATCACAGCCCCACACTGTTAGTTTGGAATTTAAAGAAGTGCAGATAAATAAATCATAATCCGGGGCTCAGCACTCCTCAGTCACCTTTTTTGTTGTATCTAACACCCCTATTCCCAGCAGGTTGGGCACAGAAGGCATGCAAGATCTGTGCTGCTCAGGAGAAAGGAGACAAACAGGTAGTGTAAACCTCGGCGGGGCCAGTATCTCTATACAAAGCCTTTCTAACTCTGTCCTATCAAAGCAGATTGTAAGACCTTGCTGCAGTTCCTTGGTAGTCCCTTGCTATGCACACTTAGCGGCCTCTGGGAAAAGCACTCCAGGTGCTCATTGACTTGCATGAAGGCTGGCTTTAGTTCTCACGCTAGTGTATTCGAAAGACTGATGAGCTGCTATTGATCTCTTGCAGAAGATGCTTTTTTCTCAAGAAGATTTTATAAGTAATGGCAAGAAAAGGATTTCCCCAATTATCTTCATTGGTTATCCTAGTGAGCCTGAAGAAAACACAGTAGGAGAAAAAAAAATCTGCACTGCTTTTTCTTTTTCTGTCATCCCTTGCCATCACTTGCAGTGGAGGACCATGATGTGAATGAGTCCGATACGATGTGCGTGGAGTTTGGAAAGTAGACTGCTATTACCCACGAGTGCCGAGAGATGCCCAGTGCAAGTGAGATGCCGTTTGCTTTCAAGGACACTTAAGATCCCAAGGTACTTGTTGAAGAGGAGGAATATTATTAACCCCAGTGGCATGGCCCTCCATTTCTTTATATTTCACAGACAGAACCGTCAAACCATTATACTATAACGTTTCTTCAAATGGTGAAAGCTAATTTGACTTGGGGAAAATTGTTCCGTGTAAGGTCAAAACAATGCCACAACAATGGCGGAAATGGGGCATTTTAAAAATAACTAGACAGGAGAGGAAACTTCAGAAACACAAGCTGTTCTTTTTTTTCTAGGCCAGTGTGCACCAGCTTGCCATGACTAGACACTTGTCCAAGTAAAAAAGGGAAGTAACACACTTTTACTTCAGAGAAAAGCCGGATCAGGGTTAATAGATGTATTACTTGCTTTTAGATTTTCTTCTGTACCATTGACTTTAGAAAACTTTAAAAAGACCTTGAAAATTCCAAGATGTTGAGTTAGTCTTTTAAACAAAAACACACACACACATAGGGATGTAACAGTACATGTTTTCATAATCTGTTTTTTTCTGACTGACCAAAGTGTGGAAGAGTAACTGCGTAGCACTAAAGCCACACACACTTCTTCCATAACAAAAACAGAGATTGCAGTCCAGTTTCTGACTAGCAGGAGCTTTAAGAAGAATCCAGATCTTGAGGAGCCTCTTCCATTATCAGAATCTCATATTTGGGAACAGTTCAGCTTTTCAGTAAGGAATGTAAATGGACAAAGACGAGTGGGCAAGATGAAAGCAGTATGCCGGTCTTGTGTCGAGATTCGTTTCCCCTCCTGCTCCGCCCACCCACACAGAAAAGAAGTGTGTTCTCGATAAAAACTCGTTCACGGCTTTTTACACTGCTTTTACTAATCACTTTTTGCCTTTTGATCGATAAATTATAAAAATCTTTACACTTCTGTCTGTATGTAAATGGTTTGTTATAACAGGGGAGAGTATTCTGGGCAGATCAGATAATGATCCACCTGTTTCAATTGTTTATTATACACAGTCAAAAGTGTGACAATGTCATGATTCATCTATTAAAAGGTTATGACAGCAATATGGATTTCTGAATCTATTGACCCTTACATCATTCTAATGACAGGGGGAACATTATCTGATAAGAACAATGAGTTGTTATATAAAAAACTGCTCCACGTTATTATTATTATTATTATTAAAAGATTTTTTACACATTTTTATTTTCTTTGAGGATCTTTTACTGGAAAATTTTCTTTTTTGGTAGGAGGGCTTTAATCTCATTAAAGCTGCTCTTGTTTACACCAAAGATAAGCAGTTTTAAGTTTTGCATCTTGTCCCTTTACTGTACTGAAATGACCTGAACCATGACCCTAAGGTCAAAGTATGTACCGAACCATGATTTTGGTTTAGTACACTTAAAGCAAAGGAAAAACAAACAAACAAAAGACAAAAGAAACCCACCACAGGTGATATCCTAACATGGGAAAAATGAGGAAAAAAAGCTAAGGTAATCACCAGGTTGATCATTACAGCTTAACTTTCTGTGGAGCTTCACTATCAGAGAAGCAGGGAAATAAATCATCTTGTACCCAAAACTGATTATATTCCACAAAAGGAGCACCAAGTAAAAGGTCAATTACTAAATGGTGAAATATTGTGTGTCTAAGGTAATATCTAATCCAGTCTATGAAAAATATTATGCAAATAAATTTACTGTGAATTTAATAATACTAGAAAAGCCAATGGGTCAACATAAACCATGTTTGGTCCCTAAAGTATGACTGTGTTTACCTGAGAGTTTTAATAGCTCTTTAATTCCAAATAAAAGTTAATTCCACTTTAAGAAGACCATTTAAATCCTTAATTCCAAGTGAAAACTACAATTCTGAATAAAACTTAATTCCAAACCAAGTGGTTAGTTTATTCCTCTTTTAATTCTGAATAAAATAATTCCTCTGAAATGTAAACCTTTTATTCCACTCTAAGTTAAAGGCAGGGTGGATGATGTTTTCCAAGACAACTTTTCACTATATTGCTTAAAGTCTTCTTCACACCCCAAATGCAGCCAATTAATTAAATGTTCTGACACAAAAATTTAAAAAAATTGATCACCTGTGTTAACAGACAGGAATGAAAAAAAACCCATCCAATGAAATTCATTTTATTTGATGGGGCTGCTAATGGCCCATGCTGATTGACTCAATGAATATTATGTCCATCAAACTCGACTGCTGTTTGCCCCCTCCCACCACCCCCACGCACTCACATGCATGTGCGGGGAACTCGCTGTGAACGTCTCACAGTGCAGACGAACGTAATCGAATGTAAACACGGAGGAGCATAATTTGATTCCGAATAATTTAATTTCAAATAATTAATTCCGAATTAAAAAACATAATGTAACTGGGGCCAAAGTGCATATAAAGGTGGTCTTGGGTATTTAGTGATTAACTGGTCTGATAACAAGAGGTAAAGGGCCGGATCTACCAAAGGTTTGAGTGTATAAAAACGTGAGCCGCCTCATTGCACACACAAAAAAATGTACAAACTGATTTACTAACAGCGTCCAAAAAGGGTTTGGTGTTTCAAACATGCTATATAGCGCCTCTTACCCACTTCTGCTGCTATGATTATGCAATATGGAGCATTTACACTCCATTGTGCATGTGATGGGAGGAGAAAATATAAATATATTAATTTAGAACTCGCAAAGCGATTTGTCAACCGTGAGATGCATTGCCTTGATCTTTTTTTTTGTTTGTTTGTTTGTTTTTTTGCATCTATTTTAGTATGTCCAAAAAGCAGCTGCAAACTTGCAGCTTTGCGCACAAAAGACTTAACCTTCTGAGAAGGACAATCCTGGACACGCACAAATCTGATTTAAGATCATTTTTGATGAGCAGTGAGGGCAAAGTATTCAGTTCTCATTGCTGAATTAAATAAAAATCAACACAGCAAACACCACTATAATACAGTATTCTGGACAAATGAAACAGAAAGTTTGCAGCCACTGTGGAGCTTAATGATAACTAAAGCAGGCATTAATTGTGTATTTTTATTTCCCCTTTTTGCCAACGTCACATTTTAACTTTAACATTTTAACTTGTGACCCTGGACATGATGACAGTCACCTGTTAGCGCAAGTCTCTGAAGCTGTTGGCAGGCACTGTGCCAAAGTGTGCACCTCATGCGTAAAAGAGACCATGCCAGAGACTTTGAAGCTGCACACACTTCCATTTGATCAGCAACTCCTGATCCATGTTCTCACAAATTGGCCTTTTCTGTGACTTTTCATGGATACCTGTATTATATATATACTAAATGGCGTAGTTTCGAGTAAATTCTGGACGCTACCCACTCAGGACATTGTGATTACATTGGACGAGCAGTATGGAGGAATATTGACAAGTTTTTGTCGACTTTTATGGACCTTTTTGGCTCGGGCACAATCGAACTCCATTATATGAAACTTGGGGGGAAAACGAGAAGTCGTCCTGATCTCCGGCTGCATTTGACATATTAAAAAAGTGCTCCAGAGTCTTGCTCACCATGAGGGTAAGTGGAAAATAAAGTTACATCATTCTGTGGGTGAACTATTCCTTCAATGTAAAAAAAAGGGTCAATACAATTCTCCCCAAATATACCTACACCATGCATATAAATGCATTTACATTTGGCCCTATTGTTTGTCACATATTCAACAAAGGAGCACTTGCATCCATATATTTAATGGAATATTTCTGATTATATTATTATAGTTTTGTTTACAACACTCAGCACTGTCTAAGGAATGTAAAGAGAAGATAGTGCTAAAGAACCAGGTGATGTCTTTATAGTCTCTTGCAAACTATACTGCAAGTATATAAATATAAAGATTATAAAAGATAAAATCAATTACTGACTTTTTTTTTTACAGAAAATATAAATGAATACTAATATCTTCTCCCAACATTAGTATGACACTTTTTTAGAGACTAAAAAACAAGCAACAAAGCCACATTATGTTTAACGTATCAGTTTTTGATAGGATGCATACAGTACAGGCCAAAACTACCACAGCAGTGTATTTTTCATTATGTATTTTTTAAATTGTCCATTCAGTGTTGAAAAAGTGTTGAATCAATATAATAATTCAAACTGCCAAACTTTCCATGTTAGGACAAAATGTACAGCAAGTAATCCGTTACCAGTTTTTGTATGTAGCCATTACTACCGATTCATCCAGCAAACCCCCATTCTACCAGCCATATGGCTCTTGGCCACCGTTCATTTCAACCTGAAAATGACTGTAAAAAAAGAAAAGAAAGAAAGAATGAAACACAGCAGAAACTCAGACTAAGCAGGTGTGCTTTTTTCTCTTGTCTTTTCTGTGCAGGACATGGCAGTATGACAAAATTCTGTCTACCATCCTTAGTGACATAAGACTCTGGAGCTCCCCTATAATTAACCCTGGCTGAGCTCCAGCCCAGGTAGTGCAGGAGAGAAGGCCCATTGACTGCCAGCATGTCTGGCAGATACCACCCATTCCACAATCCTGGAGATGATCCTGCACAGGAGACACTTTGACACTCTCTACTGCATACACGGCGGACTCAGCAGAGCTCCGGCCAACAAACCCATCTGTGGAACTCATTATTAGATCACCGCTAAAGACTCAAATAAGACCCTCCACACTGAGGCTGATTGCTGCAGCTAGTTTTTAAGCTGTATGCAATATTTCTGTAAGTTTTCCCCACTGTTTCTTTGCATATTTCTCTTTCACATTTTCTGTAACTAAGACATATGTGTCAGTTAAATTATCTTGCATCTGGGACCAGCTAATCTGTTCAAGTTGTGTAGGCTATGTAATGTAGTCTTCTGTAATGTAAAATTCAAAGCACATGTTTATTGCAGATATAGACGCTTTAATATATTGAATATATTCAGTAGTACGGAGTAGGTTCTGGCAGTACATAAACCTGAATGAAAGTACAAGAAACATTTCCACAGCATGAAGATGTGCTGAGCATTTTTGTGCATCAGCATTTCTTAAAGGGGCCATAAAAGCTCTAACATTGTACGTATCATCTCAGCGGCTGTTGGATAAAGAGAATCCATAAGCCCCTCATTGTTTGCAGTTTGACCAGGTGCTTGGCTCATAAAACCCTACATTCATCTGCCAAAAACTGCTGGCTTGCACACAAGACTTCAAACATCTCTCTTTCCCGCTGCTCTGGATACTTTCTTTTTTTTTATAAAACTTCTCTCCATGAGGAAATACAAACAGTTTACACTGAGATGTTTCTTTTTGAAGGAAGAAATTAAATATTGTGAATAAAGTGCAACAGTTTTATAGCAAGAGAGACATTATCTGTTTATCTGTCTTAAGTCATAATCTGAAGCTGCTTAGTCTCAGCAAATAAAATTGTTATTTTTTCTATCACACCACTCAAACTCAAGATGAACGGCATAAAATCAAAACAGCCTGGTTCGGTGTGGTGTTTTTATGCCTTGGAATAAAAATTAATCTGGGCTTAAATAGGTATCAAACAAAAACCTGAAATCTATTAATGTTTGATTCGACTGCAATTTCAATGCTGAGAAAACAGAAGTACTTTTCCAATCAGCTTTTATTAATTTCAGTCTGTTTCAGTGGAATTGCTACTTTCCCTCACCTGCCTTTTTTTGGCTGTAGTTTTCTTTCAAAATGATTGATTCATGAATGGTTGACTGAACAGAGCAGGTGAGTTGTTCGGGTTTTTCCGCTCTCTTTCTCTGTTTCTTTCCTTCTCCTAAAGTATCATCTGGTTTTAAACTTGAAACATTTCCCACATCAAATTCCCACATCCTATTTGATCTCATTTAAATCCAATAACATGTTGCCTTTGTTGTATTAGACTTAAAAAGACTATTGTAGAGATTAAACACCATTAATGCTCAATTACAGTAATGGGCAGCAAGAAATTTCACACTTGTTTTTAAGTAAATATGATCCCAATATGACACTAATTACTCCACAAAAACTCTTGAGACAACCATCAGATAAACATTAGTAACAACTTGGCAGGCACGTGTATGCTGTTTCACATTCACACTCAAGATCCTCACAACATCTACAAGTTTTGATACGCTTCAGTCACCCTGATGCATCTCATGTTTAGACAACCAGCTGTGAGTAACCATACAAAATAACCCAAAGCATACTAGCACTCCCATCTATGAACACAGTCTAACAACTTGCTGTTTGAACTGCAGCCTACAAAACTATAGAGATAAAGCTTTTGATTACAAGGAAGCAAAATATTTGTATTTAGGCTGACCTTGTGTGATAATCTTGAATTCCAGCTTTCTAACAAATCACTGTACACATGCTCATAATAGAAAACCTTAGATTTCTTATCAACATTGAAAAGGCTGCAATACTAGTTAAGTTTCAACTTGTTAAGCAGATCTACTTGGACTATCATCCTACCCACATAACAATCAAGAGTATCAGAGAACTTTAAGTCTAAAATATGCGTTTATCACTCAGATTGCAGTCTTTAAATATGTTTTTTTTTTCTTTATGTAATCTTATTTTATTTTAAATACAGACCTACATAAATCATTTTACTGAATAAATGATTCAACCTGGACTCTTGTTAAGGGTCAAATAATATCCAAATGTATGACACAAGTTGAAAGCAGCCTGTGCTCTGCAAATCAGCTGGGCACAAAATACCCTTCTGTTCCCTCTGTCACCTCCTGGTACCTTCACGCTTTGTGGATATATCTGGGAGGGAGGGGGGAGGCAGGGGAGAACCAGAAAGCAGGGGCTGAGGCTGAGGAGCCTGGATAAATTAGCCAAACCACTTAGGTGATTTCAACTAAAATTAGCAGTGCTGCCTGTGGGCTCCATCAATTCTGAACTTCCTCAAACTCTGACAAGCATGGGGGAACTTTTCCCCCTCTGGCCCCCATCTAGGAGCCCCCTCAGTCTGGTTCTCTCGCTCACTTTCCTCCTCACACTGTATCCTCTGCTTTCCCTCCATATTTTACTACAGAGAGCTCCAATTAGGACTCCGAACCACTTTGCATAATCACTACAGCACACAACAAGATATTGTTAGGTTTTCTATTTTTTACTTCATTCATAGCAGATGAGTCACTAGTATTTCAGGTTGTAGAAAATGTTTGTTTAAAAAGCAAACAAAAAAAACCAACCATCACCTCTGTGGATTGATAAATGTATATGAAATCAGACATTTTTTCCTTTCATTTCTTTTATTCACAAACACAAACAAATGCTGATTGTGTTTAAAACTATGCTGTGATTCATTTTTCACATTTGAGAATCTAGCGCTGTGGTCACAGGTTAAAACAGTAATGTGGGAGCTGAGAAACTGTGTCGTTTGAATAGGGTGAAACATAATGAGCTAAAATTGCAAAGGGCTTCTTTTAAATGTTGCACAACAAATAGGAGTAAAAATTCTACAGAGATCGCACCTCTTTTAAATGCACAGCAATTGAGCATTTGGTGCTGTAGTATAATATAATGAGGTAATAATGGAACCATTTGTTAGAATTTTTCTATCACCTGCATGATGAATGGACAGTTTTCATTCAAATCTGATGAAATATGTGTAATGTTTACCTACATGGAGATACAGCTGGCAGTTGTTTCTTTTTTCCCCCCCGAGTTGCCAAATTATTAGTCTCCCCAAAGTGACAGGTAGCCACCTTTGAATAAATATCTTGCAATACACTTCATATTTAGTGAGTCTCAAAATTTCTAGAAAGCACATCTAAAGCAAGAGTAACCCATGCAATAATCTTAACAATTTCATCTGCAGCAACTGCAAGTTTACACAGGGTGCTGAGCTTCAATATTTTATTAGCAACAGTAAATTCTGAAGGGAGCCAATACTTTTTTTTAAACCTAATCCAAAGATTTTCTTTTAAATAAAATGTTATATATATCAGAAGGTATTTACTGAAATGATTTAAAAAGAATGTGGACAGTGTAAAAAGATATTGAATTGTTGAATAAGAGACCAAAGATGGAAAAATATGCAACCTGGGTGTTGCAGCAGCACACATTCAACCTAAACCCAACTTTGAGTCCTTAAGATGTGCTGCAAAAACATAGACGACATCACATTATAAGACACGAATAAGAAGAGTCACTTCACTCTGGTCAAAACATCTTCACAACATCCACACAGCAGGTATATGTGCAAATAAAGGCTCAAAATAATCTCATAATGAAACTTTAAAAAGTTCATATTCTTGTGCTCAGGATTTTTTGAGCAGGTCAAAAGTCATAGCTTAATAACCTAATAAAGGCATTACTTATAAAACCCTATCCTCAATACTTTAATGTAAAAAACAGATGCATAAACTCTAAACTACCTGGCCAAGCTTCACTATCTAGAGTAGGTATGTATCTGATATCTGGGAAACTGACCTCTTTCTTCTGTCCAAAAATTCACCATCCCAGGGAGGCCAAAAGCTGCAGAACAGCTTAAACTTCATCATCCAAATGTCCTATGAATCATGAGATAACAACTTAATGGATTTACTTTTCTTGAAAACCTAAGTGGAAGAGTTCACACCAGGTGCTAGGGGGGCTATACATACTAATAAACCCTGTGTAACTGGATTTACACCTGCTGAGGATTAATTTGGAAAGAACCAGATTAGCAAAGATCTCCAGCAACATCTGCTGTAGCAATTTTACACAGCGTATGTCCAGATAACTGCACATCTAGTAGTTGCAACATTACCACTGATGCATGGCAAAGTGGCATATAGTATCTCCCCAGCTCACCCAAGTGGTGCTCTGACATTGTTAGCATATTAACAACGACAATCAAATTTACAGTTTGCATCTTTGCTTTTTAGTACTGGGAAATGATTACATTTTCAAAATTCAATTTGTAATGGAAGAAATTTTTGTTGTACCAGGACGCTGGTTCAATGACAACAAAGCAGTCATTCACTGATTGCATAACTTTCTGTGAACAATCCCAATTACTAGCACTGTTTTGTGCAAAATTCAATGAGTTCAAAAGCAGTGTATCGCATACTGTCATTTTAAATGTACTGCTATCTGAATGGTTTTACCTCTGTCAGCAAGGTTGTTTTTATTTTTGTGTAATTACAGTCTTTTTCCTCCTCAGTGGTTGGCTGGATGGACTGACCTACGCTTATACAGCCAAGAGGGGGCAGCGTCTAAAATGTGGTGAATCTCTGTCTCTTTGTCTTGTCTTCTTTTCACTTTATCTTCAATTTTTTTTCACTTTTTATCCTTCCTTTTCTTAATCCTCTCCCTCCTCGTGTTGCAGTCAATAAGAATTTCAAAAGAAAACATCAAATAATAAAACAAATAGATAAAATAATAAAATTCGGCCTATCAAGACAAGCCTTTTGTTTATAAAGCTCCTCTTGGTAAAAGCAAATATGTTCAACATTCATTCTCTTTGCTGCTGGACAGGCAAACTTTAAAAAAAAAAAAAATCTGTATCTGTTAATCTCAGCTTAGAAATTAATGCAATATAATCAAATATATGCGACAAAGATTTCTGGATTTATCTTTTTAAAAAGGTAAAGTTGACAGTATGAATTTTAAAGTTGTGTTAACCTGCAATATTTGAAATTCATTTATTCATTCATTCATGCAGGGGTTGCTGGAGCCTATCCCAACTATTATCAGGCAAGAGACAGGGTACACCTTGGACAGGTCATCATGTCGCATTTATTTGAATTTCAATTCAATTCAATTCAATTCAATTTTATTTGTATAGTCCACAACAATGTCATCTCAGGGCACTTCACAGACAAAGCTAATTCAAGACAATTCATAATAGCCTAGCTAAGGAAACCAACAGATTGGATCGATTGACTTGACCCGATCCAATCCCAAATCCTGGGCAAGCATGGGGTGGTGGGCAACAGGAAGAACAAGCAGGATTGCAGTCTCAGCACTTCTATATTGTTAGGGAAGTTTGTTCTTTAATCACTTAAAAACAAAATAAAGCCTTTTAACGAACAGAAACACTTCTGAAAGAGAGAATTTTGGGGCTTTTACACTTACCGTGGTGACTCTGAAACGAGCACAGTACACTGGGAATGATTAGCACTACTTCCATGGTGTAGATGGAGCAAACTGGAGGAGGAACAAACCTCGACACACCAGTTTACGTGAACACAACTCATCCCAAGTGATTTTGATGGCTGTGACATGACGACGGGCATCCCAACCCAGTAATCCCCCAGCCGTGATCTGTAGTTTTTATATATTGTGTATTTAGAGCCAGTAAATAACAGACTTTAAGAAAAATTGCATCAACATGTGAAAATAATTGTGGGTTAGGGGTGTGCTATATTGTACCATTTATATCATATTGCAATAACAATGGTATACAGTGGGTATGTAAAGTATTCAGACCCCTTTAAACTTTTCACTCTTTGTTTCATTGCAGCCATTTGCCAAAATCAAAAAGTTCATTTTATTTCTCATTAATGTACTACTCAGCAACCCATCTTGACAGAAAAAACAGAAATGTAGAAATTTTTGCAAATTTATCAAAAAAGAAAAACTGAAATATCACATAGTCATAAGTATTCAGACCCTTTGCTCAGTACCTAGTAGAAGCACCGTTTGAGCTAGTACAGCCATGAGTCTTCTTGGGAATGATCATAGACTGTATATAATTACTGGACGTAGCTTCCGGTCTCTTCTGAATAGAGAAATGTGAAGCCAGTTTGGCGTGTCTTACCGTCGCCATCTTGCCGTGTCACGTACGTCGTCACTCCAGGAAAATACTAAAATGGGCACAGCGCGGCCGCGGGGCAAATGATTGACAGCTGACGTACTGTGGGCTAAACGCTAACTGAGCTAACACGAAACTAAGAGGAGCTAACAAAGATAAGCCCCCTAAGCGGCATGGTTAAGGTAAGACATGCTTAGACTTGCAATTCGCTGACGAAACACCGCCGTTGTGCGACTCTGTAACAAACTGAGACCTTATTAAGAGCAAAGAAGGAGCTAACTAGGAGCCTCCGGTCGGCAGGTGGAGCTTCCGGTCTGCCGCATGTCAATCATAAGGACACGCCCTTAATTATGTGTAATTTGAAGAATAAATAACATCTAAACGAATGAGTTATAAAAAAAATTCACCCCCCTCACAGTTGACATGAAGGTAAACTTGACCTAATAAACCTAAAATGATTTTTTGAACCAGACTGTAAACCTGTTTATTTCTGCTGTGAAGTTGGCGTTTTTAACATGGGAATCTATGGGGATTTGCTCGCTCTTGGAGCCAGCCCCTAGCGGATGAAGGGAGGATTACACTATTTGCAACAAGGAAGCGAGCTTCACTGTTCTGAGGCGGAGTTTGCCCCTTGGGAATGATGCAACAAGTTTTTCACACCTGGATTTAGGGATCTTCTGCATTCTTCCTCGCAGATCCTCTCTAGTTCTGTCAGGTTGGATGGTGAACGGGGGTGGACAGACATTTTCAGGTCTCTCTAGAGATGCTCAAATGGGTTTCAGTCAGGGCTCTGGCTGGGCCAGTCAAGAATGGTCACAGAGTTGTTCTGAAGCCACTACTTTGTTATTTTAGCTGTGTGCTGAGGGTCATTGTCTTGTTGGAAGGTGAAACCTTCGGCCCAGTCTCAGGTCCTGAGTACTCTGGAGGAGATTTTCTTCCAGGATATCTCTGTACTTGGCCACATTCATCTTTCCTTCAATGGGCTCTATGCACAGCTCCACTACTTCCTGAACTAAGGTAGCTCCTTTGTTTCCTCTCTTTTTACTGGATGAACTGATTAATCTAGGTGTGTCTGGCCAGTTAATGAGGTCAGACACACCTGAATTAATCAGTTCATCCAGTAAGAAAAGACAGGAGATGAAGGAGCTACCTTAAGTTCAGGAAGTAGTGGAGCTGTGCATAGAGCCCATTGCAACCAGTCGTCCTGTCCCTGCAGCTGAAAAACACTTCCACAGCATGATGCTGCCATCACCATGTTTCACTGTTGGGATCATATTGGGCAGGTGATGAGCAGTGCCTGGTTTTCTCAACACATACCGCTTAGAATTAACTCCAAAAAGTTCAATCTTGGTCTCATCAGACCAAAGAACCTTCATGTGTTTTTTGGCAAACTCTATGCATGCTTTCATATGTCGTGGACTGAGGAGAATTCCGTCGGGCCACTCTGCCATAAAGCCCCGACTGGTGGAGGGCTGCAGTGATGGTTCACTTTGTGGAATTTTCCCATCTCCCTGCTGCAACTGGAGCTCAGCCACAGTGATGTTTGGCTTCTTCTTTACCTCTCTCACCAAGGCTCTTCTCCCACGATCGCTCAGTTTGACTGGACGGCCGGGTCTAGGAAGAGTTCTGGTCGTCCCAAACTTCTTCCATTTAAGGACTATGGAGGCCAACATGCTCTTAAGAACCTTTAGTGCTGCAGAAATTCTTTTGTAACTTTGTCCAGATCTGTGCCTCGCCCCAATTCTGTCTCTGAGCTCCTTGGGCAGTTCATTCAACCTCATGATTCTCATTTGCTCTGACATGCACTGTGAGTTGTAAGGTCTTATATAGACAGGTGTGTGCCTTTCCTTATCAAGTCCAATCAATTTAATTAAACACAGCTGGACTCCAATGAAGGAGTAGAACCATCTCAAGGAGGATCAGAAACAATGGACAGCCTGGGAGTTAAATATGAGTGTCACTGCAAAGGGTCTGCATATTTTTGACCATGTAATGTTTCAGTTTTTCTTAAATTTGCAAAAATTTCTACATTTCTGGGTTTTTTGTCAAGATGGGGTGCTGAGTGTACATTAATGAGAACTAAAATGAACTTTTTTGATTTTTAGCAAATGGCTGCAATAAATCAAAGAGCACAAAGTTTAAAGGGGTCTGAATAATCTGTATACTTTATACATGAGAGAAAATGTAACATCATGACATCATGTGACCCATGAATCATGGTGGAGCTCCACTGAATGAGTGAATAAGGGAACATGGCAGATCAAAGCAGATCAGTGAGCATCAGCTTAAAACTATAAAAACAAAAACAGTGATTATTTAAATAACAAACCAAACTAGAAAAGCAATTTAAATTGAAATCAAATTTGCAGAGGCTTTATTTTGCTGTATGTCTTATAGGGCAAACGGAGGAAGAATTTTACTGTCACTGCAGCTTCACATGTGCCAGTCAGTATCATCTGTGACATCATTATTGCAATTTTTTTTTATATTGTGATATTTTTGTTACTGATATTGCCCACCACTAAGTAACCTCAATATAATTCATTTACAGTACAGAGCATCTGACAGTACAGATGCTTTAAAGCTGGCAGTATTTAAACACTTTGTCTAAAAATCGGACAATATGAAAAAAATATACCATGATAATATTTTTGCCTTATCATCCAGCCTTGTTGTGGGTGTTGTATAATTAATGCATTAATGTGAAAATAATGTGAAAATGACATATTAACATGTTTACTTGCCCAGCCAGGCCCTTATGGTATTTCACTGTAAATGTTTTTTTTTTTTTTTTTTTTTTTTAAGGGCAATTGCATGGTTAGTATTATTTCATTGGACTGATTTGAACAGCAAACAGCTAGTGAAATGCAAACAGGAACTTTTCCCTCCTATATCAGACATAATCGTACTACATACAATTATATTAATATACATATTGATAGGTTTGAAAAAAAAAAAAAATAACATGTTGTTACAGCTATCTGAAGACCAAAATAACACCCTAATAATTTCAATTTTGTTTAATCAAAGCAATTTGCATGCAAAAAAATGCCAATTAAAGAAAATATGTACACGGTTTGGTTTGAGCATTTGAATTGGAATTAAGAATATAAAAAAATATATATATATATATATATATATATATATATATCACAAATCCATGAGCATAACTGTTAAATATAAACAACATCCAATCCTATTAGTGTTCTCTTTAGTGGTAGCTGCAGGGAGAATTCTGTCTTTCGTCACAAATCACGCCGCAACTCATCAGTACAGAGCACAGGAGCAGAAAAAACCTCAACACGCATGTATGTACACACCTTCACACACAACATGAACAAACACACACAAAAGACAACATTCAAAATGATACTACCATGACTCACTGTGTCATGTAAGCATGCATAAAATTGAGGACTTCCTGTGCATACAAACAAATACAAATAACAAAAGAAGAAAATGCTCAGCTAAACCAGCCAAACAGACCAAATTGACCTCTTCCTTAATCACTTTTAATGAAGACACTCTGAGCCTCGAGTGCCGATGAGACCCCAAACACTGACACTGCCTGCATGCGCTGCCAAAAACTGGCTGTCGCACAAACAAAGCCAAGCATCTGATTTTTTTATTTTAAATTGTGAATTCCAAATAATCTTTCTCAGAGATTACCTTTCCCCAAGTAGGCTCTCTCTAATTTGTTCAATTAATGGGAACAGTGTTCCAATTAAAATGTCACATCCAAATGAATTCAATTTGAAATTAAACTGGCTGTGACAGCTGGCTGATGAGAGATCTCTGACAATGGAAAATGAATAAAGCCATTATATTAACATACATATATTCTATATTTATGCTCTTTTATAATATGGCCCCTCTATTAGAATTTATTTCAAATACTTTTATATCAAGTTCTTTAAAAAGAAAAAGGAAGAAAAGATTAATGGAACTTGCTTTCACAGCAGAGCTTGACAATAAAATGTTTTGCTCAAATTCCTACAAGGGCAGAAGGTTTGAACTGGACTGGCTCCATTCATCCCAACCTGTTTGATGATGCTCTTTTGTACGCTCCTACCAAGAGGCAGCACAGACGCCACTGAGACAAAGAGGTCAGATCAAATTAAAACTATTTGATCACACTGATGAACAGCACCACAGTTGACTGCTTTCTCTCTTGCCATTATGCAACCGCTAACATCTGTTACTTCTTCGCGAACATTATGTGTGGCACAGCAGCAGCAGCATCATATGCTGTACTATAAGAGCTAAGATTTCCATAAACACAAAACAGCCAAAGACAGAGCAGCAAAGAGATCATTTGAGAAATTAATGACAAATTCGAATATCACAAGGATAAATGTTCCAACTTGCAGAGTGGCTGACTTTTTCAGTTTCCCCTGTGGAATAACTTATTTGCTCAGATGTTACATGAATTAATTTTTCCTCAACCTCCATCTTCTACCAGGCCAGGACTGGTAAAAATGTATGCAGACAAATATTCTCATGTCTTTTGGGAATGTCTAGTGGAGGACATTTCTGTGGGAATATGCGAACATTCTTTATTCGGCATAACAGCTCCTGCAAGCCTATTGTTTTGAGCTGACAAGGTGCTCCACAGAAGCATGTCAGCTCTTATATCAAATTCGCCATTCTGACCTCCGCCCTAGTTTCAAGTGGGGAAAAAAGAGTGCACGTGAAACAGAGTAGGAAAGGGCTGGAGAGAGCGAAGACAAGAGAAGTTGTAGAGAGGAGCTTTCCAAGGACAACTTCAACTTCCTAATGGAGTCTCCAGAAACTGGAGACTTGTACGTCAGTAAGGAGGAGCGCAACAGAAACAACAGCTCACTCTGGGGTGAAAAGACAGGGCAGTGGTCAAGGGTACCACAAAGATATGAAAGCAGATAAATGACAGGTTTACTGATCCACTTCCTCCCTTTACACTGCAGATGTCCCTGTCATCTACAGTATTTCTAAAAAACGCTTGCTGAACTTCTAATAAAGGTATGCAAATTAGCATGTTGGTCAAATTTTTAATTTAACTTTTTCTTTTAACAAACCACCGAGTTTAAAGATGCACAGGGATCACATCTGCTCAAGAGTGTTGCCACAGTCTTTTTTTTTTCTTCTTTTTTTTTACAAAAAATGAATGAAGCAAAATCTCAGGTACAGTAGAAATTTTAAAGTTATATTTTCAGTTTTTATTAGACATTTCAAAGGACTCAATTACTCCGCCTGATGATCATCCATACATTTGCGAATCAAGAACCAATATTCAATTCAAAGGAGTAAAAATAGAAACACACTGACTTGTAAAGCTTGGAAAGGTTACTGAATCTGTAATATTCAAGTAAATGTGTTCAAATCTCTATGCAGGGGACACAGCTGAAAACTTGATCATTTGAGCCTTAAAGAAGCACTGGGAGGAAAAAAAAACTGCATATTTTTTAAATCAGGAACACCTATGAAAATTATTATAAATGAACACAGCTTGTGACTGCTCTAGCACTTGAATAAAAATGTGTAAAAAGGTCTGGTAACATCTCCTGCTTCTCTGGGGCCAAATTTATTTAAGTGGACTAAGGTGTCCTCTGGTCTAATGAATGAAAATTTGACATTACTTTCATGAAATCAGAGCCATGGTGTCTTTTGGGCTTAACAGGAGATGGACCATCTGGCTTGTTATCAGTGACAGTTTAGGAGCGCATCAGTAAACAAGGCATTGTTAATGTGCACATCTGTGTAGGCAACATACGTATAACGTAATAAAAGCAAAATCTTTACTGGGGAGGACCTTGCTAATTTGTAGAAGGCTATCCCAAACCATATTCTGCATGTTCTGCTCTTTCTATCTGTTGTCCTCTCTATAACACCAAAATTCCAGATAAAGCTGCATATTTTAAGAATTTTCTTTTGGCAGATGATAAAGCTGGTTTAAACTTGTTGCTTAAAAATGCTCTATTAAGCCCACACTCTCTTCTGTAGAAATCCTTAATTTATACAAAAGAAATATCTGACAAAAGCAAAACAAACATCTGTGCAGTGAGTTTAGCTATGGTATGTTTGCATGATGATCTTCCAGGAAGAGTAAAACCTAATTTCTTTGCAGCGTCCTAAAGCACCACAAGAACAACATTGTGCATGTGCAGGTCACTCGCAGGCACTGGTGCTTTTGACTGAGACGAGAGCTATTCAAGAGAGATGTTCCTGCACTGGGTGGAAACTATCTTATTCTTGTGCCGCAGTTGACCGTGGAGTGGATCCTTATTGTAATTTGAGGTGTGAAAGTGTGTGAAAGCTGTCAACTGATTTAAGAGTCCACACACGCTAAAGACATATGAGGGAAGCAAGGAGTCAGTGCCCCACCTGAGCATTTTTATTTGGAACTGCAGAGCACTAATAAAAGTCTCTACTCTATACGGGCATATAAGAGCTCTTAGGCACAAAACCAATCTGACGGAATAGCACAGACAAGAGTCCCACTACTGCGTCTCCTTGTGTCAACAGCATTCAAACAAACAAAACAGCACTTGAACATGAGAAAACTTACAACTGTCACCCAAGATGTAGAAACTTTGCCAGAAGACAAGGCTTGCCAGTGCAGTAGGGGGTAGGGCTGGGTGATATACCGGTATGATGGGTGAGGTATACTTACATGAGAGAGATATGATATTTACATACAGTTCTATCGCAGTGTTAGGTGTGCAAATTTTTTTGTTTTATTTTTTTCTTCATGACATGGCTGCACCTTGACGAACTTTTGACAACAAATGTGTCACCTGATTATTTAAACTATCTGTCTGGAAGACAATCCTCCCCAAGACTACAAAGAAATCATAAATGGCCAACTATCTTCAATTATTTTGATTTAACAAACATTTCTAACCATTTTTGTCAATTCCATCACTGACGTGGAGCCATACCCTTAAGCTAAACATGTTTCTACTAAAAAGCAGATGTTTGATATGAAATGAAACGTTCTGAAAAATTAGGGTAAGAATAACGGTATATGTCATATATCATCATCTAAAACAAAAATAAATCATCTACAACAAAAATATTTGGCCCATAACGTGCAGCCCTAGTAGGGGGAAATAAAACTTGTGCACAGTCAAGGGAAGCAGGGTAAGTTAGTTTTTTTAGTTCTCTTTTGTTATGGTTGCCAGCCTAATTCCACTCTCACTCCGTAACTACAAAGTAGACTGAGCACCCTCACTGACAGAGAGGGCGCTACACTGTACAAGCTGGTTTGGTCAAAACAAGAGGTAATGGAGTAAAACTGTGACAACACCGTGTGCGCACAAAAAAAAAAATAATGCAAGAAACAAAGAATGTTAGCATTTAGCACCATCTTATCACTGTGTGCTAACATATAGTCGTGCTCAAGATTATTGACACTCCCCCAATTAAAGAAGGAAAAAAATCAGTTGTCACGAAGTAAGTTGAAATTGACAAAAGTAATAATAAATAATAATTCTATGAAAATCATAACACTGAATTTGAATTGTGGTTCAAAAGAAATATCAAAAACAAACACACAAAAAATAAAAACAAGCCAATAAGCATGGTGGGGCTCTGAAGCTAAACTTTTATTAAGCAACATTCTGAGGCAATCACTGCAATCGGGTGTTTTCTGTAATGCTCAAGAAGACTTTTACACCTATTGACAAGTGTTTTGGTCCACATTTCACAGGAAAGGTGCTCTAATGTGTCTGGGCCAGTTTTGATTGTTTGTTTTTTTTATTATTATTTTCAACCACAATTCAAAAGCAATATTTTAGTTTACTAAATTATAATTTTGTAAATTTTTATAAAAAGTTTCTTTAGTTTCCTATTTCAGTTATAATTGTGAATTTAGCCTTTTCTTTAATTGGAGGGTGTCAATAATCTTGAGCACAACTGTAGTCAAATTCGCTCATGTCATGTGTTCCAACTTGTCAACCTTCAGGTCACTGTAAGGGTCTCTACAACCATTTTGCTCCTCTTTTTCTGGGATTTTTCTCATGTTTTTAAAGGTTTCACTGCGTCTCTTCTGGCCAAGCCCACCTCATTGTATCTCACCCTCACTGCAACATGGCAACACTTTCACAGCAGAGCTTTCACACTAGGACAATATGAGAATGCACACCCCCCAAAATACTAAACCACATCTTTGCAATTTTAAGGCAGAAACGAATTCTTTCTTATGAAAAAAAAAGTAAAATTGTTTTTAATATTAATAAATCTAGAATTTAAATGATTATCATACATACTCATACTTTTTTCACATTATAAAGTTGCTGAAAATCGTGCTTTTCTGCATGAATAACATGGATGCAAGTAATTTAACTTCCAGTGATTAAACTATAGTATTTTTTGGCATGTCATTATAACTAAAGCAAAGACATTTTTAAAATGTTTGGCAGCATTACTGTGAAGAAATGTTGAGCATGTTCTTTTAAAGACATTTCATCCTGTTTTTTTGCTCACTTTACATAAAACGGTGGAGAAAATTCTTTATCAGAAAAAACACAAAATTCTACAATGAAAAAACGGCTTTTTTGTCATTTCAAGCTTAAAAGTGCTGAAAATGCCACTGTTGCAACACTTTCTCCATATGCTTCCAGACATCATCAAAAGCCTATTTTTACTTTTTATTGGTAAATCATCAACTTTTATGTGAAAGTAAAACAAATGACAGACGTTTCAGCCCCTTGGCGCACCATCATGTGGGCAGGACAGCAAAGCCAGGCAGCCTGATGAATGCCCAGCCAAGGCAAGCTGGAGGGAAGTAAAAGACACTCCTCCTCAAACGGGCCCGTCAGCTTTCAAAGAAACAGCCATTAGTGAGAGCCCATCAAGCGGGAGCAGGGGCTGGTCCATTCCCCCGGAGAAACGGAGCACACGGCAGGCCACAATGGTTCTGTGAGAGGACTGAGACGGAGGGCTGCAGAGATGAGCCCTGGACCCAGTGGTGTTTCCGAGCGGAGTCAAGCCGCACGTCCCAGGCACGCTCAATTCCCAGCCCAACTGTCACTGCTGGCACTCAATTCAGCCCCTCCAAGCACATAATCTGTGCTCGTATGGCTGTTAAACACCACACACTCCAGTCCTTCACTCATTCCCTGCCATGGCATTGTTTTGTATGCTGTCTTTCTATTATTGAGCCATTAAAGGATTTGGATAGAGAGCCATTTCTCAACATATGGTATCTTGATCAGCAACAAGAAAATAAGGTAGCAAGCGACAACAGATTCCTTGCATATTTAGAAACAGACTATCTTTCGCACCTGCAGTGATGTGGGAAATATCACAACAGTGTCCTGTATGTGTTTTGTAGCATGCTACCACTGCATTCACTGTCTGGGGGGCTAATGCAGCGAGGAACTACGAGCAGCACTATAACCAGGAACAGACAGGAGAGCCAATGGACTCTTGGAAGTTGGAGGAAGAATGGCAGCATTAATCTCAGTGAGCACAGTGGTGTCTAAGGGTGGCGCAGTGCCACACCGGAGATTCCCACTTACAACTATCGCTGCCGATGACAGAGCGATGAGGTCACACGGGTCTAGGTGAGCAAAAAATGGCAGCTTGCTTGATGCTCAGCTGGTTCCTTTAATTGGCTAAAACAAAGTAATTTGGGAGCAGTGTGGGGGGCATGGGAGGGTAAATGATGGGACAGAAGGTCATTGCTTCTCTTTTGCTTTTTCTCATTCACTGCTGTGTGCTCTCCACCAACACTCCCAGCATGCATTTCAGTTAATATTGAGATCTATTATACACACATTTTCACCATATGCTTCACACACTGAGATCCTGAACTGCAGAACTCCTTAAATTGATTTTTTTTTTTTTTTGCGTTCACATTTTGCAGCTCTAATTTTGCCTTTTGAGGCACTCAAAAACCCTAAACAACCTGCAATAAGCATTATCACTGACTACTATTTGCAACCCTGAATCTTTACTTTATTAGTGTTTTTTCATACAGCTGAAATTTTATCGATCCAGCTGCTTGTTAAAAAGTGACAGAAACAGGTCGGAACAAGAAGTGCTGTACTGTAGTGATTTTTTTCCATATGTAACCAAATGAATAGACAGCATGTCATTAACACCTGTGTCTCTGTGTGTACTGTATGTGTGCCTTTGGCCATGTGTGTGTGTGTGTGTGTCTGCCTGAGCACACGCTCAAGCGTGTGTAAGTGTGTGCGTATGAGATGCACCTGTGCTAAACAAATGACCCCCATGCCTGTGTGGGTTTTTCCCAGGTGTGGCTGATGCATGGATCATGTGGTGCAGAGCGCTCGGGGCCACGTTGGCTCAATCGTCCTGGGATCGTCTCTGAATGTGGCCCTGAATTTGCATTGACTGAAGGAACGGTTCACCTCCTCAGCACAGCCTTCGACGCATCTGAGGCGCAGGGGGGAGGAGTGAGCAGGACCAGCCCCCTGCAGGCAGAATCAGGTGTTATCTGTCTGACTAGGGACACCACCATCAATCTCTCTTGTCCACTCTCCTTTGCCCAGAATCAAATCAGCATAGCAAAGTACATCTGCGCTGACAACATGCAGACAAGATAAGCAATTGAAGATGTCAAATTTTCACCTGTTTTCCTGATGTGTGGAATGAGTGGTGAGAATGCATTTATAACTTCATCTTACTGGTTTAGTTTTTCACTCCTCAAAGGATATTGTGATAAAATGTGTTTATATTTTGTGTGGAAATAGCAGCAAACCAAGTTTGCAGTGAGTCAAATATCAAAGAAAACAAATGATTTTTATTCATTTATTTTTTTACAATGACAGAAAATCTGAGCATCATCCATCATTTTGAATGATTAAGCAAAGGGGCAATCGACCATAATATTAAGTAATTCCCAACACGGCCAACAACCACCTGCAGTGGGCCTTTTATCCAGCTGGATACGAGCACTTATTGATAATATGGATAACTTGTTGAGGTCCATCTTTGTTGTCCAACAGGTTTTAGCCAACGGGCTGTTATACAGTACTTGTTATTGCAAAATGTCATTCATTTAGGAAACCAAGTGAAACCAAGTTTGACTTGCATTGATAAACAAGGTGGGAAACAAAGGGACTAAATATGACAGACAACCAAGTAAAGCAAGTTTATCAGTCAACAGTAACTCACATTTGACAAAACATAGGTGGCAGTGAAGAGTCTGAGAGGGATTATTGGGCACAGTGGGGACAGGACGCTTCCATGACATCTTGTCTAAGCGTGCATGACTACAACAGCCAAAATAATGAAAGTCATAGTTTAAAAGGTGATCAACCAGAGTGAAGCAGTAAATGAAATCTAAATCAAAATTACAATAAATGTTGATGGAATGTTTACAATCCTGCCCCCTGTTTAAATAGACAGAGGTGTCTCAGTAAAAAAAATGCACTAATACTAAAGTCTTGGTGAGTTTTCTTCATCAAAAACACTACAGACTAAAACCTCAATTGAAAAAAAAACATTTTTTTTCCCAGTCCTTAGACAAATAGATATTATTTTCTATATAAAAAAAAAAAGGGGGAAAGTATGCTTTATCTCTACATTCTTGGCCCACCTCATCCCTCACATCAATCACAAGTCTGCTGCACTCCCCGGCCTCATTCAAAATTCAACAGTTATGCTTTTAACCCACTCAGACAGACAAAATAGCATCACCCAACGTGCAGGTCTTTTCACCGGTTAACTGTTAGATGAAGAATTGATCTGAAGAGTTCACTCACTACTTTTATGAGCAAAGTGAGGTCTGGCCCCAAGCTAAACAGCAGACCTTAAAGCCCCCTGCGAGCCAGCCTGCAGCCTCAGATTCTCTCTGTAGTTTGTGCAAATGTTTCTGTATTTGGGGCTAAATATTGCCAGGTCTATACGGCTTTAAATTCAAGACTTATTTGGCCAGAAACTTTTATCTGCTGCAAAACTGGGGAAAATCTTTTCATCAATAAGCAGAGTTTGGAAATTTTGTACAAATTTTGCCTAAATTTTGCCCCAAAGCACTAAAGCCAACTTGAAAAGTCGAAATAACAATTGCAATTTCTTGTGACTGACCCCTATTACAACACAGAGCACTGAGCTGCTCATCATCTGTTTGTCAGCATGAAGTTTAAAAGGTGACAGAACTCAAAGTAAGTCTGAAAAATCAACCAAAAGATGCAGACAAGAGCAGAAGGGGAAGACATACAGTAGGTGGAAAAAATCTCTGTTGACACCTGGTCCATATGATGATCTGATCTGTGTATGATGGTTAAGAGTATGAAAGGAACTTTGTCCAATTAGAAGGGTGCAGCGAATTTCCACCTGCCCCTGACAGAGATGAAGTGGCTCTTTCAGAAGACACTGTGGCACTGAGCCAGCAAAGAGAGCCCAAACACCGCAACTGGAGCAAGCACAAATTAATGAGCATCACAAGCCACACTTGTTTAATACAAGATGACACTGGATGAATATTCCCCCACTTAAACAGTTTCATACTATATTTCAATTACACAAACATACTTGGGATCTAAAAATGCCTGAAATACAGCTGCTAAGGAGAAAGAAAGCCGATGGAAATTTTGTGTCAACAGTAATTTCAAAACAGCTTAAAAAAATTCAACTAAATAAATAAATAAATAGATTTAAAAAATCTTTCATTTGTCTTGGTGTTGGACTTTCATGAACCTAAAAATCTTTGCACAAAGTTTGCTTGAACTTACTACGACCCCCAAAACTCCAGATTTGCACAACATAACATAAAGGCAACCAAACTAGTTAGGAAAACTCAACTTTCTGATAAGTTCATAGTGCAGTCTATATGAAACGTCTGCATGATTTGCCACTTTCAACCTCAAGTAAAGGTTTTCATCTTCCTATTTCTGTATGTCTATTTCGGTCTGTCACATAAAAATAGGCTTTTAACAACCCAGTATGGCGTTAATTATTGCCTCTTAAGCACTGCATTACTAAAATAAAGCTGCAAATATTGATTGATCAGACAGATGATATTTGTCAGTGAATAAATATTCCAGAATCATACATGGTGAAAGTGTCTCTGTCTTTCAATCACTGTCAGAAAGCAGCACAGAAGCATTGCTACATTGATTGAACCCCATCGTGCCACACTCTGTCTTAGTACGCCTCCTAAAGCAATCAATTCTCAGACACACGCAAGAACCAAATATTCATTAGTGACTTATTCATATTCAAAAGCTGCCTTTTGAAAGCAACAAAAGAGCTGGATTGTCTTTGACAAGCACATAACAATATTTCTGTGACACACTGTATGAGGCCTGAACAATTGAGATCATCTTCTATTATGTTATGAGTAAAGAGTTGTTTTAGCTCTGCCACAGGAGGAAATTTGTATTAGCTCCTAGACTAACAAAGACTCAAATTCTTCTTAAAGTGGCAAAATCGCACAATAAGAAAATAATACAAATAACCTCTTTGATTTTACAAATATTCTTCATTCAGATTTGCCTAATAGGACACAATAGTTTGTAAAACATCTGCATTTGTATGATACAATGGCTAGTATAAGATTTTTCAATAAGACCGAGATAATAATTTCACACAGAGTGATTCTACATGATTAATACTTGCGGGTATTGTTTAACTACTTCATCTCACTGGCCCTTAGTAAATGACCAAAAGAAAAGGGAAAAAAAAAAAAGAAAGAGAGCTGCGCTGCAATGTTAATAATTAGTTAGTTCTGCAGTTAAAAAAGGGGGGAAAAATCTGTCCAACCTCACCAGATTTTAATCAAAAGCTGAAAATAGTAGCTGATTGTAATCAGCACTCAAAAGTCACCAGGGGTGTTTGAAGAGCCCGTCAAGCCTGCGAGTGGAGCTAATTCGATTAAGTGGTGGCAGTACCTGGAGGGGACGGATCTGTATCTCTCCCTTTTTTTATTTATGAGATTAAGTTTTGCTTGTTATTCCAATATAAATAATCAAGCCAACAGACATGACACTAATTTTCAAGTTGTTTCATCTCGCATGTCTCCAAAAGTTTTTTTGTTTATTTCAGGTGGCAAATAAACTTATTAAGGCAATGGGAGGATAGACCTATGTAGATACTGTTCTTAGACATCTTGTTATAGAATCTAGCGAAAATTTATGCTCATCTATATTCATACACATACATACTTACAGATTTAAGGAAGTGTTGCAGCAACTGAAAAAAATCCTGAAAGATGTTTTAAAAAGTCCTGTGAAAGACTGACTTGTCAACAATTTTCCTATATTTCATAAACTCCAGGAATTCAAGTGCAGACATCATTAAAATAAATTATTACTAAGTAAAAGAGAAAGTATGTGGTTTATTCCGCCTTCCTTCGAGATTGGCTACACTATGAAACTGATATTTCAATTTTTATCTCAGTCTCATAAACTAAAGAAAGCCATAAGCGTTGGCTGTGGAAAGGTGCCCATTTAGTCTATACGATGCAAGATAAATAACAGTTAAGAGGCTCTTGAGGT
Source organism: Atherinomorus stipes (assembly GCA_023101725.1). NCBI lineage: Eukaryota > Metazoa > Chordata > Actinopteri > Atheriniformes > Atherinidae > Atherinomorus > Atherinomorus stipes. The sequence goes on along the minus strand of JALJCO010009935.1, from coordinate 903,330 downwards.
GTGCTGCTTAAATAACCTAGTTTAGATTTTACAACATTACCTCTTCCTGTTTTAAAGCTGACACATGCACAGCGTCTGGCGATCACCGTGATTTCTCTCGTAAGTGTTAAACACATGTCAGTGCTTTGTAGCCTGCATGAGGAACTAAAAGTTTTGCCTTAAAAAATACTCTCTCCTAGTGTGCAGGCACGCATGTGTTTAACTTCACAAGAAGTTTCACAAATACTGTAAAACAGCATAAATATGTGTTCGGTGCAAATTTGTTCAAGGGCAAAGGAGTGATGGTTGCTGATATTCCATATGAAGGGCTTACCTACCTTCTCAGGGACTTTCCACCATCCACAATGGTGGAGATGTGAAAGGCTTGGCACCAGATGTGACATAAGAATTCCTCAGAGGGATCCTCCATACCGTTCTCACCATCGCTTCCCCTCTCGGCCTCTTCTGAGAGGCCCATTTCATATCAGAGAGGCTCAGAGCAGCATGCAGCCAAGCAGCACGAGTACTTAGGTCACAGTGTACCACATTAAATTTAGACTCCTTTAACGCCCTCCAATAATGCATCTGGAGTATTTCCGGTCACAACTATTCAAATTTTTCTATCTAAGATACAAACTTCTGTAAATGGGCCATAGATCTAAGCCATCATTCACCACTGGAGATTTCACATCAAATCTGGTATCTGTCACCAGTTGAAATTTCCTCGCCAGCCCCAGTTAGGCCACTGGTGATTCAAACTCCAAAATAAACTGTCCCACAAGGTTCAAACTTTCACAGTTACCCGAAGTTAAGTTTTTAAACTTTTTTTTTAATTAGTACTGCCTAATAAGGCTTGCACAGCACTAGGTTCAATCTACACCTCAAATAAATGTTAAATCTGATTTACAAGGTATGAAACAATGTGGCAGCACCAGAGTGTTTGAGGTTTGCATTCTTGTGGGTAAGTTTAAAATGGAGTAGCTATTTTGTCAAATCCTTTCAATGTGGGTTGTGCATCTACTGCGAACCATTTTATAAAATGCCAGCACAAACTAACTTATACAACCCTTGCACTTGTGCTGATTAAAAGCACATGGATGTCACTTGAACCTTGCTAAATTGAATTTTCTGCATCATATTAAGAAAAATGTAGATGCAGGAAATCTGGACATAGTTGACATTAATGCAGATTTCAGTCACATGAACTTTAGACCACCAGGCCAAAAGTTTATCGAAAAAGTTGTCAGTTTCATGAGCTGGGGATGACCAACAGAGATGGTCTCCAGATGGATGAGCTGAAGCCAAAGGCCTTGCATGAGGGGTCAATGATAACAACTACAACAACAAAAACCTAAAGAAATTGTTTAATTTTGAGTGTGTTTTCTGTGGTTGTTTTGTTTTTATGCCATGACACATTTGCATCGGGGAATAGTCTGATGTCAAAATAACTGCTCTCGGTCACTATACTTTCCTCAGAATGTCAGCGTTGCAACACATTCAGCAGCACCTTCCAGAACGGTCCGGATCACCTACCTGTTTGGACCCATGCATCTAACGGTCAGAGGGAACAGTAACAGCCTACAATATTGTGACAATACAGTGTTTACTTAAGCCACTATGAAACTTTCAAGATTTGAGTTGATGTAGATGGAGAGAAGTTTGCTAACTGCTGTTTCCTGCAGGTGAGACACCGGCCATTTACAGAATACACTTCACACAATTACTTGAACAATAAAAAAGACACGTTAAAACCAGAAAAACTTACAAATCAGGACTTGTTTGAATGGTCCTGAATCCCTTCACATGGGAGAAAACTTATTAAATGCTCCACCATCAAATGCACCTGCTGGTGCCTCCAGAGGCCAAAATGCAACACCAAACAAAACCAAAGCTGTAAGACCAACCTGGCTAAAACACAAAAATATCACTGTTACTTTGAAGTGGAACTTGCAGGTTGCGTTGGGACAACAATTTTAAAAATAGCTGTGAAACTAAGTTATTCTCATCGCACATAATCATTGGCAGCTGGTGGTTAAAGCAGAGAATGATGCATAAAATTGTAAACCTGAATAACCTTATTTCAGAGATAAACTCATGTATAAACAACTGACAGACAATGTTCAATTTCATCTACGATAAATGCAAACATATACATTGGTCAACAAACATATACTTTCAGTGATGAAAAACTGGGAGGATTTAGAATTGACTTGGTAGGACAATTTGATCCCATAATCTTCATTTTTAATTGAACAGATTTTGATATTTTACAGACAAAAATTCTTCCTTACCGATTAATAGGCTATTTAATGAAAAAAAAAAGTATAATGCATAAAATATCTTTTACTCTATTTGTTTCATTTAAAATTTTTACTATGCATTTTTTTTTTTATAGAGCTTGCATTAATATAGCTCCCAGTTCTACTGATGGATTTCTCTTTAGATTTAGGCAACAAGTGCATGCTGTATATAAATAGCATAATGAGTGAAGTTTCTAGCATTATCACTGCAACCCTCCGATGCCCTTTCACATTAAATCCTTTTTTTTTCTCCATTACTTTCTTTGCCACAAAGTCAAGACTCATATAAACCGACATGAAAACCAGAGACAGCTTTCTCAGATGTCAAACATGTCATATTTGGCAGAACTGCATTTTAAATACATAATAGTGACAAATAGTCTGACACTCGCAGTATGTTCCAACAACACATGCAGTGAGTGATGTTAGTCTGTCTCATTGTAGTATTTTTTAGCTTGTAGTACTTTTAAGCTGTTAGCAAAAGCTATGCTAGGTTGACATAACCGCGGAGATATTATTGCTAACATGAGCTGACAGGGAGTAACTTAAGCTAGGTTAGCAGCACAGCTTTAGCAAAGCCAACACAACAAAGCATGAATCACTTTAATGACGCACGGCAAAGAAAGTTAAATTGAAACTGGATACAAATGGAGTTATTGTTAATTTATCAACGTTGTTACAAACTCACCGGTCTTCATGCTCCAAATATGCCCCTGCCCCCATGCGTAGTGTTATGCATGTTACAAACTCTGCAAGCAGCAAGGAATTTCTTCTTGTTCTCGAGGCCACGGTAACGCAGACGTGATTGAGTACGACTTGCGGCTTTTTCTCAACCCCTCACCACCAGATTCCACATCCTCCGGTCTGCATCGTTCCGTTCCGCTGCGCATGGCGCAGCAAACACATTGGGAAATGCAACGCCTACTACATGCACACAGCTCCGTCCAGCTGCTCTCCGCCAGGTCTTGGAGCCCGGGGAAAGCATGCGCGAAGCATGTTGAGACGGCATGAATCAAATGACCTTTCACAATTATCAACATGTGTACAATTAAGTGAATAGCAAATCCAGCACACATGAACTGCAGGAGAACACACACAATACAGAGTTCAGCCTTTTTTTTTTTAAATGTCACGATCAATAGAAACAGGTGTTTTACCTTGGGGAATTTCATGTTTTCCATTTTTGTTCATATTAATGTCCTGATCTGTACTCTATATGTAGGCCGATGTGAAACGCGTACGGTACGGAAAACTCAAATTCTGGAGGTGATTTTTAATCAAATTGTGGTTTTTCATGTATTTTACGTTTGGATATGCAATGTGTTTACTTTGACAATCTGGATATAGTCCATGTTCATGTTCCTGTTTGGTGCGATTTGAGCTTCTGGGATTCATCCGGCCTGCGTTGACAGAACAGAAAATTGGACTGGCTCTGCAATTTGGGCGCAGCGCAACGCAGAGGCCGCACGTCACGGAGCCGCACGGAGCATGTGGAATGCAGCTTATTGAATAACATAGCAACGTGTTTGCTGCGTCGTGTGCAGCGGAACGGAGCGGACCTGACCAGACCAGAGTATGTGGAATCTGGGGGTCAGCAGAGCAGAACTTTCTTCTTGTGGGGCTTCAAGAAGTATTGGTCGGACACTCGAGGTGGACGGGGTTTATGTGGAGAATAGGGCTGTGTTAAACGATTATTTTTTAAACGATTAATCTATCGATTATTTTTTCGATGCATCGATTAATCTAACGATTCACTTTTTTAGCTCGATTCGACTCGATTCGATTCGATTATCAATTATCTCCTCATAAATTGACAGACAACAATTTATATATGCTGATATAGATATCTAAAATGTAAAAAAGAGCATGAATAAAAAGGCAGTGGGAGCATCAGCCTGTCATGGACTTTTTCATGAACCAACAGAATGTGAAATTTATGTTGAAAACACAGCGGACTGAAAAACAGGCTTTTAATTCTTTCATTTACATGAAAATAATGATAAAAAAAAAGTCATTATTGAAATAATATGATGATGTAAACTTGGAGGATTTAAGCTAAGACAGATAGGCTATTATTTTCCAACAAAAGATAATGAAGATAAGTAAACATTCAGAGTTGAACATTATATTGAACATGGGTCTAGCTTCCAGAAAAAGTGCATCTTCATCTTCATTGTATTAATGCTTAATACGGGTGCCAATCACTTGGAAATTAAATTAAAAATTCTTTATTTATCCCAGAAGTGACGACACAATACTATTACCAACAGATGAAACACTAACATGAGGTTGAGAACGTGACTTTAATTATATTCAGTCAGAGACGAGACGGCTCCCGGCATCAGCTGCAGTACCACCCGCGGCCAGCAGATGGAGCTCGTGCTTCATGCTGACCGTCTCAAACAGGCCTGACGTGTCTGAAGACATGGCGTCGATCTCACGGAAGTGTCTCATGTCTCATTAGGCTTCGGATTCGCCATCCCTAATATATAGTTATACCTTCGATAAACGAGTGTGGGCCTTCACTGCCTTACACTTTGGAAACTTGGAAGAGCCACTCACGGAGATCGCGCCGCCATCTTTGTTTTAGTCTGAAGTCGCATGGCGCCGCCATCTTTGTTTTGGTCTGATGACGCATCGGTACGCATATTTTGCGTCGACGTAATCGATTACGTCGACGAATCGTCCCAGCCCTAGTGGAGAAGTTTGAAGTGGAGAGCTGTTACTTCCACATTTCCGCAGATGGAACATTGAGCGCATTGCTTTAATAATATAGTTTTCATAGGGCTGCATGGTGATGCGGTAGTTAGCACAAGCAAGGTCGCTGGTTCGAGCCTTGGCTGGGGAGGGGTTTGAACAGTGGCCTGTGTGGAGTTTGCATGTTCTCCCCGTGTATGCGTGGGTTCTCTCCGGGTTCTCCGGCTTTCTCACACCATCTAAAGACATATACGTTAGGTAAACAGGTCTTCCTTGCAAAAGAGACTACGTGTCTCAAACAAAGGTTAATAATAAACAGCTGATTAAGGTGATGAGAAAATATGAAAATGTAACCAAAACACATGGCATTTAAAGGGGAAACTCAGTAACTTTTTTACCTCAATAAATGCTTTTCGGAATCCCCGTGGGGCTAAACAAAGTGTTTACGGAGCGATTCAATGTTTCCCCCCCTCCCGCCGGGGGCTCTGGCCTGCGAGCAGCTAAATACAACTTTGCCTGCGCCGACCCGAGCAGAACTTGCGACAACAGAAACCGCTGTACGGTACTCAGGTCCCCTATCTACCGAGCTGCTTCCAGCTCTGATTTGAACCAGACTACCAGCGCTAATTCGAAGAAAACATTTCTTTAGCTTCACACCACCTAAACACGGCTCCTGGCTTTCATAACCAACTCTTTGCTGGACCAGAGTGATTCACGTAGCTTGCGCTGCCTGGGCGCCGGGTGAAGCATCACTGCTTCAGGCTCAATAATCACTTGTCACGTCCGCAAAAAGTAAATAAAAGTTCGTATTCTTACCTGCTACTCGCCAACACCAGTGAAAAATATAATCCACGGCATATTTACCCGCAAATCGCGGGTAAAACGTCCCGTTTCAGAAGAGACAGGTCTTTGCTTTGAGCAGAGGGAGATGCTGTGCTGCTACCAACGCAGCAAAGTAGCATCAACAAGCTAGAAAAAGCTTAGAAATATATCCAGGGATCAAAATAGAAGAAAGACAGGTAGAGAAGCCGTCTGTGTGCTGTGGGGGTGTAAGGGGGGGTTGAACACGACAGTGAAAGGACGCCACTAGGGGGAGCCCCGAGCTGAAGTTACTGAGTTCTGCTTTAAATACATAAACACCACCGCATGCATAACCGCATCCTGGCATGGGCAAAGTTTGTGGTTAAATATAAAATCGCTGGGTCAACACATTAAGAATATATCTGCATACAATAAACCACTATGATTATTGTGAAAAGGGCTGACTGGCCAGTTTAATTGGCCGGCCCATGAATCGGTCAAGCTCGAGGTGGGATTACCAAAGTTATTTTTATTGAAATGCCACAATGACAACTGAGAGAATATTTCAGAGAATTTTTTTTTCACTTTCTTTAAAGTCAGACGTTTACTTACTTCTAGGGAAGAAAATGAGAAAGAAAAGCAGGAGAAAAAAAACAGAAGTTTACTTGCACAAAATTCTGATGGCTTTGGAGCATCTGATAGATTAACTGACAACAAATAAGCATACTGCTCCCTTGTTTGACATCATGGGAAAATAAGAATCTCGGCAAAATAGAAAAAAAAGAAAAAGAAAATTGCCAAGATATCAATGAGACAACTGTGGACTTCCACAAGTCTGGTTCCACAAAATCTTCTCCAGCACATCCTAAAGCTTCTCTGTGGGGTTCAGGTCTGGACTCTGTGGTAGCTGATCCACCTCGGTGAACCACTCTTTCACAATTTGAACACAATCCTACCATTTTTATCTTAGAATATCATTAGATAAATTGTGTGCTAAAAATATGCCATAGAGATATTCCTTGTGTAGTGTCCAATCAACTTCATAATACTTTTCATTTTGACCAATAGTCAAAAAGAAAAACACTATTAAAATGTATCTCAACTGTCAAAACTGACATGAATCAAACTTACATTGTTAAAGTATAAAAGACTAACTTACCCCTGTATAATTACAGATGTCCTCTAAAAACATAAATTAATGGCTGCTCTGCACAAGAGCCCTTTTATTCAACACTGATTGGTCAGTTCCAGTGGCCTAATCAGACACAACCCACCAATACACACTTTGTTATTTGTTAATAAATAATAAGTACATATATCCGTGTTAATTTTTTACCTTATTTTTATGTCTTCACTCGCATGGCAAGTAATATGGCTTACTCATTCAACAGTTGTATCGGATCAGTATTGGCCGATACGCTCAGCCCCAGGAATCAGCATTGGACTGAATCAGAAAAAACTGTATCATTGCATGGGTGTAGTTTTTTTATACTAACTACAATCCTGGTGAAGTTACTGTGAAAACTATTCAATTATTTCCAAATATAGAAAATTAAATGACTACATTTGCCAAAGCAAATTGCCACAATTATAAATCTATACCAGGTCTGAAAACTCAAACTGTCATTTTTAACTTAGCTCTCTTGTAATGGAAACCAAGTTGGTGACAAAGTATGATATTAGGTCACCAGCTGTGTGTAAATTCCATGGTATTGTTAAAAGCAAGATATTTTAATCAAAAAGGAAACTGTTCCATGTAAAACCAAAATGGATGTGCCAGGAAAACAATCTGAGTCTATCAATAGCACAAACAAGCCCTTATGCATCACTTTGATGCGTACAATTACCCCGTGGTTGAGGCAACCCAAATAAAAATTGAAAAACAGAGCACGGAATTATAAATAATAGAGTTTTCTTGGAAAACAGGCCAACAATTTTTATATAATGTTTCCTCCTCTTTGAAAAAGCTCGTCATTAACTGCCACTCTGCAGCAGCTAATCAGCTGATTTCAGGTGGTGGAAAAGAGGCAAGCTTATGTTAGCAGCTAGCAGCTTCCACGGAGGACATCATCCTGGGAGAAGCTAAATTGTGTACTATGGAGTGCGCACTCTTGTGGCCGATTCTGGTGTGAATAAAGAGCCCACACTAAAAAACAAAACCACTTTCACGCCGGAGTTTCGCGCACATTTTAACTGAGGTCCTATCCCAACACACATTTAATAATGCATAACAGAACTTTCTGCAATTTTCTCAGTGACGCGTCCGATGGTTTAACTGGCGTACATCTTAATCCAGCCGGTGAAAGACATTCTTGTCTAATCTCTTGTTCTGTCCCTTCCTCTCTTTCTTTTTTCTCTTCCTCAGATAGTGTTTTCTATCGTTTTTTTTTTTTGCCGAACCCGCCATAATACCTGTTCAAAACACCCAGTGTGTTTATACCAGTTTGCTAGCACGTGACGCGGTGCACAATCAATAGCCGGCTGCAACGTCACACTGCAGCCGAATGGAAAAAGTTGCACAGTGTGGTTTCTTAGTTTCGGGACGCCGTTGGGCAGTGACGGCTTGAGAAATGTGCATAATAAACATTGGTGTGCAGAGTCACAAACGCATGTTTTTAAAGTAAAAAAGTTACATTGTGAGTCTTTAATGGGCTACCATAATAAAATGCAAACAACTCATGCATACATTGTTGAGCAGCAGCTTTTTAAACAATCAATCTGAGCCAAAAAGATGTTAAATAATGGAACATGGTAATCATGTCCAGAGACAAGGTAATGTATTTTAGTTTTAGCCACATTACAGTATGTTGCATCACATATTTTTACAGTATGTCAGACAAATAATAACCTGTAATAAGCAACATTATCTAATATTGATTGTTATGCTTTATACAGCACTATTATCAACATTACAGTATGTGGAAAAATTAAATCAAGCTCTTTATGAATGGGATGATTATTGTATCTTAAGGTTACTATATGCTTTAGATTGGTATCTGGCATGAGTCACTTGTTGCACATTATAGCACCCCTACTTCAATTTCCTCCCATAATAAAAGCTTTAGTTTGTCAGTGAGTTAAGTTTCTGGTTGTTAGAAATGAATGCATGAGAGGAGGGGCACACTGTAGCTCTGAAAGGTAGGCTGGCTGCTGTATAACAGCATTGACTTACAAAAAATATTGTCTTCAGGAAATTTGGTTGGTTTAATAGTCCAAATATTAATTAATGTGATAACCAGCTCCTCTACATTTCCTGTTAGTCAGTTCCAGAACATCTTGAAGAGGAAATAAAGTCATACCTCTGACCTGACAAAATCTCTGAGAAATTCAAAACAACAGTAGTGGCACTCTTTCCAAAAAGGTTTTGTAATCGAAATGTTGATATTTGAAACATTTTAGAAATGAAAATACATCGGGACTGAAAGTTGATGTTAACTTATCAGCAGGAATAAAGTTCCATTCCTGGGTCTGTGCAGGCTCAGCGATAACCTGTACCTGTATCTTCATGCTCTCCAGCGGAAACAGAGCCCTTACTCCCTGAATTTGAGAATGCCACCACCACAATAATGCTGCTGTTCACTTCAGTGACATAAACCCCACGCCAAGGAACTCCCTCCTGACAATTTATGGAAAAAACATTTTTGTAAAGGAGAAATAAAAAAAAAGAAAACTAAACAAATTCTGCCACACTAGCTGAGAGTTCTAAATTTGCATCCTAAAATAAAACTGCTGGATAAAGCCTGGTTACGTGTTCATTAAAAGGGAAACTGAATATTTTTATACTGCAGCGTCAGGTGTTCCGTCCTACCATGAAACCAACTCTCAAAACAGCTTTCCTTTTTTATTTTAGGCAAGCACGTACATTTGATGAGAATCTAAAATAACATTAAAATATTGCAACATAATCAGCAGAGAGCAGGTACTTAGTATAAAAAAGCAAGAATATATTTATTGCAGAAGTCACACTAAGACAAACACACACAGAGTACACTTGACAATTTGCCACAACAAGAAACCACATCCCACATCAACCGTCAACAACTTTCTCATTCTCAACTGCAACATAATGTTATCTGAGTGGCCTCTCTGTCTTTAACGAAGGAAAATGATTTTCAGATGACTCACTGTCAGAGGAAATGACAAGCATTTATCCAGCATGAGGACACCTGTATAGCAGTCAGTGTTGCTCTGTGGAGATTTACACTACGGTAAGATGCAAAAACGCAGCCACTTTAACACTCTAAACTCTAATGTTTAATGAGACCCTGGGACTTCAGTTTCCCTGTGCAACTATGAGGTTTCACACCTCTACACAGAGCATTACCTTACATAACCAAACCATTAATATTGATTGTCTCTAAATCTGCAAAGGGAAAGGTCTTGCAATATGAAAGCAACACTCTTTCTTCTCTCCGGTAATGATACACTCAGCCTTTAGAGGTCTGTTCTCCGGCCCACTCGAGTTTTACGGTGCTGCGTAGTTTCTGCTGAAGTAAGCCCTTTCTACTGTACTTAAAAGGTATTAGCACTCAGGGTTAAAACAGTAAACTCTGCATGCAAGATAAAAAATGTACATCCTCAGAATGTCTAATACTGCTGGCATAAAGAGGAAAAGTGCGCTTAAGAAAGTGTCTGCAGCCTCTCAGATGTTGGTTTCTGTGGCTGTCCTCAAAAGCTGGAGTCTCAGCGTAGAACTGTAATCCTAAAAAAATGTCTTGCAAGTCTGCAACAAACAAACTGTTTTTATTTTCAAGCTGTACTGCAGTCAGCAGTGGCTCAGCTATATCCAGCAGCAGTTTCCTCTTAATAGAACATGTGTACTTTTACATAAACATTTTATTACATAAAGCAATTAAGCCGTCTTCTCTTTATGAAAGCAAGCTTTTCTTCTCCGCTCTTGCCAGATGAATATTTCTACATTATTACATTTGTAAAACACCTCCTTTGAGACCCTGGTCAGGGGTGCTGCAAAAGGAACATATGACACACTGCTGCAGCATTTAATGCTTTTGCAAACACACTCCAGCATTTTTAAGAGAATATCTGGGGTGGCAAACTGCAATTGTTGCCTTTGTGGTATTTAATACAACATCAAAGCCACAGATGGTAAAACTTACATTTTAAAATATGAAAAAAAAAAAAATTACTTACTTTCTATGAACTCAGAAATTAAACAATAATCTGTTTATTCTGGACCAAATATGATCTGTTCGAGCAACACAGTTAAAGATTAGGCACCAACTCTGTTTAGGAATTTAAAGATCACCAAATTCAGGCAGATGGTGACTTTGACAAAGTTTTTTTTAAAAAAGTTTTCTACACCTTTCTTAAAGCCCTCCGCTGCACATACTTTCCAACAACCATTCTTTTTGTGTAAAAACTGCAGACATAGTTTGAGTCAGAAAAACTCCTTTAATAGAGCAGAGGTTGTCCCAGTGATTTTTTTTTTCACCCATTCAGCATTACATAACAGACCAAAGGCGTTCTTTTTCCTGTCTTTCTCTTTTCCAGACGCACTTTAATCCTGTGCATAAAAGGGTGGGGTGAATATGGGTCAGCAGGTTAGGAGTGTCTCAAAGTCAGACTTGTGAAAAAAAGAAATCAATCCAGGAATCCTCCCAACTACCTGTCTTTGCCCTTCTATTACATAAGCGCTTAGGCTGCATGTGCCAACCCACAAAGTCACACAGATTCGCTTGAACGGTACATAAACACGCTCTAAAGTGGAGTGTTTTGACATACTAAACAACCGTGATAATAACGAGGAGTTGGTAAACTGTTTTACAAAGTGAAAAGATCTGCGATGATGATTTCTGCTCTCAGTTGCGCGCCTCTGTTTATGGCTAAACCTGTTACATAACCAGCTTACATTCCACATTCACCATATCACATTCTAAATATACACTTGCGCACAGGAGGAGTGCGCACACAGAACCACCGTTCAATGAATTAATTGTCACACCTACATCATTCGCCTCAGTGCCATGTTAACTACACGAACTCTGTAAAGAATCAGCAGAGAAAGCACTATTTCTTTGAACTTGGGTGAGCCCGGTTAGCCTGTGTTGGAGACAGCCGAGAGGGGGTGTGGTTAAATACTGTCTTGTACTGTACAACATGGACGGGACGTGATGGATAAATCATCTGAAAAAGGACTCGTTTCCATGCAGCAATGCACGCAGACTTTTGACATCCCGGCTTGAAGGCTTGCTTAGCTTTATTGTCTAATCATGATTGGGGTGGGGGTGAGGGGGGTTAGTTGCAAAAGCCGTGCAGCGTCTTAAAGCTTGCAACAGTGTTTGCTGGCACTAAACAAATTCCAGCTGCTCGGGCGTCTTTTGCAGACAGAAACAGCTAAAATTTGTCAGCTGGAGATGTAAAACTCCAGCCAGACGGCGCTATGAGCTGTGCAAGGCATAGCGGAGGACACGTCCCTACATAGCAGAACGGGACTGATCGATAAACTAACCACAGTTTCCCAAAGTTCACTTTCGACACTTTGACAATATCGAGTAGGAGCGCACAGGTTGGCCTGTTTAGGCATGAACAGAGGGTTCTGTTGGTCGGCTGTGAGTTGCTAGATAATTGATTAATCTTGCAGTCAGAGTAAATGTGACATCTGTGACCGTATCACCCCCCATGATTTGGGCTGTCAGTGGAGCCTGAACACCAGCAGCATACACCGAAACACACATTACAACCAAGCGGACAAACGCCGCGGTGGTTGGGAATAAAAAATCAAACATAAAAAGCAGAAATGTAAGAGTGCTGGGGTGAATTTAGACAGGGTGCAATTATTTATGAGGTCGCGATTTGATTCATTTTTTTGAAGTTGCATTTAAAAATTCCTCGATCGGTCTGCCTTTTTAACCCATTAAAAAATGTCAGATGCAGTCTGCTTACCTCTGTTGGTGCTTGAGCAGGTCTGCTTTCGAATCGGGGCTGGATGGTCCGCTTTCCGGAGCGTCTCTAGGTTTACCGGGGTTTCCCTGACCGGGGTAGCCGGCTCCGAGGCGCTGTTGCCCGGGTCGCTCGCTGGATCTGGAGGGGACTCCATGTTGAATTTCAGATTCACTGTTTAACTACAGCTAGTACTTAAAACTAATTCTCTGCGATCTCTGAGCTCCGACACTACGTCTTGCTATCTAATTTACACTAGAAGTAAGAAATGAGAAATGCGAGTGTGTCTGGAGGTGGGTGTGTAGGTCTGATTGTCCACTAGCAGCGCTAGTGAGAGCTCCAGTCATGCAAGCTGAAAAGGGAGAGGTTGTCAATAGCCGAAGAATAGATGTAGGCCTGAAAGTAATCCAAGCTGATCGACCCTGCGCAGTTTCTCTATGGGAATGGGGATATTATGTTGGTGCCTGACCTTCTTCAACGAATCTATTCAGTTATGTTGCTATTATATCACAAAGTTAGGTAAATTTAAATACCACTGCCAGTTACAACTACAATTAAAACTTAAAACTTCCTACAATGTTCCAAATACATGATGGCAGAATCTTGCATGATCCATTAAGCTATTGAACAGATAAATATCCATTTCTCGGTGAAAAAAAAAAAAAAAAAAGAAAAAAAAATCAGTGCTCAGGGTCTCTTTGCCTTAATCACAAAATGCAAAACCCCTTTTGTATTTAGGGATACATATATATATATATATATATATATATATATATATATATACACACACACACACACACACACATATATATATATATATATATATATATATATATATATATATATATATATATATATATATTCATTTATATTTGATATATATATATAAAACGTCTATGTTGCAAATTTAGTCAAAAGCTGCACATATGCATTAAATATTCACTGCAAATTCCTTCAGTGAAATGCCTTTCCTGGATGAAGAAGCAGTGTGCAGGCTGCTCCCGGCCATAAAACTACCCAACTTTAATGCCCAAGAATTCAAACAGGGATTGTCAGAGTGCTCTTCATTATTTTCATCAGCATCACCACCATCACCATCATCATCGTAATCTTCACCATCCTGTGGGAGGAGCGGACTGCATATCTGAGTAGTCTGCTGGAACTGATGAAAGGACTCTTCCTTTTACTCACAGAATAACATGTGGGTCTCCGCTCTGCCTGATAAAAGAGCGGAGTGACAGCAGTTTGGAGAGAATACGTTTTAATATACAGTTGCTGTGTGCGGCTGCCATCAAACGTCACTTCAGCGACCGGCATCGATGCCCCGCTCGTAACACAGAAATTACAAGCACCATGCTTTCTGCATGTGATCAGCGGGCGATCCGCAAGAAGAAACCACGCCTCTCCAAACCAATGCACGTGGACTTTGACATGGTTCTACCCTCTGTGCACAGAGCCAGACAGCTCACAGACAAGTCCAACCATAGAGGCAACTATGCCAAATGTTTACTGTTTTTAAAAACATACAGGCTATTTTTTGTTGGATTTGAGCAGATCTTAATCATGATACAAAACATCATCAAGAATTTCAACTCAAATCCATTAACTTCTCCAAGATTTAAGTTAAAGAGTATGCCCATAGCTTGCTGTCTTTGTTGCTTCTACCTTCAAAGTTCTTTTAGTGAATAAGTAATGATATTTTAGTCTTTATACCGTCTAAACTTTTTCATTATAAAGTCATACTGAGCAATGGTGATGTTCTCATGGATTTCAAATGCTGAAGTCTGTTGCCTATAACAATCCAGCAGTTGATGTGAAACTACAATACAATAATTTGCTGTATGAATTATTGCAATTGACTTTTTTTTGTTCTGTTAATGTCATTATATATGTAAAATTAGTTTTTCTTTTGCCCCAAAATCTAACCAACTGACCGCCCCAATTTGCTCGATTCTCTCTTTTTTTCTTTGTTTGTTTTGCTTAGAATCAAAATGTGCCTACAGTGAGGCTGTGAAGTTAAATTTTGCAGCTTAATCCATTAACATCTGTCAGTCAGTCATCAAGCACCTGCATGTCAACATTCTATGACATAATTAAGGGGACATTAAAAAATGGTGAACAACAGGAATGTAAATTGAAATACATTTTTTTCATATTTTCATTGTTTATTTTAACATACAGTATTGGTGCTAATTGCCATTGTGCAAAATGGCAAAACTAAATAACTGCAATCCAGCAGCTGTATAATAAACAAGTGTGTTTACATGACAACAACATTGGATAAAAATTAAAGTAGCCGATTGTACTTTAATGGTTGAATATGGAGCATTTTTATTAAAATCTATATAAAAAAAATTACCTCCATGAGTCATTTGGAGTGGTGCAGAATAAAAATACATTACCTAAAAAATTATATGTAGCCAGAAAATAAATATAAAATAAATTTTAACAGGTTTGACAATGGTATTATGTTTACACCTACAAGCCAAAACATGCTGCAGTTACCGGTTACCAAACATGATTTCTTTGTGACAACAGTATGTTGGGCACAGTTAGGCTGGCACAGGGGGAAACAGTGGAGTTGGCAAGTTAAGTAGCTGCTTCAGAGCCCTGGAGATATTGTTATCCGTTTCTGAAGTAGAGTGACATGAGATGAGCAAAAACTGGAGTAAACGTAGGTGAAGACTACACTAAATGGACCCACATAAACGTTTTCCACGATATCAAAACACGGAAATGGCAACTTTCCTCCTCGATGGGTAAGCTAACTTGTTTGCCAACGTGGCTAACGTTAGCTGTCAGTTATAAAGTCCTCTGCAATATTTGTTGGACATGCTGCAGGCTGTTGGTCACTTGTCTGTAGGCAGTGAGCCTGGCAACCAAACGGGTGGAGTTGTTTTTCCTGCTGTGTGCAACTACAACCTGTTTTGTCCATAGCCTATTCCATATTCGACCTTTAACTAACTTTTAACTAAGTGCCCCTTTATTTCTGATATCCTGGTGGTCCCTACTAGCACTGTGTCAGATTTGTTTTGGTTAAGGCTGTTACTGCCTTAAAATTAAACTACAATAAATTCTAAAAACTAATGTAATGTATAGGCAAAAGTGCATTAAAAAGTGTTAAAACGTGTGTGCGATCTTATGTGTTAACTAATCAGCTGCAGAAACTTAGAAAAAAAATGTAATAAAACGAAGAAGAAGAAAAGAAAGAATTAATTTAATGTTTCCATTACAACACTCCTGCATGCAATTCTTCAACAAGAGCATGATATAACTTTTGGAGCTCGGCTGTGGAGAAGGCTGCCTTTTTGACCAAAAGCCAGAAGGAATCTCTCACTGCCAAGCGAAGAGGCCAAGTTTCATTCCTTCTGCTCAGCTTTAGCTTCTCCAGATTTCTCTGACCTCCTGACCCACTGCAATATGACAACATCAACCCCACGCTCACATTCCACGCCTGTTGCATGATCAGCAGGGAGGCTGAAACTTGAACTTGAAACATAAACACACTCAAAATTTTTATCTCAGAGGCACATCTGTATAACAACAGCCTGCAAACAAACCCAACTGTAATTTAAACATACCCTGTAAAAAGGTACAACTTGCATGCAATCATTTCTTGAAGGAAGGGTAAGAAATGGGTTTTGCACCTACAGAGAGAGACACATTATAAAGACTCCTTCAGCCCGACACGCTACCTTGTGTTTAGACCAAAAAAGGTGCAAGGACGAGTTTGATATTGCCGCTTTAATTTTTGAGTTAAAATGAATTATGCTGCTGTCATATTGTTGAGTAAGGGGAAGGATGTGGCGGATGCGAAGCGAGTAGAGTAAGCATGCCTGCCTTGATCAGATGATTGATTAAGCTGACACTGGCTCAGGGGTGCAACACCGCTCTATTTTTCTCCCTCATTATGTAAGGCTATATTTCAAATCAGAAGTGCACTGGAGGAAGACACCAGAGACACAAGACAGGACACCCTTCAAATAAAAAGTTTATCAGACAACAGCCAAGGAGACTGATGAGTTTCCCCTCTAATCTTGTCTTGGGAGTGGTGATAGAAATGAAGGGAGAAAAGGGACTTTGTCAAACAACAGGGTTATCTTTTGAGAAAAAAAAAATGATAAGCTCATAATTCTGTGTGGTTCGTTTCAGTAAATCTTTTTACATGAAGCTTACAAAGGGCAGAAGGTTAGATGAAGGGTATTTATAATCAATTAATTTTCATATAAAGGACAAAAATATGTATATAATTTCTCTGAAATCTTTTTTTTTTTTTTTTTTTGCCCATGCAGACATGGTAACGTGTCTGTGTTGCTTTACAAATCGGACATCAGAACCAAAGCCCAGCAAACATGCAGTTCTTGGCTTGCTTATTTGCAGTGCAGAGTGGCAGAGTGTAATGAAAGAGACATATTAATGGCCTTTCACTTATTCATGTGTCGGAAATGAAGAGGCACAGCCATATTTTGAAACGGTTGACAGAATAAAGAGCCAACATTGGGGAAATGATTGTATTTATGATTTCAGCCTGACAGATGAAGGTATCAAGAGAGAGACTGAGTGACACTTTTCTGACGGTTCAAAGTGTTAAATGATGTGATGTATGGCAATATACACGAGCACAGGGGCACTCGCTCTTGTACTTTCTCATATTAGAAATCAGTGCCTCACTACTCCAGGCCTGGGGGGCAGATAAAAAAAATGTCTTTGCTGTTATTTCAGCAAACATGTGAAGCACAACATCTTGCACAGTTTATACAGATGGGGGGGGGGGGGGGGGGGGCATCAAAACTGAACTGCTTCATATAATCTGAGATGGTTCTACACTGTTACCATTGTGGCAAATACATATAGAGTTGCTGCACTTCCAGTGCCATCTCTCCCTCGGAGACAGCACCATTAGCACCACCTAGCAGCAGTTTGACCACAGTAAATCAAAGTGTCCACATTCAGCTTCAGGTTGCTAACATAATATGTCTTTATGGAGTGAATAATCTCAAATACACTGAATAACTTGAGCATGAGTGTAGTTGTACAGTATGTGACTCCAAATTATGTTTCCTCCCTTTTAAGGGCCGTTAGCACATAAACTGAGGTCTTTATGGTGCTTTCGCTGTCTTTTTTTAAATATACAGTCAAGACATACACTAATTCAGGGGTGTCCGTGTCCAGTCTTCGAGAGCTACTATCTTGCAACTTTTCCAACAGACCTGAATCAAATGTCTGAATGACCTCATGCGTGTCATTCAGCCCTGCAGAGGTCTGGTAATAAGCCATTCATTTGATTCAGGTGTGTTGGAGAAGGGACGCATCTAAAAGTTACAGGATGTTCCTCCCGAGGACTGGACTTAGACACGCCAGTGCTAATTGCTAATAAGATATACATATTCTATGCAACTGAGTAAATTTAGCATTATTTGTAGTCTACAGACTGAATTAGACAAGAGAAAACTGCTACTTATTTTTCATAAATGATCATTCTGCTTCTTGACACAAAGATATGGGGGAAAAAAAAGAGTTGTCAAACTGCACTTATTCGTGCCTTGTCAGTTAAAAAAAAAATTATGCGGTGATGCAGTTCAGTCAAAGATGCTTATTTGTTGGCAAGTACTCCCAAACAGTCAGCTGTGAATGAAATGTGTTATAATGGAGAATAAATAAAGATTGGCAGGTTAAAATGAGCTACTTTCTGTCAGGGTTAGAATTGACTCATGGTGTGTACACAGAGTTCATATGACTGGGGACTGGAATGATTTTCTCTGTTAAAAATCAGGAGGTGAAAAATGGCATGGTTATTTGTGCCTGACAGAAGTTAAGAGCTTTTCCCTGAGGCCCTCTGCATCCCTGCTGACCGCAAGGCAGCCTTCTCCTGCAGCATCCACTCACCTTGTAAGATCACACCTCTAGACAGGCTGCTGGGATGGCATACACTCAGAAAATCTTCAACAGTCGTGTTGTCTGTGTGTGATATGTGAATATTGTTTTGTCATTTTCATTTAAGTTGGTATTGCTGTTTCATTTGTGTGTCTGTGTGTTTTACAGAGGAGGAATTTTGAGGCAACACAAATGTTACTATGCTAGGTGCAAGGTCAAAGTTTTGTACTTGTGTAATTAGTGGTGTAATAGCTGCATGGTTTTAAGACTTCCCTGGGAATCTAGTGTGGCAAAAACAGTTCCCACAGGACTGGATCAAAGAGGTGTCTGGGGATGGAGGATCTCTGTTACATGGGTTGTGCTCTCAAGGTTCAAAGGACAAAAATTTAAAAAAAAGAAACACGAGATGGAATGCTTTATAAGTTGATAAACATATAGCATATTTAAATACAGATGATAGTAGCCACACAAGTAAGTTTGCTCTCTGACCATCTGTGCCCCTTGCTTTGCTCATTGAGAGTCATTTCATTCAGCTAATTTAACAGTTCCAGTTCATGCTATGGGTTTTCTTGAAAAGTATATATTTTTTAAAGATATGTGATAAAATTTCTGACATTTGGTCAGATTTGGTTGTGACTGAGCAGGTTTTATGATTTCATATTATCCTTTATATTATCTCTTTTTAATTTGTTTACTATGTCATTATATTGTACCATTTATGTTTCCTTTCATGTACTGTGATTTTTATCTGTGAGAAGTGCTATATAATTTTTTTTTACTTACAATCAGAGGAAAATGCTAAATTGTAAAGTTCCTATTCAGATATTTTTTGTTTGTTTATTTGTTTGTTTTAAGTTTGCCAATCTGAAGTCACCTTTAGTTTTTTAAAAAAAGTAGGCAGAAAAATTAAAGAAAATATAAAATAATGTATAAATGACTTCAGAAAGTTTTGGCAGTCTCATGAAACTATGTTTAAAAAACCCAAAATTTGCTCACAGGAGAGGGAAAATAAAACCCTCCTTTAAGGTTGAACTTTGAATAACTGTGCTTCTGTAAAATATTCTTCAACTATGAAGAAAATTGTTGGGAGGATTTTTTGGATGCAGAGCACAGATGTCAGCCCAGTCCCCAAAAAGCTGACTTATTATTGTGATTTAAAATGAATAGCAAAAAGGATCAAATGAAGCTGCAAGGGGCAACATTTAAAATTCATATCCTGAATAAGTTTTTCATGTAGAACTTAAAGGTTTTGCAAGAACTTGTGACACTGACTGAGGCATACTCATGAGAACAATATGAACTGGAATGAATTATAAAAAGTATTCAATATATCTGACACAAGGACCCTGAACTGGACTAAGCGGTAGAGAAAATAAATTAAGACTGAATGAAACAAAAGGGAAAAACTGTGACAGTTGTGACTATTTTGCATGCACAATTGTTTTAAATGAATCTTCATTCATTCATTTATTCATTCATGTTCTATACTGCTTATTCCAGGGGGGAGCTGGAGCCTATCCCAGAAATTAACAGGCAAGAGGAGGGGTACACCCTGGACAGGTTTTACTCAGCCCGATGCAGGGCCAACACAGAGGACAAACAACCACTCATGCTCACAATCACTCCTAGGGAGAATTCAGTTAGTGACCAGTTAACCTTACGTGCATGACTTTTGGCTGTGGGAGGAAACTGGAGTACCCAGAAAGAATCCACACACAAATATGGAGGACATAAGAACTCCACATGAAAAGCTGGAACCCCTCCCCAACCATGGCTCAAACCAGTAACCTTCTTGCTGTGAGGCTAAATGAGTCTTATTTTATTTGTAATAAATGGCATCGGATTTCAGATATATGTAGAGGTGAGTGATTAGAGAAGGTCCCACCTGCAGCTTGCAGTATGAGATGGAGTCGGATATTTGGCGGGGTCGGACATCTGATTCTGCCCACATTATTGTTTTGAGTCATTTGATCCTTCCCCATAACCCTAACCAACCTATCTGGCCACACCCATCGAATGTCCAACGCCGCCTAAAATCCAACCACTGCAAGCTGCAGGTGGGGGTACTTGAGTGATTAGGAACCATAGTGGCCATACTTGAGGTTATATAATGTAATAGCTAGAAGACATTTTGTATCAACACTGTGCTCAAAGCACAAGTTGGTATTTATAGAGAACACTCAGCAAGCAGTTCATCAGGAACACCTGTGCAACCTGATTTAATTCCCACTCATGTTTGGGTGAGGGGAAAATGATTGGGAACAGCATGTTAGGACAAAACATTATTTCGAGTCATCCGTCAACAAAGCACCGTGGTCACCAACTCATACTGTTGCTTGTGATGATGAAAGCAACCCAGCAGCTCACCGCCCGCCCAATCTCCTCTGACAATCGTCGGCAGTCCAACATTACTGTGGGGTCTCTGATGCCGGGCGGTTGCTAATTTAGCCTTTAGCTCCATGGCACTGTAAATCACAACACTCAAGAAGACAAATGTCAGAACACATGTTGGCAGACTGTGTCTTTGAGCAGAAGATTCCTTTAATTGGGTGTGCAGGGACTGGGCCCAATCCCCAACAACCTCTTCTTCTTCCTCATTCCTCACTCTCCCTCTCTCTTTCCCTCTCCCTCAACATACTAACAAAAGGCAGGGAGATGAAAAAGACAGTGACAACCCATTCCTACTTTGTGCCATTATAGAACAGACACACTAGGGGTAAAGAGGTACGATGCTGAACATCAAGGAGAGCTTTATATAACTCGCTTTTTATTCGCCTTGTTTCATGTTTATTTTACTTCTTCAAGCTATCATATCTGATTGACACTGCTCCCTGTCATAACAACCATTACTCATCGAACCAGCGTATGGAATACAGTGATAGCTTCTGGATATATTTGTCTGAGTTTAGGAAAATGTGTAAAGAATCAAAAATGCTCTCCAAAGTATGTTCAGTGTCATCTCATCATCAGTGTTATGATTTCGCCCTTCCCCTTCCTCTGTTCATGCACACTCTGAACTTCAGCAGAGGGAATACAGATCATAAAGAATAGATATTCAAAGGCTTTAACACAAAAAGACTTTCCTCAAAGCCTGCATCTCTCTGGATCTGTGGGGCAAGGGAGGGTGAAATGTCCACACAGACGAATCACAAGGCTCAAGTCAAAAGAAGACATTTTTAGTCAGTTAAAATATATTGGTCACAATTATGATATCATAAGGTTCAGAGGAGCAAATGTTTAGTTCATCACTTGCCATCATGTCTGAAAGTGTGTGCAAATCTAAAGTTTGCTATTTTGACAGCGGTGAAGTTCAAATGCTGAAACCTTTGGATTATGGTTGTCTTCACTCTGGGGGAAAAACCTGCACAACAAGAGTATGTTGCATTTCCCTCATTAGTATTAAACTGAAAAGGACCTTGAAAGGCAGCCATGTTGAGAGACAGAAAAACAGGAAAACCCTCAGACCATGCGTATGTTTTAAACTGCATCCTACAGGACCCAAGGTTACTTATTATTCTATGTTAATAAAGTTTTACACCTTAAAATATAAGCTAACTAAAATTATCAGTACAGACAGTGTTTGAGGCACAGTTTAATTGTCGTGGTCACATTACAGGATGCAAAGCTGAAAAGGGGCTGCTGCAGATGAAAGGAAATCAAAAAGCCATATTGATTAAATGGAGACGTAAGCCCCAACAATCTCAGGCCATTACTACTAAACAGCAACTTTAACTACAGCAACATAGTCATCAGGAATCGGTCAATGGTAATTGTAAAATCTCCTCCACATTTGGATATTCAGGTTTTTCTACAAAAGGTAGTCATATCTGAAACACAATGCCAAACAAAATTAAATGATAGGGTTAAAAGATTTTAACATTTTTACAGCAAATGCTAAAAATAAATAATGATAACAAAAATGATAAGATTGATTTTAATTATTAAACTATTTTTCGGTTAAACAGTTTTGATACACCTACTGTCTTGCTGATGCCTGTTTATAATACAATACACAAATATAGATTTAGATGTTTAAAAGTGTCATTGCAATATATACAATGACATGATTCCTTTGTCTGGATTTGATCATAATTTTATTCATAATTTTTAGCAATATTGTTATTGATAGGTATAAAGCGGGACCTTTTGAAATATATACTTAGTCGTCGCAATGGAAAAACTATACTGTGTTATAATTTCTTGGTTTACTTGAATTTATCTGATGCATGTCTGTGTTACCAAACTCTGTTGAACAAATCAAGTTATCCATGCCCATGAAAATATGAAGCAATCATCTGTAACGTGTCTATAGCTCTGGAAAGCTCTCGTACATTAAGGCAGAGCATGGCAAGTTTATTTGTATAGCACATTTCATGTACACAACAAATCAAAGTGCTTTACATCAGAAGAAAAGAAAGCACTAAAAAGTAAAATGATAAGATTATGATTTAAGTGCTGGTCTATGAGCTGCAAAGCACAACTATAGGACACAGCAGGGTATGTTTAGGCCAGCAAAATCCACAACATAGAATTTTTTTTTAGCACATACAATTTTTGTCAGTCAATGATGAAGCTGTCCTGTGAGCAATGTAGACTCTTTTTTTCTTTTGATTTAAAATCTTAAAATCTTTGTAAAATGCTTCACCACATGACATATTCATTATGTGTTCTCCACATTATTTATTCTGGAAGTCAATACCAGCAATGTTTACAATTAGTGATGCAAGGATCCTTTATTTAGTTATCTAATTTTAAAACTATAAATAAAAAAAAAAGACAAAGACAAAGAGATACTGACTGGGTCATACTGTCCATTTCTTTTCCTAAATTCATTGTTACAGCTATTGTATTTTACTGGGAGATATTGATTAAGATGTTGCACAGACATGATTATATTAGGTTATTAAAGGCAGGGTAGGGGATCCTGGAAAAAACAGTTTGAGCAAGCTACATTTTAAAAAATACACCTGCCCAAAACCACGCCTCCAGAGTACAGGAACGTGTGCGCCGATTATTTACAAGCAGGTTGGCGATAACAGCCGAGTGGATAGCTTGTTTGCTTGCTTGTAAACAGCTGAGGAACCACGTTTCTAAAAGTGAAAATAGACCCTTTTCGTAATATATCCATACGTCACTTGCGCGTGCTCCCAACTGCCATTGAAGGTCAGAAAGCTTTGAAGGCCCATTGGAATAGAATAGAGACTGGTCTTTACGGGGTTAATCACAATGATGTCGGACTCTTTTTGTATTTTTGATGCCTTAATGGACGAGGGAAGAACTCTCCTAGATGGGGAATTAATTTTTACTGGTCTCTCATGAACCGCGATCGGCCTGGATTTGTACAGTCAGAGCTCGTGTTTATCTGCGGTAGGCAATGTAGTGGTACCGTCCGGGTCACGGTTCTGAAGTACTAAAAAGGAAAAGGAGAAGAAAAGAAAAGAAAAAAATTTAAACGCCCATCAGACTGCTCGTGGGGAACTTTCAGCGGGCGACTGCGGACATTTCCCTCTTTCTTTTTTTTTTTTTCCAAGGGTGGGGGAGGTGAGTAGACGGAGAAACAAATGGCTTTTGAGTTTGATGGACATATCATCATTCAATCAATAAGCATGGGCCGTTCCAAAGCGATTGGATGGGTTTTTTTCAGTCGTCCGTTCCACAGGTGACTACATTTTTTTTATTTTTGTGTCAGACCATTTAATTAATTGGCTGCAGTTGGGGTGTGAAGAAGATTTTAATCACTATAGTAAAAAAAGGTCCTGGAAAGCATCATCCACCCTGCCTTTAACTACAATGTTGTCTCTGAATATGCAACAGGCTCACGCTGCTGACCAGAAACGTCAGCAGAAAGTTTCACATTCTACTTTTTCACAATAGCCTAAATTGTCTATATTGAGTCGCAGCCTGTAGCACTGCAGAAAGTCTTATTTCCTGCAATCATCAGACATGTGATGCACATCATCTCTGTTTGTTTAGGCGAGACCCTGCAGAGCAGTGCGGAGCGATGGGCCATGAGCTGCACAGCACCACTCTAATGAGCAGAGCTGGACACAGACAAAGAGAGTCTGGACTTTGTTCAGCATCTCTGCCCATTATCTGGCTTCGGTCCAGTACACAGAAATTAATTCTTGTTCCTTTCATTAACCATGTTTTCATGTGTATTACTCTGTCTACAAAGGCTGCATAAACTTTAATTAATTTGCCTTAAATAAATATGACATTTTCTGTGTAGAACCCTTGTAATCTTGAGTGAGTGCTGATTTGTTTTAATAAATGAATTTTAAAATGGACCACTATATACAGTAGTCACCCATAACAGAGCTTGTTGTCTTGATAAATCATAGGCTTGTGGTTCTTATCCACTCCATTAATCAGAGACTGAGAAATTAACAATTGGAAGAAAAAAAATTGAAAACCCTATTTGCAGTCATATGCAACTCAGTACAGTCAGTTTGACAAAAAACATGCACACACAATGATGGACTATATCAAAACCATTAAATCATTACAGACCAGCCATTAGAGACAAACTATCACCCATCTAAACATGTCCACAGTGATGGAATATATCCACGAACAGGCTTCGTGAATGCATTACATTGTCCGTGTTCTCTTAAAAACTTGTTTATCTTTAAGTGTGACCAAACTTAGTTTCTGAAAGAGTGCTGGCTGCCAAACAACAGTCTAAAATTCACCGGGACTAAAATAGACACTATAAAGAAAATTACATAGAGAAAACAGTCAAAGCTCTTGTTTCCCCCAAGGTTTTCTAAAGCCCGAATTGTTGACAGTAATGTTTGTCTTCAGCAACAAAACAAGTCTCTTCTCTTTTTTCCTAAGTGGGTTTTTTCCCCCCAACCAGACCCCATAGTGAGCAGCAGGCACCTTTTATTGATCAACACAAAGTCCCAAATAAATGAGTGCAGAATGAGAGCTATGCTCCAGGGAGTTCAGGGGAGCTGGAGCTCCATAGGTTCCCATCAATTTTAATCACTTCACTAATGAAGAGGCTCCTCTCTGTTGGATGTCCATAACTCACTGTGCCAGAGCTACCTCCACTACCTCAATCAAATCATTCCACACAGCCCGCTTCTCATCACAACTCTAATGACCTTTTCAAAAATAAACAATGCCTGCATTAACATAGCTGAAAAATTGTTAAACATGAATAGAAAAGTTAAATGTTTTGCTGAAAGAATACACACCATGCAGAATGTGTTGTAATCAAGTTCATTTCAATGTGTTCCCAGACACAAAGCATTTTTGTTGGGAATTCACAATTGGTAAATTAGATCTTAAAAAATATAAAATGGGACTTTGATTAGTTACAGTCTTAGTCAGATTGCCAGTAACAATAACTAAACTGATACTGTACTGTAGTTATCTAGTGTCTAGCTGTTAGTTATGAGGGAAAAAAAATATTATTTGATTTTTATCAAACACATTTTCAATAAATTCTTTTGATTTTTTTTTTTTTTATAAGGGGCTTGAACAGCTCATTGAATTTTGGTTTGCATTTCTATTCAATTGAATTTATGTTTGCAGATTTTCCTTTCATATGTTAAAAACAGTATCTTACTGACAACCTCTTATACTCTACTTCCACTTGTAAAACTAACATTCTATATAATCTTGTTTATATTCTGATCTTTTTTTCTCCAAGGTGTCAATAAATAAATACAACTTCAAGCTCATAGATATAACTTGAAAGGTGAGGCATCCTGTCGAGAAGCTCTTCATGGTGTGATGATGTGTAATCTCTTCCTCTCATCCTTTTTGACCCTCTAAGTATTTTAGAAGTTATTGAAACTCCAGAACTCGGCAAACTAGTGTTTCATGCACACACACACACATGTGCAATCATATTTTACTTCTCGTGACGTCCAGAATCTTTCTCCAGCATCTGCTCCGCTCACTGTAGGTAAGGGAAAAAATCCATCACCTTCCCCCTGGGTTTGCATAAGCCTCTCAAAGAGGTGAGTCACTGCCATTGGGCTATTTGTTGCCACGTTCTGGGATTTGCCCTGTCTTTTCAAATTTGATACCAGACCTCTCTGTTGTAAGCATCTTGGCAATGTCTCTGGTTTGAACCGGGATGATGAAACAAGATTCATTAAGTATTAAAATCAAAAGGTGTCTTTTTGTTTTCCTGTAATAAATGTCATTTGCTGTATAAGCATTCAGAGGCTACTTAGTAGCTAAACTCTGTGTGGCATGCCTTTAATAAAATGCAGCAGAGAGACATACAACATAAATGAAAGTCATCAAATACCATTTGATTCAATTCTACTGTGGCTCGATAGTAATGTGTACACTATTATGTGGAGACATTTGCTCTTCTCTGAAAACACACAGTTTAACCAGAGTACTCTCTGGGTGATCTCTCAACTGGAACACATTAAATTCACTGTGATTAACAGCTTGCTCAGAGTGCCTATGGTGAACATTGATGTTTGATCTCTCATTTGTGATGTAGCACATGGGGCACTCTTTGTGTGTTGTTGTTGTAGCCTGTGGGCACAGTGCGCTGTGTACAGGGGCAGTGGGCCAACTGGACAGAGACGTTGCTCTTGTCTCTGCAGCTGGCCCGACCTGCTCTTACATCCACATTAAGACTGGATGTGGCCAGCTCCAGTGCTGCACTTCCAGCGTCAGACAGGGAATTCTCCAGACACATTGTTGCATTAGAGAGCTGAATGCCGCCGTAGGTTCTAATACTGAATCTACAATCAAATAATAAATGAAAATTCAGCTCCGTAGTTGTAAATCTTTTGCATTTGGCAGACAGAGGATGAAATATTTCTCTGTGCTGAACTAAAATTAAAGAGTAAGATAATGACTACAACCTGATGAATGAGTTTGTGTGGCAGGTATGTCTATGTTAAGATGCATCGGTTATTATCGATCAGACTAAACAACCTGATGGAACTGACTGAAAGTCACCTTGATACAATTCTGGCTATCAATCATTTGGAGTGCACTCTTAGTCATGGCTGGCAGTGCCATTAGCATCACCGTGGCATTGTTTGGTGAAGACGACAGGGCTGTTCCGCTGTGATTAACACAAGGAAGAATCATATCCTCCTGTCCCACTGCAGCATCTATTGTTTCCCATTTAGCTCACTAATCTCCCCCCTGGATGCTTCATCTCTGCATTACGCCTATCCCAAAATGTCTCACATGTCACTGTAAAAGTATCTGTGTGTGAGAAACAGTATGCGTGCATCTGCGTTTGTATGTTTAAGCCCCCGAATTTTAAAGCACTTGTACCACAAAGAGGAAATCTACCATGGATAATTCATTGAGAAAAAGGTGAGGAGAAGCCAGCAGATTGTTTTAGGTTTTTATTCTCCTGCAAACAGACCTCTTAAGCCTTTATTGTTTTGTGAACAGCCTTGAATGTTCAAAAAGGACTTACATTAACTGAATTACAGCTCAGATAAACTTCCATGAATTTGTGTTTCATCTGGAAACAATAACAGTATCAGACCTGGGCCTCTGCACATGTATCGTTTAGCCACAACATTAAAACCACCTGCCTGATAAAGGATTCTCCTAACCTTAACAAAACAACTCCATACAGTACCACTGAGATTTGGCCAGGCAATCAGTGTTTTCCTTTATTCATCTTTGTATACTTCTAACTATTTTGTTTCACTTTTGACTTTTTGATAAATTAATCTGGTTTCATTAGGGTTTTGTTTGTTTATTTTCTTTAAATGTTTTAACTTGGCTATGTTCATCCTAATTTTGATTAATAATTTCTGGTTTACACGTGAAAGATGCTTCGTAAATAAAGCTGAGATGAATTGAGTACTGAGTATTGTGGGGTAGTTCCTCTATGGATTGTACTGGTTACAGGAGACAATGTTTTCCAGTCAAAAGTTGTATTTTAATTAAGATGATAATGTTTCAGACTGTTGAAACTGTTGTATCCCCAGCAATACATAATCAAGAAGTATATTAGACCAGTAATGACACAGGAACAGCCCATCGAGCATTAAACTAAACAATGTGCTCTAATCATGGTCATTATTTTTATACCACCATCCGATTGTTAGCTGTCTTGCTGCCAATGTTCAGAAGAGAAGTACAGAGAAGCAGCGCTCTGAACACCTGGTCTGGGAGCAAAGGAGCAGAACACATTTGCCCCCTGGTTTCACATGGACTGCGTTCAGAGGCGATCTATGGGCCTCCTAAAGATTCTGTGTGGTTGGGAGACATATGGCTTAGGCAAGTGTTATGTAACCCTCAACCCTCACCATCTGCCTGAAGGCCCAGGTGTGCAGAGTCTGCCAGACTCTGACTGAATCCAACACCACTGGAGCTCTGTCATTCATGGGTTTTTAATCTCACCACCATCCCCTACAAGAGATACAAATAAGCTGTATTAATAGGGAAAGCCTTTCCCAATTTGTCTGAGCAGAGGACGGAGAGGCTGTAGAGGCTTCCATCGTATATATGTGGGAGGGAAGGTATAAGGGGATGGCCGTGCCTAGTGATTGTTGACAGGAGGGCCCAAAGCACTGAGCAAGCTGGGAGTTATTGGAAAATAAATCATAAATCATCTCACCTCTGTGACAAGGGAAGGCCCTTGCAGAGCGCATCTCCAGTGTGGCCGATCTGACTTCATGTGATCGCCTACTACAGTAATGCTCATGCTAATACTGCTCTAACGAGTACAGTATGCGTGCACTACATCAAAGATGGATCATTAAGAAGAAGGATCATGACACATATGAGGAAAGAAAACTTGTGTCCCACTAGCAGGAATAAGTATGACCTCTCTGTGAACACCGCTAAGAGTTCATCCCACAAACCCTCTCTGGTCCCACGAGGAATCTAGACTCATTTTCACCCAGAGGTGATTTAGCCTACAGCTCAGATCCTCAGAATATTGGGGAGGAAATTGAGAGTAAGACTTGAAACATTGTGGGTGGCTTCAAATTCAAAGCGGTGAGCGAGAGAGCAAATGCTGCAAAACCAACAAATGTGTTTGTCTTTACAAATACGCCGCAGCCAGTCAGGTGGCCAAGCCATTAGTAAATATTGAGTGGAGGGGTGTCCCAGTAGCGTGGTCTGCAGATTTTTCTGTTGAGAGCAGAGTACAAAGATGAGCCCCCATGAGGATTCAGGGAGAGATGGCTGGTGTTTGATCACCCATCAGGTGTCAGCAATGTTTCGGCTGTTAAAAACACAGGAGAGGCTGCGGCTCTTGTTTGTGCCAAGCACATCTCTTCAAAGAGCCTCAGAGGCTCTGTAGCTCCTCATTTAAATGGGAAAGTTTCTTTCAGCTGATAGCAAGCGCTGGTGGATCTCCTGTTGACACAGGACATTTTTTCCCAGTGAAAACACATCACTGTTGTTTTTCTGCCTCATAGTGAGAAGGTGATTAATGACCGATTCTGTGATTCTATCAAAGAAACTACGCTGTTCTGCAAATCCTCCCTAATTAATAGACATTGTTTCACATGTAGGAGAAACAGCATTTTACATGGATGCTGAGATCAGAGGAAAGACTGACATTTTGTTATTTAACATTTTTTAAATGCTGAAAGCAAGCCTCAATCATTTCTATCAAGATATCAACGTTGTGTTTTCCTTTTGAGTTTCCTTTCTTTAAACCACAAACTCTGTAAATAACAGATGTAAGCTTGCTTTCAACACATACTTGATCAATTTTAATTGCCTCAGCTCTCACCCAACAGAAAAGTTCAAAGTATAAGAAAAGAAAAAAAAATAAGAATGAAGCGTATTCCCGCGTACTATGATATGGTAAATGTTAGCGCCTGCTGCATCGCACTCCATATCACTTTGCTCCATATGAAAAATAGTTTGCTATTTTGGAACCCCCTGGCAGCCATAGTGGATCACCATAGACCCAGAGCTCATTTATCTTTTGTCAGAGATGAAGCCAAACTAACGCCATCTCCTGAAGCTGCTAAAGAATGAGGAGGGACATAGGGAGGGTAAAAATAAACCCGGAGCGCAGGTAGCTACACAAAGAAGTCATTCTACAAGTAATGGGTGGCTTCTGAAAGTGGAACTCTGTAAGGAGCTGTCTCTCCGCTTGGAAATGATACTGTTTAGCGTTCAAGTTTTCTCAGTTACCTTTTCTGGCATTTGTGAGACTGCATACGTAATGAGAATCTCTAGATGCAATGCAGATGTAAGTAATGTGGCCAATTAAATGATGACTTTATTAAGTTCCATTTAAAAACTCCTGCAAATATGATGTACAGTTTGGAGCTGCTATATGTGTCATATTGAAGTGCTGCTGCAGGGCACCTTACAGTCCAATTAATCATCCAAAAGAAAATACACTTCTGGTGTTTAACACTGATGTATAACACCATTATCACTTTATGAATTAAATCACTTGAATTTCTGGTTAGATAAAAGAAACACCCTGGAAAAGTGAATGATTATAAGTTTGTACCGTAAAGAGACGTAATGTTCCTTATAGATTGATACTAATTATAAAATGTTATTTTAAATAATTTTATACATTTAAAAGTTTGTTTAATCCTACAAATAAAAGACCACCATACCAACAAACAGAATCAAAATACTTTGGAAAACAAAAAGAGTCTGGAATCCGGAACCTAGAAATGCATAAAACTATCAAATGTAAAAAGCTTCACACAGAGGGTAATTAAAAAGTAAAGACTAGGAAACTTTATGAAAAAAATGCATTTATGAAATTGTTTAGTTTGTTCTTAATTTAACATTATCATTATTCCTCCCCCACCACCACCACCCTTATCCCTGGTCGTTCATCTCTTCTCTGTGGCTGATCAAGTAAATCATCATTGTCTGACACATGAACACACACATGAAAACTTTTGACATGCACCGAGCAATATGGCATTCTCCCATATTTTGCTTGGACTCATTCTTGATTTTAGGTGTTTACACAAAACTTTGATAGCAGGAAAATATCTACGTTGCTATGAATGAGCCTGTTAAATGAATATAAATCCTTAACACCTGTGGGGCCTCAGAAACCTCTATAAGCACACTATACAGTATGTTGCTGCTATGCAACAACAAATTTCTTCGTCAGCTATAAAATGAATTATAGTGCTTCAGGTAATGATAATACCAACGGCAAAAAGCCATAACTTGCACAGGCTATATTGATAGAGCACATCATCCCTTTTCTTATATGATGCTAAAATAGGTATTTTATTGATGGGTCATAAGTGGGCTGAGCATGTTGTTTACTGCTGTATTTTCTTTATTGTGTATAACTGCCAAGATAATTTCAGTCCTCCAGTCCCGCAGCTTATCCCAGATGACCCTCACCAGCCACACTTTTAAAAGGTGAATAAGATGTACCTCCTTCTCCTTGCAATTTCAAAAGATAGACAGCACAAAATGCATTTACTGAAAGCCTGATACACATATGTTTTACACCATGTCATGTATCATTGTCACATTTTGCAGGACATGGTTGAGACCACATATTGGGTCATTGGGTCTGACTGACAAAAAGAAAGTCAGACTTCTGATTTCTAACAATTCCACTCCATCCAAAACGGAAGCCTGTGAACCCATTAATCAGGTTTCATTTGAATAGGACATTTTAACACTAAATTATACATTTCAGTGATGCTGAAAGAAAGTTAATCTTCTAGAGGATAATGAAGACAAGTCTTCAAGTTCTATTTTGTATTGTGATGCTAAATAAAGGATGAATATGATGAGCAAAATTACAAATGCTATATATCTGATAATAATGCAGCACTTCAGTTAAATCTAAGCAATATTTATGATTTGAATTCAGAATATTTCCACATGCGTATTTGTGTTTTTAACAGCTTTGATAAACCCAATTCATAGCTAAAAATGGTATTTAATTTATCATTATCTACTGCGTAACAAACATTCACAGACCTCAGAAAAGTATGCTTTGCATCCTTTTCAGCTCTTTACATGACTGAACACATCTGTGGCATAACAAACTGGTGCTGTAGCGTAGGATCTCTTTCTGACAAGGAAATGAAAGATCAGTCTGAGTTGCCCTGGAATGAGTCATCTGTGGGTCCTGATGCTGAGCTGCTTTGCAGGCGGTGTGAGGGGTATATCTCTCAGCATGGCGCGGGCTGATAGTGTGGTGGGTTGGTGTGATACACTGCCTGGTTGCTGTTACAGATGAATGAGCCCGATGTGTCTGACCCTTCATCTGCCTCCATTCCCCGTTTGCGTCCATGTCCCTCAAAGACATTCCGTCATAAAGACAGAAAAAGCACACCCATAATCAACATGTAGTCAGTGGCCTTGTCATTGGGGAGAATACACCGTAGCTAAAAAAGGCCCAGTGGTGATTGCCTCTCCATGCCTGATGTGGTCTGATGATGGCTCATTCTTGGCTCAGAGATGAGAACCTGATGAACTGTCAGGAGCCAAACAGCCTTAAATGAGAATTCAACAGATAAAACCTGCATATTGGGAACATGATAGTCACAGTGGGACTCTTGGGCAGGTTCTTCAAGGTGGTAACAAGGTGTCATGACTTTCCTGTGTCCGCCTTAAGCATATAATAAAATGCCACATGAAACCAACAATGTAACCAGATAGCAACCTCCTCTCTTAAATACGACTGGTAATATTTCCATTGCAGAGTCGTGTTAATTATAAAACTGCTGAAACAGACTGTATGCATTGTTTCATGTTGCACAGCAATTATCAAAAGTTCTATTCTTTTTCACAGCTAAAGATTTCATCACATCTGCAGGACTTGGAAGCTCTTTGACTTTGATCTCAAAATGTCGTTTTAATCAATTTCCCAAAAAGACGTCCTCATTGTTGCAGCCCTCTGCCGGGCAGCACAAGGAGACATATGCTAAGTTTATCTTCAGCAAATAGATCAGCAGTGCTTTAATATTTTTTGCCCTATAATGGTCTTTTTCCCATTGCAGTGGGCCCATTTGGCATTTTTATGCTGCTGGGCATGACTTCTTAATAGAATCGAAATTCCAATTTGAGTCTCTCGCTTAGCAGTCTTAATTTGAAGGCAGGCTGTCCGCAGCCTTGGAAAACGGAAGACAGTAATTTGAGTAGACCCCCCTCCCCCCAGCATTGCTGCATAAAGCATAATTTCTGGTCAAGTTTTTTTTTTTTTTTCGTTTCTTTGAAGGCTACAGATACGATGGTAGTATTTTCCCTGTTTTCACTTTATTCACTTAGATTATGCCGTATTGCCTTTTGATATTCAACTGATCTCTGGGCAAGTTCATCTGTTTGCTTGCCTACCTCCTTCTGAGTGGTCAAGGTACAGGGTCAGCAACAGAAAGACGGGGCCAGGGTTGGTGGAGATTCACACATTAGCCCAAGGACACTTCAAAAGGATGGATGTGTGCTGTCATGAGGACCTGAACTCAGACCTTCTGGATGAAGGACAGTCTGGATTACAAAAATCTTACTTTATTGTTCGTAATTTACTGAACCCATCTACAAAACAGTCCATGAAAGATGTATCGTGGTCAGAGCAACAAGCTTGGGACTACTTGATAAGCTTAAAAAAGTCACAGACTTGTCTAGAGTGATAAAAAAAAAAAAGGAAAGTTTTTGGACAATATTAGGTCATGTCAGGCTTCAAATTGGTTGTTTTCTTATATGTGACTGCTTAACTGCAGAAAGAATGTAGAAAGAAGGTATCCCGATTTTGAAGAGGATCTAGGTGGCTACTACACATTCTTGTATGAAACTGTTTTGATAAAGGGGACTAAAGGAGGACCTCATAACAAGTGTGTAAAAATTGCATTTCATTTCCAGTCATGATGATGACTTACCAAAGAAAGTCATGCTTCAGTGTTTTTCATGGTATTATATTTAAACAGAATTAACTGAGTCAATATAGAATTAGGATTGCACCATGAGTGATGAATCTGAAAAGCAGCAGTTCACTGTGTGCAATGAGGATGGATAAATAGGGGGAGAGGAGAGAGATGAAGAGAGAGATAGCTGCCCAGTCTGCTGGCACTCAGACCCAGCTGGGTTATAGGGAGGCAGTGGCTGCCTAATGAGCCTCTCTTACCCTGGAGAGCTCACCCCACTCCTCCCCCCTTGGGCCCCTAATATAAGGATAAAGGACTGCACACACTCCATCACCATCACATGTGTTGCTTTTCCATGCACTGCAGGGGGCCGATGAAAACACACTCTTTGTAAAACAGTTACATGCTCGCCAGTTAGCAGCACGCTTGTAATGTCTTAATCGATAGGGGTAACAAAAAAATGCATTTTCTAATTAGCACTTTGTTGTTTTAATCGTCAGCTTTCAACAGAGCTGCATTCCTGGGGTATATTTGGAGATCTATTTAGAAGAAAAGCATCATGGTATTGTTACAAATGACCACCAACAGCACATTGAAAAGGTGGGTGCTGCTTTGTGTTTAACAATGCTATGAACACATTTTCCCTTGCAGTTTTAGAATTCATTGCTTGTCCATAAAGTTTGTATAAACCCCATTTAATGGCCTTTCCTGTGTAAGGTCAAAACCATAGTTTAACCTGTGCAGAGGAACACTCCCCAGACAGCTGTAAATTCCAATAAAAGGTTCATGCCAAAGTGAGCATGAGCAAGTGATTCTGTTAAGGAGGGTGGTGAGCAGAAATCCAGCAGGCCCTCTTTCCATTACCGCTGCTCCCTGGTGCCTAATGGTCAAGGCCTGTTTTCCACAGAGTAAATGTTTACCCCCTCAATAAGAAAAGAAGAAACTGACCACAAACAGGAATACAGAGGCCAGCATGGGCAGGGAAATAATGAGCTACTATCAGCCTCCCTGCTTTCCAGCCTCGGACACAGCCAATGCTCATTAGAGTCTGGGAGATGTGCAGGCAAGTTGAATGCACTCAGTCAAGTGGTTCTCCTCTCTTCCACAGAGAAACCTGCCTTCATACTGTATTCAAAACGAGAGCAAAAGAATCAACAGTGAAAATATTTGAACAATCTATTCAAACACCTTGTGGATTGTACCGAAGGCAGGCGGCCAGAGAGCAGTTGTTGAGAATGGGCAATGAAGAGATGGCGAAGACTCGAAGGCAGTTCAGTCAATTTTTTTGTCATGGGCTGCCAAAATGGCTTTGATTTACTGAGGGACTTATTGATAATTAATTGTATCATCTGTTTCCTCCTCCACACAAGCCAAGAAAAACGAACCCCAACTCTTCATCAGAGGCCTGGGCACAATTCATACCATCAGAGAGGATTGGACTGAAGCTGGCTGTGCGAGCTGTCAGCAGATGGTGGCTAAAACTAAACACCTTTCACTTCCAGCCCCAAAGAGAATACAATCTCATGAGTCCAGAACTTTGCCAAGACACTGTATGGTGAAAACAATTAATAGTGTTCTTATGAGTGCACCACTCTGTACACTGCTCATTTGATAATATGTTAGATGGGGGTCTCTTCTGTCCTGCTCCTTCCATTAAACTGCAGCGGCTGAGACTGCAAACAGTCTTTCTGATTTTCACATTCCTTAACTCAGCCAGTAAAATTGTCATTACTGATTTAACCTATCATCTGGCTTTAATGTTTCCTGTCTGTTCCACACAAATAGAGATCCCCCACACATCTAAAGACTGGGCACTGTCTAGAGTAAGCCACAGAACATGCCCGTATATGGAACATACTTTTAGCTCAATAATTCATAATCTTAGAGGGATGCTGAATAATTGAAGTGAACTTGGAGGCCTTTCAGCTCAGCAGAGCTTTGCATGTAGCTGATGGATCTGTGGGATTCAATGCACATTACAGGGGGAGACGGGAAATATAGTGCTAAGCTGTGTTTCTGTTTTCACTGCACATTCATTGATCAATTATTCAGCCAGGCCCTCTGACTGTGACCCACAGTTCTGAGAAAAGGCCCGAATCTTCTCAGCTTAAGACGGATCTGTGACAGAATTTCTCTTATTGTGCTTCATTTCATGCTCCAGCCAGCAAGCACTCGTAGTGTGTATAAAAAAAAAAAAGCCACTCAAACTCTCAGAGAGGCTCCCATGTTGTTCTGCTGCGGTGGCCACAGCTTCAAATATTACAGTAACTGTCTTTCATCTTCCTAAATGAGTCAAAGCGAAAGGGTTTCTTATGAAATGAGCAGTGTTGCCACTTCAGGCATTCCTCTTCCTTTCCTTGTTCTCTGCTTGTCTGGGAAAAGAGGTGAAAAAAGGATGCAGTGGGGGTTGCTTTTTTATGAAGCTGGGGGGGGGTGTCCTCCCAATTGAAAGTGGCTTTATCACAGAGGCCTTCTCATGAGTGCTGGATCTTTTAATCAAAGAGATTATTTCACAGTGAAACCAGCCTTGCAGCCAACAAGGCTGGGAGTGTCTAATTAACACAAAAGAAAAACACTGCTTGTGCAAAGTCCCTCAGAAATCTGAGCTAGCCTTATATTATCTAAGACTGATGTTTTTCTACAGACTGATGACGTTGGCCACTTTGGCTGTTTTTCCATGTTCAGTGCAACTCGGTTTCAAGGCACACATGTACTATTACACTTAAGCTGGAAGTTATTGTAAATCAGTGAAGAACACAGATTCAGCAGTGGAAGAAATACAGTAGTGGTTGATATCTGTTTTCAGCCTTATTGTCTGTGATTGATGACCAGTTGTTCAGTCTCAGATCAGGATTTTCTGCTGCGACACACAAGCTGCAGAGTGGTTATCTGCTCTGCAGAACTAACAAGTTAGCATGAAAGTTCGATAGAGTGAATTCACCTCTAAAACATGTCAAAACAATAAAGGCAAATATAATACAATACTTCTTTTTGTGTTCAGTCAGAATTTTGTTTATCTATTAGTGCTCTGATACAGTATGTCCCACTTTATCTTTAGTTAGTATTTGCATTATGTCTATCATGTCTATCATGCAGTGAGAATGTCACTCTATCTCTTCTGCATTCTGTTTAGTGTTAACTTTTGTTTCTTTTGGTCTCTGAAATTGTAGTTTATTCTTTTTTTCCTTTGCATGTCTTGTTTTCTGATTGCAACATTGCCACCTGTTCTGTTTCTCATTTACTCACCTGCATCCACTCGCCTAATCACTTCTCCCAGCATTGCTGCTCTTCGGCTTTCCTTGTTTTCCTTCATATTCCTGTCATTTCTTCCATGTCAGCCAGTCTTGATTTTCTGCCTCAGCTCATTTCAGTATTTTGTTTTGTCTGTTTTTGGACTTCCTGCTTTGGCAGCATCTTTGGTTTTGTTTTGGTTATATAACTTTTAATTATTCCTTCATCTGGCTACCTCCCACATTTGTCTCCCCTTTAACCACGGTTTGTGACAGAAAAATTGCTGAAACCCAAACAACTGCTTTTTCAACAAAAAACTAAAAGCTAATTGTTATCAAAATGATAGTTACTCCCATTTTCCATGTGACTGTTATTGAGAGGATAAGAAGCATGAAAAATGGAAGCAGATGCTATCTTCCATTCAAAAAAAAAAAACATGGAATAGACTTAAAATCCTTTTTGGTGAGTCTTTATTTGAATAATAAGGTACTTTGGTCATTTTTTTAAAACCTTATAATAAAATTTAACCTGACAAATTCATAGACTTTAAGTAAGATTTGAAACAAATTTCACATAAAATGATCTACATAGTACAATGTGGACCACAAAATAGGGATCCAGTATTCCCATTTCTCAGATTTATCTTTAAAAAAAAAACAGCGAGAGCCAGTGAACAAACCCATATTGTTTGTTATGCAGAATCAGCCCTCTGGGACTAAGTCTGCATTGTTCAAAGCTCAAATAAAGTAAGTGTACCTATTGAGGCCAAAAGACATCCTCACTGAATCAGAATAGCCTGATATAAAACCGTTTAGAGGTCAAGCTGAGCTTTGTCTGCTATGATTTATGATCCGCATGCTCACCTACAGCTGTAGGGGAGAATACATGTCATATAACATTGCTTTGTTAGAAAAACACAGTTTGATACCGTTTTGATAGATGGATTTGAAGTTACCCGGGCTTTCTGACATGAGCTGAGTGTGTTTTAGACAGAGGTGTTTAATCTTCATCCTGACTGGTAGGCTCCTCACGTCCCCTGAGCTCCTTGTTTTCCTGTATTGATTAAAATCTGCCCTCTCCACCTTCCTGGTGTAAGAACTCCTTCAAAGAAGGCTCAGAGGGATTATTCACTGAGAAAAACTTAGCCCAGTCTTTGTTCTGCCGGTTGCTGTTCCTTGTTCAAAGAGGCAACTCAATGGGCCAATATTGGTAAGAAAAAAAACTTAGTTATGAAGAGACATGTTGTATAAAGCCTCCTTTTTAACTCATACATTTACATATTGCATATCAGGTATTTTATCATAATGCAGGATTGCAGTGTTCATGGAGAGAAAGCAAGGGGTTAACTTTGTACAAAGTGGACATCTTTTGTTATTAGAGTTTGACCCTTGAAGCTGCAGACAGCACAGAGCCAGTGATGAGGGGATTGAAACAATGGATTAGTTCGGAAATGAGCCTGGCCCTATCTTTAAAAGGGGACTGACTGAGGACTGGGTAGCTTATGTCTTATCTTTTTTCACTGTTGCCAGAGCTAAGCATATAATTTGCGCACACACACTCACAGGTCTATGTCTGTGGGTATGTTCTACAAAGGTATGATGGCAACAACCACTTAATTCGTGATTAGGGCTTTATTCAAAGCCGTGTTTATTCTCCCAGGAATTCATTAGATCCAGAAGCTGCCTCATTTTTTTTTCTTCCGTTCTTGCGACTCATTCCCCCAGTGAGGTGATTTAATGCTCGTCTCTGGGTGATAAAAAACTGAAGAGCATGACCACAAATACACAGAATACATTAGCTCTTTTTTTTTCGTACAAACACAATGAAGGTTATTCTATCATGCAAATTATCCAGTGCACCAGTACTTTCCTCTTGCGTCTCATTCCACAGACGTCAAATTATTTTCGGTTTAGTGCCAGGTGACTTACCTGTAGTGTTTTAATGTTGGCATTGGAAAAAAAAAAATTATGCTGTTGTTGTGACAGCTAAAACTATTTGAAAAACATTCTGTGCTGTGAACTTTTCTCTGACTATTAATAACACATGAAATAAAGAAAGTTAACCTTCCAAACTAAAGAAAAATACAGATTCTACAGTCATCAGGTGTAATCCAACCTACTATTGCCATTTAAGAGTAATTAATTTTATCCTGCAAAATTGTAAATACCTAAAGATTTATATATCATGGAAGATAATGCTGAAGAAAGTCTTTCATAATTATTTCAAAGGGAGGCAGTTTCATAACTTAATTTCTAACATCTGTGTAGCTGTACTGTACGATTTTTGTTTTCGTGTTTAATAGTTACATGAAAATAATCTTTGGATTTTTTTTTTTATATTTGAAATACATTAACTTGTGAACCATTTCTTTAAAAAAAAAAAAAAGTTTTGCACAGTTACAACTGACCAGTTTATTCTGAATTTGTGCAACAATCCAAAACCATGTTCAAAAATACTGTTTGTGGAAATGAAAAATGAAGACTTCTAAACTGTGAATCTTTCATAAAAGCGAACCTTATTATTATATCAGTCTTTTCACAATCTAGTCCCCACCCCATCACAAATACTGTATACTGTACTGTTTCTGATCAGAAACCAGCAGATTCATTCAAAGTCATTCAAAAGAACCATGCAGAGACAAATGGCAAAAAACTAAAAGCAGCAGTGCTGTAAACCTGCAGCTGCATGTCTGTTAGGAATTTATCTCAGAAAACAAATACCCTGGCTTAATCTGTCCACAACAGAGATTAAATCTACTCATGCTGGTTGTTTTTTGTAAGTTTGCCCTGCTGTGGTTTGCATTAAAGCAAGGAACTGTAGCATTTACATCACTGGTGCTTCTTAAATCAATAATACACTTTTAGCAGCTGACAAAAATCTTCACTTTTAATCCTTTTAATGTTATGTTATGTTATGTTATGTTATGTTATGTTATGTTATGTTATGTTATGTTATGTTATGCTATTTTTTCAGGATAATCATGCTCTGGTGGACATCAACCTTTCTTTGTTTTTAAATTCATACAGAAATTGTGACATTTATCTAACATTAAACACTGAACAGGTTACAGTTCACAGATATTTGGGAATCTGACTTAATAATGTATTGTCTTTCTGTCATCACATCAACATGTTGCAATCAAAGACCAAAGCTGAGATGTTTTTTTGTTGATGTTTTTTATGTGTATATATATATATATATATATATATATATATATATATACAGAAATCACTCCTCACTCACATTTGCGGCCAAACACATGATTGTTAAAAGGACAATCCTCCCCTTATATGGTGACGCAACAAGCTAGCAAGGGAACCCTTAAAAAACTGAACACAATCTACCACTCTGCTATTCGAAGTGCTTCAGAAATCGTCATTGTCTGCTTTGGTTAATTGGCCTTCATGACATACCTGTAGTGATTTTCTATTGGTTTACTCTCATCTGTAAAACACTCCTAGGTTTTTCACCTCCATATCTATGTCAGCTTCTGCACAGAGTATCAGTGGCCAAATACAAGACACGGTCGTCCCATCAAATCATGCTACGGTACACATCCCCAAATCCAAGTTTTGCTTTGGACAAACATCTTTGTCTTCTGCTGGGTCAAATGACGCAATCTAAAGGAGATTTTTAATAAATATTGTAAATATTTTGTCACAGCTTAACTCCACTTAAATGTTTAAATGTTTGACTGAAATGCACTGTATGTGTTTTGCTTCTTTTTTGTCATTGTTGTCGTTTTTTGTTTTTTGTTTTTTGCTTTTTGCTTTTTGTTTTTTATCCCCCTACCCCATTGTGTCCAACAAGGGCTTTCTGGCACTTGCCAGGCCGACATTGTAAATAAGAATTTTGATCTTAAAGGGATGTAACACCTACAGAATTATGTGCATTTATTTTCTACTCACCCTCATGCTGAGCAAGACTCAGGCACTTTTTTGATATCTCAGATGCAGCCAGAGATCCGGGGGGGGGGGTTCGTTATCCGCCAACACTCATATAATGGGGTTCACCAGTGCCTGAAACAAAAAGGTCCATAAAAGTCCACAAAAACTTGGCAATATTCCTCCATACTGCTCGTCCAATGTAATCCAAGTGTCCTGAATGGGTAGCGTCCAGAATTTTCTCGAAACAACATCATTTAGTCGCTATATTTTTATAGACTAAACAGTAGAACATCAGACTTATTTGCACGAACATGTGAGTTCACGACACTACGGAAGCTGTGGCGTTCAGCGCCTACTCTGCCGATAATGCAAGTGTAGACGAAGAAATTTGCTGATTACATTGTGCTAAAGCCAGGATCAAACTACACGACTTTTTCCGTCGTTCACGATGGTCATATGTCACATTAACAGAAATTGTGTCATAAAATCGTACGGTGTCGTGTTACTCGCGAGTGGTCACACTACAAGGATTGCACCAGACAGACAACCGTCTGATCGTCGCGTGGTGTCGCAAAAGACAACACGAAACGGGAGGCGGGACAAGCAGCTGTCAATCAGTCACTTGGTTTGGAGTCTCTGAATTGACTGTTTGGGTCACTTATGAAATGGAAAGTGGACGGAGACATCAGTTCCCTCCATTATTGTGACCAACATGACCTGTTTGTGTGTATTCTGCCTGTTCCAGTTGTTCTGTGGAGCCTGTTTCCATGGTAACGCTGCTGTTCCAGTTGTTCTGTGGAGCGGGTTTTCATTTGTAACTAAACAGGATTACATCCACGATGCGCACAGAAAGACTCGCTGCTCATCTTTGAAAAAGAGCTTTGAAAGAGAGAAACTGGGCTCTGATCAGCGCCGTTGCTTCCACCAGGTGCATCACGCACCGCACGCAGGACGCCCAGAGACAAGCGAAGCCAAAACCATCAGTCTGACCACAGCCTGCTGCTACCAGATCAAAGTCCAGCCGACCCAGTGACGCTACTTTTAAAAAACTGCCATAAAGTGAAATAAAGTGTGTTGTTCTATACGAACGCATACGGGTGCGTCCTCACGTCATTCACTGAACTCCATCAGTTCAGAGCGCACGCTGGTAACCACGGCAACCACATGAAATCACACACGCATGATAAACTGAGAGCTGCGCAGCAGCAGCATCGCTGTGTCTATATTCTGCACTCAGTAGGTGTGTTCAGATGGTTAATTAGCTTTGATGATCACGCGTAATGTGGATAGTTACGGGTGAGTGCACGAGTACGCGCATGGGTGTCATATTTGCGATTTTTCTGTGACTTTGTCATTGATCTATTTGAGAGCGTCACATTCGTGCACGTTTACCTGCTGTAAACTACTGTTGACTATTACTATTACTAACACATATATTGTGTGGTTATGTTTCGAGTTAATAAAGTAATGTTTTATTCAAGAGAGATACACCCTTTTGAATGTTTGTGGAGGTTTAACACTGTTGAAATAAATTTGACACACCCAGTCATGCTTTTCTTTTCTTTTTTCTGGAGTAAACTGATGCCACAGCTCCATAAATCTCTCCACCTCTCCACCGGAGAGCGGCTGCGTCTCTCCTCCTTTCCTCCACTGTTGTTTGTTTACCGGCGCACCTGAGCGTCTCTCTGGTAG
The DNA here is from genome assembly GCA_023101725.1 of Atherinomorus stipes. Classification (NCBI taxonomy): domain Eukaryota; kingdom Metazoa; phylum Chordata; class Actinopteri; order Atheriniformes; family Atherinidae; genus Atherinomorus; species Atherinomorus stipes. The sequence continues at coordinate 860,190 of JALJCO010009935.1, read as the reverse complement.
AGGCGAAAGGCGCACTGTCCCCCTATTGGTCAATATAAAGGGACATGTCGTGGGACGTGTCACACTACACGGACAAAACCAAAAAATTCTGACACGCCAGTCTTTCTGCGTCGTGGTCGTGGAGCGTCGCAGACGCCAAATCGCCAATCGCTGATTGTGTCACATTACACGGAGCGAAGACACGACGTCCTGCGACCCGACAACGCAGAATCGTGCACGACAGTGAGCGACTGTCTGCGACGCCTCCGTCGGGCCAAAATCGGGCTAAATTCATGTAATTTGGACCAGGCTTAAGAGCGACCGAGCTGCGGAGAAAAACACAAGAGGGGTTGGCTATTGATTTAAAAGAAAGAAAGACAGAGAGATTGCGAGATCTCGTCTGCCTCGGCTTCCGTAGTGTCGTGAACTCACATGAACGTGCAAATAGGAAGTGCGGTGTTCTACTGTTTAGGCTATAAAAATATACTAAATGATGTTGTTTCGAGTAAATTATGGATGCTACCCACTCCGGACACTTGGATTCCATTGGACGAGCAGTATGGAGGAATACTGCCAAGTTTTGGTGGACTTACACAGATTTTTTTTGTTTTGAGTGCCGGTGAACTCAATTATATGAATGTCAGTGAATAACGGAAAAAAAAAAAAAAAAAACAGATCTCCAGCTGCATTTGATATATTATAAAAGTGCTTCAGAGTCTTGCTCAGCATGAGGGTGAGTAGAAAATGAAAGCACATCATTTTGTGGGTGTTGTATCCCTTTAATGTCTTTGCCTTGTGAAATAAAGGTTAAATAAACAAATAAAATATTTATGGAGTTTGCTGTTATTCAGTCAAAACCATTTTACCTTCTACCACTGAAATATTCTCTGGACTGCTGACTGCAACACAAGCTCGAAGCCGTTGAAATGTAAAGAATTTTCATTAAATTCTCCACCCTTTTTACCCCAAATATAATTTTGCTATTTGCAGCCAAAAACTTTTATTCTAACTTTGTAAGTTTGTCAGACTTGTTCACATCAAACTTGACTAGACGATTGCTTAGTCATCTATGCACATGTATGGGTTTGTAACAGGAAAGTTCACCTGTTTAATTTGTTAATCTTGCTGAAGATGTTTTTGCATTTGAGCAGGCAACATGATTTGTCTTAGTACCTTTTAGAAATCAAATAGACTGATTTTTGCAATATAAGTTTTGCTGTTAACTACCACTTTTTAAAATTACATTAGGGAATAATCTTGAAAAAGTCTTGGTATCTTCTTGCAGACTTCTTTGTTTTACAGGTATCATTTGAATTTTCAGGGTACTGGGCAGCTACTGTACTTCAAGGCCTGATGACTACTGGCCATCGGGTACCATACTGGCCATATTGTGTTAGGCAATTCCTTAAGCTAATGATGGTAATAAATAAGTTTGACACTGACAAGCAAATTGAGCTCTGACAGCCTGCAGTTGTAGTGTGAAAGATTTTCTCTCAGGACAGTCTTTCAACTGTATAAAAACAACAAACTAACTTTTATGATTAAAATGGGTCATATTACATTAATGTTTTTCATTATAAACTTTTTCCTACCTTAGACTAGGGTGCGCAGCTTCTGTAAACCATTGTTCAGCTGAAGGCGATGTGGGGAGATTTTGGATAATAATGATATCAAATGTGAGGCAGAGGTTTTACAGGGTTTCTTTTACTCAAAAGGAAAAAAATAATAATATGCACTTTTGATATTGTGACACCATCACTGAGAAAACCCCATTTTGAATGAATTTTGCACCTGAAAACACTGGAGCCTGTTGTGTGTCCTGTGATGGCTGTGTTTCCAGTCAGCATGGGCAGAGCTGCAGTGCACCATCTGTAGCTGCCAAGGGGACAACTGTTGCTCATTAAATTAGCCAGTTCCATCATCCTGATGCATCAGAGGAAGACCCGGGATCTCAGTGACCTTTCTCTCCCACACAACCAAGCCCTTTCCTTCACTAATATAGATGCAAACTCAAGTAGGTCAAACACCAGGTATAAATCTTCCTTGGCAAGCGGCTGTGGCGTTTGCCAGGTATGCACTGCAGGCTGGCGTAACGGACTGAGTGGAGGTGTGGCTCAAGCATGAAGTGTGCACGCTGTTGCTGCTGCCAGCAAGCTGGGACCAGCTTGCCGCTGGCCGAAGGGTTTGCCTCCTACAAGGGGGACCATTTGGCTGCAACAATGTGCTTATGAAAACAGATTATTTGTTATCAGAATCAAGCTGACTGGGCATTTATAAGAACAGGTGGGGATATAGTTTATGTCCTGGAAAGTTCAAATCCATAAGTGTCAGGCCGCTAAGTTTTATCTAATTAATGGGTACATTATTCATCTGTGCACTGTCAACAAGGTCAAGGTTAAGATTCAGTTGCTTTTTATGGACAGCCCTTGAAATGAGAAAATGATTTACTGGCATGGCCATAAAGTTTTTTTACAGCAGTCTAATTTAACACCAGAGCAACTAATTTTGACCTTTCAGGCTTTACTGCAGACATGAGGTCCTGCCTTCACTGGGTTCTAATATAACAAAGAGTCCATAAAATAAGTGCAATGGACAGAGCTGCAACAAAGAACTTAACTGCTCAGAAGTGGTTACTGGTGTGATAAAAACTAAAAAAATATTCAGCACACACTGCTGTTTTAAAAGAAAAAAAATGTGTGATGGCTAAACCAAAATGAAAATTAAAAAAAGAAACATCCAAAAATGTTTGTCAGCTTTTTCCCTGGTACAGGATAAGCTGCAGTCAGACTACTGAAAGCAAAGACAAAACACAAATAAAAGGAAAAAAAAAAAGAAAAAGTAAAATGGCAAAATAGTAAATGGTATTTCTTTTGCATACTGTGTGGACTGTGAATTGGTACAATAATCTAATAATAATCTAATCTGATACATTTGCTAACACCACCTACAGATGTTTAGTTTGTCTCCAGGAAATAGGATTTATTCCCAGATAAAATGCTTCTATAGTCACAAGTGAATACTTATGATTACATAGTACCACCTTGAATTGGTACTTTAACATGACACCATAGCAAAACATGAAAAAAACAACATTTTTCAGATTCATTCATTTTTTAATTCATTTCAACTTTGTCCTGTCCAGCAAAATGAAGGTGTGCTTGCTGTGCTGAACAAATGTGATTTGCCAAATGGGGGGATTTTATGGATATAAAGAAAGTTAAGCTTTGTTGATGTAAAGCTCTGCTTTATATAAAGTATTGTTCCTTATTTGTTAATTTGTTAATTGTAGATTTCTATATTGATGCAGGACCGGACATGGGTAACAAAAGGAGAGTGTATAGAAGAGAAAGGGAGAGAGTGATGGGAAGAAAATGAAGATAAAGATGCAAAAAGATAGAACAACAACAACTACAACAACAACTATAACTCATCAGAAAACATCCTTTCACCTCCTGTAATAAAAAAAAGCAGGGAATCATCAGGAGCACCTAAAGGGAGACAAACTGGAAAAAAACAAAACAACTCCAAGACCATCAACAAGTATGTGATCACATAACTGTAGCACCTGATAAACATGCAGGAAAACTGAGTAAACATGTGTGTTAGTGGGTCAGAGTGTGTATGTGTAAGTGCAAATTATAAGGAATGAGTTGTGTTTATTGATGACTATACTGTAGTTATGCAAATGATACCTTGCCCCCTTCAAAGGATCAGAAGCAGACAAACAAGGCCCGGGCAACCAGCAGCCAGCATGGAGCACAGAGATCTGTTAACCAGGAGGCAAGGAGGAACATGCAAGAAAACCACCAATTCTGACAAAAACGCCAGCTGGTAATGTTATCGATGACCTCATTCAGTCCTGTAGATCAGCAGAAAATATCATCAACCGAAATATCTGTCTCAGTGCATCTTATCTTTTTAAATTACTCTTAAAATTAATTTACTTTTAGAGACTGAAAAACAGAGGAAAAAGAAATTAAACATACATGATGGCAAAATGGCAACTGAAGAAATTGCAAAGCATGAACAACTCAAAGGGACAAAGACATTTGAAGGGGTGGAAATTTTTCAAAGAAAAAACCCGTATGTGAATTTCTTCCCATCTCTGTTTAAAAATGAAAAGAAGCAACACTTCTTAACGTGCTACTGTCAACTGTAGCCTTGCATTTCATACCTTTTCAGAAAAATTCACACCTGTGCTTAGTTTACTCTCTTCTCTCTACTATTCCTTTTGATAGATGCAAAGGTTTGCAAGAGATGCAACAGGACTCTCACAGCTTCTTGGGGATCCTTCCTCTCTTTCAATAAATGTTGCAACTCTGTATATTGTGTCACTTAAGTTCACCACCTTACGAGTATAGTGGTATTTACTGTAAAAGCCACTGTTTATTTAATTACACTGCTGGCACATTGCAGTACAGACTCAGCTAAACATTTTCAGACCAGGATTCTTTCAACCCAAATTTGTAAGGTCAACCCAGTCTCACAGAAACACCTAAAATACTCATTAAATCGTAAACTTCGTATTTAGGCTGGTGAACGCAAACATTTTGTTTGAGTCGGTTTGACTTGACAATCATGTTTAAAGCGCCAAAACATTTTTCTGGTAAACTGAAGGTTAAATTGAAAAAAAGGATATCATTTTCAGTGGTTTTATGATCATCAGCATTAAAGGTATTCGCACCGATCCTGCATGTTGCACATCACAAACATCGGCCTCCCTCCAAAGTCCCACCCTCTCCTCCTGCCTGATCCCTGACACTCCCCTCCTCCCCTGATGCTTGCAGTGAGAAAGTGAAGGAAGACAGATTAGCACCAGGACCGAGACAAATCAATGGAGTCAGCGTCACCATCTGATGGTAAAAACTAACATTGATTCGCAGAAATCTTGCATGTTGCACATCACAAACTTCTGCGTCCCTTCAAACGGATGACTGAAATGGATCTCAGCAAAGCATTTGTTGGGCTGAATCCAATGACTGGTCAGATTTTGATCAGAAATATGATTATATAAAATATACTACAGAATTTTGATATGTTCCAACACCTGGTGAATTCTTCTTACATTTTATTGTGCTGCACGCCTCTTATAGGGAAATTTCAAAATTACAAAAGAAAAGTGTAAAATTGCAACAAAGATACTCTAAGTATAGTGTTTTTTTAAAGCTACTTTTGGCAACCCTTTGAAGATGTGCAGCAACAAATTAGTGAGCGGCTTGTTAAAAAAGGTTGAATATGGAATACGGACAGAACAGCGACATCACGTGTGTCTAGGTTGTAGTTGCAACGGCAGAAAAACAACTCCAGCCGCTGGGATGCCAGGCTCACTGCCGATACGCAAGTGACCAACAGCCTGCAGCATGTTTAACAAGTAACGCAGAGGAGTTTATAACTGACAGCTAACGTTAGCCATGTTAGCAAACAAGCTAGCTTACCGATCCAGCAGGAAAGTCGCCATTTCAGTGTTTTACTCCGTGGAAAACGTTTATGTGGGTCCATTTAGTGAAGTCTTCACCTAAATTTACTCCAGGTTTTGCTCTTCTCAGGTCACTCCTCCTCAGAAACAGATAACAATATCTCCAGGGCTCTGAAGCAGCTGCTTCACTGGTCGTCTCTACGGTTTTCCCCTGTACAAGCCTGACTATGACCAAAATATTGTTTCCACACAGAGATCGTATATGGCAACCCGCAATGGCGGCGTGTATTGGCTTATAGACGTAAATAAAATGCCATTATCGAACCCGTAAAAAATTATTTTATAATTATTTTTAGGCTAAATATAATTTTTCTGGGAAATGTTGTACTTTCATTCTGTACACCCCCAAACGACCTGTGGAGGTATTATTTTTGAAAAAATATAGCTTTTAATAAAAATGTTCCTTATTCAACCTTTAAGAAGGGTTGAAGGACAAACATTTACACGATTTTCTAATGTTTAGATCATGTTTGAACTTTTAAACCATCCATTTCTTCTCTTTGAGGGGACCTCTGAGAGGACCATGCATGGTGGCAGAGCAGTTTCACTGTCAATTTACAGTGTTGCATTGTGCCACATTAGCAGATGCACTGTTCTTACTGTTTGGCTGTAGTATATTTAAAGGGCTTTATAAATAAAGTTGAGTTATTTTGCCTGTTTATGCATGTATATCGCAATAATAATATTAATCACCATTGCTTTGATTAATGGAAAATGTCTATAAAAAGTGTTTGATATGACACATAATTTAGTAATCAAATAGTGAGTAATAGTAATAGTTTAAAATGAACACAAATGCAAATCACCTGTTGTCACTACTGTACAGTAGTGAGCTTAATTCCTGACATTCTCCTTTTCTAACAGCATTTCATACAGTACAAGCCATCTAAATCCTTGAGATGGACCACAAATGATGCCTTTACTTTATGTTCCTGTATTTTAAACTTGAAAGGTAATTTTTTCACTCATACCAAGGGAGCATTTTTTCTGTTAGTGTCTGGCCAGGAATTATGTACCAACATACAGTAGCAGACACTTTAACCAGATCTAAATTAATAAGCACCAAAAAACATTTAAAAAAAATTATTTATTTTGCTCTTTAGTTTCTGCATTGTCTTCAAAATGGAGCATTGACACAAATAAAGAATGTGTAGAGGAGTGTACCATAAGTTTCAAAGGTTGAGGAGAGTTAGCAGAGGTTGCAGTCCTTAGCCACTTTAAAAAATGGAGGCCTGTATTGAGTTTGTAGGCCCGCAGCTCTTGGCAAAGGTGATAAATCCACCTGTGAGAGAGCTTGTATCAGGCAGGCCCAGGCCACTGGCAGATAAATCGACTAGCCTGTGCCCTGACTGGGAGACGCACCCCTGTGGGCTTCCCTGCCGCTGAGAGTTATATTTCCAGCTCTGTCCCTCGTAGGCTGGAGCAGTGCTTCAGGATACGACCAAGCTAAATGAAACACTAATGCACCAAGTTTCCCATCAGAAATTTCCATAATTCATTTCCACACATTTCCTTGAGAGCACACTGTGGGATTTGAGGGAGGGGCTGGGAATCTAAATGTACCAGCTGTGTGAAAAGAGGTGTCTGATCAACAGCTAGTGGCTGGAGCCTTATGTGAATTTCTGAGAGCAAGCACGTGACCTTACAGGTGTATTCCCTATCTTTCTAACAGGATTTTTTTTTCATCATTGTGCAGAGGGTTAGTGCAGTCAAAATCTGCTTTGCCTCCTCCTTCGCCTTTTTTTTTAAGTTTAGAGCTTTTACAGTCGAGAAAATCTATTATTTTATGTTGCACATTTCAAAGAAATCCCCGTTCTCAGCCATTTCATTTTCATCAATAAATAAGCCAGATTCTGCTCTTTCATTCAAGTGCTTGAATCTATGTTGAATGATTTGAGAGGCTTAAAACTGCTTCAGCAGTTCTCTTTGTGCTCCTGGTTAAATGTTTCCCTTCAGTTTGTTTTTGTTGCTGTTAAACTACTTACTAAAACCATTTGTTCTCTGGAAAAATAATTCTCTCTTGGATTGCAGTGCAATGAAGCTATTACTTTTGATGTTGTTCTCTCAGAACAAAGGCTGCTTGTATCTGTTGATTTATTGAACCAAAGCCCGAGATGTCCAATAATACACTCTGCTCAAAAGTTCAGAAAAATATTTCATAAAAGGACATTTTTTTAAGCCCTGGATTCTTTTAAACTATATTTGTCTTTAACTCTTTGTTCAAGCTTTGTCAGTATGTTTTTCCGTCCAACATCAAGCAAGGAATTAGAATAAAATGACACCCTCTGGACTTCTTGCAGATTGCAAATAGATGATAAGATTTGTTTGTATCATGATGAGATTTGAGAAAACCGCAAAATCCTCCTTTTATAGTTGAGCCGTAATGAAGCATTGTTGGATGAGGAACAAATGGTTTGTACCATCAGTGTTTAGAACACAGAAATAGTCTGAACACCAGGTGCTGTACAACAATATTCCCTGCAGTGTGATGAATTGGTTGACTAAAGAGGGTATTCATCCAAAAGCACCACAGTCTGCAATATATGATTGCTAAACCTGACAAAGTCAAAGAGAAATGGCGTGCCCTTACAACTTGTGATACATCAACCTGATTTCCAAAGATTATACTGACATCAATTTCACACCAACATTATTCCACAAGTCCAAAATCATATTTTCCCTGTCAAATCTTAATACCCCTGATGACTGTCACAAAAAGGTTTAAAACCATAAAAAGAAAAAAAAAAATCATTGGTGCAGATGTGGATGATGTAGATGATGGGGTGTCAGTAAAAGCTTCTTGCTTCTTTTGTAACATTGTGCTGCTAAGATAAGTTTACTCTTGAGTTCCATTGTCTGGAAAACAATCCTGATAGCCGTTTTTCTTGGCTTGGTAAAGACCAAGAAAAAAAGACTAAACAATCCTCCAGGGTAGCTTTTGCCTGAGGTAAGACACAGGTGGATGGTGCCCAGAGCAGGGTCACAGTAAAGATTTATACTATGTACAAAGTAAAGAACAGAAGAAAAATGGCTGTTCATGTAGCGTCTCAGTGAAGCGAGTGAAACAGCTGTTCACGGAGTGAGGAAGTGGTCAGGTAAGACAGGCCTGGAAATAATAATCACAGGCCCATCTGCTGACCTGGGACTGCATGGCCCCCGGGCTCCCAGCACAGGCCCTCCGTATGGAGCACAGCACAGCCTTCGCCCCAGGAAACCTGGCCACGCCGCACGAGGCTGCTGACACTGCCACATGCTCTCCTTCTGTGGCCGGGCTAGCCTGTAAGTCTGTGTGCTCTCTCTACATGATACATTCAAGTTACTGTAAGGTGCCACTGCAGATACTATCTATAACCAACTGACTGCTATTAGTTGTAGTGCACCCCAGAGCTCTATTTATACTTATATGTACCACAGGGAGGATGTTTGAACTTAACGAACAAAAGATCCCAAACAAACTTGTGTTACAAGTGATGATAAATTGTTTTACCAAAAGTTCCATTTAAAGAAATGAGTTCATTAGATACGAGGACAAAGTTTCTGAGTAAAATGACCAACAACAGGGAATCAAAGCTCACTCTCGTTCCAACTGCCAAACTAGTTAATTCTGATCATTAATTTAGTGAGTAATAGCAGTATAAGATGGCATTTTAATGTAATGTTGGATTAAAACACATTTATCATATTAAAGAGCACATCAGTGATTTCCTGGTTGTGCATCCTTGATAGGCTCTACAGGAACAAATCAATATTGTGCTGTAATTGAGTGATGAGGAGGGTGAGAAGTGTAAGCAGCCTAATCATAATTAAAGAGTAGGCTGCTAAGTATGAGGGTGAACCAAGACTGTGAAAGATAAACAATGTCAGCAAGAGATACTGCACCACAAGTCAGGCAACTTTCCTGTAGTGTCTGAACTTACATCAGATACAAAATAATAAGGATCCCAGTGACAGTCATTTGCTGTGGGAATCCAGAAAATAACAATCTAAACAAAAAAAACATAAATTGTTAAGGATGCAACACTGACAAAACCTAAGCTGATTACTGCTGAGTATTTCTAATGGGAGAGGGCACAGAATCATAATAATTGTGTTGTGTTCATTTTTTAGTCATACGCACACAATCTTAACATCATTCTTAATCGTTTTTTACGTTCAGTTCATCATCTGAATTATGATTGAAATATCTTTCAAACCACTTACATAAAGCAGATAACTCTTTGGAGTTTCTCAATTAAAGCAAACCGATAAAAACAAGCTCCTTCTTAATCACTTTCACTATGCTTTTCTGTCTCTTTCACACACACATCACACACACATATTCTTTGCTTTATGACACGCCGTCAAAGCAGACAACACAAAAGCACCTTTAATGTACTGGAAGAAAAGTGGTAAACAGATTTGCATCACTACCCCACATTATCTGCTGACACCCTGAAATCATTTGTTTTATGCACAGTTGGCCTTGAAGTTTGCAAGCAGGTTGTCAGTGATGATAGAATTGAGGTAAATGGTGTAGACTGAGAAAACAACAACTTTGCTGAGGTCCCCACTTTGAGCTCGAAGGCAAACTGCTTAACGCAAAAAGGCAATTTTAATTGTATCGATTCAGCCATACAAATGTGGGATTCTCTTCAAAAGTGTGCACGTCAGCATAGTTTCTGTTTTCTAATGCAGCCGAAAGGAGCCCGTTCATTTTGTTAAAGCCCCTCAACTCAAGTAGACGGCACACAATCATGGGAGGGGGTTTTAGTTTTGCATGATCCAACACAATACACAAAAGTTTATGTGACAAGAAAAAGTGCAGATTGTTCAAAGCTCTGTTTGAATATGATCAGCTTTGCAAAAATGCAAACAGCAAGATAAATGGGAGTTTTAGCATTTGCAACTTTGTCATTCGTCAGGTGGGGAAAAGCAAAGTCGCCTTTTTTGCCCTTTTAACAAAAGCATTATTTTTTGTGGAGAAAATAAAATAGATGCAATGCTGCTTAATTGCCAGAAAAAATGGCAAAGCTAGAATAATTTTATAATATTATGGCTTCAATAATCTATTGTCCAAGTTCATAATGTTTCCTTTTTTGTTTCAGCTGTCAAACTGTTATTGCTGTTTGACTGTGTTAAACATAGCAATAATCTAAATCTGCTTCCAGTTGAGCCCATTTGACTCTTTGGCAGTTTACATAAAAATAAGACAAACAATCAACTGAAGTCATTACATATTAGAAATACTCTTTCAGTTTTGTTGTAGATATTAAAAGCTGAAAATAAATGGTGCATCATACCTTTTAGTGATTATACATTTGATTTGTTTTCATTTGCTTTCCTTTTGCTGTTGTTGTATAAAATCAATTTATAAAACTTAACTCAATAATATTGCTACTAATTTCCTGAAAGTTTCAATAACTCTCAACATATTTGCTTTATGCCAAGCTTTAGCCCTATGCACATTTATGATCTGACACAATGGATGTAGGCAGTAAAGTCTTTGTTTACACATCCGGCTAATCTAGCTCTACAAGGCTGCCGACACTGACATGCAGTAGATGACAGTCCCGGGAAGTTGCGAATGGTCACTTCCCAGGTAGATCTGGGCACACCGTGAGGGATTGGTTCAGTGTGGCTGTCATAAGACATTACCAGACGACACATACAGCACCGCAGACACCACAAGCCCATGAAGATGATCACATTTGATACACAGATGACATCCTATCCCTGCTGTGACAACACAGGCTCATTTTTCTGCTCTGACATCCGTTGCTGTGTGGGTGTTATTCAAGTCAAATCTATCATTTTAATGGAGAAGTAGTCAGACCTGAGGATTATTCAAGGGATAAATATATCATCGTCTGTTCATTCGGTATCGACCAAGTGTCAGTGTGCCCAGACTAACGCTTTCATGGCAAAAACTGTTAGATATCATAGAGCACATACTGTATAGACTCAGTAGGCCCCATGTCATAAAAACAACAAGCAAGCAAACTGTACTATCATTTGCATAGACTCAGATAATAGGCTCTTTAACATATTCACAGTAGGACAATAAACAGGCTAATTATGTTATCCTCAGTGAATACAAAGATAAAATAGACTCATCAATTAAGAAATCCTCAGGACTGCTCTTGTTTAGCACCATGAGTGTTACAAAGTGAATTGTCCAGCCTGATTTTAGCTTTTTGTAAATGTCTTTGGTTCAACCGATCTGATGAAACTCCAATTTGCTGGTAACCAGTGCACAGGGGCACAATGGAGTATTCCAGCATATTGCTTAAGCCATGGCCTCTGAAAGCGCACTAATTGCATCTGGGATTTGGTTATCCAATCCCACAGTGCATTGCAGCCTGCAAGGAGCAGGGGGGTGAATTAGAGGCTGGCGGGGTGAAGCTTCTGCTTGCTGAAGCCTTGACAGTGCTTTGTACTGAATGATTGTTCTCCAGACAGCTGACGGAGGTAGCGGCGCACGCAGCGTTGTTTGAAAGCCCAAAAGGATATGCGGCTGCATCATCAAAGTCCAGCAAGTCTTCCATGTGTCAGGAAGAGATTATGCTCTTCCAGAGAGGGCAACGCCTCTGATCACTCCATTCAATCAATGGGATTTGAATAAAGGAATAAAAGATCAGGCATTGTGTATCTGGGTGCTCTGCAACCACTGGATAGGATTAAGGCATGTTGGAGATGTAACAGTGACAGACGCCATCAATCACAAGTTCCCCACTCTAGTTAGCTAAAGTTGATATTAGCCCTAAATAGGACACATCTGTTTGTTGCTGCACACTCACAGACTTTAATTAATTCTCAAGTCATTTTATTTTTAGGCATGGGTTTTTATTTGTTGCTGCTCCTGTACATGTGCACAAAAATGTAAATTGCATCCTTCCTTTGCTCACAGTGAGGGGCTCACATACTCTGTGATACTGCAAATTAAGCACACTCGCACAAACATACACACACATACACAAACACACACACACACACACACCCCCATTCGCATGCACAGCAGAGCACACACAAACACAAACAATATGAAAGTCACTGTGCAAACAAACTTTGGTCTGGTGGTCTGTTTCAGCCTCATTTTCCTGGCTGAGCTCTCTATCATCGCCAAGCGTCTCCTCCACAGGCTGTCAGATAATAGCTTCCTTTCTCCACTTTTGAAGAGAGAATGAGACTATTCCCTGGGAACGCAGTTCAAGGGCAGGTCTGCGTAACCCAGAGAGACAGACATTTGCCATGACCTTGGCTTCAGATCCTGAAAATGGCCTAGCGTGCATTGTACCTACCCTGAACTGACCATGAGCCCCAACTCTCCCACATTAGGCTGACATTTGCTGATCTAGCTCAGGTAAATGCACCGTCCTTGGCATCTTAACCTCTATGTCTAACTTACCACTAATTGTTTGGACTGTCACTCTCTTGCATCAGAAAAACGTCTAGTTTCTTGACTTGCAGTGTAATACTAAATCTAAGAGTCCTCTCACTCTTTTACTTCTCTATTGTCTACCTCTTCTCTTTTCACCCATCATGTCCCACAGTGGGGTATAATTACTCAAATCCTTTGCCTGGCTATGCTCTCCTATTATTAGCCTGGCGTTTAAACCCTCTCCCTGGTCAGATGGTCAGTGCTTGAGGGCAATATGTCACACTACATGGGCACAAAAGGTAGCCAAACAATGCCTATTGAGGACCAGGTGCCATTGCAATAATACCATTTGGCTACTATTCACTATTGTGCTGCTCTGTGCTTGCTGATACTGTGCATTAATTGCTGGTGGTTTCAAACAACCATCTTAATTAGCACCCATAGTCAAGGTACAAGCAGTCAACTGTCCATAAGAGCTATTATAACAGCTGTCTGGATAGGCTAGTTGGCATCCTTGAATAACTCCCATAAAAACAAAATGACTAGCAGGAGAAAACATGACTGCACCCAACATAAAAGAACATGCAGTAGCAGTGTAACATCATTACGTTGGCTTTCCATCCATCATTATGCTGCATGAGAGAAACTGCCCCTTTTTTTCAGATATATTCTTGGTGATCAAGTCAGCCTCTTTAATGATGTTTTGGAGCTTAGTGCTCACTGAAAAGAATGAATTTGATTGATATTTTTGCCATTAAGTTGTTCTTTCATTCTTTTTTCTGCTCTGTTTTCAGTGCAGAATGACCAAAAGGATCAAAATCTCCTCATACTGTAAGAGGAGAATCGATTCCTTGTTTGGGCATAAAACAAAAAAATGAAAAAAATCTGCAAATAAACAAGTAGAAAGATTGTATGTTTTAGGGTCACAGTTAATGAACTTAGCTTGTTTTGTTTCAATTTACTGATATCTATTATTATTATTATTATTATTGGAATCAGCAATAAATAAATGTGTCAATTTGGAGTTTTATTTCAAAGACTCAATTTAAATTCTTTACTTTGCATCAGTTCTAGCTGGTAGCATTTAGTATGAGGATTACAGGAACCATGCATTTACAGAGCACTATAGGCTCTAAAAGTGGCGGTAAAGATGCTGATAAAGGGGATAAAAGGGCCTCTCTGGGTCCAGATTAGGCCTCCTGCAGAAGCAGCTTGCCTTCTGGATAAGAGCAGCAGACCTCAGTCCCTTTACTTACAGCCCGCTGAAGCAAGAGGTCGACACACACCTGAACCCTACCAAGCACTCTGTGGGCCACAGAGTCCGGCAGCACACAGGACAGCTGACATGCTTTGACCTCTCCTCTGCTATGGGCCCCTGGGACCCCCACCAATAAGCTCAGGGATCACTTACTGCCTCTCTGTAAGCACACTGTGGCCCGCCGGCACCTCAGTCAGCCAGGGTTGCTTAGTCAAAACACACACACACAACCACTCAGGTTTGTGCGCTCAATACCGTACACACAACAAAGTGACACACTCAGACAACATACAGGCATCAGACACTGCTCATGCGAACAAAGTCTATCACACACAGCCATGTAGTGCATCTCCCTCTGAGTCTCCCTCACTCTCTGTCACTTTGTCAGCATTAAACTGGTAAATACCTCCATCTTGTGGACAATATTTGTTTTATTTCCAGAGGAGAGCCACTATCATTGTTCATTCTGATATTGGCCAGAAATAGAACAAAACGACTGATTCTTTATTCTTCTAACACATTTTCTTTAACTTACTATAATTTTGCAGAAATGGGTAGCTGTGAATCATCGGGTTAATCCTAACAGCAATCACTGTCTTAGAATTAGCATGTAGGCCAATTGTTTTTGTTGTAAACATGTTGTGTTCATGTGTGAAATAATTTGTCACCATCTGCAGCCTCTCCAGGTCAAAGTGGCGACAGGGTGACTTTATCTTGAATGTCACTTTGTTTTTGGTTGGTTAGACAGTACCCTCTCTTGGATTGGCTTCGCGGATGAAGGCACAGGTGAGGCCCACTGAGGAGTAGCCCCCTCTCTCCATTGCATTTCCTCAACTAAAACAGCCCTACATTTTAATATGCAACATCTGTGCCGGGAGAGCCTTCCAAAATGGCTGCTCCTTGGAGGATGACGGTAGAGTCTGCTCAAACTTAGGGTTGGGGCATTTGGTACTGCGAGGTTCTGCACAGATGTTAGCATTCACAATGTCACCCTGTCCTTTGCTTCAGTACCCAGGGAGGTCTATTTTAAGGGAGAGTGGTGTGTTTTCTTCCTTAGTTTCATGAGATCACTTTATCTATAACTGTCAAAGTAATAACTACTGTACATAGGTTCGGACTGGGACTTACCTTACTGTCTCTTGATCAGTAAGATATAAAGGAGCCTTCTGCATGTTAATTCATCATTCGGTCTGTTCCTCACAGACAGGAGTACATTTGCAAAGATGGTTGAATCACAGAAGACACTGAATCATTTCCTTGTATGCATGTACAAGAACTTAGTCACACAGAGATGCGTTTGTGCAGTGCTCTCACAAAGAACTGAGAGTGTTTCCTGAACAAATATGCAATGATCTGAAGGCTCCTTGACAGTTAAGTCTCAAATAAGACTTTAGATAATCCTGCACAGAATCAGGGAGGGGAAGACAGGAGCAAAAGGAAAAACGGGAAACCAAAGAGAGAGGGGCATACAGGGCGACTAATGCATCACTTACACAAAGAAGATGTTCATATTTAATGCTCATCATTAAGGCAGGGTTTGAGCATGGAAGACGCTTCTGCTATTTTCCCACACCCCTTGAGCCAAGTCCTTGTGACAGCCCTCCACTGCATCCCGGCAAATTATCCGCATGAGCTACGGCGAACAAAAACAGCCCAGTGCGGGGGAAGTGAGGCCCAGCCTCAGCTCCACTCCTGTGATTGGGAGACACGTCACTTTGCATCAGCTCCAGCCCTCCAAACCCCATCATCTGCAAGTCAGGAGAACAGGACCTCTTCCATGGGGACAGGACAGTTCCACGGAGCAAGACAGATAAGAATAAAGGAGATATGGAATATTGGAGAAGAGAAGAGAAGAGAAGAGAAGAGAAGAGAAGAGAAGAGAAGAGAAGAGAAGAGAAGAGAAGAGAAGAGAAGAGAAGAGAAGAGAAGAGAAGAGAAGAGAAGAGAAGAGAAGAGAAGAGAAGAGAAGAGAAGAGAAGAGAAGAGAAGAGAAGAGAAGAGAAGAGAAGAGAAGAGAAGAGATGAGAAGAGACATGTTAGTATTTTCAAAGTGAAGTCAGAGTAAAAAGAATACATCATTAAGTAACCCTGAGCTTAAAACTTAAAATCTCATTTTCAGTGATTCTGTTTTATCACCTATAATACTAAGATTGCTACCCAGGATATGTGATGCACAGTGTTGTCAAACATCCTAGGGGATGGGTCTCATTTGTTTTGGCCCCTGGTGGCTGTCCTACGTTAGACAGAGGCAGGGCACTCTCTGCTGGACGATGCTACTCTTGCAGGACCTGTAATTTATTAAAAGGCTGACATTGTGGCTATACAGAGAAATGGTTGGATTTAGATGTTTCAGAAAGTACAGAATCCTGTGGCCTCTTTCTCAAGGAGATGTCCCGACGGCCAAGGAGACTTGAGAAAAATTGAGTTACACCAAAATAAACCTGTCTTCTAAGATGCATGTGCTCCAAGCCTAAATTGGCCTATTTAAAGGCATAAACCATAGACAGCCTTTGAATAATATTGACTTGTAAAGTATGTTGAGGTCAAGGACAGGATGCTAGACAATGCTAGTTAGCACATGAGTGATGGAAAAGTAAACATTTAGGGCTGGTGAAAAGTAAAAGGTAAAGCTTTTTTTTTTCTTTTTGATTTTTTTTTTTTTTTTTTAGAATGATTGAATTTTTGCAATAATGAGGAAAAGCTCAGAGGAAACACATAAATATTAAAAGTGCTTGATTGAAATTTGATGAATATTTCAATGCTAATATCCCATCTTTAAGAATGAACAGCATTTTATAACTAAAAATGATTGTTGCTGAAGTTTTTTGTTTTTTTTTCACAAAGTTATGCATCATAGAGAGATTTTTTTATCTGTGTTTGCTAGATCTTGGTGTATCAAAACGCATGAGCATTTGAGAAGAATTTGAGAATAAAGCTGAACACTACAAACCTCCTCTCTAGTGGTTATACATGATGTTGAGGTTTTTTGTTTTTTTTACCACCCACTGGTATGAGTTACAAGAGGGAAATTTATTATCTTTGAATAATGATGCAATGAAACTTTTATATCAAAATATAGGGAAACAAGTGAAACTATAAAGGAATCTCACAATATGGCAGATTCAGTACATTCATTAGGTATTTATACAAATTGTGATATCCTGAATCTTCCAAACATTTTGAAAACCTGACATGTGTCCAACGATCATTTAGTCTCTTTATTACTTAAAAAAAAATTACCAGTAGCAGTACAGTGGTTATTGTACATACACAGGCTACATGCAGGTTGTCTGTCTGAATACTGCTCTCTTGCTGTAAACCACTCTGTACAGCTGAGCACACTATCCATATTCATGTGATTTTTGCCGGGAGGCATTGGTGTCTACTAAAAATAGCATGGTGAGAGAAAGGGACTCTCACTGTGTATCCTAACATTCATGAGCCCAGTCCCAGTGATTGGTAGTAAACAAGTGTCTCTTTGCTGAGAAAATTCTGCATGTTATTGAGTAAACACTGGTAAATAATTGCTTTGGGCAAGAATAAAGACACATTTCAAGGTACAAACCGTAAATCAACAGTAATGCGTAGCTCATTTCCTTTTTATTGGTTTGCCTGCTTCTGTGGAATCTCCAGGTAGATGATGGAGTTGCTTGCAAAGGCTGTGCTGATACATGTTCAGTGGGTGTGCATTATAAGTGAGTGAGCTTTTTAGCTGTATGAAAGGGCCCCATAGATTTATCTTTTCCTGTAGTTGGTTTTATGTAGGTGAACTAGCAAGTCCAGCTGAGGGAGATTAAACACATACAAATATGTAAAAGAAATGTAAAGAAATCACACACATCACAGTGCCTTTTAGTTTCTTCAAAGACGTTGGTTTTGGTTCAGAATGAGTTAGGGAAGTATCACCAGCAGATGGCAGCAACTCTCAAGCTCCCTTTGAAGCAAAAACTCAAAAAATCGGCTCATAACGCAGTAATGTTGGTCTTTTCAAAGAAATGACCAAAAAACAATTAAAGCGCTGCCATTTATCTTACATCACCATAATTATCTGGTTATTTGCCAGAGTGTTTTTTTTCATACATTATAAATGAAAAATAACCCAATTAGATACATTTTAAAGCCATTAGGTAACTTTGTCTGCACAGTAGCCTATAAAGGAAAAGAATTGCTCATCCATAAGCACCTTTTATTATTTTAGCTCACTTTTTGATCATTTGAATTACTTAAATAAAACTAACACCGATCACGCAAAGTTACCTGAACTGAGTTGGCAAATGGAACACTTTTAAGCAAGAATATGGAAATTTGCCACTCTGTGCCATTTACTTTACATACAGACTTCCTTAGATGGAGAGGAAATGCTTAATAGTGAATGCAGGCCCCTACTAATGTGGCTAAGTTGCAGGTCATTTCCTTTTTGAAAAAGTAAGAGGCTGTGGTGCCTGAGGCTACACTTTGACTCCACAAAAAAGCGGACATGGAAACTGTCACAACGTGCTTGTGAGCCTGATAGAGGCTTTGTGGCTTTAGTTAGGCACTGTAGCACCAATCAGACAAAAGGAGGATCAGATTTTTAGAACTGCAATCTTTCATGCAAAAACCTTTACACGTTTGTATCATTTCTCCAACACTGGCAGTCAAGTTTAACAAACACATTTTCTTATGTGTAGCAAATTAATGCAATCAAATATAAATTGAATTTCCTCCACAATAAGCTAGCTAGGAGAGGTTTGGTCTACTGGTGGGTATCAGATAACATCTGATCATTATTTTAGCCAGTCAGAGCTGAGGATGATGCTCATGATGTCACCGTGACAGAGGCTGCAAATCTTATTCATTTATTGATTTAATGTTTTTTTGGACAAGTATGTTACATGAATGCATCATATGGTATTCCATAACCTGGGCAATGCACATCATGAAATGGGCTTTTAAAATACATGAAACACAATAAATATAAGTGATTTCATAGCAAACAGTCTTGCATATGTCATCTCATATTAGATACTCTAAGTTTCATTGGTTGTTCACCCCGTGCACATGCATGTCCATGAGCAGTCCATGGTTTCAGCATTCTCGCTTATACTCTTCAATCTCCGCTTCCTCTTGAAGCAGTCCATTGAACATCGGATTGGAAAACAAAGTTCCATTCATTTTTTTTGATGTGCTGAATCAATGTATTTTGCTAAAGTACTGAATAATATTTACTTAATGAAAGCGTAAAGCTAAAATAAATCATATAAGAAGCAAACACATGCAGCATAACTTAATGGAGAATACAAAAAGGGCAGTAGTTTAAACATTTTCATATGTGTAGGACTGATTATTCTTCAGAAGGTGCTTCATTGTGAGTACAGAATGAGCTCAGACAGGATCCATAATGACTCGGCTGCGGATGGTTAGAAGTTTCATACTGTATGCTGATCCTTGAAGAGGAAAGAACATTTACCCAAATGAGGACTTACACAAGCTATTTCCTGTTGGACACTCATGGTGAGAAATCCTATAAAGAAATAAAAGTTCACTCAGTCCTAATCAGCCTAATGCAAGTATTTATCAGTAAGATTTAATAGCTACCTCAAAATGGCATTTTCATCTTTCTAAAAACAGTTTCATTTATGTAGTGGTGTGAAAGAAATTACACAAAATTTCCAGTTTTAGTTACTTTAAAACTAGCAGATTAAATCAAATCTGCTTGTGATTAAAATTCTTTTTTGCAAGCTTGTTTTGTTTGTTTGTTTGTTTGTTTCGTTGAATTCTTTGTTTGTTTGATTTTTCTTTCCCCAAACATATCTGTGGTTGCTCCCACCCAAAAAACAAAGAACTACTGTATACAGAATATATAAGTATAAACTGCATATATATATATATATATATATATATATATATATATATATATATATATATATATATTGTATATATATGGTGGGTAGCCTACAGAAAGTATTCAGACCCCTTTGAACTTTGTTTCATTGCAGCATTTGCCAAAATCAAAAAGTTCATTTTGTTTCTCATTAATGTACACCCAGCACCCCATTTTGACAAAAAAAAAACCAAAAACAAAACAAACAACAAAAAAAAAAAACAGAAATGTAAAATTTTTGCAAATTTGAAAAATTTTTGCAAAAAAGAAAAACTGAAATATCACATGGTCATAAGTATTCAGACCCTTTGTTCAGTGCTGAGTAGAATCACCCTTTTCAGCTGGTACAGCCATGAGCCTTCTTGGGAATGATGCAACCAGTTTTTCACACCTGGATTTGAGGATCTTCTGCCATTCTTCCTTGCAGATCCTCTCCACTTCTGCCAGGTTGGATGGTGAATGTTGGTGCAGCCATTTTCACGTCTCTCCTGAGATGCTCAATGGGCTCTATGCACGACTCCACTACTTCCTGAACTTAAGGTAGCTCCTTCATTTTCTGTCTTTCATTACTGGATGAACTGGTTAATCCAGGTGTGTCTGGCCAGCTACTGAGGTCAAGCACACCTGGATTAATCAGTTCGTCCACTAATGAAAGACAGGAAACAAAGGAGCTACCTTAAGTTCAGGAAGTAGTGGAGCTGTGCATAGAGCCCATTGGGTTTAAGTCAGGGCTCTGGCTGGGCCAGTCAAGAATGGTCACAGAGTTGTTCCGAAGCAACTCCTTTGTTATTTTAGCTGCGTGCTCAGGGTCATTGTGTCATAGGGTGAACAACCAGGTGCTGCCAGAGACTGAACTCTGCCCACTAGCTTGGTTTTTAGCATGGTTTCTATGGTTTTCGTGTGGTTTTAATCTTGTTTTTTGTTTTTTTGTTTTTATTTCCAAGCTAGAGGGAGCTTTTAATGAAGTGATTGGCAGCACCTGGGGAGAAGGACTCCTCCCCTGGCTTAATTGGATGCAGGAGGACATTGAGTCCCCCCGGCTGGGGGGGGCTGATAGTTGACTTTATGGAACTTTCTCCCATCTCCCTACTGCATCTCTGGAGCTCAGCCACAGTGAAATTGATTATTCCTTACCGCTCTCACCAAGGCTCTTCTCTCACGATCGCCCAGTTTGGCTGGACAGCCGGGTCTAGGAAGAGATCTGGTCATCCTAAACTTCTTCCATTTACGGATTATGGAGGCCACCGTGCTCTTAGGAACCTTTAGTGCTGCAGAAATTCTTTTGTAACCTTGGCCTGATCTGTGCCTCACCACAATTCTGTCTCCTCCTTGGGCAGTTCCTTCAACCTCATGATTCTCATTTGCTCTGACATGCACTGCGAGGTCGTACATAACCAGTTATGTGCCCTTCTTAATCAAGTCCAATCGGTTTAATTAAACACAGCTGGACTCCAATGAAGGAGTAGAACTATCTCAAGGAGGATCAGAAGAAATGGACAGCCTTTGAGTTATATATGAGTGTCACTGCAAAGGGTCTGAATACCTATGACCATGTAATATTTCAATTTTTCTTTTTTAATAAATTTCCAAAAATGTCTACATTTCTGTTTTTATCTGTCAAGATGGGGTGCTGAGTGTACATTAATGAGAAGTAAAATGAACTTTTTTGATTGTAGCAATTGGCTGCAATGAAACAAAGAGTAAAAAGTTTTAAGGGGTCTGAATACTTTCCGTATCCACTGTAAATACAGTATATCTTTATATGTGACAGTGAGGGGTCCTGTCACTATGCCTCTGATAGATACTGCACCCTGGCCTACTTGGCCACAGGGATGCCCCTTTGGCTGAATGGTCAGCACGCATGACTCTAACCCGGGAGTCTGGGGATCAAATCCTGCCTGGGCCCTCTGTTGCGTACCTTGCCACACACAGATATAGATACACTGCCTGGCCAAAAAAAAAGTCGCCACCTGGATTTAACTAAGCAAATAGGTACGAGCCTCCTATTGGATAATTACTGCATGGGCGATTATCTTTCAGCTGGCAACAAGTTATTTAACCCCAACTGGTGCAATGAGTTGCTTCTCATTTCCTAAACAACCATGTGGAAAGACACATCCGTGGTCTTGGAAAAGATGTTAGTCTGTCTGAGAAGGGTCAAATCATTGGCATCAAGAGGTGAAAACATCTAAGGAGATGCAGAAACTACTAAAACTGGGTTCAGAACAGTCCAACGCATTCTGAAAAACTGGAAGGATAGTGGACCATCGTCTTCCAGGAAGAAATGTGGCCGGAAAGGCAGATGAAGTGATGCAGCATCATGCCTAGTGCTACTGTATGAGCCTGTGGGGGCAGTGTGATGATCTGGGGTTGCTGCAGTTGCTCAGGTCAAGGTTCAGCAACAGTATGAGCTCAGATAATGAGGTCAGCCGATACCTGAATATACTGAATGAGCAGGTTATTCCATCAATGGATGTTTCTTTCCTGATGGCACGGCCATATTCCAAGATGACCGTGCCAGAATTTATCGGGCTCAGATTGTGAAAGATGGTTCAGGGATCATCAGACATAATTTTCACACATGGATTGGCCCCCACAGAGTCCAGACCTGAACCCCATTGAGAATCTTTGGGATGTGCTGTGGTCAGACTCTACAATCATCATCAAGATCTTGGTGAGAAATTGATGCAACAGGATGCAAATAAATCTGGTGACATTGCAGAAGCTTCTGGAAACAGCGAATGCTGCCGCAATCAAAGCTAAAGGCTCCAACCAAATGTTACATGTTTGACCTTTTTTTTTGTTGGCGACTTTTTTTTTTGGCCGGGCAGTGTATATTAGGGTACAAAAAATCCATGGTTCGGTTCAATACTTAAGTATCATGGTTCGATACTTTTTCGATACAAACTAAAAACTTCCATGCCTTATTTTTAAGCCATGTGTCCTTGTGTCCACAACAGCTTACCATCAGGGTCATACTTAACATGAAAACCAAAGTAGTTCCAAGCACCAGATCTGAGTGCAATCAAATGGAGATCCACTGAGTTTTCAACACAGAGCTTATCGCCCGAAGACAAATTGAGAAAATAAATTAAAAATTCTGTATTGTTTGATATTCGATACATGGTGGTCACAGTTCAATACACACTTGTATTGAACGGTTAGATACAAATGCATGTACCTGTACGAATGCATGAACCTGTGGATCAACTGCAGAGATATATATACAATAAGGAAAAAAGTATTGAACACATCAACATTTTTGTCCGAAAATATATTTCCAGTAGGGCTATTGACATGAAATTTTCACTAGATGTCTGCAACAACCCAAGTAATGCACACATACAAAGAAATCCTAACAGTTATGTCCATAGATTAAGTTATGTGTAATGAAATGACAGGGAATAAGTATTGATACACTTACTGAAGTTTTTTTAATACTTAGTGAAAAAATCTTTGTTGGTGATTACAGCCTCATGAGGCCTCCTGTATGAAGAAACCAGCTGATTACATTGCTGAGATGTGATATTGGCCCATTCTTCCACATAAACTGCCTTCAAGTCGTCAAGGTTACAAGGGTCTTTTCTGTGAACTCAGATCTGCAGTTCTTTCTAAAAAAAACAACAAAAAAACAATTTCAATTGGATTGAAGTGGGGTGACTGGCTGAGCCATTTTAGCAGCTTTATTTTCTTTGTCTTAAACAAGTTGATTTTTCCTTTGGCTGTGTGCTTGGGATGGTTGTCTTGCTGAAAGATCCACCCTCTTTTCATCTTCAACAGCCTGGCAGATGGCAGCAGATTCTGGTCAAGAATGTCTTTCTACTTTTCTCCATTCATTCTTCCTTCAATGATACGAAGTCTGCCAGTACCACATGCTGAAAAACAGCCCCACACCATGATGTTCCCACATCCAAGCTTCACTGTTGCTATGGTGTTTCTGGGGTCAAGTGCGGTGCCATTTCTTCTCCAAACATGTTGTGCCTTATGACATCAGAAGAGTTCAGTTTTGGTCTCATCTGACCAGACTGTTTTCCAGAATGTCATGGGTTAGATGCTGTATTGCAAACTTCAAACGAGCATCAACATCCTTTTTCTTCAGAAATGGAGTCTTTCGTGGTGTGCGTGCATGAAGGCCATGGTGGTTGAGTGCATTACTTCTTGTTTTCTCTGAAACAACTGTACCTTCTGATTCCAGGTCTTTCTGAAGCTCTCCGTTAGTGGTCCTGGGTTGTTGGAGAACCCTTCTGATTATTGTTCTGACTCCTCTGTCTAAAATCTTGCGAGTAGCACCTGGCCGTGGACGGCTTATAAGGATTTTCTTTCCACTTCATGATGATGGCCCCAATGGTGCTCACTGGAACTTTCAGAAGTTTAGAAATGCACTTGGAACCAATGCCTTCAGTGTGTTTTGTAATAAGAAGGTTGCGTAGGTCTTTAGACAGCTCTTTGCCTTCACCCCTCATGGAATGCTTCTTGTCTGACACCTTGGTGATGAAAAACCTTTTTAAAGGCATCAATCAGGACTAAATCAGCTGATATTACTTTGCACTGATATGGGAGGGTATTCGTCTCTAAATACTGACGGACTCCAGCTGCTTTCTTGGCTTTCCAGACCTTTTTGCCCCTCCATTTCTTCATGTGTATCAATACTTATTCCCTGTGTCATTTCACTATATTACACATGACTTAATCAATGGACATAAATGTTAGGATTTCTTTGTATGTGTGTGTTACTTGGGTTGTTGCTGACATCTGGTGAAAATTTCATGTCATTAGCTCCACTAGAATGAGAAAAATGTTGATGTGTTCAATACTATTTTCCTCACCGTATACATAACTGTATATACAGTTGACCCAGAGGTTTTGATTTAAAAAGAGATCAGGTTGGGTTAGATTTACAATTTTAACATTATTTCACAAGATTTAGAATTCAAAGATTTTATCAGTATTTGGATTCCAGATTCCCTCTATTTACGGTAACATTTGACTTTATAGAGGAATTTTTTTGAAGTAATAATCCACCGTGTCTCAATGGGAAGAAAAAAGTTTCCCTCTCTTTAATCCTACCACTTGCTTTCAGCACTTATTTCAACTTTGACTCCAGAATTTAGAAAAACCTTGTTCAGTGGTCCATAAGCCCTTTCACCTTTAAGCCTGGGGAGACAGACCAGGTTTTGCATGTATAAACACAGAACACTCAAAAACACACACTCACCATCTTTCTGCATCAGAGCGTTGACATGTGTACCAACACACGCTGCCTCACATGGTGAGAAACATGTGCCCTGCTGATATCTGAGCTTTTTGGCCTTTGAAACTCTCGCCTTCAGCTCACCATTAAGCAAAGGATGGACACATGCAGTATTGTAGCTCTTATCAAACTAGAGGCAATAATTCACCAACTGAATCAATTAAAGTTTTTTATCAAAGAAACATATTAGTGATTCACAATGCCTCCAGCACATTAGGATAGCAGCGCTGCTAATCAAAGCCATGTTTTCTTCCATTGTGTGTGTGACAGTAGGGCAGAACAGCAAACCAAGCGTATAATTATTTATTACACTGGTGAGAGACTATCTGTTATGGAGGCTTTGTTGTACTGAATCAGTCTTCATTCACAGTGTTAGAGTGGCTGCTCCCTGTAGTCCTCATGGTGAGGACTCATACCACATAACATTAACCTCAAAGTGTAGTTACTGAATTTCCTTATTTCTAATATCAGCTCCTGTAGCTCCTAAATGAATTTAAAATGAATGCATTAGAGTATGTATATACATGTAGAAATGAAGTAAGAAAATAATTAGGGAAGCATAACTACAATAACTTGACCTTGAGAATTTGACCAACAAAAACAATCTTCTTACTGCTAAATTGGTCATATGTGGTATAATTCTAATTAAGTAAATTCACTCTGGAAAAGCATATAACACTGTCAGTAAAGCAGAGTTAAACATAGAGTGACGTTAGCTCCTTTTATGTGAACTCCACATGGAGTAAGTGGGGTAATAAACACTTCCTGTGGATTAGAAATCAACCATGAAGCTATGCAAAACACAACGATATTATTACAGGGAATAGGCTACACAGAAATTAAATGAAAAAAACAAAAAAAAACAAAAAAAAAAAGAAACACCAAGCTACCTAAACTAGAACTGAAATGTGCTGTGATGGTTAATTAGGTAACTCATGGAAAATTCATCAGCCCTCGATCTGGATAAGGACAACTGTCCTGATTGATTAATCCACCAAATAATTTAGACCCTAAAATAGTCTTAAGAATTTCCAAATTCTGAATTATCAAACAATGAAAAAAAAAAGGTAATGGCCCTGAAATGAATTATGACTCTGATCTATACTCTGATCTAAATTCACATTAGAAGTTGCAAGGCCTTTAGGTATACTTTTTATACATGTGTTGAAGTACAAAATAAAAAATGCCCATAAATGATTTATTAGATCTGGAAAAAAAAAATTTCGAAAGGAAAAATGCAGGAATAAACTGACTATACCTATTTGAATGGTTATAATGATTTCATCAGAATCCAACAGCATAGACTAACTTTCACACTTCAATGTTTTATTGTGGCACCATTTTGGGTTTTTGAGGAACTTATTTTATTTCACTTGAATTTTATATTCAGTAGGTGCTTTCAGTGCAAAATATATTTTATATATATAAGGTGTCAAAAGGTTCTTGGTCATTAACTCAAAATATGTGTTTAAAAATCTAAGATTATGATGGTTAAAGTGTTAAACTTGTGATGACAAATAAACAGAGAATGAAAATACCATCCATACTTTTTGATGTTTTTCATCCCATTCAGACATGCAAACTACAAAAACAAATTCCATGGTTTTCCATACTTGTAGGAACTGTGGTGTAGCGCAATACGTTGGAGTAAAATTTGCCTCATTTCATATTGCCTGCTTTTTATGTCATGTATATGCCTGCTCTTCTAAGTAAAAATGAAATGACAATGTTCACATTTCTATCTGAGTATTACTCTGTTTTGCAGGATAACCAATTTTTGCAGACAAGTAAAAGAGTAACATCTTTACCAAACAAAACTAAGTTGCACTGAAATGCAGTTAGAATGTTTAACAGATATTTTGTGTTGGTCTGAAATGAATGTTTCGAATCTAATGGAGAGCTTTAGATCACCCAGCCATGCTACCAAACTATGTAAGTGTGTGTGAAAAGTATCAGATTTATGCTCAATGGATGTATGGAAGAAGTTAACAGCCTTGAGCAGCTGTTAATGCAGACTCTAGGTCAGAGGACAGATGGAAGACACTTTATAGATGGATTTCACGCACAGCCATAGCGTTGGATATCTCCAAAAATCCATTACAATTTTTAGGCCTCCACTGGAAACTAGTGGGATTAACTGCTGCCCCTCTGCCTCTGATTTTTATAGTAATTCTATATCATTGTGCCACTCTGTGTGCTGTTACTGTGGTCACTGTTTCAAGCTTTGCTGCATTGTTGGCAGGAAATGTCCACACCATCAAAGTATAAGTTAACAGTTTGAGAATGTTGAGCGATTACAATATAATGTGCAATACAATATAATGTGCACCCTGTATTTGTGATTTCACATCTTTAAACAAACTATATACTGTACCTGTTAGTGTGTCAGACATTGGCTTAGCAGTTCAGAGCAGAGGAAACAACTCGTTTGACATTATTCTAAACCCGGGTTTTATCTGCTTTAAGAGTTTTTTAACCATTCATGTTAAGCAGTTTTAGTCGCAAGTTCTCTGTGATGTGACAAGTGCAGAATGCGTATATCTCAAGTCTGAGTCGAGCATTTAAATTAGTGCAAAGGGCAACTCAGTGTAGATATGTCCTGTACTGCATCTCTGTTAGGAGAATCATTGTAGAAGAGAGTTGCTTGGGAATTTCTAGCATGTTGGCTTGCTGTGGAATGTCAAACCTGAACATGATGTTCAGCTTCTTTTTTTTTTTTTACTTATTTATTCTTTTTTTTTTCTCAAAATGTTGTTACATGAGGTTAGGCTGCTGGACTGCGAGCTTTCTAATGACATGCTGTGGGACTGGTCAGCTTTAGACCAACTGTCTGAAATGTAACTTATGATTTAGAAATATTTAAACTGCAGGTCAAGTAGTTACACTATGTCATACTGTATGTTACTCCTGTTCTCATTTATTTATTTATTCACTGTACTGTTCCTACATACATAAACAGTATATTGAGACAAAGCTAATTTCTCTAACCATCTTCTAGCTGACACAAGTGGTATTTTTCATTCTTATTGAAGCTCAGTAACTCGAGGTAGAAAAATGAATGCACACACTGCATTTGTAATCAAAGCTAATCAAATGTCAATCTGTCATGGTTGCTACCTCTTATTCTTGTTAGTTTGGACTACTCACACTTTTTCTTTCACAAACCACTGACTGATAAAAAAAGAGCCTCATTTATCAGCTACACAGTGTGTGTTTCACAAACTTTGAAGACTTGATCACACAAGAATGGAAGTTGCACAGTTTTGACAGCAGATGTCCATCATGGATTATTGTTCATAAAACCATTCTTCTCATCTAGATAAAACACTTAACTCTACCCACACACTATACAAAACTCGAATCCTTGAAAGGAAGGAAAGGTTTTTTGATCTGTTCAGAGAATATAGCCTATTAACATTCTTAAGAACAGTATCATTCAAACTGATACACTGGCTATACTGAAAGTGTAGCCTCAGACGTGGGAGTGTGAATGTTTTGTAGTTGAAGTTGGCTCTCTTTTCCCAAAGTAAACCATTTCCCCTGTCAAGGTTTTTAAACACTTAAATGAAAAATAAGACTGTCATTTGCCCTGGCTGGTTGGTTGGCAAGTAAAATAACCCAGGCAAAAAGCCATCATCTAGCGTCCATGTTTACCTTCAGTTAAATCACAAGACTACAGGTTGTGGGCCATTTCTTATCACTAGTTCTCAGCCAATTGCTATACAATATTTACAGCCCTTTTACTGTATGCATCATGGGACAACAGTACAGTACATCCATGTTCCAGTAACAACTGCCATATCTGCTTTAAAATACAAAATTAATTGTATATGAAAATGTTATATTTCTTACCTTAATTACATAAATATATACTGCTAAAAAAATAAAGGGAACACTTTCCGAGAGGGAATTCTAGGATCAGAGGTTTAGGGGTGCTAAGCACCCAAAGCGTTGCCCAGCCAGCCAGGCAAGATAAAATTCAGCATTTTGTACAGTTTAACACATTCAACACACAGTTTGCAAATTTGTGGAAGACAAGCAAACTATTTGGGAACGTCTGTGACTGATTATTTCGAGAGAAGCTGTTATATAGTAGAAGCTGATTTCCAGCAAATTGGTGCTTTGTTACAATGGTGAACCAGATCCACTAAAACCCACTTTTTTGTCCTTATTCACAAAGTTTCTGATCATTTTCAAGCCTTAGATTTAAGTTTGTTTCATCCAGCTTCCAGAAATAAAGTTATTACTTCTGCAATTTAAAAATCCCAATTCAGCTTTATCTGGATGAGAGAAGCTTATTTTGGGCATGCAGGTGTTGTGTCTGGGCCGTGAACCAGATTCAGCAAAATCCCATTTACCCTCCTTATTTATGGAGATTCTGACAGTTTTCCAAACTCACATTTTGAATATTTATCATTAGGCTATATATATATACTGTATATATATATTGATCATGGAAGTATTGTGACATGGTTGTTTCCACTTAAATATGATGTAATTAAACCTATGGTGACAGTATTTGTAAGCTGGCTCCTGGTGTGGATCAATTCCATCAGATATCACTTCCTCACAGCAGCATCAAGTTTGATATTTGTATAGTTTGTCTGCAGAGAATGGCATTAGTCTGTTAGGTGGATGAGTGGGGTGGGGTGGGGGGGGGGTGGTTGCGTGTTTTATCAGTATGAATAATCAGTCTTTTTTTGGAGGGGGGAGTCATACAGTCGGGTATAAAAGACTAATTTTTAAACAATGTAAGTTTAAGTTTACAGTTTTATTTCTGTTGTTGGTTTTTAATGTGTGAAGCACTTTGTACTACCAATTGGTATGAAAAAATTAGCTTAGCAGTCTACATCTTTTCTCAAAGTCAAGGACAAACAGTTGGGGGAATAAAGGCTGCTGCCCCTCTGTGGTTTGGATGTTGATTTTATAAGAAGATTGTAGAAAGTAGGACAGTAAAAATTGACACAGACAGACCTAGAT
Organism: Atherinomorus stipes; assembly: GCA_023101725.1. Classification (NCBI taxonomy): domain Eukaryota; kingdom Metazoa; phylum Chordata; class Actinopteri; order Atheriniformes; family Atherinidae; genus Atherinomorus; species Atherinomorus stipes. The sequence continues at coordinate 830,026 of JALJCO010009935.1, read as the reverse complement.
GTGTCTCATTACTTCTGCTTCTTAGGAAAGCTGATCAAGCACCAGACTGCACGTGGACCAGACAGATAAAACACACTGGCTAATGACATTATCCATTCAATGCAGGGATCTGCTCACAAAGAGCTCTGATTTAGAAAGAGGCACTTTTTCTGTCATAAGCATTCTAGACAGATGTTCACTGTTATTGTACAGTATTTGTATGAAATAAGAGAAAATTATATCACAGATTTTATTTTTTAAAATTTCCCTATCTATTTAGATGTTTGTCTCAGAACTACAGTATGTGCAGACATTTTTGGCCCCTCTATTTAAGATATATATGACATCTTTGACAGCAGGCTTGTAATTAGTAACACCACTGAGGCAGAGGTGCACTTAAATCAAACAGACCGGGACAGCCTGTATTAACTTATGTGTGGAAATAAAAGCATATCCCACATGAAAGGCTGGATCTCCATGGTTTCCCCTGGAGCTGGGCCTCGTTGCCATGGGAGTGGAAGGTGCTTCTGAAAGAGGAAAAGCACAAAGACAAGCTGGAAGACAGTGTCATCTTTCCATTTATCTGAGTCAAAGCTTATCTCACTTAATCTTAAGTATATTTTTTGTCCTGGGGGAGTTAGACCTGTATCTGTTAAAAGTAACAATAAAAAATTCAAATGTCATTACAAATGGTGCAATGGCTTTTAAGTAGTTCTAAAATTAGCATCAGTCAAACAAACACATATCCCCAAGCACACACAGACTGCCACACAAACCTTTCACATGGTCTGTGTCGTGATGGACTGTTTGCCTAACTGTGTAATAGCTATTAGGACAACATTGTGTGTGAGCTCCATTCTGATCCCTGTCCTGATGCAATTAACCATCACACCAACATGTACCACTTCCAGATCAGACATATGACAGGGAGTGATTGACAAAGGAACACACCTTGATAGTGTGTCCCACAACGTCTTTTTAACATACATTATAGTAAATAACCTTTCCCTTATACCTACTGAGTGTGAAGGCACCCTTAACTAGGTGTTAATGCATGAGAGGAGCTGTTTACCCAGCACACCACCACACTCTGAAAGCTTCATGTGGAATCTCAGCATCTCAGTAGGGTTCAGCAAGTTCAAACACCTTTGTTCTGTTTATATAAGTCAGATCTGCTGTGAGGAAGTCCAACCTGCAGAATGTTTGGTTGTTATGTACTAAACAGGTCACGGTTGGACTCAGCTCCATGCAGTGCCTGGGGTGATTGAGTAGGTGGTGTAACAACAGGGCAGGTGCACAAGCTAAGTGATGAGTCTGCTACGTGCAGATACGCCACAATCTGTTTTTTGCCTTATCATAAATCACAAATGTCTATACATAAAACTTAAAGTTTGTGATTCTATTGATTCGTTTTCATGCTACAGTTATACAGATGTTTTAATCCCACAAAGTCAGAAAAAAAATAAGTTGAAAAATCTCTGGTACAGGAAACAAAGACATAAAAGGACCAATTCTACCAAGTTAAATGTTTCTAATAATTAAACATTAACACCAACACATTAACAGGGCAGACAAAATGTTTAAAAAGAAACATTTCAGGATAAATTTAAATCACTTTTATCATTATTTAAATGGAATATCTTTAAGGTTAATAATTGTTGGAGAGCCACTAAGTTTGAAGTGATGGACAAGCTATCTTATTTCTAATGCTCATGTGTGTTTTCACTCTGTGTGTCTGTTTCAACCAGAGCTGGTTTCAGCTTACCTGGTTTGGCCTCAGAATAATGATGAAGTTAAAATATATTAGATTGCCCTCTCATTACCTCCACTAATCTGGTACAAAGCTGACCTGAGCACCGTGTTTGTTTGAAGAGGAGGGCCATAAACAGTGATGTCATGGCACTGAAACGACAATCTGTCACAGCACCACCACTAACATCATGGAATATTCTAAGCTCCCTCAATCAGGAAATCTCATAAAAGTTCAAAGTTTCAGCCAAACGTCAAATCCGATTAATTTAAACAGGGTTTTTCTATTTGTGTCGAGTTTGTAAATAAATATGGTGGTCATGTTCATACATGCGATAAATTAGAATAATCCAGTCTGGGAATATCAGACATTGGTTTAAATGATGCAATATGAGACACGTTGAGGACTCTAAATGTTTTGGACTAAAATAGGAGCCTGGTAAAACAGAAAACAAGATAAGAGAACTGGTTTGCGCAGACTCGTTTATGTGGGAAGCTGTAAAATGGACAAGTGAGATAAAGCAGGGGAGGTAGTTTCCACATCTTGTTAAGAAAACATTTTCTTTCCATTTCAAGAGGAAATTTAACAATGAATGGAGTTTTGATACAGTAGAATTTGATTCAAGCTAAATAATATTGAGGCATATTGTACAAGTTCTACTCTAAATGTAGTTGTTCATTCTACCAGCCCCTGTAATACATGTTGTAAATGTGCATTACATGGGCACATTCATCCTGTTGAATGAAGGTAACCAGGCAACTATTTCAAGACACTTGAGATTAAGCCAGTGTACTTCCCCTGTTGGGCGTTTGGTGCAGATCGTGGGGAGACAGATGTTTCCTACAGATAGTATGAAGTCATTTCTAGTGATCAGATAAACCCCTGAGGTCAAACTAATTCTTTAAAGATTCCAACCTGAGAAGAGAAACTAAATACTGTTGATGAAAATTATGGCACATTCCCAAATAACAAATAATAACAAGTAATTAAAGACACTGATATTATTGAACCTGACATAAAAATTGTCATTGTATGAGACCTGGAAAATTTAGGATTAAAAAGATTAATAAAACTTCCAAGATCCAAAATGTTGAAAAAATACTGTAAATAAAATTAGAGTACATGTGCTTAAATCAGTGTGAAGTCAACAGTGAAGAAACTGTTTTCACTGTTGTCCATTTTATGTGATCCTTATTTTTACATTAGTTGCTGACTTTTTCTTTTTAAAGGTTTTTACCCAATGCCTTCTGATAGAGGATTTGTGTATGGGCTACACAGGGATCAGAGGAGGACAATACTGCGATTGATTTGAGACTTATCACTGAAAATCCCTAAAAAACCCTATCAGCAGTAGACAAGAAAGAGGAATCACAGGTAAGTCTCATTTATGACAGGCAATTTCACAGCTGAGTCAATACCCAATACAAAAGTGTCCAGTAGTGTCGGCCTCCTACAGGATCTGAAGACATCCTGTTTTAAGGTGCTGTTATGGAACATAAAAAGTGTATTTTCATTATAACATGTGTAAGAGGATTGCCAGCCCTTAACTAAGATACACTTAATTTGTAGTTAAAACTGAGTGTGGTTGCTGATATTTTGCACAAAGGGCTTTCTGAGTGGTGCAATTCATGAATGAAAACTTTGATAAATACTTGCATCAAGTACATGCATTGCAATAGCCATCCATAATTAAAAAACAACAGCAGACTTCTTTTTGATAATAACCATATATTTGTGAATGCTTCCCATTTCTATTTATTACCATGAGGTGTTTTATCATATTGTAAATCCACAGCATTTGTCAGTCCCCTATCAGAGCTTTTCTGGGCCCTGAGAAACCTATTAATCTTTAACTAGTAGCTGCTGTGGCAGCTGGTTCTGTTAAGCCTGATCTTTATCTGTGAAAGCAGCAGGATATACTCGCTCCATGTGTGCAAGCTGCTTTTCTGTTTAGATGGGTAAATATATTGTGAACCGAGAGATACTATTTTTAAAATATCTTGGGTTCTTTGGCTTACCTTGTGGATTCAAAACCAGTTTTGAATACTTTATTTTCCAGTTACTGTCGGCCTGTTTGTAGCTTATTTTCATGGTATTTTAAGATAACATGATAAATGTGATTGCAATCAAAGAGAAAACATCCTCTTTTTTTCTTTCTTTTATTTTTGTAAGTTGTTTCTGTAAGTAAACTTTGAATTATTATCCTCTACTTAAAAACTGAAACAGATAGCAAATGTGTACTGTTTAAAATTCATCACCTTTTTAGGTTATGTTCTTTCTGTTCTCTGATTTTAAAAAAAAAAAAAAGTTTTGCATATTCAACAATGAAAACAAAAACTTCCCTGCTGGGTTTCTGGTGATATTTTTAATCACTTTAAAGGTCAGGAACAAAACAACAGGCTTAGAGGAAATGTGAGATGGTGGCTGACTGACATCAGCTGATTCTGCATCCTCCAAAACAAATGAAAACCTGTGACTAATCATGATTTGTTTTGTTTTTGTTGTTGTTGTTGTTTTGTTTCTTTGTTTTAAAAAAGTCAGCTTTTAAAAAAGTCAGCTTTTCTAAATGGTTTGCTAAAATAAATTTCATTGTGAAAAGTGAATTCTGAAAAACTCTACTATGAAATATTCAAGACAAACTTCCACAGTTTTTTCCATACTTTAATTAATATAAAATATTACTTTACAATACAAAATCCAAAATAAATATTTATTACATAAGAAAACAGATAAATATTACTAAGGTTTAGGATATTATGATGCTTGAGAGAAGCAAATCACAATCGCCAAGGAGATAGTCTCTTTTCAGAGTGGACATTTTGTTCACCACTTTAAAGCGAAGCGACCGCTGGCTGAGGTCTTCCTCTGAGATACCATCAAAGAAGAAATCCTCATTGAAGATTGGATTTCGGCTTTTTCTGATGACAGTGCTGCGTTGCTTCTGGACTTTTCCAGGGACCAGAGACAGGCTGATACTGCAGTTGATAATTTTGGGGTCTACAGAAAGAGGGTAAAGGCCCTCAGCACTGATCAGACGAACCCGTAGTCTTTGGTTATCTGAGCAGTACTCTGCTGAGAGTCTGAGACTGCCATCTTTTCCAATAGGCACCATTCTTTCCTTCATTACCCTCTCTCTGTGCAGTGTCAAGTCCATGGGGAAGATGTTGGGTGGTGCCAGGCTGTAGCTGTTTGGCAGGCCTTCAACTAAGCCCTCGGATGCCCTCCTCATGATATTTGGGCTGTTGTCTGTAGAACTGCCCTCATCTGTGGACAGGGAATTATTCCTGGACACCATTGCCTTCCTCATGTTCCTTGACAGCAGCAGTTCATGGCTCAGTGCTTTAAAAAGGGAAGACTTAGCGGGGCACCTGTTCAGTAACGGCGAACTAAAAGGAGAGGATTCAGTGGAAGAAGTTGTGTCACTGTCCAGAGGAGCCTGCCAGTTCAGAGTGTAACCTCTTGGGGAAAGCCTGGAGGTCAGGCTGTTAAGGCTGAATGAGGAGGGTGAAGAGGAAGGCGAGCTGGAAGGGGTGACTTTGGTACACATACTGGATCGACTCCTGGGCAGCAGCAGAGGAGAGGAGCCTGGATCAGAGTGGAAAATCGACTCCTTTCTTCTGGTGTGGGGGCTCTCTAGCAGGGTGCAGAAGCCGTAGCTGGTCTGGGCTTTGGCCAGGTGTGGAAGGGATAAAGCAGCTTGGCTCTGCGGATCTGCATTGGTGGTTTCTTCATCACTACAGCCATCATAGGGGCTTTCATCCACACTTTCTACTTGGATAATGTGTGGATTGAGCGGCTCGTGAAATGTCACTTCTGTTTCAGGACTAGCTCTCCCACAGGGAGACATCTTGGTCGTGCGAGCTGTTCCCTTCTGCTCGGGATTCTTCATCTCCTGCAAGGAGAAGATGGTTGGTGGGATGCAGAACTCTGGGATGTTGTCAGGTGTGATGATATTAGGGCAGTAAGAAATCCTCTTGGATTTGTCAGCTTTTTCACCCAACATGATGTCACCGATTTTAAAGCTGAGTTCTGTTGATGGTATAGTCAAGATAGAGCTCTCTACTGACATGCGGATCTTCTCCACCACCCACATGGGTCTGTTGGTGGTAGTTAGGAAGATCTGTAAAACAAAAAATTATATTTTGGTTGCTGAATTGTGATTCAAGATTTTAAAAAACTCTGATCAAACCATGCTATAACATATGATGGGTAAGTTTTCCTACCTTATATTCCTTAAGATTATAGATAATCCACAAAGTGGCCCCAGACTGGATAGACTGATAGTTCCAACGGAAGTGTTGTGAGGATCTGCTGTCAGTGGATGGAGGGTCAGCAAGTCTGGTTGTTTGAGAAACAAAGGCGGTTTAAATAAAGCAGGAAACCAATAAATCTAACCCACGCCCCCTGTTCTGTTCAAACAGGTTCCTCCCTCTCTCCTTCCCTGCAGCTGGTTCCCATGGAAATATCAGAATCACAACAGCACTCAGAGCCCCCTCGGCAGACACTGTGCTGTGCCACCAGATAAGCTTTGAAGGCAAACAACTATTTTTAAATAAATAGGAGACTTGGAATTCATGTATTTGTTTTCATATTAAAGCAGACGGTATGTATGACCATATTCTGTGAAAATAAAGAATATTAACTGATTAGATAACAATTTTGAACACCTAAAACATTCAGCAAAAAGTGCAAGAAACAAATCTTGCCTCTTGGAATTTTCTACTTCACTACAAAAATAGTTTCGGTAAAATCGATGGCACTGAGGTTCTTGTTTTGAAAAAAATGTAGTACATGTTGTCAGCTATAAAGGATAAGAGAGTTTATTCTCTGTATGATCCATTTCTTCCAGGGCCTTATCTCTTTTCAGGTTATGTAATAATTAAAAAAGAAATTTTATCATCACATCACCAACAATGTTCCACATGCGTTTTCCCTTGAACCAACTCAACGCAAAGCATCATTTAACATTTTCTTTCCTTAATTGAAATCTTCCTTCCCAATCTCAACAGAGTGCAGGTTGAGATTTGGAAAGGGGTTTTTGAGTTCATCACTGGTGAACTCAAAGCAGCTCTGGATCATATGTCAAACAACAGATCCCGCAGGTCCTGAAAGCTACCCTGTAGACATTAACATAACTTTGGCAAATTTCTCATCATTATTCATTAACAGGGTAAATTGAATATATCAAAATATCACAATTCCTCCATTAACTGGTCCAAAACTGACACCCTGCCTCATAGCTATATGAACTGACATGCTGGGACCAGGGATCTCCATCATGGTATAATTCAAGTCTTTAATTACCTTAGAATAATAAATGTCCCAGTGAACTCAGAAGATACCTTCAAACCCTACCTCACTCCATTACTTTTCGTTATCCAAGAGGACCCAAACAGATGGGAAAATCCCCCATTCTCTTGACTCAATCATGTTGCCACCATTAAAATTAGCAAAAAGTTTCCTTACACACAGGCTTTGCACCCCAGTGGAGCAGTTCTGGTTGGGGGTCATCGTTCGTCAACATCCCACACGTCCATCTGTTGTATTGTTAGTAGACATGCACCGATCCAATACCCAGATTGGATATTGGCTCCGATACTAACAAATTCCAGCAGCTGGATCAAATGAACTAGGCCAATCCAGCATTCCAATCCACTCATTTCTGTTTTTATCAGTATCATATGAAATATACACTTTATTTGTTAGTAAATAATATTAAGTACATTTATATAGGTGTTCATTTGTTACCTTTTTTTTATAACAAGACAAAATGTTTATGTCAAGCCCGATGCCTTCACTCACATCGCTAGTCATATGACTTATTCATTCAACACTGGATCGGTATCGGGTATTGGTTGATACGCTCAGCCCGGGTATTGTATCAGATTGGACGAGTGCATTGCTAATTATTTGGAGATTTATGCACATTGACCATGCCCATACACCTCCAGACTTTTATCTGAACATCTTTAATTATCACAAAAAGAAGCAGTTCTTCTCAACAAGAAACAACATTATCAGTAAAGCAAAGGCTTAACTTGTGACTGATCATTCACACTTAAAAAGTTTCATTTAATCCCTAAAGAAAAAAGAAACCCAGTTTGAAGAAACTGGTCTACTATATCCAGAGTTCATTCCTCTTATGATAACATAATAATAATAATAAGTAACAGACATTAAATTGTTCTAAATCTGCCCATCACGATTTCAGGCACAAATCCACCCTTCCATTCAACTTTCTTTTTTTTTTCAACCTGGACCTTATTTCTAGGAGTATATATGTGCATTCAGTCACCGGTAAAATTTCTGTATCACTTTGACCCCCTCAGAAGACATTTTTTTTGTTTGCATGCTTAATATGATACTGGCTTTTTGCTTCTTTCTTTTAATGGGGGCAAATCTATTAAGCACATAAACTGATTTCTGCCTGTCAGAAAGTGGGGTATGATTTCTTTTAACATTTGAGTTAGTTTCTAAAATTAATATCAGCTTGGGCTCAATTTGACAATAGCATTTATGTGTATTGTGAGCATTGCCCTCAGGTCTGCAACCGTGTGTGAGTGCTACCCCCTTGTGGTAAGAAGTGAAGCAGCTGTGTTGTGTCATGAATGATTCATGGTTGTCAGATAGGTTGAAGGTACATTTGGTGGCTAGGCACAGGAAAAAATGCAACTTGGTAGTTGCTTCATTCATTGTCATCAAAACATGAATAAATAAAAAAAATAAATAACTAGTACAGATTCAAAAAATGTAATCAACCAAAAATAAACCTGCATCCATTCATCGTGGGCTTTCACGACCAGCCTATTTTTGTAAATTTGCTTCAAGTGGCTCTTCATGCTGAAAAGGCCTGAAAGATAAAGATAAAAGCTTCACTCTACACAGGACAAGGTTCAAGTGGAGTGTCTTGGTTACCATGTGTTACTAGGCGCTGAAGGACAGGAGAATGATGTCAGGGCTAACAATATACCAGGAAGGTGTCCTAAATCGGGTACTTCTCAGAAATGTTTTCCCAACTGTCCACTTCTCATCAGTGATTCAAGCATGCATGAAAGCACTGTTTGAAGACCAAACGACTCTAAAGACGCTTTTCAAAAATATATTTAATAAATAATATTAAATCGAACATCTAACTTTCGAATTTTGACATAGATTGTGCTGCCTTATCTTAACTTGGCTGAAAACTAGAAAGGGGGGGGGGGGGGGGGGGTCTGTTATGATATTGAAATACCTGAAATACGAAAAAGTTTAGTCTATTCCCTAATTGATAAAATAAATTAGCTGTTTTTTTTTCTTTTTTTTAAGAAGAAGGAGAAGACCATGTCTCTGCACAAGAGATAAAATCTACCAGGATCTCAATTCATGTCCATCCTAACTGAAAGTGCAGCCCTATCTCCGTTAGGGGGCGCTATATGCTCAGAAAACAACAGCGTAACACGCTTGATGAGTGGGAAATAAATCTGATATTCAATACAGCAAATAATACATATTACACAGATGTGGATATCTTAATTCACGAATCTATAAAATTGTTTTATGTATTTCTAAATCATTCACACAAAAATCGAAATAATTAATCAAAATTATGATGATGATGATGATAATAATAATAATAATAATAATAATAATAATAATAATAAGAGGGTTTATTCTTTATAAACAACCTATAAGGTATTGGTTTCAGAAGGCGTCTGACTTTACTGAATGATTATGATGCTGTGTGGATAGACGGGTTAGACGGTGCTGTCACACTGAGCATCCTCCTCTCAGTTACCCCATCTTGATCTAGCGTGGGAAGAGGCAGTATAGATTGTCCTCCACTGATGGCTGCTCTCCTGGCACGCTTTTTATGAAGATGCACTTCACTGCACAAATTCACAGCATTTTTTAAAATATGAGAAGTCAGCCATTCAGATCTCTCATCTTTAAGCGTGCATAGATTGCATTGTTGTCAGGTTAATCTAATCCTTCGGGACTGCTCATCTCAATCAGTTTATACATCTGTGAATGTATTTCCATCCTACAAATGTGTAATTATTCAACACTATGGATGACAGTGACGCTGCTTCCTTTTTGCGCGGCATAGACGTTTGGTCTCTCTCTCTCTCTCTCTCTCTCTCTCCCTCTCTCTTTTATTTTTTTAAACCCCCATCTCCACTGTACGATAAACGAGGAGGGGCTTGATGCCGTGGAGGAGGCAGGCTGGCTGGCTGGCTGACCCGCTTGCGGTGTGTGTGTGTATCGCTTCGCCTACATCCAAGTCAGCTTGCATGCTTTAACGAGTGAGAGTCATCAGGTAGGTTTGCGCCCTCGTTTTATTCTCTTACACGTTTTCCGTGTTTTCTAACCCCTAGCAATGTTGTTAAAGGTGCTACTCCCCCCCTTCAAAAGGTCTCACTACAGGGAGGCGGACCGCTCGGCGTTGGCTCAGCAGAAGCGCTGACAACATTTCATGTTAACAGTCTGCAGACGACCTTTTCACATTATTAGTGTGATGTTTTCCAACTCTGCTATCACCTTGCACTTATTTGGATTTGTCATCATACGATTGTCTTCATCTTATGCGTCATTGCAAGCCTGACAAGTCTATTTTTCCGCCAAATATGTGGCTGCCTGCTTTTGACATTGACAGTTAAAAGGTAACATGCTGAATATTTGATTGACCTATTTGTATGGCGTTTTTGCTCTGTGTCAAATATTTAGGCATGCCGATTTGGGGGCTTAGAACTGGTTTAGATAGGCAACTACTGCTGCTCTGCTCCAGCATCCTTGTGCAAAGAAATGTGTGTGCCTTACAGTAACTTGGACTTGATCTGAATGTTATCTGGATCGGCTCAACATCAAAGCTGACATTGGCGGTGTGAGATTAGTGCGCATGCAGGGATCTAACCTCTGATGATTTAATGTAGGCTAACAAAAAATGTGGGGCGAGTAGGACGAGGATAAGCCATAATGGTCAGCATGTTGAGACTTCATGCTTGCAAGCCTTGTTGTGGATGGCTCTGGTCATAAAAGTCTGATATTAAATGCATTCCAGATGCAAATTTCTGTCTTTTTGCCCAACACCTGCCTTCTTGCAGAGGTCAGAGAGCACATTCTGCCAGTATTCTCATAGAAGGCAGCAGGATGAAAAAGAACCTTTCTACCATTAGGAAGCCTTCTGCCTCATATTGATGCTCATATGGCGTGAAGCGGTATTTTTGAGGTGTGACATTTGGTTGTTTTTCACAGATACAGGACAGCAAATGTTATGTCACGGGGTAAAGGAACCAGAGTAAACTGTGTGTATCTTTTGATTAATGGTTTTTTATCAGGTGGAATGAATGTGTTACAGCTGGGAGTCAGCATCAGTTTCTTTTGCTTAAATACTATTTGATGAATTCCACCCCATCTCCTTACTCCATAGAGCATCTAAGCCTTTACCATGAGAGGCATCTTCGACATTAAGGGTCACTTGAAGGATAACCATGCCATACTCTGAATTCAACATACAGTGTGACTTGTTTTACCTGAGTGATGTAACTTGAAAGGTCATGCTGCCTCAGCATGATGTTGACAGCTGTGATTCTGGATGGCTTTATACGGCACTGACGAGCTTGGAGCTTGATTCCTGCTGGGAGTACCCATCCTACAAATGCATTCTCTAGTGGTACAGTAAATGTGCTAAAGAATGTAGGATAAAAGCATTCCACATATTTCCCATTATGAAAATGTGCAGGAGTCCCTCTCTAACATTTAAAAAGCACCATTAATTCACCACTTACTGTATGCAAAAAAAAACATTTAACAGGATATTTAGCATTGCCCAATCTGTTTGTATCATTTCTGCATGGAATCAGGTTTTTCCTCTGAGCCACACTAAATAAAACACTAAATGCCTGCATTCTTGTGTGGCTTTTATGGTGTCAGAAAAGCGTGCAAAGATGAGTTTAGATCTGAACTGTTTGGATTTTAATGAAACATTTAAATTGATGCTTAAGGGCGCATTCACAAAGCTTTTTTTATTCGAATCAGAGTCCGTTTGCTCGGAAAGTCCGCTTCGTTAGGGGAGTTGAGAATGTGCAATCGGACTCTGATCCAGAACAAACAACCAGACTCGGTCCGCCTGCAAACACAGGTCTCGGTCCGATTCAAGTGAACCAAAGACAGGAAGTGGACTACAAATTGCATTGGCATTGTGGCTCAAACGTTGGACAACGTGGGTAAACACCACGACAACAAACTCACGTGAGGGACTGCAGTACTTATAAAGATGGCTCGTGGTCAGACGTGGAGTTACGAGGAAGTAAAAGCTTTAATCGATATTTGATCTGGTGAAAGCATATCCAGCTCCTCGTACAAAAATAATGTCGCTTTGTGGAGGAAACAGAAGTTGTGAGAACCTTTTTGTGCGTGCGTCTTGTCCTCGCCAACAGTGAATCCAAAAGCAGCGCCACCTGAGATTCTCATTCTTGGCCTGCTTGGCTCGTTTGGCAATAGTGTAACATGAATGTGATCTCGGAAGACCACCCTCACCCCCAAACGAACCGAGTCCCCAAACGGACCAAGACTCGCGGACTATGCTTTCTGAATGCGCCCTAAAAGTCTGACTCAGTTTTGAGAGAACATCGAGTTTACCTAAATGAAAATCTTAAAACCATGCAATTTCTAAGAATTATGTCAATTAACCTCCTGTGCTCAGTGCATTTTGAAGACACAGTGATGAACTTTGGCAGATTTTCTTAGGAAAGCGCCTTCTCACAAGGCTTATTCACCATCCACCTTGCATCCTACTTCTACTCTGAGTTCTCTCAAGTCAGTAAAAGTCAATCAGATGTAGGGATGTTATGATTACTGATAAAATGATAAACGGTGGTAAAATTGATAGATAGATAGATAGATAGATAGATAGATAGATAGATAGATAGATAGATAGATAGATAGATAGATAGATAGATAGATAGATAGATAGATAGATAGATAGATAGATAGATAGATAGATAGATAGATAGATAGATAGATAGATAGATAGATAGATAGATAGATAGATAGATAGATAGATAGATAGATAGATAGATGGCACATTTTTAAGAAACTACCAAACAAGAAGAACACATGTACATGTATCCAGTAGTGTATCAAAAAGGGGTTTAATGACAAATTGCAACAAACAGGTATATTTTTTTATTTTATGATACTGGAAAGTTCAGCTGCATGTGGGATAAATAAATTTGTATCCATATGTGTATCTAACTACAAACAATTGACTTCTTGTATCCATATATATTAGTTTTGGTGTATAAAGATGGAGTTCTTATTGCTTGCGCTTGCTACAGTAGAGCAAATGACATTTTCTAAAAATGTTAATTTGTGGAAATTCTGATGAATGGATCCCCAGAACGGCCCTTGTTAAACCTGTTGTTCCACTATAATAAGCATATAATATAACATGCATATCATAAGCAATATTTTGCTATATTTGATATAAAGTAAAGCATCTACAATAAGATCTGCACACTTTCTCACAACCCAGTACAGAGATATAATTAGAACACAGGAGCGCCAATGTCACAAGCTCACATGGAGCGTGCAACTGCCAGAGGCAACTGACTGTTTCATCAAACCAAACACTGGATACCATTCATAAGACTAAGATTATTGCATATTAATTTATAAGTAAAAAATAAATGTGCAGACATATAAAAAAATTAAAAAGTAGCACATTTCTATAGATTCTATGAGGGCACTACGTTGTTTCCTGTGGGTGCTTTTGAAACATTGAATAATGTATTTGCTTCACAGTGGCATAACACACAAGTACAATTTAAATGCTGTCTTTTTGCACTTATTGTCAGCCCCTGAAGAGGATATCATTGTCACAATTTTGTATTATGGGAACGTCTTAGGAGTATCTTGCTACAACAGCTCAATTTTACAATTCAAACTCAGCATCTAGTCTACTGACAGTTACGTGTCTGAACCACTGCGCTGCATTGCTCATGAAGTCAGTTTTCTTTTGGATTTTATAACCTAAAGAGAACCAAGGCCATTAATAACATAAACAAGTCATTCATTCCTCAGTTAGCGTTTTTAGCCATAAAGTGTTGCGAACATGCAAAAACTCAACTGTAGTTCCCTGCTGTTCATTAGAAAATGATTTTCCTCCCAGCTGTTGGAGTTGCTCCGTCATCAAGAATACATTCCTGGTCGGAATTCCCCAGGAAATGTTCAGTTGGAGGGTGGGAAGAAAATGCTTTGAGAGTCACCGGAGAGTGTGATTGTTGAACCATATTTAATGCATGAGTGTGTAGGAGGTGGAAACTAAAACACACCCCATGCTGTCGCTGTGACCCAGCCTTTTGTGTGCACTTACTAGGGAAAAAAAGATCTATGTTTTTCTCTCTCCACTGTCTCTGTGATCACAGGCTCTTTAGGGCTTGGCTTACTTCCAGATCTGGTTATATAGAGCAAAAGGTAGATGTAAAGCTGGCTGCTATTCTTGCACCTCTAAGTGCTTCAATCTGAAACCCCCCACCGAAAGAAAAAAATCTTGTATTTTCAGGCAGGCAATCAATTTGTGAACGATATTTTAATCAGCAAATGCCTGATTACATTCCTAGTGTGCATCAGTGTTTGAGAAATGGTCACTCTCGCCAACTGCAAAGTTGTTAACACACTGCATATAAATTTGAACTTTTATCGTTTTATTTTTTTCCTTGGTTTGAAAGTCTAATCATTTGACTGCACATTATTTATGCTGGATGTCACATCAAAGTGCAAATGGTCCTGCTTAACACAATTCTCACAAGCTAGCAGTAGTGGCTGATATGCTGCATTCCAAGCATGTACTGTACATGTGGTTTAAAGTGGTGTGACTGTGTCAGTGATGCAAAAGCAGACCCTAGAAGTAGGTCAGTAAATGCTGGCATAACGTGGTGCAGGTCAGTGGCTGCAGCACAGCCTGTGGCACTTGTCATCAGCAGGTCGAATGAGACACCAGTTTAAAGCAGCAAACAGGTTTGGCTTCACTGTCGTGCACTAAGAACACAGTCTTAAATTGGCTTTGTGGCATGTAAGAAAAGACATGTTTTGAGGGTTCCTCGAGCACCAGCTGTCAGCTTTAATAAACAGCTGTTTGGCTGCTTTAATGTATGAATATACCCAAACAAAAATCCAATAGATGTTGCACCTAATTTCATTAAATGTGTGTTTTGAAGTTCGTTTGTTTAGTGATAAGTTGTCTGAAATTTCTGCTTTTATGCAGATTGTGTAAATAACTTCTTCATTCAGCTGTTTTTGTAATGTGTCAGTCAATAAGTGACTAGCTACTGATGCTGATACTCCAAATCTTTAGAGTGACAGTTCAAACATGTCTAGTTTCTCAAGAGGAACACTGGAATGTTGAGGACATGACCCACTCTACTTGAGACAAACTGATTGTCAATGGTAAACATCATGTGGTAACTTTGCTAAAGATCATGTGATACACTCATCCTCTTCTGCAAAGAAGAAAATTGCTGAAATAATGCTCTTCTGTCTCTGATAAGGGAATAATCCAGTTTAGAATATACAGTATGCTACCTTGCTTTGCATTTGAGCAAAAGAAGCCTGCTGGATAACTGTGTGTAGGCAGTAACTTTCTTTGTGCTCTTTGAGTGCAAACTGCTTTTAACAGTTTAGGGTCTCTTTGTTAAGCTATAATGGTTGCATGTGCCCAGTGAATAGTCACCTTGTTACCCGCCTCTGTTTCCTGTACTCTTTTGTAACTATGCTGCTAGCGTTTTTGGCCAGCTCATCTTTAATTGTGAGAACTGTATTTGAAGTTATGCTCAAGAGGACATCACACAGTCTCCTGAATGTTTGTGTTATAATAAAAACAGCATCTCTAATTACTCCTTTATCTAAACTACACAATGAAAGCTTTTTTAAGATATTTAGGGGATTTTTATGTGTGTGTGTGTGTGTCATGTTTCTAGGATGGTTTTCCGCTGGCAGTATATGAAATGAAAGTGTGTTAGTGGACTTTTCTCAAAGGCTCTGATGGTTTTCCCCCCTTTTGAGTATGCTGAGTGTGTATTTTACTGTTAGAGGGGTCTCCTAGGAATGCTGCAGGAGACTGAGGTTGGGAACAGTGGGGCAGAGATCCAAGTGATCAAGCGACTTGTCACCATCAATCTGCATGAAAGATACATCACAGCCAAATCCAGGGCTGTAAGGGTCCTGTAACACATACAGTTCAAGATGTGAATCATTTGAGACATTTACATGATGACTCACTCCCTGATTTAAGATGGTGGAAGACTTTGAAGTGGGCATGACACAAAAATGGAAGTTTTGGTACCAAGATAATGTCACATTTTACAAGAATTGAATTGCTTTTGCATATAGATATACTGTATGGAAAAAAATATTGTAGATACTGTATCAACAGCAAAGTAATTATGGAAATAATCTGTTGGGAGATAACCAACAGCCAGATTTGAAATACTTAAAGGAGTGATGACATAGCAGTTAAAAACTAGTTTATGTTGTTGGTATTACTGCATATGTAAATACTCCAAAGAAAAAAACGGCATTTTTTACAGCGGAGTATTGTTTTGAAACGCCAGACCTCACTTCCTCAGTTATACTGTTGGGTCCGGTGATGATATGGAGCTTTACCCGGAGACCACGTTGACTTCATTTTGATTGGCTACACCTTATTTGGCTATGACCTTATTTGGAGAATCTAGGTCAAGCTGCCGTCCGAGTTTGCTAAAGGCTAACTGCTAGCAACATGGGCACTTCAGACAGTGTGAGCAACGTTTATCAGACAAGACAGCATTTAGAAAATAAATAAACTTACAGGTAATGACAAGGTTGTGGCCCCCTCCCTCAGTGTTGCTGCAGAAGTTTTCTTTTAAATCCATTTGTTTGAAAATCCAGACCTGACTGCACAGAAGTTACTACTAGCTCCATACACGAAGCTGAATCAGACAGGGAGGGGAGGGGGGGGAGCGGACGTGCATAAACCGTTAGGAGAGAGAGAGAGAGAGAGAGAGGGGGGGGGGGGGGGCGCTGTTTACTTGATAGTGTGCTCTTATTGGAGCAATTAAATTACGTAGAATGATAGAACTACGTAGAATGATAGCCTGCTGTCTGATTCAACTGTTTCTGAGCAGAGAGACAAAGCTGACAGACCATAAACAGGAACTTTGATTCTCACTCTGGACATTCACATGGCCTCATCAGTGCACAACAGATCATATTATACACCCAAAACCCCAGAAAAGTGAAATTTGATGTCATGGCACCTTTAATGCTTTTCTACCACAAAGGTATCCAGATGTGTACATAGAAATCCAGGTGATTGCAACAGAGATATAGACACATTAAGTGGATGAGATTGTACTGCTGTTGAATGGAATTGTTCATCTCATTGATGGGGAAGTGGTTTCACATCAAGGTTAATTGCAGGCCAACAGGTCCTCTGTGTGTACAGCAGCTGTCAGGCTGTTTTTGCGGTGGCCTGGGGGGAAAGGACTCCCCTGTCTGAAAAGAAGCACTGAAATTACTGCTATCCTCTGCTCTGATCCTGCACAGGCTCCAGGGGTTGCTGACCAAGCAGAACTCTCTCTGTCTCTGGGCTCAGGGTTATGTAGTGTTATGGTGTCAGCCCCTCTGTTCTTCTGAAAGGAGAACTCTGGACTGCTGTGTCACTCTCATCAGAATGATTTCATTTTAGCCAGGCAGAAGTGCATTTTGCAGTTGGAAGCTGTAAAGTTGAAGTGATTGTGTTACTTTGGGCCGTGAATACACAGCTCATCAGCAGCTCGGTGACCTTCTGTTCAGACATCTCTAGTTACCATCACTGGACCGTGGTATCTAGAATTACACTCATTGTTCTGTTTCTGAAAATGAAGTTGACTTAGGATAATATAGAGATAGTCTTTTAGGGTGTAAAGTTGTCCTTAAAGTCCTTATACATGGATTGTAAAGGTTATTACACTCCATTATAGTGCTGTGTAGGTTATTGTGCTGTAAGATGTAGGCCTTTCTTGTTAATCGGAACACTTGATTAATTCATTGGTTGTTTTCATTTGTAAAAATCTGTCAAATTCAATATTTTTCAGTAGGGATGCACAATATAATCGGCCCGCTATTGGTATAGACCTGTATCGGCCTTAAAACTGAGTATCGGACATCAGCCACCTCACAGATATTTAACCGATATTTAACCAATCAGGCTGCTGTGTCTAAAGTCTAAAAACACAAAAACTTCTTCTTCAAAAATGTCTTTTTACAGACTTTAAAACTTCTAAAGACAGTTTCTTTTAGGATGTTCTGTGTGAACAAAGTTTAAACACGGTCATCTGTGTTAATAACCAAATATCCCCTGTTATTGGGTATTGTGTTTTTGTTTGCTTGTTTGTTTTTGTTTTTCTCAGGGAGAAGAAAATCCAGGTGGTTCTAGGATAAAATGCACATTAGGGATGGGCGATATGGACTAAAAAATGTATCCCAATAATTTTTGGATTTTATCATGGTAACAATAAATGATGATAAAAAATATCAGCCTAAACATTTGTACTATAAATCTATCACCACGTTCTGTCTTAAGAGACCTAAAAAAAATACCAGAAGCCACTAATTATCAATGAAGTTCAGGTAGTACACCTGTATTGCAAAACTGTAGTGACACCACACAAACAAGTCTGAAATAGGAGAACAAATGGTGCAAACAGCAAAACTAACTGTATAAATAACTGTAAATACAACCTGATAAATTGAATTTATCTTTCTATCATGAGATGCCAAATTATTACCGTGGGGGATTTTATGGGATGATATATTGCACTCACCCATCCCTAATGCACATATCCTATTAGTTTTGTTTGATCAACTGTCATTAAGTTTGATTTGTTACACATAACACAAGTTAAAGTATTTTTTAAATTTAAATTTTGCACAAGGAATGAATATTACATCATTTATTTTTCAGCTTTAATACTGGTGTCGATATCAGTTATCCGCCACATGAGTTTTAAAATATCACCATATCAGATATCGGCCAAAATTCCAATATCACGCATCCCTATTTTCAGTGATATTGTCCTTTGATGGATTAATGAATTAGCTTCATGCTAATGAAGCTTTTAAAACCCTTGCACATCAAGTTTACCATGTCATCTAGAGTTGCAGCAATGCTTGCCTGAAAGCAACAATCAGATAAAAAGATTTTACCCAACAACTGCAGTTTTTTCACACCTTGGCAGTAGAAATTTGTTTATACTGACAGCTCAGAAGCAAATACTGTATGTCTCCGTTTTGTTTAATGTTCGCTGCCTGGCCTCCTCTGCGCTTCTCATTTCCTTTGTGTGCTTTTAAGTACACCTTGGCATTTCTAAAATATTTGTTCTTTAAAAGCAGGCCTATCTACAAGCATTTAGCTCACAGCAGTATTAAACATTAAGCCGAAGCGCATCCCAACATGACAAATGCAAATTTATATGAATATAACTACCAAGTCTGACACTACAAAGATCAGCTAATCAAATTTGTGCTTTTTAGCATGAACTGTTGACATTAAATCTTTTGCTGCACCTGCACCTTCTGTAGTTTCAAGCATTATAATTGTCCAGAATCTTATGTACTTTTGTTTCCCACAATACTTTCCTTATTTGGGGTTCCTCTGATAAATAGGTGCTGTTACTGTATGGTTTTATAAATTCAGCATGAACTGGTTACTACTGTCAGTTGTCATTGCATTCATTAGTATTAGCTCATTCTCCTTTTAAACTGAAGCAATTAATACCGCTTTCATGCAATTCAGCACTAAGTTTCTTACCAGTATTTATTTAGCATTGAGTTGCTGAAAGCCATACAGTACTTCAATAACATGAAGATTTTATTTTATTTTATTTTATTTATTTAATTTTATTTTATCTTATTTTATTTCATTTTATTTATTTTTTTTTTTTTTAGGGGGGGGGGGGGGGGGTGTTGTTTGGTTATTTACATTTATATGCATGAACATATATGAGTTGATATGAGTCGGTGGAGACCAGAATCTGAGAATTTTTTTTTCCCTGGATGACCAACAAGAAAACACAAAAATGCAAAAGTTAATGCTTCTTAGTGTCACCTACATGAAAAGGAGCAACTGTGATATTTTAAATTGGATTAACTGCACCTAATGTCCCTGTGGTCCTGAATTGGATTAACCAGGTGTAGACGATGGATGAATGGATGGATGGATGGATGGAGTGAGGGATGGAGTGAGGGATTGATGGATATCCTAAATGTCTAAACTTACTTCTTGTTGGGCAACACAAACAATCTGTACTACTTCCAAAGTGAACTACAGCGTACAAGATAACAATAATATTTGGTAAAATTCTAATCTTCCCATTCATTTGACCTCATACTTGTATTGTTGCAACCTTAGTTGTTATGCTGATCCTCCGAGTCGACTGCAACATAAATCCTGAATAATCACTGTGGGAATAAATAAACCTGGCCTGATGGCACAACATCTTCAGCAAATGAGGAGATTTTAATTCAAGTCGTGCATTCATTATACGTGATCCTTATGCTTCATACTGTAACCTTGTTTGTTGGTGTACTGTTGTTCCCGGTGCTGAACAAGAGCTGAATACAAATCTCAGACTTCCTCTAGAACATTAATTGTACGGCAATCCAAACTGATGATTGATCTGATTTTAAACAATTGAGTTTGTGTTTAATTTCCTGTAACTGTGCCAGCAGCCTCGAAAACACAGAGGAAATCAAAATCTTCCTAAAGCTAATTCTAACTGTTGGTATTTCGGTTCATTTTTTTCTATTTAATGTAATATTGTATTCAAGCAGCTCATGCTGGTCATGCCCTTGACATCTAACTCCTAATTAGTTTAACATGCCAAGAAGTTGGATTAAACCTTTATTTCTCTGTGATACTTCCTGCAGTTATATTGTGCTGAATTCATATATATATCTTATAAAATACAGTAACAGGCCTCAGAAGAAATCACATCATCCAACCTCAATGGTATGGAGGAAAACATGTTGAAGGATATGTTGGCACAGTAAAAATAATAATAAAAAAGTAAATAGATTTAAAAAATCATACAATGTATACATTAACCATTTAATTGTATGCCTCCAGTGATGCCGTCATTTATTTCCTGGTTCACTTAAACAGCGTTTTAGCTTATTGTGAACATGTGCAGCACATAAAAAGAGTTGCACTGCTTATTGTATTATTCATTTGTTTTTAAGCATCATTTAATTTATTCTACAACTCTGAGTCATGTGGGCAAAGTAAACAAGAAGTGGCCATTGTTGGTGCTCTGACTGTTCAGTGCATCGTTAATAGAGATTTTTTTTTTTTAATAAGATGACTGCGGCTGCCACTATTATCATGGATAATTGTACAGTTGCAATTATTTGAAGATGCAGAGATCATGTCTGTGTAATTGTCTTGTCCTCATCTAACTGATAACCCTAACCTGTATGAAAACAATGAAATAAAACTACAGTGACGTAAATGTAATACTGTATTTCCATTTTGTGTTTCATAGTGCAACAGAGTTGACAGACGGAAGCGTATTGCATTCACCTGAAAAAAAAATTTTCTTTTTTCTGAATTAACGAATAATTTTTACAAACACTTTTTCTGAATTAACGGAATTTTACAAAATTCTATAATTTTTACTTTTTCTAACAATACTTCAACGATTTTATTCTCGAATTTACAAAATCTTTTTCTATTAAAATACTCCTATACAATTACCCAAAACAAAAAAGAAAGAAAGAACAACCTTTCCGTAATCAACCACTTGACTCCTCAACACTCACCTACATCACCAAAACTCTTTCATAACCGATTACAAAACCCCCCCATACCAAACACTCAAAACCCGATATCTCATTTTCGTCTAAAACCATTACCCCTACCCTTTTCTCCACAACCATTTATCTCCATAAAAATTTATTTTTCCCACCATCTCATATTTTTGTGTTTAAATACACAATATTTTTATCACATCCATCATGCTACTCTATTATGTATCACCATGCAACACCACCCAAGGAACGGGCACAGACACCCCCTCACCTCTCGGCGACGAATTCACTACTCCACACCTACTTCATCATTCCAACCTCCCACCATCCGACACCTCATCTTCCGGACCGACCAACACACCCACCCACCATTTCCACACACGTCTCTCCTTCTATACCCCAACAACTGGTCAAACCACACTCCGGACTCAGCAAACCCCTCTCCGGATCCGCGCACAACCGGCATTCACTTAACCTAACTTCCACTGCAGGCCCGGAGGTCTTATCGGTCTCCGCCAGGACGACACCACAAAAATTACCTTTTTATATTTTATTACAAATTTCCATTTATTTTTAGTTAACACAAATCACCAAAAACAATCCATTACATTTATTTATTCAATCCCACCATATATATTATCAATTCAAACATATACATTATTAAAAACCCTCTCATTCATTTATTAATTATTCTTATAATACAAATCAACAATAAAAACATACACATCAACAATTTAATCAAAATTATCAAAAGACATAAAAAATACTAAATCAAAGAAAAACATTTCTCCAACAAAACACAACCCAAACATCATCAAAAAATTATCAATCTAACACCACATTATCCACAAAAATCAAAAAAATTTAAATTCTAATACATATTTCTTTAACATTTTTCTCTCATACATACCTCCAAAACCTCTAAAAATTTACACAACCTAAAAACAAAAAAAAAACCAAAAAACAAACCTCCTAAACTACCTCTATACCCAACAAATATCCCCCTATCACAAAAACTCCTATTCTATCACATATACATTTAACATTTTCCATTAAATATACTAATGACACCAAACACCCTAACTACTTTTTTCCAACATAATATACCCTTACATACACAATTATTTTATACAACATCACAAACAACAACATTTTTTTTAACAACATTTATTCAACCATCATCCAAACACCGGCCATGCACCACCGGACCACGGCCAACATCTCCCGTTTTGCGTTTCTCCATCTTCCTTTTTTTCTCGGCCACCAAGACCAACCTCACGGATTCCTCCACCACACCTAACTTTACACTAACCTGATCTTGCACTCCTCAACATCCAAGCCCCTTTCTTGAACTAAATCACTCAATTTCTTTTCAAGTCCACAACTACCGACTACCACGGAAATTCCACTTCTCGTCCTCTCCCTTCATCACCACTCACATCCATCCCTTCTTCACGCACCCTCCACATGACCCCTGCCTTCTGGTCCTCAGCTTCCCGCTCACATTCTGAGAGAACAAATTCTTTCCCACAACCACACAAGAGAGAAAATGAACTACCACTAATCTTCCTAGACAGTCCCTCCTCCTGGTTCCACTACACGCAGCGGCTATTCACTTTATTTCTCATCCTCTTCAGGACTCTGACGCACTCTCATATCCTCATTCCAATACACCAACCCTTTCCCCATAACAATTCAAAAAACCAAAGACCATCTAACCCACCACTCCTTACCTCCCAATCTTCCTCCACGCCTCCTCCCACCGCCTAACGCCCACCAATCCCCTTCAAGACAGACAACCTCTCTCTCACCAAACATAAACTTCTTTTCATAACTTAACGCCCACTCCAAACGCACCCACATTCAACACAACCATTTCAAACACAAAGCTTATAGATCATTACAACACTTCTTTAAAACACTTCACCGAACCATTACATTCACCTCAAATTCAAATTCACTTACATTCCAAAATAAAGGAACTCTCATCCCTTTAAACAATGGAGGACACTGAGAAATTCCTAACTATTCACACAAACAATCATTCTAATTTCCATTCCTTTTTTTTTAGATGACTACCTTCAACGACCAACCACTTCACACAACCCTCCATCTCAGACCAAAAAAGAACAATTTCATAAACACATTCATCAGACTAATCATCACACACTACCTAACTTACACACAAAGGAAACATATAAACATCATTTCTCACCTGAAAGAAGAAAATGAAATCATCTCAAAAACAAAAACCATTTATTGCCATATCACTAACTTCATCAAACTTAAGAAACAAAAAAACAAATCATCTCTCTTAATTTTCCCACACAATTCCAACAACAAATATACACACCCCCCCCTATATAATTTTCTACTCTTCACTTATTATACACACCAATATATATATATTTATATTTTTTGTGTGTGTGTGTGTTATCATATACAACAATTAACTTATCTTTGTTTATCCTTCACTCCACTCCTAAACTTATACCGGACACAATTACAACTTATATAAACCATTAACTAAAAAAACAGCAAACCAAACACAAAAAATACATCAAAAACATCTTACAAAAAACAAAAAATCACTACCTTAACTTAAATTCCTACACTTTACGCACCGACTTCACCAGAACAAAAAAAATAAAAAAAACAAACAACAAACCACCACCCAACCAACCACACTAAAATATACTCCCAAAAATTTCTACCAAACAACACCCAACACCCACCTCTCCTAACAGCAGCAGCGCCACAATGGAGCGTCGGATCCGGGCCAAACCCACAGGAACAGGAGACACGATAACTTTCATTAGTAAACAGGAAACAGTCTACCAAGAACACTTTACAACGTAATTATAGCTTAGATTAATTTATAGAAACGGACTCCTCCATTCAGCTCCTTCTCCTAACTGCATTACCAGCGCTCTGCCCTTCTCTCGCAAATGTTTATAAACTATATTTCTTTATTTAACTTTCAATAAAGTCTTACAAGTACAGCATCGCTTACAGATCCACACAGGTCATTTGTTGCAACTTTCTCTCAGCTTCACGCTGTCCATCATCTCCCTTTCTCAGCCCACTTCCTCTTCTACAACAGCCGAGCTTTCTTTTCTTTATTCAGACATCAACATAAAATAAATCTATTTATATTGACATTTTGCGCATTTGCGCTTTCATCAGAAGTAAAACCTCTCTTAATCATCTCTGACCCTCACCCTAACAACGCCCGTCGTTTCTATTAAGTAGCCAATCTACCCTATTATAGTCTATCATCTCAGTCAGCCTTTTCTTAGCTTAGCTATAGTTATTTTTTCTTTTCCCTTCCCTACCAGCCTCCCCTCCCTCTCTCAGGTAGAAGCTCTAAAGGACTCGAGATTCTGTTTTTGTCGACACGAACATTTATAATCACACGTGGATACAATAATAAGATCATTTATATATCAATCCCATTTCCACGCTTTTTATACACCCTACTTTTATATGCCGATGCGTCTTAGCAACAAATGTCACGTGTCTCAGAGACCGATTCAGAAAACAGAACTTTTTTTTTTTTTTGTAAAATTATCTCGTTAATTCAAAAAACAAAGTTTTTATTTATTTTTGTAAAAAATTATCTCGTTAATTCAGAAAAACACGTTTTTATTTATTTTTTAAAACATTATCTCGTTAATTCAGAACAAAGTTTTTATTTATTTTTTAAAAAATTATCTCGTTAATTCAACAGCATTTTTATTTATTTTTGTAAAACTTATCTCTTAATTCAGAAAACAGAAGTTTTTATTTATTTTTTAAACATTATCTCGTTAATTCAGAACAGAAGTTTTTATTTATTTTTGTAAAAATTATCTCGTTAATTCAGAAAACAGACGTTTTTATTTATTTTTGTAAAAATTATCTCGTTAATTCAGAAACAGAACGTTTTTGTTTATTTTTTAAAATTATCTCGTTAATTCAGAAAACAGCAATTTTATTTTTTTCAGTAATCATACCTTCCGTAGTTGACAGACTGACTTACTTTTTCATGATAGAAAATATGCAATTTCTAAGACTAAGAAATAAACAGACATATTTCTTACTCACACTCATATTGCACATCTCAA
Source organism: Atherinomorus stipes (assembly GCA_023101725.1). NCBI lineage: Eukaryota > Metazoa > Chordata > Actinopteri > Atheriniformes > Atherinidae > Atherinomorus > Atherinomorus stipes. The sequence goes on along the minus strand of JALJCO010009935.1, from coordinate 804,388 downwards.
ATTAGTGGTTTATTGTTTATAAGGGTTATGTAGATTAAATTATTTCTAAGCTTGCAAGGGTGGCATAAAGGGCAAAAATATTTTTTCAAAATGATTAATGTCAGTAACTAAAATTTAATTTGTGACATCCCTAAAGATGACTTTTTTCATCTCTGGAAAAAAGTGGAAGAAAAAAACATAAGAACAAGTGTCACAATCCAGCTCTGCATAAGACGTGATCTTTGGCGTTTAAGCTCCAAGATTTGCTTTTCTAACTGGTGAAAGCCCAGTATCCGCACCACTGTGAGTGCATGCAGGACTAATTGGATAAAGCAGAGCAGAGTTATAGCTTTATAGCTTGGCATTCCTTATTTGTGCTTTGCTGTATTGACACAGAAATCCTTGGCAAAAATAAATAAGTCAAAAAAGCAGCCCTCCTTGCTACCAATAGAGCAGAGGTTTAATCTAATCATGGAAATTAGTGCAAATCAAGTGTAAAGTTAGGTGTGATGCTGTTCTCTTAAGGCACATCATTACATTTTTTTTTTAAATTGAACACATCCTTAATGAAAACAACTTGAACTTTGCAATTAAGACTAAAGTCCACGTCAATTAAACACTGCAGTGGTTTTCACGGCATACGTGGTGTCGATGATGTTAATTTGGATGACTGGGGACATTGTGCTGACACATAAATCCATCCACTGAGGACGTTCTGCAAGCCAAGCATCCTGGGATCACAAGTTTATCTCTTCCTTTGTCTCGGTAAATACACACTGTTTACAGCTCTGTCTCATTTTCTGTGTATTCTGTGAATACAGCAATGCAAACGCAGTCAAGCACATCAAATGTTTTATATGCTTGAGCACATGAAATATTGCAAGTCTCTGCAAGTCTCCAAGACTTTCATGTTCTCCTTTAATGCACAAATTGTGCAACATTTGTGGCAAACTGCATCACTGAATTAGCTTAATTAGATGATGCTGAGCTTTGAGGCTCTTTTACAACGGGCACAGTTCACTTCCATCAAGATAGCATCAATCCATTTATCATACTGACGAACATGAGCAAATTGCATTAAGTGTACTGCTCCAATTATATAAGAGAATATCTAATAAATAAAATCTCGCAAAATTTACAGGAAATGTGGGACAGATTATGAAATGCGTTTTTACAAGATCTATGGTAATGAAAGGTGTTGCAAATGTGTATCTTTTCTTTGCCAAAATTGAGATGCAATGCAGAAGTTTAAGATGATCCTGTGTTGATGTCTGGCCATCATTACCATCTGTTCAGTCCACTACATGGCAGCTGTTTGCTTCTCTCTCTGTTGAGTCTTCAGTTTCCACAGACACATAGATTGATGGATCTGCAGCTAATGCAGGGTAGTTGCCCACCCGCAGTGGACATGCTACACCTGCAAGGCTATACCCCTGAGATGACCGACTCTCCCTCCAGTCTGGCTGGTTAGGTGTCACGTTCCAGAGCCAAGTGTGTGTGCCAGGCAGGGGTCAGGGGTTATTCTAGTAATAATGACCACAACGTGCTATCCTCTCTTTGAAAACAGTTTGAATTGGTTGATTTGCTTCTTGATGCCTCTGGTAATTCTTCATTTCCTTTGGCTGAATTCTGTTGTGTCCCATTCATTAACCTTGCTTTCTGCCCTTTTCATAATCTAAAATCAAATGTACTGCTGCCACATGTGGGATTATTGATGCTGTTATTTAATGACTGTCAAGATCTCTGGCGTTTATTTGTGATCTATGGTCTGTGTGAGGAGCTCATACTGGGAAACATGCACTATATTTACAGTTTGATTTGATTTCTCTCTGCCTGGGAAAAGGCTGTCATAAATTACAAGAATCTCATGGAGTGAGGCACTGTGAAGCTTTATAAATCCTGTTCTGGGAGGAGGGACAAAGACACAGTGGAGGAGGTTGTGCTCTGAAAAGGCGATCTGTATTCAAGTTCAGTGGGAGACAGCATCCTCAACTCATGGCACAAGCTCAGAGGCATTGCTTCGAATGTGGCTGGCTTGCTGTGTAAGACAGCTTATTCTGCTTTCTCTTAGCCTCAGCCTCTTTGTACTGATAAGGTTTTTCAAGGGGTATTTAAGGTGGAACTGTTTGGTTTTGCAAGGAAAAAAATACAGAGGGGAGAGGGTTTATTTATTCCCAGCAGTATTTAAATAAGTCAGGCTATCTAAATCAGACCAACAGCAGATTTGCACGCAGTATTTTCTGTGCATACATCAGGCTTCCATATCCTGGTTGTCTCACCAAGATGGATATATATCCGGCCCCCTCTGGAGCAGAATCACGAGACTAATTGAATTACACATTCTCCTCCATGGCTTCTCAGTCCCATGGGAGTGTGCAACTTATCATTTGGAATCTGAGTTTTGCAAAATTGAAAGGGGGAGGTGCATCAGTTCTTTTCTATGAGCAAGCCGTGTTTTATTTCTTTTTGTTTTTCCATAATATCTCAATAGCAACTATGGGCTTAAATATCCCTCCAGAAGGTGCTTAACCTATTGACCTCTAATTGCAGTGGTGACAGCTGGTCCCCCAATGATGTAAAACACAGAGCATCCACACCAAGATTGAGTCTTCTGTCTGAAAAATGAATTTTATATGGTGCCAATAACACACTTTTATTTCATGTATTTTTGTTCAATTTTCATTTTGTTTAGATGCTTAAAGGTTAAGGAAGCAACATTAAATAGTTAGCTTTAGGAAAACACAGTTCTTTGGGTTAAAAAAAAAAGTCCTTTGCTGTGCATATTCTGCTGCAACAAACATTACCTTCTGTTCTTGCTTACTATTGTTGTATTGGGTTTACATCGAGTTGAAATTCATCAACATTTTTTTGAAAGCCATTAAACAATCTGGTTGCTAACAATTGGTTATCTGCTTATTGGTTATACAGTAGTGGCCATCTTGTCATTTAAGTGTAATCAGGGTTAATCAGAGCATTTGTTGGCTTTATTTAAACAATTTATGTTCAGTTAACATATAAAACAGGTGTTTGTTGGATTAAAGTTATCTTAATGTGATTTTCATGTTATCCCAACATAACGTGTTGTATGAACACAATTCAGTTAAGTACTGTGAACAACAAACTATGATTAACTTATTTCTTTTCAGTCTATGTAACATATTATAATTATGTGGAACCTATTGACATAAAAAAAAATAAGTAAGTCAAAGATTCCTTTTTTTGAGTGTACATTTTAAGATTGGCCAGAATTTTGCAGTACTTAATTAATTTTCTCTGTGGATTATAATTAAATCTATTCTAAATAAATGACTAAATAACTGAGTCGAATGTTTTCACACTTGACTAACCATCATTGCTATTAATCTATCGGTAATGTGGTCTGATACGGGGATGGAACATGTTTATCTTTAGAATATTAAGATACAATAATATGGATGAGGTCCACAGGATGACAATATTAACCTTTCTTTCAGCAAATAAATAAAAAGCAAATGGATTACATTGCAAATTATTCTATATATCATTTAGTAATTTCATCAGTTGAATTGGATTAGTGTATATAAACTCATCAGTGTAACCTTAGGAAATGGCCATATCTTAAAGGAGCTGTATGAAAAATGATGTAAAATGAGAACCAAATTAAAAACCACCCAATTTCATCTTCGGGCTATTTTAGCATTCAGGCTGTATTTGTGATTAAATAACTGTGTTACGATAAAAACACAGAAATTGCCTTTATTTTTATTCCTGGTTGCAGAGAGAACATTTTTAACATTTCTTGTCCGATTTTGTATCTCCATTTTGTGACTCCTGTAATGTTAATGAGTAATATGCGAGTTTTTTCATGCAAGACTTGTGGTGCCTCAACTGCAAATTTATCAGAAACAGTTACCCATCATTTGTGTGAGTATGTTTTTGTTAAGGAAGCACCATCAATCTGTGGCACCCAATGCACTTGCATGACTGCTAAAGGTGACAAGCAGGCACTCCCCAGGAGAAGGAGGGTGGACGGAGGGTGGTTATTGTGCTTTATTGATGTCACAATTCAGTGGCACAATGACAGATGTGTTGAGCATGAGCAACCTCTTAGAGGCCTGCTGGCTGGAAAAGGCAATTCCAAGTGGTTGTATCTGCAGGAAAAAACTATTTTGATTGTTAAGAATGTTTTGCTTGAGGGGAACTGTTTGGCATGTGCCTTCTGGGATACAGTTGTAACATGGTGTTGCCATACAGAGTGTGTGTGAATCTAAGATGTCTTTCGATTTAAATTACTTATTTTGAAATATAGTTTCAAAAATGTTAATTTAAACTGTGTGTTTTAAGTCATGGACAGCATAGGACAGCCCTGACAGCTGGTAAAACTCCCAAAACATTGATGTTGTCCGCAGTCTGTCAGTCTGATGGATGTTTTAAAATTTTCTTTTTTTTTTTTCTTTTTTTTGGGGGGGATCCCCTTGCATCCTAAAAATGTCTTTAAAACAGTGCCTTGAGTACTGAAAAATTATGCCCAGGGATACTGGTTTAGTCAATGTAAACACTGTACAGTACAGTATATCTTTATAATACTGGAAAAATGTTTGATTGTATTTGTTTTAATGTATTGTTGTGAGTGTGCACTAGGGATGTAACGATTACTGGTAAAATGGTTAACCGTGATAAAATTCCCAACGATTAGTAATACTATTTCAAATTTTAATTGTCATTAAAACCGTGATTGATTGCTCCACTTTGACAAACTCCCAGTGATGCTGCTCATCGCTGGAAAAGCAGCAGCAGTCGCAGTTTGCAATGTTTAATTTATGAAAACATGGCAGAAGGTAACAAAGGCACCCATGTGGACAGTGCTCTTGAGATTTTTCCCCCTTTAAAAAGGGCAAGTAGACATTTAGACCCATTTTGGATACTTTTAAAGATGCTGGGGGGTATTTCTATAACACTACGATAACAATGATAACTGTGATCCTTTTGGTCACAATAACCATCATATGAAATTTTCATATCGTTACATCCCTTGTGTGCACTGATAAGCTACAAAATTAAAATCCCTGACTGGCAAAGTAAGCGATGTGGCTAATTTGTTAGAATGATGTTATGCTGTAAAAGCCTGCCTGTTGGCATTCATAGTAATGATCCTTTGACATTACCCACCTAGTCATACCCCAACTTTCCCCTACTGTAGCAGTTTCTTCCAGCAGGACACCAGTGGGTCCTGTTAAAACACTGCTTACACTATCAGGATGGTTAATGACAAAGGGTCTGATGTTTTCATCCAAGCTTCAAACTCCCAAAGTACCAATCTGATAGCATCTGCTGGTAACAGTCCACAAAAAACAGTAGGTTTCAGTAGATCTAGGGCTACTGGACACCCGAAGACACCCTCAGATGTCCTTTGTCCATGACCTGATTAGTCGGATCTCTTGAAGTAGCATAAATATGAGGTTAAAATACGAATCAAGGTCACAGTTGTTCATTTGTATCAAAATGAAATGAAAATCAGCAGTTAAACAGTTAATCATTGTTTACTAAACCAATCTGACAGATATTGAATATAGGCACAAATATCCACGATGCAATACATCTGCAGTGCAAGTATCAAAGAGAATTGTGGATGAAGAGGAAATTATATTCAGATGCAAACTCTTTTCATTATCAGTAATTGGAGGTCACTTATGCTTCCTTCCTTTGCTCATTTTTTTTTTTTTTTTTTTTTGCTTCATTTACATCATGAACATTGCACCGGCATGTAATGCCACTTACCTTTTATAAACTGTAACTCTGACTACACACTGGTGCTGCTGCAAGGAGGGTTGATAGTATGTTACAGAGAGAAAATTGTTTGTGTTCCTGGTAAGACACAGAACATTGGGTGTCCCTATCATATACAATGCTTCCCTTTGTCCATGGGTCCATGGTGCTTTCATTGTTGCCATTTCATAAATCAGATTTACTGCTACATTTGTAGTGCTCATGCTAATGAAGCAACACCAGTGCAGAGACACAGCACTGATTTCATTTCCTGCATCTCCGCCTGCACTCTGAGTAGCAAGACGTAGATTACATCGTCCAGCTGCAGTGTAGCAAGATGTAGATTACATCGTCCAGCTGCAGTGTCACAGTTGTATGCTTGGTTTCATATTCAGATGCAGACGTTTAAGAGAGCAGCAGGAATGGTGATTAGTACCATGGGCTTCCCCTCATTTCTTAAGGATGCATGAAGTGGAACTTTTTGTCTTGTTAACCCTGTCTTGATGTGGAGGTTAGCAGTTTTTCTTTTTCTTCTTCTGTTTAATCAGCCATGCACGTCGGCCAACGAATCAGATGATTCTATCCCTGTCAAAAATCATGCAGACAGCAATGAAATCGATGGGTTGTCTAGATATTATAGTGCAGAGGAGGGCAAAATTCACTGCCTGGCTGGATGCTTGTCTGCCCTCAAACCCATCTCTAACTCCTGCCATTCCAGTTGTTGTTAAAATGGTATAAGTGAATAATAGTAGTTAATAAAGAATATATGCAATTTCAAACTAATAAGATTATCTTATTTAAACATTTTACCTGACTTAGTGACAGTATAAGAGTGTCATTGTGGCTTTTAAAAATGCAGCTCAGCCAATTAAGTTTTGAGCAGTTACATTTCGGGTACCTGATTTTCTTAATTTTGGAGGATCTGCTATTGGCCAATCCATACATGTGAAACCGATCTTGTGCACCGATCTTATCTACCTCCCAAACGGTCCTTTAGCTCTGCTGTATGGGAAGGCTGACTGACAGGCGCACCCACAAGATCACGTCTGCATGTGCACGTGCCTCTGCAGGGTCAACAACAGTCATGACAACAACAGAGCATGGTCAATTATTACACATCAGCTGTGAAAGTAATGGGACTTAAAAAAACATCTGGCAATTATTTTTGTTCTCATCGCATGTTTTATTTGTCTGTTGCCCATCAATCACCCTTACTTCCATAGTAAGAGTAATTGATAGGCCATAGTCAACGAATAACATTGTAGGCGATGGTGATTGATGAGAGTGATTGATTGGTTAGAGTAATACTACGTCCCAGAAGCAGTGCACTCTTGTCTATTGTTCACAGTCGATAGCTAACAATCATTCTGCTAGCAGTTAGAAATGATCAGATGACATCTGTCTTACTTGTGTTTGAGACACGATGGGAAAATCTGTACCTGCTGTCTGCTACACAGCTGAATCAAGCAGGCCGGTCATGCGCATGCGCATTATTCAAAAACTAGTTAACAATCTGTTTTTTAATTGCCACAAACATCTCCTATACCACCTTTAAGGGTTTAAGGACAGTAAGGGAATCTGAGAAATCATTCATCTCTCACCATGATTACACAACTCTTTCTTGTAAAGAATAAAACAAAACTGTCTTCACAGTAAGAAGGTTCCTGGTTTGAACCCCAGCTGGGGTCTCTGTGTGGTGTTTTGCATGTTTTCCCCTGTTCAGGCAAGGCCTCTCTCCAAGTCACCAGAATACCTCCCATGGTCCAAAAACGTATGCTAGGCTATTTGTTTTTTCTGTATTCTATCTAAGTCTGGGTGTGAGTGAGTGGTTGGTTGTTTCTCTGTGTTGGCTCTGTGATAGACTGGCTATCTGTCCAGTAAGTTTGTGCAATGCTTCTCACCTAAAAGCCAATGGGGAAGGCTCAAGCCCCTCCATGGAAAAAAAAACAACTGATGTGCCATTTGAATTTCCAATATTTTACAGTTAACAAGATCATAAGTTTATTTAAAGAGCTGCAGATCCTTACAGCAGAAAGGTCCCTGTTTGAAACCTGCATGGGGTCTTTTTGTGTGGAGTTAGCCTGTTATCCATGATACTCCATCTTTCCTGCAAAATCCAAAAACATTAAATCAGGTTAATTGAAGATTCTCAAGTTGACCCTAGGAAGGAGTGTAGTTTGTCTGCGTTGTTCATCCCTGTGATAGATTGATGACCTGTCTTAGATGTGTGCAAGTGTCTGACCCTGAAATGAATTAACCAAGTGTAGAAAATGTGCAGAAGTTTATATGAAGTTCTGCCAGAATATGTTTATATGTTTCCATGTTCAAGATATAGAGCAGTACTTCTGCCATTTCAAAATCCCAGTCGCCACTCCTTCCCAAAAAAAAAAAAAAAAGTAAAAGTACACCACCATTGCATGACTCCACCTTCACAGCAGAGTCCATCTGTGACCTGGGTCTTTGCCAGCACAAGAGTAAACTACACATAATTCCCTCTACTTTGACCCAACCGTGGCGGCCCTCCGTGGATATATTTTTAGTGATACAGTGTCAGGAATGAAATAATTTCACATGGAAACGTCAAAATTTCTTAATTGAAGCCAGAAGTGGTAGGATACTCTGCTGTCAGACATCTGCTCTGCACATGAACACAGCATGCAGGGAGAAAGGGTCTGAAATGCTCCTGCTGTGAGTTGATGTGCTATGGAGGTTGGAACGAATCAGCACTGCAGTAAAAATGCAGCGCACACAAGCCTGATGCAAATCGGCCATGAAGCTGTGAAGATAACATAAACTTCATAAATAAGGAGGATCAAGTGTTTTTTAGTGGATTTGGCCCACCATTAAATCAGACCACCTACATGCCCAAAATCAGCTACTCCTGACGAGATAATCCCAAATTGGGGTTTTTAAAATGGCATGTGTTCTAACTTAGTTGTCGGGGGGGAAAATGGTTAATTTCACAGATTAATCTCCCTGCAGTACCAGATTTATTTTGACAGGCCTATTTCATTTTCTAGTTGATATGTTTTCAATGATCTAGGAACCCCCTGAAATTATTATGGGACCCCCAGTTTGGGAAGTCTTATATAGGCTATCATACGCACTCAAAGCCCCTCCTATATGGCTCAGTTTGCTTTGATCAATTAAGAATGCTGAAGTGTGAATGTCTTTATAGACAGATAGTTGTTGTTTTTTTTCTTCTTTTTTGTTTTGTTTTATTTTGTCAGCCTGCAGGATATAAGAGAACTTGATCCCAGCTCCTCATAAAAAAAGAAAAAAAAACTGATACATTTATTATATGGCTCACAACAAACTTGCACTATATTACATAGACGCACAACATACCAGAAATATTAAAGGTCTGAGCTGTGCTCCTAAAAATAGGATTTCTGTCTTTGTTGTAATCATTTCTGGGTGACATACTAGTTGAACTTGTGATGCACAGCTGCAATCAGAGCAGTTTCTCTGCCAATGTGAGTATTTACCTAAAAAAGACCAGATTCTTCAACATTGTGAAGAAGCTGGCAAAAACAGCCAAAAATCACCATGTTCAGTAGGTACTGTATGATGATGTTACAGGATCGAACAATAACAAAGCCAAATATTTTATACAGTAATACGATATCTCCAGTGAACAAACAAGCAAAAACTAGTGAACCAAAATGTTCCTTAGTATTACAGTACTTGATTTTTTTATTGTTCACATTTTACACGTTGAATGTACTTCACATTTTATATTACAGTGTCGGGTGCTGAAAATATAGCAGACAAGCCTGAGAAGTGTGCAAACTTCTAAGACTTTAATTTACACAAACTGACCCAGTGTTTCTCAACTCCAGTCCTCAGGACCCATTGCCCTGTATATCTTTGTTGTGTTCCTACTCCAACACACCTGATTCAGATGAATAACCGTCCTCAAAGTTCTTTGCAAGCCTGTTAATGGGCCATTCATTTGATTCAGGCATGTGAAAGTAGGGTTGCCTAGAAGACATGCAGGGCAGTGGGTCCTGAGGACTGGAATTGAGAAACACTGAACTGACCAATGTGTATGACATGAGAGGAACTACTTTTTATGTTAGTCTATAATGGGGTTGAAGTCGCTAACTGAGGCTTCAGTTCTGACTATACTGAATAAACATGTTTCAGCAGTTCAGAATCAACCACTTCTTTCTCCTCTCTGATTTACAACCTACAGAAAGCAGAAGAAGTGACTTGGATATTCTTTTCATGATTATAAACTCACACATTAGCAACATTTCTGACAGAGCCAATCAAAACAAACGCAACAAAGGCTTACCAATAGCAACTACACAGCTTACTCTGCATCTGGCTGTCATCATATTTTTTCTTTGAGCTCTCTCCAGCAGAAAAATCCAATATGTTTATTCTTGTCCCTTGTCTTGCACCTAGACTTTTTTTTCCTAGTTTCCTGTTGTCTCGGGTGTCTTTACTGCATTTGACAAGTGTATAAAAAAGTCCCATTAGTGCAGTGTTTCCTCCTTCGCAGCTGCTTTACCTGTTTTTAACCAGCAATTACAACTACTTGGCGAGGTTTTAATTGCTATTCTGATCCACACAGTCTTGCTGTGGCAGATGATTACCATGCTCTCATCATTTCAGCGAATTTCCTATTCAATTACAAATTGACAAAAGATTCCATTGAAAATAAAATATGTTCTGAATAAAATGTGAATAACACGCAGTTTGCTTAGGTGTTGTGTTTTATGGAGATAACAAAGTGTTATCATTGTTACTCAAAAGGCAGAAATAATAAGTATTCAAGTTATCAGCTGGCTCAGTGCCCCCACTTAACTAATGTGTGTCAGAATTAATGAGTTGTGTGCTGTGGTAGCAGAATTTACTGAGCCAATTAGTGAATCTCAGTAAGCATGGCACCCCATAGCAAATTGCTGAGCTGCACAGTATTGGGCACCAACAGCAATAAGCAAACTGCAACCCTGAGAATGACCTTTGGTGTTCAGACTGCAACATTCAGCCACATGTAGATGTTCATTTTACTTTGTTCCTCATGCCTATGAAATTGTCAAGTCTGTTATGTTGTTTGCTTGATGGGAAATCTGTTCAGCTGAGTGAACAATTAACTTTCCATAGCCAGAAATCAGGAGCAGATGACGACAATAAGCTATGAAAGAGATCTTTGTAATCCTAACATCAAAGTCATTTTGGCTGAAGTCATCTGTACTGAGAAAGTCTTTGAATGTTGATGCTGCTGAGTTGTTGGATGAGCAAAAAGCTATAAATTTGAGGTATTTTTCCTGGGAAGTTAAATATATTTCATATCATTTATTGTTTTAGGCTCTTGTGCAGTAAAAGCTCAAAAGAAATGAGTTTACAAGAATGTAATGCTGTTACATTGAGTAAGTGAAAATTTATTTATATAGCACCAAGAGAAAAAATCACAAAGTGCTTTACAAAGAGATACAGTATAAGTCTCAAAGAGTGTGAGGTTCATTGATTAAATGTTGTTTTGTTGTGCTGAGTGTTGTCTCCCAGCAAGCATGAAAAGTGCACTTAAAGGAAATGAAAGTTATCGCCAACCAAAGTCTGAACTAGTATTGTTTTCCCCATATGGCTAATGGATGAATGTGATTGAGTGTAACCTTAGCTGCCGTTTTCACATATTTTAAAATTAAGCGACTGCTCACTGTGTGGTGTATATGCATTAGTATACTAGGGCAGCCCTTAGTACACTAATGCAGGAAATACATAGACCATGTGTTTCCTGCTATCTCAAAAAGCAACTACTTGACAGACACTACATATCCAAGTATTTTATTGATCGTGAATCATGTCGTCATCTCAAGTCCCAACAGTGTTAGCACATATCACAAGTTTTCTTAAAGGGGAAACTCAGTAACTTTTTTACCTCAATAAATGCTTTTCGGAATCCCCGTGGGGCTAAACAAAGTGTTTACGGAGCGATTCAATGTTTCCCCCCCTCCCGCCGGGGCCTCTGGCCTGCGAGCAGCTAAATACAACTTTGCCTGCACCAACCCGAGCAGAACTTGCGACAACAGAAACCGCTGTACGGTTCTCAGGTCCCCTATCTACCGAGCTGCTTCCAGCGCTGATTTGAACCAGACTACCAGCGCTAATTAGAAGAAAACATTTCTTTAGCTTTATACCACCTAAACACGGCTCCTGGCTCTCATAACCAACTCTTTGCTGGACCAGAGTGATTCACGTAGCTTGCGCTGCCTGGGCGCCGGGTGAAGCATCACTGCTTCAGGCTCAATAATCACTTGTCACGTCCGCAAAAAGTAAATAAAAGTTCGTATTCTTACCTGCTACTCGCCAACACCAGTGAAAAATATAATCCACGGCATATTTACCCGTAAATCGCGGGTAAAACGTCCCGTTTCAGAAGAGACAGGTCTTTGCTTTGAGCAGAGGGAGACAAGGTGCTGCTACCAACGCAGCAAAGTAGCATCAACAAGCTAGTAAAAGCTTAGAGATATATCCAGGGATCAAAATAGAAGAAAGACAGGTAGAGAAGCCGTCTGTGTGCTGTGGGGGTGTAAGGGGAGGTTGAACACGACAGTGAAAGGACGCCACTAGGGGGAGCCCCGAGCTGAAGTTACTGAGTTCTGCTTTAATATTGTGCAGCCCTAGAGTGTACCTCAGTCAAAGCATAACACACAAAAGGAAAGGAAAAGTAAGCCTAAGGCTATCAAGGTAGCTAATATTAGTGATACATATCATGTAAGTATATGTGTGTACAGTATGCATGAGTGTGTGAGTTGTTTGAGATAAACGGGGGGCTGTTGATGTAATGTGTTGTTTTTAATGTGTGAAGCACTTTGTAAAGCCGTTATGCATGAAAAGTGCTATATAAATAAAATTTGATTTGAAAAAACGAAAATTTACAGACACTGAAATTTACAGTGATAACCGACGTCATTTTGCCCATGTCAGTATATTCAATATTTTAATAAAATAAAAAGAAAAGTCGTTTTTGTCTGCTTTGGCTGTTTAAAGGTAGGCTGTGCTCATGTCCCTTTAAGATATGTGACACACGTGACTCCATCCCCATCCACTCGGTTACAAGTTATCATCCATTTATCTTAACCAAGGTGAACTGCTCAATATATTGTGATATTGATTTTAAGCCATATTGGCCAGTCCTACCTTATGTTATGTGTATCTTTGGGGCAGCAACTGATGCAGTAGTTTGCACATTTGTTCACTCAGTCATAACAAACTTATTGCAATTGTTTTCACAAAGTAAAAGAATAAGCAGTGAGAAGGAAACAGCTGACTTCTTAGGCCATAACCTCAACAAGCAAGAGCTCAGTTCAGGTATTCACAGTCTCTCCCCGTCATTATGAGCCACGATGACCTTCAGTGTAAAAGAGAGTGCAGTGTTAAATGGAGCAGGTTCATATTTTGTAATTGGTTTAGAGGCAAGCTCCAGCTGTTTAACAGTCAAATTTGGGAAGCAACCCCTGATAAGTGAGAGTACTCTGGCATTTGTTATGGCACATTGTTATGTTTCACTTTTGTTGCAGTTTAACATCTTTGGATCACAAACTCAATTTTGTGGTGTCACTGCAACAAACATAAAGTGTCAGAGCTGCCCTCTTTCCAACATAAGCAAACTAATTAGTTTCTCTTTGCTTCCTCAACCTTTTCCACCTAGCTCGCTTTAACTTCTACTATGATAGCTTCTCATTTATTTTCCACACACTTGCAAATTAAATGTGAAGTATTGAAGCCGGGCTGCACGGTGGTGGTCACAGTAATACAGCCTCATGGCTGTATTAAACATACTACCAAACTTTCTTTTGTGATGCAGAAACTACAGCACCTGCACATTATGAAGATTCATCTGACAGTACACATTTTGTAGAATCCATAGTTAATATAATTTAAAAGGTACAGTATAGCCAATGTCATAAGTTTAGACACATCTTGTGCATGAAGATTGTCCAGTTGTAACTTAACATTAGTCACATATAATTGTCAAAAAATATATAACCTTATTATCTGATATTGATAGAATTTTTTTTAGCGCACATTTCAATGGCAGGTTTCTGTTCAGGTTCTGTTTTTCAATGCACATTGTATTTTCAGTACCAAAGTTAGCCTTTATTGTTCTGACTCTATTATGGACAAGGTTAAAAGAAAGTTTTTCATTTACTATAAAATGTTGGTGCAGCATTGTCTTTGCTTTATATGTCTGATGTGTAGTGTCTGAAAATCTTTTTACCCCTACAGGATGTGTCATTTACCAATTTCTTCCTTACCAGTCCCTGCGTGATCACTAAGATGTATTTATTTATTTATTTATTCATTCATTCATTTAAGACAATCCAGGTTTTTATAAGATCCTGTAGTTTTTTAGGTTTATGTTGCATGCTGAGTGTAGACGTGCTGCAGTTCTTTTACAAATGGACACAAATGCACAAAAACCCACAATGACCTTTTGGTATTTTAAGGAAATCCTGCTCCTCTTTTACAGAATTGTGTAAAATAAATCCGCAGAACATTTTGATAGTGAGTAGTGTAATTTCAGGAATGCAGTGTACCAAACTCCAAAGATATTTGTCTCTGTCTTTCCAGTTCATATTGATATTTCTTATTATTATTACTGATACAAAATCCTTCTTGTATATTCAGGATGTACCCCAGACCAAGAGTGACTGGGCTCTTACCTGAATCATTGCAGTTTCATAGAGCTGGCTTATGGTTTATGCTGCCCTCATTAATAATGAGGGCAGAAAAAGCCATGATTTCTTTTATTTATTTAATTTTTTCAAGGCTGGGATACTTTCAACTGTTCATTTAGAGGACTTGACCTTCATCACAAGCTTTGTCTTTGATCGACAGAATACCAGATGAGCTAAAGAAGATTTATTTTCTCCACAAAACTGACAAATATGCAATGATCGTTGAGGACCACCTATGTTATAACTTAAATGTGTATATTATTGCAAATTTTTTATTAACAAAAACTAACATTAAGTTCCAAACAAATTAGATATTTCACATGTTTGCGCCTTTTAAATTTCCAGTATTTTTTCGATCTTGGTTTTTATGTAATGCTTTTTTTATTTAATACTTAAGCACATATAAAACACTTTTAAATCATGTTCTCACTGCAAATCAGAATCCCTGAATAACGTGCAACAGCCTTGACGGTTAAACACCCCAATGAGAAATGGGCATTTGTTGTTTGCTTCTTTTTTTTTTTTTTTTTTTTTTTTTATTTTCTTTTATGTTTTTCCCCAAAAAAACAGCAGTCATATGTTGCTTAGATATGCTTATTCAGATGATATGAGAGACAGTCATAGGCAGCCTTCAGCCTCAAACATTGATTGGAAAAAGTCTTGGAAACAAAACAAGTAAAGAACAAAAATAAAAATGCAACACTTATACTGGCTTATACTTGCTCATCAGATAAGCTCAGCAAGAACAAGGCTTTAGAGTTTTTATCAGAAGATAATGTGAGGTTTAGATGGGCTCACTCTTGGCTTTCCAAGAGAAAGTTGTACTGAGCTCCTCAGGGTTTTCTATGAATGGTGAAGCCATTTAGGAAGATGTTTAAATCCTGAGTAGGTGATGCATATACAGTACTGTATGCATGTTGTTCTGTGATCGCAAACATGGCCTGCCCCAGAGTAGGTTTTGCCGTATAAGTTGCCTTGTTTGTGGTCATGTATAAGGGGATAGCCATTTTACTTCACGACTGCACTCAAGTGAAATCTCAGATGCTGCATTATGTTGTTGGCTTACTTGTTTATGAGTTTTTTTTTTTAATGGAAACAAGGACATGTAAACATCACTGTCCTTGTTATAAATATGTTATTGTGACAGGCTTCCTTCCATATGTGGTATTAACTTGGCTCCTAAGAACAGAAAATACTCTTCTTTTGTGAGTTTGTCTGAGATAATATTTTCCAGGGACCAAATGAAGACTTGTGAAATCATTGTTTTGTTTTTTTGAAATTCTTTCATTTGCTGACTAAGGTGATTTTTATAAAAGTCTAGGCAATAATTTGCAACACACAGACTGCGTTAGAAGTAATTGATAGAGACAAACAACAATATAAATTTCTCATTTGAAGCGCCAGAGGATAAAGATTGAAAAATGTCAAGCTAGCAGAAGTGATAAGTAGCTGTGGACAATTTAATGCAGATTTTTCTGTTTTGCTTTGTATCACTGTCTTGGCATTTGGACAGCTTTTCACTGAGCAACCTCTTAAACTTGTTTCACCTCCAAACAAACTCCTATTTCGCTCTCTCATCGGCCGCTCTAAAGCTGTCTGGGCTAATGAGCCATCTAGCTGTAGTGGGTTTGAGCCTGATGATTCTCTTGGCATTCAGCTGCCAGTGAGAGTCAGTCAGTGTGCAATGTGCTTGTCTGCATCCATATTAGTTGTTGTGCATCCAACAATCTCTAAGCTCATTACAGTAATCAGGTTAAAGAGAGGGAGACGGGGGAGTACTTGGCCTACAGCATGCTTCCTCTGACTTCTCCAGTGAGACGGAGAACCTCTCACACAGGCTCCGACTGAGCTGGTGGGACCCAGCCCTGCAGATGCCTTCTCCTAATGATTCTCTCCTGCTGCTTCTGTTTGTATGAAACCCACACTGGGGTATTCAACTGCACCCATGCTGTCATAATGACCAGCTTGTAATTGTAAAGTCCCTCTGACATACACCCATTCTTTCCAGAGTTTCAGATTCATTTACTATGGCTTATACTAAAACATGAAGTAAACAGTAAATCTTCCTTTCTGCAATTTTCAGAAGAAGCATCAACAATGATCCACAGGAAAAAAAAAACAACAAATGAATGTTTACTGAAGTTTTTCCTCACAACCACAGAAATAAAACTGAGAAACTTTTACTGTTTACAGTGTTAGCATTGCTGTGTATGGGAAAGGCTTTTTTGTTAGGTAGCTTTTGGTTTTGACGCTTATATTGTGTTGAGTCACAAAAGCTGTGCTTCAGCTGTAATAGAGGGGTTGTCCTGCGTTTAGCCTCTGCTGTTTGTGCCTTGGTTTTTCATGTATTTTCTGCTCTAAAAAGTCTGTTGAAATCACCAAACACACTCTGCTGTGTCTCTTTATCTGTCCTCGTGAGAAACATTAGAAAGGTTCTAACAGTAAAAGTAATGCAGACACACTTTAGTTGATTTGTAGTAATGATAGTTCATACCTTTTAACACTGAGTTTGTCTGGAGCCATACAAGAGAGTTCTGTTTCCATCGTAAGAGCCACTAATGAAAGTTGCTTCTTTTGCAATCTGCAGTACTTAGAAAAGGCCCGTTTTTCTCCCCAGAGCTGACAGAAGCCACCTGACCTGGGAATAGCCCAAAACCAGAGTTGCTATGGCAACCAGCAGATGTGGAGCATGAAATAGTGAGCCTGTGAGTCCTTAACTAAGCATGTCAGCGTCCTTTACACGCACCCCTCTGCATCACGTGGGTCCATATTAGCATAGATCCAGCTGCAAGTGTGAGCCTAAAGATTCATGTTAGGCTACTAGGACTTCTGTCCACAATGTGCTGAGCTGGAGGATTCACAGAACGACTTTCATGTGTTTTTCTTGTCAATTCACCCTTCTTCCTCATAAACAAAGTATTTCTTTGCTGTGTGTGTTAGTGGTCGGATTATCAGATGTTTCTAAAGTGGATTAAAGACAGATATGTTTTGTCTTTAGTAATCAAAAACAGTTTTAGTCCATTGGTGGAAATCCAGTAAGAAGGGTGGGAAACAGTTGTCAGGGCTTTTGCTAAGTTGCAAATATCAGCAAGATTTTTCCTTTTAATATCTGAGAATTCCTTTTTTTAAGAAAAAAATGATAACCTTTTTTGAGACCAAAGAAGTTTTTCTTCATGTATTTTTTTATTATTGTTTTTTGTTACATTTAAAGTTGTGAAATTCATCCAAAAGAAGAACACCATTTTGCAAAATATTCCTCCATACCATGAGGCAGCAGCAGCGGAAGAATGTTGCAGGCATGTACTGTGTGCTTTCCAAAGATTTTCCAGGAAAAACACCCACTTTGTCAGCAGGTCTCTGGCACAAAGTCTCTGCCTGAAAACATTTCTGCAGTGTTAAGTCTGAAGATAAGTTGTTGTGCACTTCTATTCCAGCCAATTTAAACACTGGATTCACCCATGTGCTTTGTCCTTACTGAGAGAAAAATAAAGCAGCAAGGAATCACACAATGTTACTTTCCCTGGAATGTACTCCCAAGTTAACGGAATAATGGGGGTTTTCCTGGGTCTTAAAAAAGTTTGCTCTCAATTTTTTTATGGTTTTTTGGCTATCATTAATCATTTTGGGAGTGATCGCTTTATAGAAAGCTGATTAGTCAATTGCCTGAAAGGAGAAGATTCCTGCTAAGGGGCTTTCTATTCTGTGTGCATTCTGTAAACGCATCTCTTTATAAGAGTGCATTTACTATTCTGTGGGGATCAATGGACAGTTGGCTTTATTTCCTACAGTTTCTTATTCCCTGAGTGCATCTCTCCACACAAAATGTAGAACCCTCAACAAAGCAGTGAAGTGGCACTTTCGGAGAGAGGTATTTTCATTTTTCAGACACGCTCTATCAGAGTAAATCAGAGTCGACACCTTCAATCTCTCTCTCCACTGAATATTTCCATGTACTTGTGACAGGACAGTTCTGAGGCCTTGTGGATCAAATCAGGATTGTACTGTCATGTACACAGACGAGGCAGCCCTTTACACAATGTCAAAGCTCTATTTTACTCCTTGTCTCCCTGACATTTGAAAGCAGACTTTAAGTGAAGTCCTTAAGCCTTTGCCGAGTGCATCCTAGATCCAGATGACAGTGAAGTTGCAGCCTTGATCCAGGGTCAGTGGAGATGGCTGCTGCTTCTGCTGTCCAGTCTTATGTGTCCAGGAAAAGGTGGGCAAAGCAGCAGCTGTAGCAACTGTGGGCTGACTTGTTGATATGAAAACAATGAGCCAACAATACAGCCTCGCTATGAAGAATACAACTGCAAGATTTCACCCACCAATAATAGAGGGGTGGGTGTCATTGTTACAGACCACTTGGATATGATTATAGATTGCCATGTAGATTTTGTAATGCTCCATTGAACTTAATAGAACAACATGTTAGGCAAGATAACCTCATAGGAACTTTGCTTAATAGATCCAAAGAGTGAATCTACACCATTGTGTTGGATTCTTCCCTTTCTGCATGCCAAAGGATGTAAAATGTTGATAGAGACCCTTGGTGTACCACATTTTGGAGTGAAGCCAGGGTTTTGATACTGTAATCAGCATGAAAGTGGGAGCAGACAGTGTGAGAAAGAAAGTTAGTGTGGATAGGGATTGGAGTCACCTGATTTGGAGGATATGACATTCCAGGCAGAGGATTCTGACCATATGAGCCAGAGCTGAGAGAGTACCATGTAGTACTCATGTTCACTGCCCACTGCAGGATGATTCATTATGAATATTTGAGTCTGTGAAGTCTGGTGGCTTTGCATTTAGACTCTGAATGTGTTACTCTGCACATGAGTTGTTATCCATGTTATCCAAACTCCCACATTCAAAAAGCCCTCCACCCACTGCACTGTTTGCCTGCGCTACAAGCTCCAACAGCTCCCACATAATTTATTATGTAGTTAATTAAAGATTGTCTTGTTCATTTTTCACGTTTTGTCAGAATCTGTTTATTAACAAAGTAATCTTTGGCAAAGGGCTCTTGCAAGCTGCCTGCGTAAGGAGAGGCTGCATCAGGAAGATGTTTGATATCAGGAGAAAGGGAAGGACTGACGATAAGATAGTGTGAGTGAGGTTGGCATCTTAATTGTGACCTGTGTAATTGTGATGCAATGATTTCAAGAGCTCATTCTGTCTTGTACTCATATTTCTCTGCTGATTACTGTCAGATGTGGAGACTCTGTTCTAGCTACTCCTTAATGTTCCTGTATGTAATATGTTTGCACAGTTTTTGTATCAGAGGTGACAAAGTTTAAAGGAGTTTTTTGCTTTTTGAATGTCATGTTTATAGGTGATATACAGTAGGCTTTACATTGCTGATGTCGCCAGTGAAGAATAAATATAAATGAACATTCTCCTGTAAATCACTGCCTCAGTTTTAGTTTAAACTTAAAATCAGTCTTGTCACTGATCAGAAAAAGAAAAGAGATTCAGTTTGGTTCAGGATGAGAATGAGCTGTGTTGAAACCAGCAAAATACTGTAGCTCCTTGAAATAATAACGTTTTGAGAAATACCTGCTTATGCCAAAGGTTAAACAGGAGAGAGTTGCCTCAGCCTCTTTATAGCTGATAAGATTATTATAATCTTGTTTCAAGGAATACTTCAAGTTTTTTGCAGAACTGTTAGGAAATAAAACAAAACAAGCTGTGCAATCATTTAAAAATGTATAAAGACTTAAGGATTCATCTAACCTTTATTTCAGTGACATTTGTCTCATAGTGTTTGATGAGCTACAGCAGACAGTGTTTCATGTTCCACTTGTCACCAATACAGCGCTTGTTTAGTCTGAAAAGGTGCGCCTGTTTCAGTTAAATAACTTTTTTCATCATTTTTAAAGGACTTTTTTAAGGTAGTGACCCTCACAAATTGAGAGATCCTCACTATATAAACTAAGATTCTAATAGCCATCCTTAATTTTGTTTCCATCTGAGAATTAACCAATTTAAAGAATAAAATAACAGTGTACACTTCTGCACTGGTTTCACCTGATATAAACTGTGCTTCCAGGGATCTATGTGGCTTCATACATAAATTTAACACCTAGGAATGTCTAATTTCACTGAGAGAAGTTGGAAGTCATATCATGATTATTAAATACCACACTCCAATCACCTCAAACTGTAAGGGGTTTAAATGAAATGTCATTTTAAACATTCAGGTTTCGGGAAGTTGCATTTATTTGCGCAAAGCTTGAATATACAGTATGCTCCCACATAATGTCATGAATTATGTCCCAATATCAAGTTGTTTAAAAGCAACTTACAGTGTAAGTTGCTTTACTGTAAGAATTTCAGCAGTAGTTGACTTGACTTGACTTGACAATATTTCTTATTTCTCAATAATTCTTTACAGTTTATGTGAAAACTGAGAGGAAATGTGTTTTAGTACAGTAATACATTTTCATTCAGTGTTTGCAATAAAAAATCTAATTTGGGTATTGTTTGGGAATTTGTATGATTCTCTGAGATCTCTGGACATCACTAAGTAATCAATTTCTCCTTTAGGGGAATATATTTATGCTGCAGAAAAGCATTATAAAAAGTAGACATTCCTTGCATCTGTTACTTGTATGAAATTACACTCTGGATGTAATTGTGGGGAATTAATGCCTCCCAGAATGAACACGCTAAAGTATGTTCAGTCTGGAAACCCTCAAACCTTCCATATGGCATGCAGTGAGCGGTACATAATAGGCAAACCTGCGTGAAGTGAGAAGTTGAGACCACTTGACAAACACCTGTTCTGTATTGTACAGTCATATTACTCATAAATACAGATTTAGTTATCCAAATGTTTTATATGCTGTGGGATAAATATATAAGGAAAACTGAAACAAGGACAATTTCATCAGGAGAGGTTTTTTTTTTTTGTCATCTACTTTTATACATGAAGGTGCTAAGCTGCTTTATCTGAATTTTGCTTTAACAAACTAACAACCAAAACATCAAACTGTTGACTCTAAAAATATTCTATTTGTCATCTTATTATGTCACATTGTTTGTCACACTTAGCAGTCACACCAGGGATTTATAGCTAAAAATGAGCTTTATACTGGTAATGAAATCATTATGGGCTGAGCTCATTTTGGACTCACTTTGGACTGATCCGCATCCATCAGTGTATGTAATGAAATGAAAAAACGTTTGGAACCACAATCAACCGCTCCCTCTGATTCAGAAGCCAGGTCAGCCTACAGTCAGTTTACTGACTGAACATGGTGCTCATTGGTTGACTGACTGCAGCTGCTTGGTGGAGCACTCCTCATCTCCTGGCTGCTTCTGCCTCCATCTATAAGAAAACCAATTATTCTCATCTCTAAATTTGAAATAGTACATTTATTTAGCATCCTTTGCTGTGATGTGAGGCATTACCTGGCATATGGACTACAAACGACTGGACTAAATAAATCAAAACTGTCACAATTGTGTGAATAATTTACTCTGACCTGCAAGGATTATTGAAGAATCATGGGTTAATTTTTCATTATTCACTGCTAAACATGAGCAACAGTGAATGCAATTGCTTTTATGAATTGGGATGAAAGCTGTATGCTGCTCCACTTCAGCTGAGAATCCTTTTGAAGCAGTACTCCTGCAGGAAGCTCTACATCACTGGATATTTTTAGTGTAAGAGGAGATGTTCTTTCCCTCCTTGCAACAAGGACAAGATTGATAGTTTCTGTCAGTACCTGTACCCGAGAATTGCATTATGGCACTGTGTCAGACCTAGTAATCCAGAGAGTGGGTCATAGCTGGAAAGACTCATTTTTAAATGTTGCTGAAAATATAATCCACTCTGTTAGTAGCTCTGAATTTAGAGCATTGGCATAATGCTTTTTTATCTACTTGACTAAAACCCTCTAAAGACAAATAATACTGGCCAAATCTCACAGAATACAACAGTGTAGCCATTTCAAACCTGGTGATCTTGAAATAGCACGAATCTGATTCATCGCATTGTCGGGTGATTGCTTCATCCTGCCAGAGCAATGATTAATTCATTTATGAAATATAAGAAGGGGTGAGGGCGGAGGTGAAAAGCTTTGACTTATTAATTATTTAAATTGTTTTCAGGTATACTCCAGATTCAGAGGGTGATCTCTGCAAGAAAATTACTACAAGGACATTTTTGATGTGAAAAAGGATATCTGCTAGGTGTAAAATAACAGACATTTGGAAATACAGTAGAGGGCATAATAAAGTGAAAAAACAATGAAATGTAATAACTGCATCGTTACACTATCTGCCCCTTATAAAGGAATAGAGCTGCTCCATCCATCATTATTTTGGCAGCGTATGAATAGAAGTTTTTGCGTCAGTGTATCATGATCATGCTGAATATAGGCTGATTAAATGATGTATTGGTGGTCCAATGTGCAACTTAGATTACAGGGATCATAGCTATATCACAGTGAATTTGTCAGAAATCAATCAAACCTCATTCTTATTCATACTCACTCTTATAGCTGACTGATAGTCCAACTCATTGGTGAAATGCACAAAAAGATCAACAAGGTCAACAATTATTATATTTAAAGGCAACATTCTCATTTGCTGAAAATGACATTCCGAACAACCTTTGCGACATTGAATCTAGATTTGGTTCTTGGATTGCAGTGCCCTAAATATAAATACAAAGCTAATCAGATCAACAAATTTTGCTTGTGATGTGGTTTAATGTTCAACTGTTTTTCAGAAAGAATGCAGATTCATACTGACCTGCAGGAAGCTGACCTTGCTTTCAGTCAGACGGGGATAAAAGGCTGATGTTTTGCTGAGAGTGTCAATGCAGGATGTAAAGATGAGATGGGGGGGGGTGTGGGGTGGAACAACTAACATTTTCTCAGTGCACGCATGCTTTAATGCTGCTTTACTCAAAGGCCCTGAGAACTGCTGAGGTTGGACTTCCTCTTAGCTGTCCATAAATCCCACCGTATGTTTAAATTACATAACAATAATAGTCCACCAGACTTAGCATAATAATGATCTGTGCAGTAATAATCTTCAGCAGGTCATTGCAGCTTTAGTGACTATTTGAACTTTGGAGTCATTTTTTAGACACATCGTCGCAATGTTAAATGCTAATTGTAATTTATTCTACAATAGCTGTGTTTACTGCAGACTTGTCATGATATCATCATTTTATTTCAGATAGTCTTTTTCATATATATATATATATGTATATATATATATATATATATATATATATATATATATATATATATATATATATATATATATATATATATATATATATATATATATATATATTATCACTTGTGATAATGTAACTGAAATAAGATATGTTTGCATCTGCATCACTGCTTCTGTGGCAGCGTGCAAATGCAGCACTTACGTGTAAAGTATAAAGTATCTTTTTTTTAAACCAAGGAATATTACTGTTTTTTCTGTTGACTCAGTGCAATGGGCTGACCTTGAAAAATCCCACTGCATAACAAGCGGGAAGGTTTAGATTAAATTCTTTAGCAACAGCTTTTTACATACATTAAGAATGCAGTATGTGATTATGTTCTGTTATCATTTTGTTGCAGTTGTTCTCATTTTGAATATGTTTTACTGTTGTTTTTTATTTTTCCAGTCAGCCATTAAGTTATGTGTCACAATCATTGAATAATTGCTCTGGAGGAAAGTGTGAAGCTGACTGTCAGAAAATTAAAACAACCCACTCTGGTTTTTGCTGTCTTATATTTTACTTTGCATGAGAAACACAAACTGAATGACTGAAAACGAAAAACAGCACACCTTGTGCCTTTCCAGGAATTTCATCCACTCCTCTTGGAGTCATCGCTCAGCTTCATGTGTCTTTCTGTTTGGAGGATTTTTCAAGACTGTCCCAGACAACCTGGTCAGACGAACGTTGCTTACATTTACCACCCAACCACCTCCCTAGTTGTTGTCTGACAGTGCTGCAGTAATCGCTGCAGCTGTTGCTCTCAGGCTCTGCTCTGCTGCCGGTACTCTAGCCACTCATTAGAGCTGTATCCTCTCCAGATGGCTCCTGCCTTCCAGGCTCTCTATTGAATTGTCCACGCTTAGGCTCCTCAAAAAGCTGCTCTTTGGTCATTTTCATGTCTTAATATTTGGAGTAGTAAACAAACCTAATCCAATGCTGGACTCTTTTCTGATGGATAAGTGATAGACATGAGACAGAGATCTTGTATGTGAAATAAAATAAGAGAAAGCTGTTCCACAGAGAGACGGGCGAGCGAGGTGCCTCATCCTTGTTGGAAAGCAGAGCTAATGAGGAATTGGCTGCATTTGAGTGTTTGCACAAGAATTCAAGTAAAAGATGTTTTCTCACATTTCTGTAAGTTTAGGGATTATCATTATCCCCTTGAGATTCATCATGTGTTTACCGCAACACTTACTATCTGAAGTGAGTGATGCTGGGGATACTACGGTGACTGCTGTGTTAAACCTACAATCATATTCAAATGCTTCTCATCTAATGCTGGTTGTCTGGTTTAGATGGACTTTGGGGAAATCCTTTTCAACAGCTTTTTTACTTATTTTGTGTGAGGAAGTTGTTATGGAGCATTCAGGGCATGCTGTATAATCAGTTTGGGGTATCTAGCTGCTCATCTTGAAGAGAGCATCTATGAAAGACTTGGATGACAAAAACTCTGTGGGGCTTCTCTGCCAGCTTGCATGGAGGACAGTTCATGCAGCGCCATTACCTTTTTCTTCTTTGTGCTCATCTTTACCTCTTTATACTAAAAAAGTAACGGATGGATAGGGCCTATTGGAGAGGGACCCATAGCCACGACAGAGGCGCCATCACAGGCGGCCCCATTCACAACTCCATCCTTACAAGAAAATTTACTTCTCAGACTTCTCTGCTCTGGCTCAAAAGGCCGCTGTGGATCAACTGTGAATCCTGACACAAAAAAACTCTTTGTTTCCATTTGTGACTGAGTGCTGAATTGGGTCAGTTTGGAGATTTGAATGTTATCCTTTATATCTGACCACGGAGAGGACATACAGTACCAACCCCTTGTGCGGCTGCAGTAGCGTTTGGGAGTATAGTCACAACTAATAAGGTAGTCGGCTTCTTAAAAAAAATTCAACAAATGCTTGGATGACAGTTTTCATTTGAGAAAAAACTGCAAAACAAACAAAAAGAAAATGTTCAAATATGGACATTTGTTTATTTTTTCAATTTTTTGCATGTTTACCCTATTTGCATGGTAATTTACTTGTTTGGGGTTATAAACTAGGCAGAAATCCTTTCTTTTCAGACAGACTTACACATACAATATTTATCTGGTTGGTGAAATTTTTACGTTCTTCTTATTATGTTCTTATTTTTAGTGTCTTGGTTTTACTCATTTAATGCATATTGTTTTTTTTATTGTTCTCACTGTGTTATCTTTTTAAAGTTAAAATTAGTGCTGTTGATGTTGGAAAGCACCTTGGTAAATGGAAGTTGTTTTACTGTAAACTGTGCTATATACAGTACCTAAATTTAAATTGAACTGGAATTGAATTGAATCTAATTGAATCTAATCAAACAGTAATTGCTACCCTAACATGTTGTGCATAAGATTTCCAGTCTAGTGATAGAAACATTTTCTCTTGAAAATCTAAGAATTTTCTGACCAATAATTTGTATGAGACAGAGCCTCTCTGTTATAGGTGGCCAATATATCACTTTCATCTCTCATCTCTCTGTGTTGATGCCAAGGTCAAGGACGAGGGGAAAAAGCTCTGCAGTATCAGTCTCATTCTTTTTTTCCCCTCATGAATCCCAGAATACCAGAATTGATTTCACCCTAATGGCTGCATATGATAAAACACCCATAGATTTGTCTCACGGTGAAGTCTTCTTGCAGAGGAAAGAGCAAACCAGGAGAGGAGTGAATAACGGTGCTGAATGTATTTTGAAGCGTCTCCTATTACACTTGCCGATTAGACAGATTTGCTCTCTTTCCCCTTTTCTGCTTAAAGGCAATGTTTTTTTTTGCCTTTGTTCAGCTCATTCTACATACACTGCAGTCAAGCAGACCCTCTTCATCTGCTCATCCTTTTATATCTAAACAGCAGAGGAATGATGAGCTGCTGAGGCAGGTTTACTGTGAATACCTGTTCAGTTTGACAGGTAAAAATGTCCCCAAGGAAGTCATCATGATGATTTGCTCTGTGCATGGTGTGATATATTCTTCCTCTGAGATTTCATGTTTACACTTTGAATTGTTTTATGAGCCTGTTTTAATAATGGCACACAAATTATTTAGGTTATTGTATAATGAAACACTGAACCTCATGTCATGTTTGTTCCATGTGTTTTTCAGGTGTGTAGGTTGGTGAGGCCATTTAGTACCCACCAAGATGGTGGCCTTGTCTCTAAAGATTTGTGTACGCCAGTGCAATGTGGTGAAAACGATGCAGTTTGAGCCATCTACCCCTGTATATGATGCCTGCAGGATCATCAGAGAGAGAGTTCCAGAAGCACAGACGGGACAAGGTTGGTTGACTGGTGAATCTGATTTACATAATGGAAATCTATAGGCATGAATATTTGCATGTTTTGTTTCACTGTGTTTCAGCCTCAGATTATGGCCTGTTCCTGTCTGACGATGATCCGCGTAAAGGAATCTGGCTTGAGTCTGGAAGAACGCTGGATTACTACATGCTACGAAACGGAGTAAGATTAAATCATATAGTCCGGGGTGGAGACCTGTCGGTGTCACTTATCATTTCTCAAAGTGATTTATATTTTCTGGTGCAAGCTAAGATGTTTATGCCTCTCTGCTTTCTGGGAGCGACTGCAGTTTACAGTTGAGGGGGATTAGTGAGGCTGTGGATTTCATCATGCTTTCCACTCCTGTTTTCTCAGGATGTCTTGGAGTATAAGAAGAAACAAAGACCGCAAAAGATCAAAATGCTGGATGGTGCAATTAAAACCATCATGGTGGATGACTCAAAAACAGTTGGCGAGCTACTTGTCACTATATGCAGTAGAATAGGTAAGGCTCTTTGCTATGAGTTGTGTGGAAATCAATTCTTTCAAGCCTCCATCCTAAGCTCAAATTATTCATCTACTATTATGTGTTGCCACTTGGCCTCATACTCAGTTGCATTTGGTGCAATGTTATTATGTGCTCTTATTTTCACATTTGAAGAGCAGCATTTGTTAAGCGCCTTAAAGCATTTATATATGCTTGATAAAGTCCTAATTATGGTTTGTTTAGAGTACAAGGGACATGATTTATCAAGCTCAAACAAGCATGTTTCTAATAAACGCTGAAGTGTTTTTCCCAAGGCCCAGGCCTTGCCATCTTGCCTTTTACAGAGGTGTTCCCTAAGCTGTATATTTCAATTATAATGGGCTGCTACCAAGCCTAATTGGGTGAGGAAGAGAAGGATGTGTGTCTGGCAGATAGCTTTATTGGAAAATGTTTATTTAGAGTAGGGCTTTCTGCTCGGCGTCTTCTATTCCTCGCATCCTATTTTAGTTTGCTGGCTCTGTACCAGCTTCACTTCTGTTTGAAAGCAGAGAAAACGAGCAATAGAATTGCAGACGCTTTCCCTATCATGGTTGTAGTTATCATCAGGGTTTGAAGCATCCTCTCCACTGAGAAATACTTGGCTAACCTTTCAGGAATCACCAACTATGAGGAGTACTCGCTCATTCAAGAGGTGACAGACGACAAGAAGGAGGATGGGATGGGGACGCTGAAGAAAGACAGAACCCTGCTGCTGCGAGACGAGAGGAAAATGGAAAAGCTTAAAGCCAAACTGCACACAGATGATGACTGTGAGTGCAAGATCGCCAAAGTCTTTGCAAGCATTATTGACATCTTTATGGGTTTACCTCAATTTCTTATTTTCTGTTTGATGAATCTGACTAAAGCCATCATCTGGACATGTGCTTTATCACTCACATCTAATTTATTGAGGAGATATTGGAAAGTTTAACACAACTGCAAGTTGTTTTTTGCCCAGGGGAGACCAATTACATGTTGAATCATCCAAATATACCAATCACTCTCCAGCTCTGGTTCTAAATTGAATTTCTCTAAGCAAAAACATAATGACTTTCCATTCATCGTGAAGATTTTCACTCCTCCACGCTAAATTTAAATGACTGTCAAAGCTGATCTGTCTGCCAGATTGTTGTTTCGATGTTGGTGTTTATATCCCAATATATTTTCTCTAAAATGTCTTTAAAAGGTGAACTTTTAGTCATCCATGTGCATGTGGTAACAGAGTGTATTGATTGGGCAGTGAACTGGTTGGATCACAGCAGGACATTCAGGGAGCAGGGAGTGGAAGAGAGTGAGACCCTGCTGCTCAGGCGCAAGTTCTTCTATTCGGACCAGAACGTGGACTCACGAGACCCCGTCCAGTTAAACCTGCTTTATGTTCAGGTAAACCTCTTACAAACATCTGAATGCTGGTGTAACGAACAAAAACAGGTACAATAATTCATTCATTCAGATGCTTCAGGGACAGAATACTGCATCATCGATGTCTCGAGAAGAGTGTTACAAGACTCAATAGCTACTTTTGTCATGGTCCACTTAACTGAAATGTGGTTAGCTTAGCTGTGGTTCAGACAGGTTTGACTGGTTTTCGTTGCTTACATACAATGGTAGAACAATATCAATGTTTGCATGTGAGGACAAAGCATTTGTGCCAGATGTTAAAAAGCAATGTTTAATGTGGCTGCTGAGTGCAGCAGAACTAGTCAGTATAGTACTATGAGCTGCATTTACAGTTGTGCTTAACGCTTCACCAACTAATCACTATCTTTCGTTCATTTTTGCCAACTCCTCAGTAACAAAAGCAGCTATTGGCCAGTCCAAAAGTCACTAGAAGTTGCTACAGGACATCATAGGATAAATGATTTGCTATAATGGACGCTGCAGTGCAGGTGAATAATGCCCTGGGAGAGGCAAAAAAAAAAAAAAAAAAAAAACCCTATGTTTTGGACAGCAAAAACCTTTCTTCTGTCAATGTTTTCTTTCTTCTTAGCTTAGTTTTTTATTAAGTTTAGTTTTTAATTAAAAGTCTACAACATGTTTATAGTACTTTTAACTTTTTTAATGGTTTTGTCC
The DNA here is from genome assembly GCA_023101725.1 of Atherinomorus stipes. Lineage (NCBI taxonomy): Eukaryota > Metazoa > Chordata > Actinopteri > Atheriniformes > Atherinidae > Atherinomorus > Atherinomorus stipes. The sequence goes on along the minus strand of JALJCO010009935.1, from coordinate 774,849 downwards.
ACACTCTTCATTAAGAGCCATTATTATTTGATGGTAAACCAGGGTGGGATTAGCCAGTGGGAGCTTTGTGTATTTGATTTTGATACTGTTCATGCGGCAAAGGTAAACATCTGCTCTGACTGCAGCTGGGAGCTGGGAATGATGCTGCACGAGGTCCAAACCTCCTCTGAGTGCTTTTGGACAGGGGAGAGACATACTGCAGCACCAGAGGAGTAGAAGAAGTAAATGATCCATGCTTTCATGCCAGTCTCCAAAAGTCTCCAATAACACCAGAAAAAGTTGCCTGATTTGTTACTAGTTGCTTTTTTGAAAAAAAAAAAAAAAAAGTCCTAGAGGGGTCTGAAAACTTGCTTAATATAGCGACCAATTTGCTAAGTTGGCAAGACTGCTTTCTTTGCCTGTAGTTTGGTGTTAGCTTTTTGGTGCAACATCACTGATCAAAGATGCTCTGCTCTCATAATAACAACAGAGCATGTTCAAGTAAGAGGCTTCATCAAGTCTGCTGCAAGACAGAAAGATACAGAAGATCACCTGGCAGCAGCCATCATGTCAGAAACAACACTTCTTATTAATTATTCTAATTCTTTTTATTTTTAAAAAGAAAAATAAACAGTTACAATATTGAAATTCCCCTCCTGTGATTAACAACGTTTTTTCCATTCCAGTTCATTTTATATACCCACTATTTCTATATAAGTGGAAAAATTGAGCCATAATAGGTCATTTGTAAGCATAAAACAAAACTGCTTTGAAGGAAGTTAACGTTTGTTGTTGAGTGGAAGCAAATTGCAGAGTTGGTTGAAAATTGTCACACATAACTACCACTATTACCAAGTATTTAAATCCATTGTTAAAGAACCCTCATTGCAGTAATTTGACAGGCTCACTGTTTATTTTTCTGGGATCTACAAGAATGTTTCTAATGCTTTGATGTTCAAAAAAACATCTAATTTTTCCTCAAACTGAACATTGCTGCAGCACCTCCTGTCACCATCTTTTTAAGCTCCTGTCAGGGAGGCAAACCCCCAAATCCTCTTAAATATAAATTATTGACTAGCAGCTTTGAATTTTTCTGTTATCAATGCAATAATCCATAACCATTCTTTAAAGTTCATTGCAGCCAGAGCCTTCTCCATGAATACATCTATTATCAGAAATATTTGGACGGAGCAGACTTTTCTCTGGGGAGAAGGGTGACATGAGACAGATGATTCAAATGTTCCCCTCAGGTTAGCTTGCTCTGGTAGCTTTGGGAGCTAGTTCTTTTTTCTTTTTTTAAGTCAGATTTCTCCATATTTATGTGAATCATTCCATCCAAGGGGAGCAGTTAAATCATATCAAACAAATACAAAAGCTCCAGACATCGTCCTCTCATGCACATGCTTTCTCAGTACTGGTTATATCCTGTTTGGTTTAGGCAAGCAGCAGTGATGGGGTGGAGTGTGCTCGTGGCAAGAGATTCAATCACTTGCAGGAATTCACTGACACTGTTCACATATAGGCTCGGTCTGACCCAGACTTTGTAGCAGGGCGCTGACAGATCATGATCTGTTTGATGTCTAGTCAGACTAATTTAGATGTTTGGTCAGGGGAATGCTGAAGCCACTATTCAGTAGTAAATTGTGAGATAGATGGGAAATATGGGAGTATAATTATTGTACTCACATAGAATAATGCAAAACATGATGTGAAAATGAATTGCACAAAGATGGTTGAGTGCACGCTCACACTTAATGATATCATGCTTATTGAATCCAAACCATCCCTTCTTCTGTTATCATTTTTATTTGACTCTGCATCTTTTCAGTCCCTGGTGGCTTGAGATTTCTTAAATATGCTCATAAAGACATGGAGCCCGCACTGCTCCTGATGCTCTCCTCCCTACTATCTGTTCCTGTTTTTCTATTTTTCTCATCCTCTGTTTCCATCCCTTCCAGTTTGCCTGCCTCACACCCTCTTTCCCCTGGCACGCATTACGGCACCGTGCATATCATGGTCTCCTCTCAACACAGACTCATATTTCCTTTCACAATAACATCTCCGCCCCCTACCCTCGCCCTCCCCCATCTATCTTTCCCTCTTTCTGTCTCACACACACACTCGGATTGTTACCCAGATCACAGAGACTCTTCACATAGCTGTGGCTCTAATTTGTCACTGTGTTAAAAGGGCCAAACAGAGCCAGAGGAGAGATCTTCTGCAGAATGGAACATACCTCGGGCTCCTCTTTCAATTTCTTTGAGCTCCTTTCTTAAGGCTCTCCATTTTCCTCTTTAACATTTCTCATTCATAATTCCAGTGATTCTCAGAAATTCTAATTTAGCTTTACTACCCTGTGTATGTGAAATACAAGGAAATTATTGTGCTCCGTCCGCCTTATGGATATAGACATGAATAGATCATATATTCAGTGAGTTCCTGCATTATAAACACAATAGACACTTCATGATGAAACTCAATGTGAGATGTGTGTGTCAGCTGGTCAGCAAAGCTGTAACTAATGTGGGGGGTAGACGTGAGGGCCCTGCTTCCAGATTGAAAAAAGCAAAAACATGACATGAGCTGGATCACTGGTGTGCTTAATCATTTTCTAGAATGTCTTTTCTAGTGTTTGGTATACATTTTTGGCTTTTTTTTTTAGACTCATTTATGTTTCAGACATTTTTTATGCTTTCAGGTGCAAGAGAAGCCACTGAGTATAATGTGTAACTGCAGCAGAACCAGTACATTCTTTGTTCTAAGTTTTCTGCTCCTTTTCAGAGGTTACTGCATCCCTGACTTCTGTTTGAAAGCAGAAGATGCTAGAAATGTGTCAAAGCTGACAGACTGGTGAGATGTATGAGATTGTTAGTGGATGACAGTGATAAACTGTACTTCATGGTCAAGCAGATGTGCTTTATCCATGCCTGCCTGATGTAAGATTGCATTTCTGCTGTCCTCCTTAACATCAATACTAACATGCTCTATCTATTGCTCTATTTACATGTTTTTGTCTTGACACCAAAATTCTTGATATGCATCAAAAAGGACAGTCTCTGTTGCGATTTAATCCTGCTGTTCCTGGAGATTAGATATCTAACTCTCCTTCTGCAGGCTCACTTATTACTGACATCCATTTATCAAATCATTTTGGAACTGACCTCAAACTTTGTGATGGAGTTTATTTGGCAATACAGTCATGTGTACATTGTTTTCTACAGAGATGAGACAGCACTTTGGATTACCTCAGGGTTAAAAAAAAAAAAGTCTGTAAAAACCTGAAAAAGCTGAGTCTAACATGTCTTGAAGGCACATGAAGGTGTTGTCTGGACAAGCAACTTTACGAGCCTTAACTCTTTCAAAAGTTTGACTTTACTGAACTATAACTCTGTAATAACAAGGTACTGAATTGAGATTGGTAAGATGAGGACATAGTGTCAGTTTGTTGTACAAATTGTCCCATATCGGTCCATGAACTGAGCTCCCATGATTTTTAACTCAACCACCCAAACACAAACACAGTGGAAGCTCTGCCAGTAATGGATTAATCTCCTTTACTACTCAACTAGCTTCTGTACTCTTGCCTTGTCTTCAGTGTCTTGCTTTTATGTATCACTCTCTTATCAAAGAATATTGTTTGTATCAGGAGAAAACATAGTTCAGAGCAGGGAGAGACAAACTATTTGTCTTTCAAATACAACACATCTGTGGATTTTAGTCTTTAAAGCTGCTTTATCAAACCAACACCTGCTATCCCACAGGGAGCATTATATCATGGTGATAGCTCGACAACAGCTTTGTGTGGAATTTACTGGAAAAAAACATAATCCAGAGAAAGAGGACAAGACAGAAAAAGAAAATCTATTCTTCGGTCTGAAAGATATAATATTAGTTTTCTCACTAATTTATTAGCAACCATCCAATAAAACACAGAGTGCATTTAGCAACTTCAGTTCATCCCCATGTCAGCATTTATTTCTATAGCTGTATTATACTGCATGGACATGGTGGACTGGTTGACCTCAGAGTTGCAGCCTCGGGCTGTGTGTGTCACAGAGTCCAATGTCTTGTGTTTTACTTCCACTTGTGCAGCTTTATTAAAATGTTCTGTAACTAGTTCCTGTCTCTTCTGCCATGTTATTACCATATTATTCTCTCTTTGAAAGGCAATGGACAAAATAAAAGCAACACATTTGATGTAAGGAGTGACATTAAATGGACTGCCCATTGAATGTTTGTAAACAATTAACTTTATTGATGTGATTTGTGATCAGACAGAGAAATCTTCCTCTAATAGAGAAACATTTTTTTCACATGTAACATACATAAACTAGTTATACAACTATTTGGATACACAACTTAGAAATTTCTAGCCGAAGTCTTCCCCAAAGCGAAAGAGTGTGCTGGTTTTTAGGTACCTCACCATTAATACATTTACTTATTTGATGCATATTGATGCACTAGTGCAGTGGTAAAGTAAACAGAGAAACTACAAATAAAATGATCCATTTGTATTAGTCATGTTAAAGGATAACTTTTTTTTTTTCAACCTGGACCTTATTTGTAGAAGTTTGTACATGCATTTACTCACAGGTAAAGTTTCTGCATCACTTTGAGTCCTTCGGAAGCTATAACTTGAGTTGCCCTTCGGTGTACATCCAGGAATAATGGCGGAGATGGGGCAGCGACTATATCAGGGATTATCTGCTGTAAAACTCCTTCATTCCATCAATGCTTTAAGTAGAATGAACAAACGAATGAGTACTATTGTCCTGTGAGTTCAGAGTTTCGCAAATTGATTTTTTTGTTGGTTGTCTGGGTAGTGAGCTGCTTTTCTCTGCTGTATGATGGAAGCACGCATCATCCTTCTATATGTTACTCTTAGAAAGCACTGGAACTCCTGTACTCCTTCAAAGTTTGGATCAGGTATTTCTGATGAAAATCACTACGTAATACACATTTAAGTGCTCTGATTGGCTTTTTCTGATCTCTGATTTCAGTATATTTGCATCCCAAAAGCAAAAGGCCTCAAAACAGTAAAATGCGCTCTGCACGTATTTCATTCTATTTTAAGATGTTACAGTAAATCTCAAACATTTACATAACAGCATATCTGAATTACTTAATGCACTCTCTTCTTTTTTCTTTATTTAGTCACTTGCAACCTTAATTACTTTTCAAAGCATTCATGGTCTGTTGGTAGATTGTGCTCTACAACCAGCCTACAAATGACGGTTGCTCTAGAATAAGAGGATAAGTTCTCCTCTATTATTCTTTGTGTCTTGCTTTTTATAAATCCATCTAGTGAGCAGCGTGTATCAGTGTGAATGGCATGTGTGAGGGCTAATTTTAGAGTGTCGTCTTGTGTTCAGTAAGAGCTTATGTGCTCCACAGTGAATTGCACTTGCAGAAGGACGTGATTGTGAGGAGAGGAGATTGTTGTCCTCATTACAGCAGTAAGCTGCTGCTTAGTTTTTCATTGATGTAATGGGACATAAGAATGAGCTGAGTCCACGCTGCGCACTGATATGCCAATGCTAAAAGCACAAATGGAGCCTCTCTCACTGTCAGCATGGCCTCTGAGCTCTTGGAGCCATTAAATTTGCAGCAGTGAACTAGAAAGAGAGAGTGAGGCAGGGCTGGTTGCCCCCTGGAGAAAACAGCACACAGGGAGAGCCATTTCAAAGATGTCAACAAAGGCTTTTCCCTTCCCTTCTATTTAAATGGTGATGATACTGTAGGGAGAAACATACAGTACGTGATGTCTCAACAGCCCAAAAAAAAAAAGACAGAAAAGAAGAATTATTAGATTCTATGTATTGACAGCAAGTATTTAATGCAGATGGGGTGAACTAATGCACTTCTGTCCTCTGTGCTGCACTTTTCTTTTTCATTATACGTGATCTCGCTGTGAAAACAAACTGTTGAACTGTTGTATCTGAGTGTCAGCAGAATTACTGTTATTGTCACAAACAAATCATATTTGGCTTCCCTGTGTAGAGGAGGCTCTTTTTAGGTGTATGTAAAATAAACTTTGTAGACACCCTTTTCTGAGTCAGAGTGCATCCATCACATATAATACTATGGTGCTCTGTTGGGAGAATTTTGGATCTCTTTGAGGCCTTTGTAGTCATGTCCTTTTCCTAGATGTCTGTTTTACTAAATCCCCTCTACTCTTTGTCCCCATGTCTCCTCCAGGCTAGAGATGATATATTGAACGGATCCCACCCTGTCTCCTTTGATAAAGCCTGTGAGTTTGCAGGGATCCAGGCTCAAATCCAGTTCGGACCCCATGTGGAGCACAAGCACAAGCCTGGATTCCTGGAGTAAGCATCCTCTCTTTTTTTTTATCAAAAAGATTCATTAAACCATTATTCAGACGAGCAGTGTCTTGAGCGTTTGTACACTCATCTCACAGCTGTATGGTAGAAATCGCCTGTTTTAGAGCAGGCTGTTACCTCAGGGATTTCCTCCAGTGGAAAGCTCAGGGGGTGATGTCAGCTGTTACAACTGTTTTCTGATACATACACAGTAAGGCAAGAGTGACCTCATATGTGGAGGTATGTTAATAGAAAAGGAAATGCCTGAAGCTGAAGTGAGTAACCATGTAAAAATTTCATTTATCTGTGTAGCCTGAAGGAGTTCCTACCTAAAGAGTACATCAAACAGAGAGGGTCCGAAAAGAAAATATTCCAAGTATGTATATTCCGTTGCTCAACTATTGCATTAAATAAATAAGAATGTTTGAAACTCTTGGCAGTCTGTTGTGGGCGTTGTTGTTTGTGTGATTTGTTTTTTTCTTTGTTCAACCATAGATCCAAAATACACTTATATAACATGCTTTCCAAAAATTCTCGTATGTAACGATCCATCTGACATAGAAATGTTACTGTCTTGTTCTCCAGGAACATAAAACATGTGGAGAGATGACAGAGATTGAAGGAAAAGTGAAGTATGTGAAGCTTGCCAGGTCCCTGCAGACATATGGAGTGTCTTTCTTCCTTGTGAAGGTAAGAGCTAAAAACCATTTGAGTCAATCTGTGTAAAAGCCATAAATATGTTCATTCATTTCTCTTGTCTGGAAGAGAATATCCTCATTTTTACTACTAAAGATTAATCACTTGTTAATATATTAATCTAAAAAAAAGATTAATACTTTGTTTCTCCTATTTTTTGCATGTACATAGAGGTTTGATTTAATGCATTTTAGTCATGTTTTTTTTTTTTTTTTTTTGGGGGGGGGGGGGGGGGGTACATCCGGTTGCAGTTGTAGTTAATCTTGGCTTGTTAACAAGTCTGGACGCCTTAAACTTTGCTGTCATAATGTTGCAACATTTGCAATAACTTGCAATATGTTAATAAAACTGACGAAAGAGGCAGGGATATAAAAGTACCATCATCATTTTTATTAAAAATCTTCCAACCAGCCTCAGTTGAATCATTTAAAAAGTAATTGACCAACATGAATTCACCGAATCGCAATGGTATACTTATACTGTACAGCTGTTTACTGTGTCTGCTTATGTATACTGTGATAGACAGTCTTGTCAAACAGGTATGAAAGCTTGTTGAAAGCACCCAAAGCCCCATTATCACAGTAAATCGGGAGCATCAGAGTGGAAGCTCTTGTGCTCATCGTTCAGCTCCGTACTCACTGCTGTGTAATACTGGTGACAATTGCAATTCTCTTCTGTTCTGGTTTGGCAAATACAAAAGTGAATTGTAAGTGCAGGATCTGGATACAATGAAGTTGCACCAGTGAGTGTTATAATAGCTCTCTGACAGCAATCCATTTGACTACAAACCTCCAGGAAAGAAAGGGAAAAAAAAGAGAAGTGCAGTTGTTCGCTGGAGTCTTAACAGATGATAAATGGAATGTATGGCCTCATAGTTAAAGCAAACTGCAGGGCTCATAATTATCTTTGTCTGCATTTCTAGAAATGTGCGAGTGCAACTACTGTCTGAGTTCGAAGAGGAGATGTGGTGATGGAGATTTCAAGACTCTGCTAAATAATTCACTCCAGCTGCACTCCGCTGTTGAAGCTTGGGAAGGCAAAAAGCGCCGACCTGGCATTGTTGAAGCATTTACCTTCCATTTCTCATCTGTCAGTGTTTAATCACTTCATGTTTTTGGAGGGAAAATCTCTATTGCTGTAGAATGAGAATGACTCTAGATTGAAGTAAATAAGTTTTCAAGGATGTGCACTAAATGTGAGTTTCCAGCATTAATGCATGCAAGTATATACAGTATTAGAGTCTATTTATATTGTCTTGTACCAAAATATTTTTTCCTTGAAATAATCAAGGGCAGCTGATATGGAATAATATAATACTTCACCTCTCCACTTCAAATTACAAAGCCACCCTTCCTGCTTCAGTGCAGCCTTGAACAGGATGACGTTTAAATAATGTAACCACAAACAATAAATGTTATTAATAAACCTTTGCTCAAAGATGCCATGAACACTGAAATAATGATATCTGCCCTTGAGTTTAAGAGCACTCATACTTAGTGGCATTCTCTTCTCAGCTCTCAATTTTGACCCTGTGATAAAAAAGAAAATTCCTTGAGACATTGAATATATGTATTTTGCCCCCCGTCTCCAAACACAGTTCATTTTTGCTTTGTCCTCTCCACCCCTGGAGAGGAGCCAAGTTTAGCCATGGTGTCTGAAGTGAGCTGTAATAGATTTTCAGTGGGCAGCGGAGCTGGTCAGGCAGAGAGCGAGTGGAAGCAGCATGCTGGTGTGCTGACAGCTACTGAAGCCTGTGGAGACCCTGTTCAATAAAGCAGCAGTTAAACAAGCTTGAACTATGCCGGGTCACTTTGCAGCTGCCCTCCTCCTCCTCCAATTTGGGCTCCGGGCCTCAGATGTAGTATGGGAATTATGACAGCGCCAGCTGAATGGCATGATGATTTTGCATCCTTGCCTCGCGTGAATCATCTGTGTAGGTGTTGAGCAAAGACTTAAATGTTGTCTGATGTTTTCCTCTCTGACAGGAAAAGATGAAGGGTAAAAATAAGCTGGTCCCACGGTTGCTGGGGATAACCAAGGAGTCAGTGATGCGAGTTGATGAGAAGACGAAAGATGTGGTCCAGGAATGGCCTCTGACAACAGTCAAGAGATGGGCAGCCTCCCCCAAGAGCTTCACCTTGGTACAGTAGGAACCCTCGCATCAAGTCCCAAGCATTGCTTTAGATTAGGACTCTCAGTTTAACCAGTTAATTAGATTAATTAATTACACTACAAATTAATGCATTAAAAAAATAATTGCAATTACTTCGAGTGCCAATTAAATGCACAAGCATTTTAAATTTGGCCCACAGAATGACCCAGTCAGTGGGGGGCGGTAATGCACCTAAAGCCGTTTGCCAACCGCCAATAAACACCAGAAGAAGAAAAGAAGAAGAAGAAGAAGACATGTCACTGAGTCACTACAGAACTTCATAGGCTGTGTTGGAGCAGGGTTGCATGGAAAACCTAAAGGACTGCCCCCTTGAGGACCATTGTTCCCCACGACTGCTTTAGCATATATGAGATTAAAATGTGATTAATTAGATTAATTAATTACAAATCCTGTAATTAATTAGATTAATTTCTTTAATCGCCTGACAGCTCTACTTTAGATTACTTCAATCATATACATGTATTCATATGCAGTGTAACATATATTTTTTTCCACAAAACATATAGGCCATAAGAATTGGACTATGCTGCAATACATAGTGACTAATCCTTAGCATGCTAGCCAGCTACTTTATCTGAATTAATAACAATAAGTTTCATGGGAAGAATATGCAGACTTTAAATGCTGTAAACGCATTTCAGGATTAAAAGATCGTGCATATTTTAAAAAGAACTCTGAGGTATATTTGCCAACATTGATTTAAACTAAAAATACTCACCCCTGTGTTTCTGGAGAATACTTTGAAGTGAGCAGTTCTCACATTCACTACATCTCATTCGTAATCAGTTCTTCAGAGAAATAGGATGCTCCAAGGAAGCCAGTCACTTTTTCTTTTCATAGAGAGTGGAAATGATGAAAGTGCTGCCAAGTTTATGCAGACCCCCGCCCTCAATGAGGCGTTTTATTTCATCTGAGCACAGATTACAAAGCTCCTTGCAGATATAGAAAATTTTTGCAGTTAGGCAGATGATTTTATAAGATATACTGTGGTTTAAATTATACCCTCTTCATTGCATTAAAAAGGACTTTGGAGAGTACCAGGAAAGCTACTACTCAGTCCAGACTACAGAGGGGGAGCAGATATCCCAACTTATCGCTGGATACATTGACATTATTCTTAAAAAGGTGAGTGATTAAAAATGAAAAGCAAATAATCCTTTAATTAATTTGAGATACTTTCAAAGACCTTTGCGCTGTCTCGCCACTTTACAGAAGCAGAGTAAAGATCGTTTTGGCCTTGAGGGAGATGAAGAATCCACCATGCTGGAGGAATCGGTTTCCCCTAAGAAGTGAGCAATGTTTCTTCTTTAACTGTTCTAGGAAAGTGCTGACCACTGACTCGCTGAACACAGTCTGGTTATTTTTCACCCATTTAAACTTTGCTGTTTAATTGGCCGTGTTATTACATTTGTGCCAGCCCAGCATATTTCTCACCCAATGGACATGATAATAGAATTAAACACAAAAACATCATGATGAACTTTAAAATAATACAACATGATTTGCTCAAGTGCTTATTTTTTTCATTTTTGTGCAAATTACCTTGAGTTAAACTGCTGTTGTTTAGCAATTGAAAGATACTTTTTTTTTCTTCTTAAGACTTTTCTTTTGTATTTTGATAGATTTGCTTCTGATTTTACTGTGCAGCCCAATGACTGAAATAGAGTAGCTAGTTACTATTTAAGGTAAATTTGATTCATTTTTATTTATTAATTAAGCTGAGGGGGGCTGAGAGAACCACTCAAGTTTGCTTTTGCTACAGTAAAATGTATTCTAGGCAAGAGGTAAAAGATTAAATCCAGTTTAATCTAACCTGGAATCATGAAAACATTGCCAGCAAAAACATCTACATGTAAATTCCTCTCCATCTTCTTTGTGTTTGCTCAACCTCGGTTCTAGTCCTTCCATTTGTTCACTGCAACGTAGCCCCACCCATCTGAGGTGTGAGCAGTTGAAGTAAAAAAAGTGACGCTCATTGCAAAAAATTGAGGAAAAAGGCATTAATCAAAATAAAACATTTTTTCTTCTGTGCATCGATTGAATATGATCTGTGGCACAGCTCCAGATCTTTGTTACGTGAGTGTTTGCTTGTGACAATGTCTTTATTTACTGGTTCTTGTAAACAAAGTGGTTTATGTGTTAAAGCCCTCTTATCCATCACAGATCTCCAAAACACTTCTCTGAAGGATACATCTGTTCATCCTTCCGCATAGCTCCTCCAGAAAGCCTATTCTTCTTCATTTATCTCCTTTCAGATGCCTGTTTAGAATTGAGACGTACCTGTGCTTGAAAATTTACATACCCTCCCGTGACAGAAAAGGCTAAATTTTAGTAATTCAAATAACAAGAAACTGAAAAAGTAATAAACAGAAATTTTCTAAATTATGATATAAAATAGAATATTGATTTTGAATTGTTGTTTGAAAAATTATTTTTTAAAAAAACAAACAAACAAAATTGGCCCAGACAAATTGACAGTGAACCAAAATACCTTTCAACAGGTGTAGAAGTCTGATTGAATGTTACAGAAAACACTTGATTGCAGTGATCGTCTCAAAGTGTTTCTCAACAGAATTTTAGTTCACATCCCCCATTATGCTTGTTTACTTGTTGTTGTTTTTTTTGTCTGTTTTTAATATTTCTGTTTAACCACAATTCTAAATCAAAGTCACGATCTTCGTTAAATGTTTATTTATTATTACTTTTGTCAATTTCAACTTCTTTCAAAGGCTGCTAATTTTTTTCTGTCTTTAATGGGAGGGTATGTAAACTTTCGAGCACAACTGTACTTCTTGATGTTAGCTAAGACTGATTTCAGGACAAGCATGAGGAGAGGGGAGACAAGAAAGCACAAGAAAGCTTATTGGGGGGTGGAACCGAAGCCACAGTTAAAACACATCTCTACAGATATACAGAGATAACTGAACCAGTCCTATGTTGTTCAGAGCAAAGCAGCAGTTAATGTGATATAACTGGCTATTAGTGGATGTGATATAATATGGCTGTTAGTGAAACAGCACTCTGACTGAATGGAGCATCACATTCCTCCTGATTATTGACCAGTTGACTCATGTTGTGGCTCTTAGAGGAAAAAGACAATTGCTGCCTCTCAAAATGAGCCATAATTAGCCCATGGAGTCACAAACATCTGCTGATTTGGGCATGAAATAAGATTTTTCTGTACCCTATCCTGTCTAACAATGCCAAGTCACTGAGTAAACAGTTGTTGACATGAAATTCTTATCTAATTTTGCAATAGCAGTTAGATACTTGCTCAGAAAGGGTGAGTTGGTTTACACATCCGTGTTATTTTGTATTTTGTCATGACATACAGTTCATCAGCCTGAATTAAAATGCACGTGACAGAAAATTATTTGAAAAGCAGCCGTCATTATTACAGCTGCCCAGCCATGCATAAACAAAGTATTTGATTTTCATTTAAATTCTTAGTTTTTTACATCTGCATGTAGACATTGAATGTCACACATACACACCACAAAACATTTTTAGAATTGCATCATTTTTCTATTAAATTAATTTTGAACTAATATCACATAATATAATTATAATCATTATTATAATATACTGTAATTTGTAACTAATGTTTCATTATTTTCTGTACCAGGTCCACAATTTTGCAGCAGCAGTTCAATCGTGTTGGCCGTGTGGAGCATGGTTCAGTTGCCCTTCCAGGCATTATACGATCTGGCTCTGTTGGTGGCCCTGACACCTTCAATGTGGGGACTATGCCCTCTGCCCAGCAGCAAATCACCACAGGCCAGATGCACAGAGGACACATGCCTCCACTGGTGAGCAAGAGCCTGTACACTTCTAATGTGAAAAAAGATGAACCAGAGAGGGGTAAAAAAAAGGATGCATCACTTCTGCCGTGCTTAGTGCTTTAAGTGCATAGCTTCAAAATACAGTCTGTTGATGTGTATCATCCTCCCATGTTTAATGTAAATTTGACTAACTGGTTTTTAAATACATGTGCACTCTGCCATAAAAATAAATCGCAATGAATAAACTGAATATGGTTTGGACAGAAGGAACAGTTCCTCTTATCCCTCTTAACACCCACCTGTCTAGTGCGTTTTATAAACATTGTATTTCAAAACAATGTTTCAAGACTGTGTATTCAGATTTCTTTACTGTAGTCATGTGCACACTTAATGTTTCTGTTGTTTGCTGTCATCAGAATTTAGCCCAGCAGGCCTTGATGGGAACCATTAACAGCAGTATGCAGGCTGTGCAGCAGGCTCAGGCCGACCTGGGACATGTAGATAACCTGCCTCCACTTGGCCACGACTTAGTGAGTTATACTATATTTTATCCACAGTTTTAAAGAATTTCTTTGCACAGATGCAGCTTGTATTATCATTGAAGTAGTCCATCAAATTCCCACAATCTGGAAAATCCCTTTGAGGTATACTTTTCTAACTCTTTAGATTATTTGCTTTCTGATTTTACAGCCACATTCTGTAAGCATTCAAGTCTTCTTATTGTATGAAATTACATAATGTTTTTCAAATATAATTAGATTGTTGAACTGACTGTAAATCCCGAGGCTGTTTGAAATGCTCGAGTGTTTCCAAAGCCATAGGTGTAAGACTGTCGTAGACCTTTAATCCTGTGTAAGAAAGCTGATATGAGCTGAAAATCTCCCACAGTGATGAAAACCAATAACTCTTGTTTTCATCCTTCAAAAGGCATCCAGGGTTTGGGTTCAGAACAAAGTGGATGAGTCCAAACATGAAATCCACTCTCAGGTTGATGCCATCACTGCTGGAACAGCGTCTGTGGTCAATCTCACAGCAGGTGAGTTCCCAGGAATATGACAAACAACTAGAAGATTTATCATTTTTTTATTATTATTCATTTCATCAGCTGAATTTTGGACTGTGAAGTTTGCACTGGGCACAGCAACAGTTGGAACCCTAAAGATACTTTGTTTTTTTTATGTTTTCAAAGACAGTGTTAATCAGTCCCTGGGTCCTATAGATATTTCTACTGATAAACAAAATCTTGAAACTGCTGTTGTGAAAGTCAGGCCTCAGCTCCACGGGTTATCTGGAACAATCCCAGTCATGTTTTATTCTAACCTTGCTGTCTGTTTGGTTTCAGTTTTTCTTCTTCAGCACCACATGCTCGAATGTGCTCATTTCTGCAGAGCCATTTCAGATAGGCTCAAATTATGACACTGATGTGTGTGTTAAAACATACAACACACAAGCTGCCCCATGGCTTAGCTAAATCAATGGCTGAGCAGCGTGGCAAATTAAGACGCACAACAGAGATGCGCTTTAATGTGGTTTGCTATAATTTTTGTCTCTCCTCTGCAGGTGAGCCCTCAGAGACTGACTACACAGCAGTGGGCTGCGCCATCACCACCATCTCCTCCAACCTCACGGAAATGTCTAAAGGTGTCAAGCTGCTAGCTGCATTAATGGACGATGAGGTGGGGAGCGGACACAAGCTCATGGGTGCTGCCAGGATGCTGGCAGGAGCTGTGTCAGATCTGCTTAGATCTGTTGAGCCTGCAGCCGCTGAGGTGAGGCGCCCACTGATTTTGGTGCTGATTTGGATCTCATCCCCTACAGTAGTCACAAAAAAACACATACTGTAGTGTTGAGCTGCATGCTCCTTTTATCAGTGTCCCAGTGAAGACGTATTACAGGAGCTTTTTCAGGGATGATTTCAAATCCTGAAGTCTGTTTTAGATAATTTTTGAGGCCCCTGTGAGAGCAGCACAGGCCTGTGTAATGAATGTGCTGATGTCATCCTCATGCAGCCCAGACAGACGGTGCTGACTGCAGCAGGAAGCATTGGACAAGCCAGCGGGGACCTGCTCCGTCACATGGGGGAGGGCGAGACTGATGAGAAGTTCCAGGTTGGACACCACCCACTCACTGTTTCTATGACAGAGCTGGCCAAACAGGAAGACACACACTCTCATATTCTCAGACCTCCTTTTAAAATGCCAATACACAATTATATAATTAGCTCAGACTCTATTATTAACCTGCCACTTTACATGGATCTGTAACAAAGTACCAGATGAAGAGGTTTGGGTAGTAAAATAACTGCAGCATTTCAGGCCTCTAATAATACAAGCTTATCAGTAATTTCCACTTTCTGCTTCATTTATCCCCTCAAAGTGAAATTCATTTGCTTGCTGCACTCACCTCAGTTTATACGGCCTCATCTCTTTCATACAATTCTTTTCAGTCTTAATGGCTGGAGGAGGGGGCTCATGAGTCATCCACATTCTTGCTCTCGTTGATCCTCAGCCAGTACTCTTCCACTACATTAAGACAATTTCATTTGCAATCCATTGCCTGTACTTAATTATGCAGATGTAATTTATCATTCACATTCCAATAATTTGAAAGGACTATTACTTTATACTTATTTTTCTGTCGGAGTCCTGTTTCGTGATCACACTCTCTAAGCTAAACAGCATGGACTGGAAACATTTACCTTCCTGGTCCCTTCAGTTACATGTGCACAGCTGTGTTGTGTTTCAGTGAAGGACATTGATTAATATGTTGCAGGACACTCTGATGAATCTGGCCAAAGCAGTGGCCAATGCAGCTGCTATGTTGGTCCTGAAGGCCAAGAACGTTGCCCAGGTGGCCGAGGACACCATATTGCAGAACCGAGTGATCGCAGCTGCCACTCAGTGTGCCCTGTCCACCTCACAGCTGGTGGCCTGCACCAAGGTATTGATCTGAAACACCATCTTCTGACATACTAGCACGCAGAAAATGATTATAATCCACCAGCTGACCAGTTCAGGGCGGAAATACAGTCTACAGTATATATTTAAAACTTATATTACAAAAGCGCTTTCTTATGGGATTTAAAGATCCCCCAGTTGTGTTAGGGTAGGCGAAACAAAAGTTGGTGTAGATGTTGTGTAAACTGTCTTCACTTCTTCAGTTAACTGACTTTGTGCGTTTGGACCAGGTGGTGAGTCCGACCATCAGCTCCCCAGTGTGTCAGGAGCAGCTTGTTGAGGCCGGCAAACTGGTGGACCGATCTGTTGAGACATGTGTGAAGGCTTGCCGCTCGGCCAGTGATGACGGCGAGCTGCTGAAACAAGTCGGGGCAGCAGCTGGTGTGGTGAGCCAGGCCCTTAGTGACCTACTGCAACATGTCCGCCATTACGCCAGCTGTGGTGAGCCCATCGGACGCTACGACCAGGCCACAGACACGATCATGAACGTGACTGAAAATATTTTCACATCCATGGGTGATGCTGGTGAGTTGTAAAAGAAGAACTAATGACAATGAGTTGATCTGTAGAGAATCCCTGCTTTCACTTACCCTGTTCGAATATGTTTTGACTGCATCAGGGGCCCCAAAAATATTGTCTGCATTTGTCTCCATGATAAATGATCTTAAAAATCATCTATGCCTGTTCAAAGCTCAGGTTATTTGTTATGGTTTCAGCCATGAGACTGAGGCATTTTCAAAGCGAGTCAATTCTCAAGGGGTTGTAGGAGACATGTCATCCAAAACCACTGCAGAGTTCTCAGTCTGGTCTCAATCAGCATCAGGGAGGCTTTGAAATTTAACAGGAAACACATGACTTGGGCATTTTTGGGAAGGACAAACATTGTTCCTCTATAAATTAACTAAAAAGAAACTTGAAATCTTTAGCAATACGAGCAAATTTTTTGGTGATGAGCACATTAGTTGATTCCCAAGAACATGTAGGTTGTAAAGCACCTAGGTGTCTTTCATAGACTTCTCTGGGTGAGTTATTTCAAGCTGGAGGTGGGTGTTTGGGAAATACAGTTTTTTTTTTATAGCAGATATGTGGGGAGATGTTACATATATAACAAAGATTTTTGTTCCTGTGAAAGAGGATGAGTCACTAGAAACATTCAGCTATAACAGAACATTAAGGTGAAAAGGATTTGAGTCTGCAAGGCTAGGACATTTACAGGAGTTTCTCAAATAACCTTCACCATTACCACCCAGACAAGGATTACTTTTCTATGTCTGGCTTGATTAATATTAGTACATTGCTGATCAAAGAATCTGCAGGCTTGCTTGCATAAATTAGAAGATTTATTTTTAGATACATTTTAAGTGGCACAGCCAAAACATAGACATGAGTCATTTATCTTCTGTGACTCAGTTGTACACAAATTTTACAATGTACCGTACCAGCCAAATGTTTAAATGTCAATGTCAGTGTCAACTTAATTAATATAGCACATTTTAAACAGTCTATCAAAGTGCTTTACATGACATACAAACAATACAACAAGAACACAATAAAAAATAAGTTGAAAATCAAAACAATGTAAAAACATGGAGTTATTTCTAAAAGGGAAGGGTGCTATGCTCATCAAAAATCCAAGAAAACAATTGTTTTTAAAAGTGATTTAACAGTTTTTCTCAACTCCGGTCCTTAGGACCCACTTCTCTGCAAGTCTTTGATGTGTTTCTACTCCAACATATCTTAAGGAGATGAATGAACTTCCTCATCAAGTTCTCCACAAAACTGTTAAAGAACCATTCATTTGATTCAGGCGTGTAAAAGTAGGGCTGCCTAGAAGACATACAGGGCAGTGGGACCTGAGTTCAGAAACACTGATTTAAGAGATGAAGACTACTTGCAGTCTGTACATCCAGGGCAAAAACATTCTACAGAAAAGGAGCAACCACAAAAGCCCTGTCTCTTCTTTTTGTTTTCCTCAAGGAACATCTAAAAGCATCCTTTTTTGACAACTAAGGGTCAATGCAGCTGGATTAAGTCAGACAGATATTGTGGGGTTAACCTATTTAAAGCCTTAAAAGCTACTAAAAAGATATTGAAATCAATTAAAATCATGGATATACATATAAAGAGAAATTAAATGGGCAGGTGCATGCAAACAGTTGAGGAGCGTTGTATACTGATGCTGCATGCTAACGTTACCTTTTTTATTCCAATTACATTCTGAATCTCTTTACTGTAGTTGTGCAGTATGTGTGTTATACAGTAATTGATAAGGTCCTATTACAAATTAAACTGTTCAAGTGCAGGCAAACTAATCGATCATAGTATTCCCATAAATGTCTTTGTACTGCTGTTGCTTTTCTAGTTTAAATCCCAGCTAAGTTTTATTCTAACCTTGCTGTCTGTTTGGTTTTACGTATGCTCCCTTCTATATAATTTAAAGTTCTTCTTATTCAGCACCACTTGCTCCATTGATATGATTTCTATTGTTTCTTTTTCTGGATAAAAAATTATAATAATGGAAATTGAAGAAAAGCCCAAATCAGCTTTGCATCATAAACTGATTTTCAGCTGTATTTTTGATCTGCCAGATGTCTGGCACATCTGGGTTTGCTGACTCACCATCTTCTTCAACGTATGCCCAGGTGAAATGGTACGTCAGGCCAGGGTGTTGGCTCAGGCCACCTCTGACTTGGTCAATGCCATGAGGTCAGATGCAGAGGCGGAAGTTGACGTTGACAACTCCAAAAAACTACTTGCTGCAGCCAAACTTCTGGCTGATGCCACAGCTCGGATGGTGGAGGCTGCTAAGGTTAGTGGGGGAATGAGATGTAGATTAAATGTATTAATATAGACTAGCTGAAATTGAAACATAGCACAATTTTTTTGCTGTTTGATTCCAATTTACTTCGCATTGTGTTGTAGATTTGTCTATTTATCAGCACTTTTAACTCTTCAGGTTTCAGCTGTTAATATGGATTTTGAATTAATTTCCTTCAGCAGTGGCAATGCAGTGATGTTCTTGTGTCTGTAATGCCAAATTTGTTGTAGAAAAAAAAGTGTCTGCGTTACTGTATGCAATAGCTAGAGCACCATTTCACATCCATAATAAAAGGGTGCAGCATCAGTGGTTCTTAATGAGCTCCTGGTACTGTCGAGCAGGATAATATCAGTGTGAAATACCCACGCTAGTGAAACCTCGCATATAGCTCGTTAAGATGTTTTTGATCTGTGACACATTAATCACCACATCCGTGCCATTATCAAAGAGGAAGTGAGGAGCTGGCACTGACGGTTTCCTTGGAAACTGTCAGACAGCAGACAGAGCTAAATGCCTCTTTGCATTCATCATACAATGTGTACAGTATAACCAGAAGTGTTAAACTTATGTTGCTGAGATCTGGTTGCTCTCAACATATTTTCTATGAACAGTCTGTCATAGTAGTGTGTGTCTTTGTGTGCACATGTGCAAGAATATACTGTATGTTTATGTATCCTCAGGGGGCAGCCGCCTACCCAGAGAATGAGGACCAGCAGCAGAGGCTCAGGGAGGCAGCTGAAGGGCTGCGCGTTGCCACAAATGCAGCAGCTCAAAATGCAATAAAGAAGAAACTAGTCAACAGACTGGAGGTGAGTCAGGGAAGGCAGGATGTTGACATCTTTATGTTATGTGACCTTAATCCAAACATAACCCTTCATCTTGCATCCCCTTATCAGCAACATCTTAGCATCTTTTGCTGAAGTTTTCTCATCCCTGTGATTTAAACATTGTATAAGTGCTGGGGAAGATCACAAAGTGTTCAAATGATTGTATAGTATTTACCAAAACTACCAATTTCTATATCTTTCCCATCACAGTGAGCCGTAAATCCCACTGGTGTTTTGAATGAGCTATCTGAGTGTAAAGATCTGTGTTTAGCACTCAGTATCAGTTTGCCCCTAATGACTACCACCTTTCTGCTCTTGAGCACCCAATGTTCAATTTCCCAGGCGCATAAACTATTCATTACCCAGGGCTGGGATAAGTTTGCTATCAGACATGCATCTCAGTCCGCCTCCTTGCATCAGATGGTCACAGTAATGGTGCTAATGGTCGCCTCCATCATGGTGGGATATAAGCCAGTGAAGAAGAGTGTTATTAATCTGCAAGTGTTCTTGTAATAACTATCTCAGAAGCATTTAGGCCCCTTAAAACCCCTTCATTTTATTGTGTCCAGACAAAACATCTTCCAGTTGCTGTGCAGCTATGCATATTATTACATTCAGATGTAAACAGAGCATTTGTTATGGCATATTAAACAGTATAGAAAATACAGTATATTCAACATATTTTGAAAACAGTATCGGTTATTTTTAGATAGATTTTCAAAAACAAAAGGGGGAAGAAATACCGATAAGCTCCTGACATAAAGATTTAGCCATGCAATCCCATCATTATTCCATCCTCTTACAAAACATTTTGGCTCCGACTCCCTTCAGTCTGATAAGAACTGTCTGAGCACAAAACATAACAGCATAATGCTGTGCAGAACAAACGTGAAATGTGAATCTTTGCCAAGCACCAATTTCTTGTTTTTGACTAAATTGTCTCCATTTTGTCCTTGTGAACAGTTAGCGGCCAAGCAAGCAGCGGCTGCTGCAACTCAGACCATTGCAGCTGCACAGAATGCTGCAGCTTCCAATAAAAATACTGTCTCACACCAGCAGTTAGTACACAGCTGCAAGGTATGATCATGTCATTCTTCTAATGTCCTCTGTTTTTATGTTTTTGTATTTAAAGATTATTTAGTTTCTGTAACACTTGCCTGCTTTTGTTGTGACAGTGTAGTATATAAATAATACTTCATGGATGTGTTACAGGCTGTTGCAGATAGTATTCCTCAGCTGGTGCAAGGAATGAGGAGCAGCCAGGCCCAGCCGGAGGAACTCGGGCCTCAGCTCGCCCTCATCATGGCCAGCCAGAGTTTCTTACAGGTTAGTATGCCATCTTGAAATAGTCAATGAGAATTTAACATTTCAGCACAATATATAGACAAACCAATGCCTTTTAAGACCGCCTGAGTTTCTTGTTGCGTTTCTGCCACCACCTCTCAGCCTGGAAGTAAGATGGTAGCATCGGCGAAGTCTGCAGTTCCCACAGTGACTGACCAGGCTGCTGCTATGCAACTGGGCCAGTGTGCCAAGAATTTAGCGACCTGCCTGGCGGAGCTCAGGACTGCCACCCAGAAGGTGTCTATACCCAGCACTGTCAGAGATAACAAGATTCATTCCACTGATGCAGGAAGTTTGCAGCTTGCATGTTTTTATCCAAGTCTAGTTCCTTGATCTCATCTTGACATACAAGTTGTATATTGTACAGCGAATCGTTTCTGCCGTGAATTATTGAGTCTCAGTAAATTTTTTTGTCTGGGTATCATTTGAAGGCGCATGAAGCCTGTGGCCCTCTAGAGATTGATTCTGCCCTCAAGACTGTACAGACGCTTAAGAGTGAGCTTCAGGATGCTAAGATGTCTGTGATTGATGGCCAACTCAAACCTCTTCCTGGGGAAACGGTCAGTAGACAACAGCATCAATTTTACAGAACAGTTTATATATTGGTGAAAACAATCCTGTTTGAAAAAATTGTGAACACACACATTTATATATACTACTTTAGAGCTGCTCGATTATGGAAAAAATCATGATTGCGATTATTCAAATAATTACTTTTTTAGTTACACGATGCATTTATTCAGTATTTCTCTCTCTGTCAAAAAATACTTTGTCATTGATAATTCACTTAAATCACAACCCACCTTCTTTGCTCTTCAGCTGCGTGAGTGTAAGTTGTAGCAGGGCTGCGAGGAAGGGAATGTAATGTGCATGGGTGTCTCTTTCAGAAATTCTGTAAAGAAAAATGCCAAAACATTTCAACTCAATTATATGAGTTTGGAGATTGTTTGACATGAAAATTGAAATCATGATCAAATTTCGATTAATTGTACAGTCCTACACTACTTACAAAAAGTTAAGTGTATTTGTTTTTTTTGTATGATATTTCACTACAACCTGTACCTGAATTTTATAGTGTGGTTTACAAAGTCAAATGAAATAAAGGAATTACCACTGCATGATTCTGCTAGAATACCCTAGATTCATGATATGATTTCAATGTTTTACCTTTTAACATTTTCTGTAAATTTCCTTGAAAGTTGAATATCCCTAACTTTTTCATGTGTAGTCTACTGTACATACATCTTTTTTTTAGCCATCCTTCTGCCTTTAAGTTATTTTCTATGAAAAGTGGTTGCATTCTCTTTGAAGCCATATTGTGTGTAGGCTGCTGTTAAACAGTACTTCAATATTCTGTATTAGGACCACCTCTGGTCCAGAACATTCATACTATAATTCCCATCCACACCAATAACTAACATCAGGACCACATGTGGCCCACAGTAGTTTGGCCATAATCTAAGCCAGGCTGGCAGCTGGCATGTCATCCTTTTCACACAACACTTGCCAATGTCATAACTGAGCCACAAGTTCCAAAAGTGGCCTGAATTCAGCCCAAACATGTCTGCTGTCCAACTGCTCTTAAAGTTATCTTTGGTTGTGGGGATTATAACCATATTTACTCATTTTCTTTTTTTTTATCCTTTTGCAAACAGTTTGAATTGTTGTGGATTTTTTTTTTCCAACATATTCAGTAATCTGATCATCTGATCTTGTGATCCATATTTTTTTCTTACATAATAAGACCAACATTGATTCATCCTTTTTCTTCACTTTTATTCACTAAACCACTCCTGCCTTGAATTTTAGCTTATTTTGCCTTCAAATTAATTTCTGATCCTAAAGGTACAATTACTTTCACTCCTCTCAAATACATTCACATTACTTACACTGTAACATTAAATAAACAAATAACCACTTGTAAAGTTTTCATCTATTCTTTCTAATTCAGTTCTCTTCATACATATAGGACTTACATTAAACTTCAGTGACACTTAAGGTCATATTTATGCAGAAATATTTTTTAAAGAAATTCTGATGGTTTTGCAAACCTTCAACCAAGAACAAACCAGCTTGAAGAGATCTACATTAAGCTGTAAATGTGTTTTGTTGCTCACACAGCTGGAAAAGTGTGCTCAGGATTTGGGAAGTACATCTAAGGCGGTCGGCTCCTCCATGGCACAGTTGCTGACATGTGCTGCACAGGGCAATGAACATTACACAGGTAATGTATTTTATGCAGGTCAGAGAGCTTAAAGTTACATTACTGAAGATGTAATGCATTGTTGAAGGTTATTTTTATTTTTGTGTTGTCAGCTTAGTTTTAAACTTAACTCCTGAAATACAGCATAGCTTGACTGTTTGGCTGTCAGTTATGGCTCAAATGGGAATCTCAGATAAAGATAGAGAACAACATTTTCAACAACAAAAGATCCAAGGCTTTGCTTCATGCTGTGGTCCGGAGTGCTGCTCCCTCCTCATTAATCTTTTTATTCACTGGATTTAACATTCCATCAGCAAATGGCTCCACTCTGCTGGTTAATGCAATTTGATGCAATTTGATGCTTTTTTTCTCAGCACTATGTGTAATAATTTAAGGCCACCTCTCATGTGGGCCCATAATTATTACACCACTTCATTTATTTAGACAATTCCATTATCACACCTTGGTCACAGTGCAGCAGTGCTGCAAGTCGGCTTGACCAATTCTTTTGCTGTTAAAATGAATATGGGAATAGCATGATATGTTGTGTTGTGTGCAAAGAACTCTTGTAAAGAAAAACTAATGACATTTTACTTGATGTTATCCCTTAACAGCATCATCAACTTGTGTATAATATTATTCACCAATGGATAATGTAAACCCTCTGTTTTGTATTTGAAATTAAGCCAAGGTACCAGTCATGTAATTATTACTACATTAGCGTGTGATAAACATGAATTAATCAGGCTGTATTTTTACTTTTGTGCATTTACTTTTTGTATTTAAGTAAAATATCTCATGAGATTCTTAAATGACTGTCTTTGAGATCAAATGGATTTATTGTTGTTTCAAAAGCGTGGTTGGCTCTCCGCAGGTGTCGCTGCCAGAGAAACAGCACAGGCTTTGAGGACATTGGCTCAAGCAGCCAGAGGTGTGGCAGCCAGCACCAAGGAGCCTCAGGCTGCAGCTGCAATGCTGGACTCAGCCCAGTGTGTGATGGAAGGCTCGACCATGCTGATCCATGAGGCTCATCAGGCTCTGGTTCACCCAGGAGATGCGGAGAGTCAGCAGAGACTGGCACAGGTAGCATCAGTCCCAGTAGTATTTGTCTGCCCAGAGGCAATGGTATTAATGCACTACAGTGATCACATTATTCTTTTTAGGTCCCTCTTGTCGTCCTCTGCTGATTTGTAAACATTTCCCTTTTCCATAGCAATCATCTTCTCTGAGCGTTGCTATTTTCTCTCCGCTGAGTCTTTGTCGCCTGATAGTCCTCAGGAGTAAAATTGTTCATTCTCCTGGAGCCCTTCAGGAGATAAACATATTGTTTGTCATATATCTCTGACAGCAGCAGAAATTAGCAACAGTGCTGTGAGCTGCATTTGCATTTCAGATGTGTCCCCCCACCCCCCCGAATATAGATCCGCTCTTGGGCTTTGTTGCGCAGCGCATTGTTAGAATGTATAATGGCAACCCATTGACAGATGTTGTGCTGTGTTTTAGGTAGCCAAAGCGGTGTCACACTCCCTGAATAATTGTGTGAATTGCCTGCCAGGCCAGAAGGATGTTGATATGGCCCTCAGGAGCATCGGAGAGGCCAGCAAGAAACTGCTGGTGGACTTTGTGAGTCCATGCTTAATCTTTTCTCTCAAAGATAACGATAGGAACCAAGAACATTTTTACAAGAACATTCATATATCATTTAACTGAACAAGCTATTTTAATTTAGCCATTTTTGATTTTATACAGTATAGCCTAACCATGGGTCTTGTCTTTGAAGCTGCCTCCCTGCAGTAAGACATTCCAGGAGGCCCAAACTGATCTGAACCACACAGCAGCTGAACTCAACCACTCAGCAGGCGAGGTCGTCCACTCCTCCCGTGGAACAAGCGGCCAGCTGGCTGCAGCCTCCGGCAAGTTCAGCCAAGACTTTGATGAGTTCCTGGATGCTGGCATTGAGATGGCAGGACACACCCAAGTAGGTTTCATGATCACACAACAACCCCTCCACATTCTACTCAGAAAATAATCCACTGAAGCCTTCAGATGTTTGATTCACTAAATGCCTTGAATGCAGAGGGCATCCTTGTGTCACTTAATGAAATAAGCGATTAAAGTCATTTGGTAATTGGACCTTTTCATCTCACTCACTTAGGCACATAGATTGTCCCTTAGAGCTCTTAAACTGTCAAAAGTAATGAGATCTTATGATGTTCTTGTTCTGGTTATTTTGCTCATTAATTTGGAAAGATGGTCAGGGATTGAAGTTGACGTAGCGTGACACCCCAGCTTTAATCAGGCTCAAAAGGCCTGTCGAATCAGAAGAGAAGATAGTAGGTACACAGGACAGATGCAATACGTTCTGTATCCCTAGACAGACTTATGCTCTAAATGCTGTAAATAATTTTGTTGGCACTTAGCTGCAGCTTTATTAAGACTTTTTTTTTCTGTTCCTTGTATGTGCAGAGCAAGGAAGACCAAATCCAAGTCATTGGTAATCTGAAGAACATCTCCATGGCATCCAGTAAGCTGCTACTGGCCGCCAAGTCTCTGTCTGTGGATCCAGGTGCAGCCAATGCCAAGAATCTTCTAGCTGTGGCAGCAAGGTGCAATAAGATGCATATGACAACAGATCTGTGTTGTTTCTGATCATTATCATACTCTATTTGCTAGTGCTGTTCTTTGCTAAATATGAATCCAGGCCCTGGAAGCAAGGTTTGATGGATGCGGAAAACATTTCCCCACTGCATCTCTGTGCCACTCCTACAATGTGTCTGTTCGCCATTGCTAAAGGGAGTATGTATCCTCCCTTTAGTGGAAAAAAAGCCAAGCAGCTGGTCCCGCAGGGCTTTAGGCCTGACTGAGTTCTCTCTGTCTAATTAGGAAGATGGAAGCCTTGGCTTGAGCTCGTCTGTGCTCAGCAAGGCTGAACACAAACTCAAGACAATCTCAACACCCCTGTGCACCATGTTATCCAACCACAGTGAGAGGCCATCATTGCCATGCTTGACTAGGGGAGCTAAAAGGGTGTGTGACTGAAGCCAGCCTGTGCCTGCATGCAGAGGACACATGTGAGAGCTAAAGAGGCTTGTGTGGCTGCCTGTGTGTTTCAGGGCGGTGACAGAGAGTATTAACCAGCTGATAACACTCTGTACCCAGCAAGCAGCGGGACAAAAGGAGTGTGACAACGCCTTAAGGGAGTTGGAGGTAGATGTCCTCAAATGCACTTTGTCACAGACAGAAATAGGCCTGTTTTTTTCTGGAACTATGCATGTTTTGCACTGAATGTTTTATTATTTTTTCAAGTGAGGTATTTATTTTTACTCCTGTACTTGATCACTGTTATACAGCTTTTCATTGTGCATGGCAGCATATTCCACTCAAAATGCAGTTAATATCAGGGTTAAGTGGCTGATAAATTTTCAAAGTATTATAGGTCATTACCACTTCCATTCACATGCAGGCTGTCAGAGGTCTCCTTGAAAACCCCAACGAGCCTGTGAACGAACTCTCCTACTTTGACTGCATTGAGAGCGTCATGGAAAACTCAAAGGTACAGGCTTTCGAAATCAGTCTTCTGCATACTTTTCCTGTCAAAGGTATTTTACACAGCAGGCAGCTGAAGATCTAATTCATACAAATTTTCTCCATTTCCATGCCCCTCAGGTCCTGGGAGAGTCGATGGCGGGCATTTCTCAGCACTGTAAGACAGGTGATGTGCTAGCCTTTGGGGAGAGTGTGAGTTTGGCGTCCAAAGCTCTGTGTGGGCTGACAGAGGCTGCAGGACAGGTGAGATCACAGCGTCTTACTAGCGCACTCTGATTTGCCCTGCATCTGCTGTCATCTCAGGTTTTCTTTTACATCTCTTTTCTGTTTACTGTGTTTTAATAATACTTTCGGGATTAATCACATTACATTTCATTTAAAAACTCTCAATCTTTTTTATACGTAGCTGCCATGGCTTTCTAAATGTTACAAGAATTGAAGTTTATACATTTTGACAGGGTTGAAACCGCTTATAAATGGCATTTAGTGTCTACCAGGATGCTTTTCATTGGAAGCAATGATAGCAAAGCAAGGTTTCACCGGAGCCTTCATAGACTCCCACCTTTAATGCTGTAAAATAGCATCTTCATTTCCCTGCACCATTCAGCTGTCTTTTCAAGAAAAGGGCTGTCTGCTTATCAACACTTCAAAAGCTGCTCTATTTTGCACTGTCAATTCAATTTAAATTTGCATGTACACTGTCTCTTGATGTATTTTGGATGTATTTATTTAGGCCAGAGCCTGTGGACTAAGTTTGTTTGTTACTACACGACTTAACTCTGTTTTTGTCATCTACCTCCCAGGCTTCTTATCTCGTAGGTGTTTCTGATCCAAATAGCCAGTCAGGTCATGAAGGGTTGGTGGATCCTATTCAATTTGCACGAGCACATCAAGCAATACAGATGGCGTGTCAGAATTTAGTGGACCCAGCCAGTAGCCCCTCACAGGTAAGAAAATACATCACAAACAACAAAATTCACATGATTATTCCCTGGTATGTGAAGATTATGTATGTGCAGCGTCTTGTTAAGATCTCTACATCAGGGGTGTCCAAAGTTGATCTTCACAGGCCGCAGTTCTGGAGGTTTTAGATGTTTACTGCTGCAGCACATCTGAGTTGGATTAATGTATCAACATGCTTCGACAAAACTTGATAACATAAATTAAAAAGAAAGCCTTTTAATTTGAATCAGGTGTGTTGGAATAGAGAAACATCTAAAACCTGCAGGACTGCACCCCTCGAGGACTGGAGCTGGACCCTCTTGGTCTACCAAATCCACTCAATGGGAAACGGTCAGCTCTACAAGACGCAAGCAAATTTTAAAACATTAAAGAAATCACTGTAATCAGGTTTGAGAAATACATCTGATGTCAGAGGAATAGTCTGTTAGCTCCTGAGACTAGCCAAGGCGTTTATTAACTTATGAATGTCATTGTACAGCTTTCTGATTGCGTTTCAGTTCTGTCAAAACTGTTGGCACAGCTAATATTTGGATATTTTACTCGTACCTGCTTTCTGCATACATACAAATCGTGAGTGACAGAATCCCACAGCTCTTCCATTCCATTTGCAGATGGCACACAGTCGATTGTATATCCACCTCTGTCTTTAAAGGCTCAGTTTCTTGGTGCAGCATTTTAAAAAGGCTCTGCTCTGGGTTTTTTACCCTGCTGGCAAGGCATCCTATCAAAATGAAGATTTTTGGTATGTTTTTTGCAAGTGGGCAAAGATTTGTATGCTTGTTTTGTGTGCAGAAGGCACATTCACACAATGTAAAGTCAGTGTAGATGGATGACTTGTTTTTCCCCTCCAGTGTGAGTGGGACTTGAAAGAAAACACATTGATCTCCCACAACATCAAAACTGCTGGCAGATCAGTGTGAAGAAAATAAAATTGATCAGATTGTTAAAATGCAGTGCTATGCTGGGAAATGTAGATTTTACTTTAAGTCAAAACTTACCTCCCTTGACACTGTTGAAGACTAAACTCATGGTCCACAAATGCAAAAACTTTGCAAAAAAAAGTCTGAGTTCATGCAACTGTTCTTTTTCCACTTGATGTTTCTTGTATGTCTTTTTCCACAAGGTTTTGTCAGCAGCAACAATCGTAGCCAAACACACCTCGGCTCTCTGTAATGCCTGCCGCCTAGCTTCCTCTAAAACCTCCAACCCTGTGGCTAGGAGGCAGTTTGTCCAGTCAGCCAAAGAGGTGGCCAACACCACAGCCAACCTCGTCAAAACCATCAAGGTCAACTCCCCAACTGATCAAAACGTTGAGTGTAAATTTGTTACAAAAATCTTTTCTTACCAAGTGAGAAGTTGCGGATGTGTATGTATAATTCGTTCACTTTCAACAGTAAGGCCAAAATGGGCAAACATTTATTCCTGCGATGTCTTATTTCAGGCTTTAGATGGGGACTTTTCTGAGGAGAACAGAAACAGGTGCCGTGTCGCTACAACTCCACTCCTCGAGGCTGTAGAAAACTTGTCAACCTTTGCCAACAATCCTGAGTTTGCTAGCATCCCAGCTCAGATCAGTAATGAGGTATTTATCTTTTTTAATGCTGCTTGTATGGTGCCATGTCCTTGATAATATTTTTATATGATTTTTTTCCAGTTGCCAACAGTTGTCCAGACAGAAATTTATCACATTTTTTATGAGATCATCTGTTCTCAGAAATATTCAGTTTTTGCCTCCTCGTAGGCTGCTTTTCTGCTCTTTAGAAAAATTTTGACTTTATTTTTGTACTCACATTTAAAAGACTTAAAAACAGATCTACATGTAGTCTTTTCTGCTTATTAATGTTAGACTGGTTTTAAAGTGGATTTTTAATTTCAGTCTAAGCAGAACAGTGCTTTCACAGTCCTCTTAAAGCTTTATGGTTGTAATCTGTTGGAGGGCAGTGTTTAACAGCACTTTCCCTCAGCACATCTGCTCTAATCTTTAGCTTGTTAATCTAATTGTCAAGAGAGGTTTTGGCTCGTATCATAAAGACTAAAGGTGTTTCTTTCTACGTCTGTGTAAAGCTGCCTTCTTAATCTCATCCCTCCTTTGATTGCACCTTTGATCTCTCCAAGGTAGTCAGAGAATATTAACAACTCAGTCAGACCAATATGGATAACTCCTGGCTGTTCAGCTGCTACCAGGGCTGTTGTTTCACCTACACTAATCTTTTCATTTCCCCAGGGCTCAGCAGCCCAGGAGCCTATTGTGCGTTCAGCTCGCTCCATGCTTGATAGCTCCACTTACCTTATAGAAACCGCTCGCTCGCTGGTCCTCAACCCCAAAGATCCTCCAACGTGGTCCATTCTAGCTGGTCACTCCAGGACAGTTTCTGACTCCATCAAAAGCCTCATTACCTCCATTAGGTTTGTACAAATCCTGCTCCCAATCACACCTGCCTCTGCAGGATTATCCTGAAGAACAGTTTGTAAAGGTGTGCTCACAGCTGGGGGTAAAATTGTTTCTGAAACTGAAAAGCATGTTATCTGATGTCTGTTCAGCTACTGTGAGCAGTGAATTGAATCTTTACTTTATGGATACTGAGATCCCCACTGCTTTGGAATAGATAAGTTAATGCTATAGAGCAGTGATGCAGTGATAAGACTGGATCTGAACACATTTCACTTTGAGGAGCTCCACTTGCCTTCATCATCAGTAAAGTATACGATTCCCACAGCTCCTAAAACATAAGATAGAAAACATTAAATTTAACCCTGACTGCCAGTATTTGTAAGGAATAGTTCAGCATTTGGGGGAAACTTTTATATGACTGTCAATTGAGAAATGTGGTACTCTGATTTTTTCAATGTTGCATATGATTAGCAAGTCAGCAGGTGGTTGCCTGGTAACCTTTTAGGGATACAACTCCAGGAAGTCACCACTGCTGGCAAGAAAAGTTAGATTACAGATTAAACAAGCGTGTTAATGAGTAAGCTGGCATGATACTGCCAGCTGGGTGGATTTTTTTTTAAACTATTGGCTTAGTGCAATGGGTGCTGCTTCCATTTGTCTGTGATGCTTACAGTTACAGTGCATTCATTGGCTCACTGGCTGTGATTTGTAGATTACTATTTGGTGTGTAAACATGACTTTCTTTGTTTGTTTGTTTGTTTGTTTAGAGTAAACTAAAACATAGATTTTACAAAATGCTTACCGATCATTTTAAATTACATGAGAATTTTATGTTGTATCACAATTATTCTATCTTTTTTTTTTTTTTTTTAGCTTATTTGCACTAAAATTCAAAAATATCTTTCTATTTTTTCAATATTCCTGGTGACAGGGACAAGGCGCCAGGACAGAGAGAGTGTGATTACTCCATTGATAACATTAATAAGTGTATCCGGGACATTGAGCAAGCTTCCCTGGCTGCAGTTGGGCAGACCCTGCCCTGCAGAGATGATATCTCTATGGAAGTGAGTGCATGGACCCCATCAGCTCTGCCTTGTGTGAAAGAACCTAATGGAATCTGTAGATTTTCTCTTGTGAATTATTATGTAATTCTCTGCTGCTGTAACTCAACAGGCACTCCAGGAGCAGCTGACATCCTCTGTGCAAGAGATTGGTCATCTGATTGATCCTGTTTCCACAACAGCTCGAGGTGAAGCTGCCCAACTAGGACACAAGGTGCTGGTCTGACCATATATCTCTATCCCTTCTTGATTTAGAAAGAAAACCCCCCAGTCTGTCTGTTTTCTGTGATGTGGTCTAGTCGCCTTTTCTTTTTTTTAGCTCTCTTATTCACATTCTCCCAGGTCACCCAGCTGGCCAGTTACTTTGATCCACTTATTGTGGCATCAGTGGGTCTGGCCTCAAAGCTGCAAGACCACCAGCAGCAGATGACCATCTTGGACCAGACCAAGACCCTGTCTGAGTCTGCCCTGCAGATGCTTTATGCTGCCAAGGAAGGCGGAGGAAACCCAAAGGTACTGAGTTGGTCATGATTATCATTAAACCACAGCTCACAATTTTAAAACTGACCTGCATAGAAAGAAAGTATTTCTTCAGTGAGCAATTAAAATGTTAATTTACTTAGTTGTGTTAGGGTAGGTCTTTGGTTTAACCTTTAAACTACTCACTCTACCGTTTGGTGTAGCAGATTTTTCATTGACTTTATTGAATTTATTTAAAAACATTTGTACAAATAAATCCTCCTGAGTCATGTCTACCACTAAGTTTGTGCATATAATGCCAAAGTAAGTGTTTGTTATCCCTTTACTGCTCCAGGTTTTGACCATTTTACTGTTGTTGAAATATAAACTGTTATCTCCTTAAAAGCATTGATTCTCATTATTATCTTATTATTGTCCAGTGAAAATGAAAATGCAGGAAACATTTTACTTTGGCTTTTTTCGTAGTGTGAATATAAAAGGGTTGAAGAAAATTAAGTGATTCTTCACTGTTGAACAGGAGGAGTTTTTCTCTTCCCCAGGTCCTCTTCTGTGTTCTTCTATCAAATAGATTTGATTTGTCCATATTGAATTCGGTGGGAAAAAGGCCCAGGAGTTCTACCTAGGTTTTATTGCTGTCTATTAGC
Organism: Atherinomorus stipes; assembly: GCA_023101725.1. Lineage (NCBI taxonomy): Eukaryota > Metazoa > Chordata > Actinopteri > Atheriniformes > Atherinidae > Atherinomorus > Atherinomorus stipes. The sequence continues at coordinate 742,664 of JALJCO010009935.1, read as the reverse complement.
ACAGTCATTTATTTTAAGATTTCAGCGATTCATTATTAATACCTTCATGCACAGCCTCTACCCTGGAGTTTGATTATGATTTTACTCAAAAACACCAAGAAATACTGAAATTGTCACCAATCATATTTTGTGATCACCTTTATTCAAAGTGGTGGATGATGACTATAGTTTAAACAAACCACCTCAGTCCTGCTTTGGTTTATTATATTGCTCAACTGCCCTAGGCTGCAAAAGTTTTTTCATTTATATTATTATATTTTCATGTATTACATTTGAATTTTGAGTCTCTTCTGGTGAGTTTCTGTAGGGATATTACAGACCTACACTCCTCTATTGTCTGTCCTTCTGGATAAACCAAGCCAGTGTCACAGAGATGTTAATCAGTTGCCTGCGTCCTCAGGCGTCCCATACCCACGATGCTATCTCTGAGGCAGCCCAGCTAATGAAAGAGGCTGTGGATGACATCATGGTGACTTTGAATGAGGCGGCAAGTGAAGGTGGCATGGTTGGGGGGCATGGTGGAGTCCATTGCTGAGTCCATGGGCAGGGTGAGTCTTTGTATGTGTGTTTGATAAAGTCTCCTCAAGGGGTTTAAATGGATTTTAAGCTAGAATTTATTTGCTGTCTTATTTTTCTGAAGGCAGACTGAGGTTTTTCTGACAGAGTAATTCTGCTGTTTGCCTTTTGAGGTTGTGTCCTTGTCAGTGATTATTATTCTTTCCAGTAGTTGACAAGATTTAAATCCACAGACCACTGGTTATGTTAGCTGTCACTCATCCAGCGAGGGGACACGTCTATGTGTTGACAGCATGGTTAATAATTGACTATGATCTGCACATGTGCAGATATTATACATTTGTCTCAGATGTCAACTGTCTATTTCTTCTCTTCTGATGTATAAAGGGGGGGTTAGAGGAATCTATATATTAGGGTTGTCAAGTGCTTTTCCAATCCATTATTTCAGTATATCACAGTCTTGCCTTTTGTATCTATTTATAATCTGGTCTCCTCCAGTTTCTTCTACAGAGACAGCCATCTGTCCGGGAAATATCTGCTACAAAAATTGACAACTATTTATTAAGCTTAAGAATTTTGTACGTATGAACTATAACATGTTTAATAGCAAGTAACAGTATCAAAAAGATTTAAGCTGAGGATTGCCTTTTCTTTAAATAAGAAAGAATGACCAAAGCTGGGCATTTATTTAGTTGTTTAGTGGTAGTTTTTGTTTGTTTGTTTTCTCTGCTGTCCAGTGGACCAACACATCAAGGTTCAACATTCTTTATTTTGTCTCCCAGGGGAGAAATTTTGTCTTGGATATACAGGTTAGCAGCATAAAATACAATACAATACAAAACAATACAATACTACGTAAGGGATAATGTATGGAACGCAGGTCATTATCGGGAAATACTGACCGAGAAATCCTGACTCTGCTTCACGTTGGGGTCTGCATTCGCCCTAAAGGTCAGTATTTTGCGATAATGACGTGCGTTCCATACATTATCTTGCTTATTATACGGCTACTTGCAAAAAATAACATTCAAATTAAAGTCTTCTATTTTTGCGAGGGTCAAATAACTTTCTGATGTTTTACGCTAAGAATAAAATAGTTCCCCACAGTCGGGGCCAGGTCGAGGCACTCGTTGCTTAGTAACGTTTGTTAGTTGGTTGAGTCATGGCGCCTGGAATTTGGGCTAGCACTGGCTATTTCTGTATGTTGAACTGGACATTTCCTCCTCTGCTATTAGCTGTATGCGTCTTCCCACTGGTCTTCTTTTAGTATTTTTCATTTTGGAGAGGGTGAATCCTTAAACTCGGCCTGGCCCCAGCGCTCAAAACCTCCACACTCGCCAAAGATGTTCAAATTAATTGGGAAGTCATCCATTTTTGGTCACGAGGTGTCGCTAAGTGCTCGCTTGCTGTTTTTGTCGCCATTAAGTGACCGGACTACTTGTGATGCGGAGGAATATTAGGTTAACTGTAAGACCACAGGTTAAAGGTACAGCATGTAAAAAAAACAAAAGTCAGTGGCAGAAAAATGTAATATATATTTCAAAAGTGTGTTTCTATTGCAGTGTAATCGCTGCACTAGAATAGCTGTTATATGTTTATTTTCTTAGAATGAGCCATTTATATCTTCTTCATGGGTGGTGCACATATGGAGGCTGACGGCCACTGTACATTCACAACAATGCTTGGAATATGAAGTTATTTGAAAGAATGCATTTTTTCTTTCAAACAGTCATGTTAACCTCTGGATGTATGTAATTCTTACATACTGTACCTTTAAAAAAAAAGAAAAACTATCCATTTCCCTTGACAGTAGCCATTATATTGTTTCAGAGATCATCATACAAAAATAATGACCGCTGGAACATTGGGAAAATCCATTCAAGTCAACTATCATTCTACAGCATTCATTAAAGCCATATAATAAAATACAATAACAACAACGATAACAGTACAATATGGCACATACAGTAATGACTTGCACATCCCAATAGGGATACATCAACCTCCAACATAATAATAATCATAATAATAATGATAATAATAATTGTGCTAAATTCCCCAAGTAACCTACATAAAAACCCTTATTAATATGTTTTTTTGTTGATACAATGTTGATTAAAATAAAGAAATACTGTAGTTCAGTAATTTAGTCAGTCACTAAAGTTGCATCTGTTTGAGTTAGGCCACTTACATGGCAGCTATGTTAGACTTTGGGGTCCTTAGTGTGCGTTGAAAACTTTTCGTTGAACAATGTGTGTATCTACTGTACTGACCTGCTGCTAAAAAGTTTACACATAAAAGGTTAAACGTCAAAACAGTGTCCTTGTTCCCTAACCGGAATACACTCACGGATGAAGAGTCCCAGCCCAACACTTATCCTCACAGTTCTTTAATAATAATGGTAAATAAAGCCCCCCCGACATATCAAATACAAGCACCATTTTAGTCTTCTTCCCCTACCCCTTCTTCCCTCTGCAAGGGATGAATTCATGAGTAATTGACAAGGGAGTAAAGGAATGCTTGAATCTGTTATATTTCCATTGAGGATCTTGTACCTCCTACCTGATGACATTAAACTATACTCTGGGTATAGACCAAGAGAGTGCTCTGACACTATATTTTTGCCTGCTCTATGATGGCCTGCTCAAAAATGACCTGAGGGATGATGGGAGGAGTGGATATACCCATAATTTTCCATTTTGTTCAGTATAAGAACCTCAGGTTTGTAACTTAACCATCAGATTTCTGAGTCAACTGGAGATTCCATATATTACAATTAACTCTATACTAGCTCTGTAAAAGATCAACATTAAGTTTCCGCTTATACCAAAGATTTGCAGCCTACAGAGGAAGTGAAGGTGCTGGTGTTGATGCTAAAACATCAGTTTTAGCATTATCTTGTTCAAAAACTGCTATATGACAGCACAAATATACAATACCAGTCAAACTTCCCTATCATGTTACAGTAGGTAAATTATCACTTTATTCCATCCAGTGGTCAGCCTGTTATTTACTCTTTTGTTAGGTTGAGAAAAGGATTATTTCCTCCAGCCTGCATCAAAGGACAAATCAAGATGTCCTACAAAGAAAAAAAAAACAACTTAGAAAGTTAATGGTCCACTCTTATATAGCACCTTTAAACTTTTATAGATTCAGTAAAGCGCTTGACAGTGTTTCTCATTCAGCTGTTAACACATTTATGGCACTTCTTTTAGAAAAAGAAGTGAAGGTACCTATTTATATGTGAAAATATAAATGGGAAAAAAAAAGTTTGTACCATTCTAATCAGTGTAAAAGGCAGAATTTAGTCCATATGACCACCTTTACTCTTCAACATTGATGTTTTTTTAGACAAGCTTTCTTGTAATTTCTTCAAGTAGCCCTCAGAGAGAGATATCTAGGTTTCTTAAAGGATAATCTTAAGCTCTGCTTTGGATGTTGGTTGCCTTATATTCTATTTTCTGTTAAAATAAATAAATGAATAAAAAGATCCCACACAGCTACAACAATGTAAGATTAATCACCTCATAAGATCTGTTGCCACTGATTTTCAGTCTTACAGTAATTGTTTAGGCACATCTTAGCCATTTTTCCCTGTTTATCCTTGATGAAAATGGCTTCTTATGGCTCCTTCTAATCTTCTACAAAGACCATTTCTGATGAGGCTTTATGAGAATAGCTCAACTGCAAGGTTAGATGCATTTCTCAGGTCCTGTGTCAAGTCTTTGCTTCTGTAGATTTTCATCCTATTCTTGAAGGAATTTTTAGAGATACTGTTTATCTTTTGTCCTCCACTTGTCAAATTTCTTTAAACTTTCCAAGGGCATATTGCACTCCTTGCAAATATATGCCAAGTTTCAGCTAACAACTCATAGAAAATTGCATTGTTGGTGTAAAAACAAAAATACTATTTTGTATCTGTCAAAATGTGATATCTTTAAAAATTTTCATAGACGAAGCTAAAGAAATTGGATAGAATGGTGTGTCTGTGACGGGTTGTTTTTAGAAAAGTACCTAAAGATGAAATTGAAATTGATTCTTGGTTGCATTTCCTCTGCTACGTGCAGTAGAAATAACACATGTGCATACCTTGAGTTGAGGTGCTTTTTTATGTTTGAATAATTTATACATTTGCATACAACCAACAAAAAAAGAAGACATTTCTTTAAAAATAGTAAAGCACAAGGACAGAACTGAAAAAGGCGTGAAAATTGGTCATTTTCAAGCTCTTATACTTGTATCAGGTCTTTGAAAAATGATGGCACGGTTATTTTCATATATTGAAAAATTTATAAAAACCTCAAAACTCATACTAAAGGTTTAAGCATTTGTTGTGAAGCAGATCTGAACTTAAACGTCTAAAATAAGTAAAGTGGGGCTAAAACAAATGAGAGTATCCAGTTTAAAATGATGGACAGCTGTGTGTAAGAGCACTAAAGAATCTATCTTCACAGTTGGATGAAGGAACGCCGCCAGAACCCGAGGGCTCTTTTGTGGACTACCAGACCACCATGGTGAAGTTCTCCAAGGCCATTGCCATCACTGCCCAGGAGATGGTGAACCTTTCCATTCAATTTTACATTGAAACATTAGACAGCAGAACGAGAGAAGCATCAGTCTCCTGATGCTGATGATATACATTCTCTTTTTGATCAGATGACTAAGTCGGTAACCTGCCCCGAAGAGCTCGGCGGCCTCGCCTCTCAGGTGACTGTGGACTACGGACAGCTTGCACACCAAGGACACCTCGCCGCAGCTACTGCAGAGCCAGAGGAGGTGAAACTCCACAATCTTGGTTTTGTTGAGAATATGAGGGGAAACTTCACATTTGTATAAAGGTTTTGATTTATCATGCTGCTAAAATGTCAGCCTGAAATAATAGCTGAGGTCTGCATTTTACACCAAAAGGCTTCCAGATTAATCCGCTCACACACTTATGAGAGCAAATGTGTGCAGCTCTTTGATATGCTCTCTCTTCCTAAGACAGCACCAGAAACATGACATCAAAAGGAAATATGTCCCTCCAATATCATTCTCCCTCAGCACCTACTCACTCTTCTCTTAAAGCTCTCTGTGTTGTCCAGAGGACACCAATGTAGCAAATATTGCACTAATAAGCACACAGCTCTTATCAATATCCTGTGCATAACATGCTGCTGGAAACCTTGTTTGTTACCATAGCGACATTGTTCTTCTATGAGTCTAAAAGCCTATAGTGATGCTTGTAATGAAGTACCACCCACCCATGAATTGCAGTCTGGAAACTAAAGGTGGAGCACCATCATTTCCTCTCTCTAAGGGTTCTTAAAATCACAGTTTTTATCCACTGCTGGTAAGAGATATGTCAGTTTAGGAGATGATAGGAAATGATTGTGATGTTGAATTATCGTGTCTCAAATAGGAAGCTGATGCCGCTTTATACTTTCAGGTTGCTTTCCAGATAAGGACGCGGGTGCAAGAACTGGGCCATGGCTGTATCTATCTGGTCCAAAAGGCTGGAGCTCTGCAGCTCAGTCCCACTGACAGCTTCTCCAAAAGGGAGCTCATCGAGTGTGCCCGCGCAGTCACTGAGAAGGTAAGCAATGTGGTGAGAAAATAGTGGAGTAGCTCTAACTTCTGCAGACATAGCCATTTTTTATTGTTGACTTTTAAAGTTTATTTTACTGTGATAATTTGCCGTTTGTTGTTTGAAAGTTTGGAGCAACGCCAAGTCAACATTGACATCTTTATGAAAATACTGTATTTCAAGCATAGCTCAGTACGATCGTCTATGAAGCAATTTAAATGAGTAAAAGTATCTCAGGTGGGGCTTTTTTTGTATTGTGTAATGAAACTATATGTTTTTTATATTCAGCTTTTTCCTCTGAGCTTTCATGAAACCTCTCACACGCTCACTCTGCATTTACAAGGAAGCCCAGTCACAACAGGCCAAAGCACAACACCAGTCAACATTCAGGCAGGAGCAAAACCCAGAGTTTATTTGTTAATCAGTGAGCCCCAGAACTCAGAGGCTTCTTTTTCGATGGATAAACTTGTTTGGAAGCTTTTGATTGTATTTACAGTCTTGAGATGAGTTCAAACAAATTAATTCAACTCAAATAAGTTTTTCTCCTTGCTTAAGCTCTTTCTCCTTTTCTCATCATCTTCACTGCATTTGTCTTGTAGCTTAGAGACACACAGACAGACACATAGGTTTAATCAGCCAGCACTGGAAAAAGTGGAAGTGTAGTAAAACAGAAGCAGAACAGCAGTGGAGACTCACTGAACTGAAACAGACCAAGCATGCACAAATATTATCATGCCTCAACTTGACCATGTTATTTTCTGGGACTGATTATGGAGGTTTGTTGCATAATAAGGTCTGACTGCTAGTTAGTCATGATATTATCTGCTTACTTTTCACATTGTGTCTTCAAAGATTAGATGTAATGTGAAGCTTGTATAGAGTTGAATGAAGATATTTCAGTGTATGTCATTATAATTCGTAATAATTGGTGCTTTACAGTTTTGTTGTACCACTCATGAGGCTGTGCTTTATCACCTTCACACCGTACAGTTAACAATATTACCATGGCTCTCTCCTGTGACCCTGGCAGCTGCTGCATGCTGCTCATAGTTTGTCTCGCTCTGAAAGGGTGTTTTGACTTAGAACTGGAATAATTTGTGGTTTGATAAATGAAACTTGTTGAATATATCTCTCAGGATTTTCCACTAGTTAATGAAGGGAAAACAGCCATTTTAAAGGAAGCTGCATGTGATTATACCACAGAGGTACTGAATAAGATCCACTATTCTCTTTTTCTTTAGGACCATTTCTCTTTTAAAACTAAAATTCAGATCCTTCACTTTAATATGTACGATCACAGTAAAGGTCTGCCAGCCATCTTTTTATCAGTAGGGGTGCAACAATACACCGATCTGTATCGATGTATCGATATAGATCAATGTATTGATCGTAAATTGATCCAAAAACCCAATATTGACAAAAAAAATCAGACACTTTTATTATGAAAATTGCTTTATTTTGAAGGGCCTGTGACAAAACATTTTCACAACAAAATATATGTTTATTGTTGTGCAGAGGATAGATGTGACACAGGGAGATTTTACTGCAACGTTTACAGTTATGTCAAGAAACAATCACCTTGTTTATTACTTGCAATATTGTTTTATATTGTTTTATATCCATCGGTGGATCCTAAATTAAATCTAATCAACGTCGTATTGTGACTGAATTTGAGATATCGGCAGACATCGAATTGCCTATCCACTGTACCGATATAATATTGTGATAGGATATTATAATATAATATTGTATTGTGGTCAAACCGGTGATTTACACCCCTAGTATAGGGATAAATTAAACCATTCACACCTCTGAAAACAGCTTGCCTCAGGGAGCTTTCTGTATGTCCAATGCAAGGCTTCATATGTTCCAGGTGTCATTGGTACTGTCAGCATTGCAAGCAGGAAACAAAGGCACCCAGGCCTGTATCACAGCAGCCAGCGCTGTTTCTGGAATCATCGCTGACCTGGACACAACCATCATGTTCGCCTCCGCTGGAACCTTGAGTCCTGAGAATGAAGAGTCTTTCGCTGATCACAGGTGCAATGGCCTCACTGGTGACAAGTTAAAATCCATAAAAAAGATAAGTTTGAGATGTTAAAAAGGAGCAATAGCAATAAGACTTCCCATGTATACTCTTTAAGCTTACTTACTGTAGTAAGAATTTAGTTATGTTTTTAAAATGTTGCCCATACAGTACCATATAGCTCATTGTTTTATACTGATGACCCTCTGAGGAAAAAGACGTTTGCCAATAAAGCTGAATATCAAAAGGAAGAAAAAGCTAAATATCAACAGGTTTTTTACATAACAAATGTAAATTGAAAATAGTCCACGCTAAACAAATATTTTGTTCAGAGAGACAAAAGCAGCTTCCTTTCATATTGCTTGGGCTTGAGCGTGACTGTGGAGCAGATTGTCACACAATGTGTCCCATCCCTCAGGGAAAGCATCTTGAAGACGGCCAAGTCACTGGTGGAGGACACCAAGCTGCTGGTTGCGGGAGCTGCATCCAGCCAGGAGAAACTGGCTCAGGCCGCCCACTCTTCAGCCAAAACTATCACTCAACTCACTGAAGTGGTCAAACTGGGAGCAACCAGCATGGGTTCAGAGGACCCCGAAACACAGGTGATAAGAATCCAAAGTACATCTAAGAAAAGTCATTAATCATTGTACAGCATATTATTATGCTGTAAGAAATGTCATTCATCTTTGTGTATGTCCCATGTCACGTTCTCTTTTTTTAGCTCCCCTTTCATCAGATACACTTTATGTCTCTTCTTTCCCTTAAGTGCATGCCTCTATCTCTGCCCTCCACTAAGTCTAACGTATCATGGCTAGCTGGGAGTGATAAGTGCTAAATCCTCTCTCTAAGGCACAACCGATAAGCCTTTCCTCTGACCACTGAACCATATTGATTCCACCTCTATCTCCTCAGGTGGTTCTCATAAACGCGGTGCGTGATGTAGCCAAGGCTCTGGCCGAACTCATCAGTGCCACCAAATGTGCCGCCGGCAAACCACCTGATGACCCATCCATGTATCAGCTGAAGAGTGCAGCTAAGGTAAAGGAGCAGACCAATGAAACAAATGACTGCCATTATGTTAAAGCTATGTATTGATTTCTGCATAAAAATCCTTCACTGAGACTGTAGATATGTATTCTGCAAATCTTCTCTTTGTATTATTACGTCTTGTTTGATGTATCTGGTAACACTTTGCAAAGCCTTTTTTTGCCAGAAAGATATGACAGTTCTTATCAGGGTGTCTGGGGTCTTTCCTTTTTCTGTCATATCTGTGGGACTGAGCTATCACTGAGATATATTGTGCCTGCATTTTTCTGTGTGAAAAAGAAGGTTGGTGTGCTGTGAACTGTCTATAACAACATTTTCCAGAGTGTTATTGCTGAAACTGCACGAGGGCTGTGGTTTTTTTGTTTTGTTTTTTTTTCCCTGACTATTAAGACGTGTTTGAGGTAAAAACTCACCCAAACAGTTCTCTGAAAATCCAGCTCAGTTATATAAAAAAGTAACTAATGAGAAACTTTTCACTGTATAGGATAAACAGGAATTCTTATAGGTAATATCTATAGGCGGTGGTACCTATAGGAACTGCCACATTTAGCTGTAACTATTGACTTTTGTCTAGAAATATATCAGTGTCAATTACAATCTGACTGAGAAAATTGTAAGAATTAAAGCTGCTTTAAATATAAAGACCAGTCTGTCTGCAAAATATTAACTGAGCAATATGTAAGAGTGAAAATTAATTCTATATAGTTAAAGATTAAAGGTAAAGTTGATGTATGTTTGTACTCAAGACTGCCAAGAGAGATTAACATACAGTATATAATGAGCACAAAGCCAGAGTTTTCAGCCAAATATGCCTGATTTTATCTGGTTAGATCATCATTTTATGTCAAACACACTGCTGCAGAAATTTAGTTCAGTTCTTGGATTAAATCAGCAGTTAAACTTAAAACCTTGTCACTGTTTCTTCACCTGAAGATATATTCTATTAATCACAGCTCAGGAGACTTATACACAAACCTGCCACACAACTACACCATGCAGTTCTGATAATGTTCGCTGCATATGCTGCACTGCCTCAGAAGCATAAACTCTATATGAATTCAGAGGAGGTAAATCAAGAGGCCACTTACATTTTTATATTTTGTCCATTTGACACTGCCGCTGTTGGGTATAAACGATACTTATTAGAAAAAAGACAACTGTATTGGTATTTATTAATTCATTTCATTTTCATTTTCTGCTCACTGAATGGCAGTGTCACTGTCACTTTTTGAACATCAAATTTAATAAAATAAAAGGAAACGTTTTAAGTAGGGATGTCCGATCGACCGATATCGGGAAATATCAGTATCGTTTTTTTGGACTGATAGTTTTAAACACAAAGACATTTTACGAACAAAATCTCGTGAGATTTTGTTACGGAACAACAAAATCTCTCGAAATCTTGTTCCATTAGCTGCGGTCCAGCATGTAGAAAAGTCCTTGTAATCCTGGAGGAACTTCATTTCCCAGCATTACTTTCAGAGTCATGTGACTATGGTGCAGCTGCGCTTCTACAGACTGACTTGTTTTGAAGCTGCTTATAATATGTCTGGTTTTAAGTTGTTGGTTAAGTTACCAAGTTGTCAGAATTATTATAATTAGCCACATGTTGACTAATACCTGCTATTTTCTGATATATGGCAACCAGATGTCCAAAATAAACTCTGGCTGAGTTAAGACTATTTTGGGATCTTTGCTCTCAGAGCAGAGTAGTTTTTTTTTCTTAAAATATGGGAGATACAGTACAACCTCACAGTTCTATGCATATATTGTATCGGTTGATATCGGAATTTAAGAGCTAGACAATATCAGATATCGGTAAAAAAGCCAATATCAAACATCCCTAGTTTTAAGTCTTAGAACTCTCACATTACAAATAAACAGCAAGCATAAAGAGAACATTAAGCATTAAAATAGATAGATCAAGCTCACAGAAATGTCCTGTTAGCCTTCCTCTCCTGCCCTGTTTGCAGCAGCAATTTCAAATTAAACAACTTACAACTTGAGAATAACTAAAATAGGGGACATGGGATTGGTGTACTTTTTTTTTCCTTAAATGCATCTAATGGGCCATCATGGGTTGCTGTTTTTTGGGGGGTTTTTTTTACAAGCTTGCCAAGACTCTGCCTATTAAAACTTGCTTGTACACCTTGCTGATCAGACGACAGATGCTGAACAATTTCCAGTTGCCTGTGAGGGAACAGTTGTCATCTAACTGTGTGTCCTTCTAGGGACCGCCACAAGATCTGCAGATTGGAGCTTTTGCATGTAACCTTGGTGCAGCTGTGGTCACTGAATTGAATGTACCAAGATCAAAACGTTTAATTTGTAACAGACATTTAGGTCCCTCTAATTAGCTTCAAACTGATTTTACTTCTTCATAGTTTCTAGTTTACATAACCACCAGACTAACTGCCACATGTAGTTCTAATTGTTGCACAAGGTTTTTTGTGTTTTCTCATTTAAATGGAATTAGGGCCACCCATGGACGTGCTCTTGTTGACAGATTGTTGCTGTCCCTCTAACATATGGTGACCTCCAAAGTCCTGCCGATCACGTTTCCTAAATTCCAAACCAAAGAATGTACACTTTCCCAGACTCAGCACAGACAGCAGACTGCGTCACCATGAGTCATTGAAATTTGAATTGTTTTTTTCATCCTCAGTCAGCAAATAAACTGTATTAGAAGCTGTAAATCACTCTTTTCTTTGACATCCATCCATTTTGTCTTTTTCCCCACAGCAACTCCTGACTGGAATTTTCTTTGAGAATGAACCACTAACATTTTTAGTCAATGTGTAGAAATCAATGATGAGGAAAGAATAGGGATGTTTGTATAGGGAAGTGTTTCACCTCCAAGGAGAGAGAGCCCCACTTCCTGGTTTGACTGCGAGCCTCATTCTTGCTGTCTTATTTCACAGGTCATGGTGACCAACGTAACGTCTCTTCTAAAAACAGTGAAGGCAGTGGAGGATGAAGCCACTCGTGGGACGAGAGCACTGGAGGCCACCATTGAGTGCATCAAGCAGGAGCTGACAGTAAGAGCGCCTGACAAGCCGAGCCTCGTCTTTATGGTCTGCTGGGAGTTAAATGATGAGACACAGCCTCTCAGTAAAGCTGGCTGAAAAAGGGTCAGGGATATCTATGTCTATTATTCTGAACAAAACAGGGAACCTTTTTGTTTTTTTCCCCTTTATTATCTGTCCAGCTCTGTTCCTCCTCCTTGTTTCTCTACCCCTGCAGGTTTCCCACAGCTCTTATCGAGGTCTGTGTTGCACACATAGTCAGTGTGAGAAGGAGCTTGTTTTTTTGAAAAATTTATTAATAATGCTTATCAGAGGACCCCCAACCTAAGAAGAGGTTTTATCAAGACCTGTAACCCAAGCCAAACCCAACAAAGTCCATCTAATTACAGCTCTGCCTACAATATTCATGGGCTTTGTGTCCACCCTGCTTGTTTACACTTCACTTATTTGCGCTTCTTCATTTCCTCTTTGAGTCCCATACCGATATCAACCACCTGTGTTTGTGGGTCATCTTCACATCAGATGTTCCAGTCCAAGGACGTCCCAGACAAGTCCACTTCGCCAGAAGAATTCATCCGCATGACAAAGGGCATCACTATAGCAACAGCCAAGGCAGTAGCTGCAGGCAACTCTGCTCAGCAGGAGGATGTGATTGCCACCGCCAACCTGAGCCGCAAAGCCATCTCTGATATGCTGACTACCTGCAAGGTGCTAATCCACTCCACCCTGCCAAAACAGGCGTCACACCAACAACACCAGGCTGCCAGGGAACATGCGAGCCCAGCCTGCTGAGAGCAAATAATATGGAGTCGGGTCTATTTTGTGACCGCTCCTGCAGGTAGTGACTCAGTCATTTTTCAAAGTCGTGCAGGGAAGCATCAGCCAGGATGTCCTTCACCACCAGCAGGGCACTTATAACAGGACGTAAACAGATGGATGCTTAGGATTGTAAATGATGCTTTTTGAATTTAAGGTTTCGTAAATCATTTTCTGGACAGTCTGAGTTTTAAATAAGAGGAGTTTTTTTCTGTTTACAACCTGAAAGTGATAAAAACATACACTATATTGATAAAGGCTCTTCTTGTCCTAACAGAACATTTTTACTTTGATAAAAGAAACTGTGTTAAATTCTTTCAATGTGCCTTTCAACCTTGTTTTCTCAACTTTACAGCAAGCAGCACACCACCCTGAAGTGAGTGAAGAATTGAGAGGCAAGGCCCTGCAGTATGGCTCTGAGTGCACCACTGGATACATCAACCTTCTGGAGCAAGTGCTGCAGGTTGGAATGAAGTCAGGACATGTCTCATAAATATAAGATGAAAGTGATTTATGTGCTTGTGGGTCAGCTTTTATCCATTTTGTGGAGACCTATGTGTGTATCCCTCCTGCTATGGATGACCAGACCATCATAGTTACTACTACAAGCTGAACAGGAAGTTAATCAGGTCTGATAAACTCCTGTTTTTCTGCACTCAGCATAGTGTTATTGCATCAACTGCAGCATGACCATATATGGATAACTAAAAGATGACTGACAAATCTATGTCATGTGCAGTTTGAACTTTTCTTACAAAAGAAAAGGGGCATGTGTCACCACTTTCCCAATGCTTATGTAACAAAGACACCAAACACACAAAATAGGCTTCCTAGAACAGAGTTCAGACTTTTCCATTTGAGTCACATACAGTCTGCCATTAGTGTTGATTAATTAATCTGGGACCTTGGAACGCTTGAAATGGAAGAATGAGAAAAAAGTTTACTCATTACCATATTGTCTTATCTTTTAAATTTGAGATGTTTGGGTTACCTAAACTTGCCTATTCATGCCATGAGTTTTATTATTGATGTCACAGTAGATATTAGTGCATTGGATTGCATTTCATCATTACATTTAAAAGTCTCCCTAATATTACCCCATTCCAACCCAAAGCCAAGGGCTTTCTTTCTTCTTTTTCTTTATTTTATGTCAAACAGAAAAGCTGAACCTGTAAAATTAAAACTTTTTGCAGGATTATATATGCATTTAAAGATTCTGCAAATTAAGTGGATAGTAAGTATGGCTGTGACACAAGAGCTACTTAAATCTTTTTAATTACTTAACTGAAAAAAAAAAGAAAGAAAGAAAAAACACTTTAATTTAGAATATCAAATTCAGACTAATGAAATCTTTGTGATTGAAGTGTCAGAACTTATACAAAATTTAGCTCCAACCTTCATAATACTGAAAACATGTTTGAAGAAGGCCTTCAGGAGTTTCAAAGACCCCATAAAACCTTTTATAAGCTTTCACATCCATGGGACCTGGTATATAAAGCAAGTTGACTTCTTTGCTTCTTCTATGCGTGTGTGTGTGTGTGTGTGTGTCTTTGCTTGTACATGTTGGATTCTTGTATTTTAAGGTGCTGCAGAGAACCACACCGGAGCAGAAGCAGCAGCTGGCTATACACTCAAAGCATGTGGCAGCGTGTGTGACAGAGCTTGTCCAGACAGCTGAGGCCATGAAAGGTGAGGCCACACACACACTCGCTCACATAACACACACAAAAAAGAGTTCAATTTTATGGTTTTAAGTTACTGGTAGCTCCATTCTGGGAGGTGTCATGATTTAATGGAGCATGTAATGCACATGATCATTTTGTGCTGTTGTCCAAGTGTTTGGTGGTGGTGTGGTGGGGGGAGGGGGGCAATCTTGACATGAGACAACTTAACTCGATCAAACGTTTAAAAAAAAGACACATTACAGGATTGTGGAGATGTTGGAGATTATTCAAAGTAGCCCTAATCCTCTCGTACGTGAATAACATCACAGCACCAGTGAGTCAAGCCACCAAACCTGTCTGCATCGCTAATAAAGATGGGCCATGAAAATCACTTTAGAATATTGAAATCGCACCATAAAGTGATTGCTATGCAAAGTGTTCCAGATGAAGCTCTGTAGGATTATTATGGCTCAAACACACTACAGTGTTTTTTTTTCTAGATACTGCAGTACTGGATCTGACAGGGGTAATAGATTGTGTTTGGATGAGAATTAGATTTCGGTGTATAGCCTCAGACACAGTGGGGCTATCCACTTCACTTCTCTAATGCCCCATGTGCTCTTTCTTTCTCTCCCCTCTTCTCTTTTCTTGCTGCCTCAGATGGAGGTAAGTGGGATATAGTGTGTTTTGTTCCTCCAGATCACCTTTCATTAGAGTCAGATGGGGGTAGGGAGTAGATGGCTCGGGGGTGTGGGTGCACAGCAGATTTCCCCTGTGATCAACATAATCTATAAAAGTACCATCCCATCTGCTTTACCAAGCTGTCCCCAAACAGCTCTGTTTTATGGACACTTTTAAAAATTATGAAGAGAAGATGATCCATCAAAAGTAAATTTCACCAACATAAGTTATCTTTGATGCACAATTGTCACACTGCAAACAATTCTTTAGAGTGATGTTAAAGTCTCTTAATTATTTCTGGAGCATTTGATTGTGGTCGGCACCCATAAGAAAAAAGAAATCATCTGGTAATCAATGTCTGCTTTTGATCTCCAGGATCAGAGTGTGTGGACCCTGAGGACCCTACCTTCATCGCCGAGACAGAGCTCCTCGGAGCCGCAGCATCCATTGAAGCTGCAGCCAAGAAACTAGAGCAGCTCAAGCCCAGGGCCAAGCCCAAGGTAAAATAGTGCCCCACTCAACCCTTCCCGCCCACACAAACCCACACACAGCTTTCTGCCATTAATCAGGCGGGAGAGGATGTCAGTCGTAGGTGGGAAAAGGTGACACTGACTTTGAAGGGGAGTCATCTTTTTTCAGTAACCGAGCTGCTAACGTGATATCATGAAAGGAGAGAATGTTTCTGTTACACTCAGCGTGTTGATTCAGAGAGCAGGTCCAGTGAGCTAACTTAGAAAACTTTCTTCAAAGATACTCCTGCACATTGTTTTGAGTTGCACTGCCAGAAGACACAATTACACAGCTGGGTCGTCAAGCTTGTGTTGGACCGAGCTCAAATGTGCAATGAACTGTTGTGACCCTTTGTGAAGGAGAGGCTCTCTGTCTTAGTGAACTTATTTCCTTTGTTTTATTGCAGAGTTCTTCATTCCTAAACTGAACTGAGTTATTTACTGTACCTCTGTTTGCACACACAAACAGCAGAAGAATAAAAAACTTTATTTGCACAGGGAATAATACATGTTCTTGACAGCTTTTGGAAAGTAAAACTACTTTTATGTTGTCCTGTTTGCAGTGCAGGATTGTCTTTGTGGTGTGCTCTGCATGACTGTGTTGTTTGTTTATGTGTCTCTGGAGACTGGATAGTTGTGGTCTTGTGCCTCGAGTGCTTTCCCCCTTTTCAGTACTTCTTCCTGTAAATGTGAATGTCAGTTCAACCCCCCTGTCTGTGTGATATGAAAGTTCATATATTTTGGCTGCCCCAGTTTTAATAAAGACCCCATAAAGCTCTGTCTCATACTATAATTCCACAGCCACAGACTGCATTTATGAGGACTTTTGTGTTTATGAAAGGGGATTAGTGGGTGAGAGGCTTTTTCTTTTTTAGATGTCGGTGGCTCCCCCTAGTGATCTAATATAAGGGCACCCTTACCATTTAAAAGGTGGGACACCACTGTCTTTTTACTGATTATCTCTGATCATATTTAGATTCCAGATAAGATTTTGTTCACCAACAATTTGTTAATGATAATGATCCCTTTAAGAAAAAAAAAAAAAAAAAAAAAAAGCATTTGAAAATAAATAAAGACTCATTTTTTCTCTATGGGAAATATGATAACTACCAAGAAACAATATATATATTTTATGATCCAAATATTGAATAACTGCAAAGCACTTTACATGAAATTATGATGCAGTTTACTTGAGCAGAAAAGCCGAAGATGGGGCTTAAAAAGAGCAGCATATGCTGGAATTAAACAGCATAAAGTTTGCAGAGCAACCCACAGATTGAAACAGGTGTCCAAGCTTTATTTATTTATTCTGCAACAGCCTGAATTCTTCTTCTTCCTCTTTACTCCTTCCCCTCTCTGCTCCTTCATCCCTCCCACCCTGTAAGGGGGAAGGTCTCTCCTGCTCCCAGCATGCTTCCTTGCCCCCCACTCCCCCCAAGCCATTGTAGACCCGGAAGCCTTCTCTGCAGGGCTCTGTCTGATATGTTTGATATATTAGGTTGTTATTCAGTCCAACTATATATCAAACATATTCCTACAGTGTCCCGCCCTGTCTCCAGCCACGTGTGCCTTATGTGTTTATGGAGGTCTGTGGTCAATCACATGCTGCTGACTGCTGACGCAGAAATGGCCATTTGTTAAATGTCCCTGAACTGATGCCCCTGTACTCCTCTTTAGTTCGCGTGTGGGAAATGAACCATTGTATCTATATGCTGCTCTACTGTCACTTAAAATTGATAATTTTAAGTTTTGTTTTATGTAAAGGATCAAGTGAAACCATATAGATGATGTTGTAGATTAAAGCTAAAGAGGCCATTCAGGTTACATCCTCAATGACTGTCTAAAATTTTGAGCAATTTTAGGAAGTTTTCTATTCTATTATACTGTATTCTGCAATTAAAACTCTGTAAATACTTTTAGACGTTGCAAACAAAACAAACATCTATGGAATTTCCTCTACATTTTATCCTTGCATTGCAGATAAAAGCCAGTAATGTTTTTTTAATTGTTATGACACTAAATTATCATTTGGTTTTCCCTTCAGCAGGCAGATGAGACACTGGATTTTGAGGAGCAGATCTTGGAGGCAGCAAAGTCCATCGCTGCAGCAACTAGTGCGCTTGTTAAATCTGCGTCTGCAGCTCAAAGAGAGCTGGTGGCACAAGGCAAGGTCAGTCTACGCACTCTCAGAAACTTAGACACATTCATAATGGTCATAATAAAACAAAATGTTTCATTTCTTCCCTGAAAACTCTGCTTCAGGTGGGATCCAATCTAGCCAATGCAGTTGATGATGGCCAGTGGTCCCAAGGTCTTATATCAGCTGTAAGTTGCTTTTAAAAAGGAGTTCATAAACGTATTCTAAACGTAAATGCTATACTATTTATAAAGCAATAATAAATCCAGCCTGAGAGCATGTGTGAACTCGCTGTTTGTTGTAGGCGCGGATGGTAGCGGCAGCCACCAGTAACCTGTGTGAGGCAGCAAACGCCTCAGTGCAGGGCCACGCTAGTGAGGAGAAGCTCATCTCTTCAGCCAAGCAGGTTGCAGCCTCCACGGCTCAGCTGCTGGTGGCCTGCAAGGTGAAGGCCGAACACGATTCTGAAGCCATGAAGAGACTACAGGTAACGCTAAAACATAGGGTTTGATTCGTCCATGGAAACAAATATATCATGTGCATACTAACTTGGTGAAAATCTTTTTTAGGCTGCTGGCAATGCTGTGAAGCGAGCTTCAGACAACCTGGTCAGGGCGGCTCAGAAAGCAGCGTTTGACAAGACTGAGGATGACAGCGTTGTGGTGAAGACTAAATTTGTTGGAGGCATAGCTCAGGTGAGACAGCATCTTGGAAAAATCTTTGTTATGCCTGGAATAGAAATTCTTCCCACTGTGTGGTTTGCCCTTTTCACTGAATGTTACTGAGTGTTTGTGTGTCTTGCTGATACGTCGAAATGCCACAGTTGTTTCTCAGAAATTGATGAGTTCCTGCAGATAAACAGCCATCAGATCCATTTCAAAGCTGTTTACCAGGTTTGTTAGACATCTACAGCTGCAAAATATCACATCTCTTGAAGATTTTTAGAAACATTCTGTCGCCACATAGAAATTCCTTCCTTTTCATCTTTGAAACGAGAAAAAAAAAAAGAAATAGTGACAGATAAGTGTTTTATGTTTTTCTTTTTCATCTGGATTGGGCTCCTATCTCAGTGGTGCAACCCAGCTGGGATTCAGCTTGTCACTTTCCATCTTACCGGTGCCACTGTCACACTGCAGGGAGCCTGGGACACCATTTCTTTAACCACTTTAGACTGTGCCTGACATTTTTACGCACCTGGGGTGAAAAAAATTCTCCATAGAGTTTTTCTCGTATATCACTATATATTTCTGAGTGTTTTTTTCAGGTGATAACTGTCTTTTCTACAATCATTATTTCTCATCAGGTAAATAATTGACAGAATAACAATCTATTAAAAAATCAAGTTGTGAAACATCAGGATTTTGTTCTTACTCATATGATAATACTGTGATCTAGTCTCAGTAGACATTTTGTTCCTGGAATAGAAGAGAAATTAAAGAATAAGAAAATTATTTCAGTACATTTTACTATAAGCAATGATTTTATGATTAGAAAAATCCCCGATTGGCTTCTTTTATTGAGAAAGCTTCACCTGGAGACCTCGCTCTCTTAACCAGTGAATTTCAAACATTAGTAGTCAGCTTCCAGTCTCTGAATCTTTATCCATATTAGAGCTACCAGATACTGTATTTAGATTTAATTCAAAGTTCATTCCTATTTTTTCTAAACATCTGCTTTGCAAGTTGCTTTTGCGTTGTTCTCTAATTGCCACCTTCATTGGCAGAAATAGCATTTACACTTCATAAAGTATGTACATCTCAGGGCTACACTGCCTTAAAGGTTGAATATGGAATATGGACAGAACAGCGACATCACGTGTGTCTAGGTTGTAGTTGCAACAGCAGAAAAACAACTCCAACCACTGGGTTTCCAGGCTCACTGCTGATACAGCAAGTGACCAGCAGCCTGCAACATGTCCAACAAGTATTTGTCTTTGTAACTGACAACTAACGTAAGCCACGTTGGCAAAAAGGTTAGCTTACCGATCCAGGGGGAAAGTTGCTATTTCCACGTTTTGATGCCGTGGAAAATGTTTATGTGGGTCCATCTAGTGTAGTCTTCACCTAAATTTCCTCCAGTTTTTGCTCTTTTCAGGTCAGTCCTCTTCAGAGACGGATAACAATATCTTCGGGGGCTCTAAAGCAGCAGTTTGACTAGCGGGCTCCACTGTTTCCCCTTCTACCAGCCTAACTGTGCCCAACATAATGTTGCGACACAGAGATCGTATTGGGCAACCCGCAATGGCGGTATTGGCTTGTGGATGTAAACATAATGCCATTGTCAAACCAGTTAAAATAGATTTTATATTTATTTTCAGGCTAAATATAATTCTTTTAGGAAATGTTGTACTTTCATTCTGCATCCCTCCAAACCACTTGTGGAGATTTTTTTTTTTTTTTTTTTTTAAATATAACTTTTAATAAAAAAAAAAGTTCCATATTCAACCAGGCAGGGTAGGGGATCCTGGAAAAACAGTTTGAGCAAGCTAAATTTGAAAAAATATACACACCCCAAAACCACGCCTCCAGAGCACAGGAATGCGTCCACGATAGTTGTCGGCAAACATAACCGAGAACAGCCGAGTGGCTAGCTTGTTAACTTCCCATAAACAGCAGGGGAACCACGTTTTCTAAAAGTGACAATTATCTCACCTCCAACTTCCTCTGTGGCGTAAAACATCCTCACTGCAAACACCAACACCTCCGTGACTTGATCCACATCCGTTTTTTTCATTTTAAGAGCAAACAGCGGCATAGTTAAGAGCAGCAAGCAGCCATGTTGGTCTCGGTTCGTCTGCACTGTGAGACGCTCACGGCGCGCGCAGGTTGACGCGACTAAGGACAGTCAAGTTTGATGGACATAATAATCATTCAATCAATCAGTATGGGCCGTTCGCAATCCCATCCAATGAAATTCATTTCACTGAAAGGGGTTTTTCCAGTCCTGTACGTTCCACAGGTGATTGTTTTTTTTTTAATTTTTGTGTCAGAACATTTAATTAATTGTCTGCAATTGGGGTGTGAAGAAGATTTTAAGCAGTACAGAAAAAAATGCTCCTGGAAAACATCCACCCTGCCTTTAATGAATCAGTTTTCATATTTTGTTACTTCCGTTTAAACACATTAACTGTAGAGTAAAAAAAAAAACACAAGAAATACACCAATTCAGATCAATAACTACCACGTTGTGCTCGATAAAACTATGATTTTTGCTGGAAAAACTTGAACTCTGGAAATTGGTTTCTCCAAGGCAATCTCTCACCAGTAGGAGGCTGAGGAGAGAAGTCTTCAGATGCCACAGTTAAACACTTTCCCCTCATTTGCTTCGAGTTAATCTGTGTGCATGTGAGCTTAAGTTGAGTGGGTATTGTGGAAGGGACTGTTTTGACCAGCTGCCCTCAATCTTCTCAGATCATCGCGGCTCAGGAGGAGATGCTGAGGAAGGAGCGTGAGCTGGAGGAAGCTCGGAAGAAGCTGGCTCAGATCCGACAGCAGCAATACAAGTTCCTGCCCAGCGAGCTGAGGGAGGATGAGGGCTGAGTAACTGAGCAGACCGGATGTGTATTTAGGTGCAGATGAGACCTTCTGGTCAGTGAGAGATGTGCTGTCGGCTGCTTTACTCCTACATATCCAGTGACTATACAGCACTTGAAACAGGCCTGTTTAGTGAGAAAAACAAGTGCCTGTGCTCTGTAGTGTATTTGTGTGAGTGTAAGTGTGTGTGTGGTGTATGTATGTATTTGTAAGTGAATGTCATTGACATTCAGACTATAATATGAAGCAAGTTATTATGAGCAATGAGACAGTTGGATTAAGTTCCATGATAAATTTATTTTTGCTTTGTGGGTGTTCATGAGCATTACTGACTGTTACAATCATGAATCAGATATGACGAAATACAGAGTTTCTCTATAATCACTGAATGTTCTGTAACTTTTGAAGGCTAAAAGCAAATAGGAATGAACTGGTGATAGTTTTGCATCTAAGGGTCCATAGCTTGTATTTTAAATGTTGGAGAAAAAAAAACGTTCCTCTAATGCCTAAGCCGGCAGGAAGCCTCATTTTATCACTGGGTTGCATGCACCATAATCTCAACACATATCAATGAAGCTACTAACCAATAGAGTAGCACAGAGCTGAATGGCACTTCTCTTTAACTTAAAATATGCTGAGGTTTGTTGTTAAAGCTACAAATCTTTCAAATTCATGGATTCTGATGAAACTAACTTATTAAGCTTGATGCCAAACACTGAAAAGTTGACAGTGTCAAACTAAGAAAATAACACCATTGGCCAACACTTGCCATAAAGATATTTATTATATCAATTTTACAAGTTCATGTAAAGCAAAGAGGAGTAATGTGTGTTATTCAAAGAATCTGAGCTAAAAGTGACCAAATATGTCTCGCTGCTTGAACTTTACATCATTTAAAGTTATCCCACCAGTTCTTCCATCAAAATACACAGAGCTGCATCAGGTCATATAGAATATGTTTACATCATCGATCATGTTTTTGTCTCTTGTTTTCATGTTTTTTTTTTTTTAAGTTCATCCACCATTTACTGTACACTGGCCAGATTTTGTTTAAGTGTCCACTGTACTGTACACAAACACTCTCACATACAGGTGTTCTCCACCAGCCACTGCCACGTCTTTGTAAAGCCCCTTCACTTTGGACTGTGCGTCTATGGCAATATGTTACACTGAATATTCTAGGAAGATGATAATGAGAGTCTGCGCTGTTACTGGTTAGAAAATGAGATGTGTGCAATGACATTGGGCTTTGGTCTCTTGAATGAAATGAGCATACATTATGCTCTGTGCACGTTCATATTTTTTGCACTGAAGATGGCAAATTGAAGCTTCCATCACACTATGAAAAGTTCTCCCTGTAAACTGGTAGGAAATAACGTCATGCTCTAATTGAGAAAACTTTTGCTTTACAATATTATATGATATTTTAAACTTTGAGCAGTTCATGTCCTCAGTGTGTCCATGCCAGTGTCTGGTCTGCATTGTGTACTAGTGCCTTACTAAAGTCTGCCCTGCGAGCAGCTGAAGATCAGGCTGGGTGGGAGCCTGAGCCTTGTCCTCTCTGGATCAGAACATTATGCCAATCTAATCGGGGTCTTTGCCATACAGTAAAATGCCTTGGCTGGTGGCCTACTGTACCTGCCGACAATGTTATAATGCTGATATAAAAGGGCATCTGTGGATACTTTAGGATTTAGAGACTAACACAAGACTGCGTTCAATGAGCATGTGGCAATTTTTTGTCTGAAGTTGAGAAAGTGTTGAAATTCCTTATGCCAAGTCCCACTTAAATATTGATCTGGACTTTCTTGTTTCATTGTCTAACCACTATTAAAAAGAAAAAGTTTTTATTTGTAAATGTAAGAATTCCCATATAATATACTGTCTAACTGATTTGTCTGAGTATTAACAGAAATAGAATAAGAGTTACTCTCTCTGTTGCGAATAGATGTTGTGCTTTCTTTAACAGACTGCGTTAGTTTTGATTTGATGCTGTATGTAAAATATTTATCTGGTCACAAAAGTATTTTTTGTATTCACCAAAAATAAAGAATTTCAAACAATCAGTCCTTTAAAGCTTTTTCCATTTGTTTTTACAGTTAATGATCTAAGTTGCCTGCCTTTCTAATTGCCTGCAGCTTTAACTACAACTACTCTGACTCATTCATGCTCATCAAACCCGGTGGTGCAGCATTCACTCATAATATGGTAAGAAGATACCTAAGATCAAAGCATGTGCTTGTCTCTTGGCATGTAGTAGTCTGTATTATTAGTGTGTTTTGAACCAGATAAAATACCTAAAGAGGTTTTCAGAAGGAAATGGACAAAAGCTCCCTCACATTCTTGCCAGCAGATGTCAGTATTGTCATTTATAGTGCTGTCGGGGGGTCAGCAAACATTTGAAGGAATATGTTCCAGAGAACAAATTGGCAAAATTTGCCAGACCAAATATGGACATTGTGAATGCACTTTTTTCCTTCCATTCCAAGTTCGCAGGCCAGACCTTGAAGTATGCAGAGATCCCTATTTAGATGTTTTGGTCAAGAATGAGAGTTCATGTTATGTTTGTGCTCAGGGGCTTCATTTGAACAACTAAATCAACTGAGAAGTTGCCTCATCTGAACCGATTTTTGATCTAAAGAGGATTCAGTCAATGTTGAACCTTTCATTTACTTGCACACTTATTTTATTAGATTCTCTTGTTGTGCAGCAGCATGTTAAGAGATGCCTGGCACAATACCTTGTCATTGTAATGAACACCATATTTGGTTTTGTTCGTGTTTTGGTCTCGTGCAAGGACAAGCTACACGGTGGGGAGGGGAAACTGAAGCCATGTGTGTTAAGATCAAGTACCCATCTACTCCTCACCCTCTCTCTGTCTTCATCTGTCTCTTCCTTCAGTCCTGGCCAGAGACCAACAGGATGTTTGTCTGTTTAACTTTGGCATTTGAATGGAGCCAACAAAATCTCAGCAGATTTTGGGAAATAAAGCAAAGCCGTGGTCAAGTTGAGGTCTTCACTTCGTTGTCCAACTTTATGATTTCTGAGAAGTTAGTGAATCTCTGCTGACTCAAAAGGTGATCCATTTGTGGCATTTTTTTCTGCAAAATTTATGTTTTTATAAGGTCAAAATGATTGCACTGAGGAAAGAAATCTGTCTTAAGGTTTGGGTGTATTTGCCGTCTAATTGTTCATTTCATCAACCACAAATCTATCTTTTAAATCCTGTAAGTTTCTTTCATTTGACATAAAAAAAGCCCCATCTAAAGTGTTGTTGTGCATGATCTTCACAACAACTTTGTCAGCATAAGAGTAGGAATCCATAGGCATATTAATACAAGATTAAATAACAGTAGAAATATACATTTTTGTCACATTTGATAGGTTTCTTAATGGAAAAACAGTTTTTTTAAACATTTTTTGTGTAACCAATTGGCATATATAAAGTGTTTCTTTTTTGAGCCATTTTTGTTTTTGTTTTTATGTTTGATTCAGTTTCCATATACAGTAAGAGCTCCTGGAAACAAATATTTTGAAAACAAAGCATGAACTATGTCAGCTTTGTGTAAGATCATGGAACATCACAAAATAACAACTTTTTTTGTAATAATGTACTCTATGGCAGTACCTCTAATTAACATGTCTTTTTTGTAAGCTTTTTTTAAGCCCCCCTCCTTGCCAGTAAAGACACACCTAAAACTTATTGGTCAACTAAATAACTGGAAATGGCACGGTTGATAGATTAGTTCCTATCAACAAGCTTAGACCACAAACGAGTCATTTCAAGCATTTTAGTTACGTTTTCAGTTAGACACACCTTTTTACTTTTGCCTTTTGTAACTTGCAAACCATTTGTATGCCAAAAGAAAGTAAAGTCAACTTTATTTATAAAAGCCATGGTTTACCAGAGTGCTTTACAACATGGGAAAAACAGTACAACAGTACAAACAATAACGTAATACATTTCCTCCACTGTAAGTACATTACGCAGTGACTGAAAACTAAAATGAAAAAAAAAGCATCATATGTCCGCTTTTAGAAAAGTCTGAAACCATTTAGGAGATATTCAGTTGTCATTTGCTGTTTGATATTTCATTCAAATTGCTAAAGTTTCAAAGCCTGATAACAGAATTTACAGAGTCTCTACTTGTAAAAATCCTATGATATATACACGTTAATCCTCAGTACTAATAGTGCACAATCTTATACAGTATTTGCTTTGTTGGATATTTTGTTTGCCATCAATGTGGCTTAAACCATGTTTAATCCTCTCATGCAATCATCTATTTGAGGCTTTGTTCCACATCAGTATCTCAAAAATTAAGCTTTGCTCTTCTAAGCCAAAATAACACTGGGACAACTCACTATTGCCATCATTTCTATTTGATCTCATCTACTGTGCATTTAAGTTAATGCAGAGCAACTCCAAATGTGCTTGGCTGGTTCAAGTTTCTATCATTTCAATAAAAGGTGAGTTAGCGTATGCTCAGAAAGGACATACTGCACTAATGGCTTTTGCTAAATACAGCACCACTGAATGAAATGTTCAGCAACCAGCTGCTAAAAATGTTACTGGCCACCAGGCTAAATTTCTATTTAGTGAACAACTTTAGCAAACAAGATCAATGTAAAACTTCAATGTAGTAAAGCTAAGCAAATAAACTGGTTGACATACCAAAGTGGTCAGTTATAGTAAAGAGAGAGCGAGGCTGCTTTTGCCTTTAAACATTTTTTTCTTCCCTTCCACTTTACAAAATAGTGATGAAGGAGGAAGGGAGGTTTCCAAAAAATGCACATCAGGAAGAGCTTTTGGGGTTTTGGGCAGGGCCAATTTTTTTTTCTCTCTCTTGCTTTCTTGCTCTCATGGTTGTTCTCCACAGACAATAATATAACCTTTTTACATCCAATCTTTGAACAATGACAGTGATGTTTTCTTCTCCTCTCCTATGTGACTTACCTCCAATTACATGTCATATAGGCTACTGTATATCACGCATACAGTATGCATGTTTGCGTGTGTATGACACAATCCTGTTAAAATTGTGCTACACTAACCACATTTCAACATAATGAAGTCAAAGGAATGGGCTTTATCAGTTATTCTGCAGCCATGTCAAATAAAGACATTTCCAAGTAGCTGAAGCTGATAAAACAGTGGAAACCAGCGTCGTGTATGGGTTGACAGCTGTTTAGCTTCACTCTGTTTTGAGCAGAAGTTTCTCATGTTTCAAAGATGGCGGCACAGCAGAGGAAGGAGCTGTTAAACAAATTGTCTTTTCCAGAAATTTTCTGATTGTTTATGTTTCTTTTGTTTATATTTTTGTCTGTATTTTACCATTCAGCCCTGTATCAGATGTTGATGATTTTATAACTGAGCTAGTATATGTATAGATATATTTTTTTTATCCAGACTTCCTTAAGTAATGTACTTCATGTTCCAAGGCTGTTGCAGGTCTTAAGTATGCATGTAGTGGGTGGACTTCAAGTAAACACACTTGCACTGTGTTGGCAATTAAATGTTCTGAAAAGACTAAAGAGAATAAACTCTGTGAGATATAACACGGATGACGGCGGGTTTTACCAAAGTGAGTGAGGTCATTGTGTTCGACGATGCCTGTTGTTTAGATATGCTTACATACCAGCCCTTGGCCTGCTACAAAAAGCAGTTCTCCCTAACATAAACGTGGAAGACAGCGGCTGATGGATCCAAGAGAACATTTTCTCAGGTCCTGAACACATGACTATTTTAGGTCAATGGCAAAGTTCTCTCAACACGTTGGATCCATAAGTTCCCTTCTGTACAAGCTGTGATTTAACTAGTATAGTAAACAAAGCAGTGAGTGGATTATATTTCATAACTTGGAGCTGGCTATTGTCTGATTCATTAAAAAAAAAAAAAGTCAATACTTATGAAGTTGCAGCACTGTCACTCTAAATGGTGCAGTGGTTTATGTCATTCATCTAAACCGAAATTCACCTGTTAAATCAAAGCCAAGCCTTTTATAGACAAACAAAACTGATTTTGTCTCTGTTTTAACAACCCCTATCATAAAAGTGATGTTTCAGTGTCAAATTACAGAACATGTCTCATATTTTGTCCCTTAAGTGGAACCCCCAACTTCCAAAAGATAACAGGTGGGTGTTTTTTATGTGGAGTTTTTATGAGTTAGTCGCAGTTACCATTATCTGCTGAGTGACAATATTTGCTGTCTATTTCCCCCATGACGGCACAGCAGCTCCTTTAGTCATCAAGTAAAGAAGGCACAGTATTTCTCAGTCAGCAATGACAGATGGGCTATATTGGGACTGAGCTGAGACTCAAAACTTGGGTGCTAATTTTGGACATCTCCACAAGTAACATCAGGAATATCTATTAAATATATTCCTCTGAGAGTAAACATGTTCCACCAAAGTTAGGCTCTTTGTAACTGACTGACTCTGATTATTATCTTTTTTCGTTTGTGTTCACACCTGAAACAGTGCTGGGAGCTGGCTGTGCAACAGAGGAACTGACAGCCTCCGACTGTACTGTTGAATGGAACTGATCTGCAGGGTCTCCTGAGATTTAAGCTGTCTAGAATGAAATTCAACACTCATTCATCCAAGCCCCTCTGTCTTAATAAGGAAACTTTGCTTTATACTCGTTAGATGACAGGCAGAGAAAAAAAAAAGTTCTTGGCTTTGCTTCTTCTCTCAGTCCTGTGGCCTCCCCACCCAGCGTTAAAGCTGAATAAACACCCACTCCACTTACTGATCAGCACATTTTTCTCAGCACTGACGCCAGATTTCATAAGATGATTTGGTGTGTGGACAGCTAAAATGAACAATCAGTGTGACTTTATCCAAACGTCTGTATTATTCCTGAACAGACTGTGTACCCGTTTTGAATTTTAAGTACCCAGCTAATTACACACTTTCATCATTTTTCATGAATAAAACTACTCAAGCACAGATTTCATGAATTTTACATATTAGAGGGAATTGTTTAGCTGTTAACTACATCAGGGTTTAGAGCAGGTAAAATAACTTCTAAGTGCACTTAGCCAATATCCTGTCATGTGTTGCAATGAAAATGACCAGGTTTCCAAAGCTTTCTTTTTTGTCCAGAATCAGGAGAGTTAAATAATGAAAATGCTGGAGATGCCACTGTTGTTTATGACTATTGTCTGTCCCCTTAGCCACAAATTAGTGGCGCATTCCTCATTCATCATTCTACTAAATAGCTTAATCTTTCAGCTTAGTGTTTCAAAGATTTCACATGTATTTCAGAGCCCATTAACTCATATACAGAGTCTGCAGCCTCATTTTTAGCAAGTTTTTTAGTTTAGTTAAATGTATCTAAAAGAAAGATGCAGTGATTTCTGAAGCACTTGAATATACATTTAATTAAAAATAATCAAAGAAAACACCTGAAGAGAAGTGAGAAGTTGCAATGCTTTGTGGGAAAATATATTTTTGCTTTAAACTTGATGCCTACAGTATTTTTAAAAGATGCAGGAACAGGGCCAGCATAGGAGAAGAAAATCTATGCAATGCAGTGGACACGACATTACATCTTTTATAGGTGACTAGAGGAGCCGACCACAGGTCATTAGGATGATTGGTTATTTAATTTTTTTTAAAGGATAAAAAGAAAAAATTCTCCTGATACTGTACCTTTGTAAAATAACAACTAATTGAAAAATGCTGTTTTCCAGTGTAAAATCAGGAATACTTGGAAATGTCAGCACATGCACTACAGTATACTTCAAAGATTTAGAGCATTGGGAGAACTCTGCACAGAACCAAAAAACAACACTAAATGACCATCATTCTCGGATCCTTAGGCTGCTCTGCATCAAAAACAAACAAGATTTTAAGGTGAAAATCACTTCATGGCCTCAGTAACACTGTAACCACTGTTTGTCACTACAACCACAAATGGAGATTCAAACAGGGCCAAAGATTCAAAAGATCTACTTCCTCTAGCACACATGACCTCATTTAAAACAAAACGTAAGAAGTGGAAAACTGTCCCCTGGTATATAATGGATCAACATTTTAGCTTGTAATTTTTTCTAAATAATTATTTCATACCCTCTTGGTAAAACAGGACAAGGGCCAACTTGGTTGCTAAGCTACAGACCTAAAGCCTGTATTTGATGGTATGCAGGTGTGTTAGTGCACATGGTGTGGGAAGCTTGCACATGTGTGAAGGCACCATTAACATTGAACAACAGAACTATGCTGCTATCCAGATGATGTCTCTCTCAGATAAGGTCAAACATGTTTAATCTAAACAGCACTAACATTTTCTTCATATCAGAACAGCACGAGTCCAGGTGTTAAACTGGCTTACCTGCAGGTCAGAGCCTCAAACATTTTGAGTATTGTGAGAGAAAGAAAAAGATTAACTGTTTGAGAGCTGAAATCCTCCAGTATTACATGTAAAATTTAGAAAATGTTTCACAGAATTTTGTCTTTTTAGTTCTCAAAAGGATAGGTAATGCTAAACTTTTTAAATTACTCTTAAATTTGGGAGTTTCCTCATAGGATATGTTGCCTGTGCTTTTTTTCAATTGATACAAACTGACAAGACATTAACTTATGTTTTTATTTATATTTTCCAAAGCATCCAACTTCTCTGAGAAAAGGGTTTGTGTTTAAGGTTGTTTTACATGCAAGACTTTTACACCCAGCAAGCCTATTTTTTTCATTAATGCATTTTAACTTGGATTTAACTAAACTGTGAATACTTCCTCTACCACTGCCTTCCCCCCATTCTTTGATGGGAGTGTCTTCATGCAGCCTTTCAACATAATTACCTTCTTATCATACTGTATATTGTTATCTCAGGCGTCCAAAGCCCCAGGGCAGGAACTAACCAAACCACACCAGATGGGTGTCTATTTATTCCCCCTTCTATGCCCACAGTTGTTTTATGACTGGCTGTGGCACAACTGTTTTATCTAGATCCCTTGCTGTGAGGTGAGTCTTAGCCTGACTGGGAAACTGTCATGGCATTTGATCAAACAAGGGGCTACAGACAGGCTTTGGTTAAAGAATGCAGGTGCTGCAGAGCTGTGGGTTCCTGTGGCATTCCTCACTGCTGAGAGACCACTGTGACCCAGTCACAGTGAACACAGCCTGCAAGCTTTAAACAGCCGCTCAGAACCACACTGGAATGTCTCATCACCATAGATTCTTACACGCACTTCACATTATGGCTTTTTTTTTTTTTAGCCGAGCTATGTTCACTTCGAGGAGTGTTCAGAGTTTGAGCCCCGGCTTCAAAATTGTACAAAACTGAAATTGAAGTGTTTGGGTTTGTTTTGTTTTTTAATTGGGAATAATCTCCCTTAATAAGTCTTTACAATAATCTTGTTGATATTAAAAAAGATTGAATGCCTTGATGAAAAAAAATACCCAAAGGGATGCTACTGTAACACCATCCTGCATCCTCTTTGACTTGCAATTGTTTCACCTCTTTGTGCCAGAGAGTCCTGACAAACAGACTGTAATAGGGAGAACAGTGGCTGAGCTGGAAGTGCATACCAAGAAGTTTTATAGCCCTGAGGAATGGAAAGAAATATCGAGTAGCCTATGCCTTTGGACCTCACAAAAAGCCCCTGCAAGTTAGCCCTCTCCTCTGTCTACAGAAGTCAACCTAGCTTACAGCAGAAAGCCCATATATGGACACGTATATGGAAGATTTTCCCTCTGTGTGCAAGCACAGAAACACCCAGTCCTCTGACACTAAGAGCAAAAGATATAAGGCAAATATTGGAAAAGAGCTATCCTCAAGATGCTGGGCAGCTGTGACCTGAGATATTAAATTAAAAAGACCAAGCAACAGTTAGCAGATGTGTGGGAGATGATACCAGCAAGCACAAAGCAAAGGGCAACAAGCTTTTAAGTCAATGATTAGTCCTGACCCCTGAAGGAGGAATTTCTGGACTACTTATCTGAAAGTGGGAGAAGTTTAAGTTCCCTGTAAACAATGATTTACTGCACTCCCCTCTTTACTTGATTATTTCTGTACAAATACTGCCAAAAGTGCAATTTTCTTAAACAAAAGACAGATTTTTAAACCCTAATGTCACACAGATTGGCATTCTTTTGTTTCAATAATCGTGCTTTGACATGTCTAGCCTTTTGAGAATTCCATTTTACACAAGGATTGAAGCTTGGCATCCCACATGAGTGTGAAATGAATCGTGACAGTTCCCCCGAAATGCCGTTCTCCCTCCACTTTAGTCTGAGCTGAGTGAGCAGCATCAGATATGGCTGACAATCTTGCTTTTCTGTGCTTCCCGTCTGAGGGGAACACAAACAAACCATCTGGGAGGAGCCCTGCAGAGGCCACAAATATTCCTCCATCATGATTGCTACCCGCATTTGGTGTTTCCAGCACTGGAGGCTTTAACTTTTGGTATTTTCACTCATTTGCCCAGCTAAAGTTGTCTCAGCAGGCTATACTATAGTGTCACTACAACTTCTCTGAAAACTGAAACATCTAAATCTCAAATTTAGCCACAGGATTTTAACTTTAAAACACATCAAAACATTCGCTGATAGTTTAGCAAACAGCTTGTTGCTTCTACTGTCTCATATATAAATGTCTGGGTAGGCTATTTCTGCAAAACCAAGAACATTTTGGTCTCATTTCTGGCCTTTCAGAGATTTATTACAGGCCTTCGTACTCCAAGCGATGACAGATCCTTTCATTTAACAGCAGCTACTTGTACTGCCGAATAACCTTGGCACTGGAAGAAAGCTACCCATCTTCAATGGAGCACCTGCAGCTGCTAGAGTTGACCTTCATACCTGAGGAATTTGACTCAAATTATTAGGATTGGGAGTGGTGGAAATTGTTGATTTTGTTTAGCTCGTGTGACCCTCTCAGCTTCCATAAACCAAACAGAGTTTAATGGAATTACAACCAACTGAGGGATACTCTTGTGTGATTTACACCCTTATTGACAGATTTATCACCACACAGAGCGGAGGGAGTCAAAATGTCACAACCTTATTGCGACTATCCATCAAGTAAAATACTGTGTCTGTTTCTGTGCCCTGGTTGCAGTTAGACATCTACTTGAGCTCATTAATATACCAGTCTTACAACTACCAGTATGTAAATATATTATGGAACATTACTGTGTATAAACTCACCATCTGTAGGTCATATGCCAGACTTGGATTACAGATTGGGTTGCACTGCAATGGTCCCTCTCTGTTTTTGCGATGCTAAATGACTTTGCCCCTGCATGGAGCTATCTAATCACCGGGCCACCCCAAAGAGCCAACAAGTTTTCTCTAAATATATATCTGGACGATGTCTGCAGAAATCTTGAGATGGTATTTGACGAGCGGCTTGCCAGCCCCGTGCTTCTCCAGGTTTCAGTCAGTGGCTGTGCACCCTGCACGAGGAGAGTGCTGCCCTTGATGTGTGTCTTTGCTGTGTCTGTTGCAGACACTAACGTAAAATAGACATCACTATTATACAATATTATAACATAAAATGGCACAGGATAGGTAAAAGTTCAGTGGTTCTGAATATTTACTGCAAGGACTTGACATTTAACATCAGACAGGCGTTACGACTGAGAGACACAGATACTATGCAGTAACATTAAACTACAACTTTAATGTCTCCCCCAAAGGTCCTTTTATGCAAACATGACTTCATGCAACAACAGCCAAGTAAAGCTCAAATCTTCCCAGAGCGATGACTGAGGAACACTAGACACTATATAATGATGGGTTATTACCAAGATCCTGGCAGATGTGCAAGTACGTTGTTGAAGCATTAGAATTAAGCTTTGCGTCACAGCTGCTTTATGTCACGTTAGTGGGGAAAGTATGCAACCTCTGCAGCCACCTAAACCCTTAAGAGTTATAAAGTCATCAGTCATTATTGTGATTTTTTTTTTTTCCACAGGCCTTTTGACCTTTTTCCATCTATATTTACTCACTGTATCACTATAAATAGTTTGTGGCCTCCGAAATTTAACCTGCCAAAATGAAATTCTGTACACCATAAACTTTTAACAACCTTATTTATAACAAAGTCTGCCATAAAAATCTCACTGGGTTGAAAGGTAAAAATAATGATTGTTTAATGAATGTGAAAATGAAATCTGCCCATCCCTGCACCTGTCGCACTCAGCTGTCGGCTCATGTGGGGAGCTGAATTATG
The DNA here is from genome assembly GCA_023101725.1 of Atherinomorus stipes. Lineage (NCBI taxonomy): Eukaryota > Metazoa > Chordata > Actinopteri > Atheriniformes > Atherinidae > Atherinomorus > Atherinomorus stipes. Next base: position 708,962 of record JALJCO010009935.1, on the reverse strand, counting down.
ATACAGAGAGAAGAGCAGAATTCCAACATGTCAGAGCATCTCAGATCTCCCCACAAAATGAGCAGCAGATGTGTGACACTGTTTCATTCCTTATTTTGGGTTATTTTATTGTTCCTTGTTGTTTCAGTTAAAAAAAAAATATATATATATATATATATATATATATATATATATATATATATATATATATATATATACACTTCTAATTTAGTAATGATTTACATTCTTAATAAAGTTGTTACATTTTTTCCCCTGAAATGATGAAAATTACAAATAGCTCTGAATTACTCGACTAAATGGTCCTTTATGAATAAAAAATGTCAAATTAGATGGTTGTTGCATGTATTATGGATAATGAATATTACAAAAATATTTTTGAAAGCTTCTTTTCAACTTCTATGCTTTCACATGTTTAGCCTTATCATTTCTTTTTTATTTATGAATCACTTTAGAGGTTGCAGAACTGTCCATACTGTTAGGAAGCTTCTGTAATTTTATTCTTTTCAAGATAATCATAATGATAAGCTTACATAATTCAGTTTCCAACACAATTCTTCTAAATGTCTTAATCAATGTGACTGACTTGGTTTCACATTGATATTGTTTTAAGTTTTTTTGTTTTGTTTTTTATTTTGTTTTAGGGTTTTTTGTATATATTTCGGCCTTAGTTTCAGTCTTTGTTGACGTGAGCTTAAACTTATTTTAAACACTTTGTTTGACTGCCCTAGTTGGAAACTTTGAAATAGGCTACTTGACAAGCTTATTTTCTTTAACCACAAAATTACATGTCTGGATCTTTATACTTCTTTTTCTTTTCAGCTACAAAAAAAACAGACTGTCTCAGTGTAGTGGCTTTCCTGAATGCTCCTTAAATGTTAGTTTAAGTTTTTCTCATATCATTTATGAATTATTAAGGAAAAGAAAGGAAAACTTGATGATGCCTCAGATACTTTAGCTCTCCCAACCTTCAAGTACCTGTAATTTTCCGTGGGAATGTAAACTGGAACGCAGTGGATTTTCACAAATCTTTGGATTACAATCAAAACAAGCATAATGGACCCTTGACTGTAATACCACTGCACTAAGGGAAAATATAATGGGAGCAATTTTCATTCCCTGAGTGCCACAGGAAATCCAGTATGCTATTCAAATGGGCAATTAAGACCAAAATGCAAATCAACAAGAACCAAAATTTTTGCTTTATTCATTCATTCATTCATTCATTCATTCATTCATTCATTCATTCATTCATTTACATTCCATACCTGCTTCATCCTGTTCAGGTGCTGAATCCCAGATGTCCATTCATCCAATTAAAGACAAAATATTTTTTAGAATATGATGTTTTATAATGTTTTACTCAAAATACAAGAAATCTGAAAGGCACATCTTCACACAACAAATGGAAGTACATAATTGGGATGCATATTTACAGAATCACAATAAAGAAAGTATTTGAGTCAGTTAAAAAAGAACTGATTCAAGACGTACTGAGATTGTCTCATGCAGAGAGAGAAAATGATTTCATATTAGATGTGATTCTTTTTCACTGATTTATCATAGACATCACCGATCAGAGCTGAATATATATCAGTCTATTCTAACACTGGCTGGCCAAGATTATCTAAATGTTTTCTTATATTTCTGTGTCAGTCAAATCCCAACATGAGACAGATACCAATGCAATAAGATGGTAAAATTGTGCACATTAACCCCAATCTCATTCATTTCTGGCAGTGTCGTTTTCTCCCCTCTTCTTGGGAGTCTGAAGAATGAGGGCCCTATTTGACCCTATAGTATGTCTGCCAGACGTAGCAACAATAATCCATAAAACGGACCTGAGCCTGTGCAAGACGATGATTATTTTAAGAGACATATCTAATGCCATTAGCCCTTGGGCTCTTGGCACAGTGTGTGGGATCTATATTACAGACCAAGGCAGGTGCATGAAAGAGAAGGCAATACTAAAAATATCCTTAAGAATCTTTGTAGACTATAAGACAGTTGGGGTGTCCTCAGTCACCAGAGTTGTTTTATAACTTGTAATAAAAACAAATAACCTCTATGCATTGAATCTATAAAGTTCATTGACATAAAGGAATTTACAGGAATTCACCACATATTCCGATCTTTAAAAATTGTGGGCATTGATGAAGGAGAACTACTCTTTCTAAGTTTGTAAAACAGTAAGCATTTCTAAAACAACAAGCTAATCAAACTCTCAGCTGCTGTAATTGGGATTTAAAGCTCATGCTGTTGGGATGCTATGCTGCCAAAGTCAAATGACACATCAACAGTTTGTGTCTGGGATATCTGTTGTATTATCAGGTAAACACTTTGCTGTGTGGAGCCCCCCTCCCCAGGACTTGCTTGGCTAGAAAGCACCTCTTCTCATACAACTTGCTTGGCTTGAACATATCCCTGAGGAATACACACATTACCACCCACCCAAACACACTTAAAGAGATGAAGAGATCCTTAAAAAAAAAAAAAAAAAAAAAAGCAGGCTGTTAAAGCTTGATCAGAGTGTTAGTTCCTGCTGCCATCTGTCCAAGGATATGGCACTGAGAAAAAATATCTTGCATGAGAAGTAAAAGTGAACAAATGTACTCAAACATATAGACAACTGAAAGTGCTGTAAGATCCCATCATAAATAAGAACTTGTCTTCATTTGCATCTTCTGGGGAGGACAGCCTACATTAAATTTTGGCTTTTGCATTATCATTATCAATCCTTTCCGTGGGAGTTGGCCTCCTTGTCACTCCCCATATAAAGGCGTATCAAAAGTCAAATGTTTGGGAATGGCTGAGCAGTTCCTTTAAAAAAAACGCTGCAGCACCCACACGCACACACGCCTCCTCCAAACAGTATTGGATGTCCAAAGGAATCCAGTCACCCCCCTTGAAAGTACATATTTGACAGGGCAGAGTCAGGCAGAGCCCGCACTCCAGCTCAGCCCTCAGTAAGGCACAGACGCCCCAGCCCCACTCCCACTCTTTCCTTCTGGACGTTTAGTTGGTGCTGCCGCACAGCAATAAGCAGCCATGGATGCCATCAAGAAGAAGATGCAGATGCTCAAGCTCGACAAGGAGAATGCCTTGGACAGAGCTGAGCAGGCTGAGTCAGACAAGAAATCAGCAGAGGACAGAAGCAAACAGGTCGGCTGATTTTTTTTTTTCTTTTTTCCCCCGTTTGATGGAAACCAAAGATCCGTGTAAAAGCAGGAATATGTTTTAAAAGGATCGCCTCTCAAATGCGGATTAAATGTTTTCATGGATAATACCAGTAAAGGATTTATTTAAATATAACAAAACATTTTTTCCTATTACATTTTATTTTAAGAAATGGTATTTTTTGGAGAATGGTATTAATCATCCTAGCCATTTTAAGCGGTGATGTAGTAAATGTAACCTAGAAAACCATGCTAATAAAATTTAAATGTAAAAGAAACATTGTTTAATTAAATAGCAAAGATATGTGTATATTTCAAATTCTGTTTAACTTTAAATTTTCTTTGCGTGCATGTGTAGTTAGAGGAAGAAATAAGAGAGATGGAAAAGAAATTGCGTGTTACAGAAGACGAAAGAGATAAAGTGTTTGAGGAGTTCCAAACTGCTGAAGAAAAGCTGCTGACTGCTGAGGAAACTGCCACCAAGGTATCTCAACCTAAAGTGCACGAGCTTCCCTAACTTTTCTTTCTGTTTTCCCCCTGTCCTGTCCTCTGTCTCTTCCCGTACACGCTCTTGCGCCTCTGCGCGCTCACGCCACTCCGTTTCTGCGCCCCATCACCGCTGAAACTGTCCTGCACTAAAAAAAAAAAAAAAAAAAAAAAATCAGCTTGAAGACGATTTGGTGGCTCTGCAGAAGAAGCTGAAAGGAACTGAGGATGAGCTGGACAAGTACTCCGAGGCTCTTAAAGATGCCCAGGAGAAACTTGAGCTGGCTGAGAAGAAAGCCACCGATGTAAGTACGGAAGGGATTCACAGTGGCACCATTCTTCCACCACGCTGCCTCACATCTTCACTCTCATCTGTGAGGGAAACGACAGTTCAACACCACAGAAAAGCAGACTGTCTTCACTGTAACTTAAGCTGCCTTCGTCTGCCTTCTCTAAAAAAAAATGTTTGCTTTGGTGGGTATACGTTTGGCAACTTTGCCCATCCTTTATTATTGACTTCAACTCCAAAATGGGCTGTTTTGTGATTTTGAATTGTCGTTTCATGATTTTATCAAAGAACCACATGCACAGTCACAAGTCAGTCCAAAGAAGGTCAAATTTGCAGGTTAACAATAAAAATTAAGTTCTCCCTTCACTCCTTTACAGTATATGATGTTTTTATCTTTCAGAAACCCAAACATCTTTCTTGTTTTAGATCCTAGATCTGCCCAGCTTCAAAGCTATTATTCAGTCTCTGAATCAGAGATGAGTATAGCCTTTAGTGTAATGTGCAGACTTCCCAAAAGCTCATTGAGCCAGCGCCTGGATAAATATAGCCCACTGCTTTATATGGTCAAGATAGAGCTCACAGTGAGCTGCGCTCCTTGCTTACCACAGAGAAAAACACAGTTTCCCATCAAAATGTCCGGGGCAACAAACTACATAAAAAAATACTCTGAACTTTGCTTATTTGCTACCATTAACATAAATAACCCTCTGATATTTTTTGTTGCTCTTTTGTTCTTTTTCTGTCCCCATCTTTCTTTGCGTTATTTCACTTTTTGAATAAATATCTGACAGGGAAAACTATGCCAGGAATTTTCATTTTGGCCTCTAAAGGGCGCGACCTGGTGGAGACAAAATAGCCTTGATTCCCCCAGAAACATGTTCTCACGATGAAAGTCCCGTTAATGACAAAATAGGGTGACTGCCAAGTTCAAGCGCAGTAGACGGAGATATTTACTCTGTTTACTCTTAAAAGTAAACCCGGCTGCATCGAGGCTCGGGGGATGGAAAACAACGCTGTAGCTAGTAATCCTTTAATTGGATTTTAAAGAGCGAGTTAGGGTAAAGTCTGTCAGTCTTGTGAGTTTTAGCATCTTACGCTTGGGGTTGGATTTTATTTCCAATAGATGCATACTGAGTCTTATCTCTTTTTTTGCTTGCAATTTTGCTTATAGGGGCGTTTGAGGACACGTTCATCCATGTTTTATGGTCTTTTGTTTTTCAAATTTTTTTTGATGGTTGGTCTGTGATATTTGCAAAGTTTCAAAAGCAGTCTGTAATTACTGGATTCAGTGCAGACTTGAAATATTTTGTGGCCACGTACTGCACCCAGTTGAACACCAGAGGGTGTTGTAGCTTCGTCAGTTTCCACCGAAGCATGCTCACTACAATGTCTGAAGCATAGGGTGCTTTCTCATTTAAAGCATCATTCTATATTTAAGTAGTTGCTAAGCGTTTTGTTATTTGATGTGCAAGTGCACTATATTTAAATTTTTATATCCTCTTTGTTATTCTCTTCGGAAAAGCTAATTTATTGAGGCCAAATTTTGAATTCAGCGGTACTTCCTGGATAAAATCAGGCAATGCACAGTGGTTCTCTAGTAAGCTTGCGCACCGTCAAATCTGACTTCACGCAGCTTTCAGCACCACCAAGGACGTCATCTCGTTCCTTGTCAATTTCTCGGAAATTAGCTGCAGCCCGTAGTGTAGTCTCTTAAAAGAATAGCAGTACTGTAAACAATGGCCGGAGTTGCACCGCTGGATGCAGTCAAACGAAAAATCAAATCCTTACAAGAGCAGGTTGACGGTGCTGAAGAAAGAGCCGAGAGATTACAGACGGAGTTGCTTGGGCAGAGGAAAGCCAGGGAGCATGTAAGCATGTCAACAGCCACATAATACCTGCGCATCAATCGCAAATCAAATGTAAACCCCTTTAGTTCGTTTGGCGTAATTCTGTTTGTGCTCAGCTTCGTCATGTTGGGCGACAGTTTGAATTGTTAGAAAGATAGCGGGGATTTCTGTTGACGCACCACATTGCAGGAGGCTGAGCTTCTCTTGGCTCCAAGCTGTGCTGCTTTAGTCTCAGATGGGGGTTTTCGTAGCCAGCTGCTCCTGGCTAAACGTGTTTAATTGGCAACGTAAGGCTGCTGATGCTTCAGTTATTGAGCAACGTGGTGCATTTGTGTTTCCTCATCTCTGTACTTTGCTCCTCTTGCATCTCTTTTTACACACTTATTCATAACGGTCCCAATCAACTTGCTTTTTATTTTACAATGCAAGCAATGCTACGCAAGGCCGAAGATCTCATTCTTTTTTTTTTTCTTCAAGGTAACAGGAAGTCAGCTAAACTGTGGCAACAATTCTAACTGCCAGCCTGTGCTGTCAGCTCAAGCTCTTTGACTTATCCATATAAGGACAGTAGCTTTTCACAGCTACATAGATTTAACATAGTGGCTTACCTAGACGGGAAATGAGTGTTTCTGCACAGGCTTTGCTATCAGAGTTCAGCTCCTATCATACATTTTACCTAACTTGGGGTGCACTTTGGTCTTGCAGATTGTTTTTTTACATGAGCTGCTGGAGAAAAGACATTTTAAGACACCTGCTGAGCACACCAGAAAGCAGAAGTTACACAAGTCTGAGTAAACACAGAGGCAGTCCGCTCTTTTTCAGTTATTAGTTGTCCTCCAAAGACATGTGATCATTTAAGACGAGCCAAAGTGTTAAAAGCTGCAGACGCTTGTTAACTGCACAGGGGGATCTGTAGCTGTGTCAGGCCCTTTGACTTGAGCCTTGTTAATGCTCTCTCAGGGGGCCAGTAATGAGGCACGCAGTATTGTTACTTGCAATAATCATTATGCATAGTCTGTGAGGAGCACAGGGAAACCTGCTGGGAGAGCTTCTTTCAACAGGTGGCACACAGAAACACTTAAGAACAGCAATGATAACACTCCCAACAGGCCTCAGGAGCAGCTTTTAAGAGCATCCCAAAGGCCATGAATCCAGTAGATAAATGAATAAATTTACCACCTTCTTTCTTTGGGCTGATTCATTTTTTAAGTTGTGTGATTTCTGGGTCCTGTGTTGAAGATGAAAATCTCAGTTTCCTGATGTGCTGCCCGTCTGTCCTTAGGCTGAGGGAGAAGTCGCCTCTCTTAACAGACGTATCCAGCTGGTTGAGGAGGAGTTGGATCGTGCTCAGGAGCGTCTGGCCACTGCCTTGACAAAGCTGGAGGAAGCTGAGAAGGCTGCTGATGAGAGTGAGAGGTGGGTTTTTTGTCCTTGGTAGCACAGGCTCAGAGCTCTGGTTTCTATCAGTTTAATCTCTTCTGAAAGAAGGAAGGATGTAACTTATAAAACAATCAAGCGTTGCCCTGTGAGACTATAGAAAGCCAGCTGGGTCTTAATTTCAGATGGCTAACATGCCCCGTCTGTCTGCTCCCACACACAGAGGCATGAAGGTTATTGAGAACAGGGCCATGAAGGATGAGGAGAAGATGGAGCTGCAGGAGATCCAGCTGAAAGAGGCCAAACACATCGCTGAGGAGGCTGACCGCAAATATGAGGAGGCAAGTTTTGCGAACACTGGCAGAATATAAAACATCCATGCTCGTTGACAGCGATCGGTGCCTGTGTTACAGTCATTTCAGCAGAAGCCATTATTAATGAGCATAATCGTATATCTGTACTTGTAAATGTTTTCATAATTGTCCTGTTATAGCAACACTTTGCTTTTTTTTTCTTTTTTTTTTTACTCCAAATCCTGTATTCAGGTTGCTGTTAGCAAATATAGGTATTTATTAATCTATTTGTCAACTCTGAATGGAGGTTGGTGAGTTACTAAATAACAATCTAAGTGTAGTCATAAATATTTCTTCATACTCTGTGAAGGAACTTGTACAGTAATAGTTGACTGATACAATGCATTGATAAACTTATCTTCAGTAAGTACTCGTGGCATAACTCTTTGTCATGCTCCACCCTAAGGTGGCTCGTAAACTGGTCATCATTGAGGGTGACCTGGAGCGTACAGAGGAGCGCGCTGAGCTATCAGAAGGGTAAGATGTTTCACCTTTATGCACACTGAGTCTGCACTTATATTTGCATGGATGCGGACATGTAAGCATTTTTTTTTTAAAGCTTTGAGCACTAATACATTAACGTTTGAGACTTTTTCCATTTGGACAGAGTGCACTGTGTTCTTACTGTCTGTGGTGATTGTTTGCATGCCCACCGTGGTTTGAATGGTTTTGGCTTGCACGTGTGCACCATACGCACTAACAGGCGCGCTCGAAGAGTGGAGGAGGAGCTAGGCGTTTTGGAGCAGAGCCTGAAATCACTAAACTCCTTAGTCACACAGGTACTACAACACAAAATTAACACACACTTGTACTTCTGAGTGGCTCTTCTCACTGTCGACCCTGCTGTGTTTGCTTTGCCTGCTCTGCTTGGTCCTGTCCTTTCATTCTGAGTAAAGATTTCTTTTTCAAGCCTAACATAGCAGGGAGCCGTGCAAGAATAACGCCTAACAAAAGCATGATTAGCATAATTTTCAAATTATTTATATCATTTTGAGAGATGCACCGATCCGATACCCAGATTGGATATCGGCTCCGATACTGACAAATTAGCTGGATTGGATATCGGATGAATGTGGCCGATCCAGCATTCCGACCCAGTCATTTCTGTTTTTATTAATATAATAATAAATGTACACTTTGTTTTTGTTGATAAATAAAATTAAGTACATTTATATCTGTGTTAATTTAACAAGGCTAAATGTTTATGTCACGTTTGATGCCTTCACTCACATGGCAAGGTATGCGGTTCATTCACTCAGCAGTGGTATCGGATCTGTATCTGGTATCGGCCGATGCACTCAGCCCAGGTATTGGTAGCGTTAAAAACTGGATCAGTGCATCTCGAATCATTTGAGCACACTAACGATGTTCATTTGACTCATATTCCTGCTCTGTTAAGCCCCTTTAAGTGTTTGGTGTCGCCCCCCCCCTGTATAATTCTTGTAGTACTCATTTATATTGTTTCCTCTCTCCGTCTTTCTTGCTTTTTGTCACCCTCTTTTATGTATACCTCTGCTTCTTTCAATCTTTGCCCCCCTCCCCACCTCTCCGTCACCTCCGTCCTTGCATCCTTGGCAACCTTATCCTCATTTCCATAAAAACAGCAAATGCGCTGAGCTTGAGGAAGAGTTGAAAACTGTGAGCAACAACCTGAAGTCACTGGAGGCCCAGGCTGAGAAGGTAAGTGTGACTTTCCGGGCCAGTGCATGCTGTTAACCCCCCCCCCCCAGGCTTCCAAGTAGACTTGATGGACAAGAAACAAAAGAGCCCAGGAAGTCAAATCGCTCCACTCTAGTTAAACCTGCCTATGAATATAAGGAAATCTCTCTGCCACCACTTTGAATGCACCAGGATTTTCACGTTCAGCCAATTACCGGTTTATCTGACTTTACTTTTGTTCTACAGTACTCACTGAAGGAGGACAAGTATGAGGAGGAGATCAAAGTTCTCACTGACAAACTGAAGGAGGTAAAGTTTAAGGCACATTTTGAGATGAAGGATGTTCGACACAAGTATCACCATCTGAGTGCTGGACTTGGGTGTTTTTGTGATGCAGGCTGAGACTCGTGCTGAGTTCGCTGAGAGATCAGTAGCCAAGCTTGAGAAGACCATTGATGACTTGGAGGGTAAGTTTTGTCCTTTTTTTCTCTCTCTCTACTTGTTCTCAAATGCTGTACCAGTGAATGCATTTGGGTAAGTTCAGATATGTTTTTTTCTTCCTCAAAAAGCTCAAGTACATTGTCTTCTTTCGCTTTGGACTGTATTATACTTTCTTCTTAGCCCTGTTAGGTACTTCTTCTGTGTAACTATGTTTCTGTTTAAGGCATTTTTTCATTCTTGGAAAGAATGCTTTTGATGTTTATAGAAAGCAAATTCATGGGTTAACTCATTGTTGCCGTAGTGACAGACGGGGGTTGCAACCCATATGATGGTGAAAAGCAGTCTAGTTTTTGTTAGTGTTCAAGTATTTCCTCAGAAATTTGTTGCACTTTCATTTTTGTTATTTTTATTCCTGGTGTAACTTTGTGTCCTTCATCCTGGCTTGTTTTCAACTTTTACTGTTCTCTTTTTTTGTCACGCCATTGGTTTGGATGCTTCACCTTTCACCTCCTTGTCATGTGCACCACCATCTTTGCTCTCTTCTGCTGCACCTCCCCTAATCCCCTCCCCGTCACCCCTGGCCCACCGATAGATGAGTTGTATGCCCAGAAACTGAAGTACAAGGCCATCAGCGAGGAGCTGGACCACGCCCTCAACGACATGACTTCCATGTAATTGTCATCTTCCTGCACCTGCTTGTTTCACCGGCATCTTCCTCTCCCCTGCACCATTCTTCCCCACTATCCCAGCTGCCTCAACTCCTGTTTTAATCATTTTATTTTTACAAAGTTCGGGGTCTCAAAACAGACTTGGTGTATTCCATTTCTGTGTAACTGAAGTCTCCTTGCAGTAATTTCATATCATTTGTTCGGTTATCGAGATACTGAGTGCCAGTTGTACCTTTGAGAAAACTCAAAGTATAATGCATGCACAGGAAGATGCATGGGTTTCAATTTTAATGTAAAAAGTAATCATTGTCCCATTTGGAACCTGGTGCACTTTCATGAATGTTAATGTTTAAAATCTTTAAAATAATTTCACCTGATGTTTGACATCCTAATGAAAGCATGCAACTTGTTTATTGAAATGTCGAGGACTGTATTAAGGAGGCATTTCAATCAGTCTGATTCACTCACTGTAACTCCAGGTTTAATGTTCCTTCACCTTTACTCTCCTACTAATATGGTCTACTTCTGTCCAGAAGAGACGCCCCCATGTATGTTCATGAGATCCCCCTTCATTCTGTCTTTATACCAGCTGAAGGTTAGTTGTCATGCTATAGTTTAGCATCCCTGGTTGATCCCCAGCTCTGCTTAATTATTTCTCTCGCAACTTGGTCATCCTGTGGGAGATGAAGGAAGAGCTCCATATCTGGAGGAGTTGCTCCAACTTCCAGTTTGTGTTCAGAATGCACAGTTCATTGCGCATTGTGCATCTATGGTGTGTTGGCGTGACTCCTGTGGTTCTGGTGTGTTGTGGTGCGCATCTCGTATTTCCATAGGTCCCACCCCGACTCCCCCAGTTCACTGTGCTTCTTCTTCTTCCACACAGATAAATTGTTTACACCTCATCAAAGACGCCTCCTGCCGGCTGAGCAGCATCTGCCTGCTCTCTCCAGCCTCCTCTCCACTTACCCTTCCTTCTCTGTCTTTGCTTTTCTTTCCTCCTTATGTTTTCAAGTCACTTGCATCCCATCCTTTGTACAGAATCCTAGAATCTTTCTGCGTTGTATAAAAAATAAACACCCTTCCTTCTATGTAAGCTGTATCTCTTCACTCTGTCCTTATTTTCTCTTTTTAATGTCGGCTCCAGTGAACCAAAGAGGCCTTATTTTAACTTATTTATTTTCTTCCTCTCATCAAACCATTAGCTCTTATCTCTCTTTTTTCCAAAGTGCAGTTTTATGGATTTTGATTGATGTCCTTTTTCATTTCCTTCAAATATTGTTCCGTGAAGCTGAGCTGTTGGGAACATCTCAGGAATTCAATGAGTGTCAAAACCTATAACAACTATAAGTGACTGAAAGCTGAGCAGTTGAGTATTTGAGATTGATGCATGTGAGCGGTTTTTAGCATTTAGGACTGTGAGAGCGGTATGTGGCTGGAAGGATGTGTGAGTTAGTGAGCATTAGTGCTGGACCCATCAGGAAGATTGTGGTAAAGTGTGATGGGTGGAATGCAGACTAGCATGTAATGGTGCTGGAAAAAATAGATGAAGATGATATCGGTTATTGCGAAAAATGGACTTTAACTAAAACATAGCTTTTCGCCTTTTATATTTAAATAAATATTCAATTACACATTCTGAGTCTTTTTCATTACAACCATAAGCCTAAAGTCAGACAAGGGAAAATAACCAGTTGTGGTATCGTGACTGAATAACTATGTGGGAGCATCATGGAGGAAATTTAGCTATTTTATTTTCCTCTGTTGTATTTTTAGTTTTAAATGAGAAGGGATTTCTACTGTGATTCGTTCTGGGTTAAATCATCTCATCTTCTGTTCTACATGTTTTTTCTACAAACTGAAAGCTCACTGTCGGCTTAAGTCTCAAGCAAGTGTCAAAATACCCTTAAACTAAGAACATGGGATCATTAAGTTTGGGCTGAATACTTTTGTGTTCCTTTTGGGAGGAAAGTGTAAAAGATCTTTTGTAAGGAAGGGAGGTCTCAGATGATATTCCAACTTCTCTTTTCCCTTTTCTTCTGATTTCTTGTCCTTTTTTTCTGTTTCACTTTGCTTCCTGACGGCAAAGATCATCACTTCTGGCAACTAGAGAAACACCACCTTCTCACTAATGAACTATGCGTAGCCTTAAATGAGGACTAACTTATTAAATGCTTTGTGTGTTGTTACGATTTTGTTCTTAATGTTTGTGTTGAAGCCTAAACAAGCATAAGATCCTCAGTTCTTCCATTTTCATTGTCCATGTATAATAGCTGCACTGCTTGAAATTGTGTTGCTGTTGCATTAGTGTTTTGTTCAAACCAGGGATCATTCTAATACGTTTCTAGCATTAATTTAGCGCTAAAACATCAACATCGTTGCTATAAACATTTGTTTTTTCTGTAGATTGTCATGTTTCCATACCTGCTACAGCTTTGTTGTTGACTTGCATGGTTGCTTGCATATCATAATTGTGTTTCTCTTTTATGTCAGAGCTGCATTGGCCGAGTTAAATATTCAACAGCTGACCTAAATGATGTAGTCAGCTTGATTATTAATGCAAGCTAACCAACTGACTCACTTGTGCTCGCTTGTGTGAGATTATAATGTCTTCGTTTTAATGTTCTAACAGAGAAACTGTCCCACGCTAAAGAAGAAAACCTCGATATGCACCAGATGCTGGACCAGACTCTAATGGAACTGAATAACTTGTGAAAACACAGTCTGACCCCACACACTCACTGTGGTTTGGCTATTTGTTCTTGCACCTTGCTTACCATAAACCCCTCTTCTCCTACCTTGTTAATGGTGGAGAATGAACAGCCAGATGCTTTTCTTATTGCACAGACCTGCCTTCAGTGGAACTCAAACAAGGAGCCAAGCTAAGGAGAAGTAAAGCTTAAGCATTCCCTTTGATGAAGCCCAACTTAAGAGATGTAATTCTTTGTTTTGCAAGACAGTTTTTATGCCTGACTTTTGCAGTCAATTAAATATCTTTAAGATAATATATATATATAATTTTGACACGTCATCTGGGGAAATGACTTGTGCCATGAGTCACAAAGATTGTTTTCTACAGCTGCATCAAAGCTGATCTGGTGCATTCAGTTCCACCTTGATTATGCACATACCAAAGGACAAAGTGGAGAAATTTTGCACTTAAGAAACCTCACATATGCATAGTACCAACTTTGTTTAAAAAGACCTCCTCTCCTTTGTAAGTATACACGGGCTATGCCTGTTGGTATGTATACTGGTGCTACTGCATTGCTCATTGTGTCCAAAACAATATATTCCATTTTCATTTTCTTTAAAAGCATAGTCCAAAATTTTTTCATCTTGTCTGTTAGCACAAGTAAGGTGTTGTGCGTTGTTTTTAGCTTTGTTTTAATATAGAAGTTTCAAGTGTTCAACATATCCGAAATGTACAAATTATGAATATAAATAAAAGCACGTTTTCAAAGTTTTCTAACTTTGTTTGTGGTCTTTATACGTTGTCACAACACAATGCCTTTGTGGGTTTTTAGAAAATTATTTGGATGTAGTTCAAATCAAAAGAAAACCTTATGTAAAAACTGTTTACCAGAGAAGAGCTAAATGTGATAAATTCTCTGAACAAGTGAAGATCTGTTCATTTTTTTTTTTTTTTTCAGTTTAATTGAATTACTTCTGACCTGGTTTTCTCGACCCTCAGGTTGACTTTGAGCTGAGGGGAAAACATAATCGTGTTTCTCTGGTTCATTGCAGCTCACTTGAGCTACCAAAGAACATTTGTTCCATAACAAATCTTTATAGATGATCGAACCTGACTTCGTAGCCATCAGAGGAGCTGAACAATCTTTTCTCACATGTTTTGTATGTAATCAGATTGTAAAATGGGGGGGGGGGTACATTTTCCATGTTTTTCAATCATTTATGTCCAAATTGGATTTGTGCAAAATGATCATGCAGAAACAGAGAAATACTGTACTTGGCATGTCCTCTAAACGTTTTATGGAGAAACGGTGGTAAGGGTATGTGTGTGTTATGGTTTTTATGTCCAGGTCCTCTTGAGCCAGGGTGTTGTAGAGAATTTTTCAAGACTAATACTGCAGAACACAGCTCTTCTTTTACCCCCTGAATATAGAGAGGATGGCTCTCTACATTCATCAACATTCAATGTATCATATACATTGGCAAATCACAGAGGCACATAAAGACATACACTGACACACTTTTGGATCTCCACATGCATGACTGCTATGTATTCCAAACATGCATGACAAAATTGTGTGTGCACAGACTGTGTGCATGTATGACAGGATCAAAGGTACTTGTGCAGAGAGGTTAGACATCATAATCCCTCAGGAACAAAACTCTAATCATTTATGCATGGATTAAAATTCTTCTTCTAACGTTGCAGCGTTAGAAAAGAGCGTTAATGTTGCATTATAATGTGGTCTCCAGGGGGGAGAAGAGCATCCTGGTGGAATTGACAGTGCCGAGAGAAGAGCGCTGTTAGGAAGCTGAAGAGATTTTTAAAAAGCCAAATATCAGCAACTTGTTCAAGACGATAGGTGTCCCAGGGGTGGACAACATGGCTGATGGTGGATGTCGGGGATTCCAGGCTCAATCTGTGTGGAATCTGGTGACAAGGGTTGGATTGAGAGGCCGCTTGAGGAAAACAAGTTTGTTAGCTGAGAGAAGTAGCTGTGAGGGCCTCGTGTTGGCTTTTGCACATGAAAGCAGACAAAAGCTTGGAGGAGAGGGGTGGTGACCCTGCCAGCTGTAGAGTGTTGTGGTTGAGGGTTGAAACACCCAGAGAGGGTTGAGAACCACCTGATGACTTCCAGGGCAAGACTTTACCCATTAAAAATAAATTTTCATTGCAAATAAATCTAATTATTCCGATATTTTCAACTCTTCCCCCTCGGTCCTATTTGACTTTGTTGCAGTTCAGCGAGCATATGAGCACTTAGGACGTGCAACAGCAATTTTCTCTAACATGCTTTCAGCCCTTCTGTAATTGGAGAAATTTTCACTCTGCATGCTTGACTTCCACTCTTGCAGAAGTCGAGAATCATTAAAATGCTTGAGATTGTACAGTGAGTCTGTGCATGTTCCTTCCTATAAAAAATTAAAATCTGTCTTAATAACATGGTGTATAGCTGTTTAATGTGGGCCTTTTGAAATGCATATTTGTATTAATTCTCATTCATTCATCATTCACACTGGGGTCAAATCAGGAGGGGCTTAAAATAATTTTCTTAGGGGTAACTTTTTTTAAAAAATTCTTTTAATAGGCTTTCAGAGGACATTAGGTACCATTATGAGCAATTTTATTCTGCTGTTTATAAAAACTGAACCAAAGTTGAAGGATAAAAGTTGGAAGTTTGTTTTCAGCAGCTTTTTACAATAATCATTCTTTATTAACATTTTCTTTTTCTACATTCTAAAGGCTTAAGAGTGTTTTTTTCTAGCCATCAACACAGTTTAAGGCTATCTAAAGGTGTTGTTTTTCAGGTCAATATGGAAATCTAATGAAAACATACAATCAAGTTTATTTATTGCTCTATAATGATTTTTTTTAAATGGCATTTCCCATGGCCTTATAATAGTAAAGCAGGGTGAATGATACGATAAAGTAAGTAGTGGTCTAAAGTTAATACAGCACAAAGAATGTGATATCTAAATTACCCTGTTATGTGTGGCCACAAGATATGATATCTGCTATTAACTGGAACAATCGAGCTTGTTGTGGGGCTATTATCAGGCATAAAGCATTATTAATTGGATTCAGTTTTATTTCAATTGTAAGGACACACAACAAGCTCTTGTTTTTAAGTTCCAAGTCGTCAAGACAATTCATTTGGCAGCTGGATTGAAACAAAATTGTTTTCAGACACTGGGGAAGTCATTGGCTTCAGACACTACCTAATGCCTATATTTCAATCTGAAAATCCAGTATACAGTCGTCCTCAAAATTATTCATACCCTCCCATTAAATAAGGAGAAAAAAAAAAAAACAGCGGTCAGTGAAATAAGCTGAAAATGAAAAAGTAATGATACAAAATTTTATGAAAATCATGACATTTATTTTGAATTGTGGTTTAGTAGAATTATTAAAAACAAACAAACAAAAAGTAAAACAAGCATTATTGGTCTCCGGAACTAAAATTTTGTTGAGCATCACTTTGTGACAATTACTGCAATCAAGTGTTTTCTGTAACGTTCAATCAGATTTCTACACCTGTTGACAGGTGTTTTGGTCTACTGTTCATGAGCAAGGTGTTCTAATTTGTCTGGGAGCAATTTGTTTGTTTGTTGTTTTTTTTAAATTATTATTATTATCATTATTCCCATGTACAATGCAAAACCAATAATTTATTTCAAATTTGTTTGTTTTTTTGGTTGTTGTTTTACTAAGGGGACCCAGAAACAAAGTACGCTATGAATTGCATTTTCTTTTATTTGGGGCCATTAAAAATACATAAATAAATTTAAGGATGCAGAATTAAGTACAAACATTAGTAGACATTTTTAGCTACCCTGTCTTCGCTGTGTAAAAGGTTAGAGGAGCCTTGTTTTTTTCCTTTACCCTTTTGCTGTTACATAGTATGTTTTAAAACTCAACTAAAAACATCAACTTTTAGTCAAATATTCTTAAAAATTTGTCAGAAAAGTGAGGCTTAGCTACTTATTCTGTGCAGCAGCGTGGTTTACACAAATATAATAAAGACAGTAATGAGCCTAGGCTTATCATTTGCCTATTTGAAAGTGAGGTGCTCACATAGAAATATGTTAAAGCTTAAGCAGAATTCCTTTTATGCCAAGAACAAGCTTAAAAACAATTTACACTGTTCTGATAACCACCATTGTGCAGCGTCATAACCAGGTAACGTGTATCACTGACGCGCATTGAGCTCGATGTTGTCTGCATCTAGATTTGATTAATTTGGTCTTATTCGAGGACGTAAACAGGAAGTAGAGAAGTTAACAGTCGCGGCGCTTCAGTTGCAGCCAACAACAGGAACAGTTTTTAACAATGTCACGGTTGTTTTTCTCTCACCGTTTTTGTAACCGCTGCGGCTTGCTAGCAGCACGCGAGCTTTTCTCGAAGATAACGCGATCCGGAGCGCGAGCCAGGCCGCCAAAGACAGATAGTCTTTTTTTTCAGACCCAAAAACGTTATGTTGGACATTCAACCTATTGTACTTATCAGTCGAAATCTAGGATTTGGATATGTGGGATTGGTGCCGGAGTCGCCTTAGCCGTCGGACTTAAGTACAGCTCTGACTCTGCGAACAGTTCTGGAGACGGAAAAGTTGGAAAGGGAGTTAAGAGCGGTCAATACAGCGATGCCATAAAAGTCAGCAGAGACCTTGTGGAGCGGATAAAGGTAGGCACGGAGGTAGGCCTGCCAATTGCCTGGCTGATAATTGACCAGACTGCTTCTGTTTTCATCTGCTTAACTCCACCGCCACCTGTTTGTGTTGTCAGGCTGAGGTGGGAGCTCCTGGACTGGTTGTTGGGGTTTCTGTGGATGGTGCTGAGGTCTGGTGTGAAGGTTGGTAACCTTCCACGTGTAGTGAAGGTGTCACATGCATTTCAGACTACTCATTACAAGCATCTCTGCAGCATGCAAGGTCCACTCATTGTTTGTCTCTATTCTTCGTTAACCCATCTTTTGTTTAGTGTATCAAAAAGGCTGGTTTAAAATGAAGCCACATTTCAGCTGAACATTGTAACCAGTGTTGAAGTCTGTAACACTGTTGCAGTAATGTCAAGGTCTTTCCCAGTTGATACACTGTAAGATAGTGTTTTCAGTATTAACCCATGATGGCCTAATGGGACATGTGAGCTTTTCACAGATGTCTTTGCTCTTTTTTTTTTAACACGAAAATATTATACATGTAAGGAGGGGCGGGAATACTGGGTTGCTAGATAGCTCAACTCATTGACCGGGCATCCCATATACTGCAGCTGAAGCACTTCAACTCTACCAGCTTGGATGGCTTTTATTTAAACGTTTATTACTTTGATGTAAAAGCCAATAGTGACCAAAAAATCCCCAGAAAATTAAATGAAAATATGAATATAAGGGCAAAGTCAGTGATGTTGATATGTACACGTCCTGCATCCCTGATGCATTAAATCTGAAAGGTCGGAGTAAACACATCATCCATGCGCCCCAGGGACACAAACTATTTTCCCATAATAAAAACAATGCATTTTGAACAACTCCAGTTTAAAATCACAGTAGCTTTCTAAAGAAACATTTTTGTTAGCCATGGACGTTGTTAGGCCTATTTTAGAGGGGCCCTGCTAAAATATAGATAAATTAATGTATTTATTGGCTTTGTAACGAAGCCCACACAGACCCTGTCGTTATCTTTGTATTATGCTGATGATGAATAGTGTTATTTTTTAGGTATCTCTGAACCCAGCACAACTGTGTGCGTCTCACCTTTAGTTTAATGTAGGTTAGGAGGCCATTTTAAATTACTGTCTGTACCGGTTTAGTGTTCATGGACTTTATTATGCCTATTAGTTAAATGTTTGCTTGGAGGACAATGCATTAAAGTTTGACGCTGCAAACCCAGCAACTGGACAAGGTATTCATCCCGAAGTGATCTACTCAGACTACAGCTGCATATGCGTGTAAACCGCAAGTCTGTCCTTGGTTGAAATGGATGTAAGTACGTTTTTCCTGGAGGGGGGTTCTGGTTGTGTTGGCTCTGAAGACATAAATCTTTTTCACCACCATATTCTGTATGAAAGAAAATTTACAATAAGTAAAATCATATTCTTAGGACTATGACCTTTCTTAGAGTTTTTGTTTTCTTTTGTTCTTGGGGCAGTAAGACTTTCTTTCACTAAAGGAAACCAAACAAACAAATACATTTTTAGAAAGTTTATTAGGAGAAGATCTTTCAACATCACTGCCAAGTCATTTACAGTAAAAGCAGAAAGTTTAACTTCCCCAATGACTTTTTATCTTGTGTAGTTTCTTCGGAGGCTGAGAGTTATAAAGTTTTAGTTGGCAGCTGTAAATACTCTTGAAATCTCAGACTTTGCAATGTTTTTTTTAAAGAAAAAACAATTGAGTGACCTACTACTGCTCTAATAGGAACTAAAATGTTGATAGTCTTATTAGGTTTTGAATAGGATTATGTAATGGCAATAATGTTTAGCATTCTTAGCATGTGGCAAATTTTAAAGATGGTTTGTGATTATATTAGATTATATTCTTAAAAAACAGTTCTCAGTTTGTAAAAATGTCATTACATAGTTTGCCGAACAGAAAACACTGCAAGTTTATTTCCTAACTGCAAGTTTATTCTTAACTTTCTCTAAAGACAGTGCAAAGACTTTTTCTGTTTGAATACAACCGCATGGCTCCACAGAGTCCAGGTCCTAAACTAAAACATTCGAGGCATTACTTAGCAAAACATACTGGTAAGGTGGCCCCCAGCTAACCTGACACTAGATGATTTGCCATGTGATCATTATCTTGCACTTTTTCCCAAAATAAATTTCCTGTTTTTATATACGTTTGACAAAATCTCCTAATTTTTGGGGAAATGGGGTTAAAAGGTAATTCAGTTTCCTCTGATACGGACAACTTCATGTATGTCCCACACATTATATGATAATTGAAATGCTTTACATGGGATCTTTAAAATGCTTGTAAAAGTATAACTTGAATTCTCTCTCTCTCTCTTTTTTTTTTAACTGTTCATGCACTTCAGGGATTGGTTATGCTGATTTGGAGAACCGTGTGCCATGCACTCCAGAAACAGTGATGCGAATTGCCAGCATCAGTAAACCCCTCACATCTGCAGCTGCTTCAAGACTGTGTGAGGAAGGGAAACTTGATCTTGATGTCCCTGTCCAGAAATATGTCCCAGAGTTTCCCCAGAAACAGTTTGATGGACAAGATGTAAGTCACTTAGATTATGTAAACTGCTGCTCTTTCCTCAGCAACTTTATTTTTGTGCACACTTAAATGTTATGTTTTGTTTTTTTTCAGGTCACAATAACCCCTCGTATGATTTTGTCACATCTAAGTGGTATACGGCACTATGAGAAGGATGCAAAGAAAGTGAAAGAGGACAAGGAGAAAGCTAAGCGACTTTTAAAGGCACCAGTTAAAGAAAAGGAGGATGAGAAAACCTCGGCCAAAAACAAAGACAATCCTACAGCAGAGGAGAACACTAAAGGCAAAGAGTCCAATCAGCCTCAGAAGAAGAAAGAGTTTGAGCATGAGGAGTACTACTTAAAGGAAAACTTTGAAAGCGTCGTTCAGGCTTTGGATCTTTTTAAGGATGACCCACTCATTTTCAAACCTGGTAAAAATAAATTTAAAAAAATGAATGATAATAATAGAATATTTTTTTCTTGCAATTATTAAATTTTGAAAACTTCAAAATGTTCCCCTTTAATGAGACGGAGGAATGTTTTGCTACTTGCAGGCACGACTTTCCTGTACTCCACCCATGCCTTCACCTTGCTTAGCGCTGCCATAGAGCGTGCTGCCGGCCAGCGTTTTCTGGATGTCATGATGAACATGTTCCGTGAGCTGGGAATGCTCAATACAGTTCCCGATGAGAATGACCCTATTATTTACCACCGCTCCAGGTAAAACCTCATGTCCACAACACTGTGAAACATAACTGAGTGCATATGTATCAACAGAAACTCAGAGAAATCTGTTCTTCTGTAAGGTTTTTTTTTCCTTTTGTTTTTAGAATGTGCAACATAATCCATCACTGGGTTTTATTGTATCTGTTTATGACACTCCACAGATTTTATCATCTTAACAAAAGAGGACGCGTTGTGAACTGCCCATATGTAGACAACTCTTACAAATGGGCTGGAGGGGGCTTCCTTTCCACCGTTGGAGACCTGCTGCTGTTCGGTAACGCTCTGCTCTACAGCTACCAGGTGGCCCACCTCAAGGACACTGACGGCTTGCTCCCTGGTTTCCTCAAACCTAAAACAGTCATAGAGTTGTGGGCACCTGTTGACAAGACCGAGGCCAGCTGGGATAAAGATGGACTGTATGCCCAAGGCTGGCTGGTGGTGGAAAAGTTTCAGAAATATGGCCAGTGCAGGAAGCGCAGGCACTATGTGTCGCACACAGGAGGAGCCGTGGGAGCCAGCAGCGTCCTTCTGGTGTTGCCCAGTGAGGAGATAAACCAGAGTCGAGGACAGACCCATCTCCTCCCACAGGGGGTGGTTGTCACTATCATCACTAACTTGCAATCTGTGGGACTGAACAGCACTGCTCTGAAAATTGCGCAAGAGTTTGACAAAGTCAGAAGTTTGTTGGAGTAAGTTGTTTACAAAATGCACAAGTTTACAGTTCCCGGAAATATTTCAGATAAATATCGTTCCTTGTGTTGTTTTGATAACCTTTTAAATATGTCTTGTTTGTGTTTTAAAGAATGAAATAAATGTATTTTTGATTACATGAAAAGTGAATGTTTGTTTATTTTCAAATGCAACATCAGGAGCCAGATAGAGTAAGAAGGCATACTCAAGAGTTTTCCCATACACAGTGGAAAACGTGCAGGGAGAAGATGTATATCTAATGCTTATCAGGTATGTACTTTCACTCATGATGTGCATATCTCATGCAGGAGATACTGTATGCATGACTTGAAAAAGTAAAACAGATAAATGGTGCAATATGTTCACATGGCTTATAAAACTATCTGTTTTCTGAGACTTACTAAACTGTAATTCAGTGAGGTGAGTTTTTTTTTCTTTTTTTTCACACCTGTATTGATATGGCCAATTAGTTAATCACTAACAAAAGATGCATTTTTGTTTACAAGTGATTGAAAGATTGTCTACATTTGGAGTGGAAATCAGACTTTTGCACGTGCAAATTATTTCAAGATGTGTGACATTTTAAAAACAAATATTTACATGCCATACTTTACAAATTTGTTATATATGCACATTCTAGATTTAGCTTTAAACACAATTTTGTTCCTTAATCTTCAGTGTTATTCATTTTGTTGCCTTGGTATTAAACCCTTTTGCCACTAGATGGAAGCAGTCAAATATATTTTTTCCATAAACCTTCCAAACCCTCATTGATCAGTTAAGCTGACAATTCAGATACAGATTGAGCAATGAGCAAATACCATTTTTATTTTCTGCATTTGAAAGAAATACTGCATAATGTAATGGATGCTAAAGCTGGATTGATACTTAAAGTGGGAGGGTATAGCTTCATAGTTTTTACAGAAACTTGCTGTGACCTTTAGATGCTATTCTACCTAAAGGATTTCCTCATAGCAGCATGACTTGAGAAAAACAAAATATGTGGGCTGACCTAGTACTGTCAGATCAAACTCAGGATGACACTGCCCCATTGTTCTCATTTGTCACATTTTTTAAATAAATCCACAAGTTAAGTTAAAACTTTTTAAGCTTCATTATCTATGAAATCCTAAACTGTTTAAAGGAAACTAAAATGTTACCTTTTTCAGTTCTGTTTTTACTGCTGCCACTAGTTGGTATTAGGGATTATTAGTGTAGTATGGGGAAAACTCAAAAACTCAAGAGTTTAACCTGCCTGTGCAGCCTAACAAGATTTTTTTTTTTATCTCAGCTCACTGAATAGAGAGTAATTTGATGACAGTATTTCCATTATTAAACTCCTTGTGCCTATCTTTAGATTTAAACAAAACCGATGAATGGCTTGGTGTAAGCTTAGCCTGCTTTACTATTCTCGCATTTCCAGCTTTGCAAGAGTCAGTTTAAATGGCATAACACATGTTTGGGCAGTGTAATCACCCTAACCTGTCAAGACTTCCATTAGAGGTAATTATACTTTAAGGGTAAGATAAAAATCAACCATTAGGTTAATGAGCAAGAAGTCGAGGTTAGTAATGACGTGTTGATAGGTTCGCCATAGACTGTGGATATACTGTTCAGAGCTTCACGAGTAAACAAATGTTAGAATGTGTATGTGCTGTCTCCAAAAATCACACAAATTATTCAGTGGAAATTGTAGCACATCTTAAAATAGCAAGAATCATTTACGACAAGCTTATACAGAATATCCATTAATTGTTACAGTGTGACTTCAAGATTCCACTCATACCAGAGATTTCACTGATTTTTTTTTTTTACATTGTTTACCTATACTTTTTAAATACATCTGAGACAAATACACTTTTAACAAGCTCCAGATTCACAGGGAATTTGAGTTCCCACCTCATCAAACTTGTTCACACGTTTGCATTTTATGTCTTGTTGTCCCAAAACATGAATTCAATAAATCTCAGAATTCATCTGTTCTTTATCTCGGCTTATTAAAGATCAGTGCTGCTGTTTTTTCTCTGTTGCTCATTTAAAATCATATCCAAAATGCCACCAAGTCCAACAAGACATTAAGAGTTATCATTCCTTCATGACATCCAATGCATGCAAAAATAAATCTAATTAGCCAGTGTTCACCTGGAGGACGGATCATAATTAGATTTTACTCTCCAATACTCTTGGGGATTGTTCTTTTGGTTCTGGTTGTGGTTCTTGGCTTTCATCCTGTGTATAAAAACAAGCTGTTAGCTAAAAGATCGGCACTAAGAATACCCCACCTTACACCTGACACTAAAACATATCCACTATATTTACAAAACTTGAGAAAAATATCAATCATAAATTCATTATTTACCTGTACACGTAGTAGATAACGGCTGCCAGAACTACTAGGATGAGGATGACTATGATGACCACAGCTGCAATTAACCCTGCCTCATTTGGATCTGGAGAGAAACTTTGGAGCGTGAAGCGCTCACATCTGCTGCCTTTGTAGCTGTCCTTGCACCTAAAGGAACAAAGTGGGGAAAATGAGGAAATGTGTTTATGCTTTTATGTCTTATTCTTACACACCTCATATTAAAGAAGACTTAACTTTGTTTTGATTAAACTTACACACAGGAGAGTGCATCCATTGAAGGTATTTTATAACATGTTCCTCCATTCATGCAATATGTTACCTCATTCTCATCACAAGCTTCTCCATGATCTAAAGAAACAAAATACTTGAGCTGTAACATTTCTGAATATGGAGTCACGAATGATACATCATCATTTCAGTTTTACAACTTTGAAGAAATGGGCTCTTATAAATACCTGCCATCATTTGGATTGTATTTGTCTTGCTGTCTCCTAAGACCAAGAAATAAATAGAAACTTTATTTTGCAGAAAAATATGTAATATTTCACTACCAAGGAAATAACAACATAAGGCACAGATGTAAGTAATGAAGACAAATCTTTTAAAAAGCTTCTCTCAGAGAAATGGCATGAAATAATGTTGAGTTTAAGGAAAGAATCTGTCAACTCCAAATCGATTAATAAAAAACAAAACTTGCTCTTACCAGCTCATTAAAATCTCAGCTTCTTTCTAGCAATGATCCCCACGCTAACAATGACAACTGGATCTCTGAAGACTCTGTCGTGTGGGTGTGTTTTGGCTTAAAGAATGTAGTGATTGCAGTTTGTCCACTTTGCAGGCGACAAGTCAAATGTCAGGACTTTACTCCTTCATTTCCGCTAATACTTCAGTGTGTTGTCAGTAATATGTGTTTTTCTTTGAGTGTAACAAATTTGAGTATAAAGAAAACAAGAAGTCACTTAAAAATGTTGACCTCTGTGTGATGCTGTTATATGAAGACTGATGACGTTTTGTTTTTGTTGTTGAAGCTTTAGTTGCATCATGCAATCAGGCGTCGGATGGGTGAGGGAAGTACCTGTTACGCATGTGAACTCAGGCTTTCTGGGTTTGGTATAAACTGATGAATGACTGGTATGCGATGAAGGCATGAATGGAATCGTGAGAACTTTCTGTTGTCAAAAATAAACATCACACTTTGTCTTTCAGACTAGTAATTACAGGTCTTTACGTGGAACCGTTAGTTGACTCACTCTGTAGGTATTTAAGGAAGCCTCGCCTTACAATGTTTGATTGTATTTCGCTGGTAAATTTCTAATAGGAAATCATTCTAAAGTTGATTAAACTCAGCAAATTACAGTGGAGGAAAAAAATTTATTGAACATGTCAACATTTTTCTCAGAAAATATTTAGAGCTATTGACATGAAATTTTTTCCCAGATGTCAGCAACAACCCAAGTAATGCACACATACAAAGAAATCCTAACATTTATGTCCATAAATTAAGTTATGTGTAATAGAGTGAAATGAC
The DNA here is from genome assembly GCA_023101725.1 of Atherinomorus stipes. Classification (NCBI taxonomy): domain Eukaryota; kingdom Metazoa; phylum Chordata; class Actinopteri; order Atheriniformes; family Atherinidae; genus Atherinomorus; species Atherinomorus stipes. Next base: position 683,463 of record JALJCO010009935.1, on the reverse strand, counting down.
ACAGGGAATAATTAAAGCATGAAGAAATGGAGGGACAAAAAGATCTGGAAAGCCAAGAAAGCAGCTGGAGTCTGTCAGTATTTAGAAAGTAATCCTGTCTCCTATCAGTGCAAAGTAACATCAGCTGGTTTAGTCCTGATTGATGCCTTTAAAAAGGTTTCTCATCATCAAGGTGTCAGACAAGAAGCATTTCATGATGGGTAAAAACAAAGAGCTGTCTAAAGACCTACGCAACCTTGTTCTTACAAAACACACTGATGACATTGGTTCCAGGTGCATTTATAAACTTCTGAAAGTTCCAGTAAGCATCGTTGGGGCCATCATCCTGAAGTGGAAAGAACACAGCATCGTCATAAACCGGCCATGGCCAGGTGCTCCTCACAAGATTTCAGACAGAGGAGTCAGAACAAGAATCAGAAAGGTTTTCCAACAGCCCAGGACCACTCCTGGAGAGCTTCAAAAACACCTGGTCCAATTGTTTCAAAGAAAACAAGAAGTGATGCACTCAACCGCCATGGCCTTCATGCACGCACAGCACACAAGACTCCATTTCTAAAGAAAAAGCATGTTGATGCTTGTTTGAAGTTTGCAATACAGCATCTGGACAAACCCATGACATTCTGGAAAACATAGTCCAGTCAGATGAGACCAAAACTAAGCTCTTCGGATGTCAAAAGACACAACATGTTTGGAGGAGAAATAGCACCGCACTTGACCCCAAAAACACCATAGCAACAGTAAAGTTTGGAGGTGGGAACATCATGGTTGGGGCTGGTCCTGGCTGGTACTGGCAGACTTCAAATCATTGAAAGAAGAATGAATGGAGAAAAGTAGAGAGACATTCAGGACCAGAATCTGCTGCCATCTGCCAGTTGCTGAAGATGAAAAGAGGCTGGATCTTTCAGCAAGACAATCATCTCAAGCACACAGCCAAGGAAACACTCAACTGGTTTAAGAAAAAGAAAATAAAGCTGCTAGAATGGCTAAGTCAATCACCTCACTTTAACCCAGTTGAAAATCAAGAACTGAAGATTCGAGTTCACAGAAGATTTGAAGGCAGTTTGTGTGGAAGAATGGGCCAACATCACACCCACACAATGTGTTGGACTGGTTTCTCCACACAGGAGGTGTCTTGAGGCTGTAATCACCAATAAAGTGCAAAAACCTAAGAATTAAATCAATTTCAGTAAGCGTATTCAATACTTATTCCCTGTGTCATTTCACTATATTACACATAATTTATGGACATAAATGTTAGGATTTCTTTGTATGTGTGCATTACTTGGGTTGTTGCCGACATCTGGTGAAAATTTCATGTCAATAGCTCTACTAGAAATATATTTTCTGAGAAAAATGTTGACGCATTCAATACTATTTTCGCTCGCTGTATAGCTTCATATGTTTGATATTGTCTATACAGGTTCTTCAAACATGTAGAACTTTTGACTTTTACATTTTAACTACACACAATATAAGAGTAATAATAATAATAACATTCACAGATTAACCACAGAGCAGTGGGCTGCCAATTCCAGTGCCTGGGGAGCAGTTGGTGGGGGTTAATGACCTTGCTCAAGGGCCCAAAGTGGTTAATGAGAATTGATACGTTTTAAAATTATTATATATTTGATAGAACTGAAGGGGAAAAATTCACGTGTCAGGAAAAAGCTAAAGCAAACTAATGTTAAAAAAAAAAAAAGACTAAAGAGTTTCAGGAGGACTATAGGAAAAGCAGAACAACATGAGGAATGTGTGGTCAGTGATGGAAAAGATCCATAAAGGGGGATTAGACTGATGGAAGACTTGACGGAGCAAAAACATGTTGTTCAACAGGTTCAGACCAACATTCAGCATAACCCCTCCTTTTCATCTGTCCTCCCTTGCCTCCAGTCAAACAGATACCACACTCACCACCAGTCTGCAGCTTTCATGTCACACCTTTGGGTCACCCTGCTGCTCAGTCATGGCTCTTAATTCAGTCTAATCTCCCCTCACATCAGGATCCACTGAGACCTCCTCTATCCCCCCTCCCCAGCCTGGTGTCAGCCCCAGAGGCCTGAAGAGGCTGGACAATTAAACTGACTACGGCACCTCCTAAACATTAGCCTTTGTCAGCAAAAAAAGTTCCTTCACTGTGTATTGTTCCATTCTTAAAACACTCTTATTAATCAGCCAACACTGTACATCATCAAAGTCTAAGCAAGTGAGTGCTGTGGGTGCAGCACTCACTTGCTGCTAGTTTGAGACTTCGGGGTTCCTTGCACTAAACACACACACACACACCAGCAAGCAAAAGTCTTGAAACCAAATTCTTCTTTTTGTTGTTTAATGGTAAAAAATGATAAGAAAAATTAAACCAACTTAATTCCAGAGAGTTCAATAAAACAAACTGAAATGCAGTATTGGTCAAAAGATTCTGTTCCTTCAAGGTCCATTTGATTCTCATCTATTTTTCTGGTGATTAGACCTCTCAGTCCAGCAGCCAACCAAATTTCAGTTACAGTATATAAGTGTCATCAGTCACTGGTAATATCTCATTTTTACTGCAATACAGAACTATATCAGCAGAGAAAAATATATCAGTCAAATGACAAAGCTAGGATAACTGAAAATGAAATTATAGTAATAGAAAAATGACTGAAAACAAACCTTTCAGGATGCATTACATTTTGTTTACTGTATCTATCTGCTACAGAAATTCCATTCCTATCCGGACAGAATTAGACAGCACTGAAGACAGTGTTCTTTGATTTCTCTGATTTAACATGGCAGAGAGTTCCTGAGAGAGGTGGAAATAGTTAAGGTTCAGTCTCCTCAGGTTCTGCGCGTGGTCCTGAGTAAAGAGTGGAGAAGTTGGGGTCTGTGGACAGGAGGTTGTGTGATGGACTGTAGGAATGAAAGAGTAATCCAGTGCAGAGGTGATGAAAGCGTGGACCAGTGATCAGAAGCAAGCAGTTCTGGACATGAATCAAAAGAACCAAGGCTGCAGTTATATGAAGGGGGTTAGTGTGGACTGGTTAATGGTGAAACAGAAGTCAGGAGTAGATTTAGTGTGAGATTTTGGTGACAATCATTAACGTGTCAGATTTGTTATTGTGCTGGAGATTGTTGGCTTTCATCCATGATTTCCTTTCTGTGAGGCGGTTGGTGAGAATGGAGTGGGTTATAGAGGTTATGTATTTGGTGGAGAAGCAGATCCGGATGTTGGCAGCATAGCAGTGAAAGGTGAGCCCATGGTTGCAAATCGTTAGCCTCATAGCATAATTGCTTCAGTAAAATGTTAAGATTTTATTGGCAATGATGCACAGTCAAAATATGACCTCAGCAATCATACTGTGAGGCTAATGAAATGATACAGCTGATATAGAGAATATGGAGGAGAAAGGAGGAAGAGGGCCTTGTGGAAGGCCTTGCATGGGTCATGGAGAAAGAGGAGTTAAGGCCAGATGTTGATGGTTGTTACTATGTTTACAGAGTATGTACGTATATGACTTTTTTTTTGTTTTAAGTGAAACTAAATCTGGATTTTTTCATCCCCACTCCATTAATTTTTTGAACTCCCTTAAATCAACACTACCATCAATCACTGGATCTTTACAAGCTTTAAGCAGTCGTCATGGGAGGAATTGGATGAACTGTTCTGCACCGGAAAGATAGGATATAAACCTGTAAAGAGCAGAGCTGGTAATGTTAAAGGAGGATTCCAGTTAAGAAGACTGGTGGTAGTATTATAGTGTTAATTTTGTCTCCTGAAGAAATACATTAGAAGAAAACAATACATTTATCTGTAATGAATTTGAGCTGTTGTTGCTGAATTGCATGTCTGTTGTTGATAAAAGATCGGGGTTGTTGGAACCAGAGTAGATGAGCTGAGTGCAATGACAACTTACTGTAGCTGTTATCAGGTTGGGGAGAACTGGTTGGGGGAATGGATTTCAGATTTCTGAAAGATATGCATTTTTCTTTTCAGGTGGGGGCAGGGAAGTTGGTGTCCATGACAATAATGAAATAATCAGATACAAATATTGATTTTTAAAGTAAGTGTGTGAGTCATGGTGTAACAAACAAAATACAAAATGTGACCAACATGTGCAACACTGAGGTCATCTGTGGGACAGAACAGGCTCTGTTTGAGGAAGCTAAGAAGAGTAAACAGCTAAGATTTTCAGATATGTAGTGGCTGCACCAAGATATTGCATCTCTAAGTCTCTTGTGGGAAGTGTAATCTGCTGTGCAGCCATATGTTGAGAGAGCAGTATCAGAGTTTATCTTAAAGAAACTGAACAAACTGACCAAGAAGGCTGCTTCTGTGCTGGGGATAACTCCAAAGTCCTTGAAGCTGATTAGAGAAGGATGCTGCACAAATTCCTGAACACGGTAAACCATTCTTCACACCTTCTACAAAACAAAGGGGAAACTACAGTGTGTTTAGTAAATTGCTTCTTCAGGTCCAATGCTGCACAGAAAGATACAGGAAGCAATTCCTGCCAACAGCCATCACCAACACTAAAAAAAAGATAAATGAATGAATATAAATGAATAATTTCAACTGCTGATTCGGATTTCAACGAATTCACTCTCCATCACTTTTCAACGTGATTAGAGAAATAGCTTACGTTTTCATTGCGAATAGATTAAATATGTAGTTTACAGAAAACAGAATTTGTTTGAAAGCACAAATAACTTAAGACTTTAAGTGTGAAAGTAGGCTATCCTACATCCTGCATTTCCTCCTGTATATTTGCAGTGGATAACTGTCATCTGAGAGGTGAAACAATAACCATTTTACTTTGTAAAGTGATCCAGTGTTGATTCATCACCATGAGCTCCGCTTCTTATAAATTCCTGCTTTTTGTGTGTGCGTGTGTGCCCTGTTCCTGGGTAACATTTTAGATTATAAATGAGGACATCAGCAATCTTACTTTGGTTATATGATAGTGACGCTGCGAATTAATTAACTGCAGTAAACCGACTAATCGTAGCCACAGAAACGCTTGAACTGACTATTGGTGATATTCTTTTCTCTCTTTTTTCTTTTTTTGTGCGGGTGGGTTGTTATCGCGAGGAGCTCTGAAGCTCAAGAGGTGAAGTGAAGCGAGAGTGTTTTTCTACGTCGCCGCTTTCAGGGTGGCACAGAAACGGGCTAACACATCTTCTCATGGATTACCATGGACTATTTATGCTTTGATCGTTAGTGTTGTGTACGTTTCGGGGTTGGGGTTTTGATGTTGTTTGGGTTTTGTTTTGTTCCCCCTTTTTTTGTAAATTCTACGTTGCTTTCTCTTCGTTGACGACGTCGCTCATCACGCATCTCTAACTGCTGGAATCCCGTTTTCAGCACCTGGACAGCTCCCGGACGCAAACCTATTCTTATTATCGGGCACATGGAGTCTCTGATGTGATTGTGGGGGATGCCCCACAATCACATTATGCCTCCCCTCGAAGATGTTGTTATCTTCCTGATTCAGTGACAGCCTCGACGTCTCTGCTGAAGGATGGTGCTTACAGTCCGGAGGAGGTGTTTTCATCGAGCGCTGTCCTCTGAGAGGCGATACGGATGCGTGGCCAAGGCAAATCTAAAGCTAATCGCAACCTACACACAACAGCATCCGAGCTTCCCTCACCCTGATCATCATCGGCGAGGAAGGAGATATTTGCCATCATCACCACTGCGAGGGCAAAGGAGTCACGATCATACTTTGCACAATGTAGAGCAAGAAAACACAAGAGGTTAGTGAATCTTTGTATCTTTTCAAGGTAATTCAAAGCCCAGAGGTAAATGATGTATTTGTGTTGGTTTAAACATAAACAAGAATGAGGCTATATGGCCTCGAGACACAGTGCGAAAATGTTAACAGCCTCATAACTGTTTATATAGCTGGTGGGAAATGATTGCAATTGCCTCCTTATTGCATTAAATGCTTGGGTAGAAATAGCCCACAGTGATTGTTACAGGAAATGAAACAGCTCAGTAAAATTTGCTGCCCCATCGTCCCCACTAATGAAACATTTACTGTAGGCTGTAGTTATAGTAATGAGGGGCAACTCAAGATGCTCGTTGTGAAATTCAATCTCTTATGTGATTCAGTCAAGTCCAGAAATACTTTGTTGTGTGGTGGATTATCTTTGATCATTCTTGCTTTGAGCCCAGTGATTCCTTATCAGCATTGCAGTGTATTAACCTCTTTGCTTTTTATGCTCAAATCATCTTTTTGCTTTTTCTGCTCCTAAATGTCATCCCAAAGCCTTTATTTTGGGGCGTTGCAGTGAAATATTATCACTCTCAGCCCTTGAATGACCTGTGTTGATTTGTCCTGAGTAGCATTTAATCTGCTGTGCTTCACCACATTACTCTGCTGTGGCTGTGAATGCTGACTCCTCACCTTTGAATGTCTAAAGCTTTGTGCTGTGCCTCAGTTTCACACACTACCCCAAATTCATCATGTTTAATAAGAAAGGCATATAAAACAGCATTTGAGTAATAGTTGCTGTCATGCTATTCTGTTGTTATAAGTTGGTTTCACGTGGATAATTTGTCTCCATTTCATGTCAGAGGTGCAGCTATGTGTGTGACTTTCCATGGCAGCTGGAATGGTCTTTCAGTAAAAAGACCCCGACATCAATGGCTCTCTATGCAATGTCACAAAGAGCTAGCATCCTGCTGTACTTGCTATGCAAGAGGTGTGATGTTCCTCAGCCCTGATTCCTGGAGCGGAGCATATATTGGAGGAGATTTAAAATCCATTACAGTTTAGTGCTCCCCAAGAAAATAGTTTAATAGCAAACAGCTAAAGCCACTGTTGGGACAGGGAAAGCATAAGGACTGATATGTTGTCCTTATTCTGGATGCATTTGTGCTTCCATAATGCTTGATTATGTTTCAGGTTTTTTATAATTGTTTATGTTTCTAACCATGGAAATTTAAATTGGCATTGCACTCTCTCCATAACAATAGTTGCTTTTCTGGAGCTCATAATTTCATCCCGCAATCTTTCTAAACAGACAGAGTTCGGTTGACATTGTACTTTTGTACTTTCTCTATTTACAGGTGTGGTAGGAGCCAGGTCTCTGCAGTGGTGAAATTATTCTTACGCTTGGGGTCATAAAGTGCGGACGTCTAATTGCAGCAACAATCTCTTGACATGAGCAACACTCAGTAAGTAATGCTCCTGATGGTCTTGTTTGAAACTGTTTGAAAGAATATGAAATTTCAAATCACTGCTTATGAGCATGCAGTCTTTTGCAAAGGGAATTTCAGCAAGGCAGGACATGATTAGCAAAAGCAAACCAGCATTTTCTTGTACCTCTCCTCTGAATGATTCTGAGCAGAAATCAGTGGAAAGTATTTCTAAGAGTGTGAGTACAGCCGGCCACCTCCTGTCTCTGCTGGCTTCACTTAGCATTCAGGAGGGATGTTCACATGTCATCTTCTCTTATTAATAATTACTCTGTGTGTGGTCCTCCAGACAGGCCCCGCATTCTGATTACAGTAGGAGAAGGGTTGGGGCTAAGAGAAGGGAAAGGGGAGGGAGCTGAGTGAGAGGAAGTGAAGTGGAGTAGTGTGGAGTGGAGTGAGAGGTGAATGCAAAGTGTGTTCAGTCAGCTGCATCTTCTGCAAAGCATGGGATGCTGCATACAACCAAAAGGGACTTCTTACTGGGCCTCAGACCAGCAGATTAGTGCAGCTGATGGTTGATTATTGGTCATTTTTAAAGAGGAAAACTGATGCAAAATATCTGCACCCAAATAGCAGAATGTGTTGATGGCTTTGTACTACAAAAGCACAATTTAATGCTGCTGAGAGCCGGTGACTCTCTGTGAAGTGACAGATGGGAAACTCTCATGCAGAGAAAGGTCTTTGGAGTTATTTTTCACCCCTGCTCTTTTAGAATTGATGCTCCTGTAAACCCTTCCACTCCCTTTTCTGCCTGTAGCGCTGTAGCATCTCTATTCTGGAAGCTATGGGAGGCAGGATGGGAAAATATTAGATGCTCTAATACAACTAACTCAGAGGGATTTATCTTACATATATGTCATATATTAATTTACTTTGAAAAGATTGCAAAGCTTTTAAAATCTTTTTAAGTGCATGCTAAAAGGAAGAGAAAAGGAAAATCTACACAGCTTTTGTGCATCATTTTCAACACAACCCAGAAGCTCAAACGAGCCTGTGTTCATTTTATATAACTATGGAGATAACATTCATGTTTATTTGTATTTTTCCATTTTTCCAAACCTCACACAGCAAAGTTAATCTCCATATTCCTAATTGAAGGAGTGGGCTTTAACACCTCAGTATGGAAAATCATGACTGAGGTAAAGATTTGCACAATTAGGCTACTTCACAAGTTCAGGTGTCAGATGCTGCTTAAAAAGCATTCACTGGAAAGGAAATATGGAGCAGTAATTTCTTTTTTTTTTTATTTCAGGACTCCTGTGTCCTCTTTAAAATAGTACTAAAAACTTTCCAATTTCAAAAGCACAGTGACATCTACCATGTGCATTGCTGGAACAGTTGTTGTCCAGCAGCAACCCAAGGCTGAGAAACCACTCTTCATAACTTTGTTTTTCTGTCCCAGTGCGAGAAGGCTCTATCTGCAGCTCGAAAGGCAGAATCGTGTTGTGAAGAGTGCATTTCGTGTAGTGGCGTCAGTACACGACACGCCCATCACACCTTTGAGAGCACAGTAATAACTAACTGTACCCTTAACCCTTCCTTCCCTTAACCCTAACCATGATCTGCCCACTACACAACACATCTCTGGGTTCCAAGATAAATACACTTGCCCAAGACATCACTTTACAGCAGCATTGTGCTTTATGGCACTGCATCACGTTAGCAACTAGATATCAACACACTGGCCATTTTAAAAGAAACCGAGAGGACTTTATTACCTCCGCCGGTAATGGAATGACGGGTGTTTGTCTGGCCATCTGTCTGTCTGTTAGCAAAATGACAAAAAAAATGCTAAAAAGGTTTGGATGAAATTTTCAGGGAATGTTGATAATGGTACAAGGGAGGACTGATTATATTTGGTGTTGATCTGGATCACCATTTGGATCCTTTTTTAAAAGATTACATTAAGCGAAAATTCCTCATTTCGAGATTGAAGGAATTAAAAATTTGCAATGTGAAGCTTCACATGTTTAATTCCATCCGGAACAACATAGCATGATGTCACACACCACTTCTCTGTATTGATATTGAGCCACTTGTTTACAAGGGTGGTCTGCCCTCACATGCATGTTCATGCATGGGAATCTCCACCTCATCCCTGAACTGATAGTAGGCCAGATAGAATTTGCCATTAGTTTATGAAAATATAGCCAGGTGTACTGGCTCATCGGTAGCCATCGGCTACCGGAGTGTACTACTACTGAGCATACTCCGAAGCACGAACTTTGTTTTTATTTACAATGCTGTTATAAAAAAGTTATATGCTCATTTGATACATGCTGCACAAGCAGCTTTCTGATCGGCAGGGGAGGGGGGCAGTGAGGGAGGACGTACTGTATGGACATTTAAAGGTTGAATATGGAACATTTTTATTAAAAGCTGTATTAAAAAGAAATATATATATACCTCCATGAGTCGTTTGGAGTGGTGCAGAATGAAAGAACATCTCCTTAAAAAATTATATTTAGCCTGAAAATAAATATAAAATAAATTTTAACGGGTTTGAGATGGTATTATGTTTACATCTACAAGCCAATACACGCTGCCATTACTGGTTGCCAAATACGATCTCTGTGTGGCAACAGTATGTTGGGCACAGTTAGGCTGGCACAGGAGAAACAGTGGAGTTAGCAAGTCAAGCAGCTACTTTAGAGCCCCGGAGATATTGTTATCCATCTCAGAAGAGGAGTGACATGAGAAGAGCAAAAACTGGGGTAAATTTAGGTAAAGACTACACTAGATGGACCCACATAAACGTTTTCCACGACATCAAAATGCAGAAATGACGACTTTCCCCCTGGATTGGAAAGCTAACTTGCTTGCTAACGTGGCTAACATTTGCTGTCAGTTATAAAGTCCTCTGCAATACTTGTTGGACATGTTGCAGACTGCTGGTCACTTGCTGTATCGGCAGTGAGCCTGGCAACCAAATGGCTGGAGTTGTTTTTCTGCCGTTGCAGCTACAACCTAGACACAGGTGATGTTGCTGTTCTGTCCGTATTCGACATTCAACCTTTAACAGCTGACCAGGTATTTTCATATATCTTGAGTCTTTGTCTGTGGCCTGGAGGCGGTGTACATTAGGCAGCGTCCACATTTTTAGATGCCTCGTGTTTGTGTATATTACAGCTGTTTGTTTCGACTTCCATCGTTCAAACAGCTCAAATGTCCAACTAGTCGCACAATAATCAGGCCTGCAAGTTGCCCCAAGAAGCAGAGAAAAAAGTGCTTGCTTTTTGTGGAGTATGAAACTGTCAAAAAATTGTCAATCATGATATCCTTTGTTTTGGTCTCTACATGCAGTGCGCAACAGCACACCTAGCGGTGAAAAATCACTTTTTGTCTTTTCAAGGATTCTGTGTTTTTTTTAAAAGGATTGCGAGATATGCAAATGGGGAGCAACTTGGTGGAGATTTCTGCTTACCATTTAAAACTTTAAAATGGTGGGGGATGTTGGTAGGGGACAACGAGCTCCTTGGTGGAGGTGCGCGCTCTCTTAGTGCTTTTCCATTTGGAGGAAGGAATGAAAAGAAGGAGAGAAAGGGACATTGGAAGGGATAAGACAAGAGTCAAAACTGAACTGATTTTTTTAGACGAGAGAGTGCAAAGCAGATGCCAAATTAGCCGTCGTTTGGGATGCCTCAGTGAGAAAATCTGCCAAAGTTCAGTTGCGGGGCTTTAAAATGTGTAAAGAATTATGGGGCTAGCCTTTGCACAAAGTTGCTTCTGTAGTTTAATAACTTAATAAAGGTTTCCAGCTATTATCCTATTTCTTTAAACTAAGACCAACAGTTTAACAGCACCAACTCTTTGTTGCCATAGCTAGATGCGCTGCACCATGTTCTTCTTTAATGTCATTTTTAACACTTCACCGAGCCATTGCACTCCTCTCATATAAAAAACGTCATCAGTCAGTCATTTTCTATACCGCTTATCCAGTTCAGGGTCCTGGGGGTTGCTGGAGCCTATCCCAGCTATTTTCAGGCGAGAGGCAGGGTACACCCTGGACAGGTCGCCAGACTGTCGCAGGGCCAACACAGAGAGACAGACAACTATTCACACTTACATTCATACCTAGGGGCAATTTAGAGTAACCAATTAACCTAACATGCATGTCTGGATGGTGGGAGGAAGCCGGAGTACCCAGAGAGAATCCATGCATATACGGGGAGAACATGCAAATTCCACACAGGAAAAAAAAAAAACATAAAACTTTTAATTTACTTGTCAAAAGCTTTAGATTAAATTACAAGGATTGGCCAAATATCCCACACAAAATTGTTGGATGAATCTGAGAAGCTGGTTTATAGAGGTCTGGCCAGAAAAACTGTGGCAGAGTATTCTACTGTTTATGACAATAATTAAGAATCCCTCAAGAAAAATACATTCCATGCAAATGCTTCTCTTAAAAACCATCAAAGTTATCAAATTAGAAAATTCAATACTTAGATGGGGTGATTTAAAGTCCTCCTATTGATCACCTTGATAAAATGTGATATGTGGCGCTTTATCCTTTTTGTTTCCCTGTTTTGGGATTGAAAACCATTAAGATTAATGCCTGCCAGTGTTTAATATAGCTTTGGCTAATGTTAGTTCTTATTTATGTATTTGAAAAACATCACTGTTTCTCATGATCCCCTCTTCTTTAAACTGCTGTGAGGCCATATGTATGTGCTTATTCTTCCATGTTAATCTATAAAACATGTTAGCTTCACTATCTGAACCAGCATGACAATTTGAAGTAAATTCCACTCCACTACAATTGCCTTTCAAACCAGAAGACTGTTATCCACCAATACAACAAACATTTGGTGCAAATATTATTCAACCCTGAATCCATTTAACCAAATAAATTCAAAATATTATTTGAATCCACACATGAGTGAGTTTCATTCAAACATTAAATTACTGAATCTCAACAAGAAAATGTTCATATTGACAATATTTATTAAAACATTTATAAATTATATATTACTAAGGAGTATCTTTATGTAAAGGGTTTTACACAAACTGAGGTTTAGATAGCATGTTCATCATTATGCTATCTAAACCTCAGTGTTAAATTCAAGCTCAATAATTATCCGTCCAGTATAATTGGGAAACACAACTCTAAACTGCCCTGCCATTGAGATGATCTCTTTATCTGTTGATCACTGCAGGGGGACTTGCAGTGGTGTCATGAAAAATGTTGGGAGTGAATAGGGGTAGCAGATTTTCCAGAGGAGCAGCTCATGACACTGACTAAGGAGGAAAAAGAGCTCCTTAAAACACAAAGAAACGTGATTAATATTTTACATCTTGGGCCTTTACATTTAATCTGGAACAGTTAAAGCTGTTTTTCTTTGAGGTTAAAAGTTTTAATTTATCTTGATTAGTTTTTGTACGTCTCACACACACTCTGTTCACCTTTTTGATTCCACATGGCGTGTGCTGTAACAACATACCCCGTCTTTAGCCAGCAGCTACTGCCTGTGTTGTTAAGGGGAGTGTTCAGATGTAGAGCTTCCACTCCCTCCCCAGAATGACATCCAGCCACTCCACTGGAAATAATGTCTCTTTGCTGGATCTGTGATGGTCTTGAAATGGGATTTTGATACACTAAACAAACTGTTTAGTTTAGTTGTTAAGTTGTGTATTGTGAAGGGTACAGCACATCCATAGCTATGTGGACAAAAAAGGTCAACAAAAGAAAAGACAAAGCGTTTATTTTGTAAGAACATAGTAAAAAAGGAAAGTCTTTGTTGAATTTTGTCCTCTCATGCCATGATAAGTATATAAGTGCTTATTGCCTTTCTCTGTGAATAACAAAGAAAAACCTTTCAAGAGAGACCATAAACCAGCTAGGAGCTGTAAATCAGGGAAACAAAAAGACCCATTCTCCTTTCTGGTTCTGCCTACATTAACATTTAACTTAAAGGTGGGTCTGCTCAGTGATCTTCTGCTAACTCGTTCATTCCACTCTGTTTCACCTCCAGCACAGAGGTTGTAGAATCCACCAACCCCATGGCTTTTGTTCTCCCTGTCTTGTAATCAATGCCTTCCCCCACTGATAAGTACTCCAGTTATTGATGTCTCCACGCTGGCTGCTCTGGGACTGCAGCCAAGCAATGTGAGCCTCCTGTTCCAGGGTGACTTCTCCTTGTCGGCTATTGGCTGAGCTTGTAGGATTGCAGCCCTCCCCACACATTCAAGTTCATTGGCAGATAAAACGATACTCCGACTGGTTCTGCCAAATATAACAAACTTCACAGAGAACATAAAGTCGCGAAAAACTTGCTAAAAAAAAGTGTTTGTCCTGAAATGCACTTATCAGATATGATTTGCTTTATTTGATGCCGTTCATTCATTTTAGTATTTAAGACTACTGTATAGACATTTTAAGTTGACTGAAGATTTACCTCCCAGTTTTTGTTTCGAGAAATCTCATTTAATTATTGGTTTGACATCTAGAGCTACTCAAGTATGAAAAAAATCATAATCACAATTATGTTTGGTCAGTATTGAATATTTAATATAATTACTCATTTCACCCAGGATGTTACGCAAGCTAGGACCATCTCTGCTTTAGGGTTTTTGTTCATTTACTTATCTTTCTTTTCTTTACCTACATGTGTAATATTAGTCATCCATGCATCCATTTCCTAGATCACTTATTCCATTGTAGAGTTGCAGGGGGAATCTGGCACCAATCCCAGTAGACGAGAGGCAGGGTACGCCTTGGACAGGTTGCCAGTCCATCGGGCCAACACAGAGAGACAAACAACCACTAACGCCCACACTCACTGCTTGGGAGAATTTAGAGTGACCAATTAACCTAGCATGCATGTGTTCAGACTGAGAGGTAGAGTAGATGGAGAGATTCCACACATCCATGGGAAGCCGTAGTTTCCTATCTATTATTAACCCAAGAAATTTTTATCATTTCAGCCACTCTTTCTATTTCAATTTTATTTCTTTTATTCTATCTCTATATTTTTCTGTTTGTTAGATGTCAGATTGACAATTGCAAAAAAAATAGGATTTTTTTCTAAATTACATTCAGTTTTGTTTTTTTTTTCAATTAAACCATCCCTTCAACATTGTGAGTTCCCCTTCAACAGGCTAGATAATGAATTGGCAGACTTTGCTGGAGCGTGCTGGGCAGCATATGCATGAAATGATGTTTAATAGTTGAGAAAACAGTGAAAAAGTGAAGAACTCTGATGCAGAAGATATATAGTGTTGAATATTCAAACCACTTTGAAATTTTTTAGGTTCGGGTTTAGATGCATTCCTCTTTAGCACGATTGTTAGTATCTGTTAGCTTAGATGCTAGTTTTTTTCCTCCTTAAATCTCCTAACTTAGAGACTGTGTTCCAAGTAAAACACCATTTTGTTTTTTTTAAAAATCAGAACTGAACACAACCCTTTATATATACTGAGTTTGGGCACAATGCTTTGAAAAAAAAAAGCAAAAAACATCCAGGAGCAAAATAATGTCATAGTTGTTATTATTTTAGAGAACAATAGAAACCAAAAAAATAATAATAATAGAGAAAGTTGATACCAATACAAATGTAAATAAAAGTAGGATAGAGTGATTTGCAAATCATTGAAATCCTATATGAAAATATTGATTAAAAACAACACAACAACAACCACATATCAAATTTTATAACTAAACATATGCTTACTTAAATTAAATGCTTCATTGACAAACTAACATCATGCTCTGTGTAATTAATAAAATAAAATAAAACAGATACAGCCCATGGGAGAAGTCACAACTAATTAACAAAACTGATGAAACAGCAGTTAACATGATAGAGTATTATACACCCATGACTTTGCATGAGAGAGCATCCCAGTGTGGCCAATTCACTCAATTCACTTCAGCAGTTCACACCTCCATCAAAGATGCAGCAATGTCTACACTCTAGAGCAACAGTTCAACAACTACAATAAGAATAATGTTTTTCAGTGTCAAAATGAATACATACTGTGGCTGATATCTTTAAAAGATCAAAAGAAATTGAAGAAATATGGGAATGCAGGGACAAGGCTTTAAATGCACTCGGTCGGGAGTTTTGGGTTGTCAGGCTGCATTGCACTAAATACATAATTTCGCAATCATTTTGTCGTGGAAATCCCTCCGTAATGAACATTTCTAAAATTACTGTTGATAGTCACTGCACTTACAAGCAGTCACTCACTGAAAACATTTTATTCTTGTTAAAACAAACCAAAACAAAAAATACAAGGAAAGAAAATACAACAAAAGAGGCCATAGTAAACCTTTGAGTTTAAACATTAAAACTCTTGAGCCCCAAATTATTGTGGGTTTTTAAACACTATTTATCATATTCAATTGGAGCACATCTGTTTATTTTACAACAAATATACTGTGCAGTATATGTAATTGTGCTTAGTTTCTTTATATTGTTTTCAGCTGCATGGAGGGTTTTGGTCATTTGTAGATGACAACCTTCTGTTTTTATTTACATTTTTACATGGTCCAAGCTCTTTGGGAAGCAAGGTTACTGTAAATGCTTGTTTGTTTGAATACTATACTGTAGAAATGTTTGTTTGTTTTATTATTTGTAAAAGCTAGTGTACTGCATACAGTGTATAGTGGAGAAAGAATTGAGATAACAGCGCGCATGAGTGCATTTCCTCACGGCTCTCCAGTATGCATGGTATGACTGACTGACTTTTTTTATAGTTTATTTACTGCTATTTTTTTCCATGCACCTTGTAGAACGAGTATTCCTAATTTTTTTGTAACACCATGTGCAATGACAATAAAGGGATTCTTATGTTTTAATCTATAACCTGATAGTTCACATGGTTAATTATAAGTATTTACAATGTTCAGATTTTCTTCACATCTCTCTCGTACTGTAGTTAGTCATGTCTGTCAGTTTGTCAACTCATAAGTTAATTGTTGTCTTCTTGAAGGTCCCAAAAAACATGAGAAATATGGAATTTCAGACTACATTTGTCCTGCCAGTAGATGCATTGGCTATTTTGAATTAACAGCACACTGAAATACAAATCTGCATGGCCATTCTGTCCTCTCTGTGCTTTACACCTACAACACAAGGTGACATCACACAAACGCAATCCTCTTTTACTGAAATTGACTAAAACATGCTAAAACTACCTGTGCAACACCTGAATTTTCTGACTGCATTGCTGCTTTGCTCATGGTGTGTGTTTTATGACACAGGGCTCCACCCCAGGCTGGAGCCTCAGAGCTGGAGGTCATCTCCCAGCAGGTGGAGGAGGACAACCAGTGTGTGGCTCCAGTCCAGCTGGTCAGCTTCGCATATAGAGACTTGCCTTTGGCGGCCCTGGACATATCCCTAGCCGGATCCCAGCTCATCTCTAAC
The DNA here is from genome assembly GCA_023101725.1 of Atherinomorus stipes. Taxonomy (NCBI): domain Eukaryota; kingdom Metazoa; phylum Chordata; class Actinopteri; order Atheriniformes; family Atherinidae; genus Atherinomorus; species Atherinomorus stipes. The sequence goes on along the minus strand of JALJCO010009935.1, from coordinate 666,915 downwards.
CCAGATGAGGAGGACAACAGAGAGGGGTACGTTCCATGAATTTCACCAATCCCTCCCATTTTTTTTTTCCATTTTTCTTTTTCTTTTGGAAATAATTTTAAAAAATCCTGTGAAGTAATATTGTAAGCAATAAGAGTTTGTAACTATTCTAGCCTGAGTTGTAATGCTATGCTGACATAGGGCACTTTATTTATGGAGCCTAAAATACATAAAAATGAACACTATCTTTTTTATCACTTAGCATTTGATTAATATCTAAAAGTGTGCAATCTGAGGAAACTGGAAGCAAATTAGTAACATGATTATCAATGAAATCTTTCCATAATTAATTTGTATACTATGAAGCCCAAAATCTAATTACATATTGATTGATGTTCTGGATATTTGCCTCCATAGTTAAGAAGATACCAGAGTGATTGTGTCTGCTTTTTGTGTCAAAGTGCTACATTCCTAATTAAGGCAGAATTGCAATTACTGCAATCTGTAATCTATCCTGCCAGCGAAAGCTCTGCAGCCACTCTCTCCATTGCTCGTTATTGCCCATGGTAATTACACCTGGCGTATTGAATCATGCGCCTCATTTTATACTGGAGTCCATAAAATGAGGATATTTGGCAATAAATTTATTAATGTCACCCTGTTAAATGGGCATTGTCTGTACTCGATTCAACTCAATGACACAGCAATTTCTCTCCACCATGCTGGGTTCTGTTCACAATGTCGATTAGTGGCAGAAAACAAAGAGTGCTGTTAGCACCACGGCTTTCCTGAAATGTCAGAGCCTCGTGGCAGTGCTGTCCCTACCCATGAGGCCCGTTTATTCTGGGCTTGTGTTTTTTTCTTATCACTAGCGCCATGCTCTGTAGTCCTAGTGTTCTCAGGACATGACACACCCCTCCCTGAGCACCCCTGTAGCAAGCGTCCATGGCTCTCCACTCAAGAAGCGTGACTCACAATGCTCTTGGCATGCTGCGATGCTGGCATCCATGCAGAAAAAACAGACAAACAGCATAAGCTTAATTAGAGCATCCGGCATCTCGCCATCCAAGCCCCGGTGCGTCAGCTGACCATGTCCGGCTGGACTTTGCCTGGTTTGGCCTGGTTCAGGCCAACGGCTCTGTGGGATGGAATGGCAGGGACAGATGGGTCCTGTCCCAAACACCCACTCTGTCAGCCTTCCTCAAATCTTTCACTCTCATGCTCTTGCTCACACAGTGAACACAAAACACACATTCACAGCAATGCCAATGCAAAGGGCAGGATCTGACATCCCAACAAAAATATCATCACAGTGGACACCCTGAAATGGCACCATATGATACTCTGGTCTGGAGATTTGGCATTGTCCACTGGAAAATTCATGCTTTCAGGACATTTCTCTGCAAGGTAATTTTGTATGAAAGATCAAGAGAACCATTTATTGCAATCAGTGAAACAGTATCTCAGATACCAAGATGCATGAAAGTATAATGGACGAGTGAAAAACTTTGCCATCACTCTCACACGTGTTATAGTTTGTTCAATGAACTTCTCTGATTCAAATATCAGATATTTGTGTCACGAGCATTGTAAGATGCACCTGTCATTGCAGTTTTATTCACTCATTCATCATTCAGACAAGCCACCGGTTACAGTTGCCTTTGTGACTCATCTAACATTTGAGGAGTGACACAATGGCAAAAGTGTTGTATGGTGCATGATTTAAATTATTCAAGACTAAATGCATAACCATTGAGATTTCTTTATTGTGCAATGTTTACTTCTGTATAAAATAACATTTGCAATTTTTTTAATGATTGTGTGAAATATTAAAAACCTTCTGTCTCTTTCTACATCTATGAGGCTCAGTGCTTTGGTTTTGTTGTTGGGAAAGATGGCCCATTGTTAGCTACACTACGTTGTTATAACTTACATCTTTGTCAAACTGTTTTCTGGATATGACTACTGTAGTGGAGACATAAGTCCGGATGTTTTTATTCCAATTTGATCCAATTTTTTTCGTTTTTTTTTCCCCTTTATGTTCAATTGCAAATTTGCACCAATTTCTGGCATTAAACCCAATAGAATAATTTCATACAGCTACTGGAGAGATTGCTGTACCATGGAAATGTTTGTCGATGAAGGTTTGGCTTTGTTTCATTTCATGTGCCTGTGAAAAATGGGAAAACACACTAGAGATCCCCATTTAGCAGCTTCGCGTGGTTCTTTATTAGGATACGTGGGTGACTATGTAGGCGGTAGATGTTCTTGCAGCCTATAAAGGAGCACATGCAGTACTTCCAGATTCTGTGCAGTGATGATCTTTATGGAGTTATTAATAGATTTTGGCTGCCATGAACTTGCTGTAAAGTGCAAGGTGAAGGTGATGTGGTTTCAGAAATGGTGGCTTGTGGTTGAAACAGAGTATGAAGCATGCAACTGTGAACATGAGAAAGCTTGGGTATCTGGGGACAAACTCAGAACAATTAGCTCTTAAACAGTGACGTCTTGTTAAACTGGTAGGAAGGAAATAGAACAGAAAAGTACTTTATGTATCTCAATGGAAAATTTTAAATAATAATCCTTTTACTAAAACCATCTCAGAAATTAACTTAGAAGTATTTTGACTGTGTGAAAACAGTTATGACCTAATTGATTTTATTTGCACAGGACTTTAACTGGCCGTTGACTGACTCAACCTTTTTCTTTCCAACCGCTCATTACTGATGCTATGGCCCTGTCATCCACAGTTAACTGGCATGAACACTATCATAGTTTACCTTTTGTTTATTGTTTATGTCATCTCTCATTTGGACGTGCAGAATAACACCAAAAAAACTGGTGTAATTTTTGGTCCTCTATTCTTATCTGTCCTTTTCGCAGTCCAGCAGTGATGAATGAACACAATTGATGATAAACAATAAAAAGGTGTGTGTGCTTGGGCCTGTATATGCTGTACACTTGTTTTCACTGTTATGATGTGGTCCAAAACCTGACTGAACACCAACTTATGCAAACTTCTTGTAAACATAGGAACTAAAATTTTATCCCCATGTGTACAAAGTGTATTCTGAAGGCTAAAAGATTTTCTTTTAGGGTCAGGGGTAGGGTTAGGCATTCACTTGTAAGGGCTGAGGTATTGGTAAACGCCTTGGACATGCCATGTCCCAATGAAGAGCTACCAGGGGCTGTATAAACCAGACATAACTTGTGTGTGTATGTTTGCAGAACAGCAGTAGAAAGCAGTACTTAACTACTGTGGAATGGACATTGTCTGGTTGAAGGTTATTTTAATTTACCAAGTCAAAGATCTGTTTTGGATGTGTGGCACTGTCGCTTTCATCTACATAAGTCTCAAAGTACTGCATGCCATGGATAACATTTTATTAGGCACAGTAATAAGTAAAAGCACATCTTGAGTTTGTCTTGGCTCCCAGGTCTCCTCAGATCAGCCTGCTGTCCACAGCAGCAGTAACATATGCCCCTGATCTCCAGGGCCAGACTGAGAGGTGTGAGATGACAGATGGTTCACATGGGTCAACCTGCTGCTTTGAGTGAAGAGGAGGCGGAGGGCATGAAGAGAAGGGAGGTATGGAGCAGATGACCTTCCTCAACAGTTATACTCACAAAGCTCCCAGCTGTATTAGAAAACAAAAGAAGAAAAGTTCACTTGATCATTGTCTTGTGCATTCATCCTGCACAGAAATACATGATTTAAACTGTGCAGTGCTGCAGTGTGAACACAGCAAATGATAGCTGATGCAGTTGTGGATGAAATCTTACCTATAAAGTTGCTTTATATAGCGTGAATATTTGATCCAATAAGTAAGTTTTCCAGCCACTTTTCTCTCCCCTCTTGGCAGCAATCACATATTCAGTTCTGTAGGTTAAGAATGCTCAAGGTTGAAGTAAGATGTAATGATTAGAAAAGTGTAGAATAAAGCTTTGAAGAACATTGCTTGAGTCGGGTATGAATCTTGGCAGCAGCAGTATTTCATGGAGTTTTAGAGCCAGAGCCACACTGTACCTGTTCTGTGATGATGGATGTCTGAAAAGAGAACAGGATTCCTTTTTTTTTTTTCTCCCCTTTGACTCTTTTTCAAACACACACAGAAACAGTCCTCTCCATCAAATTGGCTCTCCTGCCTGGCACCGTGTGCTACACAATAGATGACATTTGAGTGCAGGGTTTGAGGGTTTGTTAATATTCACAGACATGCAAAGTGTGAGATTGCTTTTTAGGCAGAGAACGGGGTAGATCAAGTGTCCTGGGGAAAACCTATTTATCAGGGACAGCTTGTCTGCTGCTCTGCACACTGAGCCTCATCCATCTCCATTTGTTTAGTGTCTTTGGCTTATTTCTCTGGCAAAGGCTAGCTTTGAGTCCCCTGTGCTAGATTGTATCCCATTGTAAGTTGCAAGGAGAGTATTTGAAAGGTAATGGCTGATTGTACTTTGAAACCAGTGGAGTGGTTTGGCATTGAGAGGTGGGCAACGTTTTTTTGTTTTGTTTTGTTTTGTTTTTTTGTTTGTTTTTTTTTTTTGGGGGGGGGTTGTTTTTAACTAAGATTAGAAGGACCCACGAGCCATACTAGATCCTAAACTTCAGTGGCAGTTTAAGACCGCCATCAGAAGAGGGGCCAGGCGGGGGCCAGCTGCTTTGTTGCAGGGGCACAGAAAATAACACAAAAAAGAGCCTTCAAGGATTTTAAATTTACTGTATCATTAAGGGAATAACATAGCTTTGAGTTTATAAAGCTATAAAATGGAGCCACACTTTGGTTCCACATCTCATATCAGGTGAAATTAAGTCAAAAATTTAAATCTTCTGGTTCTGCCCTTAGCAGGGTGGCTGAGTTTTGGTAATTGTCCAGGCATGGAACTGCAAGAGATTTATAGCAAGAAATTAATTTTTCTCTATCCACAATTGATAACCAGCAATAGCTTGAGTTTATTAAGCATATTTATTGCTTTTCAGGAGTCCTCGTAGGGCCCTTTAGCTTCTCTTGTCTGTGATAACACGGGTGACTCAGCAGTGTTTACCCAGAAAATAATATAGTCAGTTATTAAGCTGGTATTTTTCCTTAATTTTGAAGCAGTCTGGGCAGTGGCCTGACTCAGGAAATGGAGGCGCTCAGATTATTTTCTTCTTTTTCTTCTTTTCTTTTTTCAAGGTAAGAAAAGCATAAATCAAAGATTAAATGTCTCTGCAACTGTATAAAGCAAGTTAAGGAACAGGTGTAACAGAGAGTGCTTGAACAGCCTGAATGAGATAAAGTGTTCCAGCCTCTGCTGTTCAGTAGCCTGCAGGCGCACAGTTGTGGTCCATTTTCCTCTGCCCAAGCCTGCTGAGTTCAGCAGATTGGTGTGAATCGGCTGAAGTTTATACTGAAGGAACCACAGGGATATATAGTTATCAGAACAGAAGGAGAGAAATTGAGAGGAGAGAAAGAGAACTTCAGTTCAAACATAGTTCTGTATCATTGACATGTTTCACAAGTGTCTAGCACTCAGCTACACAGCTTGTCAAAATAATCCTATTAAAGTGATTATGAGGAAATACTTCTGTTTTAATTTCACAGTCTTTTTAAGGTATGTCTTTGCCATTCTGAGAGATCCTGAAGATAAACAGGAGGCGCATAAGAACAATCTGAAATTGAACAAGAAATACATTTGCCTGCTTTCTGTCTGTCCCACAAATTTTTGATATTTGTTAAAACTTTTACACTTAAAAATGTAATGATAGGGCACTAAAAAAATTCCTTTTGAAGAATTTAGGGGCAGGATTAAGAAGTGAGACTCGCGAGTGACGCGACTGGCGCTCCAGGTAACTGCAGCCACCAGCCAAGCCGGTACGGGAGAGTGCACATACTGATGCTATAACGTTTACTTCGCTGGCACTACAATTTCTTTCTAGTGGTCTTTCAGTAGATCTGAATCGTTTGCCGACAGCAGAAGAATCTATAACTATCCCTTGCAGTGTTTGAATCCAACCCGATCATCTCCTTCCTGTATCAAAACTGTTGGGTACGCGTATGCAGCGTCAATTGACATCACATCCATATGACTGCGCGGGAAATTCGTCCACCAAATCGCACACAGTCTGTTCAGGGCAATGGAGAGAGACATGGGTGGGCTCGTTCTTTTCGTTTTTAACCCTTAATCACCCATTAGCATTAAAAAACTGGACATGCATGTTTATTCTTTCACAATTCCTGCTTCTAGCTCCTTTAATGGCAAGATTAAGAAGGAGGTGTAGCTTTAGATGGAACTGTGCTTTATGCACGTCATAACCTGACAATCACATTAATTTTATAGTTTAGAAAAGCGGTATTGTTGTCGTTGTTGTTGTTTTTTCCTCTGAAAATAACGTACTGCCATTTTTAGTTATTCCTGCATTAGAGACAGCATTAAAAACAGCATATGTTTTCCATCTTAAGACTTTATAACACTGACATTCCTCATGGATATTCCTGGGGCAATCATCTCCCTGCAGCGTCCAGAGACTGCACTCCTGAACTTTGTGTTACAGTACAGAGCATCACATTACAACTACATTTTTGGGGACATTTTCAGAGGAAGACAAGAGGAAAAAAGAACAAAACTGACTGAACAAGTGACCGAGCAAGAGATAAGATGAGAGTTAACATCAGACTGATTTATACTGGCTGGAGAGAGCTCAGAGAAGAGACAGTATGCAAGACAGATGCCTTTTTTTTTTTTTTTTTTTTTTTTTTTGTTATACTAGTATGATCCCCAAGGGGAAATTAGGGCTCTGCATTTCACGCATCTCTGTACTGTGAGTATCAGAGAGCAGTGGGCTGCTACTTAAAGCGCCCGGCACTCGAGCCCGGGTCCTCCGCGCCAAAGCCCACGACGCAACCACTAGGCCACCCACTCCCATTATCCCATATTAGCCTCCTTTAGAAGGCCCCAAAGTGCAAAAATCCACCAAAGTTCACTGGTGCTACTTTCAGAAATTGATATTAGGTTAAAATAATAGCAATATTGTTAGTTTTATACTGACCACAACAGCCAACGTCAGCTTGTGGTCCCACATTTGATCACTAGTGAGGCAAGAGTCTGTGCCTGCTTGTAAGCAGCAGTCCTGTTTGAACTGTGCGTCAACGAGAGGAAGCACAAATAGCACTTTTGCAATTAATATTGCTGTAGTATTTATTAGTGTCTGAGTATCAGTACTTGCTATAGTCCTGCATATTTACATTATGCTCTGTCCCTTCTGAATAAAGTAAACTTAAACTCATTTCTTGACAATCCAGTTTTAATCTGAACACAATCTGATGGTGACAATGTGCCACAGATCTGTAGCTGTTTGTTTCTGCCAACTTACTCTGTTTTAAAAGTAAAATGAGAGTAAAATCAGTAAAGATTTACCAACAGCAAATCAAGACTGACTCAATGGTGACACCATTTTAGCTTTCCTTTGCAAACATTTTGAGGGAGAGGTTAGTGTTTGCAGTTGGTCTTAGCTTGTTTTGTGTGTGTTTGCGTGAGCTTATGTGTGTGTATGTGTGAGTATTTTTAAATCAATACCCCAGAGGAGTTGATAGTCTTTCACTCATTACTTCTGAATGAATTTCCCCCAGTTGCAGCTTTCTCCTTGTCCCCTAATCCATCCGTTAACCCACAAACACATACATAAACAGAGCACCACCTCTCTTGATTTAATTTCCATTTAACATGAAGGACTCTAATGAGTTTACCTTGTATTTAATCCTGTCTCAATTACAGGAGACAGTCTAATGAAAGAGATGCTCCTTGTGATAGGATCCACAGTGAAAGTTACTCAGCTGGGGATGAAGCCAAAACTCTGTCATGTCTGTGTAAATGGGCCCCAACAGGGCAACCAGACACTTTTGTCTGTGCCAGTCATCCTGCTTAATGTCTTTGTCCGCTTTGTCCGAATGGAGTGGTCATTCTGCAGCCAGCATCATTTACAGCATGCCATCACTTCCATCGCAGGTCAGTATTGATCAGTCTCATGATCTAATCCTCTAGCTGTGTGCTGCTGCCAGACACACTTCGACCCTCCCTCAGTGTGTTACTATTGCATCGCTAGTCTGCTGATGTCTTTATGAACCTGTCCACAGCACACACTACCCTGCATCTTTCATTTCCTCCACACACTGGCCTTCACAAGTCTGTGTGTATGCCTGTGCACATACATACGTGTGTGTGTGTGTGTGTGAGCAGTCTTTGAAGCATTGCCCATTTGATGCGAACTTGCTTTGACCCTGAAGAGGTGATTTTCCTCTTTGGCTTGCTCCACCAATGAAGCAATCTCACTTCCTCATAAATACTTCAGGTCCTCAGTGTTTAAGGTTTAAAGTGATTTGCCTAAAATTAAGTTTCTGAGCTTGGAGTAATCCATCACTGCCATTTATTCTGCTTCCAGACAGGGTATTTCTTTACAGGTTTATTAAATTAATACCTTTTCTGCCAGGCTTGTGGGAAAGGTCTGAATGAATTATGATTTCACAGTGTATGGTTAAATTGTGCTTTCCAAACCTGAAGGTAAAGTAAGTGAGATGTGTCTCTCTCTCTCTCTACAGGGTGTGCTGCTCACTCCATCTTTTGGCTAATTGTCCACAAATGTTCTGCTACTTGGTGCTAAACATCTTACTGAGTAAATGTTTCTTTTCGTTGGCTCTTCCCCTCCGGGAGATGGGGTTTGACATTCCGCTGAAATGGACTGATGCATGGGAACGTTTCCTTATTTGCTAATGATACCATTACCCTTCACCCCCTCTTTGTCTCCCTGGGTGTTGGGCTCCTAATCTGTTGGCACTGGCAGATAAAAGAAGGTTGTTGTAGAGGGATGAGTGCATCAAGGAGAGAACTGGCTCAGTGTGGCCAAACTGCAACCCCTCTGACCTTGGGAGAGGATGGACTGGATGTTTAGCTGTGTTGCCCCAGATAATGGCCCCACTCTCAAAGATCTTGTTGCTTCACAACCCAGTTTGCAAAGGGGTCCAAATGCTGTGTGGATAATATTAATGTTTAAACCTTTTGTTTTACTGAAAATAGTTTTTAAAAATGGTATATCCGTTGATGAACTTTAATCTATTTAGTTTTAATGTAAAATGTGATGATTTTGAATTTGATGTCAATAACTTTTTTCAGTTTACTACTTTATTGCATCACTTCCTCTATGAGCAACACACTGTAAGCATTTGGGAACTGAGGAGCCCAACTGCTGTGAACAGGCTATGCTTTTTTCTTATTCATTCATCTGTTTTCTATACCTGCTAGAGCGTATCCCAACATTTAGCAAACAAGAGAGAAACAAGCACTCACACTTATAGGGAGAATTTAGAGTGATCAATTAACCTAGCATTCATGTCTTTGGACTGTGGGGGGAATCTGGTTATATACGAGTATGAAAACTTCACAGAAAGGCCCCAGTTCAAAGCCGTCCCAACCACGGAGGAGAACCACCATACCACCATTATTAACCATTGATGAAGAAAAACCTTTATTCATTATTAATGAAGGCTCCATCACTCAACAGTAAGGGCTTCCTTTGTTATATTTTTTGTTTCCTCATGATTTAATGATTTTAGTAGATCATGGGTCAGAACTTCAGGTGAGGTCAGTTTAACACATGACCTTCTTTACAACAGAGCTGTACTGTTGAAATACATGCAGTCTGTGGTTTGGCATTGTCTCACTGAAATAACCAGATTCTTCACTGCAACAGATTGTGTGGTAGCATCACTGCTCCAAAACCTGAATCATTTGCCATTGATGATGCATGTACAGTGTGCATGTTGCCACAGGAGGCAGAAGTGTTTTTTAATCTTATTTCTTAATTTTTTTTAAAGTTTTTTGCATGAGAGAGGTTTCACTGACAGCGGTTTTACAAGTGTTCATGAACCTGTGACATTACATAATAGTTATTAATGCAGTACTATATTGGAGGTCCAAAAAACAATTCAATGTTGGTTTTTGACTTAGCTCATGTTGGCAGAGATTTTCCTGAATTCCTCTAATCTGTACATGAAAAAATAAATTAGAATTAAAAAAAAAAATAATAATAAAAAATTGATGAAATCATAAACTTCTTGGCAATTTTACCTGTAGAAATTTTATCATTAAATTGTTTAATTTCTTGCCCATACAGTCTTAAACCTCTCTGGGATGCCTTTTATCCTTAATTTTTTTCTAAATAACAAATCATGACCTATTGCACATTAACTTTATTCTATTAATTTTGATCACCAAGTGCATACCAAAGCAATCTGAGATGTGGAAACAAGCAGACAGTGAAAACAGAACAAGATAATCAGACAGTCACATGAACTGTACTCAAGTCAGAATTTTAGTCAAATTGTTGACGCCTTATTTAGGAGACAAAATCTGATGTGAATATTCATAATTTGGGACAATTAAGTAGCAATTATGATGTTTGTTTCCTTTTTCCTGAAATGCTGGCAAAACATTTCAGTGATTTGTTTCTTAAAGAATCCACCAGCAAGTAATCCATCATTCATGAAATTGCTGTTCCTTTTTTTCCATATGTGTAAGCAAAGTGAATTTTGGGTACATCATTTGAATACATTTATGTTTGTTTGTTTGTTTTTCCTCTTAGCAAATAAAGTGGAACAATGAAAAAAAAAAAAAAAAGAACCTGCCAAAAAAGACAAATCATTACAAATCAGAATCATTCTTTTACCCAATGTGCATCTTTGTCTGTTCATTCTTTTTTATTCTTCCTTCTTCAACTCTCCATCCTTCCTCTCTGGCTCTCCTTCCAGTCCTCCTTTGGATGAATCCCAAAGCCTTTGAACTGGCTGTTCCCTGCTTCCTCTCTGGTGTGTTTGCCTCTTTCATTTTGAGCTGAAGCGAGTTTAGTGTAGAGAGTTGACTAAACGGCATCTTCTCTCGTTTTCGGACAGATATTGCTTGTAACTTTCCTCTGTGGGAACGTTACAACAGACAGTGGCTATTTTCTTTTTTTTTGGGGGGGGGGGGGGGGGGGGGGGCAGGGGGCAGCACCACCCCCTCTCTTCGGAGGACAACTTCATTCTTATTTAATATTATTTCCATGTGATATCGTATTTTAACAGAAATATGAGTGTAGGACATACTTTCATACTTTCAAACCGGAGGGGGTTATAAGAAAAACACAAAACAGTACAAAAAGAAATTTTTTTTTTTTTTTAAAAGGACAGGGCAAGTAGACAAGACAAGGGAGACAAACAAACCAGTGTTAGTACAGTAAAAGGGTGCAGATAGTTATATTGTGTGCTATGCATGACTTCTGATTGTTGTAATTAGAAATCCTAGTTTTTTGATAAAGTGTGCATTAACAACAAAACATAGGGTGGGAAGATATGATACATGTTAACACAAAGTGGTGAAAGATGAAAGCAAAGCAAACGGTCGAACATGTACGCAAATGACAATAAAGAAAAATAAATACATATGATAAGTAATGTACACAGATCCAGTTCTTATGGTGGCAAAATTAAAGGAAAATACAAAAAAAAGAAAAAGAAAAAAAAGCAACTTCCTTTAAATGATATATTGTTAATCAAAATGTAGAAGTGAGAGCAATGGCTGGTAATGATAGCAAAACAATAATAGGTAATAATAAGTATTTATAAAAAATTTTTTTTTAAATAAACAGATGTAGAAATCCTAATTTTTTAATACTCTTTTTGATAACGATAATAATAATGATTATGATAACAATAATATCAACAATAATAATCGTAGTAGTAGTAGTACTAGCATAACTAATAATAATAATAACTATATTATTATTATTACTGTCATCACCACCACCGTCATTATTACCATCTTTAATAATAACAATTGGTATAATACTAAGAACTTTTCTATTTTTTTATGCTAGCTGGGTTTATTGGAATGTGCGCGGCTTCAGGTTTAAATTGAAATGAGCTAGAAATGGGTTCCAGATGACATTAAAGGCAGGGCATTGTTATTGCGGATGAATGTGTTTTTTTTTCCAGTACGATATATTCTGTAAGAAGGTTGGTCTCATGACTGATGTGTAAAGCGTTTTTGGATTTCCAGTTTTGAAGAATGGTTTTCTTGGCAATAGTTAGAGAAGTAAGCAGTGGTTCTGTATATTTAGTTGGAAGGTTGTTGACTTCTGCAAGATTACCAAGTAAACAGACAGATATTGATTGAGGGATTCTGCAGCTCAGAATGGAGCAAAGTTTCTGAATTACTTTTGTCCAAAATAAGTGAACGGGTGAACAGGTCCATATGGCATGCAAGTAATAATCAGTACTATCCAAGGTGCATTGTGTGTATGTGTCCATGTCTGTTAGCCCCATTATAAACATTTTCCTTTGAGTGACATGAGATCTGTGGATGGTTTTGTACTGTATGAGTTGTAAATTTGTGTTGCTGGTCATGGAAAAAACATTATTGCAGATTTTAATCCAAAAGTCGGAGTTTGGGAGGAAACTGAGGTCCTGTGGTCCCTGTTGGAAGGGTAGTTATGGTGTCTGCATTGGATATAAGTTTATAAAGTTTGGATATTAGTTTTTTGGGGTTTGTCATTGTAGTTATTTCTTCCGTTAATTCAGAAGGTTTCAGTGGATTATTAATGATATTTATCTTTGATTTAATAATGGATTTTAATTGTTGGTAATGTAGACCCTAATATCCTTATTGGAAAGAGCAAAAAAGATGGAAAAGCCTGGGATTTCAGTCAGTTAGCCACTAAATATCTTGGGAAGTAAAAGGATAATTTAAGACATGTATGACATGTCCACCTTCAGATACTGCGTTCCTGTACAAGGAGCAAGCACACCAGGGACATATGAGAGATTACAGTGCATGTAAGCCACTATTGCTGGGACTAAACATGATTACTGATTCAAATTCTCCTTTTATCCATTCCTGCTTTCCCTTAAGTGCACAACTATTGGTGTACAAATGTTATCTTGCAAAATCAGATGAAGGTTTCATTCGTCAGTTCGGCAAAGATCTCTTTGGCGTTGTGCAACTACTCAGACATGCCAGCACAGCCACATTATTTTGTCAGTCTGATAGCTAACCAGCTCTAGCATAAAGGGAACTAATAAGGTAACTACTGTACCTGCCTCTATGCTTGATAAACAGACATCCAGATGAGTACTAAACCAGTCAGGTTCACCCAGAGGTCGGACTTGTCAGTGTGGCAACTGAGAAGGGAATCAAACATAATAGAGTAACCTCTCCAGAACCTTCTTTTTTTTTCAACATGACTCCTATTTAGTCATCAGTCACCCTTAATAAATGTTCGGACATTTCAGGCAATAAATAAACTATTGCTGTATAGAGTATGTTCATGTTCCAGTGAGAAAAAAAAGCAACTTAAAGCTTGAATGTGGATTACAACAGATGTCATGTAATCTGTTTCCAAAAATAGATGCAAACAACTAATGGCTGGTTTCGGTACAACACTGCTTGATGATAATGTAAAACGAGATCTTTAAAACAGAGATTTTTTGTTTTGTTTAGTTTTTTAAAGGATGGAAAACGAGTGTCATTGGGAGATAAGGAAAAAAGTCAAAGAAATGAAACCAATAAATTCATGCATTCATTCAAGAGTATTATCTAGCAGAGCACATTAGCTTCTCTTTAAATTAAATCAGGGCGTGCATCAGGAGTTTTTCTGATCTGTATGCAGACGAGCTGAACTTAATATAAGACGGTTGGTAGATCTTGAATCTTACATCTCGTAGTTTGTTGAATTTTATCAATTTAATCTAATTGTGGGTGTTGCTTTTCTGATTTGCATTTTGTTCCAGTCTGCTGTTTCACCTAACCGCACAGCAGGCCCTACCATTTATCTTTTGAGTTACAGATCTTCAAACCACCTTCTCTTCCTCTCTGCTTCTTTTCCCCAAACTTAGGTCAAACTGGCTGAAGCCATGCTGTGGACGAAGAGCAGCGCTGTGGCAGGTCTGTTTGCTGTCAGCAGGCTTCAACTGTTTCCTGGTGGCCTGTGTTATCCTGGTGGTCCTGCTGCTGACGCTGGAGCTGCTCATAGACACCAAGCTACTGCAGTGTGAGTGACAGAATCCAAGATAATGTGACTGATTTTTTTTTTTTCAAAAATGATATATGTTTTGGGGTTTGAATACATAATAAGGAGGATACATTCTTTAATAAAAGACTAGACTAGAAGTAGCATCCTTTGAAAGAGAAGAAAGTGGACAGCTCAGCACAGTTGCTTGCTAGTTGTTATGCAAAGGCAAAGGGTCAATGCAGATCTAATGTCTGAGACAAATGGTGCAAGTTCATCACACCTTAATTAGCATAAAAACTTAGCTGCAGGATTGTTCTGAAAGAGATCAAGCTTTGAATGAAAGAAGCAAGCTGATTTGTTTCAGTAAAGCTAACTGTAACATTTATTGTTTATATATAATTTGCACAAACTGGAGCAACATAGTCAATATTTGACAATATTATACTATATAGTACCATACTGTAGATTAAAAAGTGGTTTAGGAGGTAGTGGCACATCTTTTTTAATGAGCCTGTTTCCATAAAGGCTACCAATTTCTAGTTTGTCCAAATATTTACAGCATGATCAAATGAAATTTTTTATTATTTATTTTTTTAAATAAAAAAAAATAAAAAAAAATAGAAAAAAAAGAACAATTTTATGATAATCCTCTGCTGTAAATGATTTGAAGAAAAAATATTAAATATCTAATGGTTAAAGGCAACGTATGAATCAATTGTTTAAACAGACATTTTTATTTTTGTTTATGTATACTCATTCTGAATTTGATGCAACTAACATGTTTCAAACATTGAGCGGAGACATTAGCACCACACTGAATCACTCCATCTTGCTCTGTGTTTGAGAAGCAAGAGATCAGTTGTTGTAGTTTTTAAGCTAAATCTTCTCCTATTCTGATTTGATGTGATTTTAGTTTCCTTTATTTTTGTTTTTTTGTCTTTTTTTTCCCAGTTGATGACAGGTCTTGACTGCAGGCAGTTCAGTTTAGGAGCAGGACTCTTTTACAGCACATTGATTTGTTGCAGTGCACGTAGAACTTTGTTTTCATGCTTACCTAAGCACTGGATAATAGACCACAGGACAGTTATTCACCTTGCCTGTCTTAGATGATCTCTGCTCCAGAGAAGGCAGGAGTATTTCTGGATCATGTTTGCATTATGTATTTCTGGATACTGTTGGTATTTTCACAATGGTATATACTCTACTGATGCTGCTCTTTTATTTTCTGCTGATCACCTCTTAGTGAGATGTTCCAGTATGTGCTGTTTATTTCCTTCTTTCTTCAGCTTTACAGAACTTTTCCACTCTTTTCCCCTGTTCCAACTTTTCTGAACACATCTCCAGCATCACATTTTAAAAATGATCATCATATTTTCAGAAAACAGTAGGCTACCATTATAGAAAAAAACATGTGGTCAACATGTGAACCACCTTTCTCAGTTTCAACATTTAATTTGCTGGTTTTTGACATTAAAGTTTGCAGTCTGTACTTGGTGTACTGTATCATAATGTTTGTGGATAGTAACATATGGCTGGCAATGAGGTTCAGCGGTTAGCATGGTTGCTTCACAGAAAAAAGGTTCCTGGTCAAATGATCTCACATTGCCCTCAAGTGCTTTGCCCACATTTTGAATTAAATGGTTAAGTGGCGTTAAGTTAATCACACATTAGTGTGGATGTGCATGGTTTTCTGTTTCTGTATCTCAGCACCTCTGACCCTCATCTCATAGTAGATGAGGTGAAGGTCAGAGGTGAAGGCTTGTTTGGTGTCAAAGAGCTGAGACACACTGTCGAGCTCCAGCAGTACCCAAATACATTCAAGTATTTACTGCTTCCTTGATACTGACTGGCTGATTGACCAAATAAAAGTAAGATAAATGTGTGCAGGGAGACTGCAAAAAAGAAATCAAGTAAGCCAAAGCTGGCTGCTGGATGATTCTTGTTTGGACTGGAGGAAGATGAATAGACTGATAGATCACTGAACACAGCAAAGACAGATGGAGGGAGACGTGATGCATGAAGACAAATGTCTTAGCTGAGAGCTTGGTGTTGTTTAGTGCTGTCTACAATTAGCCTGATAAATGGATGGAAAGATACAGACACATGTACAGTGTGTGGTGAATTAATATCTGGGATGTTGCTTCATGCTTCCCATTTCGCATTTCTGCATGTGTGTGCATCAGCCTGTCCATCTTATGCAGCAGGTAGCAGCTGTTTGATGTTTTAAAATGCAGCATCTTTTTTCTGCTACAATGTGTCACAGGAGTTATCCATAAAAATAATCAGTTATTCTGATTTATTCCCCCAGTTAACAATGCATCCCAGTTTGCCAGCATCATCCACTGGATCAGTTTGGCTATTCTATCCGTATTCTTCACTGAGGTGAGTGTCAACACAAAATCAGTCTCATTTACAGCTGATGCAGCAGCTCAATGATTAATGCTGCCTTGTGCAGTATGTGTGACCACTGAAGTCCACAACTAGATTTGCACTGCAATACTAAAAGTGCCACAAAATGCTCCATTCCCTTTGTCACTGCATGGCTGAACTCTGACCAAAAAGAAGAAAGACCTATTATGATATTTTGAACATATTTGTGTAATTGCTACTGTTAAAGCTGGCACATTCACTCTGTTATTGAATTCAGCTGATTCACGGCACAAATCATTTAAACAGATGGAGCTTTTCACTCCTTGTGGTTTTAAATAGTCCCAATGACACAGCTTTGCTATACTGGTTGCTGTTTTCTTTCTTGGTCTAGTTTCACATTGTTAACTTTGAGCTCTGTTTGTGCTGAAATTAAGTTATCTGTGTCAAAATTATGTTCACAAACCTAATTTTGCTTCCATTGAGCATAAGAAAAAACATTTTCTGTGTCAATTTAGCTTTTAAGTTCTGTACTCTTGTTGCACTCTTGTTGGTTGGATGTGTTATCTTACTGTGTCCACTTTGTGTGCAATACATGTCATCCTTAACAACCTGGTTGCCAGTTACTACAGTATGTAAATCCATCATCAAAGAAGTACTGTGTACAGATTAAATGACATGTTACACCATATTACAGCAATTGCCTTTACACACCAAAAGGATACATAACATGCTGTTTTTTGTGCAAACTGATATAATATTTCAGAGGTCCTAATGACATAATTAAATATCTGTGATGTGCTTCAGTCAAAATACCAGAGGAAGACACTTGAGCAACCATTGTCTCAGCCCTTTCTAACATCAGCTTTTCACTATCTTGTAAGTGTAAATCTGTATTAGAGAACTACTTTACTACACACAGAAAAAACACCAAGCTTGCATTTCCACACACTTACTGATATGACTGGCAGTTTTTTTCTTTAAAACTTAAACTTCCTCCATCTGCTGTTTGGCCACTGTCAGATGGTACCATTCCCTCTTCTAAGCAGTGAGTCATACAGTATGTTGAGCTGGCCCAGGTTGGTAAAACAATAACACCACAGATAAAAATGCTGAAGTAACATTATGGCCAACTGGCTGTTGGCCATTATAGACTATTTTTTACTGGTGTGTACAAGTTAGCTTTAGTTGCTGAAATGTGCCTGTTGTTACTGCATTTGATAACAGATAGGTAAATCACAGGAAAAAAATATCATTCCCTGGTCTGAACACATCGAGCCAGTTTTAAAATCTCAGAATAGATTTTAAAACCCTATTGACAGTTTACAAATTCCAGGACGGTTTAGGTTCAAAATACTCTTGTGATGTGTTCAGAGAATATTAATCTAGCAGAGCTCTTATTTTCAAGGACTCAGGTCAGCAAGTCCAGACCAGAGTCCAGACCGAGTCCAGACTAAACTTGGAGAAGCAGCATTTAGCTGTCATGCTGCAAAAAACTGGCACAAACTGCAAGTGGAGCTTAAACTTCACCAAATGTAGAACTATTATATCCAGGTTAAAAATATTTCTTTTCTCATACACCCATACATTAAATGTGCACTCTATCTTTAAGTTGTATCTTTAACTGTTGTTTACTTGTAATCATTTTGATTTTTTTTATTGGCACAGTATTAAAAAACACAAGAATAAAAAAAATAAACAAAGAAAACAGATGTGCAGGTGAGATCAAAATAAACACCTTAAAGGGTTATGCGCTATCTCACCTAAATATTTAACAGAATACAAAGCTAGATGTGACATAAAAAATAGACATCAAGTAAAATTAATACAGTACTGATTTAGTTTAGTTATCAACATGATTTTACTATGATTTTTTTGTAGAATCTTTCTATCTATGTCTTAATACAGTATGCCAATACCAGCAAAAAATGCAAATATCAGCCGTAAATATCGGCCGACCAATGTGTCGGTCTATCCTTACTCTGAACACAGTAACAAGGTTGTGTTTCTTTAAAGGTACAGTATGTAGGAATAACGACATCTAGTGGTAAAGATGGGTATTTGAAAGAGATTTTTTTCTTTCAAATGACTTCATATTCCAAGCACTGTTTTGAATGTATGGTGGCTGGTAGTGACCAAGATTCTCCCAGACATAAAGATGATTTCATCTGTGAGTGGATCCAGTGGTCTCAGGTGTAGCTCTGACTGGAGGATGAGTAACTACTTTTAATGTCTTTTAAGGCGTTACTTATCCCAAACAGTGCTCTAATTTCCATTAAACAAAGCTGGTACAGCAGTTCAGGGGGTTCTCACTTCACACACATGCAGAGACACCATAGTGAAAATGGCAGAACAAATATGGCAGCCTCCATGTATGTGCAACCCCACCAAGTACATATAAATGAATTATTCTAAGAAAAAAAACACAACAGCTATTTTAATGAAGCGATTACACCATAGAAAAAGTTTTGAATTATATATTACATTTTTCTGCCGTTGACCTTTGATTTTGTTACACACTGTTTGGCATTACAAAGCCCTCAAATCACAAAGGGACTAAATAACAGCTTCCACTTTATAATCCTTGCTCTCTATGTTAATCATTACTTCACTGTGGAAAAAAATGTACCATTGTCACTATGCCTTTACACAACAATAGACCTCCAGATATAATACTGTATGCTCAAGTGTTCATACAGAAACTGTATAAAATCTCCCACACTCAGTAACAGCGAGTGCAGCAAGATAAGTGAAGTATAGTTTCAAGCAGAATTGACACAAATGAAAGTGTCCTTAGCTGAGAAAATGAGACTGTTATTGTCAAAATGTTTTTTTCACAACTGAAATACATCACAAAGGTACATAAACAAAGAAAAAATGACTTGTCATGAATTTTGGCAGAAATGGAGCCCTATGGTGCACCAGCTTAACCTTGAATATCTGAAATGAGAGTGGAGATCAGGGGATTGCAGCAGAGGGTTTTTTGTTTGTTACCTGCAGCTCCACTGAGACAGTAAGAGGGAAATCTCTAGTTGTTGGAATGAAATCATGTGTAGGAAAGTGTGTGAATATGATGTCACTGGTGACCTCTTGGTGATAAAAGAAAAAAATGTAGTCATAAGTGTAAATGGGACAGTCAAGTCCAAGTCATCCAGTCTCTTTTCCTCTAACTGTTCCTGTTTTTTTTCAGTCTTTCCCAGTATAACCTGTGCTCTGTCTCCCCCTCTACCTCAGACGGTGTTTAGGATTGTGGTGTTGGGGATATGGGATTACATAGAGAACAAAGTAGAGGTAAGATCTCATGAGTCCCATTAGTTCCAGCTCAGGGCTCCTTTCACTGCAATGTCATTCCCTCAATGTAACAGCTCAGTGTGCTACCGACAGACATACACTATTTCTTGGTATTTTCTTAGGTGTTCGATGGAGCCGTCATTGTCCTCTCGCTGGCCCCTATGGTGGCCTCCACAGTGGCCAACGGTCCCACCAGCCCCTGGGATGCAATCGGTCTCATCATCACATTGCGCATATGGAGGGTCAAGAGGATCATTGATGGTGAGGCTGGGAGGGGCTGATGTCTCTCGTGTCCTGTCCTTTACTGTCAGGGCACAAAGACAAATACTGCTCTGTGCTCTCTGCACCAATTGTGACATTTAGTCTTGAGGTTTTTGCTCAATTAGTTTTTTTATACCAGCAGAAATAGTGGGGTATGATTTATCATGATGAACCTCAGTTACTCATGAAAAGTAACGACTTACAAAATATTTGATCATAAAAGAGCATGAAGATTTTTGATTTAAGGCTTTTTCCCCATTTTAACCTTGTTGCTTCCTTATGTGGTTTCTGAATATGGTGCAGAATGTGGTCAAAGGGATGAGTAGTCAGTGTGAGCACAGACTGAGGTCTGCTGTCACCTCCAACACTAACTGCCCGAAAGGTGTTGAGAAATGTGACAATCTAATATAACACCACCGCAACCTATTACCTGAGGGCTTACCATGAAAAGAATTTGCATTATGTCAAAACTGTGTTGTTGTCAGGCCCTTTAGAGGTCCTGATAAATATGCTAAATATGCAGGCTTTGTTACAAAAAAACAACAAAAAAAAAAATACAACTTAGTCCAATCTTTATACATACAGTCATGTCATCAGAAATAATGGTTATGCAATTGAGTACCAACTGTGGTGTGAATCATGTGACTAAAAGAGGCAGAAGAGAAAATATAGAATGCCTAAAAGCTGTTTTTGGCAGTAAAATGCCAAATCTATTGATGTAAGAACTTAATAACCAAAATCACTTATCAAGAAAAGCATGGAAAATGACTAGATATCAGTTCTTAAATTAAACTCTTAAGCGCTATTTATGTTGTTATCATTATATTTGTCCAGACAAATGTACCTTTAGAAGTACCAGGAATTAAAATGACCAAGAAATATGAGAAAATGCTCTGGTCTCTTCATTTTTTCCATGACTGTATATATCAATGTGTTGGTGTGTGTGTAGCCTAAACATTACGTAAGGGATATTTAAACAAAACCATTGTTGTCTGACAAAATTTCAGTACATGTATTTTTTCCCAGCCTATGTTCTGCAAGTGAAGGTGGAAATGGAGCTGGAGATCCAGCAGTATGAGAAGGCCAAGGCAGTGAGGGAGGAACAGCTTGATCGACTCACGCAGATCTGCCAGGAACAAGCTGTATGTCCTCTCCTCCCTTTTATACGCTTCCTGTCATTGTATAGCTGCATGTAACCAGCAGAGGGCAGCAAAGTGCCATGAAAGAAAAGCATCACACTTGTAGTCTACAAGGAATGAGACCTCTTGCAAAAATGGATCTCATAACAATAGATTGTATTTTTACTGCAGTCCGGATATCTGATTGCCAGCACTGTGCATTAACTCGTAATGATGTTAGCATAGTTCTGTTATTGCTTTACAGTCAGATTACAGAACTGCAAAAAGTAACCAAGTGCATCTGCTGAGTGCTTTTTGTTTCTCATATGTCCACCCAACAGGGGAGAAAAAGTTCAAATGCATCTAATAGAAATATTGGAAATAATATTGCAAGCTTTAAAAAAAAAAAGTGTCTGGACAGAACTGGATATGGTATTAGTTTGGATTATGGATTATACTTGGTATTGTCTTAAAAGTTTCCGCTGTAAGCAAAGAAACATCCTGGCTTGTTATCTCACTTCTTGTTCTTTCCTTTTAGTTTGAAATCCGGCAGCTGAGGGCCCACCTGGCCCAGCAGGATCTGGATCTTGTAGCAGAGCGTGAAGCAGCCATGCAGATCCACCATATGTGGGGTAAACAGAGCAGCAGTTTCCAGGAGGTGGACGGTCTGGCCCACGGGGCATCTGCGCATCACAGTCCAGCAAAAGCTAGAGAGCCTGGAGGGGCTGCAGGTAACTGTGTGGAACAGTGTGTTACAGCTGCTAAAGACCTCTGTGCATAAGAGAAGGAACCTGGGCCATCGTTTCCATGATAAATCACGTCCGTACTGGCATGGGGCTGTTTGAAATATTTAGAGTCTTCAAAGGAAATGATGGCTTAGGCGTAAACAAGGTGACTCATGACTGAGAAGTTGGAGTGATGTCAAACAGGAAAGTTCCAACTTCAATTTGTTTTTTTCTTTTGAAATATGAATCTACCAAGGTTGTGCTGGAATTATTTTATCACATGGAGAGTGGGACCAATTAACAATTTTTACCTAAAATGGTGGACAACTTCAGGCTTTCATAGAAATCATATTGCTTACAAGGACAGATGCAAGATTTTTTGTCTTGATTTGTTTGTTTATTCAAAAGAAACAAATAAAAAAAAATGTGTTGCGTGTATTTGCCTCAAACCACTCAGGTGGCTCCTCTGGCAGAAACTGGCTTGTAAAACATCCCCTGCAAGGAAAAGGGTTTCATTTTAAGATATATTTAGAAATAAATGAAGTCACATGTTGGCTCAAACATTCATTCATTCATTTTCTGTACCACTTATCCAGTTCAGGGTCGTGGGGGTTGCTGGGGCCTATCCCAGCTATTTTCAGAGGAGAAGCAGGATACACTCTGGACCAGACGCCAGTCTGTCGCAGGGCCAACACAGAATGACAGACAACCACACGTGCTCACATTCTCGCTGACATAATCAGAAAAAAGTAAACAAATTGCAGTGAAAAACGCAAACAGATCAAATACTGTGAACAGCTATGCTTTATTTATATTAAAAAAAATGTTTCACAAACAGGGGAGTTTCATGCAGATTCCCTTTTTTTAAAAAAAAAATTAAACTGTTTACGTTTTGTGTTTTGACTTATTTTGGATGCCTGTTTCTGACAAAAGTTCAAATTAAATAATATTCTTACTGAGAATGTCTCTGCCCTCATTAGCAAGAAGTATAAAACATTTTAAGTGCATTTTTTTATCCCCTTATATTTGCGTATTATTCTTATATTTTTGGCTAACCCTCCAACTGTAGAATATTCACAATTTATCTTTGCTGCCATATTTGCTGTGAATTTTTACAGTTTAAAAATTGCAATTAATTGTAAGTAGGTTTGTATTATGAAAACTGGGCTTTTAAAGGTTTTTTTTCCCTTTAAATAGGATAATAAATATGATCATAATAATAATGATAATTATTATTATTATTATTATTCCTCAACTCACCATGTTTAACGGTAGGACCACTGATATATGGTGGACCTCACGTACACAAACCTCATCAAAATTCTGGAGCTACGCCTAGATGGACCATAAACCTCTCACACAGTGACAGCTCATAAGTTAAAGGACTTAAAGCAACAAAGCTCTGTCAAAACGGTTGATGTCAGAGCTCAAAACACAGAAGCTTTTTCTTTATCAAAGCTATAAATCACAGCACGCCTGCTACACATCAGAGCTACAGTGTTTGTAGTCAGACACCCTTTTAACAGAGCCTGAAGCCCATACACTCGTGTGGTATTGATCATGTTTAGACAGTCCCTGTCACAGTTCAGACAGAACAATGAGGAGACATTCATACAAATGAATCGGCTTGTGTGGAATACAAACATACATCAGTATGCAGTAGCACGGACAGCAGTCCTGTACAGAAACACTTCTTCCTGGTTCAGTATCCGTAATACACAATCATACAATCATTTATCATTTTACTCAAATAAATTGTTAGATAGAATCTTTTTAAAAAAAGAAAACATTCAAATTATTCTAATTAGATGAAATTTATGTTTATGTTTTGTAATAAAAGAGCTTGAGATGAGATTTGAATAACTAGAAATATAGGTTTTCCACTTTCATCTTTTTAGATCACCATGGTCAGGATGACATGAACAACTACATCAGTCAGTACTACAGTGAGCCAAGCAGCGGTGAGCATCAGTAAATCCTTCTTCAGTCTCATCTACACCCCATGCAGCGTCACTATACTTAAATTTCTTGTACAATATGTGTTTTTTTTTTTTGTAGATATGGGGATCCCAGACCCCGCCCGTGTCATCACCACAGCAGCCATTGACGTGCATCTGCCTAACAACCCCAGCCAGCTCCCGTCGTCTCTAGTGAGTGCAGATGCGGCGCCGTCCAGCCGTCTGCAGCGCACCGGCAGCTCGGTCAGTGAAGCTTCCACGACCACCGTGTCCCGCACCAGCTTCAGTGCCCGTCAGCACAGCATCAGCAGCCACACGCTGGGTTCCAGCATGGACTGCAGCTCCACTGTGCGCGAGGCCTCCACCTCCACAGACTACAGCGACCAGCGTTGCTACCCCCCACCTTACAGCAGTCCGTTAGCCTTGGGCACACAGCCCCGAGGGAGTCCCAGCGCTGTGGTGCAGGAGTTACTCTCCTCTCTTTCTGAGGACTCTTGCCTCACCCAGAAGGGCCTGGACCCTGTCAACCTCAAACCGCCCAGCCCGACAGGTTCCACAAAAAACAGTCCTGAGCTGGAACACAGGGTCAACATTTACAACAAGAGGAACCAGGAAAGCCGGATAGGGCTGCACACCAAAACTGTGATCCATCTGCAGGGTAATGAGCCCCTTCTAGAGGAGAAGTACAGGATGATGGGGCCAGTAGATACACCAATCAACCGCCTGTCTGAGACATAAGATTCTGCAAAACAACTTCAAAAGACTTGCTCTTAAGATCAGGCGCAAAAGTGAATGCAAACCTGTAGTCACATGTTGTGGGGAGTCATTGGCACATCAGCTGTGTCTATCAGCCTCTTCATAGTGCTGAAATTCAGTGGATGAACATATTGGAGTGGCTCAGATTTCATGGAAGACGGATAAAGGGATACTTGTTATCAGGCAACACTTTTCAGGAATTGACAACAACGAAAAAAAAAAACTTTCTTACTTTTCTTAAAACAAACCAGCAATGAGGCCCACACCTGACATTTCCAACCAGGACTGTGCAGAAAATCTGGCATTTAATAGGTTGTAGGTTCTCTAAAAGATCAAGCATCTTCACATCAGCAGGAAACGGGCCACACTGTCTCGCCTGTTATGTTCGTCAGTTTCCCAAAATTCATAAAGAACAGTCCTATTTGATGGACTGCTGCAGGGTGCATTGGATACGTCTCAGCTTCTTTCTATTCTTTGACTTTCTACATAATTATTAGCATTTTTATCTAAATTCTGAGTGGGAAAAATGTGAAATCCTCTTGACTGTTGATAAGTTTTTATCCAGGTGCCATGACTGGGAAAATGAGCGAGTTAAGCCGTGTCAGTTTGAGATTTTAGCATATGAATCAAGTCTGAAATAATGTGTTTTACATTTAAATATTTGAAAGTTGTGTAAATATATAAGAATGGGTTAGGCTGTCACGCCACAACCCAAAAACAGTAAAGGAAAATAAAATGTTGAAAATAAAATTAGAGCATGAACCTTTAAGATTTGTGACCATATTGCAAATTAACCATGTTCAGTGAGGTGTCTGCTGGCACCATCACCGATCATGGAAAAGCAACGCTGCAAAATCAAGCCAATAAAGGTAAAAACATGGCAAATTTAAAAAGGTTTAAGTCCTTAGTTTATTGCATGGTTTTCCAAAAGCATGTGGTGTTAACGTGAACAACTTCATCTTACAACCAACTACATCAGTTAAGATCCTAAAAGCTGCATCAACTGAACAGAACATTCAATACAAATTATATTTACTACCCAGAGGAGGAAAAAGGTACCTTCTGGAGGCCAGTACAGCTTATTCTTTACATATTTCATACTGTAGAGTACATATAAAACTGGCATTTATTTCTTGGTTCCAATTTTAGAGAGGGTGTTGACAATATCTGCACGCAAACACGCTTCTTCAGAAATTAGTTAAGGCAGTCACTGTGTTTTGTGTGGTCACTCTCTTATTTTCAGCTGCACATCCCAGCTGTATGATGGAAGAATGGCGGAAACTTCTTTCTTCTCATTTGCCCAAAGCTTCTGTCATCTCAGGAACAGCCTTCAAAGAAACAATACAGAGAATTATTTTTACAGAATCATTTTGGCTACAATTCTCAGACTTTTTCTCAGTAAATATCTTATGTTTTCATTGCAGCCTACTTTTAAATGAATCACTTTAATAACCTTCAGATGCCTGAGTCAATCCATTCTGAATTAGCAACTACAGAGATCATCTGATTTATTTCTTGGGGCTAATAAGGATAAATATTCACCACCAGCACCTGTCATTTTTATCCCCAGCATGTTCCATATCACAACATTAATGAGTATATTCAGCAAACAATCACATATGCTGTTGCTTGCTGAATAAATTGGCTCATATATTTATCAAGACCACAGCAGGCTGCAGGTATACAAACATCTATCGGTGTTTCTAAATGCAGGGGAAAATTCAACAATGGAGGAATCTAGTCCATTACAAAAAACATGTGCATGAGAGCTGTGTCATTTTAGAGATTCAAAAGCTTTTTGTGGCAAATATGAATGCAAAATTATTTAAATAGCTTTGCTTCTGAGTCAAAGGAACTTCTTAACATCATCAGTCACTGCCTGAATCGGGAAAGAGTATCAGTTCCCTGTTTGGGGGAAAAGTAGAAAGCCCATCCATTTTAATCAGTTATCTGAGGAGTGATCACATGTAAGATGATCCCACCCAGCAGGTCACAACTCTGCTGCCACCAGCTTATTACTAATCACTTCTACAGAGTTTGTCAGGACACCTGGGCTGCTCAGCCACTAGTGAGGGGCTAAATAAAACATGACCAACAGGACATAATGTGAAAATATGACCTACTAGTTTTTCAGTCGGCATTGGACTCCAGTGTTAGTCATGCCAACACACCTGGCTCAAGATCCCAAAGTACCAGCTAGATGTAAGAATGCAACTGAGCGTATAAGCGGTCTGGAAACTCGAAGCTGAATACAGAACTGAGGCTAGCTCTTATCAAACGACTGATCCATTTTCTTTATATCGTCCGAGATGCTCGTCTGTAGCTCTCTTAGCATCGAGCCCCAGCCAGAACTCGCCTTAGATTAATTCAAGAGCTTAATAATTCAGCAGTTGCACATTTCCATTAGGTGGGATAAGCCATCATGCAAAATTTATAAGTGAGAATAAAATGTAATATTCTTACTTGCACTCAGGACAAAGCTAACAAAGCATATAAAGCAAGTCCAGGAAATACTCGGTTGCCCAGTATGAGACTGTAGTTGTTACAGAAATATCAATCCCAGATACTAACCTTGAAAAGATCGGCAACCAGGCCATAGTCAGCCACCTGGAAAATGGGAGCCTCTGGGTCCTTGTTGATAGCAACAATAGTCTAAAGAAAACAAAAATTGATATGAGATGCATCTTTGTTTTGACACAAAAACTTAACACATTTTAACATCACAAATGTGGAATTTTATGACAAGTGCTGAAGGATAAGAAGAAGATTTGAGCGTTTGTATGTGCTTTTTGTTAACTGGCATAATGATGACATTTTTTTTTTTTTTTTTTTATCTGTACCAATGCAAAACAGGGACTATATTATTTGTGACCAAACTCAGAGATCATCAACTTTTAACTTTAACTTGTGGGATTTTTACCTTGCTATCCTTCATTCCAGCCAAGTGTTGGATGGCTCCAGAGATACCAACTGCAATGTACAACTCCTGCATACAAGTAAACAAAACAAAACAAATGGTCAGCCACTCCTGCATATTAAACCACCAGAGAAAAACACTTATCCCAGTTTAATGTCATATGAATTGTTCAACACGAGGTTAGATTTGCAGCTCAACTTTGTAAACAGGGGAACTTTATAATGGCAGAAAAATATACTATATAACAACTTGCATTCTGGAAGACAAATAAAATAACAGGTTTTCAGATTACCTCAACATATTTTGGTCTCCTCAACTAAAATGAAGAGGTAAAAACAAGAAAAATTCTGCTCTTTCCACACTATGAGATTGAATTTACTGGGTAAAATTCTATAAGCTTGTCGTAACAAAGTCCAGTCTGACTTGGTCTGATGATCCGGTCAGACATCCAATGCATTATGCTTTAATGGATCATCCAAGTCATTTAGGGGCCTAAAGTGCCATCATGAACATTTCACAGGACCTGATGTATGGATAATCACAGCTTGTGTCCCATAATGACGATTTAACCTTTTTAAAAAAGGTGAAGCCACCAGAATTATCCTAAATTGCTGCATGAAAGCCAACAGAAAATGTATCAAATGCAAACATAGATACTAAAAAAAAATTAATCAAACTTAAGTGGCACCTTTAAAAATGCATAACCATTTATATTTTTGCAGTTGTCAAATGCTCCATTTTCTTTTCTTTTCTTCTTTGTTTCTTTTATCTATTTAACTGGAGTACCTAAGATGAGATTTTTTTGAATGACTCCATCATAAAAAGAAAGACCATACCGGAGCTACAATCTTGCCAGTCTGTCCAACCTGCATGTCATTGGGAACAAACCCAGCATCCACTGCAGCTCTGGATGCACCAACTGGAAAATAAATATGGTGCATATCAACACAAGGTAAGAACAGGAATAAAAATAACAAAATGATAGCAATGTTGCTGTAATACCTGCAGCATTCATTTTGTCAGCAAGGTCATAAAGTAGCTTGAAGTTATCTCCATTCTTCAAGCCTCTTCCTAAAAGAATAATTAAAATAGTCAACTCTTCAGACAGCAAATATTGTTCTGCATCACAGCTGATACAGCAAATTAAGGTATGTTATATAGACATAATCTTGGTTTAAGTTTCAACCAAATATAGACAGAGACTGCATACCTCCTGACACCACGACCTTTGCACTCGTGAGCTCTGGGCGGTCACTCTTTGTCAGATTCTGTTCCAGCCACTCAGAAACTCCAGTGGGAGGAGCCGGCGCCACTGCAGGTCAGAGCACAACCAAAACAAGTAAGGATATTGACTTGACGTAACAAATACAGCTCACATTTTTAACCAGATAGTACCAGTTTCTTGGTTTGTGTTTAGGGAGAGCAGGATGAGTCTGTATTACCTTCTTCTGATGCAGCACTTCCTCCCTCTGATGGAGCTGCCTCAAAAGCCGTCCCTCTGACAGTGAAGATCTTGACTGGCTCATTGCATTTCACTGTGCTGAGGGCATTTCCTGCAAAATTCAAATATAATATTATCATCAATTATCAGAGCAAAATTAAAACAAAAAATTTAACTGTTAATTTCATTTAAGAGTTAAAGTGCATCATAAAGCAGCAAAAACCAGCAAAATAATACTCATCATAAATATACCAGAAAAGTTTACATTTCTGCATCATTGTGTACCAAACTTGCTTTACCTGCATAGATGGTCCTGACAAATGTATCTGGAGATTTGATCTCAATGATATCTGAAACTGGAGAAACATCCAACTTGGCAGCAACTCTGGGAAGAAGATTCTAATAACATGGAAAATAAAACAAAACAAGACAAAAGTTCATAATCTTTTGGAAAAGTATACAGTAGCATTTCTGTAAAGTAGCTAAAACAAATCTGATACGACAGCTTTGTAATTTAAATGAAAATTACAGGAAATGACAGTGATGGAAAATGTTTTTGTCCATGATTTACCTTCCCAAAAGCAGATGCACCGGCACAGATGTGACTGAAGTTGAACTGCTTTTGTGTTTCCAGGATAAGTGGAGTCAGCTCCTCTAATAAAATCAGAAAGCAACACTAAAATCAGGTAAACTTTAAAATAATCCCCAAGGAGGCACATTCAGTGCATCTTTGCACTTTTAGTAAATATATAATAAATTAGTGCTACATACCTGGCAAGGCACCTTTGTACGCTTCATGTTGAGCCACAAGAACCTTTTTCACACCCTGTACTTTGGTGATTTCCTCCACAACCTGAAAAGACAGTAATAATTGGATGTATCCAGGTTTCCTGGTAACACTCTAATGTCTGTACATGTCCAAGGTACTTCATGGCACATCAGCACCAACAGACAGTGTGTTCATATAAACTGTGTCTAAATATAATGAATTTTAAGTTTAAACTTACCTTTGCACAGTTTGTTCCAACAACCAGACAAGACACATCTCCACCCAGTTTACTGGCAGCAGTGATGGTGTTGAGTGTAATGGGGGTCAGTTTCTCATTGTTGTGTTCTGCAACAACCAAGGTGCTCTGAAACCTCTGGATGAGCCCAGTCTGTTGGAGATCACATCAAAGTCATTATGAGTTGTATAAAAATATAAACAAAGCTATTTTAATTTTGCTGCCAGCTTTTAAAAGAAAAAAGAAAAAAAAAACTGATTTACTCCACAATTATTTTAAATGAACTGGCTTCTAAATTTTGTTAACATGCTTAACAGAAAGAGGGAAGCAGTTTTTATCAAAAACATGTGCTCAAGGTTGTGTCAGCAGTATAATGTTATAGGTAATAATATAGTCCCCCCCCCCCCCCCCAAAAAAAGAAAAAAAAACTTTACAACACTTCAAACTGTCTGTAATAAGTCATTTATCAATTTCGTTTTACAAACGTACTGCTGTTTTAGTCCTAGCATGCGTGCACTTTTCCTACAGTCTAGATGGGCAAGTATGTACATGACATTATGAAACCGCTGTAGCAGCTGGATCCAGCTGAGTCAAAGTAAAACGGGTTAGTACCAGCTTCTTCTGGAAATTATGGTTGTAACACTACCAGGTAAAGGTCATTTAGACAAAACCAAGCTAAGAGAGAAGACATTAAATATCACCCGCTACCTTCTGACCCATTTTATGCTAGTACACGCTATGCTTTAGATACAATGTTACTGTTATGTTGTTACAGTTTCATGAAGCTAGATGTAATGATCGGTTTAACTGAGTAAAATGTACATATACATTAACCTCTTGGATTTCCCCCCCGTTTTTTTTAACATGAGCTATTAATAGTTTATTTTATTTACTTGTTTTTCTGTATATTTGGTAACTCCTGTCACCGACATTGAAGTTTCATAACTCACATTGCGAGGTTTCATAACATTATGCTAGTGACAGTTAGCACCCAGTTAAAACAACGTATCACATTAAGCAGTTTCAATATGCATCGTATTTACATTGTAAATATCATTAGTCATCTAACACTGTACTTAGCGCTGTTTCAAAACAGCACCACCGCCGTAAACGCAGCCCTACTTAATAATTAGCTAAGGACGCTAGCAGCTAACAGCTGTTGCACACATAAAGCACATTGATTGGTGCATTCCTGGTGTGTTTTAACCGCTACAACAAAGTAATACGATATCTTTATGCATTTTAGATCAGTCACGCTCTTACCAAATTCTTCAGAGTCGTTTTATTTAAGGCTCTGTTCATCTTGGACGCCTGAAGTTGCTTTTAGCAGCGGACAGATTTGTGTTGAAGGTCTTCTGACGTTTCGAAAGATCGAGTTCTCGCGATATATACTGAGCAGTGATGTAACAACCCCCCCCCCCCCCCCCCCTCTCTCTGTCTCTCTCTCTCTCTCTCTCTCTCTCTCTCTTTCTCTCTCTCTCAAGCGTTATGCTTTCCATAAGCAACATCTTATTATTGTGATCATTTCGTCTAGTTTCTCCTTTGACATTGAGGTGGCTAAAAAAAAAAAGACTAAATTTTCCCCGCAGATGTCGAGTTATAAAACAACGGGCACGTGGGGACACCCAGCCTGAAACAACAATAACTGCAATAACAACAAATGCAATCATTTGTGCTTCCTTTGCGTCTTTATTTTTGCGTTTATTTTTCAGATGTACTGCAAAACTTCGTTGTCATTGATCTACTTCTACTGGGTCTAGCTACTTCTTTCTGTTTTGTTGCATTTTGGACATTTTGTGTCATATTTTGGTTATTTAACATCTTTGTTGCATTTCAGTTCGTTTAATTCAACATAATAGGTTAATTTTCGTAAATATAAACAATTAATGTACCTAATTTAAAGTCTTAAGAGCATTTCCAACCAAAACTTTTTATGATGTTATTCAACCATATTAGCCACATCCTTTTGATAAGCCTATATAATGTAGACATAACCTGATAGCTAGAGCTTGTTTTCAGCCTTTATATCCAGAACCAACGAACATTTAATTAATTTGTATATTTTGTTGAAAATTTTTTCTGCTAATTGAGTGATATTTTAAAGAGCCTATTCTGAAAATAGGGATATATAACGTCTTTGCGGAATTAACTGACTGATAAACCACATTTTCACCAGATCTATTGATAATGAGTTTAAAATTAATTTATGAAATAACTTAAACTGTCACATGACAAATAAAAAAAGAAATAGCTTTGGTTCTGAGATAGGCTACAGAAAAATCAGATAAAAATGTAAAGCATATTTGTTCTGAAGAACAATAGGCCTACTTGTGTAAATGTCCTTCATCCCACCACTTTTGAGACATCAAAATTTTTCAATTGACCTTCTCCTAATCCATCTCAAAGTAAAAACACAATGAACAAAAATAAATCCAATGTAAATATTATCACAGGCCTGTTGAAAACAAAAATGCCGAGCTGTTTCATCTTTAGTTTTGTGATATAGCCTAAATTGAAAATCTTCTTCATGTTATTTGAGTGACTTATATCTATTCGCGTAAGAGAAGAAATTAAAAAGACAAAGAAAGTCCAAGAAGTTAGTAAAACAGAATGAAATAAAACCAAGATTACTGTTTGTCTGGACTAACTAAATATTGAGTATCATTATTTATCAGGATCGTGTTGTTGTTGTTAAGAAGAAATGTTAATGTTTTGCATTTAAGATCACATAATACTCTCTAAACTGTTACTGCTGCTGAGAGAGATTATGTTTGTAACATTTCACCCAGTAGAGGGCTCCCTGCAGCGCTGTGAATCAATACTCAGTGTTGACTTCACTTAAAGTAAATGAGTGTACGGGAATTAAACTAAAGATAGGCCTAATTATGAAAATTATGAATAATTATGAAGACAGTGATGATAACAGTTTAAAGAAAATGTGTAATTGCATGATTCCTTCTTTCTTTTTAAATAGCCATGCATGTTTTTCAAAACAATCTTTAACAATCTCACAGAATTTTTTAATATATAGATATCGCTAAGGTGTTGAATTTTGGCGCAAATGACACAATATAAAAAAAAAACCCACACAACTGCATCATCAGAAACTCTATCACATAATTTTTAAGTAACTTAACAGGCAAAATTACTGCTGCACATATCAAAGATTGACGTGTAGACTAGTGCTGTCTGAGGAACAGTCAGATAAACACACATGCTCTCAAAGCCAGCCCATGAGTAGCCTAAAGAACATAAAGAGCAGCGGTCCAGGAGAAGATTTGCATGGCACCCTCTCCCCGGACCCACAGAGGTCCAGGTTTTGCAGACGTCACTGGTCGATGATCTTTGCTTTCTCTCCACCTCTCGGAGGAGGAATACAAGTTTATCATCCAGCCAGGGACGGGACGGTCTCCTCTGGCGCGACTCTCCTCCATCCGTCGGCTTGCACTCGACTTTGTGTCCTGTATGGTGGACATCCTGCTCAACACTTCTTTCTTGGATGATATGGGGGATCATTCAAAAAGTAAGGCACTAACTAACCTCGAGATTTATCATCTAATTATTTTCATTTTTATGATAATTAGTTCAGTCTGCTTTTTTTTTTATTAGCGTATTTCTTAACGGATTTTGAAGTTTGTAGGAAAATGCAAAAATATATTGTAGTAATAACATATAGGCTCAACTGGTGAACCATTCTCCTTAGAGTAATTTCTGGAGTCGGTGGGCTAATATTTTTTTAGTTCCTGCGGCACTACTATGATTTCGTAATATTCTTGGAGGAACATGCATGCTCTGCACAACAGTCGCTTCTCAAGGTGAAAGTAGGTTTAACAAGGATGCCGTGTGGATTAAATGAGCACACATACATTCATATATTTCTGTCTCACAGAGAAGTCGGGAATTGCTATGTGTGTGGGCTGTGGAAGTCAGATACACGACCAGTACATCCTGAGAGTTTCCCCCGGACCTGGAGTGGCATGCAGCCTGCCTCAAGTGTGCAGAGTGCAACCAGTATCTGGACGAGACATGCACTTGCTTCGTGCGAGACGGAAAGACTTACTGTAAAAGAGATTATGCGAGGTGGGAGGACCGTAGAGTTTTGTGGATTTTTTTTTTTTTTTTTTTTTTTTTTTTTTTTTACTTTTCCCATTATCATGATTGCCTACCCTGTCTTAATGAATAGAAATTAAATAAGGGAATTGAGAAAAAATGATATGTACCTTAATGGAAAATAAAACAGGTGAGCAAAAGTGCTAATCTTCGAAACTAAACTGGGTTACTTTCTTTTCTTTTTTCTTTTTTTTTTTTTTTACTCCTTTTCTGTGATAGTTATCAGCTATCAGCTTGTGCCATTACATTACAATAGGTACATGATACCAAGTAATCTCCTTCTCAGGTTGTTTGGCATCAAATGTGCAAAGTGTAACATGGGCTTCTGCAGCAGCGACCTGGTGATGAGAGCCCGGGACAATGTGTATCACATGGAGTGTTTTCGGTGCTCGGTGTGCAGTCGACACCTCCTGCCGGGGGATGAATTCTCCCTGCGGGACGATGAGCTGCTGTGTCGGGCTGATCACGGCTTGCTGGTGGAGCGGGCCTCTTCAGGGAGCCCACTCAGCCCGGGGAACATCCACACCAGACCGCTGCACATCTCGGGTGAGCTGGATTATTTGTCTACTTAATTAAAAATAGATTTTAAAAGAAAAAAATCTTCTAGGGGCGAAAATTATTATTATGATCTGAAATAGGCTACACTTTATTTGAAAATTCTTTTATCCTCTAATTGGCCAACATTTAACTTTAATTCGTTTTTTTTGCCTAATTAAGGAAAATTTATTCCTTAAAATTTTGAATAGCCTGTTTTAAAATGTCTTTCTCCTCAGACCCGATTTCGGTCCGGCATCCTCCTCATCACCGGAACCACGTCCACAAGCAGTCTGAGAAGACCACCCGTGTCCGGACGGTGCTGAACGAGAAGCAGCTCCATACCCTGCGGACCTGCTACAACGCCAACCCGAGACCGGACGCTCTGATGAAGGAGCAGCTGGTGGAGATGACCGGGCTCAGCCCCAGGGTGATCCGCGTCTGGTTCCAGAACAAGCGCTGCAAAGACAAGAAGAAGTCCATACTGATGAAGCAACTTCAGCAGCAGCAACACAGCGACAAAACCGTGAGTCATCAGGTTTAAATGAAGCTTTAGGCCTCCCCATGCCACAAGTCAAATGAGAATCACCTATTAGTAGGCTATCAACTTATTTTCTGTAGTGCCCCAGTTTTCATTAAAAAACTAGAACTTTGTAAACAGTTGGCTATACAGTTTTCATAGTTTGCGAGGAAAACTGGATTAAATTATTAGTCGTAGATATAAATTATGTTGGAGGAAAGTAGAAGATTCAAGAACTTTACCATCATGCCACATGTCTCATGAAATGGTGTGAAATTCTGTAGCCCACTGAAATCCAGGTAGCCTACTGCAGACAGGTACAGCATAAATAAGATGATAAAATAAGCAGTGTAAAAAAAAGACTAAATATAAATACAGCATAAATGAATTTTTTAAAAATGTAAGGCAAAATGCTATTGTACACACCTTTAGCATTGACAGAACATGTACAAATTTTAGATATAAAGAAAGTTAGAGAATATGTGTTTATAGATCAATTCTGAGAATGTAGCCTATTGCAATTTATTTACACATAAATTTTAAAAAAGAAAAAAAAAACTTGCAAACTAAATAACTCCAGTTATTTTTCTAAACTCTAGCTTCCGTCGAACACTGTTTCATAGGTTCATTTATAAATTTAGCTTTCTTCTAATTTTCCTTTTGGTTTTGGAAAAAAAACTAATAATAAAATAAAATAAATTAATGAATAAATAAAATAGATGGTTGCGGGGTGGGGTGGGGGGTGTAACTTGGGATCGTGTGGATATAAGGCACAGTAGCCTATCTTCAATCTTGCTGTGACTCTGCTCCTGGTCCAACAAACTGAGTGTTTTTATTCCTCCTGTAGAATCTGCAGGGCCTGACAGGTACACCCCTGGTGGCAGGGAGTCCCATCCGGCACGACAACACCGTGCAGGGGAATCCTGTGGAGGTGCAGACCTACCAACCTCCGTGGAAATCTCTCAGCGACTTTGCCCTGCAGACCGATCTGGACCAGCCTGCCTTCCAACAACTGGTAACCTATAGCCTACCTTTAGCCTATAGATCTTTATAAAACAAATGATGGGCTAAAATAAGAAATGTATCCTAATAGAAATTAAAACTAGGCCAAGCTGGTAGCCTAATTACTGAGGATAATGTTTTTCTGTAGTTGTTTATCTGATCACAAAGTCAGAGAGAAAAGGGTGTTTTCGTGCCAACCTGACTGCTGAGAATTTATAGACCTCCACTTGATAAACTGATATCAATAATGATGTGGGTTTTTTTTTTCTTTATACTTTGAGAGGAAAAAAGGCTACTGAAATTTGGTCCTAACACTAACGCATTCCCACATCTTGAAATCTCTTCAACAAAAGTTTGTTAAAAAGTATCTTTGACTAAATGATGATCACTCTGTTTGAAGTGAAATATGCAAACAGACTCCACGTTTCGCTCCATGCAGGTGTCCTTCTCTGAGTCTGGATCGATGGGAAACTCCTCAGGCAGCGATGTTACCTCCTTGTCGTCGCAGTTGCCGGACACACCGAACAGTATGGTGCCGAGTCCCGTTGACACGTGAGGACTGCGGGGTCAGCTGGAGGCCCCGAGCTCTTATCATCCTCGGGGATGCGCAAAGACCCCGCTGACATTCAACCAGAACTAAAGAATAAGTGACCAGGATGGATTTTACTGCTGGATACATTCGGGTTTCGCCTGGAGGACGTGGGGTCTGACAGCTCCCTGTACATCTAAGGCACTGTATCTCACTGCGATGGATACACAGCTGCAGATGGACACAACGGGCCTCTAGCTGTAGAGAACACTTTGCCAATACCTGATCTGGACATCATGGGAATGTGTGATGAGACTGAAACACGCGAGCCTGTGCTGGACGTCTGAACGTCAAAGGTTGCAGTATGTTTGTCAGGAAAATACAACCTGTGTAGATGTGCATGATCTGTAAGTCTCATTATCGACTCTTGTAAATTATTGGAACACAGAGATGCGCAATGTTCGCGTTTTCTCCAAAGAATAAGTTATTATTATTTATTACGAAGACAGACATAGCTGATCCAATCAATAAAAAACAGTTGATTATTGCATGCATAATCTATTTGTTTTCGTAGCCTAAATCTTCGGAAGATTTTTGAACCAGTCTATGGTGAAATGTCCTACTTGAAATACTGTTTTAAGTGTAGATCAGAGCCAAGACTCCACAGTTTCCTTCTTTAATTATAAATAAGAAAAAAATCATTAAATGAAACACCCCCAAAATACGCCATAGTCAATCGGAATTTCAAGATTTAAATCTTTTTTCTTCGTGTGACAATTTTTTTCTCAACTCTGTAGCAGTTTGTTCATTTTCGTAACACTGCGTCAGTGTAATCTGCTTATATTTATCCTTTCTCAGTTTCTGAGCCAAGTGGATCACTATCTGATTGCTGACAAGATATTATTAAGCATTTGGCCCATGTGTTAGGGGTCACTGAATCAGACACAATAGGCTGCTGCAGTTTGATTCGCCTGCTTGTGTGTTTTGGGGTTTTGAATGTTGACATTAGCTCTTATTTCTATTATTACAACCCTCACATTGATTCAAAGCAAACTTCACGTGATGTTTCTTAAATTAAAAAACGATAAATTGGCCTAATTTAGACAAAATGCCATAATGCAATACGCCAACTCGAAGCTCATGGTTGGGGCTACAAGTCTAGACAGAGGACAGGCAGCGGCGGCTCCTTATCTACTTTTGGCATCACCTGCAAAGGATACACTGAGAGGACCCACAACAAAACGTGCAGCAGCAGCGGCGCAGGGCTGAGGGGACTCACAGCCTGCGGACGCATCCTGGCGTGTCTTGAGTTTATTTTCATTCCAGTAGGAATCTTGAGCGACAAATCGCCGCTGGACAAGAGAGCATGCAGGTCAAGCCGGCACTGACACACTACACCTCAACAATTTGTTGGAAAGGATCGGCTTTTATCAGTGAAGGAAGTGGAGCCTCATTGAAATTAAAAATCCCGTGAAGACCTGAAAGCATGCTGATACCCCGAGTAAATATGCCAACTCTGGCATATATATATATATATATATATATATATATATATATATATATATATATATATATATATATAGGCCTACATATATACATATATAAAAAGAGTAAACAAGTACTAGGAGAATGATATGCATAAAAATCCTTACATTTGATTTTATGCTCAACACAAAGTCGAAAAAGAAATTTCCTACCGAAAAATGTAACAGGCTCCAGAATTCAGTATTATGATTTAAAATAGAAAGAGAAGATGATGTAAGATAACTTAAATTACAGACTGCTGATAATGAAAACAATAGTTTGAGGATGCTCATTTTTTTTTCTTTAATTTTGTGGTTTTCTTTAAGCAGTTCAAATAAAAATATAATTTAAAAAAATTCTCAGACATATAGACACAAAATGTTTTATGCCAGATTAAAGTACCAGACTTCAGCATGGGTATAAATCTCCAGCTCACCCACGCACATTTTTCTATTTCACTGAAGTTACAATTAACAATCAGTCAAACTGGTGATGATGTGACCAATTTACCACTATTAAATTTGATGCTGAACTTGCCATGAGTGAGAAAAAAATGCTTGTGGTGAAGTAAACTCCAATTTAAACGTGCTCAGTCTTCAAAGAATAAAACTGACAATATCACATATTCTTAAGTATTTTATTGAACAATATGAATGTAAATAACTCAATAAATTAATTTTCAAGTTGCTCCTAACAAGAGAGCTGAAAGACAAAAGAAAAAAAGGTGTGAACTTGCAAAATATATCTGCAACTGAACTTGTACTTGGCAGGATGAAGACTACCCTTTTAGTCATTCACATTCAAAATAACTCGCTAAACAATCAATGAACACAAACAGTACTGATGAACATGTTTGGCAAATGTTAACAGTAAATGTTATAGGATTAAATTATTGCCACTTTTAAAATGTAACCATTTCTGTCTACAGTACAACGGGAATAACTGGTTTATTCAGACAGTAAACACAATTAACATAAGACGTTTTGTGCAAATTCTTCCTAAGCATCAATGTGATTTCCATGAAATCAAAACAGATGCAGCAACATATAATAAGGCTTCCTATTTACATCTGGAAAAAGTCTGAAGAACATATTTGCAAGTGCAGACTAAGTCACCAAGAACAAAAGAAATAATCATTACAATAACAAATTTGAAAAACCAAAATAAACTACATCTCATAGTGTCTTGTACTGGTTATAATGTGCTTTTTTAATTCAGTGAACAGTGTGCAGCTTCATCACTCTTCCTGCTTCTGAAGGAAAAACTGCAGGGCTGAATCCCACTGATCTCTTGGGAAGCGGTTGGACAATTCACCGTAATCCAGGAGCCACTGGGAAACTGAGATAGCAAAGGATAACACAATTTTACTGGGTGTCTCAAGAAAATCCACGATCCCCAAAAAACCTGATATCCTTAAAAATAATTTAAAGAAAAATACAGTCAAAATATAGAGGAGGAGCTACAGACATGAAAAGAACTTTTATCAAATGAATAAATAAACTTATTCTAGTTTTACAGAAGAGTTTGAATTAATTTTTGACTGCAAATGCATCAGTTTAACTTACTCGTTCTACTCGTTTTATTGTCCGAATCCTTCTCGTTTCCGGCACAGTCCTAGAAGGAATAACAACAAGCTTAAGGCCATACCACAGATCTTCATGCAGGCGTATGCATCATTAATAATTGTACGTTTCATTTGTCTCAGCTTAATTATGCAGCACAGGGACCAGAACAAAAAGCTGTAAAACAGTGTAAAACTTAAAGCTTCTCACTGTGATTTACTCGGCAAACAGAGCTATCCAGGATTAACTCGCTCCACTCGCAGGAATGTTCCTGAGCTTAACTCAGATGAGAGCAGCAGGGCAAGATGCCATGCATTATTGCTTTGTTTGAAAGAAATGACAATAGCTTGTCTCCCCTTGAATGGAAGTTAATCGGTGTCTAAACAGTGGTGGTTGCAGGGTGGCGAGGAGGGCTTGTTGTCAGAGGAAGATGAAGGAGACGAGCGGTTTACTGGGAGTTGAACCAGTGGCAGGTAAATCCACCGTGAAGGAACCCATTTATCTTTGTAAAACCCTGCCTGTTCCAGATTCACCAGCAGCCCAGATGAACTGTCGTCAATTAGCTAATGCACAGGTACTGAGATTAACTTGTGCAATATGTGTAAAATGAACTCAATTTGGATATTTTATTGAAAGGCATTAAACTCTTGAGGTGAAAGAGCGTTGGAAATTTAAGGAAAAAACAAAAAAGTTTGTCTGATCTTGTCTTGCTGAAATAACGATGCGTGCCCATGTTTCCCGGTTTACCTGAATGAATGTGGCCAGCAGCACGCAGCTCATCTCCTGCTGTAGGATGACCTTGTTCTGAGAGTTGTTGTAGCAGGCCGAGATGAGGGATGGAAACAGCACTCTGATGAGGCGTGGGTGGCTGAAGTACTGGAAGGGCAGCTGACACAGTTTCTGCAGAACGCTGGGCTGGCGGCCAGACTGCACTATCACCTGGAACACACAGCGAGCAGGGCCAGTCAGTCACTAAGCCTGTCAGTGGCACTGCTGCTTGTAAATCACCACCATGTGCCCCTCCCACATGTAAATCTGCCACTAAAACAACACACAAACAGCCATTAGGAGGAGACCTGGGGGGCAGAGCCTCCCACTACACAATTACAGGCTGTAAAACACAATAATTGGATGTTTTGTTGCAAAACGACAACAGTGAGCTCTAATGAAGAAAAAAGGAGAAATGTCAGCTGATATTGTCGTTAACCATTTAAACTTCACTTTCAGGTTCGTGTTAATCTGCTTGAACAATGCTGAAGTGTGGAGTTGGTTCAGGAGTGAAGCCAAGGTTGAGAGGGGCTTCTGCAGTGCAACCAGGGTATGAGGGGGTGGAGTCGGAAAGGGTGAAATAAGAGGGAAATTTACCAACAGCATCGCCACCCCCTCTTTGAGAAATGAGCAATACCATTAGCGTTATTCTCACCCTCCTCAATCATGCACCGTCACATCCGGGCCACCAGCATTAAAACCAAATCACTCCCAGCCTCATTTGATGAGACAAGGGGCTGCAGGAGAGGGGGTCTCAGCCTGATGCTGCGGTCGCCTCCCCTGAGCTTAGAGGAACATCAGCAAACGTCTGAGTGCCAGAGGGTCAGAATGTTAAATCCTGGCTGCCCTGCTTTACAGGTACAGACTGCAGGTCTGCTGGCTCAACCTCAATGGAAACCAGAAGGTTGAGGTGAGGTCCCAAAGTCACAGCGACATAAATTCCCAAGATTTACAAGATTTTAACAATACACACTCTAATACGCTTCCACTGGCTGCCCCTTTGATAATGCACTCCAAGTTTGAGCAGCAGGATAAACAAAGCGATAAGTCACTGCTTTTATCGGTTCAAGGTGAAGCCTCTCAGAGCTGCCCTCTACAGCGAAGTTCAAAAGGACACAAAGCAGTTTCATTTCCGATCTTCATTTGTTTTAAAAAATCCACATGGACAGGTCAAACAGACTGAGCTGAAATGCTTTACAAATACTTGAAAATGTGAAGCGCACTAGATTTATCAAGCCTGAAATGTGTCAATTACTGAAGACAAAAACATGGGAATAATTTCAGCCTGCTGCGTTTTATCCACTATACTACTGAACAGAAGGATAGTCTGTAAAACAAACATGAAATAGTAGTGAAAGAACCAAATTCTGACAGTTTCACTTAGTAAAAAAAAAAAAAGAAAAAAGAGGAATTTTGGACTCTGACAAATCTATCCACAGAAAGAAAAAAAAAAAGAAAGTCAGGCTCTGGTTGTTTTCAAATGAGGAGCTGCTTATTTTCAGAGCATGTAGTTTCAGCATTTTCCTGCTACTTTTTCCCCCCACTAAGTCCTACATCCTCATAATTTTACAGCGCCTGCTGAAACGCTGCCCCAAGATAAATTGGCAATGAATACATTCATACAGCCAAATACATCAAAAAGTCAAAACTACAATTCTACAAAAGCTTAACAATCTGCCCTTTCTTGTGTTTTAATCCGGACCATTTAAGCGACATAATTTAACACCACTGAAAGTAGCTGGTGTTTGAGGTGGAGCTCTGAGGTGATCCAACCCACAAATCACCCCAGAGATCTCATAATCCTCTACCATGCATCTTCATTCCATCTTCAGCTGCTTAAATAACTTGTCCACCCTCAAGTGCCTGACGCAGAGAGACATAAAACAAAAGCTGGTGGCAGCGCGAGTCTGGGAGGTGGATGAATAGTCGTCTGCAAAACTTTCCTGGCCTCTGCCAGTTTTAAAGAGCAACACACGAGATTGAAATGGCTTCCAAAAAGAGGCCGAGCTGGAGCGTAACTTCTATCAGCTCAGCAGAGGAATCTGCAGCTTAAAGCTCCACATCATAAAACTGAATCTAAATCTGCTCATCTGGTCTGCGTATAGCAGACCCTGTTCAGACTCAAGTGTCTTGGATGCTCTGTTCTGTCTTAACTTCAGAGACCTGGCTTTTTGAACAGCTTTATGGCGGTTCCATTACATAACTTCCTCATTGTCCACAATGAAGACAAAGAGTGTGTAAAATTAACGTTCTGAAACAAATGAATTCCCAGGAAACTTGAAGCTGAAGCACAAACCAAAGGTAAAGCAGATT
Organism: Atherinomorus stipes; assembly: GCA_023101725.1. Classification (NCBI taxonomy): domain Eukaryota; kingdom Metazoa; phylum Chordata; class Actinopteri; order Atheriniformes; family Atherinidae; genus Atherinomorus; species Atherinomorus stipes. Next base: position 624,222 of record JALJCO010009935.1, on the reverse strand, counting down.
TTAGAACAGGCATGGGGAGCAGCCAGTCATCATTCATCCTTGCAAAGAACAAATTTAAGTGCATTACCAGTTTCTACATTGGGGGGGAAAAAAGGTAATTATAGATATGTAAAGCTGCTTTCCTTAATGTGTAGAGGTATTTTTATGCATTATTTTGTCTAGACAGCCCAAGCACCACAGGAGGAACCAGGGCTGGAGTAGGGCCATATATCTGACACTCGAATCCCCAATATAAACCAGATCCAGCGGAAGGCCTGTACTGATAAGACGAGCAGCACAGCGGACAGCACAAAACAAAGTTGGTTAAATGAGCCTTTAGTGCTTTTTTTTTTTTACGACTTCTACGATGGCTTCTTCAGACGAGCACAGGACGCTGCGTAAACTGCCTTTGGACAATTAGATGCTATTGAATGTAGACTCTGGCAAAGTCACACCAACTTCACGTTTAAGGTGACTGTCAGTTGTTTTAAATGCCATGAAACTTGCTGTTTACACAATAAAACTTTACTCTTCTCTCATCTCTATGAACTGATACTGTCAGTCCATCCCAGATCCAACTACCGATAACTCTGCTCTGAAACCAACCCGGTGACAGCGAGAGACAAATGGAAACTCCTCACTGAAGGGTTTGCAAGGATAAAAATGTCCTCTGCTTCACTTAAAGTCAGTTGGACCTGTGTTCACCCTTGAAGCAGAGTGTAAATCACCTACCGAGCCAACAATCAGGCCAGTTAGTGGAGTGTGTATGTCAGTGTTTCTCTGCCTCTGTTTACTCTGCTGGGTGATGCAGTGTGTGTATTCCCCACTGCTGGCTCCCAGTGGTCTGCACGAGCTGCACTTACCCTGCAGGCAGTGAGGGCTTGGTTGTCTTGGCTGTAATGGACTGCTGAAGGAAGAGTTTCAACATCAGGTTAACAGGAATTACAGGTCTAAAGCTTGGCTTGGGCCTGCAGGGTGGAGGAAACGCCCTTAGAGAGAATGGGAAGAAGAGGACTGACCCCAAAGATAAGGCTGAACCCTTAAGATGTGTGTTTGGGATGTAGCTACAGACAATCCATAGCTCATGACATGGTTACTGATATAAAGAAAACAGCTTATGTACTATAAGCAGAAAGGAGTCACGTGATTTCAGGATTCTTGTTGCACGGAAACCAATGCTGCTGCAGAAAAACATCCGTACACAACATGAAATTAGACCTACATCTATTTGCTTTACACATAAAAGCCTTTGTGAAGCTCATTCTGCTTGCGTGTGTTGCCATTGTCCATGTTCCCCCAAAAACCCCGCTTGTGTTTTCTTAACATTTCCGTACTCTGAAATTGCTGGTGTCTTCTTAAAAAGCAAGCAGGAATTAAGCGGGTTAACATGTCACCAGTTTACAATTAAAGCCCCGTCAACTACATCATCCAGCAAATCATCACTGAGGATGAATCATGAATGAATCTCTGTGGTTAAAGACAGGGAGATTACTGGCACATCTTTTCAGAGGGAAAAAGGAAGTACAGTTACACGTCAGTGATGAAACAGATTTAATTTGTTTTGTTTGTTGGTCTGAAGTCTCTACAGACACACTGAACACACAAAGAAACATATGGCTGCATGGCTTGGTGGCCCCCATAATCACAGACACACTTATAAAAACACACAAGAATACATGTCATTCTCCCAATGTTTTTTTGTGTGACAAGGTGAATAATTCATGGACCCAGAGCAGAGGGAATACATCACAATATGTTGAACTGCTTCAAAGTTCTGCTTTTTATGAGAAGCTTTATTTCTAAAGCATATATATAAACAAAAGCTGGTGTGCCGACAGTGAATCAGCAGTCTTTGCGACCGCACAGGCCTCGGGTTGGGCCGCTTTTGTGTCGTGCCAATGCTTACATTAGCCTGAGAAAAGCTCAAGCTGCTCTAAATATTCTCCTTGACGCCATTCATCTTGATGCAGGACTGAATGGACACGTTCCAGGAACTGGACCACTGGCAAAGATCAACTGCATGAAGTTGCATGGGATCTCGTTTCCTATACTCAAATATACTTAAAAAAAAATCCAGAGGTACGGTGAGAAGGGTTTTCTTGTTGGTTCTTGTTTGAGAAGGAGCGACAGATTTTTCATTAAATCAGCAAGATTCAAATGCTACATATTGTTATAGCTGCTCTGATCGTAGAAGTGGGTGTAGCACAATGAATAGTTTGTCACAGGCTTAATTTAATCAGCTCTTACTCAATTATTCACTATAATAAGCTAATTGGATCTGTAATGACCCAACAAATGCTAATTGTGCAGAACAAAATGATTAAATTGGATAGTACCGAGGAGGAGAGCTACAGTGGCACAGACAGGAGGAGGCACCTTTAATTAGAAATAAAGAAAATTAGCAAATTAGAATCAGCATGAAGCCCATAAATTGTGTTGGGTTTGACTGTCTGGGCATAAAATGGGATATCACTGACTTGAAGCTGTGGCTGCTGCTCGTGTGGGTCAGGCTTAGCTTACTCAAAGCCCAGCCAACTGTAGCATGGCTAATCAGGGGCCCGGTAGACGGGCCATGCATGACAGCCAGCTACACAGCAGCCAGGTCTGTTCCATCACATCCTGCTCACTTCCACAGAGCCCCCTAAGTAGATGTAACACCAGGGCAAGCACACTGCCCTGCTTTACCAGGAGGGAACAATGACTCACTCTGAGGGACAATGGACAACACAGCAACTAAAAGCAGAAAGGTGCCAAGGCATGAATCTTTAAACAGGTGCTTTTTGTTACAATTACAAAACTACACCCTTTTTCTGACAAATAATACATGAGAAGAACAATAGTAAGATGATATCACTGGGCTTTTCTCACTTAATAGACAACTTTACACAAGTCAAAGCATTTCATGAAACTTGGGCTGAAAGAATTTAATGAAAAAACTGAAAGAAATTTGAAAAAATATTTTTCATTACAAAAACAGTCACTTAGAGATAAAAGTCATAATACAACTACAATAACTGAAGCCCTTGACATTTACTTAAGGGGTAAAAGCACCAATTTGCTCTCTTTTTCCTTTGAAGTGCCTTTTACACCATTCTAAAAAAGTACTTTAACAGCCTCGTTGCTCAAGAACAATTAATTCCTATCTGTAATAAAGCATAAAATCATGTTTAGATCAGTTTTTTTTTTTTTTGTTGAACTGAAACAATCTATTGATTATTTTATCATGGAGTTAGTTTACCTGGTTGTCAGGATGGTTAACAGTGAAGTATCCCACACAGATGATGACCTCATGCAGCAGCTCTTCAGAGGAATGCTGGGTACAGTACCAGAGCAGGGAGCTGACAATGTGTCGGAAAGCTAAAGACAGGCCCTCAGCTCCTAGCACAGACTGGACAGACGCAGACAAAACACATCAGTGTGTAGTCACAGTTATTTGAACATAAATCGTGAAAGATTGTGATTACAAATCTCAACAAAATGATGCAACGCAATAAAAGGTTATATGTTTAGCTGGTGGGAACGTACATGGTGTAAGTGCATAAACAAATCAAATAGAGTCCAACCATAAAACAACCCAATTCTACTTAGAAGTGAGATGATAGGAGGAGCTCAAAGACAGTATTTATTAAACATGTCAGTGTGACATAGCACTATAAGATCATAGCAATTTGCACTGGAAGTTTGTGTGTGTTAGTGTTTTCACATCCATAAACACAATACCTGGAGAGCCAAATGATGATTTCAAGGCTCAGAGCTAAACAATGAGCTTTACATTTCCCTCAAAGAGCATTTTTAATCCATCTAGATATTTTGCTTCAATTCAAAAACAAAATAATTACGTAAAAAAAAATCTGCAACAAAAGAAACCATTTTCACTTATTTGCCCATAACAGATTTTGAAAGATCACCGATTTGTTGCAGCCATAAAATCAAGTCATTTCTGCCTCACAGGACAATTTTGAAATTCCAGTCTAAACATTTTGTGGAGCTGATGTGGCAGAAGAGCAAGTTCGTGGCCTGAATTTTGATCAACCAACTCCTGCAAATGCAAATTAGCTGTTGCAGTGGAGTAATGTAAAACACAAGGTGATTACAACTCAGCCAAAAAAAGAAATATAATGTTCATAAAACTCCAGCAGTGAAACGCTTTCATTTCCAGCTGTTTTGAGTTGCCTGAATGTGGCAGGTCAGTGACAGGAAGCTGCTTCAAAGTAATTACCCCAAGGCATTAAAATAATTAACAGCATTCTGGCTTGCTTCTGTGGCTTTCAGTCTACGCGGTGACTTAGCACAGTGAAGCTGTCGCCCTCTCCTCGGGTTGGTAATGTATTGCCCCACATACAGTGATAATCACTTGTGTTCCATCCTGACTAGTGACCCACCGGGCTCTATTCACCCCCCCACAAAAAATGACCTGAGGTCAAAGGGCACCTATGTTTATGTCAACAGGTCGGCTTAGTCACGAGGAGAACTCCTCCTCCTCCTCCTCTAATGGCTCTTAACAAAGAAACATACATTATACGTACGCTAATCTGCTCATAAAAACAGGTTTGTTAAACTCAGGGAATAATTAAAGTTTTGTGGGTATTTTATGATAGCCCGCTGTTTCAGATAACTTTGTGTATACACCACTTACTGGAAATGTCCTTCAGTAAAAATGTCTAGTGCAGTAATTCTCTGATGCTCAAACAAGCATCACACATTGGAAAAGTGTAGACAATTTCTTTTTTTTTTTTTGTATATTACGAGTAATACCTGGAAGGCAGATAGGTCAAGAAGGGCAAAACTGTTGAGGAAGCGGATGCCCTGCAAAGCCACCTGGATGACCCCAGGGCTGTAGGGCTCCTGACTCTGAGAAGACGACTCCGGAGAGAAACTGTGCAGCAGGATACAATACAGGGTGTGCACCACTCCCACCAGGTCAGTGGACTGCAGAAGGGCAGTCAGGCCAGTAGGATCTTGGCGCTTATTGTCAAATATACTGGGAGCACTAAAGATGAGAGATGGGGAAATGCAAAATCAGTAAAAAAAACAAACAAAAAAAAGCTTCAAAGTGTCAATTAAAGAAAAAGAATATTGGGATACATTAGTCAGCAGTAAAAGTGAAGTATTTAAAAAGTATTCTGTAGTTTTTTTTGCTGCTGAGGTCATGCTGACTGAGGTGACAAATGTTCTTATCATGGCAGCTTTGAGATTACAGCAGACTAAAGCCTGGAGAGGAATTTCCCTTTGGTAGGAAGTAACAACCTGTTAGCACTGCTGCATTATCTGGCTTTACTGACCATTGGTGGAACACCAGGTTTGTTCAGTGTTGCATTTTAAACTGCAACACACCTGCTCTTCAGTTCATCTTTTGCCATTTACATTCTCCTTATCTATTGAAGGAATAACAGTTAATCTTTTAGTACTTTTCATGTATCGCTATGTTAAACTTAAGCACAATTACCTGCCAGCCAGATTTACTTAAGAGCTCGACCTCCAAGTTTCAAGATTGGGTCCTCCACACCTCCTCACCCAACAGTAAACATGGTGATGCCAAGATATGCAGCTTATGACCGTAATTTCAAACTAGTAGCTTGTCAAGTTGCCTGACAAGGTGTTGAAAGCTCTAGTTCTTTCGTTCAAAGCATTTCTAAGAGGATTTGAGGTGGTATGTTTGTTTGGTTCTGACATGAAGCCAACCTGTTAGTTGAAGGGATTGGAAACATATTTTCATTAAACAACAGTTCAACAAGCAAAACCAAAAAAAATTATGGCATGAAGAAGAAGCAGTAAAAGTTAAATTTTATTTACTGTTCTACTGTGAATTAGATGTTTTTGAAACCTAATAATTTGCTTATTTGAATACAGAATCCAACCACAGAAAACAATTAGTAAAAATAATAAAGAGAAAAATGAATGCAATTATACTTTACTTTTCAGAGGTAATGCAGACCTCTGGTGAAATGTTTCAGCTAACTCAAACAGACAATTTAAGACTACCGCAGCAGCCATTTATGATTTGCAGCCATGTAGAGTGGAGGGTGTGTGACCTGGAGATGGAACCTACAGTGCATGCTGATACTTGATGTTAGCCAACAGGCTTTGCGTGAAATATGCTGCTAGGCAAGAACACAGCCCCTTAATACCATTATAATCCCCTGACACAGCAACTGGCATGGTCCAAATTTTCTTCTGGCCCATTGAGCCTTCTTGTATATGACATACAAATAGTCTTAGCTGAACATAGCTCACTGAATGGTGCACTGATCAGTGTCACTGAGGACTGTATTTTCTTCTAAAAACTTATGACAATCACAGATTTAGATTTGCTTTGCCCCACTGCAGTATGATGCAATGGATTATTGTTTCTGCAGGACGGATTGCTGCATTCTGTATATGAACAAAAATACATAAAACATTTAATTTAAAATGTTACTGCTCTGCATGGGATAAAAAGGATACCTGGCTCTTTCACTGTGCTCAGTAATTCTTTTCCTTTGAAGTCAGAAATTGTGGCGCTGATGTCCCTTAGAGTGACTGTGTGCTTATCCTCTGTCAGCGGCGCCACTGAACCTCTCTGAGAGGAGGTCACCGTAGCACACGTGGGTGGGCTCCCCCTACACTGCAGGCTACGGTTTATGGTGAGTGACAGAACGCTGGGTCAAGTAGATGCCTATCTCTATCTGTCGGAACGACAGCTTACCCAGCTTGCTGGCTGGAGTAAATGTCTTGCTGACTGATTACGGAGGAACCACATTCTTTGTTTGAACAACCATGAGCTTGTCTTTATGGGTCTTTCTTACTGAAAAGTACTGATAGTGTCTAAGTCTCTGTCATTACTAGCACAGAGAGAAGCATGTGTGTTTGTCAGAAGAGTCTGTATGAGATCTCAAAGTTTTTGGTGACATGCAGTGATAGGCTCACCGTCCGGTTATGACGAAGCACAGCTTACACATGCTGTGCAGCAGAGCTGAGGCTTGCTGGAGGAAAGCCGACATCTTAGGGTGCTCGTCTACAGGAGCTTGGACCGACAAGAAGCACCCATACAGCTTGTCAATCAAACCCATGTTTACCACATAGCTGGAATAAACAGACAAAATGATTAATAAAAAAAAGGAAAAGGAAAAATGGGCATAGTTTATTGCATTTGCTTAAAAAACAGGCTTTTTCTTTGTAAAAGGCTCATCTCACACTAGCAAACAAAGGCCTTTACTGTGCATACTCCCACAGCACTGCAGCTGAAAGCCAATACCTCACCTAAGCCCTCCACCCCCCTGCTATTACTGTGATATCTTCAATTTGTCTTTGCCAATGACAGGACTCATGATCATGTTCCCTGTACTCTTTCAGCCACAAATCACTTCTAATAGTGTCATTAGAGAGCTGTTGTGGCCCCTGTGCCAGCCCAGCTCCAGGCCCTTGACAGTCTGCTGACCTGGGGCTAGTTTTCTAGAAGCTTCTGGTATGCATGAACCTTTGAGCATCGACAGCTTATGAAAATCTGGAGTACTTCAGCTGTCAATCAAACCTTTCAAGCTGCAGTTGTTGTGAAGTCATTTATCTCATCACCATTTTCACTGTTTGCTTCTTTTCCATTCTCTTTGTTAGAGCTGCCAATCACACATGTCCTCTTAAAAACGGTTATCACCATTTACAACCTGCAATGCAGGTCTCTATAGCCGTGCTTAAGCCCAGGTAAAGGACTGTCACTCTTTTTCAACCAAAGCTATTCCAGTGCTGGTTCAAAATATGTGCTAGAGACAGCTTTAAATTGGTTGTATATAAACCATCAAAGAAAAAGATTTTTCATAGCCAGAGAGATAACAAAATCCACATGACATCATTTTAAATGTCACTTGCTATATGTCTGAACCTCCCTGTAGTCAGCTATACTCTGTGTTGGACCACTGTGCATGGAGACAATTCATCTGCAGTCTTCTTGTTTTCTGCTAAACAAAATTTGAACATCAACAGTCTACTTTATAAAATACTTAAAAAAAAAAAACAATCTCAATGTTAACCTGAACTTACTGTATGAGCATTGATGCAATTAGAATTTACATAATACATTTGGTTTGAACTGGATCCATAAATGCCAGCGAACAATATTAAAACAATCTACGATGTTTACAAATGAAATAGCAAATGTGGTTAATAGATTCAGTTGAAAACAGCGGTTCGTCTGTGTATCATTTCCTCATTTCATATACATTAAAAGAAAAGAAGAAAAAAAAGAAGCTTGTTTCCATTTTTTTTTTTTTTTTTTAAGAAATCCAACACAAAAGAACTGAATGCAGGCCGTTTTTTCACTTCTGATTTGAGACAAAGAGTAAAAAAAAAAAAAAAAAATTGAACGAGAAAAAAACACAACCCACAGACAGAAACTGATTTGAATATTTAATTAGCCAGATCTCCATGACCCAGAAGTTGCTGCAGATGCCCTTTCTTGTTAAGGTCACTCGCTTTCCCCCGGCTGGCCTCCATGCCAAGCCATGCCATGTGACCACAGTCAGTTATAGTGCTTGGATTTCAGGGTGGCTGCTGCGTCAGGAAGCTCACCACAGTGCATCCCACTGCCTGTCACTCTGAAGGCCCAACATCCACCAAAAAGCAGCAAGTGTTCTGGGAGGAGCTGGGGAAAGCTATATAGTCCACTACAACATCTCTCAAACTGCAGGTCCCAAGGTAATTTCAAGGGGTTGCCAGATCATTGTAAACCCCCCACCCCCCAGAAAAAAACCCAAAAACCCACCAACAACAAAGAACCCCACATTTAACAAATTTGGAATATTTATTAGGGCTGTCAAAACCAACGCATTAATACAAAGAATTTTTCATTCTCTAAATTTTTAAAAAATTTGGGGGGGAACCACGGCCCTCCTACACTGAGCCCATACAATACTGTATGGGCTACAAAACACAGAAAGTAGGAAACTGCAACTTCTGGGTTAAAATCAATTTCTGTCCTTGAATCATTTTTCTAGTTTATATTTTCAAAATCCCAACTTCAAAACCAAAAGTGACAAAATAGCCTGGTTTTACTTTATTTGTTTTTTGTTTCTAAAACAATGAAAAACAAGCAGATTAATAAAATTTTATTCCAATTCTTAACTGAATATCAAATGAACGAAAGATACACATACCATAATTTTGAATGTTCTATGTGGTGCATTGGACATGATTTTTAAACACAACTGGGAAGATTAAAACACTAAACATAAGAGAAAATTAGAGTAACACTGGGCTCACGTTCTTCCACTGATGCTTCGATCTCACATGTTTAAGCTCAGTTTTGAGTTTTTATCTCATAAACTAGTTCATACAGTACATTGGCTCCTGTTTTTTAACGTTATGGTCATAATTCACTTGTTATGGCTGGTCCCCATAAATCCACCCCAGACCCCCATGTGAGAAGTGCTTTGCTCTGCAAAAGGTTTGAGCACCCATAGCATCATTTTCATGGGGCTGAAGCCAGTGGTTAGGTAGACAAACCACAAAGAACTGGTTCTAAGTTAGTCACTGGTTCTGAACAAATATTGAAAATGCGTTGGCAGAAAATCTCTTGTGTTGAGAACTACACGAGTAATGATTAAATGTGATTTGTGGACTTGTATGGCTTTAGTGAAATGTAATACATTTACAGTACTGAGGTTGCACACTTATGCACTGGTATGTACAGTAAAATATGCAGCTTTTTTTTTAAGCATTAAAACCTGTTCTCATATTTTGAAAAGCAATAAATACAATTCAAATTGAACTGGCTGCTTGCTCATAATCATAAAAGCCTAGCCACATGTTGCTTTATGGTTATTTGAAGATGTAAGAAATAGAGAAGAATCTTTCAATGAAAAAAAAAAATCATTAACGGGTGAACCACAACAAAAAAAAAAAAAAAAAGTGAAAAGCTAGAAAAGCCTCACACCTCTACCGATTGTGTCCCATCACATGGGCACAAATTGGACACAACAATGGGGCAGTGAAAACACTGAAAAGCAATGTGAGAAACAGAAACAGAAAGGAAATGGTCATCATCTCTCTAAGTGATATAAAGCTCGGTATAATGGGCGAGAGTTGCAAAAGCTGAAAATGTTTTGATCTTTTGTCCTTCCTCACATACACATTAAAGGATACTTGATGTAAATCTTTGGTTTGTACTTGAGATTATCAGTCTGACGACACAATTTTTCTCAGGCACCCCGTCTCTGGGGTTACGACTGGGTCACTCGATGAGATTGGTGGGCCTGTGCAGCTGCTCTGTCCAGATGAATCATGGCTAGTGGGAGGGATGGTGAAAAGTTACACTACTCCACAAGGCTTCATGATGCTGGGCCTGCCTTTCCTCATGGTCCACATTTCTCCATCACAGCCCCACTCCTACAGCCCAGACGCACATTGCTAGCATAAACGCCAGGTCCAATGGGACTATTCAAAGCTTTGGAAGTGCTCTTTGTTTATGCTACTTTGTGAACCCCCCTAAGAAACTGATTTTACTTAAAATGTGGTTCTGAATGTGTAGAAAAAGTACATGCTGGAAGGATGCCAGAGTACACCTCATTCTCACACTACTCCCATTCTAACAAGACACCACTTGGCCTGTTTCCAGGCAATCTGACATTTTGTCAGCCTATTCTTTACACATGGCATGCTCTTGAGGAAATCTGAGGTTGACCAACTCTCAACCCAGTAAAGAGGAGTGGAGGAGGGATGTACTAAAAGAGGTAAAAAGGTTGTGAGATGGGAAAAAGAGGTGCCATGTAGGAGTGTGAGCAGCAGCGGGAAAGCTGCGTACAGCACTGGAGGAAAAATACCTGATTAGATCTTGTGCACGAGTGTTGAAGGAGTCTGTGGCAGAGCTCTTGACCTTGGCATCTGGGGAGGAAATCCATGTGTTCTCGCTTTGCCCCAAATCAGAGATGTGCGGCCACAGGGACTCCAAGATGGTAGCAATGGTCTGAAGTAGGCCTGTTGTCAATCCCTCAAAGACTTGTTTGTTTACACTGCGCCCAAAAATGGACTTGTCCTCATCTGGGACGTACAGCTGATAAAATGGAAGAAACGAAAAAAAACAAAACAATTAACAATAAATGGATGATGAATATAATCAAGACAGAACTGTGAACTATCCATTGCTTGCTTTTATGCTACTTAATACTCTTGCTGTTTGATAAACCACAATAAAAAGACTGAAACAGAAATATGACAAGTAAACACCACTGAAAATATTAACATCAACTGTTCAGAGGTATAAAATAAAAACAGGTCAAATTTCCTTTCGTAAGAAACTCTCCAAGTAATTTATTTACCAGAAAATATTTGGTTAAATCCCTTTGTGTTTAAAGGAAATGGCTTTTCATCTTTGCCAGTAAACTAAAACAGCTTAACTGGTTTATTTTTCACCAGCTTCAGGCAACAAATTAGTATATAACACCACTATAAAAGCTACCATAAAAGCACACAGTGGCTGTTTCAAACATTTCCTCAACCACACAAAGCTGGTGTAAATAAATAAAGATGTTATCTAAACCAGCTGCATCCCGATAGGCTGAAACCTGATTAAAAGAAAAATAAGAAATTAAATAACAGAGCATTGCTTTGCATTCTAAACTTCATGACAAGCATGAGCAGAGGTCCATATTTGAAATATACTGCCTCCATTTTGTGTGTCAGCTTGAAAAGGTAAAACATTCCCATTTGGTCTTATAGTTGAGGTGAATGCTGACAGCATAGGTAAATTCACCGACATTCTCCACAAATCTAATTAAATGGGGGCATTCTCATATGGCAGTCTAACCCCCACTGCTGCACTCTATTGCTCACACACACGCATACCAAATATTTGCACATCTATAAATAGAATAACAAAGTAAAGCTGTGTTAAAATCACAAGTCGTAAACTACATCAGAACTCACCATCAAGGACAGAAAAGGAGCAAGAAAAATTGTTGAGCTCAATTTTTTAATTTGCACTAAACTGGTGGAGGAGAACCAGTTCATCTCCTGCAGTGTTGCTGGATATGTCCGTCAGCAGAGCAGCTGCTGGGATATGTTTTATATAAACTAGAGCATACAGGCTAACCTCTCCCTCTGTGCCCTTAGGAAATATGACTGCTTTGGATTGGAACTCGTCTGAAGAAGGAAGCCCCAGTAGAGTTTGTGCATGCCCCACAACCCTAGGCCTGCGCCTTGTCCTGTCTGCGTTGTGAGTGTAGGCGGCCCCGGCGAGCCGCCACTGTTGGATGTTTGGAGTGAGCTGATGTTTACAGTCCTTCTAACAGAGTGCTGAAGGATATGGGCTGACATGTCACCGCAACGCAGCCTGCCTGCCTGCACTCTCACATTCCCTCTGTCAGGAGGCATCTGTGGAAAAGTTGGGCAACTGTTTGTGACTCGTTAGTTTGTGTCTCGTTCTGTCTTTCATATACACTATGATGGTAACAGAAACAGAACATGCCACTATTTTTCTGTGTTTGTGAAGAACACAAGTAACTGTTGGTAAATGTTCAAGATCTTTTTTAAAAATTAAACTTAATTTATATTTATTACTAGAAACATGTAACATTTATAAATTGTTAACAGTGCATTAATATGATTGGGGACAAGTAAAAATGGCATTCTCAAATCTTTGGAAAAAATGTGTGGGCAAAGAATTTGGGGGTAATGCCATCTCTGGTACATAATAACATTACAAGTTCAGATAACAAAATTGCTGTAAGCAAGAGGATGAGGCTGGAAACCAATATCGAATAGCGATCTTTGGGCCTTCAGGCAGCACTTTATTCATAATAGACATGATTCCATAGAGGAAACACCACAGGAGGCTCAAACAATTCTATAAACAGTTTTCAGCAAACAGATTTAAATAAATGTAAGTTAAAAGGGGGTGGGGCACAAAAACCCCAGAGCTCTTAAGAAACGTTAAGCTTAAGAATGAAACTCATGTCAGCAAACTATTCAAAATTTAAGATTCTTATTGGAAATTAAATAAAATGAAAAGTATTTATTTCCCCCCCTCAGGAAAACTTGAATTTAGCTTTTACTATTAAAGATTTAAGCGGCCCACACAGTCTGTTAGCAGCCTACAGTTCAGAAGCTGCCATTCAGACTGCACTGGTTTCAAGGAGAACTTTGTACATTTTAGTCAACAATGTTCATCAATTATCTGTACAACTATACAGCCTGGCTTATGTGGTAAGAGTCCAAAAAGATGCTCCTGGCAGAGGAAGTGATGCAGCACTTGTTGTTGACATGCCACAGACCAAAGCTTTTTCTTTTCCCTCTTTCTTAATGTGTTGATCAGGGAACAGCAAATATGAGAAAATTTAAATAACTTGCATATCATAGCATTTTGTTGTAACAATCATTATATTAATATTTGCTCAGGGATCCAATGACTCACTGTCAGCTGGTGCAGCAGCAGGTCCACAAGGAGAACTATTTTGTTGCTAAACAGCACATAGGAGCAGTTGAAGATGCAGCAGGAACAAGCGAGATTGTAGACATCTACAGCAGCACAGAGAGATCTATCACAGAAAGATGACAGAACATTATTAATAACAGGTTTAAAATAAAACAAACCTCAGGGCATACTCCTTCTCCTCTTGCAATTCTTTAAAGGAACACTACCTCTAGGATGTAAATGTGACCTGGGCACTGACAAGACTATCTGCAGGCATCGGGAAACCAAACACACTTTTCTCTATTTGTGGTTCCTTAAGGGTGCAGTTTGTCTTCACTAGTCAAAAGTATCTCTCACTGACAGGGAGAGGCAGGAAGCCGATTTGAGGAATAATACACTCATATCAGCTACTTAATGTGGAGACTCCTCTCCAAAGCCACCTTCAGAGGTGCTGAGTGCAATCTCCGTCCCATCTTGGCAGAGATGGTGCAACATTTCCACTGGAGAGATAAAACTATTTCTCCGAGCAACTCATCCCGGCAGCCCCAGGCAGCAGCCAGCGCTGCGCCACTCGGCGTGCCTCTGTATTTCGTCTGCTCTAAAACAAGCCCCAGAGAAGATTAATGCTTCAGATAACTGACCAATCATTCTGCTGTGACTGCTACTCCCCCTCGCCCCGTTTCATCAGTTAATATTTCCTGACAACTGTATATTTTAGCCATTGGAGGAATAGCGTGTCCTATCTGCTCACTGGAAGAATGGAATCCCCCTCTCCAGCGGCTAAAGTAGGCCATGTTTACTTCAACTGGTAAACATTTTGATATCTACCGAACCTTCACATCTGCTGTGCGTTTTAACTCGAACCACGCTGGCATAGTAGAGTTAAATACATTAGGTGAAGGTTCACCAAAGTCTTCTCAGTAGTCTCCAAAAGTCTTTGCTTTGCATTTGCAGCGAGGAGAGCAGTCATTTTGGCGTATCATTATTGACATAGCGGAGTAAAGCTGTCAAGACAAGGAATGTGGTGTTAATGTGAGAAGCGAGACATTTTGACTGATCGGCTAACCTTTAAATCAAACATGAAAGCTTAATTTTGCACACCTGAAAACAATAATCATGCACTTAGAAGAAAAATATCACACACACACAAAAAAAAAAAAAAATCCTGCAAATCGTTACACTTCTGTATGACACACATATTGGCAGTTACTTTATTATATAATAAATATGGCAGAAAAACAAGATTAATGGTAAAGCGTACTAATAAGGAAGAATGTGTGAAACCAGAGGCTTGAGAACATGAACCCAACTAGACGATGTTATGTGTGCAACCTTATAGCATTAGATTCTCACATGCTTCGATTCTTGAGTGACTGTGGGATACAGATAAGCTTCTACACAAATACAGAACTGACTAATCAAATGCTTTTGACAATAATATATAATTATATGCTCCACGCAGCTTATGAAAACAGTCATAGCAGCCATACGCATTCCTCTAAAGGACAAGAGTTACTTTAGGTGCCTCAAGTCACCATTGTGTTATTTGAGATTTTACACTTGTTGAGTACAATGGTACGGTTATCCTGTGATCTATCAGAGATTAAATGGCAAAGCAGGACAGGCTTGATTACTGTTAAAGAAGCGTTTTAGAATGGCTAGATAAAGTTCAAGTTGGTCATTGGCATTCAGATTACACAGACTCTGAGATAAACTTGCCAAAGTTTTTCTCTTTTTTAAGGATGGTATGTGTCATGGAGTAATTCATAGTTCTTCCAGGAAAAGGGAAAAAAAACATGAATAAGATCCTAATCTACTTTTCAGCTATATGTAAACACACTTTGGATTTGTGGACTGGAGGGAATCTGAAAATAGTTGATGATCAAGGAGTTTATGAAACAACTTTTTTTCTTATTTAACCTTGCTCATATTGTAATACAGTATGAAATGTGTTGCTGCGCAACCACACACACAAAAGACAAATCAGCAATTCCAGCATTCAACTTTTTTTCCTAAAAGGACATCCCTCAGTTTTTTACCCTCATGTATGCCGGACCCTGCCAACAAGAGTAAAATGCCTTAAATATTAAATGTACAAAGGAGTCTTTATGATTTAGTCATATCTTCTTGCTTTTGAGCTTATTCATTTCCACTTGACAGCTTTGCCATAAAATACTCTTTAAATAGAAAAAAAATGTAAAACTTAACTGTTTGTTTGATGAACTTTTACCCATTTATAAAACAGAACATAATAACAAAATGCTCTGTTCATGTTTAGCATATGGTGAACTGGGTTTTGACAGTTCTTCTCCTGACATCATAGTTTGGTGGATTAAATTGGGAGTTAAAACTCTGTGATGGACTTGCGCATCATCTCCATGAAGCACTCCATATCCCACCTAGTGTCAATAAAGTAGGCAGAGTTTTTTGCGTTCTGGAAAATGCTTTGTATATATGAAAATATCAAATATTAATGCCATGAAAAAAAATGTATAGAGTGGAGTAAAAATTCAGTTTTTAAAGAAACTTGAAAAAGCACTATAAAAATACCATTTTACATTTACAGTATAACAGTAAAAAAAAAAAAAAAAAAAAGTTAAGAATGAATTCAAAGCATGGCTCAATTTTCCCTCCCTGACCTAACTACCTTGTCCTAATTAAATCACTTGCCGTCTGGCATGACAGATCGGGCCCTAAGCTCACAAGTAATGAGCATGCAATTGCTTCGTAACACGGCTAATCAGGCTTGTCTTTGGTCATCTCTGAACAAATGAGGAGGCTGTCAAGGGCATGTTTGAGTTATGCCCCTACACCAGCTTGTACAATGAACCATCACAGTGATCTGTCTTTGGTTTCCTCCCACCTAATTGAGCTTGATGAGCATGACACCTGATAGTGCAACCTCTCTGGGAATCTTACAATATAAAAGGCCTTTCAATGACAGCTGTAGTCAAAGATTTTGAGGAACAATTCGTTCAAAGTGCCATGCCACCCTCTCACGTTGCATAAAAACTTCATGGTGATTGACGTGTGTCAGTCAATCTAAGCAGGCTTGATTCCTCCATCCGGGCACCTCAATGGATTTCTCCTCACAGAGACTGCCATTATAACAACTGAACTCAACCATTTTCGATTTTTTTAGGTTATTATAGTATGATAACAGTAGCCAAAAACTACTGTCACAAGTTTCAAAAGGTGGACTTGCCAGTAGGATTAAATATTGATTGAGAGTCAGATACAAATAATTAGGCAATGTGAGGTGCTCTTCTACATCAACAGGGCATACCTTTGTGACTGTAAATATCTTCAGGTCCATAAAGAAAAATGGCACACACCTCATCCTGTCCAACTGAGGCTCTACCCTGGTAGCTCACAGGCCTAAACATGATGAGGTGGAAACTTGCTGGGGAAGGCATGAGCACAACTGAACTATGCATTTAAAATTCCTAATGCTCAAAAAGAAGAAAAAAATATTTCCAAAGTGAAAGATTTGCCTAGGAGGGGGAAAAAAAAAAAAAAAAAAAAAAAAAATCAAATCACATAGACTTAAGTGGCTGGGTGACTCTGGAATAAATCAGAACTAACAGCCATAAACACCATTTCTCAGCACTGATATGTGTGGTTATGGATTGTGTCAGTCTTTTAGCCCAGTCCATTTATTCTGGTAAATGGCAAACTCTTCATTCAGTTGACAACAGGACAACAAGCATGTAAAAGGCTCTTTATGCTTTTTGTCACTGTTTGGAGTTATCAACCCTGAGATCTGTGCTCCTCAACCCGAGTCTCACATTCCTCGCCCTTTTCTGTGCGTTTCCTATGTGTGCAGTCAAGCCTGACAGGAGCAGCGCTGAAGAAATCTGACCAACTTCCAGATCAGGTTGAGCCCCAGCCTCTTAAACAGGGGAAGAAAAAGAATCCTAAGCCAAAATAAAAGGTGAGGAGCAAATCCATTTCCTTGTGCTGTCAAACAATCCCTTCATTCACTGCTATCTAAATGACATTTAATTTGATTCTGCTGTTGATTTCCCCGATACCCTGAGTGCTTCCAAGACATCTACTCTGGCTGTTGTGCCACACTGGCCAGGTATGAAAGAGAAGAAATCTGATGAGCCGTCACACAGTACCACTCACATGAGTGTGCACAGAAACACACGCACACTTTCCGAATGGTGGACAACATCCTGAAATAAAACCACAGGTAGCAGGTCTTATTTCACAGAATGCACCAGGTCATGTGAGACAGTGGTGGAAATATAAATTGGGGTTACATGCATGTTTTGCTGGAGCTCACCTCTTACAATCTAACTTTGTAAAAAACAAAAAAGAAAAAACCTGGAAACTAAAAATGTGCAATACGGTCAAAAATAAACAAAGATCAACTTAATAATTCTATACTATTTGTTATCATTTTAAACATACAGGTATATATACAGAGCAGATAAAACCTTGTGCTGAGACAAAAGGCACCTGTGCATTAAACCAACCTTTCTGCTCTTTATCTCTTCAGTGACCCCTACTGAAGATGAGAACAAAACAAACCCAAATATGAGGAAAAAAGCTCTCTTTCATACAGTTTTTTTTTTTTTTTTTTGTGGGGGGGTGGGTGATCTGAAAAGAAAAATGCATTTGTCACAAAAGTAGTAAATAAATGAATCAGTTGATTTGTCCAGTAGAGATGAAACTGCTTAAGCTTAATGGTACAAAATCGTTTCCACCAAACACACTGGAAAAATGTAATATGCTGCTCTATGAAGGGATAGATAGGTTCAAATGTAAACTGATAATTTTTTTTTTTTTTTTTAATTACAGTAAAATTAACAGTAGGGTTGTAACAATAAGTCAATAGATATACAACAATTCTTTTAACAGTCATTGGCGCCATATTCTTTTAAGCAAGCATATAAAAAAAACTAACTCTGGTGTCCCAAATTTGGATGTTTACTTATTTTCTTAGACTTTAAGAGGAAATGAAAAAATAAATGTATTCACAAACTGTTTCTGGATTATTAAGAAGACGTCTCTTTGGAATCAGAGGCTATTAATTCACATCCCTAATGATAAAATGAACAATGTTAAATTATCTGAATTACCAGAAGATGAACAAATCAGCAAAATAATTAACATCAAGCAAACTGAATAAGATCACAGAGCTGGTAACTAATACAGTTGCTTATGCCAACATTTGGCATGTTCTTGTGCCTTTTGTAGGATGTCATCTTTCTGGGTGAAGTTAATGACGGCAGCTGCGTAAACCCTGATCTACACACTCCAGCGACCACAGGGTTACACCAGAACATTAGCGGAGCCTCGCAGAGGAATTAGCTCATTAATGTAATGGTAACAAGATGGAATCAGACTCCCTAGGGAGAGATATGGCAGGAGCATCTCGGCAGCTGCCTTTTTTTGTAAATCACTCTGCTTATCTGGTGGGAGGAGGTGATCAATACTGCAGCATCACTGTAAACAGATAATGTAGCACACTCTAGGGCTAGCATCTGTAAAGCTGCCCATTAGGCCACACAGCAATCCAGATGACAGATAGTGATAAGCAGACAGCCGGGCTGCGTCCTTGTGTTGCATCTTGTCATGAGCTGGGTTGACCTGACTGACACAGGAGCACACCGTGACCACGTCTACTTTGTGCAGCAAGGAAACTGGTAAGACTGGACTAAAAAGAATTGCAACTACTTAAAGTGATGCATGGATTAATAAAAATATAAAAATACCTATGGTTTATATACAGTTGTATTCAGCAGAGATATGTCATTTATTCAAGGGCACATCAGGCTTGTGGAGAGGTCAAGTAGTCCAAATAAATTTTACTTGGACTAAACTGAAGTACGGGAAACAAGCAGCATCAATGACAAACTGAACAGATGGGGAAACAGGTGAACTGAATTTCTGGACCATCACATTCGTATAAAAAAAATCAACTCATTGACATAATGCTCATCTATGGAATTATTGTTAATGTCATACTCAAAACTCCTCGACAGGGAATTGTACTTAAAGTAAAAAATTCAATGAAATGAATGATTATCGATGCCTCACTCCAGAGTTTGCTTGAACAGTAAGCAGAGGACAGAAACACATGGCCTAATCTCCTCTGCAAGGAGGCATCCCTATGCCAAAGAGGTATCAAGTGAACTAAAGTGAACACATCACACACAGACCTGCATGCAAAGTCTGCAAACCCACACTTTGTGTTGGAAGAAAGTCTCTCCATTTGAGATTATATTTCTCCAGACATTGAAGTCTGTTTGAAATTCTTTCAGATTGAAATGTCTGAGAAAGAGACTACGAAACAAAGAAAAGGAAAAAAAAAAAAAAAAAATGGTGGTGGGGGGGGGGGGGGGGGGGGGGGGGGAGAGATCAATACACATGCAATGCCCTTTAAAAGCCTTATAAATATAAGAAGCATTTGTCCATTAGCAGAGACTCAGAGACTAGTAAATGCTAATGAATGGGAGCGCAAGGCCATTCAAGTCCATTACAGAGTCCCACTTGTGAGCACAGCAGCCCCTCTGAGGTTATCTACCGCAGGCAGTGCAAACGATAGACCTACAAGTCAAAAATACTCTGAACTCAAAATGATAGATAGAATTCATGCTTTGTCTGATTGGATAGAGAAGAACAAACAAATTGATTACAGAAATGGGAATGTTGCCATTCCTTGAAGCTCAGTGCTGTTATGCACTAATACATTTTCATCATATTTATTGAGGTGAAGCAACTATAAACAGTGATAAAGTAGTTCTGTGGGGATTAACTCACTGTCTTTATACCATTGCAAAAACAATCCCATAGAAGAAACAAAGCAGCATTGTCTGCGAGGTCAGTAAAAGAACAGTCGTGACAGTGGGACAAAGCAGATGGAAGGCAAACAAACTTTGTGGATCATTTAAAAATGTATTCATTGTATTAATTGTTTGTGGCCAAAGAGAGAGCCAGATCTGCATTTACCTTTTGTCCCTGGGATTAATGTTTATGGTCACTCATAAATAACCCATTATCATTATGTGACATTTTCAGTCATAAAAAGATGAAGAATGCAAGAGTCATCTTTTATATCAACAACAGATTGTGACATTTGCACAAGTGTAATGTGCTGTCATGGTCCATGTAAAGCTTTGATATCAGCCAAATTAAAAAATACAGTAGAAACATGTAACAGCATGTCAAGGAACATTTATTACTGACTGACTCCTCCTTTTGCTATGTTAGAATAGGTTAACAAAAATGGTTTGAAAGCATTTATGAGCAGAAAAATGACTGCATGACTGTCCCAACGTGCACAATGAGGCTGAATCTTACTTCCTTCTCAAGAAAATCACATTTAGTCAATGATAATGACTTCACAGGCCTGAACACAGAGTGGTCAGTTTTTCCCAAATTAAGCAGAAACATAAGCTGAAGAGACAGCTCACCCTGCTGGCTTGAAACAGAAACTTTATCATGCATTGCCAAATAAACCTGCTACCAAACTCTGTTGAAATGCAACAAAACAGAAAAACAATAAAAACAGAAAGAGTTAAAGTAATTATGTATATAATGTAAAACTGAATAATAGTAATAATAATTATTGCCATTTTTGAAAAAAATGTCAGTGTGGTGACGATACTCACTTGAGAGGAATACGGGGGACTGCAGTGGGTGTGGAAGCGGCAGTGATGACCTGCAAAATTTGTTCCAAAGCAGACAGGCCACCGCCCACTTGGAAGGCCACTTGGTCTGCATTGTTCTGTTGAAGCAAGGACACACAGAGAATCAGAGCTACAGTCAGGGGACACCGAGCAGCCGGTGGACAGGGGATTACTTGGGTCTCACCAGAGAGGGAACCTTTCTCTCTCCTTCAGAGGCAAGGGATTGAAATCTGAAACAAAGTGATCCCTAAAGTATTCCTGTTTAATCTCAAAAGTGCACAGCCTGACTCCGCCCCGCCACAGTCAAGTTTCAGTTTAAGGCAAATGGTCTGCAGGCTCCAGTTACTGTAGCACCAGGGTGGTCTCAACAGATGACAACAGACTAAGTGAAACTGAGAAAATGCCATTCTAGCAGTGCAAGAACAGGGCAAATGGAGATCTTAAAAAAAGGAGGGGAAAAAAGGACATCCATGCCAGTAGCATAGGACACTACAACTTATTTTGATGATAAAACAAACCTTACTCTTAATGCAAAGTGATCATTTTTGACAAAATTCTGAAAAAAGTTTAATAAGATACCTCACGATGATTAAAGCCACATGCAAATCTGTACAGTTATTCAGCCTCACACTCCAACAGTGGAGTCACACTTTGAAACTGAAGCAAAACTGATTTTGGTGATTAATTAACACAAAAAGAGGCATTTTGCTTCTCCTTGAGTACAATTTCCATGCAACAGTCCTTTTATAAAATCACACATGGTAGTATCCAAATTTTCTTAATGTTTTACTGTAAAACTATCAGGTGTCAGATTGTTTTTTGTTTTTTTTTCCAAATTTGTACAACTGCAAAGGAAAAAAAAACAACAAAAAAAACAAAACAAGTGGAAGTACCCAAAAAACCTAATTTAACTTTTGAGTACGTTCTATACTGAGGATGGGCAATATGGACTAAAAAATGTATCACAATAATGTATGTTTTTTTTTTTTTTTTTAATCACGGTAACAATAAGAGACAATAAAAACTATCAGCCTAATTATTTGTATGATAAATCTCACTACATTCTGTCTTGAGAGCCCTAAAATAATAGAAGCCACTAAACTACATCAACTAAGTTCAAGTAGTGCAAGTAGTGTAAAACTGTAGTGACACCAAACATGTATGAAATATGTGAACAAATTCAACATTTATCTTAACAGTGCAAACAGCAAACTATATATAAATAAAAAAAAACTATATATATTAACTGTAAATACAACCTGATAAAATTAATTTATTGTTTTAACGTGAAATGAGAAATTATTACCGTGGGGAATTTCTTTGACGATATATCACACACGATAACATCACTATTCTATACTATACATCTTTTTCAAATTATGCTACAACTCTAATGTGCAGGTTTGTTTCTTTTAGTAAATTATTTCACGAACGGGAATGCCAGTCCAGAATATTTTGCTTTCTGCCATTTCGGTTAAATCATTTTATTCCTTCACCTCCTTGCAGTAAAAGATACAAATATGCCAACAAATGCACTACATATACACAAACATTAGATTTGAGAACAGACTGATCCTGCCATTAAGTGATGTTAGACGGACTGGCAACTGGTTGGGTGCCACAGTGTGTTATGTCAACATTAGGGGTGGAACGATACAAAAAAATTCACGGTTCGGTACTTTAGTGTCACAGTTCGATATTTTTTCCAATACAAAAAGAACCCATTTTTATGTCCCTTTGGCCACAAAGGCTTACCTTCGGGATCATACTCAACATAAAAAACAAAATAGCAGATCTGAATGTAGTCCAACACAGATCTCATCGTCAGAACACAAGTTGATAAAATAAATAATTTAAAACTCTGTATTGTTCAATATACAGTACAAATGGTTCGGAATTGGTACACACCCGTACGGTTGATACAAGTATTGTTGCACCCCTAGTCAACATGTATAAAACCAGAAGTGCTGGGTCAGGCATGTTTGTGCCTGGGTTAAAAATGAAGACAGAAACTCAGAGCTGCTGATGAAGGCCACTCTCACACAACTGGAGAGGGCTGTGTTACTGCAGGTCACTCCTCTATCTAATGAGACTACAATCTTCTCAGCTCTGTGACAGCACAAAAATCCATCCACTTCACAGTGCTTTTGTTCCACAGATGGGAAGTTGCTAACAAGCCTGAACACAGTGAGAGAGAAGCTCTTTCCTAAATTACAGATAAGCTCTTCATCTGTCATTCATGCCTACTGCTGAGGTAGTGACGCCTCAATCCCAGTGTCAGACTCTTGAATGACTGTTCGGTCCGGTCAACTCCTCTGTGTCACACTCACACTCACACACAGACACACACACACGTACACAAAAAACCCAAAACAAAAACATTAAGGACACTTAAGACCTTTTACCTTCAACATAATGAGAAATGTCTTCAAGACAGTTAAGAGTCAAAGTAGATTTTGTTAAAGACCTTGTTGCAACTTCCTTTTTGTAAATTGCCAGAAGTTTCCATGTCTAATCAATTAGGTCAAAATCACAGAGCTTGACTTAAACCCTCTCCTAACCCTCCCATCAACACACCTACCTAAAAGCTTCTAGGCTAAATGAAAAAAAATAGCATCTCTTTCATAGCGGCTTATCAAGTGGTATGAAGGGTAACTGGAACTTGCCCAGTCCTGGTTGTCTCCTGCAAAAGTATCTCTTGTCTCCTGCAACAAGAGACTTTCTTGCTTGTTCGTCCCTTTTCTGCTCTGTTGACAGATTTATCTGTTGTGATGATGGAACAATGAGGGTGAAGAGATTAGCTTCAAATTACAAGACATACTAACTTTCAGTGGTCTGTGTGTACAGGTCCACAAAAAGCAAAAACAGACTGCAGCATGATACTAGTTTTTTTTTTTTCCTTTTGTTGGTTACCATTTTTATAATAAATACAACCTGTGATATTGAGGTACAAGATGCAAGAGACATAAGCTATTAGGATACATGATCACTGCATATTCATTCTTTCTGCTGAACTAATGTGGGGCAACAGAAATAATTCTATTTGCAATTACAGTCACAGTTTGTGCAAAGCATGCTGACAGATAACAAATGCTATTGTTTCTTTAAGATCAAGGAGGATTTGCAAATTACATTCCTTAGACACAGCTACAATAAATACCCTATACCTTATGCAGAAAATGAAAACATACTTCAACACTTTGGGAAATACACTGATTTGTAGTCTCGCACAGAGTCAGATAAGATTATCCGTTTCCTCCCTATGCATTTAGGATACGTCAGCTTACAAAGTGAACCAAGGGAAAATAAATAGTTGCTCCCACCTAAAGCAAACTAAACTGTGGCCATAAAGCAATGATGCAACATTTGTTAAGTCTCACAGTTAATAATAAATCTCAGGAGCTTCGCAGAAGCAGATGCATTTCATGTGTTATCTGATGAATTATAATGTGCAAGTAATGCATATTCGGAGATTTTTTCATATTCTACATCTTTTAAGCCACATAAAACTTAAAGAGAAGTAAATAGTGATCCACTCATTCCAAAATAAAATCTACTGGAAGTGCCAAAAATAACACCCTTGAATGACCAATTGGACCAAGTTAGAAAACCGAGTCAACAGTTGAAGCCAAGCTTTACAGCCAGAGGTAATGGCTGTAAACCTCTTCCTTTTACCTCTTCCTATTATCGGGCCGATAACAGGAAATTATGTCATTCGGATAAGTACAATATCATGATGACTTGTCCCGATAACATATTAGAGATATTGCGATTGGGGAAAGAAAGCTGCTGCTTCACAGGGGAGATCCCAATCTGCCCCAAAACCACTTTTCATTCTTATTGTAGACACTAGCTACCCCTGACGATTGGGATTTAAGATCGGATTAACAGAAGTTGGAAATCCCAGTTTTTTTTTTTGTTTTTTTTTTTTTGTAGTTTTGATGTCATGCGTGTTATCGGTTATATCAGTTATCGGTTCTGGCATTTAGGAGCTGAAACTTATCGGTATCGTTTTTTTTTTTTTTTTGTTTTTTTCTTAAACTTATCGTGCATCTGTAACCATGGATGAGAATCTTTTAGTGTCAGGTGAATAACAGTGTGTGTTTATAGCGTCGCAGGGTCTGCTCAGATTCATCAACTGAATTAGATTATGCAGCAAACCTTCCAGAGCATTTATAGCCTGTACACAAGTGATCGGCTGTGTGATGATGACAACTGCTGCTACATTCACCTTTTTGCTCCCATGTATGTTGCTTTCCACTTGCTTCTGTAGATATGTTCAGATACATGCAGTACTGATATGAAAACAACAAGAAGTCCCAATCCGATATTCACAATGTACTAAAATTCACCAGTGTAACCTTTGCATTATATTCTGCCTATTGCATTGTCCAGACAGCTGTTTCACCAAGTCTTCTGCCTTCAACACATCCATCCATCCATTTTCTGTACCGCTTATCCAGTTCAAGGTGGCAGGGTTGCTGGAGCTTATCCCAGCTATTATCAGGCAAAAGGCAGGTACACCCTGGACAGGTCGCCAGTCTGTTGCAGGGCCAACATGCCTAAATCTTCAGTATTCATGTGCAAAATCAGATTCAGTGACATCTGACTACAAGATTCAATACATCAGCCTGGAACTATGCATCCTTTAAATACAATTTATGCATGCCACTTACTTAAAACACAATAACTTCTAGTAGGCTGCTGTAAAAATGTTCATAATGAAAAGATAACTAATAATGTCTTTTCAGGCTAAAATGTGTCTCAGATATAATATTTACCCAAAATACTGAAATGTTCCTTTAAGTTCTGCTCCACTGAGTAATAAAAAAAAACAATAGGACAGGAGGGGAAACAGATTTTCTCTGAATGAAAGGGGGGTTAAAAAGCAAAAAAGAGAAACCCCCATGAAGGAGAGAGCATCAAGACATGAGTAACAATTAGCCCCTGAATTATACAACAAGGGGCAGTCTTATCCAATTATTGTCCAGGGTGTCTATTGTTACTCCAGCTGATGGAAAGGCCCAGGCAGCTGGTAATTCCTGCAACAGAGTCCACAGAACAGCAGACCAGGCAAATTGCTCACTGTAGTCTCCTCCCACCAGACACTTTAATTAAAGCAAAGAGGAGGGCACAGTCTCAGTTGCCCAGTCCCACAAACAGATGGGCAACAAATGGCAAACTTCATTAGGACCAGACATCTACTTTAATCAGTGACTTCAAGTCACTGCTTCACTTCTCTAAAACAAAAATGCAAATGGCACAGGCTGGTATGACAGATGACCCTCTGAACATGAGTTTCATCGTTATAAAGTGGGCCATTCAACTGAACCGCAACAAGCTGCTCGAGTAAACATTTTCAAGTCTAAGCCTCCAAGTATAAACACGTGTATTTACAAAACATAACATATGTTTTAAAACACTGCAGAATTATCCATTCCAATATTTACTTTGTACTTGCAAATTGTGTTTATTCTATAAAATTTACCAAGATTAATGAAAGACCAAAATGGCACAAGATCAAACCTGCAACTGAAACCACAGACAGCCTTCAGTCATAACAAACACACCAACAAGCTCAAAACCATTTCACCCACTATTTGTCTTGTGGTGAAGAAATAAAAATGGGCCTGTTGTGAAGAAATTACAGCGTACAACTAAAACTACGGCAACACTGGGCTTTTTCACAGCAGCCACAAACTACTTTGTAAATATACGTGTTGCAAGACACAGAATATACGGTTCTGCAGCTTTAATGAATAAAAAGAGGTTTTTATTAATGTTATGAGTAACAGATGTTCACCTGTTTTTCCCAGTGATAACTGTTGTGAAAAAAGTATAGTTGAGGAAAAGTGAAAAGCAAAAATTAAAAGATTTTTCAAATACACTTTTCTTCATATTGATGTCAAATCAAAAATCAGTACATCTTTCTGTAGTAACACAAGCTAAAACAAAAATCACTTTATATCCATACCATATAGTTATTTACAAATAAGATTTTAAATACAAATAGTTAACTTTATTCAACCAGAATCATCATCATAATCATTACAAAAGAAGCCAAAGACATCTCCATTTTCTACACTCTGTATATTACCTACCTAAAAATGTGTTAAATATAAGAAGGAAGTAAAAAAAAAATATTCAATAAATTAATTTAATGGTAAAACTAGGAGCTAAACACTGACAATTGTGATTTGTCTTGATGAATTAATTTCATCAAAGAAAATGAATATCAGTTTGTCACGTTAATGTCAACATTTCAAAAATGAAAAAAACACTGTTATCCGTAAACTGACATGCTACATATTCAAGGGCTGCTGTGTCTGAAGAGCTTTGTTTAAAGTAAATGTCAAAGAAATAAGAAAAAATAAAAACAGGGAAGATACAAAAAAAACTACTCTACAACATAAACTGTTTTCACCAAGGAATACAGTCCCACTGTAATTCATGTGTAGCGGAAAAAAATGCTTCTTGGAAAATCCCAAAAACTAAGCAGCTGCCTACTCTTTTTTTGACAAACCTCTGACAACATTGATCTGTCAGTCTGCTAAAGGCCCATGCAAGAAATGTTGTTAACCTGCCACTCTGCCCTTCGCCTTCCCCCTTGCCCCCTGACACAACTCCCATGAGTACCTTTAGTCAGCCAAACCAGGTTCTGACAGCTACCAAATGAAAATGTAAATACAGTCTGCAGTTTTTGGCTCTCAGAGCAACATGTTCCTGATGGTTCTCTACCTGTCACATGTTGCTCTTTTCCATACCAGTTCTAGCTGGAAGCAGTGGCAAGGGCTTGGGCAATAAATAAATATATGTGCTTAATAATAAGGCAATTCTGCAGTGACAAGAAAAAAGCGGCTCACTTAAATCTTGCTCCTCTCAATCATGCAAAATACAGAAAATACAGTGAAAAACAGAAAGAAAAATCAGGTTTGACAGAAAACAAACCATTAGAAGCCTCAGAGGGAGAAACATACTCGGGTCAGAGACTAGACGTTGCCTCAAAGGCAAAGGAGGAGGGAGGGGTGGGACACAAACAGCAATGCAGGAGAGGAAGAGAGGGGTGGGTGTTGTCTAAGGAATTAGTAGAGAAAGTGGAGACTGAATCAGATATGGGGGAGAAAAACAAATCTCTAGGTGAGTCAACGACATGAGAGATGCTTGTTAGGTCAAATAATCTAAATGGCCTAGACTTGAAGTGACTCTGGGGCCAGACAGCCAGGCTGATGGAGACTCTATTTATTTGACTTTGTCAAAGGATTAGAGAGGGAAGTGGTCCCAAGGCTACCTCACTGGCCTATCGTACTCTACCCAACTTTGGCCAAATATCAAGAAGGCAGTGAAGTAAAGCCTCTGAAAAAAAGGCAAGAAAAAAAGAAAATCTGATTTTAAACTGATATAAAAGACAAAGGAAAAGCACCTAGACATAGCCTTGATCTGCCGCTGTTGAATGGTGGACATCTCCAGTGGCCCACTGACCTCTGACCTCCCACAGGGAGCACATGGAGCTGAGGGGAGGAGTCCTCATGTAGCAACAGCTTGTGAGCTACTCACATCACACTGGTCTCCTCCTCTTTCTTTATAAAGACGCTGTGCCACCCACCTCCGCAACCTCTTTCTTTGCCTCTCTGGGGAAATTTGGTAATGGCCTCTCCAGCCGTCCCCATCATTACTGTTGGGACACCATAATCTCTCTATCCTCACACCCACAGGCATGCACAGCGGGCAGTTATGACGGCTCAAACCACAACTTGGCATGAAATTTATGCCTTGTTACAGGAAGTGGGCTGTATATTCTCCTCATCATAAAGATGGTGGCAGGTGTTTTAATAGTTCTCAGTTTCAACCTGATGTGTGTTTTACAATTTAAAACAAAGCTAAAACGTCAAAATTTAGAAAAAAAAAACAAAAAAAACCCATCATGCAATAAAGTTTCTGGGGCAAATGTTTCAGCTTCTGGAGTTATGAATGCAACATAAGATCCATTTCTGTGAAGTATATGAAATGTTTCTTAAAGAAAAAACTAAGTTGCTTGCTTTTATAGAATAAAGTCTTTTCCATCAATGGAATTTCATCTGGAAATCCAATTTACCATTGTCTAAACTTGTGACATCTGAGTAGTGTAAACTACAGACACAAGACAATGCATGCTCTCGTGCTGGGAAGCTCCTCTATTGGTAACATGTGGACAGTGAAAACACTGTTAATCTGGTCTTCATTAACCAATAACCAAAGGCAAGTTGGTTAGAAGTAAGTGATACCCTACATTTGGATTGTGAGACTGGGCAAACACACAACTTATCATTAAAGAGACATGCCAAAAGAGCTGGCATGGCCTGAATGCTGCGGCACAAAACTGAAATCTCAGACTAGCATATTCTGCACATAAAAGGTTCAAACCACTGTAAAATACATTCACATTAAAAGAAACACAGCCAAGAAAAATGCTCATATTTAATCAAAATCCATACGTTAGACAGCATGTGTAGAATTAATTTGCTGGTGTACCTGTTTCTCTAAGATGCGGGAGATCTCTCCCAGAGTTCTGTCCAGGCCATGAGCTTTATTGTTGGCCCACTGCCCACTGTCTTGGCCCTGCAGCTGCTTCAGCAGGTCTTTCACCAAACGCTGCAACCTGCACATAGAGGAGAAAAAAGTTTTCATAAATTTGCTTAAAACATTAGTTAAGAGAATGCAGTCTGTTCTGTTTCATGAGCAGATTTTTTTTATTCATTAGAATTTACTATCAAAAATTAATTCCAGTTTAAATGCCATCATAATGATAAGAGTAAAGAATTAGAAATGCAACAAAATGTGAATGCTTCAATCATAAAAAAAGAAAGGAAAAAAAACAAACAAAAAAACACCAACTTGGCCTTGTATGGCGAATCAGGGACCTGAGTCTTTGCCTCCATTGACGTCTCATATTCCTTAGCCCTGCAGACAGAAAAGTATGGAAAAAGTATTTCAAACCTTGGGAAAAATGCTTGGCTCGTCAGTAAAGGAAGCAATGGATGAACGTTTGAAGTAAGAAGACTGTTAAAGCTGAATGTGTCTATTTTCCCTGTCAGCTTATCGTCATGTAACAGGTTAAAATAATCAGACACTGGGTCTGCAGGGACGCCATTTCATCGGTCATCTTTAACCCTTTAAAGGTATTTTAATGTAAATATTTTTTTTTCCCTGCCCTTTGGCGACAGTGATCCTCATTTCTTTTTTCCCGTTTTTTCTGTCTTTTCTGTCCTATTAGTTTGAAAATGATCAATTTTACCCACAAGGAACATTTTAGGGAGAAGCAACCAGCAACACAACTGCTGCCTCATACTGTAAAATCACAGTCATCAGGGTCTGATATCTCCCTTGAATTATGCAAACAGCCTGACTCTGATAAATGGAAACTTTATGATTGTGCATCTGTAATTTATCTGCCAATTAAGCATTCCCAGACATAATCAGTAACTATTGATCTGAGTTTTCTAGTTATCAGTCTCAATTTCTGATGGAATCTGGCATTTTCTGGAAATCATCTGGTAGATTTGTCCCAGGACACCATATCTGGACAACACAAAGCTGGATCTACTATTCACAATCTCGTTTGTAAGGGCAGTCATTAAGCAGAAGCTGATAACTGACCTCACTGAAAGACAAGGACATGATGGGGGGGGGGACTTCAAAAAAAGGAGCATCAAGCACGTATGCTACAAGACTTAGAAAAAGTGGATGTGTTCAAGCTTCATCACATACATTTTAGAATACAATACAAGAATAATTATTTTAAAAACATTAAAATAAACTAAATTGCTTAATAGTTCAAATTTAATGGTAAAGCCCCTGTCAATGGAGCAAGTTCTGAACAAAAACATGGTTAAGTGTCACTATTCAGTATTCATTCTGTATATTATCACTTTACAATATATGTCATGTCGGGAAGATAAATGAAGGTGGCACAGTTGCTTTCAAAAGGGCACAAACTATCCCTCCCTGTTTGTCATTCATAATATTACAATATTAATCTCTGACAGGTTTATATCTAACCAGGTTAAATAGGGAGCCACTGCTGAGCTATTCATTACAGTCATGTTAACTGTGCAATAAATCCTGGTGAATGTCAAGAAGGGAGAAGGCACAAATGCATATTGTAAGGCTTTAAGCACTTCATAACACTGGAGATTTTTTATGCATTATATCCCTGTTTCATTTATAGAGACACTTGTACAGTATGCATTGCAGCAAAAACACAAAATACAGCTACAATGTCTGAAACACAAATATGAAAAAGGAAGTTTGGTGCCAAGTGGCAGTAAAGAGCTGGTAGAAGCTTAAGAAAATTTTATACAACACGTTAACAAATCAGTGTGATCCACTTAGCTTGCCTTTGCTTTGCTACAGCTGTATGTTTTACAGTATCTGTGTTTGCCCTAAACCTTAATAATGTTAGGGCTGAGGGCTGTGAATAAAAAAAAAAAATATCAAAAACAGTTCAGGCCATGCTTGCCACGCAGGAGTGTCTTAATACTACTGTGAGTTCAACAGTCATACAAACACCCACATATACACTCAACAAACCAGCTACTCTGTTTCCTGCTAAGTGAGCCAAAAGCAACCATCAACAGCTAGGCACCATCTATCAGAGCAGAAGTGGAGAGACACTGCTTTTTAAGTTCAAAATTCATCCCCAGCATACAGGTACAGCTGAAATTAAATTTTAAAAACTTATTTAACTTTCAAGAACCAACACATCTAAAATATGTGAACACTACTTTATGATACAACTGGGATGCATGATGGCTTGTTGTGAGAGCCACTCACAGTTTTACGGACACCATACTCTGCTCCTATAAAACGGTTCATTTCCACCCAGCGGAGAAGTGGCTCACCTTTATGTTTACGGGGGGGCTTTGCGTTATTTATGACCTCTAAAGGCCTGCTGCCTTTGAGTGCTGGTCTCAGCGGGACTGCTGTGCGAGTGATGGTGAACAGAGGCAGATCATGTCACTTTCACAGCACCACTGAGCCTCACAAAGGAAAAAACAGCAGTACGAACAAGAAAGCGCTGAAGACATATGGGTGTTTAAGTCTATATTTGTCTCCTTAGACACCTGAAAAATTAATACTCTTTGGAATAGTATAACAACAATAAATTATCTCTTCCAAAAAAAAAAAAATCACTTGTGGTCATAAGTTAATCATGAGAAATGGGAGAAATAATTGCATCCACACTATCACACTCCATTTTGTGATAAAGGAAGACATGCACTCCACATAAATAAATAAATAAATAAATAAATGTATTCTTTAGTACAGCTATATGGAGAAAATAGATAAGCCAACCCAGAAATCTGTGAGTAGTCCAGGACTCAGACCTGAATTTCAGCTTCACATTAAGACAGTTGTGAAGTCAGCGTGTGAGGACCGCATCAGCAGCATTCTGGACTAAACTGCCACTGTTTGAAGGACTTTAGGGAGACATGCAAGGACAGGGTTTCAGTACTCTAGTCTACTAAAGATAAATGCAGAATACCTGGTGAGACACATTTTCTACTAAATATGTTCTAAAAGTGGTAAAAGTAACGTGATTAATTAGGATTCATCTTTTGACAGCCCTCAAATAAATAAATAAATACATGCATACATAAATAAGGTGCACGGTATTGGATTTTTTGGCTGATATCCGATATGCCGATTTTTTACAAATCATTTGGCTGAGAACCGATACCGATATTAAAGCTGAAATGATGTTACCAAACAGCACCTGTTGTATATTGGTTGAGGCAACATAACTCTCTCCCAGCTTGTCTGTCTATGTATAGGAGTTCTTAATGACTCTTTCTTAATAACTCTTAAGACAGTTGTCTTTACACTTTTTCTTTCTCCCTTATGTCTTTTCTTCTGCCCCTACTCCCCCTTGTCAGGTCCAGTATAAATATGTCCATAATAATGAAAAATAAAGCATAATATATACTGCTCAAACAATGGAAAAAAGGAAACAAGTGTTCCCTTTATTTTTTTTTTGAGTAGTATATTTAAATATCCAGAGGAGCCTTATATCCATGACACCTCTTGGCAAAGCAAATTTGTTTGGCACAAAACAGCAGCCAGATCGCCATTCTGCTGTTATGATGCTGGACAGGACACATTTAAAAAACAAAAACGGTGCAGATACTGTTATTCAGTTTTAAAGCCAATAACAACCGATGCAGATATGGGGCCAATAATACCATGCAGCTCTATAAATAACTGAATAAATAAAAAAATAGAACCAGTCTTGGAGTAGTAGCAGGTGATAAGAGACTCCCAATAGCTTAATAATAAACAAAAAAAGAGGCCAGCATGCGTAGCCGACATATTTTTAAGAGGCCATTGAGACAAACGCAATTATATTGTAAAGAGCAGAGGTGGACATCCCTGGTCCAGAAAGTAAAAATTGTGTCCTACAATTGTCCCAACCAGTCACTTAAAAACTGAATTTATTTAGCACAGCTCCTCTGCAGGTATGAGGTCATTAGTGAAAACATCTGTTATAAATGTACAGGCAAATCCAAAAACATGGCAGGATTTTTATTTTCTGGCACCTGAAATTTCTACCTCTGATAAGGAGGCTGCACTGTAACACAGTTTCAGCTAAATAGACATAGCCATATAGCCAGATCAAAGGGTTTTGGCCCGATTCAAAGTTGTAGGGTGGAGTAGCCAGACTATTGAACGATCTGTCACTCACAACAGACTGCAACACTGCATACTAAAAAAGATGTGAAGTGTATCTTGCTTGTTAATGTTATCCTGCCTGTGAAACATCTTCCCAGTAATCTACATCAATAGCATCTTCCAGTAAGTACTGTCAACATCGGCTCTCCTTCCACTCCCCTCCCTCGCTGTTGTGACAGTACGTTAGAATGAGCTCAAGTCCAGGTTATGACATACAGCAATGCCACCTCCTATTTGTTGATTGCTATTGATTTTCTTTGATATGTCATTTAAAAATCAATAACTCCAGAGAAGAAAAATGGCCATGGCTCATACATACTTTAACATACATCTTGTACACCAAAGGAGACTTTAGATTTGGCAATGCCATGGCAGCAATTTGGAGAAAAGCTCTTTACAGGGGAAAGCCAGGGACCAACGGATCGATTTGCAGCTTTGCTCCCCAATCACAGAAAGTGGTCATAAATTAAGCTCATCAGTGTTACCTTGTAGACAGCCAGGATGCAAATAACATCTGCTTTCCATCTTCTTGTCACTCATAAAAAAAAAGTCCTGGCACAGTTTCGTCCACAGTGATTGTGAGGGGATGATGAGGGAAAAAGGAGAGAGAGAAAGCCCGACTGACAGAAATGGAGAAAAAGACGATGTTATTACCTGGAGTTCATCCTGGCTCGAAGCTTCTTTGCCTTCTTCCTTGCTTTCTGGCGCTCTTCTCCGTCCTTCATGCTCTCAGAGGACACAGAGCTGTCCGTCAAAACATCAATAATGTATTTCTTCAAGGAAAGATGCTCCTTTAATAAAAATAAACAAAATAAATTTAATGTTATCAGATGTTGGATCATCACTGTTGGACCTGCGATATCCATTTTAATCAGTTTTGAAAGGTACACAAATCTTTCCCTGAAGTACTGCTCTTAAGCATAGTTTTCAAATGACTTGAACTTAACCAAAATGTTCTGTTTTCTTGAAGTTCACATTAAATTTCAGATGGAAATGTTGCAGGTTTATTCAAAACAAAGGACAAGATAATCTGAGTAAGATTTCATAAAAAAAAAAAAAAAAAAAAAAAAAAAAAGACATTTGATCATCTTAAACATACACATTGCTACGCTACCGACAAAAATACCCAGGACATAAAATAGGTCAAATCTGCTCCACATGATCAGCTATGACTGTATAAATGTCAATGTCTTAGTAAATCCCATGCACTGAGGGGGCGGTGTCTATTGCACATCAATCAATAACAAGTTATGTCATATTGAGTAAGAAGAATAGATTTCAAAACAATGGAACATTAGAAAATCTATGTGCAAATACCCTATCATCTTGTCAAACCCAAGAAGTTATACACTTAAAATGTGACACTGAATATGACACCTTTAAATAGCTGCCCTGGATCCTAATTACCTCCAATTCTGTATTCTCTTTTGTATCCGCTGGCCCACCCATAGACATGTTAGTAGCCTGGAGGTGTTGTCTTCTGTCTGGCCCTGTCAGATGATTCTGATATTTCCACCATGAGCCGAGGGAATGTAACCCAATTTGAACAGCATGATGCATGTGCAAGAAACCAATTACCCAATTATGCTGTCATGCAGCACCCCAGAGAATAGGCTGGTTCTCAGATAAAGGGTTTCCATTCAGCAATCGAGCTAACTTTTGTGTAAATGCTATACCCTTTGGTCAGTGATGCTCCTGCACCTGCTGCCTGAATAGGGTATTTTTACTGAGAAAAGTTGTAAGAACCTTAAGTATGCAAAAGTGAATTGGTGCCACAAAACTACAAACTGCTTCTAAAGGGTTACATGTTGAAATAGAAGCCCCAAAAACCTATTTTATAAATTAACTAAAAATTATGAGTACTGGAATCCAATATAAATACAATTTCCTGCCTGAGTTCAAAAAGCCGTAATTTAACATATCAGATTTTTTTGTTTTTTTATTCATTCTTCTGCCGTTTTGGATACGTGTTATACTGGAACAGTATTTAAAAAAAAAAAAAAAAAAAAAAGAGACTGGTGGGATGAGGTTACATATTTATATGCACCAATAAAACAATCACATGAAAAAAAAAAACTTATGGGAAGGCTTACCATGAACACCAATCATAAAACAATAAAACACAAGGTGTATTATTATATGTACAATGTTTGTCAAATATCTAATAAACTGATTAAATAATTTTGTTAAGAATGCATTTACAGGTATAAATGGTCAAATAATGCAAAGGGGACAATAATTGATAACTTTGGAAATGTGAAAGGTCTGCATGCAAGGGTAAAATGTTTTCTAGAAAGTGTGTGTGTGTCTGCATTTATCATGTATGTGCACCTTTACCCTCTTGTCACAGATATTACAGGTCAGTCATGACTCATGACCGTAGCTGTCCCATGCTTGAGCAGCAGCTGATCTGTAATCTCTCAGAGAGGCTATCCAGCACACTAGCCACTCACTTAATGGAATTGTTTCAGTAACCCATCCAAAACATCATCTGTTGAAAAGTTGCAGTGGTTACAAAAAAGATGCCTAAAATAATACAACACTAACACACTAACACCAACACAGATTTCCCACTTAGATTTTTATGGCAACAATTTCAGTTTTAGGGAGGTCAGTCTGTGAGGAGGTTGTGTAGACTTTGGGCAATTGAGAAGAATACAGTAGATGAAAGACAGCTGCCCAATACTGAACCATAGTAACAAAAGCAGCAATGAAACTGGCCTAGGGACAACACAACCACACAATACCACATATTGCCGCTGGTGGGAGAAATGTGATAGCATTGTAAACATCCCCCTTTCCCTAACACCCACCAGCCTGTCACAGATCTAAAAGGCAGCCTATACAAAACTAAGTTCTATGGGATATGTTCACCCATTGCTTCTTTTGTCACACACAAAAGCCTGAGTGGTAGGCTTCCACAGCTGCATTTCATAATGGCTCCTAGGGAAAATATATGATACTCCATCAGATTAAGTTGCCAAAACGACCGTGGTTTACATGACATTTTTGTAAAGAACAGCATCTGCTACCTTATACCCTTTACTGTTAATATTGTGCAAACAGAACTATTGACAACATCCAGATCAGATCACAAACCAATGGAGTGGGAGAGGCTTAATTCAGATGACAGTCTTGAAATTTTAGCAAGTTTCTCAATTCTCGTACAACTTTAATAACAAGCTATTTAGGATTATTCAATTAATCTGAGAGGTCAAACTCAACTGGTTGTGCTTACAAAGCAAGCACTATGGATAAGCAACAAAGGAACAGTCCATTCTCAAAAAGATCTCAAGTGTGTATCTCAAGTGATTAGATGGAGACGTTCATTAATATTCAAACAGTAGCCATGTTTACATGAAGACCTTCTCCCCTTTTGGTTTGAAATCATTCTGATTTAAGATTTCAGGGCAGCTGTTTACATGGGAACTAATCTATTCCAATCTACTGTGTACATGCGCTAATATTTAGAAGTATTTATCAAGTATTAGTAGTATGTATGTATGTATGTATGTATCTATATATCGATATCTTTAAGCAGAATGGTCCTATCTGACATGCGCAGAAAGATATTTACATCATGCGATTTACAAAGATGGAGGGCCCTGTAAACTGATCATCAGTTGTTGTGGTTTTTGTACTGTAGTACTTTCAAACAGCAGCTTGATACTCATGCAATCTTACTGCAAACAATGAAGAGGAATAGTTTCAGAGACTTTGAAATTAAAACAAACTTTCTGCTACTGTCCAGTGAATTTGATCGCTGCCATCTTCCAAAGCAAGGAAACGTCACTCATTGAACATGGGCTGTAAGAACACTGCCTGACAACGTTCTGATTCAGCTTTTACAGAATAGCACAATTTATTCTCTCTTCTCAAAAGTAACAGGTTACCAAGTCTATAGTCTAAGTCTATTCATCTTCATGCTACCTCTCTGCACTGTGCACTTTACCAGTGTGTTGTTGTACATTGTACCATTGCACTCCAGTATATTTCTGGAAACTTTATGCTTTGTCTGCTCATTATCTTGTGTTGAGTGCTATTCTGTTGAAATCTGTACCATATGTCTAGTTGCGCGTTATGTTGCTGTAGTTGTGTGTTAATTTTATTGGAGGTTTTAGAGAAACAAAATTTCAGTCTCCCATGTAATGTATCGTTACATAGTTTGATTGACAATAAAGTCAACTTGACTATTCTGAGAAAAGGAAAATTCTACCCCAGTGAAACCAAATAAAGTCCTTTCATTTTGGTACTTTTCATTTGGAATGGAAGTGTATACATGGGTAATTTTTCATTCCGATTGAGCTTTCAAATCAATTGCAATTGGTATATTTGCCTCCATGTAAATGCAGCTAATGTGACAACTTTCAATAATTCTTCAAAAACTATTTTGATTATGTGGGCCAAGGCTACGCTGCCTATTGTACCATGTTATACAGGAAAACATTTGGAGTACATTAATAAATAAAGATTCAGACATGCAAATTAATATGTAAGCAGGAAATTATAGAAGAAAGCCTGTCTAATGTGATGGGGAGAAGGAAAAATCTCACAGCTTGTAAGGGTGGCACAAATTTTTGAAATTCCCCTTTTTCTAGCATGCTCTATTTTAATTTATTAGCCACTGAAATGATATCAGGGTGTATGCTGGTCTTGTTTTTGATTGAATAAAAGATATAGCAGAGTTATAATTTGTCATTTGAATCACAAGAGAAAGTGAGTAAAAAGCACTGAATGCTCTTCCTCTATGCTCTTTGTCCATAAATCAATCTAGCTCCTTGATGATCACATTTTCAATTCCATTCATAAAAAAGGGCACAGAGCATCTGCTTCCAAACTCTGCTAAAAATTATGGAGTAATGTGCAGGGTTTAACTGACGGGCTTCATTTCAATTAAAAATCTTTCACTGTAGATAATTTATAGAGCCACAGTTTCAAAAATAGTTTGCAACAGCATAAATCAAACTGCAAAGACTGAGCTCCAAATTTGAAGAGAGAGAGAGAGAGAGAGAGAGAGAGAGAGAGAGAGAGAGAGAGAGAGAGAGAGAGAGAGAGAATATACACTCATACAAAATAAATACATCTCAGTCAAATCTTACGAAACACTGCACAGCCTGCCGTTTCTGTGATATTTTAGGGATGAAAGCTTTGGGCAACAAGTGAGTAGACACCAGCAAATAACAGTAAATGTTACATGGGCAAAACCACAGTGACCAATATCAATTGTTTTTTACTTTTCGTTGTTTCATTTATCATCTTGGTGTGAAGCACTTTGGTCAACTGTGTTGTTTTTACAGTGCTATATACAAAAGTGGAGTTGGAGAAAATGGCCATCTCCACCCCATTGTCTATGGTGAAATCTGTTTGGGTTTTAGAAAGTAATTGCTGTCTAACAAATAAAAAAACTTGTAGTCTTTATTCCTGTTTTTGTGTAGTGTTGATATTTTCACTTGCAATACAGAGAAATAGTGACTATGTGTGAATGATGCATTTGCAAAGAGGAACATCTTAGTTTTTAAAGCTCAGAAATGGATAAAATTTTGTTTTGAAGAAGAAAATACAAATGGCAAAATGTTCATCATATTATCCAAGAGGGGAAAGAAAAAAACCACACACACTCGTACACGTACACATACTACAAGCGCTAGAACAGGCAATGATTTTCAAGAAAGGTTGGTAGAAAGAATCAATTATTCCTGGTTTGGGGGGGGGGGGCTCTCAATGAAGGAGCTGATGGGGCCAAAGGTGCTGCATATAGCACTAACAGTTGTCAGCCTCACAATGAGCACCGCTGAAAAGCCAATCTCATATTGCAGCCAGAGAGGTTACCTTGCATTAACAAGCTGCCTTCCCATGGAAAGCCGCTCCAAGACAAAAAAAGCCTTGGGACAAGAGGGTGATGTTAATGCTCCACTGAAGCGCTGAACCTTAACTGTGTACATTTCAAGGCCCATTTGTAACCTCACAAAGCCAGAGACAGAGCAGTAGCAGTGGATAAAGGGATGCATAAACAATAACAATGACCACGTCATAAAAGACAACTGCTGTTTCTCTTTGTCCATTTACATGACACAAGCAGCAGCAGGGCAGTATTCTTTGAGTGGATGTTTGTTCCCAGCAGGGTGTGGGGAATACGCACCACTTCTTCATCAGAGAGCTCTCGTCCCTGGATGCTGCTACTGTCTCGAACGGCCTGTTGGTGCCTCTTGCCCTTGGTGTGACTGAACAGGTGCACCTCTGAGGTGATCTACAAATACAAACACAGTGGTCAGAGGTCACAGCAGTAGACACAATGGAAACGGGAGGCAGGAAAGGGTCAGCACAGCCCTGTGTTAGTCTGGTGAAACTATACACCACATGGATATGTACAATGGGACATGTCCTGCCTCTCCTGAAACTCAGTTTAAAGCAAAGGCTGAATAAAAGAAGGGATTTGTTACTTAGGCCACATTAAATGTCTTATTGGCCTTAACTTAGTAACATTAACTTTCAGAGTTCAACTTTGACTAAGTATAGGACATGTAAGAGCACACAGTTCTGTTATTCTAACCTTCAAAGCAAAGTTCAACATTTATAAAAGAAAAAAAACTTAAAATATAAAGAAAATGGCTTAAATATAACTAATTTGCCAAATGCAAGTACCCCAAAACAGCAACTTATTATAGATGCCTAAATAAACGCAGTAAGGGTCTGACAAATGGCCATGACAAGAGGCAGGTGTATAGCAGGAATTGTTTTTGTTCCATTTCTGGAAACAAGCCCATTTGAGATGGTTTGTGTTTAATGTCATTAAATAAAGTGCTTGCTGCTGACCCATCCATGATCTCTGGTGTCGGATGTCGGCCAAGGTCATCTAACATTTTAACAAGATTCCCTCTTTTGCCCTCAACCCTCCTTTTTATCTGATGCTGGTTCGAAGACTCAAGGTGTCCCACCCTTGTTGTCGTGGTAGCCACTTAATCAGAGATAAATATGCCTGCTTGAGGAATTTGTGCCAGATCTTAAAAAAAACAAAAGAAAAAAAAAAAAGTCTAAATCATGTCTAGTCATAAATCTGTTCAATCTATGAGGTTAAATCTCATCTAAATGAGGACTCTTCTAAAAATCCTCGGAATCACCTTCATACAAAGAATAATTTTGTACATATTTGGACATTTTTTGTTCCCCGTGACCATATGTACAAAGATATATGAAAGTCAAATGAAAAATAAAGTAAAATTCAAAAGGTTTCTTCTGATTCCAAGGTTGGAAAAACTAGGGACATGACATCATAATCTGGGGTGTAACAGGTCTTAATTAGGTAAATCTTTAAACAGCACGAGACACATTACACAATGTCATTGTATAAGACAAAGCCTGAAAGATTTACCTTATTTATTTATACCAGTATATAAAATTCAACAGCTTGTAGACAGCTTTAGTAGTCATGACATGCAGTAACAATTTTCTATAATACATATTCTCAGGCTGTGGATTAACTTTGGCCAACTCTTTACTGAACTTAAACATTATAACAAAGTCTGCAGGCATTAACTTATAAACAGCTCTCTTAACGTTCAAGTGCTTTTACCTCTGCTTTTATGGGTGGCCACACCTGCTGATGGTCACTAAATCAAGGGATTTAGATTGGTAACACCTGGCTGGCGATTTCCATTCTAAGGGGCCATTCACACGAGGATGATTGCAGGCAAAAATAGCAAAATATTTCATCGGAAGTGGCTTTAAAAAATGTTCACACAGCAACGGCATTATTCTGGGTTAAAGACACAAAAATCTGAAGACTCATTCCAAAGTGGAATTCCTAAAGATGCGGCGCTGTTGCGTTCTCATCGCATGGTCCAAAACGCAAAAATGATAGTGGACCTGCTCACGCCACGCTCATGTCGCATGCGCGCTGATGTTACACACAAAAAAGGAAAAACAACAATGTACGTAAACCCAGCAGATCTAAGGTAGATTTTACGCATGCATGCGTATATGGTGGAGTTCTATCAAGCACCACCTAACGGCCTGGCATACATATCCAATTGAATTCTTCTCTTGCATCCTCGTATGCACACAGATTTCTTTATGATGACACTCGTGTAAACGCAAATAAAAAGATGAAGACGAGACGCCACTCTTGCGTCTTCTCTTCTGATCGTTGCCGTGTGAACGTAGCCTAATTTTTTTTAAAAAAGCAGTAAGGCCATGTTCATTTTTTTAATGCAATCTCTCTCCATTTTGGCTTAGTTTTAATCCAACCACCCATTCTTGATGACACTTAATGGAATTCAGGGCCACTTGGGAGCTGGAGCCTACTCCTGGCACAACAGTCTACCGGGAGTTACTAAGTGGGAGGTAGGGTACACCCTGGACAGGTCATCTGTCTATCCCAGGGCCTTAGTTTTTAATTAAAAAAAAAAAAAAAAAAAGTATGACTAAGTATGGGCACTCAGGCTTATTTAAACTAATAGAGGATGTACTTTACACAACTGTATATTATGTCAATTTAAGAGATAAAAAAAAGGAAAACTACAACCTGAACAACTGTAGACCCCCCCCGAAAAAACCAAAAACAAAACAATTACCTTGTAAAAATGTGTTAACATCCTAGACTCAGTAACACTTAACAGGAAAATCAAAAAAACAAAAAAATCTGCAAACAGACATGAACATGGCCTGAAACTCATGAGATTAAACTTTACATACGACAACGCCGCACAGTGAGCACTGCTTCTTGCGCTCATATGGTGTCAGTTTGGGGGCGTAGTCAGTGTTGGCATGTCGACCGCTGCTGAGCTCAGCCGCCTTCTCCTTTCTCTGCTCAATTTGCTCCATATGCCTGCGGCTGCTCTCATCATGCTGTGGAAGAAACCAGAAACCACGGGTCATGTGGGAAGTAGGGATTCCTGCATGATGTCTGCTCAAGAAGCAAGGTGGCATGTATAAGCCTACCTTCATCTGAATTTTCTTCTGTAGCTCCTCCATGGCTTCTTGTTGGGCAGCACTAAGCGCAGCTAGACGCTCCTCTCGGTCTCTTTAGATGGAGAAAAAAAAAAGAAAGAAAAAAAAGAGTAAAACCACTTGGAACTTAAATGGAAATATTAAACTGACTGCTTGAACCAACATGTTGCTGCCACCTAAAATTATTCTATAGATTTTTTTCTCTTTTAATAATTTTGTACATTGCGTTGTGGATTTTATTTAAATATGATTGCCATATATATACCCATCACTCTGCCCTCTATAACTGATGTGAGAATCTGGTTTAATAAACTAGTTTCCAATTTCAGAAACATGAATGTTGCATTTACAGAAGTACTTTTATGGGGTACTGAAAACTGTACTGCTCACTTCACTTCCTTTCACTCCATTGTTCTGTTCTATGCTTAGATTACTGCTGACTAAATGTAGCCTGATGTGTGAAAATGTCAATTCATTCTTTTTAATCCCATTCCCTGTCACAATAGTGTGTACAAAAACTGATGGAGACTACAGGCTGCCTGAATCCACATTATACACCCATATTCAAGGAGCTTAGGACAACAAACCTGGCCCTTTCCCGTGCTGCATCCTCTCTAGCTTTCTCTTTTTCCTGCCTCTGCTGTTCAATACGAGCCTCCTGCTCTTTTCTCCGCATCAGCAGCTCCTCCACTCTTGCCTGCCGCTCTGCTTCAAGGACCCGTTTACGTTCCTACAGAGCAAGTAAGAAAATGATGACGATGCAG
This sequence comes from Atherinomorus stipes, assembly GCA_023101725.1. Classification (NCBI taxonomy): domain Eukaryota; kingdom Metazoa; phylum Chordata; class Actinopteri; order Atheriniformes; family Atherinidae; genus Atherinomorus; species Atherinomorus stipes. Next base: position 580,807 of record JALJCO010009935.1, on the reverse strand, counting down.
TAAATTGTGAAAAGTCACAAAGTTTATACCTAACACAAAGTTCATACCTGAACAGCTTCATCTCTGGCCTGCTTCTCCTCCTGTCTTCTCTGCCTCTCTTCCTGCAGTTCATTAAGGCGTTGCTCATATTCACTTAACTTGGCCAGGGCATCATGCCTCTTGTTTTGGGCTTCCAGAGTATTTATGAAAGCAATCTCATTCACCTGATGGGGAAAATATACAGAACTATTTGAACAGACACAACGTGAATAAACCGAGATGGTTAACCTACGTAATTTGGGAAATTTCAGAACTGGCACAGGAAGAAAGTTAAGAACTTATCATGCAATTCCCTTCTGTACCTTGGCCTCTTCTTCTTGGGCCTTCTTCACAATTGCCTGTAGCTGCAGCTCTCTCTTAAACTCTGCATGCAACAGCTTTTCCTCCATCATCCTCCGACGCTGCTCCAACAATTCTTCTTTCCATTTCCGCACATCCTTCTCCTGCAGAAATCAAAGAAAGAGCAGCAGGAGTGGTGTAAATGGAGGAATGCACGACAGATTCTTTGAGACTAAACAGACTGCAGATTTTTCAGTTTCCACCCTCTCTAGTGCGTCCATGTGGGGATTATTGAGAATACACACCACTTCATAAATTTATGTGGGTAACCCGAATTATTCTAGGACTCACTCATCTTGCTATGGCCTAAAGTATAAAAACAAACTTCATGAAAGACTGCTGATTTTGGCTAGTGATGTCTCTTATGACTGCAGCCAGCTGGCCTGGATGTGACTGGAAGGGGTTATAATATTTTGTGATTCTATCGAGCAGCATGCTGACAGAAGCTCTCGATGCGAGCCAGGCTAAGCTTAGCTTGTGTGGACTTTCTTTAGGGTGATGTCCGTCAGGTTGGTACAGCTTACTTACCCTTTCCATGAGCTTCTGCAGTTTGAGTGTCTTTTCCTCCCGAAGTTTGTCCCTAAGCTGCTGAGCCTTCAGCTGTTTCTCCTCATGTTTCTTCTTTGACTCTGCAATGGTTCTGTCAAAAAGCATGGAGACAAATCATGCATCTTTTTTTCCTCCTTGACATGCACAGCCGATTCAGTTTTTGGCCATTTTGAAAGTAACTGAAAAATAAAGGAACAAAACAGATAAAGAACTTGACTCCCAGGATGCTTGCGGTACCTTTTGCGTGATGGCGAGGACAGTTTCTCATGCATATGGATTCCATGCCCAGGTGGCCGAGCAGGTTCTTCTTCTACCATGTCCCCCCAAGAGGTACTCTGACGCCACGGTTCCCGAGCTACAAAAACAACCAAAATAATATGGTGCAATTCTTTTGTTTAAAAAACAAAGACTGATTTAGTTCATTCAGGTGTTTCCCTCCATACCATCAAAATCCGCCAGCATGTCACTCCAATCTATAGGGACCCCGCAACCTCCGCTGCTGATGCTAGCCTGTGGTAAAGAGGAGTTTTTTTCCCCCATCAATTTACAAATTTTGAAAAAGAAATAAGGAGTAATCTGTAGATTATTTCTTGAACAGTTGGCTAAGCATAGGTATTAAATATTAACGAATAAAAACGAAGGTTATTACAGAAAAGTCGCTTTCAGTGTCTGTCTCCAGGTCATTGTTTTCCGCCTGAATCTCTCTATTTAGCTGCTCCTCCTCAGCGATGGCGCTTGCAATGGCCTCCTCATTGGCCTTCTCCAGCCGGTCAGCCAGCTCCTCTTTCTTGGCCAGGACCTCTGCCATTGACTGGGGCTGAACACATGCATCAATCCAATCACACATACACACATTTAAACATTTCAGAAATATATGTTGTTCGAACAAACACAAGGTACACATTGCTTTTTTTTAGAATATGGAAATCCCCATTACTGTGATGCTATGATGTGTTTTTAGCCATTTATAACTTTACCTATTGAAAATCAGTTAAAACAAAAGTATTGTTTTATCTTATGGCATGTTTTACACTGTGGCACTTTGGTCAACTTTGTTGTTGTTACAATGCATTATACTGTAAATAAAGCTGCTACTGCTATGTAATAATCTTGAAAAACAATACAATTTACATTATTGAATCTGCAAGAGGTATTTTCATATTTATCTACCTCTTAGGTTTGTCCAAATGTACAGTACAATAAGAGTAATGCATTCCTAAATCACTGGAGATTTTGCTGGTACTTTACATCTATGATCACTAGTGAATAATATAAAATGAACAACTGATAAAAAAAAAAGATTACACATCTTGTACAGATTTGCATATGGGTGTATGAACTTAAGATTTGGAAGACTGACACATAAACCCAGTCCCAGTTTGTACCACACAAACATGACAAATCACAAATGAGGAAGCATTCAAAGTCATGCAAGGTGCAACAGTGAGGATGAGGAGATGGTGGAAGGAGGCAAATAATGCTTCTTCTCTATGAAACTGGTACTTTACTCAAGGATTTTTAACTATTTGTGTAGTTTACTTATTCTTATGGCATTGCAATAGTAAGGGGAAACTCATGGATAACTTCAGGGCAGCGAGTACTCTAAAAAGACTCTTGTGGCCTTCTCAAAATTAAATTAATCATCTTTAGTATGAGGTTTGAATCAGCAATAACGATAGGTCTACATTCTAGCCACATACTGTAAGTATGACCTGGACAAGACTACAATGCTTTCATGTGAACTAAGAAAAGAATCTTCAGAGTTTATACTGGGTCAAATAGAAACTGAAACCTGTAGAGAATTTTTAAGATATAAAACTTACACAAGATGAGAAACTACTTGAGAACAACAGCCCAGGACTATTTGTCTGAGAATGAGAGTACATCTACTTACAGCTATTCTTACTAGTGAATGGGCCCACAACAACACTACAGAGGTAAGCAGTCCAAGCTGCACATTTTGTGTGGAGATTTCTTAAGATCAACTTTGTTTAGACGGTGAAGGACCCTCTGGGATCCCTGCCCTGCCAGCCCTCCCCTCCCTCTGCTCCTCCATCTCTCAGCACTCACAGTAGAAAGCTCTGTGGGGTCCAGCACACTCTCCAGTTTCACCGCTGCCATGGGAGTCTCGGCCTGTCCTGAAGCAGATGTGGCCATGCCCTGTGACGCGCCCCCCTCTGCCCCATTGTCCCCTGGGGCCAGCAGAGTACTGAGCCCATCCGTCTGGGGCAGGTCTATGGACGTTGTAATAGCCAGAGCAGGGACTGGGACTGATATGGTTATGTCTGTTGGTGGGGCCGTGGCTGTGGATGGAGTGAGCTCTGGGGCTTGGGATAGGATAAGGGATGCTATGGGGGGAGGCGCGTCTCCACAGGGTGCGTCGACACACTGCCCCGAGTCTTGTACACTTGCTGCTGGGGGCTGCACCAACAGTCACACAAACACACGCAAACTTAAGTAAATACATGCATAATTCAAGCTGTTCATGACAGTAATAAAAATTAAATAAAAATCAGTCAGTAATCAACACACTGATAAAAACACAAATCATGCAGGGGCACTGGTACTGACATGCTCTAAACATCTACTGATGATCAAAGTAAGCAGACAGATTGGAAATACAAGTTTTCATTGCTGCAACAGCCAATTGCAACACACCCTTACCAAGTGTGTCTTGATGCATCATCAATATTTATTTCATGACAATGAAAATGGGTCTTTTTGCCTCCGAGATGTCACTGAATCAATCGTTTCAAAGCTGATATGCCTGTCTGGACAGTCTGCCTATTAATACCATGGAGCCCAAAACAAAAACAAAAGTGGCTGATAAAATGATCTAATGTTGCACTGCTCCATGTGAATAATTTATACCCAGGGACTGCTCTGGCTGAAAGACGTCACAAGGTACTCAACATCAGTACCTCCATTATGTTTCCATTCTCTGGACGTTCAATCTCCTCCAGTGGTTTAAGCTCCGTAGGGACTTGCTGTCCAGTGTCAGTCTGAGTCACATCCTTGACAGGGGGACGCTCAGGGAGAAGCTGTTGGACTTCCTGTGTCGGCAGATGTGACTGGTTACACTTGGCGCGGTCCTGTTTTGGGGCGACATGAGCCAAGACCGGACTGACCTTGGCAACTATGGCAGCAGAGCGAGGTTTGGCAGTGCGTCCTCGCTGTACAGTCTCCCAGCCCTCTGCATCTTTTTTACCTAAAAACACGGAAGATATTCAGTAAAGAGAAGAAAAGTGATTTAAACCACATTCTCTTTTGAGTTCGGGAGGAGGGGGGGATTTCTTACCAGGCCTTTCAGTCGGGAATGTGTTGGGTTGACTGGCACTATGAACAGACTGAGAGCACTTTACTCTGTCTGCCCAGCTGGGACCTGTGTGTGAGAGCCGAGCTGCAGCCAGTGTTGATGGAGGGCCACTGGTCAAGACACAAACACACACACCACACATGAGAACAAATAAATGTGCACCTGCAAGTACCTTTGCTGTTAACAGGTTAAATCATAGCAAAACCCATTTCTGAGCAGCTCCTACTGTGCCGATTATCAAAAAACACTTCAGCCTGCTGAAGACAGTCTATCTAACCTCTCCCAGTAGGCCCCACTCTGAGATAGCATGGAACTGTATTGTACAACAGGCCTTCGTGGTGATCAATATCCATTTCCTGCAGCATCAGATTACCGAGCAGTGCACATATTGAACCGATGCTTCAGCAGTCTTTGACCAACACTTTCGTCTACACCTTCCACTGATTCTGTGGCCCAAGAGCGAGAGACTCGACAAATTGCATTAAACAAATGCTTTTCCATCAGCAGTCACTGGCTGCCTTTTCAGATTTAGTCTATAGTTTCTAACCTCTGAAATAACAAAGAGAATGACTGGAAATACTGAATAGTCACAAATGTGTTGGATTTTTACAAAAAAAAAGTGCTACATAAGCAATAACTCTTGGTTGGGTCAAAGCAAAGGACCATTTGCATTGATGACTGGATGGAGTTATAAAGACCAATCAGACAAAGTTAAAACTAGTGCTACTGTAGGATTTAGTTTGTTAAATTTAAGAGAGCTTCTACTGCAAACTGAGTTACATTGACGTTTAATTAAAGCAGAGGCAAAGAACTTGAGTTCAGTATGTGTCTCCTTTTAATATCTTTATATTTGTGGTCACAACTGCGAATGCTGCCCAATGCACTGCATATTTGTTGGCATGTTTATTTACATTTTTAAGTGCTAACATCATCAGCAGGCATTTATTGAACAAACTGAAAACCGAGGGTTCATAAAAACCAAAACCAACTTTAAAAAATAAATTATAAACTCAACTGGTGATATTAAAGATAGTTTGCTGACAAATGTGCTACTGTAAACATTCTTCAGTCATCAGCTCTGAAACAGCTTTAATCATACAGCACTAAGACAGAGATTACCTGAAGTTGAGAGTGCGACGTGCACCTGAAGAGGGAACCATCCTGTCTGTTGTCGGACTTGGCATCACGTGACGTCCTGGAGACATCTTACGCACCTCCCAGGCTAAAGATGTCGGCCTGAACAAAGTGAAACCATAGTTAAACACTTAAACCCATCATGATTTTTGTTCCTGAAAATAAACCACACTGACTTGAGTCACACATTTGGTGCTTCAGTTGAATGGCTGATGTTTGCAATCAATGAAAAGTAACAGTTTCAGGTTGTCTTATTGATTAACAGTACACCCTAAATGAACAAACTGGGAGGTGGTACTGGGAATTTAATTTCTTAGTCAATTTACGGCTGCAATGGTCACTGTGTTAAAGAGAAGCCAATAAACTCATGGATCTCTTTGAATTAAAGCCAAGACTATTGATCCATTCTGTTTGTGACTCAAAGCCAGGGACCAGACACAAACGTTTCCAGTTTCACCACAGGGAGTGATGCAAAACAGGGAATTAATGAGAGTGAGGGACAAAGAAGGACACTGAAAAAAGAGTAACTTAAGATCACCTGTTCTGTGCATCGGTTTTCTCCAGTTTCTCCTGAAGCTGTATCCAGTCTATGAGGGCTTTAAAATCCCGCACATAGTTGTCCAACATCATCAACACCTCCTACAGATGACAGTTAAAATAAAAAGATTACACAACATAATCTACAGCAAATAAAATTTTTAGTTGCTTTATTCATTTTAAGTATAAAATGAATAAACGGTGCTTAAAATGTCTCATTTAAAAACATAAAACAATAAATTAATGACATAATCTACAAATAAGTTATATAGGAGAAAAAAAAAGAAAGGAAAAAAAATGATCATTCCACCCCTGCTGTTTTTAAACTTACTGAGATGAAAATGTCTAATCAGACACATAAAAACAAATATCCACACATTAGCTGCACATTTCAAAAGCTTATAGAGAGAAAGCATTTTATTGATCAATTTGCGCTGACAAAAGAGGACCTTATAAAGTTTAAGAGTTTTGCTTGAAAGCAAGAGCTGGCACTGTAAAGAATGAAACACTTCACAGCTTTGAGGAAGAACAGAGAAGGCAAATTCCGTCCAACAAATGCCTATTCTCTGCACTTGGACCAAGTCACAGAGTTGGTTATGCAGAAGTGGCGGTCTGCGAGGAGCTTTTTCCCAGAGCTCTAATGAAACAGACACAACTGATTGATGGGGAGCGTGAAGGGAGTGGTAATTGAGAGTAAAGCTACACAGTGCTTTTAGTTAATAGACAAGTCAAGCCAGTGAAAGATGTGTCCAGCAGCATGTCTGCTGATTAGGGCTGGTTAACCGTCAGAGTCCACAGCTATGGTCCAGTGTTCATTTGGTGATGAAGGGTAAGACAGAGCAACCTTGGACAGATGAACCAACAGTGAACAAAAGCAATTTTAAGTGAATTTCTGCATATTAAACAGCCATATATATCCAAATATAAACACACATATAATACTTAATGTAAAATGACTGATCAATGTTTAACCTCCAAGAGGTATTGCCATAAAATAAGGTGGGCTGTAAGAGCTTGTGGTTTGTAGATTGAAACAAAAATTAGCAGTCAAGTCATGTTCAGCCAAGGTGAAAGTTATTGACCTCAAATAAAGAATTTGTTTTGTTTTTTTTCCCATTTATGGTATTTTAGATGAGAATAACCTGTTCAATTAATCCTAAAATTATATAAAGCCTTCAGGCAAACAGGAATTGTACAACCTTTTCTGTCAGCTCGAGTAAAAAAGGTGCAGGCATTAATAGTAATATATGATCCATTCTGCTTGGTGAGCAATTTTTCTCTCAGAGGGAAAACATTATAGTAGATCAGCACTGAGGTTCTTATTTGAAATTACATAATATATTACTGTAACACTGCCTCAGCAGATAATTAGGCATCACTTCCTGGCAATGATTATGTTCATACGTTTTTTAGGTGGAAAATGGTGGGCTGTTTGTGTGAGAGCATACAATGCAGACTGCCCACAGCTTCACTGGGGGATTGTGGCTGAGGGCAATCAAAGCACTCTGCTTCCCCTCCAGATGACTCCATCATTTATCAGTGTCCATTAAGCCCAAGCTGGGTGGGATAGGGGATTAAGAACAGCACCCGGCTCCATGCCCATTAGACAGCATTAGAGTGTAGAGAGTTGCAGCGGTATGAAGGAAGAAAAAGCAGCCTGTTGTCTGACACATGACAACGAGCAGCATGCCTGTCACACCACAGGGAGCTGGGATGTGGTACTGACACCGAGCCGACCACACCACAGGGAACTGGGCTATGGTGTTGACCACAGGCTGTCACTAAAACCATGCTCAGCATAATACAGCATGGCAGGAGAGTCAATACAGGGAAGAGAACAAACAGAATAATGTCAGAATGCCCTGGGAAAATAAAAGATCCCACAAGTACCAAAATAAAGGCCATACTTTTCCAACACTGATGTTGTGATTGTTGTGTGCAAGGTAGAGCACAGAAAGTTATAGCCCGTTTAAAAAAATTCCTCAAAAACAAAAACGACACATATACAATACATAATCTAGTAGGCAAGCCCAAAGAGCTCTGTAATAACAGCCACATCAGTGAGCCTTCAGGAAGCCACTCTGACAATAGTAATATTCAAGAGAAGTGTGATTTGTCTGTGGAATCTCATTATGATCTCAAGGTCCCCCTCTAGTGTTTAAAAGTTATATGACTTTGTAGCCTGCACACAGAAATTTGTACCGAGCAGAACAAAGAAAAAAATCCTAAAGCAAGAATTTGGACTTCTAAAAAATAGCATTTTTGTTTTTTTTCCCCTCACCTTTTGTCTTCTAAAAAGAAACAGACTAACCTTGCATTCCAGGACACTCTGATCAGATTCACATGTTACGTATATCTCGTCCACAGCCCGACGCAGGTTTTCAAAGAGAAAGGCCCAGTAACGTGCTCGCAAGTCCACTTTGCGGGGTTGTCGGACTTTGGTAGGGCTCTTCTCTGGACCCTTGTCCAATAGGACACCAGCTGTGCCTTTACTCTCTGAACCAGCATTCTGTGAACACAGTACAGGACAAACATTATGGGAAAAGAAGCAAACCTTATCACCACAGCCTCACAGTAAGAAGGTTGCTGGTTCGATTCCCAGCTGGGGAGGGGGGTTCAAACAATTCCAACAGTGGCCTTCCTGTGTGGAGTTTGCATGTTCTCCCCGTGTATGCATGGGTTCTCTCTGGGTTCTCCAGCTTCCTCCCACCGTCCAAAGACCTGCATGTTAGGTTAATTGATCACTCTAAATTGTCAGTAGGAATGAATGTGAGTGAATGGCTGTCTGCCTCTCTGTGTTGGCCCTGCGACAAACCGGCGACCTGTCCAGGGTGTACCCTGCCTCTTGCCTGATAATAGCTGGGATAGGCTCAAGCAATCCCCGCCACCCTGAACTGGATAAGCAGTACAGCAAATGAATGAAAAGAAAAATAATGTGTAATATACATTAAATAATGAAATAATAGCTTTCCTAGTCACATGTTTTCTATTACTATCAGTTCATAAAAACCTATTATGTCATGATGCACGTCATAATAATGTTGAATGCTGTGTGTCAATGATGAGGACAGTGGTTTGTCGAGACAGAAAAATCCTACAGTAATACCTTCAAGTGGGGGACACAAACCCACCTACAGTCATGGAAAAAATGAAGAAACCACCCTTTAAAAAAAAAAAAATAAATAAATTTCTTGGTCATTTTAATGCCTGGTACTACCAAAAGTACATTTGTTTGGACAAATATAATGATAAACAAAAATAGCTCATAAGAGTTTAATTTAAGAACTGATATTTAGCCACTTTCTATGCTTTTCTTGACAAGTGATTTTGGTTATCAAGTTCTTACATCAATAGCTATGGTATCGTACTGCCAAAAGCAGTGGTTTTAGGCATTCAATATTTTCTTTTCTCTCTCTTTTAGTCACATGATTCACACCACAGTTGGTTCGATTGCATAACCATTATTTTTGATGACAAGAGAGGTCTCTTAATTTTTTTTACATGACCTTTTCAAAGACAGACTCCCATAATACAAAAAAAGGAAGTAACTTAGCCATCACAGATATAGCACGAACTCAATGCAAGATTAAGAGGAAAGTGTAAGGAAGAAGGGAAGAATTAAATAGGTTGGTGGACAGAGCCCTCTAGTGGGAGAGGGTGATGGAAGATTTCTCTAACCTGTTTTTTATTCTTTTGCTGCCCAGAATTGATCCTCTGAGACTTGGAACTGCCACTGGAGTTGCCTTTGGACTTTGCTGTGGGGAAAGTACAAAGAACAAAACAAAAAAAAAAGGTAGGAATTAATTAAGCAATGTTTGAGTTAAACTGATTATCAATGTGTAGTAATAACTAATCGTTTTTAGATGCACCATTTTTCCTCATGGAGTGGAATATTTTTTACACAAATAAGGATCAATATTTACTGACACACTGCCTTGCATTAGTTTACCCAATGCTCTGTGATAGGAGATGAAGTCTTAATGACAAAAAGAGGACATGAAGTAATGCTGAGGGCTCTACTAAAAAAATTGAGCTCAAATCCAAAATGAAAAGGGCTAGAATAGGAGTTTAAAAAACTAAATGGAAATCAGTTCTGGTGATCAGGCCTTGCAGGGAAGCTAAAGACGTACTGGCGTAAAATAACCCCAACGAGCTACATAAAATGTTTGTACCAAGAAACCCCTGTAATCCTACTGTTTGAGGACATTGCCCACAACAGGTTTAGCATCGGAAACGTACCTGTAAAGGGACAATTTTGAGGACATTTTTAAAAGGGAATGTTTAGTAATACTTTACCACATAATTGCAAGTGTTACAGTGTAATTGCATTGTTCCAAGACGGATGAAAAACTGCTTTTCTTGTATAGCACCAATTAAGAGTCATCTCAATGCACTTTGTAGACATAATCAACTCAAGGTAGTTGTGCTCATTGTGATCCGATTACAACAAATGCATATCATTCAAACTTACAATAATCATTGTGTTCATACATGCCAATTCATACAAATGCCAGAGAAATGGAAAACCAACAGACTGCATCAAATCCATCCGATGGAAGTTATAAACCTCCATAAAAAGGGCAGGATCTAAAACTCTCAGCAGTTTAAGCCCTACTGCTCAAACCAACTAACCATGTGGATGATGTCATCTAATCAAACTCATCCTGACTACAGTGGCTCAACTGAAATTTTTTTAATTTGTATTCACACAGGCCAGGGTAGAGTAAGGGTGTAAATCACAAGCATCATCAATTTTATATGAATTCATTGGACAACTGTTAGATGTTTGGCAACATCACAAATTGTGCCACGATGATTTTTAATTTCTTTCAAGAGAAAACAATCCATATGAGATGGCACCGCATGCTGATTTAAGACAATCACGGCCTTCAATATCCAAAACAAAAAGCAACTAAAATATCCAAATATGATTTTATTCCCAAGCTTAACCAGACACTTAAAAGGAACGCACTGTTAGACATTTTTACAAAAACTGTACCACATTCTGTATATGAAGCTTTAAATCTGTACATAATGAAAAAGTATAATGTGAGATGTAAGACTGTATGTTAATCCTGTATAGTCTCAAAATTGAAATATTTGGAACTTAAATTACAATAAGGGCACTGTACTCCCTGTACCAAGGGACTACAGTGTGACTATTACACTTACACACCACATTTCAGTATTCTCCTCATTAAATAAAAATAGAAAATCTTGCTTATTAAAGCGAAGTAATAAAATCCTCGTGTTCTTTTTATAGCATGTCTAAAATTCTAACTGTATTAGTATTTTACATTTTCAATATGGATCAATCCATTGTTTCATTCTTACTAATTATGTATTAGTGTATATCGTTATAACCTTTAGCTTTCAAGCCTAGCTTTTGAAACCTAAAAAAAATATATTATTACAATTATTATCATATCAATGTACAGTTACACTCCTACTAGAGAGGAAGCAATACTCTATGCAGATGCAAGTCACTTTCTTCACAGCAGACAATTGCTTTTAACACAAGGAAAAATGTTTTGCTCCAGCACCCTACAAACAGAGAGATGGACTGATCAGTTTCTCATTGATTGTTCACAGAGTCTCTGTCATTTATGTTCACAGAGATATGACCCCTGTTAGCACAAGCTCTTCAGTTGTTGGGACCCTATACTGAAAAAAATCTTCAGAAAACAATTTTGATTCTTCACAAGGAGAGCTACTGTAGTTATTCTACATCTTATCAGAGAAATAAGCTTTATAGGAAAAATGTATAAATTCTCAGTAAACACGACTACATTTGTTATCACACTTTGCTGCAAACAGAAGAATGTGGCCCGTTTATCCCAACATCATCACTTGTTGCACTAAATTTCAACTATGTAGGACAACTCAGACAACTTTACATGACATCTCAGGCTGATAAAGGGAGGAAAAGGAAAAGAAAAAGCACTTATAAAACTTTGAACAATAAAGTTTCATACTCTGTTGTATTCTAATTAACAACATACTTTATGAGTGACATCATAGACTCTGAACAGGACTGCCAAAGGCAATTACTGTGAAAAACTAAACAAATGACTAAACATATGCCATGTGCACGAGGGATATGGTTCTCAAACATACACAGTTAAGACCTGCTGCATTAATGACAAAGTTTATTTTGCATGCAACTACTGACCTTCCTCTTCTTTGTTCTCAAGAGGGACACTCCAGGCAATGAGATTTCGAGCAGCACGGCCCTCTTCAGCTACTATCTTTCGCACTTTGTCATGGCTGTTGGAGCGCTGAAACGAAGCCTGAAGGACAGACAGCAGATTAAATAGGTTCCCCCACCACCCCTCTATTATTTTGAATGTTGTAAAACCTGCATCCTGTAGTTCCAAACATGAATGAAATAAATGAATTAAAAAAAAAAAAAATTTTTTTTTTTATTTTAATTTTTTTATTTTTTTTAAAATTTTTTTTTTCTTTTTTTTTTTTTTTCTCTTTTTTTTTTCTTTTTTAATAAAAAAAAATTTTAAAAATAAAGTTTTTAATTTTTTCCCCTGTTTTTAAAAATAAATTACATTTTCTTTTTTTATCATTTCATTTCCAACATTTTCCCCCCTTACATCCATACTAAAATACCACAATATTTCTAAAACATCTAATGATTTGAATAACTTAAAATGTTTTTCCGAATCCAACAATGCGTGTGTGACTTAAATCCATGAACCAATTGCCATCTTTCTCTATCCAAATAGTTTTATGAGAGTGTTAACCAGTAACACAGCCTGCAACATAAGTACTGTTGCTATGGTTACCGTTATTTTAATAGACCTTGCACACAGACATTGCACAGTGCTAAAAAAACACAATGTACAGCCATCTAATGTGTTTAAACTGTCTTAAAAATGATATACACCCACACAAAGAAACCTCAAACAACTGAATTAATTTTACACACACACGATGAATCATGAATTCTTATTTACATGAAACAGAAGATTGAATTAAATGTTTTATGCCATATTAATGTGTAAAAACGGAGCACATGCAAGATTAAATTATACTCGTGTTGAAAGGAAAATTAAACAAATATGGGAAAAACGAGTTTTAACAAAAATGATTAATAATTAAGAGCAGTAGATTCATGTTACACTGATTGATTGAATCCATAGACTTTCTATTCAAAGCACATATTGCAATATGATGCGTCAGCCATTGTAACATCCCCGCTGTGATGTTGTGAACCAGGACTGAAGCAACAATGCTCAAACATTGTAAGCGTATGGAAGAGGTCTACTGACACAGACTGACAAGAAACAGCTAGAGGCAGAAGCTCTAACCCACTCTGTGCCCAGCATGCATCATGGTTGACCTACACATTGGATATGCATCAGTGAACTTGACTATAACCTCGGGTAAAGCAGATACTGTGAACCAAAATAAAAACTGTGGGATTGCATCTCTTTTATTTTTGGCATAACAAAATGAACTAAGATGAAACATTAGATTTGCGTCTTCCTGCTGCATCCTTACCTCACAGAAAAACGATTTGTCTCATGCAGGATTCATTTCAATCAAACAGCTTTAAAATTATTGCATATAAAAGATGCAAATGTGTTAATTTCATTCAATTTATAATGTAATGGGTAAAAGGGCAATGTACCCAGTAGTCTACATAGTACAGGTTGCCATGTAAAATATTCTGATTTCTGGCAATCTAACAGACAGAGCAGAAGCAAATAGAGGCTTTTCCACTTGAATCTTCCTCTCAGTGTGTTTTCTCTCTGTAGAACAGCATGCACCACTTCTGTACTCCCTTAGTGAATTATTTAATATAATGCTGTAAAAATTCCTGACCACAGTTAGTCCGTTTATACAACTGTAAGATGTAGTTTCTTCTCAGACTTGAAACATATTGCTACCTACAACAAACATAAAAAAAGAGTAATGGAGAGGCAGTTTGCAGCTTAAAAAATGAGTCATGGAACAAATTGTTAATGTTCTTTCCTGGCTGTGTCTTAATAGAACCAATATTTAGACATGAAAGTTTTGGCTAAATAATTCTACTACACTTCAGATTGTATAAGACAGAAGATAATATTTCTTTTTTCTTATCTTTTCAAAGCTTTCAGCAAAAGAGTGATAACTAGACAGGAATTTCTGTAGAGGAACCTCTATAATTAGTGGTTAATAGAATAATATTAACACGGATGATTAGGAGTTGCACGTGCAGAAAAAGCTTGCGTGTATTTGTCTGATACCATTTAATGTCCCAAAGGGAGATACTCAGCTGACCTACTTTTGGTGAGCAAAATTCTTTACATGTCAAGTTGCATGACCTGGGCTTCATTATGGCAAATGGTGGGAAGAAAAATAAAAAGACTACAAAGAGATAAGAGAACATCAAATGCAAGTCCATCTAAATGGGAAAAAACTGTCATCTGAAGATGGTAAATACTGATACTGTTTTACCTGAGCTGGGACACAAATGGATGATTGTTTCAGAATGCCTTACTCACTCAACTGATGGCTATCTGTGGAGGACTTTGAGGCAAAATAGGTTCACAACATTGTCATGATCCACTTAATCAGCTGCAAACATGCCGTCTCCTGGGCTGCAAAGAGAAAAACTTCTGCTATCTTATTTGGTCAGGCAGCCCCTTGTCATGCACTACAGAGCATGCTTTCTAGACTTTGCTGAGTAAGGGGCAAGTGTCAGGTTTCCCTCCTGCCAAGGTCTACAAACAGACGCAAGTAACAAAACAGTAGGGAAACAGTAGCTTAAAGGGAAAGATATGAGCATCAAAATATCAATGAATACATACAGAGTAGAAGTACAGTCTGTAAGCAGGTTCCTCGTCTTTATCCACTCTTGACATACTTAGCAGCCCACTTCATGCAACCTGTTCCCCCTACCCAGCGCTGCCACTTGTCCAAGGTGACATCGTCGTCAGACAGGAGACCAAAATAGACTCCTACTGTGTAGTCCACACTGCTACAGCAACTTGCCCAGCTGTGTCAACTCCTCTCTCAGAGGCGAGGGAAGAGACAAGCACTCAATGGCTCGTCAGTCGTCCCTTTCACTTAGACCATTCTGTCCAGAGCCGTCTCTAATCTAGGCTGAGCCTTCGGCACTCTGCTGAGTTAGCAGCCACCTAGGCCCGACTCGCTGCCTGCCACTCTCTTCTGCTTGCCACTGTATGCAGCTTCCTATATTTACAGCTCCTCTTCTCTCCCTGCTCTGCATCAGAGTCCCCCCCCTCTCTCTGCTTCTCATCTCTCACTCTCCTTCTGCCACAACACTGCACAGTCATGTGCACACAGTAGTCCTGCCCCTCTGCCCCCCATCCTAGGCTGCCAGTGATGAGTGTAGCTGCAGGGTGACACAGAGACAGTGTGTGCTAAAAACAATGTATAAAGCACCAAGTGATGCTCTGGGCCTGGTTAGTATGCCCATACTGAGGGTGCAAAACATATTCATTAAATTTAAAAAAAAATCAATAAAATAGACAAGAAGAAGAAAGCTCTTTTTAGAAAACTTAGTGTTGCTGGTTTGTTTTCTAAATTCTTTTTCTGTTTAGTTTTTTTTCTAAAATATTTGATCATTTTGTGAAATTGTGTTTACCAAGTTTTTAATTGTATATTTTCTCAAAGGTTTTGTGAAATGTAAAGATTTGAGGAGGGGTTTTCAATACTGTGTAAAATTTAATCATTTAATGTCTTGTCAAGTTTTTTTTTTTTTTTTTTTTGGGGGGGGGGGGGGGGGGGGGATTTGTTTTCTTTAAGGGAAATTTAGACTATTTTGTTTCTGTTTGACAATAGAAAATTTATGTTTTATCATTTTACTTTGCAAAATGTTTTATTAAGTGTTTTAGCTCTTGCTCTTTAGGACTACCATTTTTTTCCCTTCTTTTAACCAGACATCTAATAATTAGTAGACTGCTGGGGTCAAGACATACAAGCTCATATTGTATGACAGAGCACAAACACTTGGGAATCCTGCAAGAGGTTGAGACAAGTATTGACATAAATCGAATATTTCACATGTTTGATCTCATTACTCCTTTGCGTGTTAAGATATCACATACAGTCACATTCTCACTCTAATGATGACATGTTAGCACAGGTGTACACTGCAGTCATAAATTTCCCTAATCTCACATTTAAAAGCCATGCGTTATAATGCAGGAGCAGCTGTGTTCAACAAATGAATGGAGAAACAGCTGAAGGACAAAATGCAGCAGGAGGTAAACCAGAGCTGACAAAAATCACACCTACACTAAAGGTAAAGCTACTAGATTTTTTCCCCCGCAGGAACAAGTTGAAATATCGCTGATTTGCATCCAGCTAGCTTGAATTATTTCCTAATTTCTATGTGATAGCTAACAGTAAATGCCATCTTTTAGGGTAAAATATAAAAATGTTGTCTCTTGCATACCTTCAAACCCGACATGGATGCAGTCTTGCTTTTACCTCCTCCATGCGAGGAGCCAGAGCTGTTGCTACCAGACCTTTCCCTCCCGTCCCCACCTTGGCTAACTCTCGGGCCGAGACGGTGCTGCCCGGCGCCACGCCGTCGTCCATCATGACGGTTATCTTTGGACATCGACCCACCTGTATTCAACGCTCACTTTATAAGAAAAAAAAAATCTACTTGTAAAGTTATCTTCTTGTCAGCGGTGATGGACTAGCATGTCAGATAAGTATACATGCCAGTGAAGACAACCTACAGAAGCAGGAAGTCTGTTGAGTTTACATTGGTGACTGGCGTCGAGATCGTCCAATAAAGTCACAGTTACAGAGTCACGAAGCACGCGCCAGCCAGTAGGACACTGTACAATATAGGTCAATGTAGAGTGCAGATTTTTCTTGGGCGGGACTTTAAATTGTCTACCATAGCAACCATTAAGATCGGGCGGGACGTTCATTATGGTTGGTTGAGAAGCAGCGTGTGTCAAGCTACTTTCAAACAACAGGAAAAACACAAGCAAAAGAAACCTGCCTTCAAAGTAAAAAAAATTTTTTTTTCTTTTTTTTTTTTTTTTTTTTAAAGAAGCTTTACCTTAGAAACAAACCAAATACACCAAGAATGAAATCGTCACCATTTAAAACAAATTACATTAGGAACGTTGCATTAGCTGTTCAGCAGCTCGTTGCAGTCAGTTTTCTTCTCTGTCACATGTTTGCAGATTCTGCCCACAACCACTGTTTACGACCTGACGAGTTTGTCAAAGGTTTTTTTTTTTTTTTTTAACACTTTTGGAACTGCTATCTGTTTCCAGACAACTTTACATTTATGGAAATATGTTTATCTGTTCTCTGCATTGCCGTATTACGCTTACCAGCGTTGTAGTTTTTACTGTGCAACTTTTAATTTGAAGTTTGTAACCGGAAAAGCTTTTTTTGTTAACCTAAAGAAAACTAACTCACGCATAGGTAAACATTTGAACACAGAACTTTCTACGGTAAAAACGCTATCGTTTTCTTTCCATTTTTGTCCTACCTTGTTGCATTATTGTCATGTCTGTGTTGCGTTTAATTCAGTCTGTTACTTTTAGCCAACACTGTTCTACGTTTTCTGAATGCCAGCATGAGTGTGTTCATGAAAATATCCCACTTAATACCAATTGTAGCAATTCTACCACTTCCTAGATTTTTATAAGACTCTACCTATTTGTCTCTGTTTCATATTATCTCAGACACAGCCGTTTATGGTAGATTTGGCAGGTTTTTGTCTTAACTTCCACAAACTGGCCACCAGATAGCACAGTTGACTTGGTTTATCGTGCTCTTTGTAGTGTTTTTTGCAGGCCCCACTATACATATTTATTTACGACTGATCAACTATGTATTACTTTACAGATGGCCCACACAATATTGTCGGCTTTGTTGTTGCTTCAGTGTGGGTTTGGACAAAGCTCCAATAAACATCTTCATGAGGATCATTACATAGGCCAGCAGCACAACCCTGACCACGACATGTCTGTACTGCTGGGAGATCAGGTTGTTATGTATTCACTTTTAATTTATTTACACATACTTCAGTTATCCTCATTGCATTAATTATTTTGTTTTACTCCAGAGAACCGAGGAAATGAAGAAACTTTCCCCAGTGGAGCAGAAGAAGAAGATGATGGAAATTTTTAATAAGATTGATACAAATGGCGATAATCTTCTAAGTTCAGGTACCTTAGATCTTTTTGTTACTGGTAAGAAAGCAAAGCTCACCATAGGAGATTAGATTTTATTCTAAAATGTGTGTAATTT
The DNA here is from genome assembly GCA_023101725.1 of Atherinomorus stipes. Taxonomy (NCBI): domain Eukaryota; kingdom Metazoa; phylum Chordata; class Actinopteri; order Atheriniformes; family Atherinidae; genus Atherinomorus; species Atherinomorus stipes. The sequence goes on along the minus strand of JALJCO010009935.1, from coordinate 562,644 downwards.
ACCCACAGAAGAGATCACTCTATGGATTCAGCATGTCTACAGAAAGTATGCTCTGGATGATGCAGCGGAGCGGTTCCCAGAGTTTGACATCAACAAAGATGGTGTTGTAACATGGGAGGAATACAACAGTGTTGCTCATGACCAGCTTTTTAGTTTTGATGATGACACTGTTCTGCAGGACCCAGAGCAAGAGTCTCTTAGACTTGTAGGCAAACTTTAGTTATCTTACACAACCTACCATAAGCCTTATAAAAATAGTCAGACCTTAACACAGGTTATGTCCCTGTCAGCTCCACCTGAAAGAGAAGAGGCGCTTTGATTTTGCAGATGTGGATGGTATACCTGGACTGAATGTTACAGAGTTTCTGGCCTTTACCCACCCATCTGAAGTGGATCATATGGCTGTGAGTCAAACTTCTGCTTCTTAACTCTGCAAAACTTAATATGATAATGTCGTTATTCATCCATTAAAACAGTGTGGTTTGTGTCAAATAATTTCCCTTATTTTTTTTGGGACCAGGATTTTGCCATTGAAGATGTATTGAGTGAATATGATACAGATAAGGATGGATTTATAACTCTAAGCGAATTTATTGGAGATGTGCGTGGTGAGGGTAAGACCTCGAAGTTATTTAAAACAACAAAAAGTGATGTTTGCTGTTTGTTATTCCGTTGTGCTCAGTCATTCTTACCTATGCAGTGTTAATGCTTTGCTTTTTGTTTTAACAGATGGTTTACCATCGCAGTGGGAGATTGAAGAAACAGTTCGATTCAAAGAACTGTATGACCAAGATAAAGATGGCAAGCTGAATCGAGATGAGCAGCTGCGTTGGGTTGCTCCTAATAGTTATGGTTCCGCAAGAGAAGAGGTAAACTTTGGTAATATTGGACAATACTGTTTTATAGATGATAATTTGTTCATTATCCACCACTAAATGCTGTTGTCTAATTTCTTTTTCCATCAACTTCTGAATACTGGACAATGTCAACGAGCTGATATATCTTTGCATCCCCAGTTCCTTATCACAAAAGTATTACAGGTCACCGATACCAAGAGGTCCTCATTAAAGAGATCCTTTCAGGTTATCCCGTGGCCATTTTAAACTGGGTGTTTTAATTGGGCCATCTGTAAACATGTATTTCATCATTGGTTGAAGAAAAAAAAAAAAAAAAATTCTGTTTTTGACTGGATTTGTGTGCTCATTGTCTAATTAAATCACTTCATTATTTTAAGTCTCGTCATTGACTGCTGCATTAACAGTCAACTTTGAATTTTTGGTTTAAAAATCACTCTTTTTGGAGTGATTTCAAGCCATCCTAGGCTCTGGGTTTGCAAAGCAACCCAAACCACGATGCCCCCTTCTCATGTCTCACAATGTGATTGTGGTGTACAGTGTTAAGAACAAATGCTGGTCCAATCTGTTGCTTTGCCATAGTGGCACATGAACATTTTAGCAGACCGTAGATCTTTCTACAAAGGTCATACTTTTGAGTTCTTTTTATTTATACTTTCAAAGGCTTGCATATGCTCATGCTCTGACCTTTACAGCCAACAATCCGAAATTAACTGTACATGTTGATAATCTGTCTTATTACTTGTAGACAAACCCCTAGTTCTGAAGATACGCTCTTGTATTTATTTTTAATTTTTAATTTTTTTTGTCTTCAGCGTTCTTGCATTTTTTATTATGGTTCTTTGTAGGTTTACTGAAAGTTGTTTTGTTTTTTTTTTACCAATGAATGTGTAGGCAGGCAGGTTGCCCCTGCACTCCACATTTCCATCGTAATCTTAACTGGAAGATCTGACTCCTAATAGCTTTTATAAAAGCTGTTAGTACACAAGTTTACATATCTTATATTGCCTGGACTGTGAGTTGTCATGCAGTATGTTAAAGAAAGTCTCTGTGTTTGAAGCTATTTATTGAAAGTATTCAGTCAGTTTTCTTCAAAGTCACGAATTTATGTTTCTTGATTTGTTTACCTTTGTGTTAACAGGCTCTTCATCTCATCAAGGAAATGGACCAGGATGGAGATGGGCAGATTTCAAAGGCAGAAGTTTTGAAAAGTCAGGAAACATTCATGAACAGTGAAGTGACAGACTATGGCAGACAGCTGCATGTGTCACATGATGAGTTATAACCAAATGTTTCTATTAATTGTTGGTTTTTTATATTTTTTTTCAAAGAAGATGCAAATTAGATTATTACCTTAATTGTACATTGAGATTAGTAATATTGCTTATACTACTGTTTGAAAATGGTGATTGTTCCTGACAGCAGTTGTTTGTCATTTTAAATGATGTAAGTTGGAGCACAAGCACAGTCATGTTACAATTACAAACCATATCCTTTGAGATGACTCATTAAAAAATCTACATTAACATCAGAAACTTTACAAAATTGTACAAGTTGCGGCAATGGCTTGTAGGAAAATCCTGTTATTGTGTCAGTTCCTGAAGAACAGTAATGTGAGTGTGAATGTTCTGAATGGCATTTCATCAAAAACAATAAATGCATTTTGTTATTTTTCAGTCTTTTTTTCTAGTTTGTCACTTTTGGAAAAAGTTTTTTATCATAGTAATTGTTACTACAAAAGACTTACTTGAAATGTAGGAGGCGTCATTTAACATGCCAATTCACTTGTGGTAAGTGTTGACATGTTGCAGCTCTTCCTCATTTAAATCAAATGACTAAGTGAGCCATAGTTGCTGCATGAAGGCTTGTTTCCTGAATGTGCTCTGATCCGTTTCACTTGCATCAAGCCACAGTCTGTTACGCTGCTAGGGATCATAAAAGCCACATAAAGTTTACCAGGGACCATTTTAACCCTTGCCAAGATGACTTCACAATTCAAAGACGAATTCTGGGTGAGTCCAGTGGTATTTTACTTATCCATCAATCATTATGTTTGTTCTAATGATTTCCATGTTAAAAGCTCAATTTGTCAGAGTCTTGCTGAGCTGTGAAGTCTGTTTTAATAAGCATGTTCACTTAAGAGTTCAGTGGTATTCATACTTTTTTTTTATCTTCTAATTACTTTTTAAATTTTATATTGTGTGTGTGTGTTTGGAGCTTGACTGCCATTAAGTACTTTTTTTGTTGGACTCTGGTTTGATTGTGAGGGTGTATTCTTTTTCTCATGTTATAAAAGTTATTGATGAGCGATGTTTTTTGTTCTGTTAGTCACTAATCTCCAGTTTGTGTAATACTAAGTGGCTCCTACCTACGTACTAAACAGTTCTTATTTTGTGCATCATTTTGTGCGGTTATACAAAAATAGTACACCACAGTGGCGTTGTGGCAAATCATCGATCAGTGGAAGTGACAGCCGTGAGCTGTGGACCTTTGGTGGTTGTTTCCTGTTAATCAGGCCTATAAGCAGTGTTGATTTGCTACTGATTTTCTGACTCTTTCATATCATTTGCTTGTTTAAGAAGCTTAATGTAAAAACAAACAAAAAAACAGCTTTTTTTTATTGGTTTTTATGCAAAACAGTGCTATACAAATAAAGTATGATGATGACATGCTCTGTTTGCAGAGTGAAGCTTTGTGCTGCTGTAAAAATGTACTTTCACTCATGCATTTTTTTTGCATGAGTGCAAACTTCTGATACCTCTCTCACTTAGTTGCTTCCATACTGGACCAAGCATATAATAGGGATGTTTTCATCAGATTAGCATAAAACAATTTGAATTGAGACATTATTTACTTTCTTGAGCTTGTGAATAAAGTTTCTGGAATTTCATGTTCCCAGGGAGCTGACTTCACCAGCAATGCTGGTTATGAGACCATTATTCAAAGACTTAATGAAGGTCGACGGACATGCAAAGACATGGAGGAGCTCTTGAAAATGAGGTCGGCTCACTAATTTGTGTTCAACTTTATCTGAATTTATAAATTAACCTCATTAAAATGTGGATTTCTTTTGTTGCTTTTAATAATTAACTTAGGGCAACTGCGGAGGAGAAATATGGAAAGGAACTGGTGTCCATTGCCCGAAAGGCTGGGGGCTTATCTGAGATTTGGTAGGAATGTGTGTGGCTGCGTGGTTATCACTCTGATTCTGCATTATAAAAATAAGACATAAAATTGATGTATGTTTTATGGGTTTGTTGTGATGCTTTTACAGTTCTCTGAGGGCTTCACTTGACGAAATGAAAAAACGTAAGAACATGCTTTGCAACCCACATTATGTTACTTGGCTGTGTTACCTTTGGCATCTTTGCATGATCAGTTTGGTTCTGTGCTTTTAATTGTACATTTCAGAAATTGAAACTATAGGAAATTTGCACATTCAGTTGTCTGGGCTGCTGAAAGAGGAGGTGAAAAGAATGGAGGAGTTCAGAGAAAGACAAAAAGAACAGAGGAAAAAGGTACTCATGAGAGTTCTTTAAAAAGATGTATATAGAGGAAATAAAATAAGAGTTGACCCTGACATAGCTATCTTTGCCACAGTATGAAACCATTATGGAGAAGGTCCAGAAGACCAAGGTCACTCTCTACAAGAAAACAATGGACGTAAGGTCAATTCATGTTTTTTAGGATTTCATAGAATCATGTTCTTGCTTACCAAGAATTCTCTGCAAGATTCGAGCCTTTGTAAAACAGCATGAATCATCGGTTTTAGTTCAGCAAGCTTCTGCTTATATTTAGCCTGAAGTGCAGCTGGGCCTTGATGTGAAAAGATGTTGCTTAAATTTGCATTTCTTTTACATGAAAAGCCAAATAGTGAGTAAAATTTGCAGCCTTACACAGTAGTCTTAGTGCAGTAAAAACAAAATTCAAAAAATGAAAGGCCATTACTGTTGAAATTTATGAGCTCTTCTGTGCAAAGAGGAAGGAAGTGAGCTATGTTTTCTGTTTTTCATGGTGCACATGCATGACATCTTTTTTGACAATGGCCCACCACTCCTTTTTCCTGTGGAGGTTCAAAGTGTTGATATGAAAATGAACAGAAGCATGGGTGTCATCGTGTGAAAGGTTTCTGTTCTGTTTCCTCCACTTAAGTCTAGAAGATCTTATGAGCAGCGCTGCAAGGAGGCAGATGATACAGAGCAAATGGCTGACAGGATGGGTAATGCTCCCACAGCCACTCCCAAACAGATTGACAAGGTAAATGTGTGTGTGGTGGCACGTTTCATTTAATAACTTCCTCATGTAATAGGAGGAATTTTTTTAATTCCTCTAAACGAAATATGACCAGAAGGTAAATGTTCCATTATCTTTAAAAGAGACTAAATATTTTCTAGTGTCAAAATCCGAGCTTACTTCATTTTGAGCAGAGAAACTCAAACATCTGAATAAAGTAACAAAGTCTCACTCATCTTCTTTTTGCCCGTTTGAATACTGGAGTCTCTTGAAAAGATATTCATATATGTTAGTCAATAGATTGACAACACTTGACACTGCAGTACATAAGAAAGTGAGTAACAACAGATGAATGAGTCAGAAATAATTAGCAACTTCACCTGCCTGTCGAATGAATTTTAAAGTACTTCCTAAATAACTCAAAATCAAAGACTGTATACATCATTTTAAATAGTTCTTATGTAACCAGCCATGACAAACTAATTAGTATGTCTACTTTTGTCCCTCTAAAGTAAAGCAGTACATCTGTCCTGAAATGATCTGTTGATTTATATCTATTGCTTAATGATATGACAATAAAGCGCTTTAGAATCTCTTCTCTGATAATGCAAATTATCTATTACTTCTCCGTGGCAGAGGTAGCTTTAAGTGTCATTTCTTTTTTTTGTCAGCAAAATTTCTCAAAACTATCAAACTGAATTTTATGATACCTGATATAGAGGTATGGCAAAAGCACTTGAAGTGAGTGCAGTCCAGATACTAATAACCACTAAAGCCCTAAGCTACAGTATTGTTTACTTTAACCTTTCAGTTGAAAAAGATTAAAAAAAAAAAAAAAATCATCAGATTTAATCTATAACAAACTGCAAACTCAAACTGAACATTACTTGCTTCTATAGATGAAAGATAAATAAAGAGGGATTAAAGATAAAGTATTCTTATCCTTATCACCATGTTAGTGTGAGAATGGGATACTTAAGCAAAGACTGACAGTTGTACTTCCACTTAATCAATGCTGATTTGGAAAGCAAATAAAAGATCATAACAATGGGTAAAATGATAATGATGTTACAGGACATGCTATGAAATTTCAAATAAAGTGGTCTGCCAATAGAGCTGTACCAAAAATAAAGCACAATTTGTCCTACAAACATTTCCTTGTCTTTTTTTTTTTTTTAGATGAACAACAAATCTAGACAGTGCAGAGAAGCTGCAGAAGAAGCTGGTAAGGATAAACAGGCTCAGATGTGAGATGCACTCTTTAAAATGCATGTAGGACGCTGCTGACCAAAATGTTCAGAAGGATGGTTCACTTCTTTTTGTGGGGATTCCTCAAATAGCTAATACACAGCATATAAGTCATGGGTGTCATATGTACATGTCATATTTGAACCTGCTCTAAAACTGGAACGTAACTGACTTTTTTTATGTGCCTTTCAGAGAAACTGTACAAGTCAAACATTGAGCAACTAGACAAGATCCGTGAAGAGTGGGAATCATCACACATTGAAACGTGTGAGGTATGATTCTGAGATATTTTTACACCAATACCTTTTATTTTAATATTTTTAACAGACAGACTTAGACCAAGAACAGCGACCCCATAGGTCTGTTTTGAGAGTGATAACAGGCAACACTTTCCATAAGCAAACTGCAGAGTGAGTCACTATATCTACAAAGATGTTTCCAGGCAACAGAGTCTTCCTTCATGTGATAGCATCAGCAAATCTAAAGCGGGTATTAAATGACATTCAACATCCCTGTCATGTCAGCTGTCTGTGTCACCACCCAAACACAGGTCATGCTTGAGTACACAGACACAAAATACAGCAGAGAAAAAAGGGGAAGAATTTGATTACACATCTGAATGTCACGAAACATTTAAAAAAAAAAGATATCCAATTCACAGCCTTAAACACTTAAATTAACAGATAGTGAAGTGCAAAAAGCTGCCAGCTGCATTGTTTCGTTGATTCTTTCAGCTTCCCCTCACACTGTTGTTTTGCAGATGTTTCAGCAGCAAGAAGAAGACCGCATCACAGTACTAAGGAATGCCTTGTGGATCCACTGTAACCATTTATCAATGCAATCTGTCAAAGACGATGAGGTGGTGTATTCATGTCTTCGCATGTGTACCAGAAACACAGTCAATTACTTACATTTACTCCCTTTTGACAAAACGTGCTTTTAGTGTTACGAGAATGTGAGGAAAACGCTTGAAAACTGTGACATCATCGCAGACAACAACTGCTTTGTGGAGATGAAAAGGACCGGCTCAACTCGCCCAGGTAGACACTTACACCTTCCTGATTTTAATTTGAATATGTTCCATGTTGAGAGTTCATTTTAATATTATCTCACAGCTGGGGAGATGTCACTTCTGAAGCAGCGGGACTTTTTTTTTTTTTTTTTTTTTTTTCAACTTCCATACTCTTTCCTCAGCACCAGTTGAATATCAGAATTACTATGAGACCAATGCTTCATCTGAGAGAAATGGCAGTGCTGGATTTGGAGGAGGAGTCATGAAAAGGTAGAATTTTTTATTTTTTTGAAAGAAGGAAACTTAAGAAAAAAATGTGCTTAACATTTCCCATTTGCCACTTGCTGAGAATTTACTTCAACGTCTAGGTTTTCAAACTTTCTGCATGGGAATTGTGCCAGTGGTTCAAGACAGAACATCAATGAGTCAGTTGCACAACCTGCTGGTAATGTATCAGTTATTTTAGTATACTATATGTATATGACTATTGTAATAGTAAAATCTACTATAGTCTTTAAAAAATTGTGCAACTTACCAATTGTGGAAGTTTTTCCCAACTAATGGCATAGCAAGTGGCATACAGTTTTATATACATATACGTATACAGTTGTCCTCAAAATTATTCATACCCTCCAATTAAAGGAAAAAATCAGCGGGCAGTGAAATAAGCTGAAATTGGCGAAAGTTATAATATATAAAAATTCTATGAAAATCATCACAATGATTTTTAATTGTGGTTTGAAAGAAATATTAAAAACACAAAAAATTAAACAAGTAAGCAATCATGATGGGGCTCAACAGCTAAAATTTTGTTGAGCAACACTTTGAGACAATCACTGCAATCAAGTGTTTTCTCTAAAGTTCAATAAGACTTCTGCACCTGTTGACAGATATTTTGATCCACTATTCATGTGAAAGGTGCACAAATGTGTCTGACCTTTTTGTTTATTTGTTTTTTCTCATTATTGTTTCCAATCATAATTCAAAAGCAATATTTTATTTCACATAATTTAATTTTCTAATTTTTTATTAGTTTCTTTAGTATCTTGTTATCTAAATTACTACTGTGAATTTAGTATTTTCTTTAATTGGGGGGTATGAATAATTTTGAGGACTGTACATTTACTTTTATGTGTTTACTGATGTTAATTTTGAATACAAAGAACTACAGTTACAATTGCCAGTAAAGCAGTGTTTTTTATTGGAAGTTAAAACTGTCTAAGTTCTTTAGCAACCAAGCAGAGATATTATAACAAATTGATAAATTTAACACACGCGGTTACCCATTGCCTCTAAAAAGGTAAGCTATGAATGCCTACCGCCCAATGGTCATTTCACATTTTTTAAGAAGTTGGTTACAGGTCATTTCCTGGAAAATACCACTACATACGTGTATCTATGACTCATTTTGCATTCTGTCTTGCATACTGATATACATACTGTAGGTGTCAAAAATAGGCTTGAAGTAGAAAGTAGAAATCCTGTCCGGCACTTGTTCCAACCAATCTCTAAACCAGCTGGGTTTAATTAGCTCCTCTGCCAGGTAAATGAGCCCATTAGTGAAAACACCTGTTTTAAATGTACAGGCAGGCCCAAAAAAACAGGGCAGGATATGTACTCTCAAACTACTTTTACTTATACTTTGACACCTCTGCTAATATACTGCATTCAGTAAAAAGGTTTTTGCAATTCAAACATCTGCCCAAAGTTACTCGGGCTGCTCTTTGTTGTTAATTATAAGTTCATGCTCTCAGCTATTCATTTTTCTTTCAACAGAACCATCAGATGGGGTTTACGCTTCCATTCCTGGATTTCAGGGGCTCCAGCTGAGCAGTAATGAGTACAAGGCTGTGTATGCGTATATGGCACAGGTCTGGTTCTTGAAATGTGAGATAATTAAAGATGTTTTAATTCATATTTGCTATAAGAATATCCTGTTGATTTGTTATTTCTGTCCTTATTCAGGGGGAAGATGAACTCTCCCTATCTGTTGGGGATGTTGTGGTAGTCGTAGATCAAGGTGAAGATGGCTGGTGGATGGTGCAAAGAAATGGTACCTCTGGATTGGTTCCAGGCACTTACCTTGCTAAAGAATGAATTTTCCTTTTGTCCACATGCAAGAGGGACTGGGAAAAATACTACACTTCCTCATGTAAATTCAAACAACTGTTCATCCTTTTTGCATTCATCATTGAATTTAAGGCAGTTTTTAAATCTTCCAAACTCTGATACCCCCTGGTGGTTGCACTATAAAAGAAACGAAGGCAGACAATGCATGACTCGTGGAACCCTTCAAACAAAATGCTGACAACAAAGTATTGTATTTCTTTCAAACAACCTAGGAATTTAAAAAAATGCAATTATCACCAATACATTTTGTTAATCGTGGCTTCATGATAGAGCAGCATGAGGCTGTGGTGGTTCATTTATGTATTTGTCATGTTACAAACCCCTCACTGCTGGTGTTAAGACTGCCGGTGTTAAGTGCCTTTCATAGACAGTCATGAGATTTACTGATATTTTGCACAGGATCATGACAAAGTTCATTTGTGCACTGTAGTTTTCTTGAGCACAATGTTTAATTTATACTGTTGGCTTGCATATAATTTATACAAGTAGTTATTGTTTGTATTCTGAAAGAATAAAAAGATAAAATGCTTTTAAAGCATTTATTTCTCTTTATTTAATGTAGCATATAAATATTCAGCTTCTTTATTGTGAGTTTTTTTTTCTTTTTTCTGTATGAGCAGCTTAACATAGCAAAGGCTACGTTTAGGGTGGATCACAAGAAAAGCACATAAGGCACTATTCATGGGTCATGTGGTTGGGTGGTCTGCTCGCTGATACAGTGTTTAACTGCTGCGCAGAGTGTCGTTACCAGGTAACCACCAGCCTGACCAACGCCATGTACCAGACTAGTCCTTTTAGGCCTGTATACATGTTCAAAACGGTTACTTAGCTATCACAAAATGCTACAGATGCAATGATGTGCAATCTTGCTCGGTTGAACATATATTTTACATACTGTAAATGTTTAGCCTGCTGACAGTTTGGGAACATCTTACACTTGTATAAAATTGGGAAATCCTGAACTAGGACCTCTTTTTTGGGGCCGTTCTAGTGATAAAACTTTGTCAATTTAGGCTTTGTACGAACAGGGAAAAAAAATTACAGAATTTTGAATAAACCAGAAAAAAAATTTAATTCAATAGCAAACTTTTTTCTTACACAGATTTAAATTACATTCATAAGTCTAACTTCTGCTACATGTCAGATAACTATATTCTGAATCTAAATGCACGCTGTTGAAACCAAAATAAATAGGCTACCTCAGGTTGAGAATGCTTTACCACTTTAAACTATCGTTCATATTTCATTCTTAAAAATAAAATAAAGTTTAGAGGAGTCAAACTTAAGTTACATAGTTCACACTCACAAAAACATGCTATGTGATTGACTTGAGCTATGGTGTTACTGGTTTCTCAGGCTGGTGAAGAGTAAGGTTTCAACAGGTACAATACAGTAGTCATAACTTAGTAGTAGAAGTACAAGCTGGGAAAGTAGAATGAAAAATTCTCGTTCATTCAAGTTAATGACAGACAAAGTGTAATGCATAGTGCAAACTACCATGAGAAAATGACCCTGTTCACATGATCTCCAAAACTTACTGACTGTGTTTGGTAAGAATGAACTTTACCGTCCTCATGTCAGTGTCATTACAGAGGAAGGATGCCTTATTCTCAGTGGCTTCTAGTGAATTTGGCCTAAAGCTTTTTGGAAAAAAATATATGGTTGAAGTGTAAAGTCTGTGTGGAAACAGATTCTTTTCCTGCTCTCACCAATAACATAACTTCCAAAAGACGATTATATTGAGAAATGTGTTATACGTTTCATGCCTGGGTGCCGCCTGTAATAAGAAGCTCGTAGGCAGGATCTCTGCTTCTGCGGCATAGCACGACACATGCACACAGCATCCCCAGCATCTGGAAAAGAATAACAAACAAGAACTGTTTTAAATCTACAATACATTGCTACATTACTAAGAGATTCTCAGACATTTACAGCGTCATAATAAGGATTTTTTAAATGATTTTTTAAAAAACTTCTCTAGTCCAACATGTTAATGTGACATTTTGTGGTGAAACTGCAATTGCAAGTATAAAAACATAGCACTCATTTTCTTGAAATTGAGAATAAAGGAAAACAAATCTTTAGATCAGTAATTACTCTGTATTTCTGCTTGTATAATTTTGTGTAACACATCTGAAGTTGGTTGTATGGACACACAAATTGTGAACAGGGAATTTTTTTAACAGTTTTCGAACAGATAGCATCTTCTATACGGCCAAGCTGCTAACCACTTATGCTAGAGACACACTACATGACTGTCACAGCTCTTGCAGATTTTGAAAAGACTGGAGGTGTTCACACTGACTGACTAGATTATTTAGATTGGGGATAACACTTTTAACAACTGTATCCTCCACAGGATCACAGACAATATGATCGTTCAACCCGACTGAGGTGGTGGGAAATCACTGACTACTTGTATGCAAACCGCCGTTATAAGAAGAAGACACACAAATCATCACGTTTGCGATGTCTGCAAATGTAGGGGTAATTCCCGAGGCTGTGGCACGCAGGAGGAATTCCCAAGGCTGTGGCACGTGGGTCCGCTTGCATCTGTTACAATAATAAACTGTCGGCTAATAGATACGGTGACATAGGGCTGTGAGGAGGCTACTGTAGCCTATAAACAAACGTGTGTATGTTTCACAAATATGTATGAACTTTGGGTGCAATCAGTCACCCACAGGTACTCCCACCATCCCTGAAAGAAAAAAAAAAAAGCAGTCTCGATGGCGGCGACTTTCTGATGAGTCGGGGTGGTCCTTTCTCCTCTATCCCTCCACCCGTTTTGGCCACTCTGTGGCGGTGAGCAGCCGTCTTTGGCTTCACATCCAACTTCATGTAGGACCGCTTATTGTTTTGGCTTGTGTGCGTTACTCTGACTCCACAGCAGCGCGTCACACACTCTCCTCACCACCCCGTGTGCGTGTAATGCCGGAGGACAGCTGCCACAGAACAAATCTTTGCCCGTAAACAAACAGCCACAAGTTCAGTTAAATTCTTTTTTTTTTTCACTTCCATAGACAAAATATAACTATGTGTTAAAGGAACCGACCTGATGCACCCTCAGTCATAGTCAATAAAGCAAGTTTGAAAACTAGAGCCAACTACGCCCTACTGGGAGGGGCCGCATGTGCAAAGAACTGCGTGGATTTCCTACTGAAACCCAGCGTACGATCAAATCCTTAAAATGTTGTATGCATAACAATTTTCAGATGTAATCTGCAAAAAAAAAAAAAAAAAAAAAAAAATGTAATCTCTGCATATGCATGGATCCAAGTAAGTAAATTTCCTTTGTACATCCCAATGAACGTGGAATAGAGATTACATCTGAAAATTGCATACAACATTTTCAGGAAATCCACACAGTTCTTTGCACATGTGGCCCCTGGTGTTCTGTAGCACAGCTCCCAGTCAGGTGTAGTTGGCTTTACTTTTCAAACATGCTTGATTGACTATGACTGAGGTCGCATTGGGTCGGTTCCTTTAAAAGGGACTTGAGGCAACTGCAGCCACGAGCCAAGCCGTCACGGAGCGTGCACAAACTGAAGCTATAATGTTGTTTACTCACCTTTTTCTCCGTAGTTAAACTTTTTAGTGTCTTTCAGTTGATCTGAATCGTTTGCTGACGGCAGAATAATCCATAACTATCGCTTACAGTGTTTGAATTTACCGCGACCGGCTTCTTCCTATATCAAAACTGCGGATGTAGCGTCATTTGACGTCACGTCCGCATGGCAGAGCTGGAAAGCTATAATGTTGTTTACTAAGCTTTTTCTTTGTAGTTACACTTTTTAGTGGTTTTTCAGTTGATCTAGATCGTTTTCTGACGGGAGAAGAATCCATAACTATCGCTTACAGTGTCTGAATTTAACGCGACCGTCTTTTTCCTGCATCAAAACTGCGGATGTAGGTCATTTGACGTCACGTCCGCAGGGCAACGCGGGGAATTCGGACACAGATTTGCAGCGCATTTTGCAGCACACTGCCTGCTCAAGGCAACGGAGAGAAACATGTGTGGAAACGTTATTTTGGGTATTTAGCGCTTCATCACCCATTACTATGAAAAAAAAGGGACATTCATGTTCGTTTGTTTTTATTAATTCCTGCCTCAAGTCCCTTTAACACACTTGGGAGATCTCTGTCGCTTCTCCAGATACACTAACAGATTTTTCCACCGAATGGCGAGGCAGACTGAATCCAACTAGACCCAACTGGCGCAGACTACGCCCGACAATCGTGGGTAAAATCGGGCAAATAATCATGTAGTATGTCCCCAGCTTTAGTTTAGGTTTAATGTGAGGTTGCTTCTGATACTGTATACAGTAGAGGTGACTTCAAGGTGAGAAAATTACAAAAGGAAAAATCTTTCCACTAATGTCCAAATCTTGCATATTTGTAGGTAGATATTATGAGCTCTAAGAGGACAACTTTACACATAATCTTAAAAGGTGTTCAGGAGAATTGATAGAAAATGTGGACAAGTCTTTTATTGTTTTATTTGCTGTGAAATACTGAGAGGAGATCAGCGATCAGGTAATTAGAAAAGAAAAAATAGGAAAATAAAGAAACTCTCAGTAGTACACACACAGCTCTGGAATATCCCATGCTTTGTTCACAATCATGTTAAATTTTACCCAGGGCCAGGGTGGGAAATCTTTGCAAAAAGGCCACAGGAAATGTTGCAGACATTTGCTTTCCTACATTTCACAACTCCACAGCATCTCTAGAACATTTCAGGACTTGAGTGTGTGTCAATGCCAAGACCTGAGCAAGTTTTATACACTGTACACTACAACGTTTCTGATGCTATTCGCTATGTTGTTTTGTTGGTTTACTTTTGCTGACAGATGAAAAGAATGAATTAAAAGAAAATGGCATCTTGGTAGAAGTGAAATACCTGGATGGCAGCAAATGTCAGTGCAGTCCAGATGACATACATCATGATCTCCTTCAATTTCTTCACAACCAGAGCTTCACAACCCTGTAAACACAAAATACAATCAAGCACACAGAAACTGAGAGGTCATTCTATTTTTTTTACAAAGCACATTCAAAAGGTTGTATACTTCTTGGTAGAGATCCTCAGGACGAGTCAGGGACCCTGTGCAGCTTGCAACGTTAGATTTGCAGCAACTGATGGGCACGCTGTTGTTTTTTGATTCCTCATACCACCGTGTGTGCTGCCAGTCTGAATAATTGTGGATCCCACAACACTGAAGCTAAAAACAAAGATAATGAAAAAAAGTAAAGACTAAGGTCTACTACCTGGAAACACACAGACAGATGGAACATCAACATCAACAGACTGCAAGTGATAATAGGAAGCAGACTTTTGTCCTCACCTGTCTCTGTACATAATCAATGGCGCGGCTCTGGGCATTGCTGTTAGTGCCATTGTATTCGTCGTAAACCTTTACTATAGAGTCATTAACGTCATCTTCAACCTGTCAACATTTAAGAAGGGAAAGATCGAAGCTGTAACATCTCCTGATAACCTCATGACAGCAAACACAGACATTATACATGGATATTACTGGAAGATTGTCCAAGTGTTACCAGAAAGATCTGCTGTGTCACAGGTGTCAAATGAAGCCAAGAAAAACAATGCAGATTAAATATTTGGCTCTCACCTTTGCTCTGTAAATGTAACCTAGAACCACCACTGCCACTTCCGTCATGAAAACCAGCAGGAGAATGACGACAAACTGTGGATAAAATTTCAAGATGTGAGAAACTTGAACCGTAGACACTTGAGCGTGTCCGAGTCACCTTCCTAATTCTTTGCACTTTGGTGTACAAATGGAACATGATAAATGGGAAAATGATTCTAATAAAATAATTTGTTCTACAGGTCTCTTTAAAGCCAAAGTTGTGAATTGCTGTACTGACCGTTGTAAGTCCACAGTAGCTCTCTCTAACTGTAGCGCAGCATCCGATGAGCCCAATGATGAAAAGGAGCGCTCCCACTGCTATGATAACCACTGCTGGGATGAGGGTGTACACATCCTCAAAGAAGTGATCGTAGTCATCATAAGTAATGAAGACATAGGCTCCAACATAGCACAGGATGCCAGCAGCAGCCTGCATGGGTCAAGAAACCGGACAGAAAAAAAAAAACTTTTACTGATGATCTTAAGTTTTTCCAATCTTGACAGCGAAGATATCTTGAAAAGCTGTTCCTACATACAGTATAAAAAGGTTTACAGATAACAGCTCATCCCAAAGGATATTTCCAACCATTACTACCTTATAAGGAATTCAATTATATTATTAAAAATATATATGGCGATAAATTAAGGGTTTTTATCCCTTAGTTTTCTGGATTTATTTATTTAAATTTGTGTATTTTTGTTATACATACATGATTGCAAATTGTACGTGACATATTTATAGTGTGTCGCTTTACTGAAAGGCATTGCTTGAAGGAGGATTTTAAACTCCGTCAGAAAAAGTCACGCTTTCTATCTACCTACCCATCTGGCAGAATATTACTGATAGAATGGCTAAGTCTGGGGCAAATTGTCCTTAATTAAATAAACACTTACAAAGACACTTAAGTTCTTGTAAGTGCCTATATTTGCCAGGTTGTTACCCTCTGCGACACTTGGACATAAACTGTACATTTTGCTCTACTATTTATCACAGCAGTAGTTGCGTTACAAATCTTATTCAAAATCTCAAAAGCTGCATAATCAAATATAAACACGCATAAAGTAAACACATTGCCTATAACACAGTTATACAATCACTATTTCTCATGTAATTTAATCTGTGCATTTGAGCCCATAACGGATACAGCATCTTGCAACATGCAGAGTACCGAAAAGATATTAATTATAAAAAAAAAAAAAAAACCTCTTCACAAACGATTTGAAGCTCTAGGCCGCAAAACTATATTTTGCTGAATCACTTTACATTACTGGACTGCTTTAACCTACAGGATCCTCTGAGGAGGAGAGTGGTCAAAAAGTGATAGCTGAACTTCAAAACCTTGCAAAGGGTCGTTTATGCTTATTCTTGACCGAATGTAGTTCATATAACAATAAGCCACTGGTGGAAAATCACTTTGGCCCACAATTTAAAGCTATTTATAAGTGGAAGCTTTGCCACAAGCTCTTCAAACTACTGTCCTTGTGAAAACCAAACGTCGGTCTGTTAAAGCTAGTTTAGCTGGCTGCAGTCAGCTAGCTGACGCTGTAAATGACGCACGTTTAAAATAGGCACTTATCTCCAAACTTACCCAAAATATGAGGTTCAAAAAGACCAGAACCGTCTTCGAGGACGTGATGCCACACTGTCCCATCTTCATCGGGGAGATTTAACGTCTCTCCTGTTAGAAAAATAATAAAGGGCTCTACTCAGACATGTCGCTGCCAGCTGCACCAGTCGGACTCCATATCCCAGCTGTGGACGCACAGTCACGCAAAACAGCGCCACCAAAACACCCGAAATAACAACAACGCGTACCTTGTTTAAGAAGGGTAACCGTCTCGAAATGTGTTAACAGTATTATTTTACATGATTATATACTTAGCTCAGTCTATTTCCTGCAACAAATAACTAACTTTTCTTTTACATAAAATATATTAATAAAAACCTAGTGGCAAAGTTGCAACATTTATTCGAAGCACCTTCCCATATCTGCATTATTTTCTTCCTACCAAAAATTATTCTCATAATCAAGAATTGTGATTAAAGATGTCCTTAACAACTGTTGTGCTGAAATAAACTTAATAAGATATCTATAATTCACATGTATTTTAACTAAACTGCGTTGGATATGCATTTTCTATCAACAGCTATTCATATTAATAGTGGAGATTTATAAAAGCATTTTTACTGGTCATTAACCTTTTTTATTTTTAACATCTGAAATGACAGGTAAATTGTAGATATTTGAAATTCGACTGTCACCTAGTATAAATTCTGCTGCCATGTGTTAGCTGTGGCTGTTTTAAAGTGCTATATAAATAAACTTGTATTGTTCTGGCCATCCTGAATTTAATTTTAGATAGAAAGAATAGAATTAGAGATCTCCGGGAGTCAAAATCAAATACATGTTAATTGGGGAAAGTGAGGTCACTTGGCCATACCTGAGATGTCAGAAATGGTCATTTTAGACAGGAGGAATGTAATTTTAGATATCTGGAATGTTTATTTTGACTCGGAAGAAATAAATTCTGGTTCTCTGAAATGCATGTCCAGTCTAAGAAATATATGTTAAAACCACTTTCAGAATATGTGCTTTGCTTTTGCTTGTCTCATACTGTACATAAAAGAATAATTAGTACCAGTCAAGGGTTAATGATCTGGTTACTGTACATGACCTCATAAAATCTACAAAGAAAACTGGTGTGAAGCCAGCGATAAATACTCAAGTTTGGCCAGTTTAGTGCTAAATGAGTGAAATGTATGAAAATGTAAGATAACTTCATATAGTAAACACATTTTTTTTTTTTTTTTGTAATAAATACACATACCTTTATTAAATCTTGCTTGATTCTAGATGTGAAGAGTTGGAGTGGATATCAAATAAGGTTTTATCTCAGAATGAAAAAGTTTTATGTTTGTAGTGCTGGGTGAATTTAGGAAAACAAAACAAAACAGGCTACTGGCAGACATGCATTTTTATTAATCATTTAGGTAGAACAAAATAATGTTAAATGTAGTATAAGGCAACAGGAAACTGCAAATGTTTATAGATAAATGCATCCATGACATCTAGTGGGTTTATATTAAGCATGTAAGCTTAAAGCCTCTTGACTAATTACTTTCTAATTTAGCCTTATTCATAGCTGTAGAGAAGCTGAAGTCAGCATGCGTACCAAATATTTTGTCCCAATGACTAAAGTGTGGTGCAAAGTTGGTGTTGGGTTTCTGATGGTGCACATCGTGTTTGCTGGGCCCTCCATAGATGCCAAATGGTATCAGACGTGATGTGGACCAAGGGAAATCATATCCACAGTGATCCTCTATTGAAACATACACATGCAATACCATAAAGGCCCATGTGGTGAGTAGATGGCATCTCAGGATGACAGGATTCAGAGTGGTCCAAAATCCCACTGTGACCAGCTTCCAGCCACCCAGGCACTGGGTTGCAAGAGCAAAGGGAGAGGAGTACTTGTGGTGAATGGCATGAAAGGTGACATACAGCCATCGGATCCGGTGATGGAGCAGGTGCCAAATGAAGTACTGGAAGTCAAAGAGCAAAAGGTTGCCTATCACCCCAGCTATCAGCTCCAGCAGTGATGGGGCCTGTTCAGGTAGGTCCACGGGTGGCCTCCATGCCCATTGGGCCACTGATGCTGGGAGCACAAGAAACACATGGTTGTACAAGGTAACACCTGCACAGTGCAGCAATGTAGAGGTCGTCGGCCGCCGGCTTGGTTGAATCTTGAATTGTTGGATCCATCTCCACCTATCCCCCATAATATCACAAACAAGGAAAGGGGAGCAGAGGAAAAAATAAGAAGAAACAGTCAGTACAACAGGGAAGAGTGGCAATCTTAAATAGTCGCTGTAGTTTAGTCTCAAGTTGTCCCACAGAGGTTGCAGCAAAGAGTTTTTTTTAAAGTATTTTATCCAACCTCCTATACTGTTATCAGCAAAATCCATTCTGATGCGAAAGTCTCAGGAAATGTTTGAGGTTTGTTGACGGTTCAGCCTGACACAGCAGCTTTGGTACAACACTTCATCCCCTGAGTGTCTGCTTTGCTCTTGGTGTGGTATCAAGTGACAACCACAGCAACAAATAATTGATACACCCTGTTTAAGTGGTAACTTATAGCACTGTCTCCATATGATTGTTCAGTAAGCGAAGCTCATTTCAAACCACACCTCCCTGTTGGTGCTTTATCAAGGGAGTTTATTTACTATTTCCAACAATGCCAAGCAAAATGGAAGTGACCAGAAAGACAGATGCAAAAATGAAGGACAGTTGAAAACATTCCCCGCACTTTATCCCCAGGGCCTGAATTTACTTAAATTACACTGTATTTATTCTAAAAAAAAACAAACAAAAAAAAAACAACAAAACAAATGCAAATAGATATTTAAAAGTTGATTAATTAGTTAAAAAAAAACAAACAAAATAAACAAAGCCCAGGGGTGGTTTGTCACAAATTTGTGACACAATGCATCAAGGCATCACAATATCCTGTTAAATGCTTTAAGGAACTTACAAAAACTGCAACAACTGATTTTATAAACTCCCCAAATCAAGATGCACACCTTAACTTGAGCTAGTGCCAGTACAGTTTGTCTGATGAAAGACAAAGACTATCAAGGACACGACGTCAAGTTATTTTTCTCCCAGACTGTAGAGGGCGACAACTTAAAAATTTAATCCAGTTTGAGGAAGAAAATCTTTCACATCCTGTGACAAAAATATCCTCAACCCCTTTACACGGTAGCCTTGTTTGAGTCCATATCAGATCCAATTTATTAATTGCAGAGGTTGGTTGTAGATTGGATCAGCGGGTCGGACGCGGCGTCATTGCATCGTTGAGCATCCTTTAGGAAGCTTTGTTGAGACAGTTGTGTCCCTTCTTGGATTCTTTTTCAATCAACTTTTCTGGATAAACACTTCAAATGTAGAACATGACACAACTGGACAGCTGTGCCGACGTAGACGCTTTTATCAAAAGACTGGAAGAGGAGTCGCAGACTAAGTTTGTAACTTTTTCTGTTGACCGCCATTACAATGACAAAGGTATAAAATTTAAGTCATTCTGCCACGTTTAGGTGGGGTAGCAACCAGCAAGCATTGGTCAGCTGCCCCAAGAAACGCAGTTCAATTACTTTCTGGTATCCATATTACAATATTAGGCTACTACTACTATATATATATATATATATATGTGTGTGTGTGTGTGTATATATATATATATATATATATATATATATATATATATATATATATTTACCAAACATCTGGAACCTAGAATATCTAAATAATCACAACTAAGGAAAAAAAAAGTTAATAAAAAGAATGTTTAATAAAGAAGAAAGAGCATTGCATTCTGGGTTGTGTGCCAGATTGTTTCCCCTTATCCAATTTCAAATTGTTCACATCCTGGATTCCTGTCCTCCCATCTTGGGATGCGAGGGGAGGGAACGAAGTAATACCAAAGTAATAATAGTAAATCATTTTAAACTGATATTAAAGTTGTGTTGCAGAGCACAAACAATTTATATTTCAATTTCAGCTCTAAAGCAAGCAAGGATGTCTCTGTTTGACTTTGTCAGTCTTTGTTTCTGTCCTTGCATCCACCAAGGAGCAAAGGATGTGGAAATTCAAACATGAGATGAAGGGTGAATTTTGGGCTTGACTCTACCACTTCATTTTTCACATGCTAGATGCCCTCCTTTTCTGATGAAGATCAAAGAATATTCCTCCACTCAAATGGACCCCAGACACAGAATCACTTGCCTCCATTCTATTTTAGGAAATGCAAGAGGGACGTTCTCACATTTTTCCACATGTTGATACAAACAAAAAACTGATCAAGCTATGAAACAGTTGCATGTAAACTGGAACTGGGTTACACAATAATTTCTCCATTATAGGATTGGGATCAAAGTAGCTGCATGCATTTGTGTGAAGACAAAAACTCTTCATACGAGTGTCTTGACATATTGAATGTAGTAAGATTTTACATCATAAATAGATCAATTTTTAACTAATAACTAATTTTAACTAATTTTTAACCAAGTCTCCAAGTCTGTATTAGAGTCAAAACAACTGTCTTTGAACATGTTATTGTTTGCTGGTCAATGTGAATGTTGTGAGCTGGTTGAATGATAAAATAATCTATTTTATCTCACAGATTGGCAGCCTTTACCTGGAAACCGAGTGCACTGGCAATGGGGTGGCGGTTCCGGGATGCCAGCCATTGATTTCACTGGGACGCCATTCATGTTTATGGGGTCTAAAAGGCTTGTGTGTCATCAAGGCAAGGACCTCGCCGTATCCCAAAAGAGGAAGTATTTTGAAGAAAAGGCTAGAAAGATGGTGAGTCAGTTCTTGTGCAAAAAGCATTCATACATGGCATTAGTGCAAGAACATGCCGAGGAATTGTGAAGGCCTATGTTATCTTGTTTAAATAACATCTGGGGTTTGGGTTGTGATGAGTGCGCAGCATGCCTCAGCAGACTAAATTCAGCTGCTGAATAATGCTCACTCTTTTCTCTGACAACCATTTTGTTGCTTCATGTTTTCAGTGTCTGTGTACAGACTCTTCAAATGCCAGCTGATCTCAGCAATGACTTAAATCCAAGAAAGTACATATAAATGATAATCCTGAAATGATGTCATTATCTTCTTCACATTTTGCAGTCGGAAGACCACAGTTTTGCCAACCAGAAATCTCGTCGGCCGTCCACCAAGAAGGTGGGATGTCCAGCTGCCATATCAATCAGCAAGATTGCAACATTTCCTAAATTTAAGGTGGGTGCGATAAATCGTACTGCTGCAGTGATGTCATAGGTAGGGATGGGTGATACTGAAATTTTTCCTGTTAATACGATACCAGTAGTTTATGGTACTTTTTTATCGATATTGATACTTTTGGTCCCTTTAAAGAAAACCACGATTGTACAGTTTGCATTAATATCTTGAATACAAGGGCAATATTAAACTTTGAATATTGAACATTTTTATAAAGATTTATATTTTTGAAAAAATAATACCTCCACAAGTTGTTTGGAGGGGTGCAGAATGAAAGTACAAAATTTCCTTAAAAAATTATATTTAGCCTGAAAATAAATATAAAACAAATTTTAATGGGTTTGACAATGGCATTATGTTTACATCTACAAGCCAAAACACGCTGCCATTGCGGGTTGCCATATACGATCTCTGTGTGGCAATAGTATGTTGGGCACAGTTAGGTTGGCACAGGGGGAAAATGATAAAGTTGGCAAGTCCCGCAGCTGCTTCAGAGCCCCAGAGATGTTGTTATCCGTCTTAGAAGAGGAGTGAGATGAGAACAGCAAAAACTGGAGTAAATTTAGGTGAAGACTACACTAGATGGACCCACATAAACGTTTTCCATGGCGTCAAAACGCAGAAATGGCGACTTTCCCCCTGGATCGGTAAGCTAATTTGTTTGCTAACGTGGCAAACGTTAGCTGTCAGTTATAAACTCCTCTGCATTACTTGTTGGACATGCTGCAGGCTGCTGGTCACTCGAGAGCCTGCCATCCCAGTGGCTGGAGTTGTTTTTCTGCCGTTGCAACTACAACCTAGACACACGTGATGTCGCTGTTCTGTCCGCTGTTCATGTGACACAGAAGCTAGAATCTGGCTGCTTTCACACATAATTTCATTACCTAAAACTCTTAGAAGTGAAAACAAATTGCATGTTTTGTATCTAGACAGTGGGATCACGATACACAAAAAAGTATCGATTCTGATATTTTTGTCTGGCTGGTATCGAAGTATTGACTCCATGATATTGATATGCCCATCCCTAGTCATAGGGGCCACTTGATCATTTGAACTTACAGGAACCTCTGTTGGTTGCAATAATTTACAAACCACATACCCTATTTTTGATGCAGACTTGTGGTGTTTTATGTATACTTTGTAAGTAAGAAGCCTCCAGTTTTCTCTTTAAATTGGGGAAATATTTTTGTTCATGTTGTCTTCCACTCATATATGTTTGTGGTCTAGTCATAACTAGTCAACTACTGGATATTTTCTATGGTTGAATTGCCTCACTTGCAATGATTACTTGTGTGATACCCCCCACTTACTTGCCAGGTACATGAAAATACTGAAAGGAGTAAGAAGACAACCTCCAAGGTTCTGAGATTGGCCTTGGAGAGAGATCCAGTTGTGTGGGAAACACGCTATGCTGTCACACATTCAAATGAGCATGCTGGACATGCAAATGGAAGAAATGGTATAAAAGCAATCTTCATACAATGATGTGCACATATTTTAAAATACAGAAAAAATGGTTTGCAAAGTGACAAATCTAAAGGAAAATGTTTCATTTTCTTTCCTTCTAGAAACTGATGTGACGTCACATGGTTTGTCTCCACATAAACGAGCGAGGAAACAAGATATGAGGAGGAAATGCATCATGCTCAGCAAACAACTCATGGACAGTTTACATTTAATTGAGGACCAACACACACTAGAAGAGCTTTCACAAATTCTAAGCGCCCTCATAAAAGACCTTGCACCACTGACAGGCAATGTGAAGAGGAAGCCACTTCATCTAGAGACGAAGAGGGTCAGAGTTTCATCAGGCAATCCAACAGAATCATCACAGAGATGCATTGGAAAACTGAAATCCACAAACCTGAGGAATGTTGAAGCTCCTGCAGAGAGCATGGAGGAGCTTCCCAGTTAAATATCTTCAGAAACCTATATAGACTGTAATGCTTGTTGAATTTCTCTCTCTGTCTTTCTTAAATATTTGAAATATTTGAAGTTCATCTAACAAAATGTATCTATAAAGCTTTACATAATTGCCACATACAGTAACTGAACAGTTGTGTTTAAGGGTCTGAAATTTGCCTTTTGTTTTTCTTTTTTATTACAGAATAAAGGAAATGTGATTCCTGAGAACTATAGACACAAATTCTCCTTTGTTGTAGCCTCTTCATTAATTAAATTCTTTTGTGTAAAGCCACACTGTACTTTTTTTTTTAGAATGATTTGCTTCCATCCAAATGATTTCATGAGAAAAATACTTCACTCTTTCCAGAACTAAATAGAGTATATCATATAGCTTTATTAACTAGTTCCCTTCTAGGGCAGGGGCTAAAATCCCAATTGCAATTAGGTAAACACCCCCATGTAGGCAATTGAATTTTAACAAGTGTTTAGTGTAATTTTCTAATACCAGTCACCATTTCAGTGTGACAAGATGGGACATTTGGCATTGAGACTCTGAAGCCTGTGTCACTCTAGTGAGACCGACAAGCTTGAAACCATGCTTCAAAGCCCTGATCAAATCTGTGTGATCACGTGACCGATGACATGTGAGGCTCCATGTGCGTCAATAAGACACGAAAATTAAGTAACTGATTCAAAACTCTAGCGCTGTGTCAATTATCACAAGGGATTCCATAACATTTGCTCAGTGTATCATTTTTTGCTGTGAATATAGATCATAAAACAATATGTGAGCAATTGTCTCTTTTTCTTAGTTGTGAGCAACTGTCTGTGCACCGTCACAAGGAGACAAGGAATAGCACAAAATCCACTGAGTAGTATAAGCACTTCTCCCAGACCCGCAGTCATATCTCCCAAACACTGATGATGTCATCTTGCTTCCCAGCGCACACGTATCATATCTAAATCATGTTTGTAAAAATCAAATGAGTACAGTTCAACACTTTTGTGTGTAGATCATCAGACAGACAACACAGGTGTAAGACTGAATGCATTTGTGTTGTATGGGAAGATCAATTTGAATGAATCATTTGGAAGATTTTAGCTGTGATGACTCCAACTGACCACCAGATGTCGCTGAAATGGTCTATATGATGCTTTGAGGCTTTGATTATTTTTTTCTACTGCAATCGAGTAAAAGCCTCAAAAGCTTCACAAGGCTTCATCGGCCCATTTCTGGGTGACGGCAAACAAATGGAAACAGACAAACAAAACAAACAAAATAATAGCCCAACGACAGAAGCAAATAATGCCACAAGGGCAGTTAACAAATAGTAACAAAGTCCTGTAAGTCCACAGCAAACTACAAAAGATAGCTAAGTCAAAGACAACCTGAGCCACAATCACAGTGACTAAGTCCCAAGTGTCAAACTGTGCACAAATCTGACCCAGCTGCCAAGAATGACTGTCAGGTCAGGCGGACCAAAAGGAACAGGATCAAACGGCCAATCAGTGCTGGCAAAGCTGAATTTGTATGAAGGTCCAACAGGAAAGCAGGCCTAGGTCCGTAACACTTAGCTAACTGTCAAATACCCAAGTGCAAGTGAATACAACACATAATGCATAGAACATGTTCCTCTTCTGTTGCCAAGTGTATAAAACATGAGAGGAAGCATCAATGTTACGAAGATGACTAAATGAATAAGAAACTGAATTTGGGGTTAAATTCACAAACACAACAGCCCAGCAAACACGTGGTTGTGGGCCCACATGGGATTACTGGGCTGTGGGGGTTACAACTGGGCAGGGCACAGTGGGCTTCCTATCTGGTACCCACCACCATAAATCAAGTCATTGAACGCCCGCCCGCGCCCCATAGTCCCACCACCAGCCGTCCCGCGCCATGTGCGCACGTCACATCCTAGCCTGCCTGCGCGCGGGCCTCACCCACCCGCATTCACTCACTTATATCCATTTTTCCCTTCCCTCTCAGTCGCCATTTTCCTTTTCGCGCCCTGTTGACGCCTGGAAAAACTTCCACTTTATCATTCACTATTGTACCTCCCACATTCCATCTTATACGTAATGGAAATTTTCCACATTACACACACGCCCTTTTTTATACAACTTAACTTTAATTTTTTTTTATATTCTATATACCCTCTTGGAGAAGAGGAACATTAGGACCACGCCACACAGTACAGTCCCAGCTTAGCGCCCCCCACAGTACCTAGTTCTTGCTTATACATAACTAAAGTTGCAGCGCAGCTAGCCTCTTTAAGCCACCTAAAGCAGCTATTACCTGCCGGGTATTATTCCAGCTTGTTAAAGACTATACGAGAAATTCCTCTGTTTTCAGTGTAACGGGACCGCAGGTAGCTGGATTATAGGATGGCAGTCGGAGTGTTGCTGCTTGTAACTTATTATCTTTTGTGTCAGAGACCAGTAAACGTGGTTGACGAGCAACAAGCTCTAATACCAGCAACATGTTTGGTTAACTTCACGTCACACGTCCCTCCTTATATTCTCAATCCAGCCCTTTACTCCATCCTCTCCATACCCACCATTTTATCATTTTTTATCTACATCATTTCCTTCACCTGCCTTCCTATAAAACTTGTTTTGCTTTACGTTTCCCTCTAACGCCCCACATTCTCACACATATTAAAAAAAAAATACCATAAAATTTTTTCCCCACTATAATATCATTAATAATAAATAAACTATACCCCAATAATTTCATACCCTATTTATATTTGTGACCATATAGCACACAGGTCTGTCCTCCACTGCACAAAATTTCTTTTACCACACACAACACCTTTTTATATATATATATATATATATATATATATATATATATATATATATATTTAAATAGGAACAATATTTCACCACATCTTACTTTAAATTGCCACAGCCTTATTCTACCCACCAATAATTTTTTCCTATTTTCTGCCTTCATTCCATTTGTTTTCTGATGTTTTCTTAATTTTTGTTCAGTCATTTTAGACTTTAAAATATCTTCAAGACTAATTTTTGACTGATGAATTATTGTGTGCTTGGGACTAAAAAATATTGTTTTATTTTTTTCCTTCCATCCATTTTTTAATTAAATAACAGATATACCCTTCTTTTTTTTCTTTTTACCCTATTTTTTATTTATTCCCATACTTCAGTATATTAAGGATAACCCACTTAAATGGAATTAATGAAACATCATTTGTCAATTAAAATTCAGACAGTTACTGGCCTATTATTTCTTTGTAGAATCTTGGGAAGATTATCTTTCAACAGTTTAAATAATCAGTGACATCTTTGTTGACAGTCCATGTGCAGCCGTGTATTACGAAAAAAAAACAAAAAATGCACACTATACCATATAGTATATTGAATATCATATCTCTCTATTAATTCATTGAATATCGTATGGAATAGCCCAGCCACAACTAAAAAACTCTAACAATTAATAATCATATAAATAATTTAAATAAAATTAATTTATTAAAGCCTATCCTATTTTTATTCTTATTGATTTTTCCATAAAAAAATCCTTCATTTAATATCTTGTACTTCTACAATATTTCTTTTATCAGCTTTGTCACCATACATTCAATTTACTTCAATTAACATCAAAACTTGTCTTATTTTTTCTAAAAATTTATTTGTGTTTAAAAGCAATAAAATCAAAACAATAGATAATCAACCCATTTCTTTGTTTTTCAGGTCCAATGCAAAATGTACAATAAATAGCAACGGAATAAAAAAAAAAAAAAAAAAAAAAAAATAGTTAAAGTTTTAAATTTTTTCAATTGTTATGGAATGAACTATGGAAATAAGTTGTTCTGTAAAGAAAAAATGAATTTATAAATAAAGGCAATAATAGCATTCAATTGTTTTTAAATTGTCAATTATTCTGGAATGAACAATGAAAATGAGCTGTTTCTGGTAAAGAAAAATGGAATTATAGCATTCAGATGTTGGTTTTAAATTGTTATTTGTTATGAAAACAAAATAAAAATGAGTTAAATATGAACACCCTTGTTGTACAGTATATTTTGATTTATTTTGAATTTGTTTGGATTTGTTTCTGTAGTTGTGTACATTTTAACCCAGTAGTGCCTAAAATGGTCTATCTGTAATGACTCATCTGGGCCAGTTTTGGGGCCCATATGGGGCCCATCATTTACCTATATGGGAAAACACATTTGGGGCCACCATGGAAACCGAGGACAAAATTAGCTGGGCCCCAGCTGGGTTTCCCAACTGAGCCCCAGTTTGCCAGCCCAGATGCTACCCATCTGGGCCCAATATGGGTGTACTAGCTAGGCCTGATGTGGGGCCCATTCAGGGCCCATCATTAACCCATGTGGGCAAACACACATGGGGCCACCATGGAAACTGAGGACAAAATTAGCTGGGCCCCAGTTGGGTTTCCTTTCTGGGCCCCAGTTGCAAGCCCAGGTGATACCCATCTGGGCCCCACATATGTGTGTTTGCTGGGAGTTAACAAGCAATGCTGGTTGTAATTAGAAATTAAACAACGCTGTCCTTTCTAGTCTTCATGAATTTGTTTGTCTTTGCCAAGAGATTATTTTATATAATGTTATGCATGTACACATAAAAGTGTCACTCGTTTGACGGTCGAGATGCCTTTTTATTAAACCAGCCTGACATTTAAGAGAGAAAACCTTAGCAAACCATCCAGATATTTCATAACCTGTGCCTAAATGACACATAACACCGCAATGACTGCAACTGTCACCATCAGACTGAAAATTTGTGGGCAGTTCATAGAAACTTCTGGATAGGTTGGCTTGAGAGGGAAACCTATAGTCAAAAACATGAAGATGTGGTTAATTGGTAATTAAATTGACTAATTTAACTGATTAATTGATTAATTGAAGCGGGGAACCATGACAGTCTACCAGTCAGGGCAAAATGAGACCTGGCCTTTCACACAAATAATGACGCTCCCCATGACAAGTGATGCCATCCCATGAGTCTAACCAATTTCTGCTTTCTGTACTTTGCGGTGGCACAATGGGCTCTATGCACAGCTCCACTACTTCCTGAGCTTAAGGTAGCTCCTTTGTTTCCTGTCTTTCATTACTGGATGAACTGATTAGTCCAGGTGTGCCTGTGTATGCCAGACACACCTGGATTAATCAGTTTGTCCAGTGATGAAAGACAGGAAACAGAGGAGCTACCTTAAGTTCAGAAAGTAGTGGAGTCGTGCATACAGCCCATTGCTACACAGTCCCGTCCTGCCCCATTATGGTCCCAGAAAAGCAATCATATTGTTTGGCTCTTTTTTTCTTCCAGTGGGTGACATTCCATCCATCCTAAATGTAACCCATGCTCTCTTCCACCATACATGTATCCTGCAACCCAGTCCATGCTGAATGGATATTTTCGTGAAGATGGTTCTTAAGATCAGGCGTTACAGACTCAATTTCCATCATGAAACTACGGTAAATAGAAGGAGGCCACAAAACGTATGCGACAAACAATTTGGACATAAAGTTTAAGGGTTGGGTAAATCAGGGACTGACAGCCTATTGTACATTTTTGAGCAAGGGGACAGTGAAACATTTTCAAACTTTAAAGACACAAAATGATTTAAAAAATGAAGACTTTTACAGATTTCTACAGGTTCGTCACTATATGGAGAAAATTCTGAGAGAGATGAAACAAGAGCATTGGGATAACATCTAAGTAAAAGTTTTTATGAATGCATACTCCTCAGGCTCAATCCAAAAAACAATATCCGGAGTCTACCAGGGTCTGCAACAAGGGAAAGGTAACACACTCCATATAAAACAAAGATGGGAAAGGGAAGGAAACTTAATTATCACTGAAGAAAGCTGGGATCACTTATGTAAGATACAATGGAAAACTTCAAATTCATTACAATGGAAGGAGTTTTGCTGGAAAAACCTTATTAGATTTTTTAACACCCCAGTCCAGAAAAGATACCACACCAACTCATCAGCATGTTGGAGACGGTGTGGTCCTTCAGAGGCCAATCATTTTCATATTTTCTGGTCTTGTCCAGTTGTGCTCCTTTTTGGCAAGAAGTATACAAAATTATTAAATCAATATTCCAGATTGCCATTCCTTTTTGAGTTTATATCTTTATACTTTGGAAATCTGTCAGCAGAAAACTTTACCTCCAAGGATAAATACTTATTTCAGATCCTGAGTGCAGCTTGCAGAAAGGCCATAACAAGAAAGTGGTTAAAACCAGAAAAACCTACAGTGGATGACTGGATAAATATCATTTATGAAGTATTCAAGATGGAAAGAATAACTTATGGTTTAAGGTTACAACAGGATGTGTTTCTGAACAGATGGGAAAGATGGATGAAGTATGTAACACCGATACGACCATCTTTTCTATATAATGAGATGTATTGTCCACCCTTCTGCTTCATTGTAATCATTTTTTCCATTATTATGAAAAATATTTAGTCTACCTTTCCTAAAGATCCTTTTTATTTTTCTTTCTTCCACCTTTATGCACTTACTTAGTAACTCCTCTTTAAACTCACAGGCACGCCCCAGTGTTCCTGTTCAGGGAAATTTAGTCAACATACTGTTGTAAATTGAAATGCTGTGGTGAGGATGAAAAATCCATTCATCCATGTGTAACATTGGAATTATAATATTATACTGAGTGATTTTGATATCGATGAATGATAATGATGTAAAGCAATATCAATTAACATGTGAGCCATGGCAATCCATAATAAAAAATTAAGAAAAAAAAAAAAAACTACGGTAAATAGCAAATCAGAATCTTATCTTAATGTTTTAGCTGGTAAAGGTTGAATAAAATAAAACAAAACAAAAAAATAAATAAAATAAAGCAACTCAAGCATTAAACACACTTTCTTTGCCAGGACTTTACTGCACCCATCTTCAGATGTTTCATGTTCAATCACTAAATCTTTGCCAACTAATACAACCTGATATGAAAAATGGCACAAATTACACTCTGTCATTTCTGAACAAAAATTAAGCTAAAAGGCAGGAACTCTATGAGAGAAATTAAATCCATCCTTGTTCCTTCCACATAAATTCAGCGGATTAGTCACATAATCAGCACTGTTGTTGCTTGCCAGGAGTAGAAAGCCCAGGAAGTTCACCCTGAGGTCATACAAACTGCAAATCTCAAGAGTTAGACCTCAGACTCCACAAGCTGTATTAGTATGTTGCATGATTATGCTCGCAACAGTTACGTTAGAAAGAAACTGGTTACACTGACTTTTGGTCTCAGATCGGTTTGCTTGCAACTATATCCCTGACCATGCATTTCCTCTTTGCTCTTGTGTGTTTAAAGGACATTGTTCCAGCCTTTTTTAAAGAAAAATTTGTAAAGTATTTGCTAAATGAACCAAAAAATGTCTGGAACAATGTCATTTAAACACACAAGAGCAAAGAGGAAATGAATGGCCTGGGACAGGGTTGCAACATGACTGGTCAAATTGGCTGCAAAACCAATGTGACCAATTTTTTAAACCGTGACATTTATATATATATATATATATATATATATACACATACATATATATATATATATATATATATATATATATATATATATATATATATATATATATATATGTATATATTTTGGTAATAAAGTAAGAATTTGCATTTTCTACAAGCAAAAAAATATATATATCTGAAAGTGTAATATCCAGCTTTTGTTATCAGGAAGAAAAAGGTTTTGACTTCGTACAAAACCAAACTTTATAATCCAGACTCAAAACAGGACAATGCCTATGCACCAAGTTCCAACAATGTTAATACAATAAATTAAAAACTGGTAAAGAAAAAAAAAAACTTTTCAATTTTCTGGGTTACAGTGATTTGCAGGTCTGCCAAAGATTTCTCAAAAATAATTCAATTCTGAGAACAGAGAGCAGATTTTACTGGGTATCTACATGTGGCAGTTGACGGTCCTGTCACTATGCCTCCGAGTGATCATGCGCCCTGGCTACTTGGCCAAGGGGATGTCTCTTTGGCTGACTCTCACCTGGGAGTCAGGGGATCGTATCCCGCCCGGGCCATCCTTCGTCCCACCACAATCAGTATCTCACCCAGTTTCTGATCTGTCTCCTTTTCTTCCTCTCTTTCTCATTTGTGCTGTGAAACAAAAGCCAAAAATAATGAGAACCCAACACTAATTAAAGTATCGATTTATCCATGTCAACATCGCTCCAGTCCGATTAACAGATTGCTGTGACTGTAGTCAAGTAACATTCCCTTTTCTCTCTTTCAGAAGTGATAAGACAAAGTTAAGATCCATAAAGAATACAAAATTGCTTCTACCTTTGAAACACATGCTAATTATTCTAAAGTAGCAGAAGTATACCGTCCGTAAAATAAAATAAAAATCCCACATTAGTTATAGGATTACTATTTTTCTTGTTGCTATTGATCAATCAGATCCATCATTATTGGTGGTCACACTACACAAAGCGCATTTTTACATACCCTTTAGCCTAAAAATATGTCAAATAATCTAAATAAATAAAAAAAACGAGTTAAATGAAAATAAAATTAGCATAATATTTCAATAATCCTGTTCGTTTGTAGGCTACAGTACTATGGAGACTAAGAATGTAATAGGCCTAATGCTTGAGCAAAGTCTGGAGTCTTCATTTCTTTACATTTTCCTCTCAAGACTTTCAAGATTGAGGCGTCCACCAAGACCTTAGGATTTCTAAGCAGCATTTGGACACAGCTCCACTTCTTTGTGTCAATGTTTTTCTATACTAAACACCTTTTAAAATAACATAAGAAACATGTTATTGTCATTTAAATAAACAATATGATGATAAAAGGTCAATGAACGCTGGTCTCGTTGGCCTCCTGTGAAACTTTGCCCGGGGACCCTAGAGTAGCGGAGTACCTAAGTGTGCATGGTTGTTTGTCTCGTTTGTCTCTTTGGGGAACTTCAAACCACTGGACCACAGTTTCAGGACTAATTTCTCACAACACCGTATTTGAAGAACAAATGACCAAGAATCAGAGAAATAAAGACTTCACGCTATGTAGTTTTATACTTTTAGCATTATCATTTTGGCCCATTGCGAACGTGAAGAAAGTAAAAAAAAAAAAAAAAAAAAATCTGGTTGATTTCAGGTCGAGTCGAGATAACACACCTCACGGTCTGGTCAACACGTCAGATACCACGAGAGCATTCTGAGCATGCGCAGGGGACAGAGCGAAGATCTTGTGCTGTTGCTGTTAGTAGCATGTTGCGTTAGCTGTGCTGTCAGCTAATGGAGCAAAGTCCACCAGTGTAGTTTTTTGTTTCTTTTTTTAAAGCTTCATCAGCTCGCCACTCTTATCATAACTAGGGTTAAGAGCTTGGTGGGCCCTCCGTTGACATCTAAGGTAATGATATTGTTCCATAGACGCAACTTTTTCCCCCTTCTTCTAAATCCCGTATAACACTTTTCAGTTAGCTTAACTAGTTAAATTTTAGAGCAAAACGTCATCGGTAACAACCATTAATTCAGTCTTGAATACAATTCTAAATGGCTCATAATTTGATTCGAACACGTTAGATTATAGTATTTATTTAATTTTATGAAAGAAATGTTTGTCAATATAATATCCTGGCACGTAAGATAACAGATTAATGTCGGTCTGATTCACTTTTATATCTGAGGGATTTATCGGAGAAAACCGATTGTGGTTTGACCTGAAGAAATGTAGCGTCATTTTAGTTTTTGAGTAGACAATCCAAATGGCTCACAACTCCCTCTTTGAGTCTAGAATACACAAACCTTATCTTAAGTTTTTACAACAATAACATGTCTGTACCTTCTGTTGTAGAGTAGTAATCTTCCATCTTTGCGGCAGAGCCCTTAATAATGTTTCCTACTGTTGCTCGAATAGAAGAAGCCGCAAATTCTTGACTTCTGTCTGCTTAACAAGTGGTATTTTGTTGATTTATTCAGGTATCAACAATGGAGGATGGTGGGGGACAAAAGAAAAAGGAAGTCAAACCAGAACCTGTTCCTCAGCAGCAGCTGTGCCGCTTCTTCTCTCAAGGTCGACATTGCAATTTTGGGAGGAAATGTAAATTTCTTCATATAAGAAATGACATCAGTACTCACGAGGAGAAAACAGGTGACACAACAAGCCAGTTCGATGCCACACCTTCAAACTCTCAGGGGACTAGTGAACATAAGGGTCAGAGGCCACTACCCAATTATAACTCCAGGGGTGTCTCAGAGGTTGCCAGTCGCCCCTGTCGCTACTTTCTCTCAGGCCATTGCATCATGGAGGACAGATGTCGCTTTTGGCATCCACCGCAGCTACCTTCATTGGATGACCCACCTGTCCCTGGCAATCACAGAAGGGCCACACTGCGCGTCCAGCCAGTTTCTGGCCCCCAGGAGGTGAAGCTGTGTGATACGACAGAGGATATGGCCAAGCAACTGCGAGACACTGAGATCATGCAGTTGAAGAAGCGCTTTCCCAAAGATCGGCTGATTATTCAGGAAAGAAGTGATGGCAAAGTGACGTACTACAGAATGACTGTGGAGGCCACTGATCCAGACTGGGTAACCCTTTCCTCTACCTATCTTTCTTCTCTGTCCCCTTGTAGTTAAGAGGTAAATATTACTCACATGTAGTTCTCTGTAAAACAGTACATCTCAATTTGAATTTGGAAAGTAAACTTCCTTAACTATCAAACACAGAGCAGGACTGCAGTGAAAGCAATCATTAAAACCCTCTAAATCTTCTTGACAATGAATAATCATCATAAAGCCCTGTGAAGAAAAAAATCATTTTAGTTCTAAGATGTATTTTTTTAATGACTGTATATTGTAAATAAATACCTAAAACTTGCTCTCCAGAATCATTTAAAAAAGTAAAGCATCAGTTTTAAAGTTATAGTGATTATTATTTTTTTGTTAATGCCATACTTTGGTTTTGATGAGTTATAAAGATATGCATAAAAGTTGCTTTGCAGTGCTATATAGCAATCTGTTGAATTTTCATTTTAACTTGCAGCCTTTTGACTTGAAAGAAGTTGATATCATGGTGAGCTTTCCAGACAACTACCCTCAAGAGGTAAAGACCACTGTTTCCACTTTCAATGCGGATTCTCTGATTTACTGTACATTGAAGGCTTGACATAGAAAAACCAGTCCCTCATTACCTCGATGCATGCCCCTCAGATTTTCACATTGGATATACCACTGGACCAGGATCTTCCCCCAGTGATGGCAAAGTAAAAACTAATGCTTTTTTAAAGAAAAAAAAACTTATTTGTGTCATTCAATGGCAATAAGAGCCAATTCTGTAAATCTCTGGGTACACAGGCATGTACAGCAGGCTTCCTCAGAGTGGCTTCAAGCCAAACATGCAACCAATCAGCTTCTGGGAAAGGTAGAACTGCTTTTCCGGCCTTTTCTTCGCTGGCTGGATCGTAGCTTGGAGCGACTGTTCATAGAAGGAGCCAGAGCGGTGAGACTGCAATCCTTTCATGTGAACAGGAGATTATAGTAAATTATGGTTGCATAGAAATGACCTGGCAGTGAATCTTTTTGTTTTGTTTGCAGTTAAAAAAAAGACATCGATTTACAAAAAGCTGGACTGCAGTTTATACCATACCAGGAGCTCCAGGCAACAGCAAGTGAGAATGTACAGTGGGGAGAACAAGTATTTGATACACTGTTGATTTTTCAGGTTTTCCCATTTGCAAAGCATGTAGATGGCTGTAATTTTCATCATAGGTACTCTTCAACTGTGAGTGATGGAATCTAAAACAAAAATCCAGAAAAATACAATCTATGATTTTTAAATAATTAATTTCCATTTTATTGTGTGAAATAAGTATTTGATCATCTATCAACTAAGAATTTTGGCTCTCACAGACATGTTAGTTCTTTTTTAAGAAGCCCTCCTGTTCTCCACTCATTACCTGTATTAACTGCACCTGTTTGAACTCGTTACCTGCATAAAAGACACTTGTCCACACACTCAATCAATCAGACTCCAGCATCTCCACAATGCCCAAGACCAGAGAGCTGTGTAAGGACATCAGGGATAAAATTGTAGACCTGCACAAGGCTGGGTTGGGCTACAGGACAATAGGCAAGCAGCTTGGTGAGAAGGCAACAACAGTTGGTGCAATTATTAGAAAATGGAAGAAATACAAAATAACGGAAAATCTCCCTTGGTCTGGGGCGCCATGCAAGATCTCACCTCGTGGAGCATCATTGATCTTGAGGAAGGTGAGGAATGAGCCCAGAACTACACGGCAGGACCTGGTCAATGACCTGAATAGAGCTGGGACTACAGTCTCAAAGAAAACAATCAGTAACACTCTACGCCGTCAAGGATTAAAATCCTGCAGTGCACGCAAGGTGCCCTTCCTCAAGCTAACGCATGTCAAAGCCCGTCTGATGTTTGCAAATGACCATCTGAATGATCCAGAGGAGGAATGGGAGAAGGTCATGTGGTCTGATGAGACAAAAATAGAACTTTTTGGTTTAAACTCCACTCGTCATGTTTGGAGGAAGAAGAATGATGAGTACAACCCCAAGAACACCATCCCAACCGTGAAGCATGGCGGTGGAAGCATCTTTGTTTGGGGATGCTTTTCTGCAAAGGGGACAGGACGACTGCACCGTATTGTGGGAAGGATGGATGGGGCCATGTATCGTGAGATTTTGGCCAACAACCTCCTTCCCTCAGTAAGAGCACTGAAGATGGGTCGTGGCTGGGTCTTCCAACATGATAACGACCCAAAACACAGCCAGGGCAACTAAAGAGTGGCTCCGTAGGAAACATGTTAAGGTCCTGGAGTGGCCTAACCAGTCTCCAGACCTGAATCCAATAGAAAATCTTTGGAGGGAGCTTAAAGTCCGTGTGGCCCAGCGACAGCCCTGAAACCTGAAGGCTCTGGAGGAGATCTGTATGGAGGAGTGGGCCAAAATCCCTGCTGCAGTGTGTGCAAACCTGGTCAAGAACTACAGGAAACATCTGATCTCTGTAATTGCAAACAAAGGTTTCTGTACCAAATATTAAGTTTCATTTTTCTGGTGTATCAAATACTTATTTCACACAATAAAATGGAAATTAATTATTTAAAAATCATAGATTGTATTTTTCTGGATTTTTGTTTTAGATTCCATCACTCACAGTTGAAGAGTACCTATGATGAAAATTACAGTCGTCTACATGCTTTGCAAGTGGGAAAACCTGAAAAATCAACAGTGTATCAAATACTTGTTCTCCCCACTGTAGATGCTACTTCTGTGGATGCGGTTGAAGAACCCTGCAGTGAAAATGAAAAGGTGGAAGGCAAGGAGCCAGTGGAGGGAGGGAAGTCGGAGCAGCAGGAGATTTTGGGTTCTGATGAAAGTCATCTGCAAGAGGATGCATGTCATCTGGTGGAGAACATTAAAATCAGTGATCCCCGCAGAGGCACAGAGGTGAAGCTGCTGGGACTGATGCTGGGAGAAAACACAGCCACTGTGGTTGCTGAGCAGATTACTGTTTGTCTGCAGTGTAACAGGTAAGGAAATAAATTTACAGGTGATAAGTAATATATAGGTTTGCTCCTCACATGTAAACCTGACTCAGTGATACATTTGTGCTGTCTGCAGGTGCAAAGTGACTGCAGACTTGACACTCAATGGAAAGACGCCATGCTCCGCTCAGTGTGAAAAGTGTAATGCAAGCATTAATGCTGCATTCAGGCCCTGCATGCTCCACCGCTACAGTGACGTCTTGGGATATTTGGACCTCCACAACTCTGCACCTACTGACCTTGTTCTTCAGGACTGTGAGCTCACTGTTGGATGCCTCACCTGTTCTCAGGAGGTTCCTCTGCAGGTGAAAAACATTGAAATCCCACTGATAACTGAAATGTATCTCAAGTAGCTGCAGCCTTTTAAAAAATGTCATTGTGTTTATTTTTTCATCAGAATGTTTTCTATGGACAAGCAAAGGAGGTCAATTGTGAGCACTGCCACAGCAAACTCAGCATCCTAGCTGAGAGTACAAAATTTCAGTTTATTCAGCCTCGCACCTCAAACAAAGCAGGTCAGAACCCACTTTCAATTGATTTCCTAATTAATCAGCAAAGAATTTAAGGCTTACAAGAATTAAACTGCCCCAGTTAGCCTCCCATTCAATCAAGTATTCTTTAAAAAGCTGCTTAGTGCACTTAAGAAAAAAATATTAGCTTTTTTCATTCAGATTAGAATATAACTAACTGTTCTGGAACTAAACAGAACAGGAATGCTGATACCCAGGGGGCTAACCTGATTTTTGGGGGTTGGAAACAGACACAAAGTGTCGTAAAAGGTTTGACACCATTTATGAATCTAGGACCTTTAAGGATCACAACCTGGGTGGATAACCTGGTCAGCTAGCTGCTGGATTGCTACAGGGGGGCCAAAAGCATTTTTGGGGACATTTCAATGGCAAAATTATGTAAATGCAAATATTTAGGTACTACAATTGCATAAACAGTCATACAACTATAAAATTTGGCAGAGTATCTTGACACATGGGGGGAGGCAGGAAAAAAACATTCTGAGCCTTGCTGTAACTCTTCTAAGTTATCACCCCTAATAGGGTTGGCCAATTGATCATATTTTAATTTCAATCATGATCTGGGTTTTCAACAATCTTAAAAATGAAATGATCCGATTATATTGCACCTTCGCAGTTTACTATTGTGCTGTTTTCTGTTACAAATTGAGTGCCCCTTGCATTGCAGCGCTCTGCAGTAGACTCATTAATTAAGTGGATATTTTTCTTCCTTGGTATTACCATCTCAAAGTCTAACTCTGACTGAGATGTCGCATGAAGATGTCAGATGTGATGTGACCGAGCTGCTGCTGCGCCAGTAGCAGCAACAGCAGCATGCAGCGTCTCCCCCAAACTGTTTACATGGTGGTCAGATGGCTGGCTTGGCTAACATCAGGGGGAGGCTAACAACCCACTACTCTGGGTGCATATGGCATCTCTGGTTTTCACCAAATGATCAGGGAAAGCCCAGTAACCCCAAGGAAGCGATCTGTAATCTTTGCCGTAAAAAGTCCCTGTCAAATCCGCCAGCACAACAAATCTGAAGCAACGCCGTATGAGCTGATTGATGCCGCGAGTTGTGACTAAAGGTGCACTCAGATTGAATGCGTTGTTGGCAGCAAAAATATGCTTGGCGCCCAAAGTTTGATGCTGATCCACACAAAATTAGACACTGACATCCAGAGACAAAAATGCTCTCGATGTGCATCACATGCGTCAAGAGTGTCTAGAGTGAGGTAGTGGACCCGGTTGTTTTCTTTTGCCTGTGTCTTTGTACGATGGCAGATGAAACTGAGCAGCTGCTTGGCTTGATTTGCTCCACAAGGCCAGAGAATGACATTGTCTCTGTGCCATGTGTGGATTCATCAGATAATTCAGAGATGTTCTGAGTTTGGTGAGTTTCACCATTTACTCCAGGAGCTGCGTGCAGAGGATGGGCACAGCTTTCGTCTGATCCGGCCCCGTTTAATGACCTGCAGTCCCCGCATCAGGACAGCATTATAAGCCCGTTAAATCTCATTGGGACAGCAGGTCATCAATCCGCCATTTGGAAATCTGGTGCCAGATGCAGATCAGTTTCTGTGGTGTGAAGAGATTTCCCTGGGTTCTCCATTCAGTATTTCCCATCCTGTCAGAAAATGTGTGTTTGTGTCATGACACTGAGACATACTGAGTCTCTGATTGGTCAAAGGGTCCGGAGTTCTTCCCATTTCTGTTTGCAAACACTATTCAAACCGTGTGCCCCTCCCTTCGGGCTAATGGCCACATCGCTCTTCAGCCTACCCGCCTTCAAGCCTCTCCTTCAAAGCTCGGAAACGGGCTAAAAGCCAAACCAATATTAGCCCTGGTTTTACAACGTGCATTATCTAAAGCTCTTTTCACCACAGAATACTTCCTTTTTTCTGCTGCGTCCGCCTTTTTTTTTTTTTCCCCCTGAGAGTTTGAGTGACTGGCGTTTGCTCCAATCATTAGCTTATCCCCACACAGCATCATGCCCTTACCTGTGTCATTGGCTGGCCATATTGTATATACATATACCGGCAGCACGTAAGGAAAAGCTGTGTGCCGGTGCTGCAGCAGAAGTGATGTCGGCCTCACTGTGACTTTTAAATAGTAGTTGTTTTAGCCTCATCGCAAACAATGTAGATTGTACTGACGATATAACATTTTTGCCTTGGTTCCATCTAACTTTTACTTTTATCATGCTGAAAAAAAGTCCAGATGTTGCCTGCACGAATATAAATCAAATCAAATGTAATTTATTAAGCATATTTTAGAGATGTGCAATAACCTTTTTTTTTTTTTTTTTTAAACCAGTAAATTTCAGCTCCCAAAGGCAGATACCGATAAGTGATAACCGATAAGACGCGTTCATACCTAATCTTCATCAAAACTATTAACAAAACCAAAAAGACTTTTCAAGCTTAAAACTGGGATTTTCAACTTCTGCATGTCTGATCTTAACAATTCCAGCTGTAAGAGATAGCTAGTGTCTAAAATAAGAAGAGAAAGTGGTTTGGTACCAGCTTGGGGTCTCCCCTGTGAAGTTGTTAAGTCCAAATTACACAAAAATAACTTGAGTTGAAATCATTTGATCCCACCCAGTAAATCCCATCTGTACTTCTGAATGGGTATGGAAAGTATTCAGACCCCTTTAAAAAATTTACTCTTTGTTTCATTGCAGCTATTTGCTAAAATAAAAAAAGTTAATTTTATTTCTCATTAATGTACACTCAGCACTCCATCTTGACAGAAAAAAACAGAAATGCAGAAATTTTTGCAAATTTGTTAAAAATGAAAAACTGAAATATCACATGGTCATAAGTATTCAGACCCTTTGCAGTGACATTCATAATTAACTCATACGCTGTCCATTTCTTCTAATCCTCCTTGAGATGGTTCTACTCCTTCATTGGAGTCCAGCTGTGTTTAATTAAACTCATTGGACTTGATTAGGAAAGGCACACACCTGTCTATATAAGACCTTGTAGCTCACAGTGCATGTCAGAGCAAACGAGGTTGAAGGAACTGCCCAAGGAGCTCAGAGACAGATTTGTGACGAGGCACAGATCTGGACAAGGTTA
The DNA here is from genome assembly GCA_023101725.1 of Atherinomorus stipes. NCBI lineage: Eukaryota > Metazoa > Chordata > Actinopteri > Atheriniformes > Atherinidae > Atherinomorus > Atherinomorus stipes. The sequence continues at coordinate 521,649 of JALJCO010009935.1, read as the reverse complement.
CAAAAGAATTTCTGCAGCACTAAAGGTTTCTAAGAGCACGGTGGCTTTCATAGTCCTTCAATGGAAGAAGTTTGGGACGACCAGAACTCTTCCTAGACCCGGCCGTCCAGCCAAACTGAGCAATCGTGGGAGAAGAGCTAAATTGACTGATCAAGGTGTGTCTGGCCATTATCCTCATGGCTACTGAGGTCAGGCACACCTGGATTAATCAGATCGTCCAGGAATGAAAGACAGGAGGGAAAGGGAGTTGGCTTAAGTTCAGGAAGTAGTAGAGTTGTGCATATTGCCCAATGGGTTTAAGTCAGAGCTCTGGCTGGGCCAGTCAAGAATGGTCACAGAGTTGTTCCGAAGCCACTCCTTTGTTATTTTAGCTATGTGCTAAGACAGGAGAAGACAGGAGACAAAGGAGCTGGCTTAAGTTGGGAAGTCATGGAGCTGTGCATGTAGCCCATTGAGCATCTCTGGAGAGACCTGAAAATGGCTGTCCACCACCATTCACCATCCAACCTAACGGAACTGGAGAGGATCTGTTGGGAAGAATGGTAGAAGATCCCCAAATCCAGGTGTAAAGTTGTTGCATCATTCCCAAGGTGACTCGTGGCTGTACTAGCTCAACGGGGTGCTTCTACTCAGTCAGCAAAGGGTCTGAACACTTATGACCATGTGATATTTCAGTTTTTCTTTTTTAATAAATTTGCAAAAATTTCTACATTTCTGTTTTTTTTTTCTGTCAAGATGGAGTGCTGAGTGTACATTCATGAGAAATAAAATTAACTTTTTTTCATTTCGGCAAATGGCTGCAGTGTAACGAAGAGTGAATAGTTTAAAGGGGTCTGAATACTTTCCTGTATATGTTATCGGGACAAGTTGTCATGATATCAGACTTTCGGAATGACGAAATAATTTCCTGTCACTTTGGTCAACTTTTGGTCACCAAAGTGCTGTACAAGGAATGCGTGAAATTCTTAAAAAAGAAAAAAAAAAACTTTTTGAAAGATGAAATATATTTCCCATAGTCAGTTTTTGGAGTAATGAATATCGCTTGAAAAAAATTGTACATCAACCCTAACCCCTATTCTCAAGAATACAAAGAAAAAGTCATGTTCACCTGACAAATTGTCATAAAAATGTATATTTTCAGCTCTTTATGGAGAATGTTTATGCCTCACATTTATATTTATATAGAAAACTTAATAATGTTCAAGCTTCTATTTGAGCCCAAGATGACCTTTTTACTAGCTTCAGGATAGCTAGTGAGTGGCTCCAAGAAATTCAAACCCGATTGTGAAAAATTACCTTATACTGACATGATCAGAATCCATTCTATTTCTGGTCTCCCCAAAGTGAACAATCATTGCACTTGTCGTTTTCTGAATTAGTTGTTGTTCAGAATATGTATATATACCTTGAATATTATTTCTTCATAAAATATTGAAGAATTTGCATTAATATAATTCACAGAAGAAGAATATTTGTTTTCCCCTATGCTAATTTTAGCTGTTTGTAGTTTTTCACAATAGGGGCTACTTTATTTGGAGCCACCATGTAGCTTTCCTGTAGCTAGTGGACAGGCCATCTTAGCCTCAAATGGAAGCTTATGAATTGAGGAAGTTTTTTATATAAATGCTAGGCATAGACATTCTCCATAAAGTGCTGAAAAATATACATTTTTAATATACATTTTTTTTATATAAATTTGTCACGTGAACAGGACTTTTTGTCTTTGGTGATGCTGAGGGTGATAACTTAAAATAGAGTTGCAGAAAGGCTCAGAATATTTTTCTTTCTGCCTCTCCCCATGTGTCAAGATACTCTCTGCCAAATTTTTACAGTTGTATGACTGTTAATGCCATTGTAGTACCTAAATATTTGGATTTACATAATTTTGCCATTAAAATGTCCCCAAAAAGGGTTTCTGGCCCCTTGTAGCTATCCAGCAACTAGATGTCTGGATTGTGTCCACCCAGATTGTGATCCTTGAAGGCCATAGATAGAATTTCTGATGTCCGAACATGCTTGTTTTTCTGCTTAGCCCCTTGGTATAACGCATTATTTTCCCCTACTTATATGTGCAGGTTCAAGTGGCATTAATTACAAGACGATAAGAGATCCAGCTGTGCAAAAGGGAAAGCCACTGCCAGAAAAAGGAACATGCAAACATTATAAACAGAGCCATCGCTGGCTGAGGTATTGTGCTTTATGTTACCTTTCTCATTTCATATGTTCTATGATGGGACTTTGAGCAAGACACTCTGAAGTTGGAGAATGCTTTATATCCATACTCTCAGATTTCCCTGCTGTGGCCGCGCTTACCCTTGTGATGTGTGCCATGATGAGAACCAGGACCACCCCATGGAGCTCGCCACCAGGATGATTTGTGGCTTTTGTGCCAAAGAACAGGTGGAGTATAGGTTTAACTTTGAATTACATTTAAGGCATTAGAAATTGAAAAAAAAATTAAGAGAAGAAAAGCTGTCAATGGGAACAACTTTGTCTCAGAATGAGAAGTTTTAATTATGATCCTCACTCTGTATTTGCAGCCGTATGGTAATGGAAAGCCTTGCATCAGCTGTGGAAGCATGATGACGAGAGGCATGCGGACCAGCCACTGGGAAGGAGGACTGGGATGTAGAAACAGAGTCAAAATGAGCAGGTACACCTAACTGCATCTAGCCAAGTTTATTGTGTGCTAAGATGTTTCTTTCAACACATTTGTTTTGCCTAAAATTCTTGTCTTCTTCTCTTTAGAAATGATCGTCAAAAATATTCCAACACCAACAAAACTGTTTCAAGGAAGGCAGCCAGTGAAAAAAAGTAACTGGTGAAAAAGGATTTTGCTGCATTTATTTGTGAACACAATCATACAGAGCCACAATGATTTCTATGAAATTGATCAATTATAGAAATAAATCAAAACTGTTCAAATCATTTGGTGTGAGAGGCTGGGATTTGATCTTCAACTATTTTTACCTTAACTAATTGTTTTCGCCTGGAACAACAATCTACGAGGCAGTCTTTTCCACATCAGTAAGGTGAGGAAGAGGTTAAAAACTTAGATTGAACGTGTATTGGGTTGTCGGACTTTGTTCCAGTAGGGGATATAAAGCGATGTTATAATGATAAGCTTGAATAAAAATTAGCTTGTACATGGACTTTGGGCTTAATGGTTGAAAACAGTGTTACAGAATGATTCAAGAAGTAATGCATGCTGCTGATTTAATAATCAAAAGCAATTTCAGTGAAGTCCACGTGTTTCAGCAGATGGTGGCACAATTTTGAACAGTTATGACTATGTAGCAACAATCCCCTCATCTTGGAGAAGCATTACAGAAACATGAGTGTACAGCTTGATGACAGATTGAACTGTAAAATGCAAGTGTCTGGGGCAGACGGACAACTGAAGATTCTGGAGCTGATTGTAAAAAAAAGCTTCACAAATTTCAGGTGGTACAGAATAGGGCTGCTTGGCCAGAGAAGTGCTCACAAAAGACCAGTGGGGCTCATTTCATTCATTTGAAATTGATTATTTTCAAGACAGCCACTATTTTTTGTTAAAGTTTAGATTTTTTTGAAAATGGCAAGACACCTAACCAGACAGGCACTAATAAACTTCCTCATCCTGGGACCAGTCCTCTAAAGTCCACAGTGCTCTATAGAGCCATATTTCTTTGGAATCAGCTCTCAGGCCTCACATTTGAAGTTTCATACAAATTGAAGATCCGAACATCACAATTATTGCGAATGACCATATGAAGTTCTTGCTTTAAAATTAGACAAATTTATTTAAACTCCTTTTTTTTTTCCCTTTCATATTTAATTTTTTTTATTATTGACATTAATGTAAAGTGGCCTAGCAGCTATTAAATAGGCAGCTAAAGGGGATCCTAATATAACAATACAATCTAGTTTGTCACACAAGGCCTTAAGAGAATGTAATTGTTGAAAAACAATGCTACCCATCTGCTGTTTTTAAATTAATTTATGAGTTCAGCAGGTTTTTAGAATTTTGTTTTGTGGACAAATCAAACTAAAAAGAACTTTAAATGGAAAGCATTATGCTTGGAGAAAGAAAATCACTGACTTATAGTTTCAGAAACTGATCTGAAATATGTGGGAACATGCTGTCTGTTAATTTAATATCCAGATAAAATGGTTGTTCAGCAAAGTAATCGAAGCATGTAAATTAATCTATCAAGGCATGAGAGGGAAAGTGTTAATGTTCTTTTAAATTGGTCAAAGTCCCAATCCCATAATCCAGCAGGAATATTGTGGAAGGATATGAAGAATGTCGAGCATTTCAAGGAACCTGAACGTGAACAAGCTTTCTGAGCTTAGTTCCTTCAAGCTATTGAGTAGGACTAATCAGTGGTTATCAACATTTAGTACTTTATAAGTTGTCCATTTATTTATAACAAATCATAAGTGGAATTGAAGATTATCAATGGATAAAATGTAGAGCTGTCTGATGTATTTATAGTTCACCAATACAATGTGTCAAAACTGAAATTGTTTGAAAAATTATTTAAATTTTCTTAAAGGACAAATATTTTCAAATTAGACTTATGTGATCTCTGTCCAACAAGTCACTGTTAGACTTCATAATTTCTTACAATTAAGATTTTCTTTTACTGACAGAAACATGGTTAACAGAAAGTGTAAGTGTAATTGTTAAAATGAAACAGCACCCCCAGATTATAGTTATATGTATTGTATATGAATAAGTGCTCGAATTGGGAGGAAAGAAGGAGAGGCTGTCTTAGAGTAACCTCACTCCGCCAGATGTACTTGCTCTCACATATCCATCTGGTAATTATCCATTGGAGTAGTTTTGGGAAGAGGTGAAAATACTGGTTAGCTGATTGGATAAGGTATCTGTCTATCACCCCTTATGTTGGTGATAGACTGGCCAAATCAACCAATCAGATCAACGAAGCATTTAAGGTACAAAGAGAGCGACGACAAAAACACAACCACAAGCCAGGCTACTCTTGTTGCTGCCGGCAATGGCTTGTTAGCTCAGCATACAAGAAAATCTCAAGCAGTAATTCCGATAAAACTTGAACGATAAACACGCTGACGCTAGTTTCATCTGCTGAAACCGCCATGTTGTTTAGACTGAACTGTCGCTTCTCGTTGCGTCACACCTCAACCCGCCTCAAAGCCAACGCTGATTGGACGTTCATTTGGTGAACTGCTCCAAATTCTCTTCAACAGAAAGTAGCCAGACTGAACCAAGTGTATGGCCCAATCCCAAACCGCCCCCTACACACTACCCCTTAACTGTCGAGTGTCACTCCCAATGAAGTCACACTTGCAGCTGTAGAGGCGCCTTGATTGCAGGTGGAGGGTGTTAATGAGAACGAGACGCCCTCTTCCCCCAACTGGAAAAGGAAAGCAGTCATCGCCGTGGCAACACAAACACCCCCGTGTCAAATAAAACTGTGGAAAGGTGGAAATACTAACTCACACTCATGTGTGAGGAAATATGTTTTATTTTAAATAAATAATAATAATCATGATCCTAAACAATTAAATAAATGATCAAATTATTATTATTACTACGAATGATCATTTATCATTGTCATCATCATCATTATTATCATTATCATTATGCCAATAGGAGGATTATAATCCTCTTTTCCTGCTCAAACATTCCCTTCCATGAGCGCCAGTGGTTTGAAGGATACCTGTGCACCTGTCGTTGTTTTTTTTTTTTTTTTTACTCCCATAAAATAACTCCATTCATGTTTTTCTGTCAGTATTGACAAACATGCATGACACCGTGCGGAACTCATGTGTGGAACACGACTGTTTCCTCCACCATTTAGCCGTTGCACCCGCTGCAAAATTCTGGCGAGTCTGCACTGATGCAGACTCGCTGATTAAGGGCTGAACAGTAGTGTGTAGGGGTAGTGCTTAGGGGACGGTTTGGGATTGGGCCTATCGATCTGCGGCTTGCAACCCAGTGGGCGCGTCCTATAGTGGGCGTGTCGCATTGTGGGTGGGTCTGGTTAGGTTTAGGGTAGAGTGCCTTGAGATCAGGATGGTCTCAGGAGGCTACTCTTACAGTATTTAAATGTACATTCCAGTGTACATTCCATATCACGTGGTGATTTTATCTCTTTTAAATATCTTAATTTTATTTTAAGGGGTGTTCCTAAAATTCTATTTTAAATCATTTCTAGATCTCCAGGGTATTGTACAAGTTTGTTTTTTTTTTATTATTATTTTCTGAATTATTGTAATTTATCTCAACTTGTTTTAACCATTTTATTTTAACAGGGGATTTCAACATTCATATAGATTATATGGTGGATGGTAATGCCAAAAAATTTTCCTCTATATTTGCTCTGGTGTAACATCAATACATTTACATCTAAAGATGTTGCTCCTTCATTCACTTTTGGTGAACGTTGTCTTGGAAAAGTCGATGTCGTCATGCGGTATCTAACGATCATTATGTATTTCGACCCTGAACTGCAAAACCTTCATCGTCAGTGGGTCGGGATTGCACCATAGCGAAATAACTTAATTGGCTACCATTCAAACAGTTTCCCCCTGTAATATTATTGTGATTGTGTGACGGTTGACGGTCCTGTTACTGTGCATCCGCTTGATCTTGCTCCCCGGCTACTTGGCAAAGGGGGTATCCCTTTGGCTGGCTGGTTTGCCACCTGGGACTCACCTGGGAGTCTGGGGATTGAATCCCACCTGGGCCCTTCTTCGTTCTGCCACAATTGCAAAGGACTATAAACCTAACAGGGTTCTTAGAACCAAGGACTCAGATTTGCTAGTCCAGACTAAACATGTAGAAGCAGCATTTAGCTGTTAAGCTAAACAAGTGAAACAAACTTCCAGTAGTGATTAAACTTTCACCAGTGGTGGACACTTTTAAATCCAGATTTTAAAAAAAGAACATTTCTTTTCACATGTGCCTATGAAATCTGCATGGTGTCTCTTTACTTGACTGTTGCTTCTTTTAGTAATTTAAATTAGTTATTTAAATTATTCTATTAGGATTTTTGCTTTTCTTAATATGATTCTGTTTGTCTTCATATTATTGTGTACTTAAAAACTTTTTTTTTCGACTCACCTGTAACGCTTTTATGTAAAGCACACTGAATTGTCTTATACATTAAACATGCTGTGCAAATTGCCTTGTCTTATATCCTTATTTGTCAGTGCAACACATTCAGTGCGAACAGTTAAATCCATATTAAGGCTGCTTTCTTGTGCAGCTGGTAGACATAATCTTTAAGTGGCTTGCATTTACTTTGCACTTAGCTTTCTAGTCTCAAGCTTAGAGTATTAAATGTAAATCTTGAGAACTTGTTTTTCTTCCAAACATTAAGCTGCTGGAAAGGGGATAAAAGCTAGTGTTTAGTTTGATTTAGAGCAAAGTCCCTTCAACTGAACTCCTCTATATAAAGCTGGATCTTAAGCCTTGCAGCAGCAGCAGCAGCAACCTCCAGTGGTTCCTCACAGAGATGGCAAACATCAGTGAGTTTCTTCTGCAGTCCTTGCCTTCCAGGGACTCGGACCGTCTTCTACAGCCCCTCTGGGATTATTTGCTCTTTCATCACCTGCCTCTCATCTCCTCTCCTTTTTTCCCCGTCATTCTCGCCTTTTCCAGCTACTTCTTCTTCAGTTTTACCTTTTGCTGTTCTGGACCTCTTGGGAGAAAGGGTGCCTTTATTCCACCAGCACAAGATCCAACCAGACAGGCATCCAACACTGGGAATGATGGCTAAAAGCTTCATGGGAGCTGTATATAACCATGTCTTCTTTGTTATACCAGCTGTAATTATTGGTATGTTTATATTGCCAACACCACCGCTGCCACAGAACGCTCCAACAGTGTATGAGGTATTCATCGATGGACTGGCTGCACTTCTCCTTTTTGACACTCAGTACTACATTTGGCATTTCATACACCATAAACATCAACAGCTTTACCGCTGGGTTCATGCAATTCACCATGAATACATGGCACCATTCTCATGGTCTACTGAGCAGCTCAGCATCCCAGAACTGATGACAGTGGGGTTCTGGAGCAACCTAGACCCAATTCTTCTGAAGTGTCATCCACTGACTACATGGTGTGTGACAGTTTTCAGTATCTGGATGTCTGTGGAGGATCACATAGGCTACGACCTGCCATGGACCCTGAACCATCTGGTGCCTTTTGGTCTGCTGGGTGGTGCACCTGCTCACGACATGCACCATCAGAAGCCAAGCAGTAACTTTGCTCCTTTCTTCAGCCACTGGGACAGAATTTTTGGCACTGCTGTCACGTTGAGTAAAAAAACTAAAAGAATTAGTAAGGGAACTCTATAAATACTGTTTTCAAAAGTTAGTCACAATTCTTTTTTTTTCTTTTTTTTTTTGGTATTGATAGATTTTTATCCCTTTATGAAATCCCAGTCACTGTTGTACAGTATGTGCTTTTTAAGTGTTTCAGTTTTCTTTCTTTATTGCTTTAACCTTGTAAAACAGCTGAAATGTGCATCACTTCTTGTTCAATAAACCTATTAACAAAGCTGATGTGTTGTATGTGCATCCAGTACCATCACATTTCTTCTAACTCCTAGTGGGGAAAAAAAAAGCGGGTTGAATCTGCAAGCAAAGCTAATAAAAAGCCTTGTTTCGTGTTTCTTTTCTCTCTCTTTTTTTTCATCACTACCCTCTCTCTCCAAAGGACAGCTTTTATCTTTTAATATTCATGTTTCATGACAATTAATGTATAATTGAAGAGGTCGGGGTTGGGAGAAAGATCTAACTCATGTTCCCATTAGGAAGTTGGAAGTGTTATGCCATTACCGAAGCAAATAAAAGCATTATTTCCTGTTTCTGACAATCGTCTTACATAATACAAAATTTGTGAAAAAGCTTTATTCTTTCTGTTAAGCAACGAATTCCACAAAATAACATTGGTGTATAATTTTGTGGATGTTTGCATTTAGCTTCTCTTAAGTATTTTCCAGTGTCCAATTTCATCCTTTCCCATTCCTCTTTCCTATTACATATCCAGTTCCTTCTTCAAAATCATTTTTAAATTCCTAGGCCCTCTGTAAGGACTCTATTTGCAGGTCTATAAAGCCGCTTTCCCACTGAAATTAATGGGTTCACATGGGTTTTGCAAACACGGGTCTACCCACTTATAATCGGCATTGTGTTCCATTCCCATTGGCAAAAAAACTGTTTTTTGACCAAAGGAAAAGGGGTATACGAAATAATTAAGATAGTGATATCAATCTTAAAGATGTATCCTGGTGGTCCAACTGAAATTATTGAAGGGGGAAAATATTTAAATACAAACTTCCTCACTTTTTGTCCCAAATTTATATATATTTTCCTGAAATGCTTTTACGCATTGTGAGATGTATCACCTTGTATACTTCCTTCACTTATCATTAATTAATATTAATCTTCTTTACCTGTTGTTAACCAATAATGACTGTAGGCTACACATTAAAACTGAAATATGCAGCAATATCTGTGCTTCTTCACTGTTTCATTTTTTCAAAACCTTGTAAAACCGCTGAAATGTGAATAATTTCTTATTAAATAATCATGTCATTAAAGCTGATAGGTCAAGTTTTAAAAAGCTAAGTTAATTTAATTCCAAATGTAAAAAGCAGTGGTTGAATCTGCAAGCAAAGCAAATAAAAAGTCTTACAGTATGTTTCTTGTTTCTGACAATCTTATTATATAATCTAAATATCTTTAAATAGCTTTGCTCAGCAACATTTTGTTTATACTGAATTCCACAAATGAGCAAGGTGCTTCGAAACAAGAACTGTTTTTCAAACCTTTTACACTATGTTCAAGAGGTAGAATTAAGACTAAATTTAAGACAAGAAAAGAAAAGAAATCCTCTTGAATCCCCAATGGACAAAGTCATGCTGTGGGAAATTCACTTCAAGTAATAATAAAAATATCAAGAAATGTTTAAATCACATAATGACATAGAATACCGATAGTATATAAATTATCTTAAAGTATATTGTACTTGAAAGTAATGAATTACCCTGAAAATAGCACTTTGAGAAATATATTAAATTATTGTACACACTGTATTCATTGAATTGTCAGTTGCTTAGTACTATATGTGCAGCCCATGAACTCTATATAATTGTTCTCTTCACCTCCTTGTTCAAATTACTAAATCAAACATATAAATACAAAAACTAAGTACATTTGTGCTTGGTCATTTCTCCCCTTTAAAAATACCAGTTGGTGTTGAATTGGTAATAATTGTTAAGCATGATTAGTCTCCTGTATAAATGGATATACAGTACTTATATACTTTGGAAGGATTGTTGATCTGTGGAATGAGCAAAGCAGCAAAACATGAGGGTAGTGCATAAAGAACACCAGAATCACCTGCAATATTCTCCTGTTGTTTATATATATATATATACTGTGTATATATATACATATATATATATACTGTGTATATATATATATATATATATATATATATATATATATATATATATATATATATATATATATATATATATATATGTGTGTGTATGTATGTACAGGGGAAAATGTATTGAACCCATAAATATTTTTTTCAGAAAATATATTTCTAGTAGAGCTTTTGACATGAAATTTTCACCAGCTGTCAGCAACAACCCAAGTAATTTTTTTTCAATACTAATGGGTGATGAAGTGCTAAATACCAACAATTTTGTCCACCATGTCAAAATGTTTAAATAGGAAGTCTCTGCTGCTACAATTACTGAACGCTATGCACTATTTTAATTATCTCTGACATTTATTTACATTGTGAATACACAGTCTCTTACTCCTTATGTACATTTAAGTCTTTATCTTAGTTTTTTGCTTAATTTAGTTTAGTTAAATTTGACTCTCACCACTGTGCACTTTATTTATTAAATGTCATTTTAGCTTTAGAGTTAATGCTAGCTAGTGTTAGGATAGGTTTGTAGACACAAGAATGGTGAGGAACAACATTTCAATTCCTTTGTATGTCTGGTACATGTGAAGAACTGACAATAAAGCTTGACTTTGATACAGTAAATTAATTAATTTCTCAAGGTGTTATTTTCAGGGTAACTCATTACACTCAAGTACAGCATACTTAAGATAATTTATACTTTAGGCATTCTTTGCCTTATAAGTAATTTAAACATTCCCTTATATATTTTACTATTACCCTACTTGATTGATTGTTCTTTATTTAATTGTCAAGCACCTTGGTTGGTGCCCAGCCCTCATGGGCTTATTAGACACTATCAAATAATAAACAATACAATAGCCTTGTGGCAAAATACAGAACAAAGCATGACATAAATTAAAAAAATTTAAAAAAAATGAAAATTTGGGCACATACAGAGAAAATAGTTAATCAAACGGGATTCAAAATACTTTGCCGCAGACAGGCCTTTTTCCACAAATTTTGCCAGAGCAAAAACATCCTTTTCGAACAGCCAGAATCTCCACTTCATGTTTCCAAAATAAATCAGGATTTCTTAACTGAACTGATTCAAAAAGAGAATTTCTTAAATCACAATTCAAAGGACAATAAAACACAAATTGAAATTCATCTTCCACAACCTCGAGATCACAAAAGATCATTTGAAGTAAATTTTCACACAGCATGACTTTGTCCATTTGAGACTCAAGAGGATTAACCTTAATTCTACTTCTTGAACATTAGAGTGAAAAGTTTGAAACACACAGTGCTTGTTCAGAAGCTGATTATTCTTTTGTGGAATTCATTGTAAGCAATAAGTTGCTGACTATAGCTCTTTAAAAATGTTCATATTATGTAAGAAGATTATCAGAAACAAGAAACAGAAGACTTTTTATTTGCTTTGCTTGCAAATTTAATTGATGTTTTTCCACTGGGAGTTAAATGAACCCTGATTGTGCACTCATTAGACATATCAATTAAACAGTATATATATACAACTTGTTCATACCTTCCCATTAAAGAAAAGGTTCTCTAGGGTACTACCCAAAAAAATAGAATATCGTGAAAAAGTTAATGTATTTCTGTAATTCAACTTAAAGGGACTAGAGGCAGGAATTTTAAAAAAACAAACATGCATGTCCATTTTTTTTTTATACTAATGGGTGATGAAGCGCTAAATACCAAAAAGAACGTTTCCACCCAAGTTTCTCTCCATTGCCTTGAACAGGCTGTGTGCTGCAAAATGCGCTGCAATTCGGTGTCTGAATTTCCCGCGCTGCCCTGCGGACATGACGTCAAATGACACTACATCCGCAGTTTTGATACAGGAAGAAGACGGTCGCGGTAAATTCAAACACTGTAAGCGATAGTTATGTATTTTTCTGCCGTCAGCAAACGATCCAGATCAGCTGAAAGACGACTAAAAAGTGTAACTACGAAGAAGAAGGTCAGTAAACAACATTATAGCTTCAGTTTGTGCACGCTCCCGTGACGGCTTGGCTCGTGGCTGCAGTTACCTGAAGCGCCAGTCGCAGCAGTCGCGAGTTTCGTTTCTTAATCTTGCCTTAAGTCCCTTTAAAAGGTTCAGTTTACATATTGTTTAGACAAATAATATGTGAATCAATATATTTCAAGCTTTTGTTTGTTTGGATGTTGCTGATTTGGACTTGCAGCTTTAGGAAATCTCAAATTCAAAAACTCAAAAAATTAGAATACTGTGAAAAGCTCCAGTATTGTAGGCTCAGAGTGTAACATTCTAATCAGGAAAGCAATCCAAAACACCTCCATAAGTGCCCCAAGCCTTTAAAAAAGTCCCTGTCTTGGTTTAGAAGAATTCACAATCATGGGGGAGACTGCTTGCTTCAGCAGACCAGCTAAGGATGCAGACTTCATTTTCCAGCAAGACTTGGCACCTGCCCACATTGCCAAAAGTATAAAATCTTGGTTCAACGACCATGCTTGATTGGCCCGCAAACTCACCTGACCTGAACCCCATTGAAAACATGTGGGGCATTGTCAAGAGAAAGCTGAACGGGAAGAGACCAAACAATAAAGAAGAGCTCAAGGCTGTGATTGAAGCATGTTTGTCTTCCATAACACCTGAGATATGCCAGAAGCTGGTTTCATCCATGCCATGCCGGGTTAAGGCAGTCATTCATGCAAAAGGGTCCATACCAAGTATTAAGTACAGATGCAAGATTTTATTTTAGGAGGCCTGACTTTTTTGCCTCTAAAACCCTTTTATAATCGATTTCATGCAATATTCTATTGTTTTGAGTTTTTGAATTTGAGGTTTTCTTAAGCTGCAAGTCCTAATCAGCAACATCCTTACAAATAGAAGTGTGGCAGTTGACGGTCCTGTCACTATGCCTCCGAGTGATCATGCGCCCCGGTGACTTGGCCATAGGGATGTCCCTTTGGCTGACTGGTTAGTGTGCATGGCTCTCACTTAGGAGTCTGGGATCAAATCCTGCTTGGGCCCTCTGTTGTGTACCTTGCCACAAAATCTTGAAATATATTGATTTGCATTTTATTTATCTATACAATATGTAAATTGCACCTTTTAAGTTCAATTAGAGAAATAAATTAACTTTTTCAGGATATTCTAATTTCTTTGGGTAGTGTATGTGTGTGTGTGTGTGTGTATATATATATATATATTATATATATATATATATATATATATATATATATATATATATATATATATATATAATATAATATATACGTACACTGAGCTTGATTGTATATTTGGGTCCTGTTTCCTAAAAAACATAGTTTTTAAGATAAAGGTCATTTGCTCAAATGATCCAAAATTTTCCTCCAAAATGGCTGAATGTCTTGGCATTCCCAAATACTTGTCAGTAGAGTGCCAGTTAAGTATCTGTTTCATTTCCATTGCAAGTTATCTTTCACTAAACCCATTTGTTAGAGCTTGATGGTGTCCAACAATATACAGGTGTATAATTTGTGGACGAGTTTGTTTTTTAGCATCCCATTAGTATTTTCTAGTGTCAAATTGTGTCATTCCCCATTCTTCTTTCCTATTACACATCCCAGATCTTTCTTCAAAATAATTTTTAAATGTTTAAGCCTTTTGTAAGGAGTCTATTTGTAGGTCTATAACAGATAGAAACTCCATGACACTTAATAGGTAACATGAGGTAGTCCATTATTTGATTCCTGTCTTAAGGCTGAATCCTAGAGGTCTAACTAATGTTATTAGGGGATAAATACTCAAACACAAATTTCCTCACCTCTTGTTTTAAGTTTATATATATTTTGATTCTCCTTTACATATTGAGACTTATCACCTACGTTGTACTACTTATTTCACCCACACTTATTAGTACTAATCTTTGTAACCTGTTGTTAACTGAACAATAACTATAGAATACACAAAAAAAACTGAGAATGTGGCATGATCTGTAGTAGGGCTGGACGATAATTTGATATCGATATACTGTATATCGATCGATAGAGGTTTTTTCCAACATAACAAAAGAGCGTCAATAAAAGTTCAATACAGAAGCACAGTTCTCTGCTGTAGCATATCAGGTAGCTTGATACTCAGTCACTCCTTCTGCCAAACCAATCACAAACGCAGACCCAGGCAAAGGCTGAATTGGAATTCAGTGTTATGCCCCTTTCAGACTTGCACTGGTAAGTGGTAATATTGCGGACTCTGTCCTTTATAACACTTGCATTCAGACAAGCTTTCCGGTCTTTTATCTTGGAGATACTAGCTGGTCTCCATGTCACAAGGGCAGAAATGTTGCGGCACGTCGTTTTGGCTGAACACACAAGAAAATTTTCTGGACAGAGCTGAAGGGAGAGTGGGGCTGTGCCGACTTTTCTGCAACATTTCCTGTTGTCTGAAAGCACCCGTGATGCAACAAGTCCACAAGGAAGCGGCATGTTTGAAAAGACGAGTCCATTTAAAGAGCGGATGGACTTTACCACTTATGTTCTGAAAACGTCTTTAGTTTGATCTTTATTATAAGTAGGTCATTCAGCAAAAGCTTAAATGGCCAGGGTTGCACCTAAAATAGCTTTTAATTTGATAAAAAAATTTTTTTATAAATATTGATATCGATACAGATTTTTTTTTTATCAATAATTTTTTTTTCTATATCGTCCAGCCCTAATCTGTAGTGTCTTCTTTTGGCTTGAAGATTTTTATGTCATTTTCCACAGCACTTTGCTGTTTTTGTTTATTGCTTCTAAATGAAATAAAACCTAAAACAGGCAACACAAACATATATTCAAATATCTTTATTTGCCACAGAAATATAAAAGCAGGCATCAATGCTTTACAAATTCAACGAAGACTCTGATTTAAATACTGAACAAACATGTTGGATATTTGCCCAGTGTTTTCCGTTGGATGCATCTTGCTGTAGCTGATGAACTGCCGCCGTAGTTTCCGCAGCTCTGCCATGTTGATGCTCCTGGTGAGCTCCATGTTTAACTTCGAGTTAAGGATGGCAGTTTGTATCTGAAGTTAGCCAAGAAATTTTCCCTCAAAGTATTTCAGAAGCAATGACTGACCAAATGGATTTCAAAACAGGATCTCATTTAAACCTTTAAGGCAGAAGCAACTTCAAATTCAAAGCATGCACCAGTCATTGAAGGCATAGCAGCACAGAACCTAATGTGCTTTTAAGTTGATTTCTGCTATGACCAACATGTTCAAAGGATGTAAATCAAAGTGTTTGCTTCTGAGAAGGTGCAACACAGCACAGCTGCCAAGAGGTTTGGTTTCTACCCACCTAACATACCCCCACTGCATTTTTATTACTGGGGAGACCTTTAACATTGCTTGGCTGCTTTACCTTTAATTCAATTCTTTTGATGTATGCACATTTCTCCAGTCAATCTTTGATGACAAGACCTTTGCTTCTCATCTCAGAGAGAATATCCTTTCTATTAGGATATAGAAAACGAATAAACAGAAAAGTCATTAAGTTAGCGAAACCAAATGATAATTACCTGGTTATCATCAGAACTTACCAAAAAAAACCCAAAACCAAACAAAAACAAAAAAAAAGTATGATAATGTATAAAAAAAAGGATATCTTTTCTGTAGCTCCTGGAATTGAGATTTGATCCCCAGGAACACTTGTCTTCTGAGCATTAAAAATGGCCTGAAAAATGATTACAATGAGACGTACAGTATTGACTGGTTGTAGGAACACGACGCACCAGCAGAAATAAATCTGTAACCTGGGTGTTAAATCAATTCATGAATTATGATTAGACAATGCACCTGTAGTTATGAAACACCAAGCCAGTAAAAGCTTGAGGAGACAACCTTCGAATGGGAAGCAGCAGTTAACAGACACAGAAAACAAAAAACAACTTCATCTATAACCATTTGGCTACCTTTAGTCTATTTGCTGCATTTTGTGAGCTAATTAATATTAACCAACCAGCTGTTACTCTGTTTGCTTGCTACTTTTACACCATTTATGTCATATGGAATGGTAGATGTCAGATATTCCCATGTCTCCTAATTGTAACAGTCAAAGTTATCAGATATGTCAAAAGACCTGAAGAACTGATTTTTTGTTAACCTTAACTTTAGAAATATTACGTTAAGTTTAGCTTAATTATCATAAACAGTAGATTTGTCATAACATTAGTTTTCTGGCATTTTCACATCAGTACCAGGCTTTCAAATGGGTCAGAGCTTCTCATCAAGTGCTGTTTTTTAAATTAACGTCTAAATAAAACATTTTCCTATTTTTTTTTTTCCTTCAGCCATTTATCTATTTATCCTTTTATTCATCAGTCATATTGAGATACACAGTCTTATTTACAAGAGAAACCTGTGAGCCTAATATGCATGTTTTTGGATAGTGGGTGGAAGCCAGAGTACCCTGAGAGAACCCATACATACATGCATGAGTCAGTCATCAGTCAGTCATTTTCTGTACCGCTTATCCAGTTCAGGGTCACGGGGGTTGCTGGAGCCTATCCCAGCTATTATCAGGCGAGAGGCAGGTACACCCTGTATGTTGCAGGGCCAACAGAGAGACAGACAACCACGCACACTCACATTCATACCTAGGGACAATTTAGAGTGATCAATTAACCTAACATGCATGACAACATTCAAACCCCACAAAGAAGGGTTCATGTTCAAACCAATGCCCAGCTGAGGCTCAAACCAGTGACCTTTTTGCTGTGAGGCTGCAGTGCTAACCACCACACCACCCTGCATTTACAGTATCTTTCATTTTCAATGTCCAAGCCTTATTTCTGAAAATGTGACATAACTCAAAATACATACAAAATACCCCCATACAAATAAGGGAAATAGTCTGAGTGACTGAAAGATAAAAAAATACATACAAAGGCGTACCATTAACACGTCTTGTGTGATTTTGTCCAACTCATACAAGAAGTTTGAAGAGGATAAAGGTTGCTGCAGAGAAAGAGATAATTTCAATAACTAGCAGGAGAAAAAAAAAAAAACAAAGCAAAATTTTCTGAACAAAATATTTAGTTTCCTTGTAATAAATAGCTGATATTTATTTCCTTACACTCTGAGTAGACTGGTTCGGTGGGGGAGCTTTCCTTTTGAAAAGTGCATCAGCAATAGCTTCAAATGGAAGTGTGTCATCTTTCAGGATAGTGAAGAGAGGGTTGTCCCATCTGTTTCTTGAGTCTGGAGCTTCAAATCTCTGGACTAATGCATCAAAGCTACAATACACAAAATAGACAAGAAAAATTACAAAAACAAACCCATCAAACTGAGCCAACTTTTGATATAATGACCAAAAAGAGCGACTATTAATCTGACCTAGTCATGGTAGATGCTTTTCACTCACATTTCCTGGCTGTACTGCTCAGCCGAATCTCTGTTCGTGTTCCATAATGAGCTCTGTTCATTTGATGTCAAGCAGTGTACCTTCATCAAAAGACATAATGTGAAATTAAGCCATATGAGCAACACTTTCCCATTAAAGTCAAATGACTGTCATCAGGATACTTACCAGACTGTGTGGTGTCTGTGCATGTTTGATGAGACAGAACAGCTCATAGCGGTAACCTGAGAGATATTTTGTCTAGATAGTGAATCAAATGGTCTAAAAGAACCAGTGTGGTACAGTTTTATTGCTGATATTTACCTTTTATGTAATTTAATGAGTCCAAAATAACGATGTCATCCTTGTTGACCTTCCTAACAACAGAGAGCTCATTAGTAAAGTAAAGCCTGACATGTATCATTTTTAACTCCAACAAAGAAATGAAAAACCCACCTCTCTACCTCAGCTTTCAGAGATGCTCTGACATTTTTTTCCTTTTGAGAATCTGCAAGGTATCCAACAAGGTTTGGTTACGCAGGGGTGCAAATCTAATTTGACCTTAGAAAGCAAAGTCTAGGTAGTCTCTTCACAGAATTTCAGATTATTATAAATAAAGATTACAAATTAGATTTAAAGAGAGTAAATATGCATATTTGTTTCCCAGTTATGAGTCGTATCCTGTTCGATCATCTTTTAAAAGATGTGTCTATGTGTTGTTAAAAATCAACTTCCATGGTCTTCACCAGAAATCCTCAGAAACCTGGATCAGGTGTTACATACTCCAGGGATATGGGATGTACAGCAGAATAGCAAATTAGGCTACCATCAATTTAATGATGCCATATTCCTTATTTTAAGGCTAAAAGTCAGCCGAATCATTCTCATGTCTTTGGCATGTAGTATTTAAACTGGTCGCTGACTGAAATCTCTACTTAAAGTGTAGCTGTCTTATTCTTTATGACAGTTCTGTTGACCATAAATTCCTCCAGGTGAGCTAACCGGACTCTAGCTCGCGCAGACTGGTAACAGTAAGAGAAACTAATGTGTGAAGCTAATGACATTTAAGATAATTTGCAAATAGGAAATATAGTTTTGAAGAGAAAACAGGTACTACCACATAAGCATCTGAATAAAGAGGCAGCTAGCTTAACTTGCCTGCGTAAACACTGTTTTTATCAATGCCCAGGGCTCCGTCTCCAACAATATGGACCTTTCGGTCGGTGCTGTCTTCAAAATACGTCTTCAATTCTTCTGCCCTTCGTGTTTTACCACTACAAGGATAACCGCACATCACTATTAAGGGCATAATAAGGGCTTGTTAACAGACAAACTTCAGTATGATGCAGTGAGGAGCACGTTGCCGCCGTTACCCGGATGTGATAAGTCAACCTACAGGCGGCGTCAGTAACATTATTCAACCAGAAGAGTTTGCTTCAAGTACAAAGTGAAAGAACTGATATAAATAAAACACGCACTTCAGTCAGCTTCTTTGCTCCTTTTATTAGAATAAGGCATTTCCCCCCACAAAGACACTGTTCTTCATCAGTCGGATGTCTGGTTGTTACAGTTATACTGTAACAAGTGTTGGTTTAAATGCTCCTCGAGCTTGATCTCCTCCCTCTCTGCATGAATAGGAAAAACACTGTGAGATGTACAGTTGCTGGCCTTACATCACCAGCAATAATGATAATAGTAATAACAACAACTAACATGTCCAGTGTCTGCTGTGGTGTTTGTTGTGCACTTTTTAACATCCGGATGAGCAGTGCTTCCAGATCTTCCAGTCCATGCACAGGACTTACTTCTCTAACTTCAGAGGGACCATTTGTGTTTTCAAAGGCAGACTCCACAAAGGAACTATCCACAACACTTTTCTTGCCCATGAAATGTCCTATTTGAACAAATAATGCAAACTTCATATAAAATGTTAAAACACACAAAAATTGTCAAGTTAAAATTTTCTTACCTGTTGCCCAAAGATTCCCTCTTGGATTCACCTTGAGCTTTGAAACTTTATTTCTCAGTTCAGTTAAATCAAGAGTCATTGATGCGGTCATAGCCATATATGAGAGAAGGATGAAAGAAGACAGGAATCCTCCACTGCAGATCTTTGTCATAGTGTCTCCTGCTGAATTTGCTGCTGGTTAATTAAAATATCTACTGTTTCTTTCGCTACAGGGACCAGCACTTATAGTGTAATAGGTTGGGCTTAATATTCTGATGTGATGAGGTCAACCATCTGTGCCTGTTGCTTATTGGATGCATGATGCACATTTAAATGCCTTGTGACGGTTCTAGGGTACGTGACCTTACTGCAAAACCATGGCTTTGTCACTTCCAAATACCATTCAACGTTTTCCTCTATCGCATTCAGCAGTTAACACATTTTCTTTGACACAAGACAGAAGGCTGAGCAGATACATAATTAAATGCACCAGTTTATTTGAAAGTACTTTACGTAAACATAACAGCAAGGCACAGGGGCCACTGCATGCTGA
The DNA here is from genome assembly GCA_023101725.1 of Atherinomorus stipes. Classification (NCBI taxonomy): domain Eukaryota; kingdom Metazoa; phylum Chordata; class Actinopteri; order Atheriniformes; family Atherinidae; genus Atherinomorus; species Atherinomorus stipes. The sequence continues at coordinate 501,388 of JALJCO010009935.1, read as the reverse complement.
ACAGATGTAATGGCTTAGGAAATGTGGTGAATCCAAGTTTCATTGGTTACCTTATGTACATGTTTCTTTCGAATACAACTCCTTCCTGTACACAGTATCAAAAGTACAAATATCATTTATCAAGCATTACAAAAGAGCAAAACGTGAACACATTACTGTTTTCTGCCCCTGCAGGTAAATAGCTGCAGTGTGGTTAAGGCCACATTCAGCACTTCATAAAAAAAAAGTTCACTTGTCAGTTTAGTCAATATGACCATAAAGCCTTAATATCATTCCCAAAATAATTTATAAAATTTCATAATGTGGAATAATACTCACTCTATAAACTAGATATAGATTTTTCTTTAAATTGCACTGAGATTAACTGAAATTTCTCAAAGCCTTTGAGATATTTAACAATCACTGCCATTTGCCATGGAGGTAGGAACTGTCATGTGGACAACACAGAACAAAAAAGTGCTGTTTCACAAATCAGAACCTGCAAACACAACGCATCCAACTGCTCTTTACGACAACCGTTGTGACATATTTCCTCCGAAAACACTGAAAACATTTAGTATGAAATCACATTACCAGGTTGTGATTTAAAAAACAGAATCTCACTAATGTGCCACCAAATTTCACTCTCGCACCTGCTCGAGATTATCCAAGACAATGTACCCTGATTTGACAACACTGTCGTTCGCTTGCCAGAAAAATACACTTCTGGCAATCTGAGGTATTTTCAATACTGCTGCAGCACAAATGTAATACCTCTGTTTCTTCCAAACACTCACAAACAAAAAAAAAAGAAAAGAAAAAAAAGGCCAAATCTAAGAGATCTTGTGCACATGAAAATATAAAAGGTCATTTTAAAATGCTTAGCTAGGACTTGTCCAACTTCAACAGCTCTCTCATACCTGTATGTGGTCTCACATTTTACCATAAATGAAGGAGTGCTACTTTTGATTGAATACTGACCTAAAGTATGTTTTATAATAAACTAACTGGATTTGGACTGCAAAGTACTTTCAATGTAGTCATGTCACATCCTGAAACCAATTCAGGCAATAGCAGAAGATTTCAAACAAAATTTGAAAAAATGAAATTACCATTGACTGCAATTGCAAAAAATGAAACATTTCACTGTTGCACCAATCAATACCAGACTTTAAAAAATAGACATTCCTGAGCATCTTGTCAAAATGGATGGAATTAGAAAAATAAAAGAAAAATATATAAGTGCAGTTATTTCTTAGAGGCATGGTTAATAGATTGCAAACATGCAAGGTTAAATTAAAATTAAATAAATGAAAGATTAATATAAAAATGCTGCTCTTCATCAAATATGGATTTGCTTTTATATACTACACTGCTTTTAAAGCCAAACATGTTTGAACTAAAAACTCACAATCTTCACCACAGTCCTTGTTAAAGCAGAACATATGCTTCAATACCAGACCAATGCAGAGCCCAAGGCCTGACTTAGTGTGTCTGTCTATCAGCAGTGTAGACCCCACTCCCAAGTTTTAGATAGATTTATGAGACTGCTTTAAATAGCAAATGAAATAAATTAGTGGATTAACTCTGCAGCTATTTAAGGCAATATATGCAACACGAATGAAAGTGGGTTTGCATGAACTTGTAGAGATTTTAAATAACTGCTACCAGAATACAGTTTTTGAGTTAGTATTATGAGCGAATCTGATTTAATTAAGGCACCTCGCATCTGACATGCTTGATCCACTGGCATGTTCCATTTTAACAAAGCAACGAGCCCTGGATACACATACAAAGTGAATTAAGCAAAGCTGAAGTCTGCACAATGATGTACCATTTCTAGGAAGGTGTACATCAGGCTGCAGGGAAGCTCAACGTAGGCTCTGCGTCAGTCTGATGCAGAAGCATAAATTAGTTCAACTCCCACATGAAAGCTGAAGCGGTTTCAGCAGCTCTAATGAGAAGCTGATGTGGCTCTCATTCCTGGACAGAAACTGCTCGTGTCTGAGTTAATAGTCAGTTTTACATGACAGTCTGATGTCTTGGTGCAGCTTGGACTTTTTGGCTCTTCTCCCAGCAAAGGTTCAGATTCATTTACCTTGCCACGTTCTGCTGATAAAATTAGCTGATCAACCTGCTCCTTTTTCTTGACATCTGTCTTCCCCTTTTCCTCTTCTTCCAAATCTTTCACTTTGTGGACAATAAAAAGATGTCTATTGAGAGACAGCACAGATGTGAAGCACAGGCCGCAGTGAAGACACTGAGGAGTGTTTTCATCCGTTTTATGCAGAGGTATATGCTGCTGGAACTCTGTGCTGTCGTCTGTGATAAAACCACATTTTGAACAGCGGAACTGTGCTTTGAGGCGTTTTGCTGAAGGAGCCTCGACATCAGGTTGATCCTGGCAGTAGGCCTTCGTGTCCAAAGCAGGCGCCACAGAAACAAGCCCCTGAAATCACAATCAAGAACCTTTAATACTGGCCATTAAAATATATCATAATAGCATTTAGGTCTGTAGAGTATATATTATATCATACTAGGAAAAGAAGAAAGAAAAAACAAACAAAGCAAAAAACAAACAAACAAACAGAAAAAACTCTGCTACCTTGCCCAGATCTTTTTTGCATTCCTGGATGGATGTTTTGGGCATCTGACTAAGATCAGGGTTTTTAATTCCATGCATGAGGCTGATGTGGTTCTTCAACATCACACTTGTTGTAAATATCGTCTTGGAATCTGTGCAATACCTATTGAATGAGAAGGAAAAGAACATTTTATCTAAACAAATTACCATGACAAGATTTTTTTTTCTTCATTTACTGTAAATGGTTTTCAATACTTACCAACATGTGTAATTTCTCCTTTTCCCATCATGGTCACTGCGAATGTGTCTTCTTAAACTGGTTGCAGAGTTGAATGACTGCTCACAGTGTCGGCATGGATACTTCCTCACGGACTGATGACAGGGAAGTAAAAAATTAAAAACAAAATTAAAAAGTTTAAAAAGACAGGGATAACAGACTGCAGTATTCAACCACAGTTAAAATCATCTTTGTCAAAAGAGTCAGTTATCTCTATTCAAATTATTGCTTTTTAAATTTACAGTTGTCCTCAAAATTATTCATACCCTACAAATAAATAAGGAAAAAAATTAGCTGTCAGTGAGATAAGTTGAAATGGAACAATACACAAAACCATGACATTGATTTTGAATTGTGGTTCAACAGAAATATTAAAAACAAACAAAAAAGTAAATTGAGCAAACAAGCATGATGGGTATCCGAACTTAAAGTTCATTGAGCCTCACTTTGAGGCAATCTCTGCAATCAGGTGTTTTCTGTAATGTTCAAAAAGACTTCTGCACCTGCTGACACGTACTTTTACCCACTGTTTATGGGCAAGTTGCTCTAATTTATGTGAGACAGTTTTGTTTGTTTTTTAAAAATTATTCTTTTCTACTACAATTCAAAAGTAATATTTTATTTCATTAAATTATAATTTTGTAAATTTGTATTTATTACTTTTTTCAGTTTCTTGTTATTTCAATTGTTATTGTGAATTTAGCATTTTCTTTAATTAGAGGGTATGAATAATTTTGCAGGCAACTGTATAATTAACTGATAGCTGTAATAGTCTGGCTTGATATGCAGAGTTATTATTTCATTAGACCTGCTACACTCAACTACAGCATCCAACTTAAGCTTTTAAATATGAAGTCAATGATCATGTCAGATTTGTGCATCCACACGCAATCTGGAAACCCATCAGCTACAATCTAATTCTAACACATTCATGCATCCTCGTTACCTTTCCATGATTGGTCTTAACATGAGAAATGTAGGATTCTCGCTCAGCAAACCACTGCAGACACTCTCCACATGTCCACCCACTGGGTTTTACACGTGGTCTGCTGTTCTGCTCGGATTTTTTTCTGGGGCTATCAGTGACTTTACGGGGGTTGTGACTCTTCTGCTGTTGGACAGAATGAGAATCCGGATGCCAGTCAGTTTGGTCTTTTTCTCTGTCTTTTTCTGTCTCTGCTGCAATGTTTCCAGCATGCACACCCTGCAAAACATGAGAAAGAAAAAGTTGCAAGAGTCATATAGAAACTTTTCATAACAAGTATTACACATCAGGTATGTGCTTTTATAATCTAATAATATAACAAGAAATAATAGCTTCAATTCTTTTTCTTTATTCAATGTTAAGTTTATCCAAGGGGTAACCAAGAGTGGAGAAATCACTTGAAGATTATTGTAAACAGACTATCATACAAAGGATCTACCCTTCAGAAATAAATTCAGGACTAACATTGAAGTGCTGCATAAACAGCCGCTTTTGTGGAAAAACACTGTTGCATTCTGGACACTTAAATACGCATGTAACTCGCTTGTTGGCATCCTGATAGAAGTGCTGAAAAAGTAGCTTCTTTTCCTTGAAAACCGCCTCACACGAACACTTAAAGACTAACCTGCAAAAGGGAAAGAACATTGTTTTAACAACATATAAGAGGATTTGAACAACTTCAATATTGTCAAGCCATTAGATGCTAACTTACTGAGGCGATATTTTGGCAGCACTGTGTTTATATTTTAGATGTACTGCACAGCTGTCAGAGGTCTTGAAGGCAACTGGACAGATGGAGCACTTGTAAAAGACTTCGCAGTGTTTCTCTTCAATGTGAGTCTTTTGACCTTCAAGGGTCCTGAATACCATTTCACAGTGAAGACATCTGGAGAAAAAAAAAAAGAAAGAAAAGAAATAATGCAATTTTATTGTAGCACTGAACTATATAATTAAAACCTGGACTTTGCATGATTACCTACTTGTGCCAAGCCTTGCGGGCATAATGTAGACAGTTTTCCCTGACATGCTTCTGTATGTCTGCAGATCGACTCAGAGCACCACACTCAGGACAGCAGAAAGGGGACTTGTGTTCATGAAGGCGTCGGTGCGCTCCGAAGCTGCACTTGTTGGGTAACAACATTGAGCACACTTTACAAATCTGTTGTGGCAACAGAAAAGAAGTATGAGAAGGATATATGTGACACACAGAAAATAAAAAACAAAAGTGGTTCAGTGCCTTTCCAGGATAACTTGTGATATTTGAAATTCTGTCAAAACACACCAGTCATTTTTTTTGTGTTGCCAAAAATCAGCGCCACAGACTGCTGTTTAGGAACTTAACTATAGCCAAGTTGTTTTAAGTCAATACTTTGTACTTCGAGCTGCTGCCATAAATGCAAAAATCTAGTTTTGCATTTCTAAATAGACCTAAGAGGTTTTAGTCTTTCCATCTGACATGCTGACAATAAAAAAATTGAAATTTTATTTTCATATTTCAACAACCCATCTACTCACCAGTCCTTTCACATCTTCTGAGGGCTTCTGGTAGTGGCCTGCAAGTGCTTTACTGTCAGGTAACTGCTTGTTACACTCCACACAACGGAGTCGGTGCAAGACGGGTTCACTTTTAGGTGAGAATAACGGCAGGGTGTAGGAGCCTGCATTGAACGGCTCAGTACTTAGTGGTACAAACATATTCTCCTCTGATATGGGTTTCACATGGAGTTGTGTGCACTGCATCACCATGCCGTTGTGTTTGTGCTCACGCGCATGTGCTAACAGGGCACATTTGTTAAAGAAAACCAAAGTCTTTCCACAGTGTGTACATCCTACTTCAATGTGAACGCTCCTCCTGCTGTAATGAAACGCAAGACTCTTTTCAATCCCAAAGGAGTCCCCGCACTCGAGGCAGCAATATCCATGTGGTGGTAGGGTGATATTGCTCTCTGGAGGGGGGTTCAAGTTGGGCACATACATGGGAACAGGGTTATTGTTGTTTAAAAGTTTGCTTAGAGTTCCTGCCGCTGTGTTTGAAATAGCTGTCCGGGGAAATGAATTGGCAGCTCTGACCTGATGCACCAAGGGGACAGTACTACACACTGTAGAAGAAAGTGTGTGTTGACTCTGTTGATGGGAGGTCGATCGTGCAGCTACTGAAGCAGCAACACTATGAGGGACCAAGTTTAGACTGGCTAAGTGCATTGCTTTTGGAAGGAAACCTGTGTTAGCTGTATGGCCTCTTGCAGCTGATGCTCTCTTTGGTTTCTGCGCCTGATGTGTGGAAGATCTTTTGACGTGACCACTGGGATTATGAAATAATGATGCAGATTTCCTTTTGTCCTTAGAGTTTACTTCAGACTTTCTGTGTAAAATCTTTGGTGAAGATGTGCTTGCTGGGTTTTCTTTCATTTGTATCCCAACAACATAATCACCAGTATGAGACTGATGAGGAGACACATTGCAGTAAGAATCTTCACTTATCATACTCTGAGATGGAGAAGATTCATAAGCAGAGTGAATTTCATCCGTTTCGGAGTCAGGTAGCACACTGGTGACTGTGCGTTTGATCTGCCCAGATGTGGTTTTAATTGTCTTGATTCTGACTCTGGGTATGGCTTGGGGTGACCCAGACACAACTGCAGGGGATGCTTTGCCACTACTATCACTGCCAATGCTCACAGGGCTGTCAGAGGGTTTTACTAAGCGTTTCACTGCTTCAAGTGGACTTCTGGGGCTTCTTGGGGATATGGAAACCTTTGGGCTTGCTTTTATGGAATCCTTCTGAATGGTTGAGGACAATCTGGGACTATTCTGCTCACTGGGATCTTTTCTAGCATTCAGAGCAACCAGAGCCTCAAGACAAGAAGACAATTTAGATGTCTGAGATGCGACAGGTAAATAAGAAGCATTTGCATCTACTGTGTTTCCTGAATTGCTGTTGGTCTCAATAAAGCTCTTGTTATTGCTTTGATGAGGCAATGCACAGCTTTTCTCTGTTTGATCACTGACACATATGTCAGAAAGGTTCTCGCTTTGGCCATTCTCTACTCTGCCGTCTTGAGTATTATCGGGACAACTATCAAATACACGAAGGTCTATTTGTTTTTGATTGTCTGGGACTGAAGTTTCCTCCAACACAGGAGCTGCTGAAAAACTGGATGCTTCTTGCTGTGAGTGTGTTTCATCCCTACAACACAGAGTGTCCTCAGACTTCGGACTGGAGATGGGACCAATCTGTGAAAGTGACTGGGGAAAAATTGGCGTTTCATCACGTTTGTGCTGAATAGGGGCCTCTCCAGACGGTTCTCTTGAACTCTCCCCATTCAAAGCAGTTACAAGTGATTTGGAGCAGCCAGAGCTGCTTGAATTTTCAGAGCTGGTGCAAGTTTCCTGTCCCTGGAATCCATTGTGCAAGGCTGGTCCTGAGTGAAGCCTGTCATCGAAACCTTCCAGTGACTCTTGCCGACTTGTGTTTTTCACTATTACACTTACAACAGGGATGTCTGTTGTTACGATAGCTTGGTTACTAAGTAAGTTGTCATCCAGACACATCCCTGTGTGTTTCAGCTGACTTTCAGCCTCCTCGTGACTTTCCTGGATAGGCTCTTTGGCGTCCAGTCCTGTGGCATCTGGGATATCAAAAGCTGCCAGCAGATCATCAAAATCTGGGGTTTTCATGTCGCCCATGGCTGCACATTCTCATAAATCTGCAAAACACATGCAACTTAAGTTTTAATAGTATATTCTAACATTTATTCTCATATCAGTTGCAAAATGCTTTTCATAATTGAAAATTAAAACACAGTTAATACAACTGACAGCTTCTGAAGAGAAAAAAAAAATCTTCCGTTTACCAGTTGGGAAACGTCCTTATAGCTTATGTTAGCCTAAGCTAACTAGCTTAGCTATACGTCAAGATGTGATGACTCTCGGCAGCTAATGTTTGTACTTCGTAGGTTAGAAAAAAATGATAACGAAACAACATAAAACACTGCCAACATGACGCATAACCCATGCTTTTACGTTCCTAGCTTTACTAAGTATCAACCCACCTTACAGCTTAAAGCTGTCTGAGAAGCCAAGTAACATTAAAGCAACATATACCGGAGCCGAGACGCCAAGTTAGCAACATGCTACCCCGCAAAAACTTAAACCAAGCTGTTAAACATGGGTCTTACTAGTGCACAGTACACTTACCATTTGCTCCAGTTATTTGCAACATACTAATAAATTAGTTATACAACTGCTAACTCCGCGCGGTAAATGCTCACCAGCTAGGTTGGGCTGCTTTAGGGTTTCATAGCTAACCTAGGCTAAAAGCTATGCTAAAAGCTACTAACGTCAACTTGGTTTTCTTTTTCCTGTATGTGATTCCTGTTGAGCCCTCGGCGTTGTCGTACAGGCCAATAATGTTAAGTTACAAATGCAAGAGTCGAGCGAATAGTTGAGTACCAAAGAGGCAATCGATGCCTTGTGTTAATCAAATCAGGTAATTACAATGCGAATCTGGCTTGATAGTCCAATGATATAAGCAGTGCACCCTTCTTTTGTTCCAACGCTGTGTATGGATGTAAGCTTATGAATTCCAGGTCATATAAAGTGGTCAAAACTAAACTAGCGCGTGCTGTGATAACTTGTCTGAGAAATAATAATAATTCAGAATAACTATATGAGCACAATGCCAAACTGAAATCAAATTTTAAATAAAAAGTTCAAATTTACATAGGTCAAAAAGGAATGTTGCGTAGTTATACCACTTGCCCTGTGCCCAGTGTCTCACACTGAGGCACAGTGACTACAATGTAACTGTGGGGAATCACAGACAATAATAATAGAAGGATTCATAAGCTATGGTTTGTTTTTATTGGTTGTACTGGCAAGCTGTGCTGATACTAAATTAATAACCAAGTAAAATAAAAGTGAAGTTGATGTACACAAACAATAAAAAACAGCAGCCATACATTTTGGACTGATAATTTGAAATGCCACATTCCTCCCTGTACTTTGGATGTGACCCTTATATCTCCATTATATTATCAACGAGTCGATCAAGCCTTTCCTGTGCCATTGAAAAGTGCCAAAGGCAACAAAGTTTTGCCTTTGGCACTTCACTGAGGCAACTGTGTGGCAATATGATTTAAACTGTTCTGTCATCATTATTGCATCAAGAGCTGCATTTGTAGAGCCTCATTTAACCATTAACATAACAACCACCCTGCAAGACATTACTCAGGGACAAATCTTTTTCATATAACAGACTATTCCCGCTTTTTACACCGATGCTGTAGTACCGTAAATTCCTGAAGCTGGCAGGCATACAGGCATTTACCCTTTTAGGAAAAATAGAGAGGAATGTAACGACCCAATAGTTCAACAAAAAGAAATGAGAAGGCTAGGCTAATTGAGGTGAAAGTGACACTACTGAGCAGTAACTTATAATCTGGCTTGAGATGAAACAAACTAATTAAGTTGGACTGTGAATAAAGCAAATGCTTAACCAATTTGTTGGATAGTATGGTATCCAATCAGATGGATTTTAGATAAATTAACAGCTGCTTTGTATAGACACTCTCCTTTAAATGAATCCTTTTTTGTGTCCAAAAGCTGATCACTGCTCACACATAATTATAGCACAGACTGAAAGAATGTCTTGAGTCACTGAAGCTGCGTTTAATGTGTGAATAGATCTGTCTTTGGGTCATTAGTCTCTGCTAATGGGGCTGATAGAATCTCTTTTTGCAAGCAAGAGTTCTTTTTCATATTTATCCAGGCAGACTGAGCCCACATTGAGTATTATTATGACAAACAGAATAAGTGTATTTTTTAAGAACCATAGATTTTTATGTGGCATCAAAAAACAGCTGAATTGTAACAGCAGTAAGTAGAAGACACAACCAACATTATACATCGGTCATGATTCATACCTGAAGGTGAAGTCCAGATTGTGCTGCAATAAATTTAATTGACCAAATAACACTTACAGCTGACATTTTTTTCTAACTGTTTATCACAATGCTCTAAATTTGTGTAATAAAAATAAAAATGAATTTGTCATAAACATGAAAGTTGATTTAACCCAGTTTGACCCCAAAACAATAGGTGTTACAATCTTTTATGGCATAAACACTAAAGTTAAAGGGATAACATTCTATCAAATGAAATGAAACTTGATTATTTTATTTAAAAAGGAAAAAAGAAAAAAAACATTTAAAGTGTTGATTGATATCAGCCAGTCAGCAAACTATTCTGTCATTTACAGTTTGTAATGAAATGTACTTTTATGTCTGTCTACTCAATGGCTACTCAGTCTTAGTTATTTTGTTAATGATTCATCAGCTTGTGACAAATTCAGTTTTAGAAAGTCTTCCTTACAAACTGCAGGCTATGACACAGACACATAAAGCAAGGGTGGAGCATATAATCCCACACATGAACTCATGATTATTCAGCCTTTAAATATCAGCTGTACAAGATCTCCGAGGTAATTCACATCTTATCATCTGACAAATTGCTAACATATTTCTAGATTGTGTTTTTCTTCTCAAGACATTAAATCATCTTATTTGAATGATGCTGAGTCCTCCTTCTATGATACTTCCTGTGAAATCAGGGCTGTAAAGAACCTCTGTTAATTAATGATAAGATGTTTCATAGGGGGCAGAGTATATGTCCCTGCGGTCTATTTCTCAGCTCAGCATTTGACAGCTGGGTTTAGGAGGACATACAATGAGTAAGCCATTAGCTCTAATTCTCCTTGAGTTAAGACATTGTTTTGTAGTTGTGATCTGGTGTTTTTGTGTGCCAATTTTTTAACAGATAAGACCATTGCACTCTGTGGATTTGTTTTGGGGTTGTTTTATCTCACAGAGTACACTGAGGCTCAGTTTACTTGTTTGGTATTCCTGCTTGTGCAGTTTGAAGCAGCTTTTACCTGCTGGATAGAAGTGAACAATGATTCTGTTTTTCAGCGGAACAAGACGGCATCCAGTTAAAAAGAAAAGTCAGCACCAATGGAATCGAAAACCAGGCGTTTGAAAAAGGGGTATGTGTGACTGTTTTTTTTTCTTTTTTCAAGAAAATGATATAACATGTTTTTTTTTATTTATGTGAAATATATTTATTTTCTCAGGATGACGATGCTGCTGAGACTGGCAGCATCAAAAGTCAGACCAAAAAGCCTAAAAAAGGATTCACATCATATTTGAGGTCTGTCAGTTCAGTTCTAGGCTTTATAAAACCAAATTACTAACGGTTTTGTACTGGATGTAGTACTTCTGGGTGCAGGTGTACAGCATTACATTGATGTTGTCTTGATTTTGTTGATCTTATATTTACATTAACATGCACTTTATGCGAAAATCTGTGCAACTGCTTCAGATACTCCTGTAGTCTTTCTGACTGTTAGGTTTTGATTGTATACACTCCAAAACATTGATGTAAATTAACAATCAAAACAATTTCTGACTTCTCTTGTCATAATTTAAATTTTAAAACATGTTTTTTTCCCCTTTGTTCTGTACTTCAGCCAAGTTTCCCGGCCGATAAATATCACAGAGAACTACATCAAGGCTCACTCAAAAACATTCAAATATGTCATCCTGGGCATACTTGGAATAGGTAATAAAAATCTGTGGAGTTTATTTGATTGAATGTCCTGCACTGAGGAGATCCAAAACTTTTCAAGGATTCAGAAAACTGGAATAATAACCTCAAAATGCTTTCTTTTCTTCAGGTTATGTTGCCTACTTCATTGCAGCCTGTGTTTTGGATTTCAACAGAGCCACCGCCCTGGTTGTCCTTACTAGTCTGGCAGTTGTTATCCAGTCATATGAACTTCTGAAAGAATACAAGGGAGAAAGCATCAGCCAGTGTTTCAGACCTGTAGTTACATGCTTCAACAACAACTTGAAATGGCTGAAATGGTAAATGGATTTAATGTTTTTAGTTCAACTGTCTTCTGTGCTTTTGCAGCCTGTTTATAATGGAACTGTTAACCCGTAAAAAATGTACTGCTTTCCTGTGTTTTGCAGGGTTTTCATCATAGTTGTTGTAGCCCTGTTAGTGGTGTGGCTTGTTATAGATACAAGCAAGCGTCCTGAGCAGCTTATCTCATTCGGGGGTGTGTGCATGTTCATTGTGCTTATATTCCTCTTTTCGGCACACAGGGCGATGGTGAGTATTGCACTGACTCAGGTCCTGACTTATCAATGATGAACATCTGCTTCAGTAACAGCTGTTGTGAAACATTTATTTGCAAAGTTATCTGTCTGTTTAGCTGAGACTTTGGATATCATTTGGCATTATGCTCCGATTATCTTTAGATTTAGCTGTGGTGCTTCCCTGCAATAATAATAGATTTTATGGAGACACCATGATACACTAATTGGCAACTAATTTCTTTTCCAGGTATCATGGAGGCCAGTGTTTTGGGGTCTTGGGATGCAATTCTGTATTGGTCTTTTTGTTATAAGAACAGACCCTGGACTTGCAGCATTCGACTGGCTAGGAAAACAAGTGCAGGTATTAATTGTTTTAAAACTGAAGTTCATATTAAACACATTTCATAACATGATATTTTCTTTTTACAGAAATAAAATGATTACTCAGTGTTAGTACAAATTTTATATCACCAAATAAGCATAATCTATTGCATCTATGTATTGGGTATATGCAAATATACACCTTCACCTCACCTCATTAAAAACAAAAAAATCAAATTCTTTATTTGTGACACTAGATTTCACATAGCACCCATTTATATTGTCAGAGTAATATTTCAAAATATTTTCCACACACCTTTGGCTTCCACAATCCACATTACTCATGTGATTCTCTGTGTGTTTCTTATCATCCAGTGCAAAACATTCCCTTACTGAGAGATTGATACGCGCTTATCTTTAAAGAAACTTTATTATTTATCCAAGGGTTAAGTCAGCAGAATGTGCCTGCAGACATGCACGTCTTAATCCTTTCTGAAGCAAAGTTCAGCCTACTGTCACTACTGTGACTTTATTTCCTATTGTAAAATGTTATGACTACTTCCATCATAGATTTATGGACTGACAGAATTCATTTTATCCTGCTTTCTATTTTGTAACACAATCACAGACATTCCTTGAATACACCAAAGAAGGGTCGTCGTTTGTTTTTGGGGACCTACATGCTGAAATCTTTGCTTTTCAGGTAAGTACATACTGTAAGTAAACAATAATGCTCAAAATAAATTCTAAGTTATTGGCATTGAATATATCGCTGTAACTGTAACTTGATGATTTTTCCTCAGGCTTTGCCTATTGTTGTGTTCTTCAGCAGTGTGATGTCAATCCTTTACTTTTTGGGTGTAATGCAGTGGCTCATTTTGAAGGTAAAACATCCTTCAAAGCATCAAATGTAGAGCTGGGTGTTTATAGCCAACATGTGCAATGATATACTGCGACCAAAAGCCATGTGTTTCTTGTCCTGGCAGATCTCATGGCTTATGCAGATAACGATGGGAACCTCTCCCACTGAGACCTTGAGTGTGGCAGGAAACATATTTGTTGGGCAGGTACAAAGGATAAGGCCTCTCGTCTCTGTCTCTTTATGACTTGACAGAACAGTTACGAATAACTGTTGAAGAAAAAATCTGTTTACTTGATGTTTATGTGTGTATTTGGTATGTTTGTTAGACAGAAGCTCCGCTGGTGATCCGTCCCTATTTGAAGGACATGACCAAATCTGAGATTCATGCTGTTATGACTGGAGGATTCGCCACCATAGCAGGCAGTGTCATGGGAGCATTCATTTCATTTGGGGTGAGAAAAAGTTTTATACAAGCACATTATATACACAGACAAATGACAAATTAAAAATCAATTTAACATGCAGAAACTGGTCACTAGAGTCTATTTGACACTGGCATTGATTATCTGAATCTGGAACTTTATCCTAGCCTTATATATATATGGTATATATAATCTGTCCCTCATTTGAGAAAGAGCAGTATCTAACTCACCAGTCAGAAATCAGCTGTAGTCATTCACTAGGGTTGCAAACAGATGACTTCAACCTCATAGAGGGCAAGCCTGGTTTGTTGGGTAGCTCAGGTGGTTGTACATGTGAGGCAGAAGTTTCTTATAGCTGGACATGAGTGCCAGCTTGTGGTCTTTTACTGCATGTCACCCTCTTTTCCCTGTGCCCTCCATCCTCATCTGCAACTTTCAGGTAAAGGTAAACAGTGCTGAAAAATCTTTTTTAAAAGTGTACAAGTGAACCTAAAACAGCGCTTCGCACTGTACAGAGCTACACTGTAGTAGTACATTCAGGTCGTCCTTTGTCACCCAGTATAATTTAAAAGATGTAATCTAAAGGAAAGTGCTTTTTAAACTCTGCACTTCAAAAAGAGAAGAAGACTTTAAAGAACAAACCGCAGAACCATAAAACTGTCAAAGTCAGTTAGTTGTAAATGAACTGAACAGTGTAAAACAAAAGTGGTGTATTCTGTGGTCAATTTGAGCTGCACACACTGTGCGGTTATGTGGTGTTGGCTGACATCTGGCCTTTTAGGCAAAAATTTTAACATCACTTCTTTAATTATAGCTGGCAGACAGCCAGTGAGGAGGTAGGTAGCAGCATGTACAGACTGAACCTCCAGGTACAGCACAAGAAATATTTATTCTTTCCTCCTGCTTAAAAAAATAAAGGACATTTAGATTAGATAAGACCTAAATTTGTAAAATATTCCCAGCTCATTTTTTATACTGAATTAATTAAGTCTGGATGTTCCAACTAAGAAGGGACTCGTTACTGCAGAGTGCTTTTACTCAGCAAAATACAAAATGTTCAGTTCTGCTGAAGGCTGCAAGGCACAGAGTTGCAGGCATATTCAAACAACAAATTATTTTACTTATCATATCCAATGAAAGTAATTATGTAGAAAAGAGATAAAAGGGTTAAAAATTCACCAGATGATGAGGACTGTTCTTAATTGTAGTGTATCTGAAACATAAAAACAGATATCACGCGTCATCTTTCCAGCATGGAGATCATTTACTGCATATGTCATTAAACTGTTTCCTCGATGAGAGGAATGACATTGTGCTTGTATTCTACAGATTGATGCATCTTCCTTGATATCGGCCTCTGTGATGGCTGCTCCTTGTGCTTTGGCAATCTCTAAGCTGTCATACCCTGAGACTGAGAAAAGCCAGTTCAGTTCAGAGGAGAATATTAAAATTGCTTGTGGGTGTGTAGACCTTTTAATAACCTCTCGTTGTGATACTGAGTTTGTCCCACTGCTGTATTTTAATGATTTTTTTTCAACTGTAGTGATGAAAAAAACATTTTGGAGGCTGCTAGCAGTGGAGCATCGGCATCAATAGGTCTTGTTGCCAACATCGCAGCAAATCTAATAGCCTTTCTTGCTATCCTGGGATTCATAAACAGCGCTTTGAGTTGGTTTGGAGGTATGGTGGGATATCCTTCACTCACATTTCAGGTAAAGGGTAATATTTTTTGTGTTGTTTTGTTATTTTAGTGTACTGTTTAGGTGGTAAAAAGTAAAGATTTCCTGCTTTTACAACTGAAATAAATACTGTATATCTGAGAAAACTCACATCTATTATTTGTGTTCATAGTTAATCTGCTCCTACGTGTTTATGCCCGTGGCCTTCATGATGGGAATACCGTATGAAGAGAGTTTCACTGTGGCTGAATTGATTGGCACAAAACTCTTCCTCAATGAATTTGTGGCTTATGAACATTTGTCCACATTGCAGAACAACAGACTCCAAGGAGTAGATGAATACATTGGAGGTGAAAGACAATGGATATCTGTAAGAAAAGGTTCCAAGTTCAATAGATGAGCACACACAGAAGTCCATACCACAACCATGTATGAAGAACATGATTTTCTGGTTTTAGGTTCGATCAGAAATAATCTCAACATATGCTCTTTGTGGGTTTGCCAATCTCAGCTCACTGGGGATTGTGATTGGAGGCCTGTGTGAGTATTTCTTCATATCATTCTCATTTGTTCTTTTACATGAACCTAGAATCTCATTTCACTAACAGGAGTTATTTGTTTTCTCTTAGCCTCTATATGCCCATCAAAAAGTAACGACATTTCATCTCTGGTGTTGAGAGCCATGATCACTGGGACTTGTGTGTCTCTTATCAACGCCTGCATCGCGGGTATATATAAGAATTTGTTTTCAGTAATCTCAGATTCATTTTTCATTTCAGTTTAATTGTAGCTCTCAATTGTTTTCTCAGGGATTCTCTTTGTTCCTCCACTCGACTGCGTGGAGGTGTTTAAGGCACCTGTGTTCAATTCCACGAATACAAACATTCAAAAATGCTGTCAAGATCTATTTGAAAAGTAAGTTCATTCTTCTTAATGGCTGATTTATTGAAGCAAAATCAGTGCCACATCTGGTTAATGAACTATTTGTTTGCACTATTTGTGCAATGGAGCTATAAAACAACTTCTCACATCTCAAATGATTTATTTTTCAGCACCGTTAACAATGGGACCATCTCTTTTGAAGGAATGTGGAACACGGTTGCAAATGTCACCGTGTTTTTCTCTAAATGCTGCAAGTGTTGTGGTCTCTCTGATGTAGAGGTTTGTATGTAGAGATGAACAATGCAGAACTGTAGGTCACAGTCAAGAGCAATTTCACAATCTTATTTGACTTTTTTCTGTAAAGTTTTGCACATAAAAGCATTCGAAGTTGCAAGACTTAACTGGACAACTTTATTTCATTTAGCTTGTATTTCATCTGTTGATGAGGAAGAAAATATTACAAAGGATGAGTATTTATTTAATTGTTTATTCGAAGCAAGAGTTCTCACAATGGGAGGTGGGCGAGGAGCATGTAACAGCAGTACAGGTAAATGAAAAAGAATATCACAGCTGGTGGTGGAGATGTGCTTTGCAACTAAAATGTATAGCAGCAAATTCAAGTAATATGCAAACAAAATATCAGAAAAATCTCAACTTTTCACCGAATTTGTATGACATGAAATAAACAACACAGCTTGTGGATATTTTCTTTTTTAATTCATGGCTTCATTGCTAAAAAATCACAAATATTAATCAAGATTTCAGGTTAAACAAGCATCTCCTTCTTTGTGGACATATCAGCTCTGTGGACACTGTGTAAATGTCATAATTTAAAGTACAAGAAAGCTGGTAATAAAAAAAATATCATACATTCATTTAATTTTTTTTTTTTTTTTTAGCTCATTTGAAGTTCTTGCTTGAGGCACATTGTTTATTTATATACTTTTGTATATTTTTGCCACAGTTCATGTAAAAGTGTAAATCATATTTGCATACCATTGAAGGATGATTGTAATTCCACTGTATTTTACTGTAAATTAATTTAGATACAGGCTTTTATTTAAAGCCAAGTCTCCCTTTTGGAAGTACAACTTGGGATGAATTCAAATGTTGACATTTTGATTAATGTACATATTTAAACTAAAACTAAGAAACTGTTGTTGTTTTGATTAATATAAAAAAGTTTCCAATTAAAAATATTTGCAATAAAAATTGATCACTGGATTTGATTTTACACATTTATTTTTTTAAAAAAGAAACATTGTCAGCTGGCATGGTGTATCATACCAAAGAGTGCACGCAAAACACAGATGTAGTCACTCATTCAGTCATTCAGACACTCCTCATAAACATCTACTATTTTTCTTCACACAGATATTTAACTCTTTAACTTTATGTACACATAAAAACAGTACAGCTGTGTGTCCACAGTTATCATCACATTCAGTTATTTCAAATATTTTAACACTGATCATAACACTTCTCCCTTAATTTTGTTTCTATAATTAAGGCTTCATGCATGATGAGAAATCATTGAACAGCTTAAGTTTACCAGACTTGTTAATCGTTGACCAAGAATCCATTCCAGAAATTCCAAAAGATTTTTTTGTTGTTTTTGGGTATTTGAAAAGGGACATCATCTTAGTTGGAATTTAACTGTGTGCAAAGACACAATAGATAACTGAGCAAAATTTTAATCTCATTCTAACCCTTATGTCCACATATGGCCATGCTGGCCCAACAGCACACATAAAACAAAGTATCCTACTCATATATGACAGGATTTCTGCTGACCAACTGTCAAAACCACCAAAAAATCCCTTCATCTTTGAGTTAAATCTTGTCATTTGTTAAACAGATCAGCCAGTTATTGGTTGCTTTGGTTAATATTCAGCATCTTGTTGCTTTAAAACCACTTTAAAACACTATTTAAAACCCACAATAGATCAAGTTTTTACTGATTATTTCCTTGCTGCTCATTGCTTTGCCAGCTCTGCTCATCAGAATATAGTATGAAATGCCATAAAGGTGAAATATAAAGACAACCATTTGAATAAATAGACACAAACTACTCAAGATCTACAAAAACAATGCCAAAATGAAAGTGCGCACAAACATCTTTTTTAACCTAAAAATGGTGTTGTTGTTTTACAGCATAAGCTCAACTATGCTGTGTAAAGAAATGCAAAGGCATTTATAGGCCTAACAATAAATATTGTGTCTGAAATAAATTGTTTTTCTCTCCACACATTCTGTACATCACAGATGAACATGCAGTGTTTACTAAAGCCCTACTTGCTAAAAATACATGCTTATATTTTGTGGCTCTGGTCATGTAAATTTTACATGCTGACATCTCTCTTTCATCTATTTGGCAAATATTGCTTGGAGGTTTTGTTTGTCCACTCATGGAGTTGATAAGATTTCTGGGCAAGCATTTGGAGTGATATTTATAGTTCAGTGGCAGTTCCAATGAGGCCGAGTGTTATTTTTCAGTCTCTAGTACTTTTTAACATGACAGCTGTGAGCTGTCATGTAAAAAAAGACCCTGCACCTATTGCTCCTAACATTCTCAGAAATGTGGAGTTCTTAGGCGACAGAAAATCACAATGTTTTCACTTGACATGCCATGTCAATGATTCTTGCTCTCATAACTCCTAACTTTCAAGGCCTGGAAAAACGCAGGAATAACTAATCCATTAAAACTTTATTTCCTACCTTATCTCAACTACAGCAGGACTTTCTGCAGGCTTGGGTTTGCCACCTGACTTGCTGTCCTCTGTCTCCTGAACTTTTCTCACCACCTTTGGGCTAGAATTTGCCTTTCTAGACATCTGAGGGCTTTGTCCTTTTCGTTGGAGCTGTGGGCTGTTGGAGCCCAACTTGCGGCTGAGCAGGGGACTTCTGGAGCCCTTTATCTTGCCCGACTGCTGCAGACTCTCTGTAGTTTTCAGCGGGCGAAGGCTGAGAAGCCCACAGTAGTAGTTGCATTGATGGAGTGTCAGGAACTGATCAAATACTTCAGGAGAGCCACATTCGGTCAGTCCTTGGTATCTGAAACACGGGAGACAGCCTCTTAAGTCAATATTTCTGACATCATGCAAACAGTGGCATTGAAATGTAAAGACTTAAAAGTACAAACCCCTTTTGACTTGGTTACAACTTTAATGTTTGTAATCTTGGTTTCAACACCTAAAGAACACATAATGTACATTTTAAAAAAGTCCAAAATTTGTATTTCTACTTCTAGATCGTGTAAAGATGAGGTTTTCACATTATATACTCACCCTCAAGCTGAGTGACAAGTAAATTGCCATGTGTCCACTGATGGATCCAGTGCTGGAAGGTGCAGCATTTCTGCTCCACCTCAGAAACGTTTTGAGTACTCAGTTTGCCTTTGGGATCCATCGTGCAATACTTAGCAAATACTCCTGTAAGATCGGCTTCAACCGTGGCATAGGGCACAGATTTTGCCGGCCGGTACATCAGATATCGAGGAATGACTCTGAGCAGCATAGAATAAAAACGTAAGACGAGGACATTGTTTTATATGTTCAAACATGTATACTTACAGAATAATAGACGGGGCACTTACTCCAATGAAAAGCCAAAATTTTCAATGACTCTTCCTTCAGCTGCAAATATTTTGCAGTATTCTCTGATCATATTCTGGACTTTGCATTCCTGCCAAATTTTTTTTTTTTTTTTTTAGTAAAGCAGAGAAGTGTATTCTTACTATGATTTGAACTTTATAGGGAAGAGTTAAATTCATACTTACTTGTTTGGTAATATCCACATTTCTCTCTGCAAGGTTGCTCTCCTGTTTGGTCCCGTAGGCAATGGGGTTTTGAACTTTGATGATACACGTGCTACCAGACTCAAAGATAGGATCCAAGCCATAGATCACTTTCACCCTGCTGGCTTTGTGAGCGCAGCCCTCCCCCATGTGAAGAGTCTCAGTAAAAATGCGACCAAAGTACTTTTCGCCCCAGCTGCCATAGTCGGCCAGGCCTTTGGCGAACAACAGTGGGGTCATCTCTATCTCCTCCCCAACTGTTTGACAGCAGAAACGGGGTTACTAAGCAATACCTTACAGAAATTCTAAAACTAAACAAAAACAAAACAAACTCATAAATACCTTCCAAGTCGTCTTTCAGTAAAATTTCAGACAGAACTGCGTAAAAAACCCACAAATAATTAATATCATAGATATAAAATCTTACTTTCCAGTGTTATTTTTCTCTGCATGCTTACTGTCTGTGCTGAGCAGGTAGTCAGTCGTGTCCGTCCCGTATTCATTACTGATCGTACAGCCATATACACCACAGTCTTGGTTGGATGCAAGGACAATAGCAAGTGCTACTTGGCTTTCATCTCCTCCACTTTAGGATAAAAAAGGGAAGAAAAAACACAATAATCAGAATATCAAGATGAAGCTTGTCTGACTTAATGTCACCAACAACCCACAGGGTGTCGCTGTGACACAGATGGTCAGACTGCTGACGCAGCAACCATTAGCACATATATAGACTTTTAATGCACCCTTGAGATGGGAAAATATCGTGTCAGGTTACAGCTCTGTGTCTAGTCAGAGATTCACCTCTCTGTGTCACAGCTATGAGCTTCACAGTCACATGAGCTGGATATTGCTTGGGGGGAAAATATGAGAAGGACAGAGCTTCACGGGATGCACTCAATAAATATTTTATGCTTAACTGTTTTGGCTTGGTGACCTCAGATTAATAACAATAGAGAATGTGAAAACGAATGCCTGCAACATACTTACAATAGTAATTAAGCAAGCTGATAGGGGCATTTACCTTCTCTTCACCTCTAGTATTTCCTCCTCATCTTTGTACCACTTGATGGTGGAGTCAATGAGAACATTGAAGAACTGGCACCACAGCTTCAGGTGTCCAGAGGCATCTGGGAATGGCTCCCCCCTGATCTTACGGATAACCTGAGGAGCTAGTAGTAAATTGTAGCCAGGGGAGAGAGGTGGGGGGTACCCAAGGTAAATATATACTGTAACAGAGAGTGGAGGCCTTCTGAAGTTTCCACTTCCTGAAATGCCTGAATATTTCACAGAACTTTTTGTGTGGCCACATAGTTTGGAAAAACAATAAAAAATGGTCAGATATATTTAACAAGCTCTTCCTGGAAAAATGTCATTTGTCCTCATATCTGCAGATAAGATAATAAAAACTGCTGATCTTTTACCTTTAAGAGGATCTGCTTTCTTTTCAGTTGGTTTCTCTTCTTTTTTGGTGCTGGCTGGTTCTCCTGCAGGAGTCTCTTCCATGACCTTTGGCACCTCCAATGTGGCCTTTCTGCGACTCATTAGTGGTGAGCGCCTCTCCATCGGAGGGGTGTTTTGTCCTGTGGAAGCCTGCAGTAATGCCGCTCTGCGGGCCTGGCTGGGTGACATGTACGGGGTCTCCTTCTTGCCTTCTAGCACACCAATCATTGTTCCCTCTATGTCTTCTTTAGACTTTGGGATGAAGATTTTGCGCCGAGCTCCAGATGCTAACTCCTCAGGCGTGGCAGACCGTATGAGTGTCAAACTATCTCTGCGCTTCAGCCGGGGACTGCTTTCACAGGAGAGAGATGTTGGTGTTGAGCCCCCACTGAGATCCTCATCTGCTTTGTCACTCTGGCGATCACTCGCAGAAGTTACAGGGCCAGTTGTTGCAGTCTCATTCTCTGAATCTGGAGTGGCTTTGGACATAAATTTGCGGAGACTGGCTGGACTTAGTGATGGATATGTTGGAGGTTTGGAGCAGAGTCTCTCAGCAGAAGGTCTGCTTTTGAGGAAATCTTCAATAGACATAGACGTCTCAATCTTGGCATCTTTTAGGGATTTTGGCTTGAAGGTTTCAGGGACAGTTGTGTCTTCGGTGGATTTACTCTGTGATGGTGCACTATCACTAACTTTTGGTTTAAGAGCTTCGTATAGCACAGTTGGGGTGTTTTCTTTTATACATTTTTCAGATATTTCTTCAAAGTCGTCACTTCTTTTAGTAATCTCAGGCTTTGTGGTCATGTTTTTATCACTACCCGTTTTTGTTCCCTTTTGTGCGCCAGCTGAGGTGTCTGTTTCTGTCCGCTCGATGTGAGTGGGCAGTTTAGGCTCAGGATCACTTTCATGACAAGTGACAGAAATTGGAGGGACCACAAAAATAGGCACCACTGGACTTTCAGAAGCCTGCTGTGCACATGAGTCATAACTGTTAATGAATGTGTCGCCCTCCTTGTCGTCTGTACATGAAACATTTATAATAGGAATCAATGCATTGTCCATTTGAGGAAGCTGTTTACTGCTTTGCACGTGTGGCGGTTGCAGTTCAAGCATTTCTTGAGCAACTTCCTTTTCTTTCTCTGTAGGTGAAATGTCATCATTATTCTGCATTCCTTTCTGCGTGGGGAACAAACCTGGGGAATCAGCCATGCTGTCATCCTTGATTCTTATCTTTGACTCATGAGTTGCATCATGTTCTTGCAAGTTTGTTGATTCTGGCTTGCTTAGTGCCAAAATAGTTAGTGGCAGGGTGCACTCTTTAATCTCGGGCTCCAATATTTCAATTTTGGGGATTATAAAAGGTTCAGTTGTGCTCAAATCTGGCACAGATAGTTTAACATCTGGGATTTCTTCAGTAGTAGATATTTGGATTGATGGAATATTGTCTAAGGGGCAGCTACTGTCTTGATCAGAAACATTAATGCCTTTCTCCACAACATGAGCACCACTTCCACTGTTTTCAGATTCTGCAAGTGTCTTTGATTTCTCTAACTCTTCACTATTCACTGGCTTGTGTTTAAAAGCCTCATTTCTATCACTACTTTCAACTTCTACTGTTGCTTGCTCTTGTGTTTTTAAAATATTACATAAATTTCTCTCTAAATCTTTCCCTGCGGCAGACTGCAGCTCCTCTTTCAACCAGTCCTCTTCACTGTGGCTAAAAGCTAAGTTAGAACTCAGTATTACTTTGTCACTGTGGGCTTCTGTGCTTTCCCCAACTTCAGAAAGATTGCATTTATGTTGCATTTTTAGGTCACCATTCTCTAACCCTTCAGGGACTGAAGTGGGTGGAAATCCTACATTCATTTCCTGACTCAGCGAGGTACATTTGGTCTCTTCTTTTACATGATCTGTCTGTGTGCTGCCTGCAACCACCGCAGAAAGAGGAGAAAGCACCTGATCTGGTGTTTTAGGTTCATATAGCTCTTTTCTGTCTTCCAGCGAAGATGCTGATAATTTGGTAATCTCAGATCTGTTTATATCTGAACATGGGTGTTTGTTCAATTTCACTTCAACTTTCTCTTCCTCACATAACTTGTTAGAGGAACGGCCTTCTCCTGTGTCAGGTTCCCCTTCCTTGTTTGCCTTCTTAACAATCACCTCGCTGAATGTGTCTCCAAAGCTATGGTTATCTGTGGCTGAGACAATGCCGTGAGGGGGAGTCAAACAAGACTCTGACTTATTGAAAGTGGGCGTGGAGGAGCATTTTTCATGAGCTGGAGCATGAGCTTGTGGCAAGACCCAGTCATCTTCCCCTGGTAAAAGCCCATCTTTTTCACCCTGGTTATTAGATTGCTGTATAGCCACCAGGCGATCGGACTTCGGCTGTTTTGTAGGAACCTCTTGAATGTCAGAAACTTCGTCTGCGTTTTTCTCTTCATCCTGTTAGAAAGTAAAATAAAAAACAAAAAAAAAGCATTTCAGCACATATTGCATCTGCAGCAGTGGTTGCCTTTCTCAGTTACATCCAATCTCACTTTATGCTACTTGTTTTTATTATTATGGGAGGAAATAATTTTACCATATCGATTTAATAGTGGCAATACATGTAAACCCTATAAAAACTATTCAGTGTTGTGTTTAGGAGACTGCAGTATTTTTAAGAAGCTTGTTAAACAGAAGTTTCAGCACTGACCTTTGATAGCGTGACACATTTAGCTCGAGTGAACTATTTCTGTCGTAAATCAACAGAAGCATGAACACTGACAGGTCTTGGCACACTTCATATTGCAAAAACTGTCTTATTACCCCAGCAGACAGGATTACAAATGCAGTCAAAGTTAATCAGTTATAAGATAAATAGGAAATAGCTCAAAAATATTTGAAACGACTTCATAAGTCAATATACTCTTCAGTTTTATGACAAGCCAGCTCATTTCTGGATTCTTTTTAACCTCCTGTCACAGAGCTGAAACCGAGTTGATCACACAAACTTTCTCTTTTCAGTATGACTTTTCGGATTTTAGCTGTAGACGGTTTCTCTAGCGTAAAATGAACAAATAAAGAAACAACAAGAAACTAAAATTTGGAATTAAAACATGTGTTTTCAGCATTTGAAAGGTCTTGTTTGCTCAGTCTGAAAACACAGACAAGGGAATTCCCCACAAGATTGACAAAGGCGTGCTGTTTACTCTTTGCACTCACCGAATGATAGCTTTTGTGTGTTGTAACCCCACAACACTCTGCTCTGCTCATCTCCTCAATATGTTGGGGAACATAATCTGTAACTTGGAATGAATCACAAAACCAGACTTTGCAAGGCAAAACTCCCCCAAAATATTAATTTTGACACTTATGCAAAAACACAAATATTTGAACATTTCTGTTGGTAAGGCTTCGTGCTACATTTGACTTTGTTGTTGTTGCTTTCTTTCCTTTGCTTTTGCACTCTTGGGGCTCCGGTTTCTGTTGTTCGTGTCATTCATTTCTACGCCGAGGAGTAATATGGCCTCATGCCGCCTCGTGACAGCATGTTTGGCAACCAGTGACTTCTACGAAAACAAGAAGTTGCTCCTTTCGGTGGCAAGAAACCGGTGTCACATATTGTTTAAAAATGAGCCTCCGGCCTCTTTGACACCGTGAGGAAGCATTGTTCAGATAAATGGTCTGACTTCCTCCAACCACTCCAGTGATGTAGTTCTGCATTATGACCATTCAATCACTGTAATTAGGCAGGTGATTCGATATAGTTACTTCAATTCCCTTTTCCACATGACGTTGTGCCCTATTTAGGGGGGTGTTTATAACAGAACTGTCAAGCACAACACCCAAACTGATCACCTAACATACAGTGAATTTTCTCATTTTCACCTGGCTTTCAATGTCCTCACTTTGCACTTCCACTTTAAAAGAAGTTTTGAATTGGTCTATCCTTAAATCAGTTTATTAATATTCATGCAAATTAAATATAATTTATTTATCTGTTTAACTGCCACAAAAATTTATTTAATCAAACATAGAGCTTCATATATGATCTAAAAATGAAGTTTTCTGTACAAAATATTGATGTGTGCTTGCCTCTACATTTAAGACTTATGAAATCACAATCAGGGCTGAAATAAATGTAACATGTTCGATGTTTAACAAAAATACTGGCGTTCCAGGAGATGAGCAATATCAGCACTTCCTAAAATACACCAGCGCTGTGACAGACATGAAACAATTCTCAAATGTGGACGGTGAGATGAGAGAAGAACTGCTGTCTGCCCCCTTCTCTCGATGAGGAACATGTTTATTTTAAGATATTGGAGAGGGGGTGTAGTGAAGAATCTGCCCACTGTGACAAGGCCCTCCTTTCATGCTGAAACCTGCCCCAGGATTCTCTACTACCGCTTATCCAACTGGCCCAGCCGTCGGTCATGTTTGTAACGTGAGACCTTCTGACATTCAGGTTTCATCATGATCTCTGACGCACTGGTGTTCCACTCATAACGGCCAACAGATGTTCAAAAGATATTCTGCATCCTATCCCACAGTGTGCAGCTTAGATGCACAATATCCCCCACCCCCACACACATCTACAGCAACTTGTGTTCAGCTTCCCTGTTTCTCCCACACAAACTTTTTTTGGCTTGTCACTTGCTGCAGGCTGACTCACTTCACAGGTCACAATCCCTGATAGTACACAGTATGTTTTGAAGTAGTTGTATTGGTTGACTATGAATACAACTAACCTAGAGTCATCATGTGCTTCTTTTTAATCAGCAAAAGCTCCAAACCAGATGTAATAGTTGTCATAGCTCAGAAACTGGGCCTGCAGTTCATCTTGTTGTTGTCACATAAAAGCAGTGATAAGTACAGTAATTTTAAGTGGTAGCAAGCAGACAATGCAAGACCACCCTACTTACCTCAGTGTGAACTTGAGGCCCAGATAATGACTTGTCTTCCCCTGCACCACTGCTCTCTGGCTCCACAGAAACTTCTTTTGTCTCCATCGCCTCAGCAGACTCATCAGCTTCCACCACATTCTGCACGGTGGATTCCTCTGCACTCTTAGGTGGGAATTTAGGATCTGGTGCATGTAGAACAGAATCTTTAAGTGGCTCTAGTGACTGCTGCTCTTTATCAACAGTTTCTGTAGGCTCCTCGGTTTTGTCTATTTCCATGGGCATAACTTCCTCTATGAGCTGCTTACATACTTCTGGATTATGTTGTGTGTATAGCTGAAATGATGGCGGCATGTCCATATGAAAGGGCTGTGTTTTAGGATATAATGGGTCAAAATCTTTGTCTTCATTTTCAGTGTGATCATGAGAGTCTTTCTTATTTTTACCAAAGAAGAAGTCTTTAACAGAGTGGAGCATAGAGCTGATGGAGGCCTGGATGTTGAGGTGGTCGTGATCCTTATGACCCTTGATGTGATGTTTGGCTTCTGAACTCTGTTTTTCGTGACTGTTTGTTGTGTGCAGTATTTCCAGCTGCCTTTCCCTTTCTTTCTCTCTTTCAATGGCTACTTCCACTTCTTTTCTTTGCTCTTCCTCACACACTTTGTGCAATGCCTTTTCTTGTTCCTCGAACTTTTTATGCATATCCTCTTGATCTTTCAGCTTACTATCTCCTGCCACAGCTGCGTCCATCTCTGTAGGTTTCTCTTCTCGAGGAGAGCCCTGTTTCTCCTCAGCAGCTTGGGACTGGAGAGTTTCTGCCAAAAACTGTGCTAAACTGATCCCTCCATCGTAACAGTTTTCACCTCCATTCCCCATGACGTGACTTTTGCTGCTACTGCTGCTGTTACTGCTGCTGGCAACCCCAGCACTTACACCATTTGACATTTTGATTCTCTTTTTTGCCAGAGTGTCCTGCGATGAAGAGACATCATTCTCCAACGAGCTGCTTGTAGGTGTCAAATCTGGCTCCTTGACCGCTGAGCTAATTCCATTGGGTTCTTTGGTTTCTGATGGCTGTTCCACAATCACCGGCTTGTTGACCACTTGCCTCTCCGCTGGTGGTGCAACAGGGCGTTTCCTTTGAGGATGTTCAAGGCCACTCTGCAGTTCCTCTCTCTGAATGTTTTCTTTACCCTCCTTCTTGGTGTGCTCCTCCAAGTCTTTTTTCTTCTTCTCTGCCTTCTGCTTGAGTTTAGCAAAGAACCGCTGGTGGATCTTGTACTCACTCATGGTACCAACCTCCAGAACTCCAGAGCAGGAGACAATACCTTTGCTGTTGCTGGCAGAGACTTGATAGATGGCTGCATCATCCAATGTGCAACTGAAATTAGATTAAAACAGAGCTACCTTTCTGTTACTCTGAATGGAATTTACAGGTGATTATAGCAACGCTATCTTACATACTTGTAAATATGAAGAGTATGGGTTTTTCCATTACGACGAATTTCATATTTTGGAAGTCCACAGTAGCGGTCCATTTCCATATCATCTTTGTACCATTTCAGTTCTGGCGCTGGGTAACCTATAGACATAAATATTCTACAGTCACCTCATTTCCTCTGAGCAGTAATTGTTACATTTCCTGTGCTAGAATGTGCTATCTAGATAAATCTGTAACAAAAGTGAGACTAATGATCCAACATATTAGCTTATTATACAGTAAATACAACATATCGCACAGAGGCTTTGCTGTTATGGTTTTGTGGTTGTTGCATCAGATTTCTAAGGTGTCACACAGTAATATCTGCTGCTGATGGATGATCTTATCTGCCCATCTGCCTGCAGTTAAAAACATTACAGAAAAAACTAAAACACTCTCCTCTGTAGGGTTTAAAAATATTTCAGGGAGAGTGAACAATTCATATGGTGCCAACAAAGTGAAATCTTTTGTTTCCTTTTTAGTCACATCCTGTGTTTTCACATCAGTGTTGATTCAGTCTGAAAGGTTGCAGTTTCTCCAACAAACGAGCTGAGACTTGTCAATGAACTGTGCCTACCTGTTACCACACAGGTGAATTTCACATTACAGTTTTCTGATACTGCCTTTGATTTCAGAGTGGTCTCAAAAGATGGCTGGATGTCCTCTGTCAGCTGAGCCATGACGCTGCATAATGTGCTCCTGGAAAGAAAAACTCAAGCATCAGACTGGAGAGTCAGTTTCATGCTGCCGTGTAACAGTCTTTCACATTACTTCATTAATTTCAGTGACCTTTACACCTTTGGGCAGGACATTCAAATGACATTTTTAAACAAGATGTTAATGAAACTTCTGGTAGTGACGACATTGTGGAAAAGTGACACAGAAACTTGTGAGATATCAAGCAGAACAAATATATCAATCCAGAGCTGAAACAGATTTAATCACTAAAAACCACTTAACTTGACAATGACATTACAGTTAAAGCTTGTGTTTGTTTCATTCATGGGGTAAACCAGTTTAAACAGTTAAGATGTTAGTTGGGAATAGTGTTTTAAAATTGGGATTACCTCGTTGGTCTGTAGTGTGAATACCTTGAATAGCTATTCAGAGAGGAGGCAAATGAAGGAACATTAGCTGTTATTTAAGATCTGCATCAATTGATCCCATTTGATTAAAACTTTTATAATTTCCCTCCTCTTAAATAAAAAGGAGCCCTTTGTTGTTTGACGATTAAAACATACATTGAACAGTGTGAAGTGGTAAAAAGTGGCTGAAATCTGTTTTGCCAATGTTCCTTATGCATGTTTTGTGCTATATTTACCATTTTTAATGGTTGTTTTAACTTGACCAGCCCGACACAGGTGGGTTTTCTTAAGATTTTTATTTTGTTTGTTTCATAATGAATAAATATTTACATGTACCACAAATAAAGAAATCATAAGTGGAGTTATTTACCTGTTTTCAGGCCTAACATTTGAGAGGTAAGTGTTGCGGCTCTCCGTACGACCATTGGAAGAGCTGCTATCATCCTCACTGAAGCTGCTTGTCCTCCCATTGCCAGAATAAGATCGAGTCATTGGCCTCCTGGAAGTCATTGTCCACTTAGGCAGTTCACTCCAAAAAAAAATAAAAATAAATCCAAGATAACCGTATCACCTGCAGCACAAAAAAAAAAAGAAGAAAAAAAAAAAGAGGAAAAAAACTGCTCCCTGTTCACATCTGAGGCTCAGTCTTAATGGATCCGTCCATGTAAAAGCGCCTGTGGAATAAAAAAAGAGAACTACTTCAGAATGACCTGCAGGAACTCATGAAAGTACTCTGGCTGAGTAATTTGTTCATATCAAACTCAGACGTACACTTCAGGGTAAATGGCTGTCCTTTCTGACCAAGCAAAGCTCTTGCATTGAAGCAAGTTATAAATAGTGTCTGCTATCGGGTTGTGGAAGAGCTGTTAGCTGTCAGACACAAGCCAGAAGATCTATTTGTTAGTTGTCTGCCATAAGAACATAGTTTAAGTGTTTCTTAGTCAGCATAAAACTTGTTAAATTGTTCAACTTACCATTAAGATGTTGTCAGTGTTGCTCTGGAGCCAGAGTCTGAGAGGAAAATCTGTAACCGCCTATCATAGACATGCATGTGTTGCCAACAGGATCCTATTTATAGCAGGCCCACAAATAGGTGCAACACCACATCAGATTTTCCGAAACTAAACTTTAGAACTATACAAAGAAGTTAAGGCAAGAAGTTCATAATCTATACCAAATCACATTTCTTATATTGTGTCATTTCATTCATGGATGAAATGTAAAAATGCCATAGTTTTGTTTTTAACCAAGTCTATGTGTTGGGAAAACACTTTCTCCTTTGTAGAAGATGACACGTGGACTTGCAGAATATGTCTGTGGAGTATGATGTAGCTGATGACAGCTAATAATCTCAGTACAAAGTTTTGCAGAGGAGTTATTGAAGGACGGCCCCTCTCACTTTGTATTTCAACATGGTCACATCACAGTGACCCTCTTGTTGCTCACATTTCTATTGATTGCACAAAAAGTCTTAGAAATAGGCTAAATGCACTGTTCTGAGTTTCTTATATTTCAGATTGATGTATTAATTACTATACATCATGACTGTGTCTATATATATATATATATATATATATATATATGAAGAGTTCTTTTCCAAAACGAGTTAACCACCATTTAGAAAAAACTGAGTTAACTGCTTCTGCAAAGAAACTCTTCATTTACTTTTTGAATATTTTCACCAAATCATACTCACATGATGTAGAGGGTTTTAATTATGTCAAATGGAGACAGGAGGTTTGTACCCGACAGCTACGAAAAGCAGGTAACTCTGTTTTTTCTAAATGGTGGTTAACTTGTTTTGGAAAAGAACTCTTCATATGTACTTTTAAGAACTTTACAAAGTTTTCTGTAGTTAAGAGGTCTTTCTTGGACAGAAAGCTCTGAAAAACATTTTTAATATTTCCTAGTTTAGCATGAAAAATCACAACCACACAACTAAAAAAAAAAAAAAAAAAGAAAAAAAAAAGAATCACATTTATGAAAACATGAAGTTTTTCTTTCTTTTTCTCTTTTTTAAAAAATGTCTCCAAAAGGTAGGAAGTCTCAAAGTCTGTCATTTAAGTAGGTTTTATGATTTTAATGGTCAATAATTGGGGGCCTGGAGCCAGAGGGGTGTAAGTGACTTTTGAAAAACTTTACAGGAGAGACAAAACAAAGTTTTGACCACACTTCAATCAACTATATTTACTAACCTTAGACCACAACATTGCAACCACAGACATATTCACATGAATGAGTATTTAAGCAATAAACTCATGGCATATCAAAACAATGGATATGTTCTAAAACATTTTAGATTAAAAAAGATATGGCAAAAGTGTCAGATACGCCTTTTTGGCTCCAAACGTTTCCAAGTTTTCTATGGACATATTAGGTGAATCTGTTGAACAAAGCAGAAAATAATTGGTGAAAAGGGGAAACGATTGAATGAACAACACTTGAATAAGTAATATATTCTATTTTAACTCATTCATTCATTATCTTTTTTTCCCTCTCATTTCACTTTTCCATTCTGGGCATCTGCTGAACAGTATGGACTCTTCCCAATAATGCTTTTAATGTGTAAAGCACTTTGAATTGCAGTGGAATTGGCGTGAAATTTCAGTGAGTTGTCTCTCCATGACTCTGACCTGACGGTACGAAAAAAAAGAGAGAAAGCAAGAAAAAAAGAAAAAAAGTGGAGGGGAGGCTAGATTGTTATTTACCGTAATATACTTAAAACGGTTCCATTTAAGTTTCACAAGCATGTTTTTTTAAATACAGCGACCACAGAATGAATCTCTTCCCGTATTTCTAATAAAAAAAACGTTTTTTTTTCTTAAATCTAAATAACTAAAACATCTGTATTTTTTGTTTCTTACTTTGTATGCAAGAGGTGGGATTCTAACATAATTTCTGCATGCTCTCGTATTTTGGGCTTTACGGTAAATTGTGTGCGTGTACTGTCTCGTTCCGGGAAGGGGTTGGTTTGTACTAAATAAATGAAGTTAAGAAGGCAGAAAACAGGAAAACATATTCTGACCGAGGTCCGACAGCTACCGTAACCTATTCAGCTGGTGCGAGGCTGACGGCAGGTATGCACTGTAATGATATTACCAATAATATAGGCTAATAACAATAATAAAAAGTAATTTACATTTAGGCTATATGACTTTTTAAAATGAAGTTTGGACAGAACAAACATCGCGCTGAGTAGTTTCTTCACTGGAAATGATAAGTTTGGTTTACGGCTAGACTGCGATTTCTCAGGCTACTTGTCTTGTCTTTTTTTTTTTTAGTCTTTAGCCGTCTTTTATTTTGTTTGTTTCCCTTCCCAATTTTGAAAAATTGTTAACAGTAGTTAATATGCTGTTATAAAACAGATCATTCTTCCAGCCTGTGGAAAATGAACAAATGAACAAATGACTGGATCCCGTCACATGCCCAGCCAAATGATGATAAGAGGTAAGCTCTCCACAGAAGCGGTAAATATGCGCCTTATATCCAAAAACGAACTTATATCAGATCACCAAGACTCTATGATGATTTGTTACAGACATTGTCATTGTGCGCCATCCTGTCTCCGTGTGTGTACCTGTGAACCACAGAGTGACTCTGCGTGTCCGTGCTGAGGGCACGGGCATCCTCAGCTATCAGTGGTTCTCTGAAGATGAAAAAGAAGTATGTGGAATAACTCATTGATAGATCAGATCAGTTATTCTCCAGGATTTTTCCAGTCTGGAAACAATCTGTATGAGAATTATTATTTTGAAAAAGAGATATTGATCTCCATAACCAACACAGAAACAAACTAACTTAGTTTTCTTTCCCTCAAAGGTGCCAGGTGGGACTCAAGCAGACCTGACCATCAGAGCACAAAAAACCCAGCGCTATGTGTGCCGAGTGAATGACCACTTGCATAACTTTGTGTTCAGTGACTGGGTCAAGGTGAAGGTATTGGACATTGATAAATCAGGTAATTCTTACAGCTTTCCTAAGTTGTGTTTGCTACAGCAGTCATCAGTTTTATGTAGATATGAGTTCATTGTGGGTTTTAATCTCTTATCTTTCTTTTTTTTTTGTAGGTTTGCCCATAGACTGGCAGGGTGAGCCCCACATTGCTATCAACCCTAAATCACAGAAAGTTCAACATGGTGCAAAACTCGCTCTCCGCTGTGCTGCCTTTGGCATCCCCATTCCACACTACCAGTGGCACAGAAACGGACAGCCACTGCTGGACAAGACTAGCGACACGCTGCAGGTACGAAGGGATGACAAGCGAGTGTTTACTTTCTTCACTGCTGATTGTTTACACTCTGTCATCGTTTACCTTGCCATTCACTGACTGAGTCATACTATTTCCTGACCATGTAATCTGGTTAGGAACTTGGGTTAATATTTGACCTAAACTATGATTTACGGAAGAGGGCCATAGAGATAAGAAATATGATCTATTATACTTGCAGATTGACTGTGTGACAGCTGAACATGCTGGATGGTACATGTGCTCAGTATCTAATGTGCTGGAGGAAAGATGGACAGAACCAGTAGATGTTGAAATCGGTAAGTCCTAAGAAGAAGTAATTTTATTTTATCAGTTTATCTGTCTTTTCCCAGTTGTCGCACTGTATTTTCCTCCCACTTTACTTCCTCTTTTTCTGAGTAAATGGCTGGGAGGAAAATCTGATTTTCTTCACACTCCTTTCATTCCCCTGTTTTAGCACGGAGGCTTTTTCTTGTTTCCATTGTGCTTGAGGTACTTTCCCCATTTCTGCAGGCTAAAAAGGAAGTTGTCAGACTCTCAGACTCCAAGTAATACTTACTCTGAGCCTTAGACACACAACAGGAAAGTGATGTAAAATGAAACTAGCTCTTCCAGTGTTTCTCGGGTTTCAAACTTATGTTGTGATGAATGTGCTGGCTGTTTTTCTATTTATTTATTCATTTATCGAGTTTGTTCCAACCAAATAGAATGACTTCTTCTTTAGTTAAGAGATATTGTTAACAAGCATTAATTTTGTGTTGTTTTTGTATCTTCTAGTGGAAACTGTTCAGCCTCCTCCTGCAGCTCTCACAGGTAAAGTTTTGTGGAAAGAAAAGTTACTGGCAGTGTGCAGGAGAGGGAAACTAATAAAGTATGTATTACAATTTGACATTGTTACTGTGATTGATAATTTTTAATTTTTTTTACTTAGCCACTGATAAAGTTGCCCTTCTTATCGGCAACCTTAATTACACCAGCCACCCAGGCTTGATGGCGCCCATCATGGATGTCCATGAGCTGGCCAACCTCCTGCAGCAGCTTGGCTTTAGAGTTGTGTCTTTGCTGGATCTCACCAGAGAGGAGATGCTGGCTGCTATTGACAAGTTCGTTCAGCTCCTTGACAAAGGAGTTTATGGTAAGCTGTTTTCATTTAGTAACTTGGAAAAAAAAATTTCTCATTAAATGAGAACTTAGCTTGATGCCGTGAATTCAGTACTTCTTTATAGAGAAATGCTGATGGGTTCAAAGTGTTTTGCACCTTTGTCTTCCCACTTCCTGAAAGCTCGTATTGTTTATAGTTATGCATGTGTGGCAGATGAAAGGTAAAAAGGAGTGTTAATGGCTGTCACTGAATGTTACCATACTTTAAATAGTTGGTTCATATAGAGATTGTGAGAGTCTGGCAAAAAGTCAAACGTTTTTTTACACTAATAGCTGCATAGGCATATGTTCAGAATATG
Source organism: Atherinomorus stipes (assembly GCA_023101725.1). NCBI lineage: Eukaryota > Metazoa > Chordata > Actinopteri > Atheriniformes > Atherinidae > Atherinomorus > Atherinomorus stipes. The sequence continues at coordinate 466,842 of JALJCO010009935.1, read as the reverse complement.
GCATATGTTCAGAATTTAGCTACAACCCCAGTCCTACTATTCAGAGAAACAGGTGCACACTAGTTATCGTGCTGTAAAAGGAAACTGTGGCCAGATTAAGGCAGTGAGAAATGAACAGTCATGCTGCATCAGAATAATACTGTTTTCTGTACAATTCACTTTTTGTCTTGTTACTGAAACAAAAGCAGGTGTGCTGGACCATATAGTACTTTTAAAGAAATTGGGTCTTTTTTTTGCTCCTCTGTGTGAAAGCATTACTCGTCCTTTTATCTCAGTATTGTAGAACCATTGCAGAGCAAAATTAGTTGACGTCAAATTTTACTATATGTGTTATTTTTTTACTCTGGACAGGCCTTTTCTACTATGCGGGACATGGGTATGAGCATGCTGGGAGGAATTACCTGGTAGCTGTTGATGCTCCACAACCGTATCGAACTGAAAACTGCGTCTGTGTGCAGAGGGTCATGCACCAAATGCAGGAAAGGCAGACTGCGCTCAGCGTAATTCTGCTGGATACATGTAGAAAATGGTGAGTGCAGCAATCTGTTTACATTTTCATAACACGGTGCATGCTCCTTTTATTATAAAAAATGCAGGTTATCGGGCTAATTTCTTATCAGGATTATTTCTGAAAACTTTCTACAGGTACAACCAGGATTGTGTTCCATCAGTTATCATGCCACTGGCACCGAGTGGAAACACAGTGTACGGTTATGGCACGTATGTATTTCTTTAAATTAAATGTTCTGTTAAAATTGCAATGACAAAATGAGAGTATTTGTCTTATAGAAGTCAACATGTTGCAGAATGAAGAGTAAATGTGGTGACTTTCCTTCCCTTAACTTTTGCAGATGTGAGGATGCTGAGGCGTTTGAGGTTCAGGACGGGGGGAAGAGTACTGGAATCTTCACAAAGTATTTGAACAGGCACATCTTGCAGTCTGAGAAAGTCACTCATGTCTTGGAGAAAGTGTCTGAGGGTGAGCATTTTAAATAATGAATCAATCTATATTACAGCAGAAAAAACTGTTTTTCTTATCTTTTTTGGAACAGACTTGTACACTAAATTTGTGTGTTGGTAAACTTGAAGCCAGTTCAGAATGAAGTCATGTAAAAAAACATTGTCTGCTTTATATCGTAGCCTGTTGCCCCGGTTGTAAATAGGAACTGGTTTATTGTTGACCTACCTGGTTAAATAAACTTTAGATGAAAAATGATTTAAAAGACTTTCAGATGAAATAAATGTCGCTCCATGGTAACGGTGGCAGATCTGGGGTAAACAGCACTGAGGGGAACAGGTTGTTCTTTGGCGAGCTGGATGGGGCTGACACCAGCTTTCTAATTGCCGGCATCACATTTTATTGTTGTTTACATGGCGTTTGTAAGTACAGCAGTGACTGATCAGGGATGTGGAGTTATCAAGCTGTCTGTCTTGAAGGCATGTTTGTCTTTTTGGTGAGCTCTGATGGAATCACTTTTTGAGGCAACGTTAGCATGTGACCTCATTCTTTGGAAATTTACACTGCTGGCTGGAGAACAGCAAGAAACCCGAGAGCTGCAGAGAGCAAGACAGCTGCTCTGCCGTTTGGGCACCCCCTGCCTCGGCTCTTATGGGGTCACTCGCAAATCAGCGCTAGCAGTACAAGACACCCTGCTGACAGCACTTGGTGTGTGCCTAATTGTATGAAGGCTTATTGAGATTAGCAAATGTATAATTGTTTTTTAAATGTATGTCAGCTTTTAATTGCTGACAGATATTCACAGGTTTGTCATTCTTAAGCCACGATGTGGTCAGTAAGAGATTAATCATCCACTTTGGTAAAATATTTCCCTATGTTAGATTTTCTCAAAAGGCAAAGAAATCCACAGTTTTACTGCTTCTTTTAAATAAATTCCATGTTCGCTTAGTGTGAATCTTCAGGAATTCCCCACTAATTTAACTAATTGTCAATTACTCTGAATACTAAGACATTTCTCAAATTTTCCTAAGTTCCTGAAATTCAGCCATGTGCATATGATGAATCCTTTAAAACTGCTTGCTCATTCTTCACTTTTTGCCATTTCAAAACTCAGGCAGTCCCATAGTCATAATAGTAAGAGAACAAACCAAAACAAAAGGTTTGGCAATATATTCTTGCACTTATTGAGGTGCAGATTCTCTCATAACTACTTAGCTAAGACTTGGAGATTTGTATGAGGAGTTGCTTTTAGTTTTGCCATAATATTTAACTGCTCTGTCTCCCTTTCTCTAAACCAGATCTGGGTAAAGACCCTCTAATCACAGGCAAGCAAGCAGTGGAGATCAAACACACAGTAAAGGAGCCGCGATCCCTCGCAGATAAAGTTCGAACTACTGGTCACACAAGGGAGCTGCGTATACGAGATGTCTGCTGGAAACAAGCAAATGGTGAGAAAGGTTGAAATTCTCACACCTTTCTTTCATAGTTTTTAAGTAAAACTACCAGACAGGATATCTTAATGCATGATAGGATGACGACAGGATATATAAATGCACCCCAGTTAAAGTGAACTTTCCATCACGTAACCACAATTCAATCCTCTCCTATATTGTTTCCTTTAGTCAAAGAAATCTTTTCAGCAATCTTCACACCTCCTACAATACAACCTGTGATAAACCATCTGTTTAAACTTTGTGGTTAGACTCGATATGTTGAGTACCATTCAGAAAACAGTTTGCTCTGTGTGATAAACCCGCTCCAAATGGGGAACTAGTTGAGTATGCAAAGTGTATTTTCCTTTTAGACTGGAGAATTATTTTTTGACTCATTAAGCTTCCTCATATTGGCCCAAGACAACCTATTCTCAACTTAAATCTTGACATTGTTACCTAAGCAGATGTCTCCGTCTCCATCAGACTAGATGAAAGATAAAAGTCTGTGGTTTAAGTTGTAACTGAGTGGGAGAAAACTTTTATTGTGGTTTATCAGCAGGTCTGCAAAACTAACTACTTTCTTTTTTATATACAATCAGAAAAGTGACTGAAAATTTCAAACGAGGACTTTTTTTAGCTTTCAATTAATCTTTTTCTTGCTCTCATTTTGGCTTTCAGAGCTACCACGAAAGAAGCAGCTGGTGTTTCACTGTGGGGTAGAAGTGGAAGTTAGCTTCTCAGCTTTGTTCTCTAATGTCTTGGTAGCTTTTGCTACTGTAAAGACCCCAGGCGACTACACCCAGGACTGCACTGTCACACTAAGCAGCATACCTGTATGTATTCATTTTTCTTTAACTACCATTCTGTTAAACTCCCCCGTTATCGCAATATAAATACATTTAAACAGTGCGACAGATTGTTATAAAAAAGTGCTAAAATCTTTTTTAACTTGAACATAAGATCAAACTGTAATCTGACTTACAAGTCAAGACTCAGAATTTGGGTTTAAAATTTGCAAGCTGTATCTACATAATACATTTACACGTTGCTCACAATGGAATGCAGTTTCCATTAGCCAGCAGAAATTTCTCAATGATGACCACTCACACCCACACCTCACATGTCTGAGGAAGTTCTGTCCATATATGGGCTTCAAGCATGCTGCAGCCATTGACAAAACAGGAAATAAAAGTAATGTGTTGCACTTCTCTTGTGCAACCCGTCTGTTCAACATACAGGACTATAGTGACACCTAATGGCTGATTTGATAAACCTTACATAGATTTGTGAAAGTACAAGAGCATTTTATTAATTTGATCGTTTTGTTTATGTAAAAAGGATATTAGAAAATGTTTGTTCTTATTCCTTAGTCAATGGAAGACATATTTTCCCGGCCGGGCAGGTCAGAGGAGATGGACTCACTACTATTTAACAAATCTCATAACTCAGACTGTACTCTCAGACTCTGCTCTCTCCAGAAGTTGAAGGTATGCAGTCTAAAGATGTCCCAAATCCCTCACTGTGATTTATTTAATTTGTTATGGTAATTGTATTTTGCTTGTTGTTTGGCTTTGCTAGGAGTCGATAGTTATCAAGGTGGATTTACACTTTACTCACACGAGCAGCAAGCTGCGCCACACAGAAAGCCAGCACATGGACATCGGAAAGCCTATGGTGGCATCCTGTCAACTGTACAGGAAGCAACATGAAGCAAAAAACAGGAGATCAGAAAGTGCTTCAGCTCAAAGTTTGGGCAACATTTCAAATCGCAAATCACAATCGCATCAGACTGTGGCTAGCCCGCATCGGCCCTACACCAGAAAAGCAGTGTGCACTGCTGGGATTACACGCAGCAATGTTCCTGAGGAGAACGATGAGAACGAGCTGTAAGATTTCTCTCATCCACTTTAGACCTTTTTAGGTCCAATTTTTGTAAATACAAGCTAAAGAATGTGACATGTTCTACAGTTGTTGATCACATATGTTGCGTGACTGAGTAAAGATGAATGAGTAAGTTAGAGGGGGAGGTTTCTTTATGTTACACATTAATTTTTCACTTCTTATTCAAGTACTGTTAAAACATTTAAACTGTAGATGTAAATAAAATCGTAATTCTTATACGACATGCTTTGTGTATGACACTTTTTCAGTCGGTGTGCTAACCTAATTTATCAAATGAGTAAATAACTCAATAATTTATCCAATAAAGACAACTTAATTTATAATGGTGTTGTATTGTTTTATATAGTCGTTTTGCTTACAAATCAGTACTCTAATATGTCTTTATAAGAAACTGAGTTTATTATTTCATTTTTCATGTAAAGATGTATCAACAAATGTAATTTGCATTTCTTTGCAGTCTTATGTTGTCTGTTTCTGATATCTCGAATAAGCCGTTGTACAGTAAATGGTGTCTAACAAGATATTTTAATAATAATAAAAGTGTACGTCTTGTTATTAAAATGAAGTTGAGCTTTTGAGTCTTGGATTTTTTGTAAGGCTTTTTCTTGAAAACTTAAGTTTTGTCAGTCTGCCCCAGGGCACCTGTAGCTACACACACACACACACACACACAGTGTGTGAATTGGTAATGATTTCAACAGGACTTTTAGTGCCTAGAAAAGTGCTTTATAAATGTACTCCATTATTACAATAAATATAATAATTAACAAGGCCAAGGAATAATTTATGTCATGCAAAGACAGTAAAACATTGCTTATTCAGCAAGGCCTTTGTCCAATTTTATACTTGAATGTAATCTTCTGAATCTAGCTGAAACTGGACAGAAAAGAATGAAATGATCTTCCACGTGCAAGGATACAGTAGGTCACTCAAGTTCCACAAAGGTCAAAATGTACAGGAGCTTGATGTAGCCTAGTTGAAAAGGCAAATTTGAATTTACAAGCTGGTCTGCCAAACGTTAAGATTCTGCATAAATGAAAAGAAAAACAAAAAACATTAAACCTTAGTTTAACTTGACTAAAAATAGACTGGAAAAAAAAAAAAGATTTGCACATTTTTATCGTGACTCACCAAGTATAAGCGAACATGTTTGAATTTTGACTTACCACTGATAAATACGCGGAACTCGCGGCTTGGGGAAAACCGTTAACTTGACGTTAACAACGCTGTCAGCGATAAGCATTTTGCGAGACTGAACACTATCATCATTGTCAACCTTACAGGAGTCTTTGCAGGAGACAGACCCCGGCGACAAAGGTATTAAAATGGCTAAACAGTCTTTACATTACAAATCATGCTTCTGGCAAAATGTATGTAAATGTTAAATCCTGAGTTGAGTAAATCCACGGAATTTCGGCAGCAATTTTTTGTAATTAGCTACAATTCACTAAGCTTACATGATATTTGTAGGCATAATTAATTTTGTATCTCAGCAGATCGAACCCCAAACCTATGCTGAATTATCGCTAATACTACCAACAACAACAACAAAAAAAACACTTCCATGCTTCGATGTCAGATTGTTATACACTAAAATCAGGCGATGAGCACATCCCCCCTGTTAGCTCGCCGTGATCGTATAGTGGTTAGTACTCTGCGTTGTGGCCGCAGCAACCCCGGTTCGAATCCGGGTCACGGCAGACAGGGGCTTCTTTTGTAAATCCATTTATCCAAAATAGCGTTTCTAAGAATGACAAACCATATTTATATTAAAATGGCCTTTTATCCACTTGCCATTCAGTGGCCAGTCATTAGCTTCATAAACCGTAATTGACCTTATTTCTCCTCTGCTGAAAAGTATAGGCTATACACCACATTAAGGAAATAAACAGTTTATTTATTTATTTATTTACTTAAACTTCCTTCGCAGCATGTCGTATTGTACAATGATAGAAGAAAATGTTATGAAATGTACCTACAAGAAAAAAATAAAATAAAAAATAAACTGACTAAATTAGGCTCAAATAAGAATTAAATAAATTAGCTTCCAAAACACCACGAAAGTTTAAACAAATTACACAACAACCCCACTAATTTATCAGTTTGGGAGGTTTCAAGATGATGATAACAAGTAGGCCTACTTTCATCCTCAAAATTATTCATACCCTCAAGAAGAAAAAAAAAATCAACTTTCAGTGAAATAAGATAATACTGACAAAAATAATGATAAATAAAAATTCTATGAAAAGCATGACACAGATTTTGAATTGTGGTTAAAAAAGTATTAAAAACAAACACACAAACAAATAAACAAGCATGATGGGGCTTAGAAGCTAAAATTTTGTTGAGCAAAACTTTGAGGCAATCTCTGCAATCAGGTGTTTTCTCTAATGCTCAAAAAAACTCCAACACCTGTTTACAGGCATTTTGGTCCACTGTTCATCGGAAAGGTGCTTTTATGTGTCTGGAACAGTTTTTATTATTATTATTATTATTATCATTATTATTTCCAACCGCAATTCAAAAGCAAAATTTATTTCACTAAATTATGATTTTGTAGATTTTTATTTATCATTAGTTTCTTTGGTTTCTTGTCATTCTAGTTAGCCTACTATTGTGAATGTAGCCTTTTCTCAGGTAATTGGAGGGTAGGAATAATTTTGAGGACGACTGTATCCCCGCATTGTCGAAATGTAACCTGCAGGAGGCAGTCTAATACACTTCATTTCTTCCCACTGTGACACAGAAACATGAAGTGCTGAGACACCTGAGGCCAGTGGTTTTAGGTCAACCTGACAAGGATTTGGCTTCATTGCAAAGTGCTGCCAGTCAGAGAATCAACAGACTCGTGTCTCCCCCAGAATGTTTTATTTAGTCGTTCATTTTTTGGAGCTCCTCGCTGCTTCACTGAGTCAAAAATGTGTAAGTTTGATCACACCCTTGATGTTTTATTCATAAACTATCCCTCAAACCAGAAGATGGGATAACTAATTTAATAAACTCAGCTTTAAGATAAAAATAAATGTCTCCCAGTAGCTGCAGCAATACAAATCCAGTACTGGGATAATCATCGTGCAGAAAACAATGTTAAATGTTCGCTCTTTGAATAGCTGTGGATCAGGAGAAACTGCGGCGTGGGAAAAATGACATCGGAAATAACCCTAAAACACAGTCAAAATACCTCACACCCCCGTTGGCTCACTTTGACGTCAGTTTTCATTGGGACCCGCCCGCTTGCTCAAGTGGCAGCGGTGAATAGTGAGAGATAATCCTCGGCTCGACTACAGACTCACAACATCGCCGAGCTGCGGTCGGATCTGGATGCGGGCATCCTTGGATTCTGCGCTTTACATGGACACACAGCACGAAAACTCAACGGGACAACAATGGTGCACGTCTCGGCGGCCGAATCCGTGCCTGCTGGTCGCTTAGCGGAGCGGGGAACACAGTCAATGTGACATTCACTTGCAGGCTGGTGTTGACTTTATTGTTCTGGTCCTGTAGACGCAGAGCGGCGGATTCTCTGGGAAGATGTTGAGCCGATTCATGAGTGGCAGCATCAGGAATCTTGAGAGGGAATACAGCTGCACAGTCAGACTGCTGGATGATACGGAATATACGTGCACCATTCAGGTTAGTCACCTGTCGTCCACTGTTTATTCACTCCGCAGAGACGCGCTGTAATTGTGTCTGCCCTGACAGACAGAAGCGAGTGTGTGAGAGGAGGATCTGTGCCTCAATGCTCCACTGCTGGTGTCAACCCAGACAAACTGGAAACCCTGAATAGAAATGTGGAGTATGTTTCCAACTAGTACAAATCTGGGTCAGGGAAATGTAGTTTCCTTGTACTGAATCAAGCATCACTGAATTTAGTTGAAATATTTGAGTAAAGCTATGTTGTACCAACATGGTTGATAGAATGCCATATTGTTATTCACTCTACTAAATTACTTAGATGGTTATTTTTATTTGGCATAACCTACTGAATAGTTTTGAGTTTTTCTTTTATGGTGACATTATCTTATGGTGGGTTTTTGCTTGTGTTTTCTCTGACATCTTTACTGTACACAGGCTATCCCATGAAACACACACCTCCTAAGTTACAGTCTCTGCCTTTTTTTTTGTTTATCATTTACATTTCTGTTTTCTTTATCTGTGGCTAGTGTTAAAGCCCTGATGATGGTAGATGCTTGTCCAAAATGTGCCATGTTTCTTTTTTCTAATCGAGCAAATACTCCAGTGGAGAATAAACTATATTGACAGTTAAGAGGCACTGCTTTGAAATTTCAAACAGGCCATGGCCCTAGTAGTAAACTGTATCTGTCAGCCTTTTGTCTTACTACTACCAGCCTTGCTTTGATGAATGTGCAGTTTTATGTTCATGCTGAGTAGGTGAGAGGGCCTGTCACTTCAATTAGAAGAAAAAGAGGTTTCATTTGTGGATGCTTTGCTGTTGTATGAAAGAGGAGAGTCCCTTAGAGAATTCCCTGTGTATTCAGTAACACCAAGATTCACTAAAGACACAACAAAGAATCACTGAACCTGTAATATAGAACAATGAAACACTAATAACATGCGAATGCTTCTCATCACCGTGATATCTGTTGTCATCAACATGCAGTATTGTAATCCCTCCTCTTCTCCCCAATGAGCAAGCGTGAAAGATACTGCTATTACTGTCGCGTTGTGACTGTGTGCCCAGGTTGTAAACAGACCTGAATTTCTGTTCAGAGAGCTGAGCAAGAGGTGGAGCTGGGCCAGATGGACTGTGAAGCCAGCAGGTGTGCTGTTTGCAGCAGAGTCGGGTGACTGACGTCACCAGGAAAACGGAGGAGAGTGAAGTGAAAGCGAAGAATGCTCCACTCTGTTGTGACTGTCTGGCATCCTGATTATCTTTCTGACAAAACCTGTGGCAAAGAGGGGGAAGGATAATCCACCTGACTAACCACATCGCTAATGCGTGTTCCACATTTCTTCCCTCCAGGCTGTATGGCCTGCCAAAAAAAAAAAAAGAAAAAGAAAGAAATCAGCCTGGATTTCAGGACACCAAGACTGGGGAATGCAAAAAGGCAGGTCATATATTCTTAGCGTGTCACTTTCTTACTCAGTTTTCTTTGTATGTTTTAGTCTCTTTCTGTCCTGCTTTTTTTTTTTTTTTTACTATGGCCTATCCTGTTTCTTTTGAGCAGCAACTTTATACCCACTAGACTTGTTTCCATCACCTCTCATCCTCTCTCTGAACTCCCTGAACTTTTTAATAGCTCTATAGTCAGATCAGCCCCAGGCTCAGGTCAGCTTCCCTCCATTATCTGACATTGAACCAGGTACCAATTATTCAATGACACCAGCATCCCCAGTGGTCTCCGCATGCTAAAGCCACCTTCAGTAGAAATAAGGACAAAATGAGCCCGTTCCAAGCTGAGGGTTTTGACACGAAAAGCAAAAATGTGTCCGTCTTTTTGATGCACTTGCAGCTGTAATGCATGAACTTATTTTTTGCCTTGATGAATTATGGAGATTTTCACTCAGTGGAAGGAAGAAGAGAGCACTTATCATGGCTTAGTCCTGTAGACAAGTTCTCATCTACTTACAAGTTGATGGAAGAGCCTGATTTTCTCTGTTGGCCTCAGGCTTCTAATGCTATGTGATTTTAATGCAGTGCTGCAGAGGAGAGTCATCGTAAGAACTGGCTGTGCCTTGCATCTACCCTTTTCTAAATGACTAAATGGCAGATTTATCACACGTAAAGAAAAACATAAACATTGTTCATTTCAGTTGGATTAACGATAACTTATAACTGTGTGTCCTCTGATTTTTTTAAATGGCCATTTTGCTCGAACAAATGACAAAACTGCCTTTTAGGGTCATTGAGGTGAAAACTGAAGTTAAACTGAAAGTTCTTGTTGTATATTTTAATGTAGTTGGAAGAACAACTTGTGCCAAATTCTCCTGAGATCTGCTGACGTCTTGTGAGGGCACTGTTGGGGGATGGTTGGCTGTGTTTATGTACTGAGGGGTGCTTCACTTTGAAGCATGGTGCCTGTGTTTCAGCTGTTGCTACGGTGACTCCACAGTTACTTGAACAAAATGTGGGATCACTTATTGGACAGAATCCCTTTGACAAATGCTTGTGCCCTCCTTAATGTCATCATAGGGTATTGGTGTTTGCTGACAACAACTAGGACAAACGTGTAACCATCCCCACATTTCCGCTTGGCACTCATCCGTAGACTTGTCCAATTATTTTGATGAAATGCATGATAGCTGAACTTCAGTTAGTGGCTTCTGTGTTTGTGTCCTGTGCTCTGCTTTTTTTAATCACCCAAATTGTAAGTTAGAGGCTTCAAGAAGGATAGTTTATAAGTTGGTGGGTGATGTCATCCTGGCAAAGTCCATCATATACGCAGAGTAGGAAAACTATTCCATCTCACACTGAAAAAGATACACCCGCAACAGGTCATTGACTTAAACCTACACCCATTTCAGAATCATCGTTAACTTACTTGCCATGCATGTTTTCAAACTGCTTGGATACACATCACTCAGCAGTGAGGTAAGATTTTTATCAGCCTTTGGGATTTTCAATGTTATTGGCCGATATTGGCATTAAAATGTGATATCAGAAAATATCGGTATCGGCTTTTTTGACGAACACATTTACAAACGAGGGGGCTTCCGGTTGAGCAGCTAATGGAGTAGGTCGTGAGTTGGGAGAGCTCTGGAGAAAATTTGATTTTAATCTTTGCACCTTACATCAACATCGAAATACTAGAAAAATTAAATAAAGCACCACCTTATATTTTGGACGGATTCCCGTTATTTTTTATCCCACATTCTTCTTATAAATGGCCTATCGGCATAAGCCTAACCTGCGTAAGTACAGCCACACCGCGGCTAGCAAGACAGGGGCTGACACACCCAACGTTTGCAAGATGTCTGAGTCCGCTGAGCAAAAGATGATGGACATGAAAACCGAGATACTCTCTTCACTTAAATCAGAAATAAGTGGTATTTTCCAAGTGAAGTTGAAGAATACGCTTACTGCCGAGTTTGAGATGATAAAGCTGGAGCTACAAGCACTCAAGACAGGTATCGCTAACTACACCGCCGCGCTGCGGGCCGACGTGGCAAAAGTTAAAACTGCAGTGTCGTACGTGGAGCACGGCCTCTCCGCTTGCTCAGACGAGGTAACATAACTGCAGGTTGCTGTGCAAAAACAACAAAAAAAAAAGATGTTGAGAACCTACAGGAAAAGTGTCTGGACATGGAGGGCAGAATGAGACGATCAAATGTCCGCATCCTGATCGTGGCTGAAGAAGCTGGGTAAAGTTCCCCTGCCTCTGTCTTGAAGTTAATCAAAGAGTCCTTAAAAACGGATAAAGACGTGCTGATTGACAGATCGCACTCTCCAACCAAAGAGATCAGACGGAAAGCCCCTAGCAATAATTGCAAAGCTGCGCTATCATCAGTACTGCGTTGAGATCCTCCGCCGAGCCAGAGAAGCCGGTCCCCTGCAGCACAACGGAGCCACCATCCTTGTGTTCTCCGAGTATCCGCCAAGCGTTGCCCGAGCAAGATCTGCCTTTGACGAGGTCAGAAAACAGCGTTGAGGACAGGACAACGTCCGCTACGGCATCATGTATCCCGCCCGGCTCCGCATTACACACAACGGGACTGAAACTGTTTCAGGATGCTGCTGAGGCTATGGCATATGTGAAACCAAACATCATCTGATCTCTCCCTCTTTTGCTCCATGCGTCTCTCCATAATGGTGCATTATGGAGAACATTTTCTATGTGGGGAATCGGAACAAAAGGATATGATCTGTCCTGAGGGAATAACCAGAACTAACTGTTATTACTGATAACCATAGCTAAAATAATAATCGTATCATAGGCCACTTTTTTTAAAAATCCTTTTTAAGATGTGTGTATGTATGTATATATGTGTACATATGAACAGTTACACCCCTCTTATCGTTTTTATGTCATTTAAAAAAATTTTCAATTTATCTTTGTGACTTTAACTTGATCAGTAAAATTGCATTATATACTGCATATGAAAATTGTAAAAAATATTTGAATTATCTAGGGGAGAGGAGAATGATTACCACTTCTTGCTGATGGCCACAGCCAATAATTTATCTTAAAGGAGTGATGACATAGCAGTTAAAAACTAGTTTATGTTGTTGGCATTACTGCATATGTAAATACTCCAAAGAAAAAAACGGCATTTTTTACAGCGGAGTATTGTTTTGAAACGCCAGACCTCACTTCCTCAGTAATACAGTTGGGTCCGGTGATGATATGGAGCTTTACCCGGAGACCACGTTGACTTCATTTTGATTGGCTACACCTTATTTCGCTATGACCTTATTTGGAGAATCTAGGTCAAGCTGCGATCGGAGTTTGCTAAAGGCTAACTGCTAGCAACATGGGCACTTCAGACAGTGTGAGCTACTTTTATCAGACAAGACAGCATTTAGAAAATAAATAAACTTACAGGTAATGACAAGGTTGTGGCCCCCTCCCTCAGTGTTGCTGCAGAAGTTTTCTTTTAAATCCATTTGTTTGAAAATCCAGACCTGACTGCACAGAAGTTATACTAGCTCCATACGAAGCTGAATCAGACAGGGAGGGGAGGGGGGGAGCGGACGGTGCATAGGCCGTTAGGAGAGAGAGAGGGGGGCGCTGTTTACTTGATAGTGTGCTCTTATTGGAGCAATTAAATTACGTAGAATGATAGAACTACGTAGAATGATAGCCTGCTGTCTGATTAAACTGTTTCTGAGCAGAGAGACAAAGCTGACAGACCATAAACAGGAACTTTGATTCTCACTCTGGACATTCACATGGCCTCATCAGTGCACAACAGATCATATTATACCCCCAAAACCCCAGAAAAGTGAAATTTGATGTCATGGCACCTTTAACCTTTTGAGCCATTGGCTATCCATGTTGCATAATTGCACTCTGGAACATAGAATTATTAAGACCTCACAAGGGTGCTTGGTAGATGTCCAACAGGCGCCACCTTTATACTTAAAAAAATTCCCAATATCTAAATCTCTTGCTGAATTTATGAAAGAGCAGAGCAATCTGTTAGACTAGTAGTTCCTCACGCAAGCACTTCATGTGTGGATGTTTTTGCGAGGGGTTTAATAGTCACCATGTTCCGATAGGTGACAGGGGAAGGGAAACCTTTGCACCAAATTTGACTTTACGTTTTTTCTCCCTTATGTCTTTAGTTTTGTTTATCAGTGTATCTCTTTATACATGCACAACCAACCAGAACCATCAAACACTACTATATTTCAGAATATATGCCTTCTACAACAGACTATGGTTAGACCACATCGTGTGAATATGAATGAATCAGAGGGTTGTCAGGTCACTTTTGTTAGCTGGAACGTGAAATCCTTAAACCACCCAGTAAAACGTAGAAAAGTAATTTCACATCTGAATCAGCTCAATGTGGGGATTGCCTTCCTCCAGGAGACCCACTTGACCACCTCTGATCATTTCAGACTAAGGGAGGGATGGGAACTGCTATTCTAATCAATAAAAATATCCCATTTGTCATGTCCAGTGTTGAGGCAGATTCTGCTGGCCGCTATATAATAGTAGTAGGCAAAATAAATAACACTTTTGTCAAAATATGAGAGATACAACCTCACAGTTGTCTGCATAGATTGGTATCAGCTGATATTGGTTATCGGGCAAAAAAGCCAATATCTAACATCCCTAGCCATTATAGATTTTGCTCTCCTGAGTGACAGGACTTAAATGGTGCATTGTGCAGGTGTGTATTGTCAGTGGGTAACACTGTTGATATGCTGAATGATTAAAATGTGGGTTATGTCTGAATGTTTCATGAGACATAACCTCAGGAGAATGTCACTTGTGTTTACCAGCATCAGTGGGCACCAGCATCATGACTGGCTGAACCTGTGGTGCGGATTACTTCACTGTATGTATATATGGCAGCTCCAGGCTGCTGAGCCAAGTTGCTTTCATGGGGATTTGATATACTGAAGCAGCTTCTTGCCAGTTAAACTCTTACCAGTCACTACTTGATAATAATGAAAGAAGTGGTGCAACATGTCAGGGCTGCAAAGGGCTGTTGCTGCTGTTGAATGCGCTCTTTCATCTTCACCCTTGTGTTTCATCGCAGTCTCTCACACAGCTCAAATCTCCAGTGAAATACTTTATGAACATTAAACTCTGCCTGACTTACGCTGGCTTACTGAGATTCATGAAGGAGCTTAGCTGGAGACAAGGTGCTATACAGTATGATGTTTTTGCTTCACACTCTGAAAAAATGAGCTTACACACAATATACGATTGAGTGTATTTTTTTCTTTATCTAAATGGCAGCACCTAGATTTATTGTACTGTCCTATCAGAAAGCTCAAGCTGATGAATGTGGGTGTAGAGTTTGTTTGGGTCTGTGTAACCAAATGGCCCTTTCTTATTCCCCGGTGTCTCATGTATATGTGTGTGTGTGTGGGCAGGATGGAGAGCAGTGAGGCAGTCTGTCAGTGTGTCGGGAGCAGTCTGCTGAGCCCTCCTTTGTGCTGTCTGGGATGAATTGTATGACAAAGAGAAACAGAAAGGGGCCTCGGGTTATGCTCCACCTGAACGCATGAAAATTAAACACCCCATCTGAGGTACACGTCTGCGTTGGAACCATTCTGCTAAGTGATAAATGGACAAGTACAGTCACTAGTTGGACTTTAAAAGGCAACAGCCTACAGCAATTGTAATGCAAGCAAATCGCATGGCTTGTTGGTTATATTTCCATACTCCAGCAGCCTTGTAAATGAGTTAGGATGGTGCAGTGCAGGTTTTGGTGTAGGCAGCTGTGAAAGTGAGAGCCTGGGATTTCTTAGCTTATTCAAGAGGGGAAAGAATTATGTCAAGCCAAATATGAATAATGAATGGTGTTCATAAACTGCAGTTGTGATGCACAGGAGTAATCCAAAAGCCTTCCAGTTAATCGGACAAGAGCTGTGTGTAATTTAGCATCAAAAAGAATTTTAATTGCAATGTTATCAGGCTTAAACATTTAATGTTGGAGAATATGCAACAATGGATATTGTGCTGTGTTTTATAATGAGATGCGTTTTGCGGAGAGAAATTTTTGATGCATAACTTCTCTCGTGTTTTATTTTGGAGACACTCAGCTGCAGCTTTGTGGTGGACTGTTAATAAAATACAAATTGAAGTGTAGTTTTTTTTTTTCAAATAAATTTTCTTAATGATTTAATTTTGGAATGCAAAGCGAAGAGAAATGAATCACTGAGTGGTAGATTATCTGTTTGTTTTTTTCTGTTTGGGAAAAGATCAGTTTTGCAATAAGAGAAAAGTGGATTTTGATCAATTCATCATCTTGCATTTCTCTATGATTTGAATTGTTTTATGAAGCAAAATTCCATCTGAAAGTTTAGGCATTTTGCAGTCGCATACTGTCAGACTTTATTCAGACCTTACCTTTTGTGCTCCCCTCTGCTCGCCCGTCGTCACCCTGCTCCTGTTTGTCTTTGGACCTTGGGGCTCTCTGCTGTATGAGAGAATCCAGCCTTTGTCTTGCTCTGTACTTCAAGGCCCTGTGCCTCTGCAGACTAATGAGGAAGCACAGGGACAAGCTCGTGCTACCCCCCCCCCCCCCCCCCCCAAAAAAAAAAAAAGTTAGGCTTGTGTTAGGCTACACAACAACAGGCTGAATTCGAACTGATCTGTATTATACTGATTTTCAGATAAATAACATTATAAACAATCATTTATGTTCATGGATTTTAAGAGAACCAAGTTTTCAGTTTGCCAAACTACTTGTTTTGTTACTTGTGAGTTATCCTTTGTCAATCTCCTCATTACAAAAGTTGCTTTGTGATGGAAATTAATACAAATGTGGGTGTCATCAGCACACAGGCCAGGTGCTGAGCTGAAATCAGATGTGGCCTGACAGCCGTGACCGTCTTCTGTTGTCCAACCAGCTAACAATGTGAAGTGAAAGAGAGCCCTCAAGTTTGATGTGCCATAAATGAGCTGTTTTTGGTCATTATTTATGAGCCGCATGCCTCCCTTTTTTGTTTCTGTCCTCCCGCTATGCCCATCTTTCATCCTGCCCTTATCTGCTGAATGGGCCACCTCTTCCCCTCTGTCTGTGTCATCAGGCTTGTAGTTCACCAGCATGCAGTCTCACTGCTGGATTTTCTGAGCTAATGATTGCCATTCCTCTCCTCCTTCCTGTATCTGTCTTTCCCTTCCCCTTATTTGTCGCCTCAGCAAACTCACTGTGCTCTATGGGATTTCGCCTTTGTGATGTGCTGAGGAGGCGTTTTTGTTCAAGAACAGTTGATTTACTGTTATTGTCTATGTTATATGTCAAAATATCAAAATATTTTAAAGCTACATTTCTATTTATTTTTTTTCTCCTATCTTAGTTGTGCTGAGTTATACATGTCGCTGATATGTATTTCCTCATTAAATCAAGTAGATATCAGCGGTGAATAAAATGCTATTTGATTGGTGCCAACCAGAATTTTTTTCTTTCAGCATATTTGGCTTGTGTTGCTGTATTCAGTTGGCAGAGCAAGGTCTTATTTCAAGGTATCTTTTTGCTATTTCATGTTTATATAAACTGGGTTTATGGTTCAGCTGTATTTCATGACACATCTGAATTCCTAAAGTTTTTTTAATATCACAGCCGTAGCTGAGCTCTACTAACGGCGTGTCTGCGGTAGGGATGGGCGATATTTTATCGTGTGCAATATATCGTCAAAGAAATTCCCCACAATAACTATTTGAATTTGTCGTTTTTTCGTGAGATGACAATTTATCAGGTTGTGTTTGCAGTCGCACTACTTTGGTTTTTTTTAATGAGCCAAGTTAGTTTTGCTGTTTGCATCGTTTGAACAAATGTGGAATTTGGTCTCATATTTCAGACTTGTTTGATTGGTGTCACTACAGTTTTGCAATACAAGTGCACTACTTGAACTTAATTGATATAGTTTAGTGGTTTTTAGTATTTTGTAGGGCTTTCAAGACAGAATTTAGTGACAGATTTATAATACAAAATATTTTGCTGATAGTTTTTATCGTCACTTATCGTTACGTGATAAATAAGAGAAATTATCGTGATACATTTTTTAGTCCATATCGCTCATCCCTAGTCTGCGGTATCGGTCCGTACGAACATCACTGCGTAATTCTCCAACTCCGTTCCTCTTTAAGCCTCTTATTAGAAATACCTCAATCGGCAACACTCATAAATCCCTTCGCTACAGTTCGATGATGATCAGAACACCTCTGCAGCAGGTTTCTCTGAATTGACCCCCATAAACTGTTTCTAATCGGGACCCCCTGTTATCAGCGGCGGGTCCGGTTATACCAAACACCGCACTCTCCCTCACCATCCTGCAGCCTGGATGCTTCGCATCTTTCCCATCATATCTCTGTCTCGCTAAACCACTTATTTTGTAACTAACATTTGGCAATTACAGACGTTGGCTTGTTTAACATTTAGCTTACCTGCTGTTTACGCTCCAGTGTCTCCGCTCCGACCTCGTTTAGAGACGGCATGCTGCCTCCGAAACGTCCACCTCCTGGTACAGAAATCCAAATGTGTAATCCAAATTGTTATAGAAAATTCTCCACGCATGACCCGGTCCACGTGGACCTCCTGACAGCAGAACGGCTCCAGCAGCGCAGCCGCTCCCACAGGTGCAGCCAAACCGCTCCGCTACAGATCAGCCCCGGCTTCCTCTGTAGTCACGTGGCCTACAGGCTGGAAAGCATCTGCAACAGGATCTGGATGCTGGACTGCCCTTTAGCTTTGCTTTTCATTATGTCCATCTTCTAAATCAGGGGTGTCAAAGTGGTTCCAGAAAGGGCCGTGTGGCTGCTGGTTTTCTTTCCAACCAAGCAGGAGCATACCAGACTCCACTCATCTAATCAAGTGAGTTCAGTCTTAACCTGAAGACTTGACGAGATGAGTGGAGTCTGGTGTGCTACTGCTTGGTTGGAAAGAAAACCAGCAGCCACACGGCCCTTTCTGGAACCACTTTGACGCCCCTGTTCTAAATTGTGTTACGACTTGTTAGTTGTTGTGTAGCTGGTGATACCGATGGGTTAAATATGGAGCTGAAGCGCAACCCGGTGACTTCAAAGCTGCCACATGGCGGCGTCCTGACCATAAAAACATAAAATGTTGCTACGTTTTTCTCTTATATATTTTTCATGTATTTTTCAACTGTCAAATTAATAAATTTAGTTTGGTTGGTGGTTTCATTTCCACTTTAAATCAATCCTGACTTATTTTAGGAGCAAAGTGTAATTTTAGGGGTGAAATCTGTACTTGCAAGCGTTTCTTCCATTTTTTTTCTTCTACTCGCATCTATTTTTAGGTGCATATGCGAGTAAAACGCTCGCACTGTACAGCCCTGCCATTTAAGAGGCATAATGTTTTATAATAATTAAAATATAAATAAATATAAATAATGTTTATTTATATGTCACCCATATAAATAAATAAATAAATGATACTTTAATACTCTACTTCTTAAGGAAGCTGAGATCATTCAATGTCTGCACCAAGATGTTGCAGATCTTCTGTAAGTCTTCAACAGCAGATGGCTGCAAAGCCATCTGCTGGGGCAGCAGCACCAGAACCAGAGACTTGAAGAAATTTAACAAGCTGATCAAGAAAGCTGGTTCTGTTCTGGGAATAACTCTGGAGCTGCTGGAGCTGATTGTTCATAAAATGATGTTGCTCAAGCTGATGAAGATGATAGAGGATTCTTCCCACCCTCTCTACAACACGGTGAAGTGTCAACAGAGTGTGTTCAGTGGGAGGCTGCGGCAGGTTTGCTGTAGGATGGAGAGATACAGAAAATCATTCCTGCCAGCAGCCAACACCCTGAAGAACAAAACTGACTGACTGATTATTATTGTTGTATTGTTATTTTGTAAACATGTTATATTGCTAAGAAAAAAAAAAAGAAGCGAGCTTATTACAATATTGAATTTCCTTTCTGGGATAGATAAAGTATTTTTTTTGTTTTTTCCATTTTTCATAATGGGGTCAACAATGGGTACGATTAACTTCTTGACATCTGTTGTAGCAGACTTGTTACAAACTGCCTCTGGCCTTAATTTCTTATTTTTTTTGCATGATTGTGACACTTATATGTTTCAGATCATCAAACGAATTTAGAGATAAGTAAACACAAGTAAACACAAAATGCAGTTTTTAAATGAAGATTTTTATTAGTAAGGGGGGGGGGGGATCCAAACCTCCATGGCCATGTGTGAATAAGTGACACCCCCCCCCCCCCGTTACAACATAAATTAACTGTAGTTCACCCCCCCCCCCCCCCCCTTTTGGAAAACTGAGTTCAATTTCTATAGCCACACCCAGGCCTGATTACTGCCCCACCTGTTATCAATCAAGAAATCACGTAAATTGGACCTGCCTGACAAAGTGAAGCAGACCAAAAAGGTCCTCAAAAGCTAGACATCATGCTGTGATCCAAAGAAATTTAGGAACAAATGAGAAAAAAGTAATTGAGATCTATCAATCTGGAAAAGGTTACGAAGCTATTTCTAAGGCTTTGGGACTCCAGCGAACCACAGTGAGAGCCATTATCCACAAATGGTGAAAACATGGAACTGTGGTGAACCTTCCCAGGAGTGGCCGTCCGATCAGAATTACCCCAAGAACACAGCGACGACTCATCCAAGAGGTCACAAAAGACCCCAGAACAACATCCAAGAACTGCAGGCCTCACTTGCCTCAGTTAAGGTCAGTGTTCATGACTCCACCATAAGAAAGCGACTGGGCAGAAATGGCCTGCATGGCAGAGTTCCAAGACCAAAACCACTGCTGAGCAAAAAGAACATAAAGGCCCGTTTCAGTTTAGCCAGAAAGCATCTTGATGATCCCCAAGACTTTTGGAAAAATACTCTGTGGACTTACGAGACGAAAGTTGAACTTTTTGGAAGGTGTAGGTCCCATAACATCTTGCGTAAAAGTAACATGACATTTCAGAAAAGGAACATCATACCAACAGTAAAATATGGTGGTTTTAGTGTGATGGTCTGGAGCTGTTTTGCTGCTTCAGGGCCTGGAAGAGTTGCTGTGGTAAATGGAACCATAAATTCTGCTGTCTACCAAAAAATCCTGAAGGAGAATGTCCGGCCATCTGTTCATGACCTCAAGCTGAAGCGCACTTGGGTTCTGCAGCAGGACAATGATCCAAAACACACCAGCAAGCCCACCTCTGAATGGCTCAAAGGGGAAGTTAGTTTTTTTTTTCAATCTGGACCTATTTTCTAGCATGAATTACATTCATTTATTCACCCAGACAGTTTTGGTGCAACTTGAATTCCTTCAGGAGATATTTAGATCCACTTGAGTTTAGTGTATGCCCAATATAATGGAAGTGATGCGGGCAACCGCGCGCATTCTCTAAATAAGACATTATCTGCCACAAACTCCTTCATTTCACCAATGTTTTGTTACAAAACATCAGTTGGACCCCCCCTGTGAGCTCGAAGCGGCTTTTTTGTGGTGATTCGTCCTTATTTACAGACATTTTTACTGCAGCGACTTTGACGTCACTATTATGCGACACTATAACAAGTACATTTATTTTATTAACTGTTGTAAATTGGTTTTGATATTTGATTAATATTATCATTCATTTCAGTCAGTCAGTCATTTTCTGTACCGCTTATCCAGTTTAGGGTTGCGGGGGTTGCTGGAGCCTATCCCAGGTATTATCAGGCGAGAGGCAGGGTACACCCTGGACAGGTCGCCAGTTTGTCGCAGGGCCAACACAGTCATTTATTGTTATTAATATATTTAATATTGAATCCTTTTCTATTTTATTTTACTAATAAAATAATTTATGCAATTTTATTTTTAGTCAGTTTTTTATTTTTAATATTTCTTTACTTTTCTATATTACTATATTATACACTGCCTGGCCAAAAAAAAAGTCGCCACCAAAAAAAAAAGGTCATTCACTCTAATACTTTGTTGGACTGCCTTTAGCTTTGATTACAGCACGCATTCGCTGTGGCATTGTTTCGATAAGCTTCTGCAATGTCAAAAGATTTATTTCCATCCAGTGTTGCATTAATTTTTCACCAAGATCTTGCATTGATGATGGTAGAGTCTGACCGCTGCGCAAAGCCCTCTCTAGCACATCCCAAAGATTCTCAATGGGGTTGAGGTCTGGACTCTGTGGTGGCCAATCCATGTGTGAAAATGATGTGTCATGCTCCCTGAACCAATCTTTCACAATTTGAGCCCAATGAATCCTGGCATTGTCATCTTGGAATATGCCTGTGCCATCAGGGAAGAAAAAGTCCATTGATGGAATAACCTGGTCATTCAGTATAATCAGGTATCAGCTGACCTCATTCTTTGAACACATACTGTTGCTGAACCTGGACCTGACCAACTGCAGCAACCCCAGATCATAACACCGCCCCCACAGGCTCATACAGTAGGCACTAGGCATGATGCTGCATCACTTCATCTGCCTTTCCGGTCACATTTCTTCCTTGAAGACGATGGGTCCCCACTATCCTTCCAGTTTTTAATAATGCGTTGGACAGTTCTTAACCCAATTTTAGTCGTTTCTGCAATCTCTTTAGATGTTTTCTCTGCTTGATGCATGCCAATGATTTGACCCTTCTCAAACAGACTAACATCTTTTCCACGACCACGGGATGTGTCTTTCGACATGGTTGTTTAGGAAACGAGAAACAAGTCATTGCACCAGTTGGGGTTAAATAACTTGTTGCCAGCTGAAAGATAATGGCCCATGCAGTAATTATCCAATAGGAGGCTCGTACCTATTTGCTTAGTTAAATCCAGGTGGCGACTTTTTTTTTGGCCAGGC
This sequence comes from Atherinomorus stipes, assembly GCA_023101725.1. Classification (NCBI taxonomy): domain Eukaryota; kingdom Metazoa; phylum Chordata; class Actinopteri; order Atheriniformes; family Atherinidae; genus Atherinomorus; species Atherinomorus stipes. The sequence goes on along the minus strand of JALJCO010009935.1, from coordinate 444,635 downwards.
AGTGTATTTACAGTTAGTGAGAGGTGGTAGGACAAGTTCATAAAACATAAGTGCACTATGCTTACACAACTGTGACGTTACGAAGATGAACTGAAACTACAAATTTTTTAAAGAAACAATAGACAAATTTTGAACACAAATTTTCTCTGGTTCAGCCGTATGTCGTTTCACAAAGATGTTATTTATGGGCCAATATAAGCATAATAATACTGGATCTATGTTTTTATCTCTTCTTTGTTATCAAGGTGCAAATTCCTCAAATCTGCACTCTCATCAATGAGTTTGCTGCTCAATATATCAAGATATCACCTTTTTATCTACTCTCAGATGTGGATGGAAGCTTGTGAAAAAGACTACTTGAGAGCTTTCCTGAGAGAATACAAGGTCTCTGAAAGACTCCATCTTACAGTCTTTTATCTGTCTGTTCAAGAGAGTGACAATATGTTCTATCTCTCAGGTGTGCTGTAGCATTCACCTGAATAAATCGGCTTATGGAAACTGAGAAAGCCAGCAAGTGGAGGCGCTTTTGACAGCCTGTGCACTGATGCAATAAGAAGCTGCAGTAAGAGATGGTTATTTTTGGTAATCAGAGTTGAAAAATCACCCCTGAAACATTCAGTTCGTCTAAGTCTAATTTGCCACTCACTCTGTAATTCTTCTCCTGAGAGAGTTGTGTTTTCCAATGGGTAGTTAGATAATAGAATTGTTTATGAGAATTATTTGCTGTTAGCACTGCAGACTTTGTTTCTGTGTGCATGTATCCATTTGTCAATATTTTATTTCATCTTTGCATCAAATAAAGGCCTGGGCAGCATCCATCGCTCCATCTGCATCTGGGCTGGCAGATTACACTAACAGCTATTCATATATGCAATCAGTCTCCCTTTCCTTTGTGTGTGTGTCAGCACAGCCGTCACAAGAGATGCGTGTCTCTGGAGAGGAGATAGATGAACACACAGAGGAGACAAAGAGACTCGCCATGCACAAATACACAACAAGCCGCAGACACAAAGGAAGCTGTCCGCTGCAGGTTCTGACTTCATTCAGCAGATGAAATCCTTAATGGTAGTGCAGTGTTTTACGAGATTGCACTTTGCAGTTTGTACTGAAATTTATGCCTTGAGTTAGAGAACATAATCTTCTACACCACACAGTAGTTTTGGTGTTTTTTTAATCGTCTGTTTCTTAAGAATGGGACAGCAATCTATTCGGTCTTAAGAAACTTTTTCAAGGTCATTTATGTCCACAGCAGTGTTTTCTCACAGTTACTCTGCTGATGCAAAAGAGATAAGAATGTTAACAGTCATGTAATTTTTAAACATTGAATTTCACTAATTCTGTTCATTATAAATCAAAGCAAAACTTTTTTTTAGTTCAGTTTTTAGAGACCTTTAGGATTTGTTTGCTTTTCGGGTTTGTATTTGTAGTTTCTTCGAACATACTGTAGTATAAAAAATTGTGTTTGCTCTTTATGGTGCATCACAGGGATCTGAACTGGAATCAAAAGTTTCCTCTGGTATGCTGATAACACCCAGCTATGTTCATCAGTTGATTCTGAGGAAACTAATCACTTATGGAAGCTATGAGCTTGTCTTGGAGACATAAATGCCTGAATGAGCTGTACAGTACTTTTCTACTTTTGACCTCAGCTAAAACTTAGGTAATTGTTTTGGGCCCTAAAATTCTCAGCATTGTACTATCCAGCGATATTGTTGTTTTCTAGTACTGTGAGAAAATCTGCTGTCTTTTTTGACCAAGATTTGTCTTTTGATTGACTATTACTGTAACAGATCTCTTGAGCAGCCTTCCACTGATTGTTTCCAAATTCCAGAGAGAATATTATTTCTTAGCTGCATGGACCAAGTTTTCCTATCACATTATGGTTGAACTACTATTTTTTGCCAGTCAGTTCACATTTTTTCAGCTTTTGCCTGTCTACATGGTCTCCCTGTTAACACTTGGAGCAGAATTTAAAATCCGTATTGAAATTAAGGGTTTAATGGCCAAACTCATTGATCTTATCTTAATCTTTCTGTGCTCAATTTGCATACTTACAACCACTATTCTTTTGTTTATTTAACATTTTGCTTTTATTGATATTAATATTCACATTACAATTTACAAATCGTTTGCATAAGAGTCATTGATCTTTTGATCTCCTGTTTTATTTCTACACCTGGGTCTTCATAAGTTTCTCCTTTCAAACCTTTGGGGGATGCTTGTACTTAAAAAGTGCCACTTAAATAAAGTTTGTTTGAGTTGATTTGTATTCAGTATCAGTAATTAGATGTTACTTTTATGTGAGGGCTTAATATGAGATTTTAATCTAACAGTGTCGCAAAGGGAAATCAGCAGCAACTTGCAACTATCACACATTCCTTGTCCAAATTAGTCCTACTGAATGTATTAAATCAATTTGTGATGAGCTAACTTACCGACAACCAGTCAGAGAGAGAATTGCAGTCACTAGGCCAACCACTGCTTGCCATAATGATGATGTCATCACTCACTCACCTCTATAGCTAGAACATTTTACAAAAGAAAAGGAAAAAGAGGAAACATTTTAATTACTTCCGCTTCATTATTTTTTTTGTCATGATTTATTAAACAACGTGGGATGTGTTATTGGGATCTCGCCTCTTCTGCCCATCTCTTTTCCTCTTTCGTTTTCTTCTTAGTGAGGAAATCTCTGTAATAGGCATCTATTTATTTTGATTTTACAAAATCCCATCCAGCACCTTATAATGTTTGCAGTTTTTATGATAAACTGATTCTGCATATAGCTCCAGAATCATATTCGGAACAGCGCTAGTGATGAAAAGTTGCACTGCCGTCTTTAGGAAAATGGGTTTTCAGGGCAAGTAGTGACATGGGTGCTGGGTTTAACAGTTGTGCATACAGTATGATCCTCATTGTACACACGGCTGGAGATACTATTTTTTGTCTGTTGTGCAAAAAATATTTTCACAGAAAAAATCTTACAAATCTCTGGGGCTGTGCTTTTACATCAGCATGATGTTAACTTTTGGAAATATTTTAGATTTATGTGGGATTATGATGCTTAAGATTTATAATGGTTATCAGTAATGTGAGTAGCATATACATCCTGCAACAGCATTTGATCAATTCAGTCCAGACCAACTGTAACCTCCAGTTGACATGCCTGTTTATTCGTCTGTGTAGCTCAGAGATGAGTGGGACACGTTTGTGCTCGGTGAGAGCAGAAATCTTCGGTGTCCCTTCAGGCTTTCCATTTCTCCGCACTCCAGCACACCTGAATCACATCAAATGGATCTAACAGCCAATCAAGTTCTGTACAATGATTTGAATCAGGTACGTGGGAGCAAGGACAAGTGGGAGACCTGCAGGATGAGGGCCAAGGTTCCCCATCCCTGGTTTAAAGGATGTTCAGTACTGTAGACCTGAGAAATGTACTGTAGACCTGAGAAATGTACTGTAGACATGTACTGTAGACCTGGCAAATCTCTGAATCCTGTTTGGATTCAGTGATTTGATTGACGGTATGTAACAAGGTCAATGGCAGAAAAATGTGATATAATTCAAAACTTTGTTTCTACTGATGTGTAATCGCTGCACTAAAATAACTGTTATGTGTTTATTTTTTTTAAGAATGAGTCATTTATATCTACTGGGGGTCTACTTATATCTACTGGGGGTCCACATACATGGAGGCTGCCATATTTGTTCCGCTATTTTTACTACAGTGTCCCTAAATGGACAAAACAATGTGTGTGAAGTAAGAACTCTTAACTTTAAAACTGCTGTACCAGCTTTGTCGAATGGGAGTTAGAGACTGTTTCTCATAGCCACACCTGAGACCACTGGATCCACTCACAGATGAAAACATATTTTATTTGGGAGCATTTTGGCCACAAACGGCCACCGTATTCACCACAGTGCTTGGAATATGAAGTCACTTGAAAGAAACCATCTTTTCTTTCAAATACCCATCTTTACCACTAGATGTCAGTAATTCTTGCATACTGTACCTTTAAAGGAGTTCTTACAGGAGACACCCAGGTTTATACGCTTTTTCCCCCAAAGTTTATTTACTGTCCTCAGGTCCTAATGATTTGTTGGATATCATGGAGAAAAATTATTTTAAAAACCTCTTTAAAACCACAATTTTACAGTTCTTTTCCACACATCTAGTTTGAAGTAAACAATTTGTCTCCATTTCCACGCTGTCTCTCTTTCACGGGGTGTCTTTTGCTTCAACCAGCAGTGCAAATAAAAACTAAGCGTAAATAATTACACTTTGAGAAACTGTGCTTAGCGTGACAGCTAACACTTGCACAAACAGTACGCCGAACTCACCAAAATGATGACTGCCTTTTCTTAAACACTTACATTCTGCTTGTCCGTATTTTAATGAGACAGCTAGTCCTAATCAGTCTTTTAGGCATCTTTTTGTTAGTCGTGTTAAACTGAGTAATTTCCAGTTGAAGATCTCACTCTTCACGTTCCTGGTTCTTGGATAAACAGACTTTCCTCTAAATAAATGGACCTTTATTAATTTATTTACTTATTTTACCTTAACCGTCGTCTAAAATCAGCTTTAAAAAGATTTAAGGCACAAGGTAAATATCCTATCTGCTTTATTTTATTTATACCTATTAGATATTCCTTAAAATCTGTAAACATTAAATCTGTAATGTGGGCTATTAGTGTCCACTACTTGAAAATGTTAGCTTTCAGTGGCAGCTCTGTCTTTGTTCGAGGTGTGCCATATGGTGGCAAAATGATGGTCCGGAGGGGATCGTTTCACCAGTGGTGCTTTCCTCTCTATAAATGGTGTTCATGGAACTCCCTCTTCCCCAAGGGTACAAGCCAGGTGCCATTGAGGGTAATAAAGGGCTGTTTGCACTGCTACGCTGCATGCTAGTCTCTCAATTCTTTTGGAGGGAAAGAGTGATTGTTTGCCCCAGGCTTCTTTGAACAAACTAGCCATTTCTGTTGCATTTACTGTAACTATGCAGTGTACAATATTGTATCAAACACATCAAGGATGGACCAAAACCATTTACATCCTCCAGTATTAAACCAAAGAAGCTGATTCATTGTAAAATGAAAGGAAAAAAATCATTTGCATGTGCTTGCCTGATGCGCTTCAGTTTTTCCAATTAATATAGGGCAAAGTTTGATGACTTTTTGATAGCAATCCATGTTTCAGTTATCCTAATCCAAAGGCAATTAAATGTGAATCAGTCCAGTCAATAGAGGATCAATTGTTGGACTGTTGGAAAACTGATGATGCCGTGGTTGGGATTGTGGTGAGCTTAACGACTTTTAGCTTCAGTCATTACTCAGTGCAGGTGCAGGGAGAAAACTGTACAGAAGAGATGGCCCAGCCACCTCTGCCCTCATGATGCCTCAACCTGATAGATTATCTGTTACCATCTGTGTCTGCTGTGTTCATAGTATGCTTTAGTTTTATGGTCTTTCAAGGCAAATGAGTCTTACCATGTTAAGGATTTTGTAATGTTTGGTCTATGATGCTAAGGCATAATTATGACAAAGCAACATGAAAACAGTCTATTTTAACATGTAACTAGCTGTAAAGCTGCAAATAAATTAAACTCATGGAATTTAAAGAAGGTGAAAACCTTTTCTCAACAGTAAACTGTCACTCTGAAGGAGTTATTTCTGACAAACAGCATTGATGATGTGAAGAAGGGGGAGATGGTCAGAGTTATGATGTTACAATAGTGCAATTAAACCCTCGTAGTTATAACACTGACTGCTAAATAAGGTTCAGTTGGTAAAAAAAAGGTGTTATTTTCACTTGTTAGAGTCATTTGCCAATCAACACCCAGGCAATTAGTTTTCTGTTTAGTATTCAGGCAGTTGTTAACCTTCTCAGTATGTTTCTTTAAAAGATTTAACTGTAGCATCCTCAGTGACTAATGCTCTCACTTTCCTTTGAGCTTTTCTGAGAGGTCTCTTGTACAGGATGTATTAACCATAATTAATGAGGGTAGATAGCTGTAGAGTGGCAGCAGAGCCTCACAGAGAGTCCACACTAATGCCCATCAGGATGTCCTGTGAGCCTTCGCCACATGTGAGAACGGACTAAGACATAGCTTGTTCAAATACTGTGGTTTACTGGTGGACAAAGCAGATTCTTGCTGTGGCCTTTAGGAGATTATTATTTCTCATGCTAACACAAGCCTGCTAGTTTCTGCTGCATCAAATGTATGTTTTTTCCGTCTCTGCAGTGCTTGTTTTTTCTTACTTGGCTCTTAATCCAACTATACTATGGAAAGCTTGAGAAATTATCAAAGTGAAGCTAAAGTAAAGCAGGTGTCAAAATTTCTGATACCTGGGACATTGTGAAAAGGGATAGTGAAATATATTTTGGTGTTTTTTTCTTGTTTTTTGTTTGTTTGTTTGTTTGTTTTTGCAAATTACATTATCTCATCAATCTGACTGTGCCTTAAAGTTTCAATTGGTTTAATAAAAGATGATGCAATATATGAATTATTTATTTTCTACTGGAAAGGAAAGCTGGATATCAAGATATTAATAGATAACACTAGATGATTTATAACGCACAGCATATGAAAGATATTTGAACTAAGATGGGGCCACTTCAAACTGGCCAGAGTGGAATATTGCCAACTTAGCAGAAATCAGCATATTGCCTATCTGGGGCACTGCACTGAGTTTTTACCTTTAATCTCTCTTTAACTGGAGAGAGGACGGATGAGTAGTTTTTGAGCTTTTGCCAAGGTTGTGCCCTCCTGCAAAAGGTGCAGTAATTACCACCCAGCTGTCAGGCCCTGCAGACTCTGCAACTGTTGGCAGGATTTTGCAGTCAATAACTCACTGCCCTCTTCATTCATTACAAACATTGCATTGATTTCATTTATTGCTGTGACTGTTGTGCACAAAGACTTTATAATACCTCCTTTTGTTTTCTGCTTTGCATGCCAACATTGTTGCTTGTGGGGTAATTGTTTTTTCCCTCATTATTTGTATATTGGTAGCATGACCCAGCCCACTGGCCACTGCAGGCAGGCTGTTTTGCAACCTGTCAAGACGCTTGGCAGAGCTGCCCTGTGCCATTCATATGATCTCCCTCTGGCTGCTGCTGGCAGTGATGGCATACAAAAATCTTCATGGTGCATATCTCATCTGCTGTTAATTTCTTATGCCTTCAGCTTGCTGGTTCTGGTGTCTCCTGGGCTAAACATGATAGCAGTAAAAGGTGGACGAGTCATGATTACTGAGAAGCAGGTAGAGATTATGTCCTCACCAGAGGCCCTAAGACAATAGAAGACAACTACCTGTTCATCCAAGGTGGCAACTCAGGTGTCTAACCCAGCAACCCTTTGCTGTGGCTACTGTTTCAGCTGGTCATTGATATGCCATCGCTAGCAGCCAGACTGCATTCCTTATGAAGACCTTTTTGGTAAATGCTCTACTAAAACTGAGCTGGTAGTATCCAGCAGCCCAAAATCAAAGGATTAGCTAAATCTTGTCACATTGGAAGAATTTGTTATATATTTAAAAGGATTTATTATGTATTATACAGTAATTGTTATGAAAGGAGCTGGCATGTTAGTAGCTCATCCATCAATTGCCACTGGGAGCAAGTCATACAGTGCTCTGCTGTCATTGGCCACATCAGCAAGGATATGTAGCCACCTGCTTCTCATTAGTCTTCAGCCCTTTTCACAGATTAGTTATGCCATATTGGTGAAAAAAGGACATTCTCATTAACCCACTGTCATTCCTCCTTGGTAATTCATAACCAAGGAGGCTTGGTCCTGCAGCTCAGCGTGTGCAGCCACACACAAAACCTGTTTCGCCTCTGTACCCTTGCCAGCTGAGAGGTGTATCACCAGCAGATCACCTTCGACCTTCTACGTGCTGCCACAGTATTTTCACCCGACACAGATGCAGAACTGGGATGCATCAATTTGGGCTTGAAATGCATGTGTAATATTCAATGTATCATGACTGCAAGCTGAAGAAAAACATACTCAGTTTTCATAATCTCTGCTGAATCCCCTCTTTGCCCCTCATTATAATTTCAATCCAGTTCAGTTCAGTTTTTATTTATACAATGCCATCTTTATAACATATTACCTCTGAGCACTTACTGATGGAAAGCCAGCAGTTCTTATTTGAGCAGACTTGATGGCAGTGTGGAGGAAATACTCCCTTTTAAGAGGAAGAAACTGACAGAACCCAACTCAGAGTGGGCGACCATCTGCCTTTACTGGTTGGGGTGAGAAGTGTAGACTTGTACTTTGTTAATTCTTCAGGCTTTCTGCTGCAGGAAACCCATAACTTAGTGATGCACATTTAGATGGAATCCATTCTGGTTAAAACTCATTACTGGCACACTGGGACTGCTGAAAGTCTTCTTCCAAGTCTGTAATGCATGCATCTTTTTGTAGCTCTGCCAAACCAGCTGCTGGGTCACATGACTCATTTAGAAAAGCAATATTGAGTCATTTGTATAAAAGCTGATTTGAAATATGTGTCAGTTCTTGTAATGCAGGAGTGGCAGCTATGCTTTCTAGATACAAAGCTGTCATGTGATCTGTTGAGTAGCTGCAAACCGTAAAGCTGTTTTTAAAAGCTTGGATTACAGCTGCAGTCATCCTACAGATTTAGAAAACCTGCTACTGTTCTGTAATGACTGGACAGGTAGTTATAAATGATGTAAAACTTGATTGTCACAGGTTCTGTTGTTTGAAAATAAGATTAGGACAACTATTATTTGTTGTGAGTACATAAGGGATTTAAGTAAGGCATGCTTTTTTGGCATACTTCAAACAATCACATGGATTGTTGGCAGTAACATACTGCGCACGCTGCACATTGCATTTCCCACAGGGCAGTGCTCGGTATATTGCACTGCTCTACTTTTCTGTCCTGTGTACTGGTGACAGATAGCGATGTTATTTTTTCTTATATACTGATGGACTTAATCCTTAATTATTTCAGTACTAACATGAAGAGCCCACTACTGTGTGCAACTGCTGTATTGATTTGTGAATAATTCTTAATATTGCACCAACACATGAGTGAATTTAGATTAAATGGTCAGTCTTATATAATTAGGGAGATGACAGATGGAGGAAAACGGAGGCTAGTTTGAAAGTGCTTGGTAAATCTTGTCAGTATTGCTATGCTAAGAGTGGGTGTTGAAGGTTGTTTGTCAAGGTTATTGCCTGATGAGTCACTGCGGGGAGGCAGTGAGAGAAAGTGAGAGGGGGCACAGTGGCTTGCCAGACTAACAATGTAATATTATTTAAGCATGGTCACAAATTCTTCCGTGTGTCAGTGCCAAAGAAAGACAGATGGATGCCTAATTTCTTTTACAAAATCCATCGCAGCATGGCACCAGAAACTTAATTCACAGAGAGCCAAACATAGGTGCTAATTAAAGTTGGTTCATTTTGTCTCGCTATACTTCCTCGTATATTCTCTTCAAACACAGAACAAAGCCGTACTCTGTTATTATTTCTCTCATTAAATGTACATTTTTTAAATTTAAACAGTGAGAGATGGTGGTAAGTAGCAACTGTGCAGGTCTAGTCCAGGTTTCCTTGCTATTCTTCCATCTTCTCCACTTCCTTTTACACAGTCTGTTGTGTTTATAGCAACCCACTCTGCAGGTTTTTTTTCATTCTTTTTTTTTTTCTCTGTGACCCTGTTCTCATATCCAGTAGTGGATTATTTCTCTCAATCAAGATGTTTTATGTAACCGCTAGCCTGGGAGGATTATAGGAAAACATTCCGCTTTTAGATTTTAGTCCAACAAACCATGAAGATGTGGCCCGACTGTCACGATATATGTGAGTAAATGTGTCTTTAGATGTTCCAAAAAAAGTCTAAGATACTTGTTTGTGCCTAAATCCTATAGTTGTTGTTTTTGATTGGCAGCCAAATAAAGATATACTTATATATGTAAAGATGCTTGTCCATGTGCTATGATGCTGCATCACCATAGCAACAGCCCAAACTCTTTGCTGCTAAATCACTTCATGTCCTTTTTGTAGCATGTCCTCTCACCTCTTGTTGATTAGTAATTTGTGAATTTTTCTTTCGTGACAAAGCTGAATATTATATTCTTGTGTCATGATTTTGTTTATGTCAATCTTTTGCCTATTTTTCTTTTTTTTTTTTTTTTTTTGTTTTGTTGTTCTTTTTCTCTCCAAACTCAGCTTACCAGTAAAGACTGGAAAACGACAGCAAGTCATGGTTCATTACAGAGCGCGATACAGCCTGCAGATGAAAATCTGCTTGTTCTGGTACAGTAATTAGTGCCTGAAGGTTGCAGCATAAGCGCATTCAGCTAATCTAGCCCCAATGCTCCAGTGGGCTCACAGCTTGGAGAGTAGGACTGAATCCCAGTGGGGCAGATGGATGACGTGATCTGAAGGAGGCTGAAAGGGGCCCGGATCATTTAAAAAGGCTGATTTCATGGTGTTAATGAGATCAGCATTTTGAGCTCAAGGGTGGTGGTTTGCTGAAGACCCAGTTCTCTCAGGGCTGCAAAGTTTGGAAGGCTTTTGCCTTGAAAGCCTTTTTTCAAGTGAATAGAACTCAATGCTGTGGATGTCTCGGAGGACTTTGTTAACCTCCACACATTGATGACACTGCCTTTATTAAATCTGAGGGCTAAACCCTTGCCGTTACTAAATTTAAACCCATCACTTGTCTGGGTTGCATTTACCATGTTGTGATCAGTTGGGGTTCAGTGTCTTTTTCAAGATAATGCATATAAATGCATCCAAAAATGCAAGCTGTGAGCCTTATAATGTTCAGCTTTTCACTTATTTTATACTTGATAGAAATTATTTACCTCTATTATTATTATTCAACTTTTTAACTCATTATTTAATTTTCAACAGTACTTTAAGTTACAACAGAATCACATTTGAAATGAAGTAAATTAAAGAGAGAATTGTATAGAGAAAGCATAACTTAAAGATCTTGATATCCTGGCTTCATTTATTACTGTTTATCACATGTGCTGCAGCCACAGATGGCTGATACAGCTGTGTGTTTAAGTATTACTTGCACTGGATTTCCAAACCAATGAGCCAGATCCATGCATGTGTGCAGACTATGTTCCTCTGTCCTTTCTGTCTCTAACATAGCTTCATGTATGGTTTTTGTGTTTGTGACCTAGAGTCATGGAACAGAAAATGTTTCATGAACCAGGTAACATGTTCACATCAGTATTTTTTTCTGTCTTGACATTGCATTAAGAATGAATGGCTTTATGAGCCCTCATTCATTGCTGCACTGGGATTATGGTTTCATTGCACATAATTATTAATGGAGAAAAGTTCAAAGGAAACAAGAGCGTCATTGCCATATAAAAACAAATTTTGTGACTCTGTTTTGTCTGTTGGACTGAAACAAAAATGCTGTTTTCACTTTTAAAAGTGAGTCCTGTTTGTTCAGATAAAACACAACCTGGCCCTGAAAGGATATTAACCTTTCATACATAGTTATTGTTGGTAAACTCAGTCATGCTAATAACAGAATTACAATCCCAGGAGAAAAATTTTAAAAGGTATTTTGCAGTCAGTTAATTATTGTTTTATTTTTATTAGTGAAGAATAGAAGTATTATATAACTGGGTAACACTTTACAATAAGGGTCCCTTAATTAACATTAGTTAGTGCATTATTAAGCATTAATTAACTGCTTAATAATACATGAACAACTTTTATTAACTATTACTTTGCATTAGTTAGCATATTGGTTAATGCGTTAGTTAAGGTTAATAAATGCTTACTTCCCAACCTAACTAAATGCATTATTAAGCATTGATAAAAGTTTAATTATACAATAAATTGCCATTATGTATGTATTACTCACATTAATAATTATGCACTAACTAACATTAATTAAGGACCCTATTTAAAGTGTTACCTATAACTGTATTATCAATGCATTTGGATAGTTGATTGTTTTACTGCCACGAGCTTCATATATTAGAAATTGTATCAAATCTTTCACATCTTACAGAAAAAAATGCTAGTTCCTTTTAAAATGCAACCTGAAACAGCACAAACGCAGATGGTGAGTCATGTAGTTGTTTGTTCACAGGTTGTAGATTAATAAAACCTCAGGCAAACGTGTTAGCAGAGCTCATTACAAGCTTCACCAGCCTTCACGCACATTTAAAACCTTTATTTGATCCAGATAAGTCAATTCAGAACAATTTCTCATGGACAACGATGACCTGGCAAGAGAAAAACGTGAACAGAGAGAGAGAGATACAACGACATACAATGATTGATGCACATCATCAATACATTAATGCATTACATCATCTACTACAGGTCATCCCTATTTTCTTTACCTCATCCTTGTCATTTTTGTAGTGTTGCCTGGATCACGGTATGCTGACAACTCTGTGCTCACACTTCACCGTTGAAATTTTACTTTGCTGAGTAAGGAGATATTCATTTTATGAGTTGTTAGATTCTCATTTCATAATAGCTCATCCATCTCAGGCAAAACAGCAGAAGCAGCAGTGTGTGAAGAAGATGGCGATAGTGATGACACACGCTTCTTGCTTATTGGACCACTGGGCTCTGGTTGCTTTATTATGAGGAGATTGATGTTCTCTAACCTACACAACACCATACATGTAATCTAAAACTTGATGCTTCCTGTTGCTGTGCATTTTGCTGGAGGTTTTTTTTTTTTTTTTTTTTTAATCTATTTTAGATATAACTAACATGCTTGGGCAGTGATATTATAAACAGATGGAAATTCTGGCTTCCAAAGCTCACATAGCACTTTTCTGTGGATGGCACATACTAATTGGTTTTCTTACCATCCTCCACTGGGATTTGAGGAAAATGTTTATGCATGTGAACACAACACCACAACACCAGAAACTGACATTGTGGATGACTTAGCAAATTGCTTTCATTTAATTACTGAAAGGGCATTTCTATCCAGCTGACAGTGTTGGAAACTCTTTTTTAGTGCTTCTTTAAATCTCAGACATTGGCATTCATTTTAGTGAGCTCCACTGGGGGAAGCTGCCCACTGCCTGCATACTGGATGACCTCATTGCTCCTAGTTGGATGACCGAGTACAAGTTGGAAAGACAGGGGAAAAGTGCTTACAGCTAAATGTGCACCCTCCCACGCCACCCCATTCCCAGTTGCACCAGACCACATGCCACCCTGTGCAGCCAAGCCATGCCATTCTGGCTTCCCCCTGGGCAAACAAAGACCCCTTTCAGACCAGTCCCTACTGTGATCATGCAGAGCAGAAGCAATCTGTTCCTCTTGGCTGCTCACTGTGAAGTGACCCAGCCTTTTCCTCACTCAACTAGCCACCCTGGTTGTGCTTTTGATTTTTCTGCATAGACCTGTCCATCTTGAAAAGGGCACAAAGGCAGATATTAACCATCGATTCAACTGTCTGTAGTAATGCATCAATGTAGTTTATGTGGGCTTTGATTTGAGAGGGAGTAGCTCATGAGCTGTGACCTTTAAAGGAAGATATATGCTTGTGATAATGTGAGAAAGATTGAAAAAAAACCCAAACCCTAAACAAATCTTACAGTATCTCCTTATTTGAACCAGCTACATGAAGTAGTTTATGTGCTTTAATGATGCAAAGACAGTGGTTGCATCCAAAATATCACATACAGTAAATCATCCACATCCTACAGTCATAGCTCTTGATGATGTAGGCTCTGTTAGCATAAAGTAGGACAGTAGCTGAAGGTATTTTGCAGGTAATGGGTGACTGTCCTTAGCTTACCTTATCGCTGATGGTTTAGCATGCTTCAGGGCCAGAGTGCTTTTTGTAAGACCGACAAGGTTCAAAGTAGGCAGACTGGACCAGCACACACCTGTACTCCCATCAACCCTGGGGTGAGATTTCATATTTCTAGCGTGTCAGTCTGAAGATTCCCACTTCTTTCTTCCTGCAGCATCAATCCACTGGCCTCAATCAGTCACGCATTTCACCAGTCAAGGTACTCACAAAAAAAAAAAAACCTCAAGCCTACAAAAATGAAAAGAATGACAGCTGCCCAAACATTTTTAAAGTTGGCAATAGACATTTTGCTTGTTATCAAACGAAAACAATTAAAGGTAGCACATGTTTAATCAGAATGAGAAGGGAAATTAATCAAGCGAACAGATTATTATAAGGATGTTCACGTCACTGTCTAAGACTGATTTTAACTGTTTCTGTTTCCCTTTGAGACCAATTAATTCATATAAATACAGTTTTACGCTAAAATAATTTACAATCATAAAGTGATGAATAACCAATACGTGAATTAAGTCATTTTTCACATAAACAAATTAGTAACAATGTTGCTCTCAGACCTCAGAACTCAGAAATCAGTATGTCATAATGCAAAAATTCTCAGTTAATTACAGTATATAAATTAGAATATCTTTCCTGTTAATTGACTATAACTATTATCCGCTACAGTTATATTTTACAATAGATGCATCGTCTTAGCTGAAGTTAGAAATATAAAGGGCTCTTTATTTTCTAGTCACACTGACAGCCTACTTTTTCCATGAGTGTTACAGTGCTTCGAATATGAAGGTTCTTGTATTACTGTATAAGGCATTTATTCTCGTTTTCCATTTCTTAATATCTTGCTATCTTAATCAGAATCTGAACACTTTCACACTGAGGAGAGAATTAGACCATGCACAGTGGCACAAAAGGCTTTCTCCTTTTAAGGGTTTAACTTTCATCTCATTCTGTAATATTTTCAGATTTTCACCGCTTCACTTCCAGATGCTGTATATTTGACTCAATATACAATATTCTGTGCAGGTTAAAAACCTTAAAGCACACATTAGGTAAATCCTACAACAGCTTATTATCCAAAGCTATCAAAGTACATTAAGTACATGGGAAAAAAATTTATAAACACTATATTGCATCTTTGGTAGCAAAACTCCCCTTTTTCTGTTTTAGTTAAAATCAAAGAAAGTAAAAAAATGCAGAATGATTAAGGTTTGATAACAATCAGCAAACATGTTCAGTGTATAATGTATCTGTAATTTGTGTTGTATTAATCCAGTGATTTGAGCATTTGGCAGCGCGCATGTTGCATCTTTAAAGATTAATGAGCCGAAGTAGGAGGACAGAAGATGAACTTGGAGGATGTTTGGTGTCACTGCCAACATGATTATCACAGTTTTCTGTGGGGGTCAGCTTATCCTTTGGGGTAAGGAATCTTTTTAAATACAGGTTATTTCAATAAATACTATACAGAAACTTGTGATTATTATACTTTTACAGTAAATGAAATGCAACTTGTTTGGTTGATTAAGCCCTGTAGGTTTTATGACTGTCTACTCATTTGGATTAGTTATGGTCTGCAGAGGATTAACATTTTAACATACTATAGCATGTAAAGTGAGCTTTCACTGTGAGCAACATAAAGTGCCCTTTAAATATAACTTTGAACAATATTTCAACTATCAGTACAATCAAATAATTTCTTGACTTGCTTTTAATATGACTGCATCATGATGAACAGTACTTTATTAAAATTGTGATTTACGTTTGGTCAGAAAAATTTCTTTTTAAATGTATATTTTTGCTTGCTGTGAACTGAGTTTCAAAATCGTCAGTTTTTAATGAAACAAATCGTCCTCTAAAAGACCGAATTATACTACTTGCTGATGTTATTCAGAGTTGCATCTTACTCGTTTTTCCATTTGAAGTCTGTGGACTCAAATCAATATATTACGTAAGCTGTGTGGGAGGCAGCTGAGAATGAATTTGACTCTTTGTTACTTCGAAGACTGAGGGCTATCTTTACATTGTGCATGTCCTGCAAGAAGTTGCCTACCTTCATTCAAAGGGAGCACAGCCATGAGTAAGAGGCTTGTAAGAAGCACTGCTCTTGGTTACCACTGTTGCTATGAGACCATGGAAATGTCTTTGAAGCAAAGCACTGTTTTGATAAAAGTTGAAATATTTTTAACACCTAATGCTTTGGCTGATAGGTGCCAAAATTATGCTAAGCCCATGAACATGCTACAGTGTGATTCTCTTCCTTTTAAAGCAATGAGAATAAGGAGCTTTAGAAACACCGGATCTGCTCAGATGAATTTTTGACTTTCAGCTGATCACCATATGAGCCGCAGTATATTCACTAAATATGGAGACAAACAGCCATATTCATTCAATGTTACTATGATTTAAAAACATTTTTGGGAATAATTGTGTTTACTAAAAGCTAAATGATCATTTAGTTACGTGACAGCTTTGTGAATACACCTCATATTGCTAGACAACATACACCACAGTAACATTGGAGGATTTTAACCTTTGGTCCTTTTGGGCCTTAGACAATCATCACCATGTCTCTCCTGAGGGGAACAATTTAAGCTGCTTGAAACTGGAACTGAAAGGCGGCCAAAAGAGTTCTCATGGCTGCATTTTGAAATGCTATTTTTTGCTCCCCTTATGGAGATTCATCCTAAGAGGCTTAATTTATATTAGCTGTATATCAGATTGCTCTCAAAATACCAGCTTTTAATTAAGCGTGCAGACCAATTACGTTACACTCTTCTTAATTTTCCCTGTGGTTAACTTGAGACAAGGTCAGCTGCAGAGGCTGGGACTCATATAAACCTCTCTATGTAGTTTGAAATAGAACAAGTGAAGTAATGCCAGTACATTGAAAATGTCTGTCAAGCTCGCTCTCCATTTGCACATTAATACTATCTGTCATAGCTGTCTATCTCTTGTGCCTGTTCTGAAAGGCTGAAACATGACAGAAAAAAAAGCTGCATCTGCTACATGTTCATAAAGGCTGCCTAGCTAAAAGAAAATGTTTAAATAAATGTGTATTAGTGCTGCACCACTCATTTCTTTTTGTCTAGGTAACACTCATTTGCCATTTGGGATTAGTTATTTTGTTGACTTCACAAACCTGACATTTATGTGTACTAAAGCGATGAAAGGGGGTGTTGTTTCCTTCAGCATTGCAATATTGTTGTAGTCAGTTGAAAAGAAAAACCTGCATCAAAGAATCCACAAAATGATTAAAGTCATTGTTAAACAGAAATGCCAAAACATTTAAAGTTGTGTCAGTTTTGCAGATTTTTCTTTCTTCGTCTCTTTATCAAACAAAGCAAATTTCAAGGGCATCTGGGGCTTAATAATTTCAGAGAATATGGCATTTATATTTTAGGTTATCATCATGTTTAGTTGCAGTCCTCAAATGATTTTTTTCACGCTGTTCCAGATCCCCAGGATGTCTTGACACTTGAGGTTTGACATGATGTCTTTTGAAGTGCTGTAATGATGGGAGCTTAGCATTCAAGCCGTACATCCACTGTCAGTGGTTCTTACCACATACTGTAGTTGCTGAGTTTATTCTCGTATGCTGTTCAGTCAATCTCATTAAAACACTAATCAAAGGGGAGGAAAAAAAAATCAGCAACATTTCAGAGGATTAGGTAATTGGGAGACTACTCCCTGAAGCTTCATAAGTGACATCACAGTAAATCTCTGAAATACGCTGTCACTCTTAATCCCCAACCAACAACTCAACAGTATTTTTGAGCTAGTGCTGCTTCACTGTTTGGTTGGTAAGTACAGAGGTTGCAGACAGCAGCAGCCTTTGCCTTCATGCAGTGGATAAACCCTTCACGGCTGTCATGCTAAATATTCAAGGGAAGGAACGAGAGCCTGAAAGAAGCAATTTTGCTTATTATTAAATGTCTGAGACAATGAAACTAAGAAGCTCATAAACTAGTGCTGGTTGATTAGCAATATTATTTAAAACAGAAATTTAAAATGCTGTTTTTTCATAGATTAATGGTTGTTAAAAATGCATGAAAGACCTTCGGCAGATTTTCCCCCCTACTGACGGCTGATTCAGCATCCTAGCTGTACTGTACTTCAGCCAGTAAAAGTCAGTCTAGAGATGCACCGATCCAGTTTTTTCTGATCCACTCCGATACCGATACCTGGGCTGAGCGTATCAACCGATACCCGATACGATCCAATACTACTGTTGAATGAATGAAGTGTATACCTTGCCATGTGAGTGAAGGCATCACGCTTGACATAAACATTTAGCCTTGTTAAAAAAGAAAAGGTAACAAGTTAACACAGATATAAATGTACTTAATTTTATTTAACAAATAACAGTGCACATTTATTATGATATTAATTAAAAAAAAAAATGACTGGATCGAAATGACTGGATCGGACACATTCATCTGATATCCAATCCAGCTAATTTGTCAGTATCGGAGCCGATATCCGATCCGCGTCGTTGCATCTCTAAGTCAGTCCTATGTTTGTTTGTTTTTTTTCTCTTTCTTTTTTTATTTTGCACATATGAAAAGTACAGTAATTTATACGAAAATAAGACAGTACAGTGCCGGGAGAGGCAAAAAAAGCCCAAGCAGGCTTATAGCAAGCCTCCACCTACAGCAAAGCCAATGACGAAAACAAACAACAGAAATAAGATATATTATGCATAGCAATTAAAACTACTTCATCCAGTATTGAAATAAACAAACATAAAAAAGGAGTCAACGAAGACAAAACAACCTTAAAAAACTCACACAAAAAACAAACGCACAAAAAAAACCCCAAGTTATATTTACAGTAAGTGAATACATGCATGTAAAATATTATAAATCAACAATCAAATGACCTTTTAAACACCTCTTAAAACAATCAACGCTATTACACCTGTCTGCTAGATGATTAATATTATTCCACAATTTAAATCCTCTGTATCTTATTGAAAATTGGCTGCACTTGGTGAGTAACTGAGGAAGATGAAAATTTGCTGATTGTTGTGTTTCATACAAATGGACCTCTGAATTAGCTTGAAAATAAGACATGGAGTGATCAGGAATCTTTCCTTTGCTTGAATATATTTCATAGAAAAAACACAAATCTGAAAAATATTGATATCATAGATGGTAAGAATTTTTAAGTGCTTAAACAAAGGAATAGATGGAGCGTATGTTGACTCTTGAACCCTTCCTTAATACTCCAAATGCACCCTAACCCCCCCAAAAAAACTCATGAAGCATTTAAAAAAAATGAATATTTAAAGTTTGAAGCTTTGACTTACACTAGCACAAGCATCAACAATCTCCTGCAACTAGAATAGTGAAGTGATAAGTAGTACCCTGGCTAACTTAAAAATGAGGCCCTATAGTTTAAGTTAAAAATTCCAAATTACCCCTTTAAGGTTGTAAATTTTAATTAATCTTTGCTCTGCGCTTTTCCTTCCCAATTAACCGAAACCAGTCAGCATTCCAACAATGTGGACTGAAGACTGCAAACATTTAACCTTGCCATAAATGGCGCTGAATTGTATGAAATAAGTGCTTTTAGAATTGTCATAAGGAATAGCATCTCTTTTGAGTCACCATTAGAGCTTTACCACGTTGGGACAATGATGGGCCTTCACGCCCATGTGCACAGGCAGTCAGTCTCCAGGGCCAAACAGCTCTTTCTGTTTTTATGGCTGAGTTCACCACAAGAAAGCGATCTTTCCCGGGGCTCTGGAGACAATGGAAAGGGTGAAATGGTACCATAGAGGAACGCTCTTCTCAGCATGAGGTGGTTAAAACAGCTAAAGGGTGCTCCTTCTAAGAAATGGAGCATCTTTAGTTCAGTCAGTCTGAGAGAAATGTAACCTGAGTCTATTAGTTTCATTGGTAGGGGTGCTATTTCTTTAGATCGACTTTTGCTTTTCGTACAGACTTATTTTGAACTTCAAAATTTCTCTTCCAATGCAACATCCAATGTAATCTTTTTTTTCCCCAAAGTTGCATATTGCAATTATAAATATCTCAGTTTGGTTGAAATCAGTTCAAACTTTGCCCTTGACATGCAAACAGAAGTCCAGGATGATTCAGTGCAACAGATCAGGTCACAGGAACAGATTGCAGATCAGTGTAATAAAAACATTAGGGAGCAGTGTGGCATTTATTCTTCTGAATTAATAAATGAATAATAACTATATAATACGTTAATAAACGGTAACAGTGGCCAGAACCTGAAAACCATCAAATGCTGTCTGCATTGTTTAAAAGCCTGATTGCCAAAGGGATAAAAGATTAGGGATTATCTGTCTGCTCTCTTTGGTGGGGTGAGATAATGCCGTCCAGAGGGCATTAAGTAGAAGCTCTCAGGCAGAAAGTAGTCCGATTAACTTAATATACTATTTGCTTTCTTGATCACCCATTTCTTTCAGGCAGAGTTCAGATCTGTTAGCTGGACTTCACTGATTTTTTTTATGTTATTCATACTGAGATATGAAATGATATATGTTATAGGCTGTGTTGTGCATGAACATGTGAAGTAAGTGATGGTATGACAAAAGACTGAAGGGAGCAGATTACAGACATAATGACCATTTTTAAAGAATTTCTGTAGTGTTATGAATGTGACTTCTGAAGTCAGTTTTGCTGTAATTTAACCTGCAAAACTGGTCTCAATTGCACTCTACCAGACCTGGATCAAATTAAGTATAATGCACTGAAATCATTGAGGTCCCTTTTTTTTTAAAAATCACAGCTTAATTCATGATTATTGGTGATAGAAAAAATAAATGCTGCTTAGATGATCATGGCATTCCAGTGTTGCACATCATAGCAGTATATAACATATGAGGGTGATAATTTGAAGGCGCTCATAAAAAAAGATAAAGTAAGGTAAATTAAACTTATTTTTAGTTCAGAATTTCCACCTTCAACAATGAAGTAGATGAATTTTGATATAGTTGAACTAAAGTTTGAACTAGTTCTTGTGAAGCGTAAACTTGCACAACACTGATCATAGGTAAAGCTTTGCCCATTCAGTGGATCATTTAAAAGATTAAAATATTTTCTTTAACCTCTGTGAATTATGCTGTGTTGATTGACAATGACCTCTTACAAGATAAATAAAAATGTGCAACCTGTCTAACAGGCATGATTTCCTGTCTGGAACTGACTTCCTAAGCAGGACCAGAAAAAGAGGCATTCTCCTATTCAGCTTACTCAAAAGAAACCTTTTCCATTTTTGCTCTATAGCTGATATGGTGTCATTTCCTTGTAATACTTCATGAAATAATGGATCATTCTTGTGCTTTGTTGGAGAACCTGTCTGCACAAGCTTTTACATTAGAGACTTTTTCATTTGCTAAGTTAAAAAAAATGATGCAAGGCTGTATTGATAAATAGCCAGAGGTGGTTAAAAGCTCTTATTGAAAGGGAAGGAGTTCCTTGTGTGCACTCACTCAGGCTGCCTTTGCAGACACACAGTAGATACAGAGAACTAGAAAGCAGTGATCAAAGCTGATTTTCACAGAAATAATTGCTTCATTAGGAGGAACTGTCCTGAAATTTTCCCCATCAAAATGTCACCCTCACACCTGCAATGAACACAACATAACATAGCATGGCCTTATTTCAACTACAAACACTTTAAAGCTATTTATTAAACATCCCAGAAGGGATGACTCCTCTCATGTTTCTAGTTAGCTGTGATTTAAAGATCTTGGGACAAGTTTACTCTTTTAGACAAAGCTGCCCTGGATTAGATTAACTGAAGGTGACAGAGGAGTGAATCTGGAGAGCTAAAAATCTCTACAGATGGTGCCCTTAGCTTTGTCCCTTTCTGTAGAGTAACTGACTTTAAAATGCAAATATATTCTTCATGTTGCCTATTACCAATTTATATATGCACGATTTTTTCATAAGATTTAACATTTTCTCTATGTAGTTGCAAAATCTGATGAAATGTACACATTTGAAGGCAAAGGGGCCACTTCAATCTGATTATTCCTCCTGTGACTTCAGATTCAATCAGCCCACTTTGCAAAAATAGGAGAGACGGCTGGGAAATATCTCTCCCTATTGATAATAGAAAAAGAACAAGAATTCAGAGGGGAAATTGAAGTTTGTCGGTAAAAAGATATCTTGTCTTTGTAAATTCTCTTCTTTCTCAGAGGTCCTTTGTCTTCCTGCCTTCCCTTTTGTGAAGTCCTGCTTCTCATGTAATATCTGTCAGGAGCAGTTTATTAAAGGAGACACAATGCTTTACTTATCTGCTTTCATAGTTAGATTCATACAGTGGCAACAAAAGGACAGTTTTTCAAGAAACTGCTGAGTGTGGTACACTAAATTAAAAAAAAAACGAAAGGCTTGTTTGAAATGAAAAGTCTCATTCATAGAAGTGGTTAGAGGTCAGAGAGGAAAACAGAGGGTGTGTGTCCTCTAAAGAAAGTTCACATCATCAACATGGTGTCACAGATACTCGTGGCAAAAAATTAGGCTTGTGGTATTGGAACATTTAGCTTTGATGGGTGTCCATGTGTATTTTTAGAGACAGTAGCCGTGTCTCAAACCGCACACACTTGCCTGAGTGCACTGAGACTCAGTGCACTCTGTGTACTTTGTCTGTACTGCACACTATTGTCACTAAATGCTGACCCGAATAGAGCGCTGCACTTACCGGATGTGACGGACTAGCATTGACTGCTAACATGAGCTAACGCTACTCAGCCGGTATAACCGCGGCCTCAAAACACATGACCAGATCATAACTGTCATCAGGCAGTGAACAGCTTGGTAGCATGCTACAATATACAGTACATTAGTAATTATGTCTGAATAATTTCATAAACGTTACTTGAATCAGTACAATACTGCCTCTGATGCAGCAGGGTTCGCCGCTGTTTCGTCCACCGCCATTTTTCAGCTCTGAAAACAGTTCAAAAGTCCTGCCTCTTCTGCAATGTCAGCAAGATGGCGTTCGTT
This sequence comes from Atherinomorus stipes, assembly GCA_023101725.1. Taxonomy (NCBI): domain Eukaryota; kingdom Metazoa; phylum Chordata; class Actinopteri; order Atheriniformes; family Atherinidae; genus Atherinomorus; species Atherinomorus stipes. Next base: position 421,845 of record JALJCO010009935.1, on the reverse strand, counting down.
TAGTGCGAGTAGTGTGCTTCGTTTTGCACTTTGTTTTTGGCCGTTATTAGGGCAGCATCCGGGTACTTTCAGAGCACTGAATTTTGGCTTAAATGACAGCATGAACGCACTACACACTCAAAAATAGTGTTTGAAGTGCTCAAGTGTGCAGTTTGAGACATGGCCAGTGCTTCAAAGAAGTGGTTGCCTAAAGACTGCCTGGAGGGCTCCTGCTGTTGTATTGGATGAGGGGTTAGTTTTGGCAAAACGGTGATGATGGAGCTCAATGAACCACCTGCTTCATTGTTTAATAAAAGCCCAGAAACTAAACACACTGTAGATGTTGTACCCTATGAGGGGTTATGTGTAGTAGACCATGGTGCTGCTACAAAGAGTAACTTTCACAGTGAAAACTTGAATCTAATATTTTAAAACGTAAATTATAGCTTGGAGGCAGGAAACTTTCATCTCTACAAAACCCATGAAACACTGCTAGTGGCTATTTCACTGAGGAACAACAGACATAACTGTATATGCGATCAAATCTTTGCCAGCAACTTAAACGAGCATGTCTGCTACAATGCGACATGCCTATAAACCTAGATGTAGTGACGATAAAGCTGCATGCTCGAAGGCTGCCCTGCTCTTATTTCATTTGGAGGCTACATAAGTGTACATTTCAGGTCTGAAGGGTTGATATTGTCTGAATTAGCTGCACTAAGTTATGCATTATTCCCTTTCTCTACAATGGGGAAGACTGAACTTGAACATTAGTACCAGAGCTGTGCAAAATGCCAAAAAATAAGGCATTGTTTATATGCTAATCCCAAGTATGGCACACATTATGCTGCTCATTTTGTTTTAGGGGTATTTGTCACACTTTTTAGTAAATGTTGTGCACCAGGGGAACAACTCAAAGATCACAAATAATCGGGATGAGGATAATAAAAATAGTTAAATAGCTGCCAAAAACCAAATCCAGTGACAGTACTGTATGATCCACGGTCTGGTTCTGATTATAACTGCACTACACCGTGGTCTGACGGGGCCATATTAAAGTTCTACCCACAATGAGCTGAGAAATGTGACAGAAAAGCTTTTAGAGCTAAACTGGCAATGGAATCCATCACTGGTGGGCTGAATGACTCAGAAATCCTCATTGAGAAACATGTTCATTTCCTCATGCCTGCAGGAAGAATGATTTAGGCACATATGTCACAAAACACATCTTCATTAAATATGTGTCTGCAGTCATTTTTCTGGTCCTGGTAGATCTGTTTGGAAACCACAAAGCATGCACTTACTAATTGGTTTTAAAGGTTGCTCCTCAGTTATCAAAAATACTGATAGAAAAGCTTTGCAATTTAGAGTGAAGACTGTTCTACCAAAGCTTGTAACTCCTCTCTGGTAATTCCAATCATGATGTATGTTACTGGATTAAGTCTTATTATATATGCTGGAAACCAGATTTAGCTACAATTTGATTTGTTACATGACCCAGTTCAAAAAGCAACTTACGTCATGGTATTTTACATGAATAGGGATCCTACAGTTCTGTTTATAGAGGCACTCTATGTCAGTTAAGAAGAGAAAACCACCTTAATAGATAAACAAACAAGCAAACAAAAAACCCAGCAGACTCAGACTTGCGGCTGGCTGCATCTGCTTTGACTGGTTGGACTAGAGAGAAAGCCACAAAGAGAAAAGAAAAACCTAAAAACCTAAAACCAGCTGGTAAAACCATTGAGGCTTATGGGAACTACTGTATATTTTTGATAGAAACATTCAGGCCACTCAAATTCTAAGAATTTGGACCATTTATTTAGACAATTTAGCATTGCTTTTCACATACTGGTATTAGTATTTGCAGATGTCTGTTTAGAGATAACTAAAATTAGCATGCCAACAGTGGTGTACATGTAGACAGACACCCACATTTTTATTAGCTAATGATCATTTATTAAACTTTAGATGTTTTGATCAGATAATAATGTTTCCATGCATATTGGCAGGTTCACAGTATAATGATTTGTAGTAGTGGATACGGGGCTTTGTCTGGTCTGCTAGCTTCATATTTAAAACTGTTGGCATGCCACTGCTGAAGTATCCATCATATTTAGCGACTAGTTTTTCCTCACCTGACTTCACCTGACTTTCAACCGTGTCTTTTCCTCCTGTGTGTATTCAACATCTGACAGTGTCGTTGGATTATTCCTCCTCTCTTCCTCATACTGTTGGAGGTTTAGAATGAATAAAATATCTTACTAAGGACACAGAATATCACCTAGATGAGGATATTTTATAAATGCACTGAACACATTAATTATGAATCATTTTTCATTTTTCTGATTATTAACATATTGTGTTACCCTGAGTAAAACTTTTTGCTCTTATGTGCCAACTCATATTTCACCAGATCATGCTCTGCTATACTAAAGTTGAGCAGCTTTAACGCTCATTTCACTCATTTCTGGGACAAATCCTCTTTTTTCCCCTTTGTGTTTTTATGGCCCCATTTTTCTTTTCATGTGAGACTGTATCACAAACTGCTTTCCACACTGTTTTGCAGTCTATGCTATTAACAATGTCTGTTTATTTTGGAAACTATTGGAAGACTATTGTCTGTTTGTATTTGTATACAGTGTGTCTTTAAAGGCTGCTACATACTCAACGAGATGCGAGAACTTTCGTCTTGTTCTCGGGGCCACAAGAACAAAATGACGTCATTTTGCTCTCGCGGACGTGTTTGAGGACGGCTTGCGGCTTGTGCTCAACCCCTCGGCCGAGCAGAACTTTCATCTCGGGGAGCTCCGAGTATAGTATAGTGTGATTGGTCGGACATTTAAGACAGGTGGGGCTAACACAGAAACGCTTGAAGCAGAGAGTTGTCACCTCCGCATTTCTGCAGATGGGACGTTGAACGGACAGTTTTAGTAAACAGCTGATTGAGGTGGTCAGAAAGTAAAAATGTAAACAACACACGTGGAATTTAAATACACGGACACCACCTTGTGCGCAACTCCGTCCTGCCATGGACAAAGTTATTGTAAATGTATAATCACTGGGTGATTATACATTTACCCCCCCACCCCACACACACCCGGTCGTAGAGCTTCTTGTGGAGTATGTAAGGACTTGACAAAAATGAACTTTTTTCTTGTTCTTGCAGCCTTGAGGGCAAGAACAAAGTTCTCGCTTCTCGTGGAGTATGTAACAAGCTTAAAGGTCAGAGGTCTTCCTTATAAAGCTGTGTGCCGGATTCTTACTGAGAGTGAACACACTCCCAAAACCCAAAGTTTCTGTGGGCCAAAAAATGATTCAGATTTATAAAACTGTGTGTATGCACAAGGGGCAATGTTGTTCAGGATGCCGCACACAATGATTATTCTGCACACCTTTTTGGGGTGGTACAACATTTTTCTCAAGATGCATCTAAACGTTTCCATAGAGGATGCCGATGGCTCGTTCCACAACAGAGCATGCTGTAGTTAACAGCTGCAGATGCATCGGTACTGCATGATCCTGGTGGGTCGGCCCAGTTCAGCACATAGATATAAGTGCGCAATCTAAATTGGCAAATCAGCCATCATCGTGAACCAGGAAATCATTATGGTCCCTAAAAGTACGTTCTTTCCTAATTCTACTATTTGCATAATCCCCAAACAACACCAGTGCATACATCTCAAGAATTATTTACAAGAGTTGTTGATGTTTTTTGTTTCTTTTTTGCAGCTGTCAGACTAATTATTATCCACCTTGGCAAATTAATATTGTCAATCAGTGGGACAGGCTGCAACAATCATGACAATTTCACTTGTTAGTTGTTACACTGTCTGGCTCTTTTCTCTGTGCTCCAGAGTTAGAAGATCTAAGTTTTATATTTTTTCATGATGATTATTTTTCATGGAATAATTATTACTTATTACAAGCCACAGCACAGATGGGATTGATTTGAATGTTGATGAGTGGATCTGTAGTTTATGCTTGGTGAGAATTGAAATTAAACTTGTAAGAACAGTACAGTATAGTACTGTCTGGCTGCAATTCATCTCCTCACCAGCTGCATAGCTTTTTCCCCCCATCTCAAAATGTCTGCACGCATGGAGCAGTTTACTTAGAGGTGCATACATTTTCCCGTCAAGTTTGCTTTTTATAAATCTCAACTAGTGTATGCCACTTTCAGGCCCCATATCGCACGTATGCAACATTTAAAATTGAGAGCCCTGATGTCTTGCTTTATGCTTCACTGCCCCTCGAGGCATCTTTCTTGACAATCTAATGGTGTTGTCAGTGTTGTCCTCTTCCTCTAGCTGCTGAATTTAATGACTTAAAATAATCGGGGTAAAACCCTTTAATCACTCTTGAGATATTTTGTCACTATCCATTACATGATTGATGTCTGCCTGGGTTGCCCAGGGCTGAATATTATAAGCTAATAACACTCTTTAGGAGCTGCTGTTGAGCTGAGCTATGACAGCAAAAGTCCAACTACATGCTGATAAATTTGCTCCACAGCCCCAAGATAAGTTGTTTTGCTTAAGCTTTTCTATCTGTCATTTGCTTAAATGTAATATACAATTGAGGAATAACGTCAGATTTTATTGCTTTTCTCTGTAATGGAACAAATAGATTTGAATCAGTGTTTGTAACTGGATAGAAAAATACTCGATTTACTGTGGTTTATAGAGCATCATGTTGACTGGAGGTGGTTGTGGGTTGCCCTTTGTGTGCTCCTTGCCTCAGCTGAAGCAGTAGGGTCAAGACTTAAACCTATGCAGCTCTATCCGGAAACTGAAGCTGTCCAACATCAACCAGAGCAATCCCTCATCCCCCTGGGACAGAAGAAAGGAATGGGCTTATGAAAACAAGAAATCACCTCAGGGCTTAATGTACCTTAAGCTTTGCACTGCTCATGTACACACACGCACACACTCATAGTCAGTGGCATCGTGTTTCTGTTCCTCTCACTATAAAGTGATACAATCTTTTATTAATGGTCTGTGCTCCTGCGTTGACATGGAGACCACTTTAATGATTAATTTGAATGGAAAGTGCCCATTGTACACTCAGGACGTCAGAAAGCCACTGTGCTTTTCTCAGTCAGAGCCACCTCAGAAAGATCTTTTTAGATCCTTTGTGTGTTTCAGAAATATCATCAGCTGATGGAGCTCAGCATGAAAATAAATTGAATTCTAAGTCAAGACAAACATTTTTCACAATTTTAGGTAGTTAGTTTTACTTCAAACACAGCAAAAATAAAGCAGTTGGTATATACATTTGATCGCTTTGAGAGGCCCAAATGATCATATGGATAAAACATACAAATCTGTACAATGATTGATGAGCTTCTTAAAACTAACAAAAAACAACATATCATTCAGGCAACGTTTAGTTCAACTGGATGAACAGCCGCCACATTACCAGAGGCTATAGTCCCTTGTCACTGCCAGCCCAGGTTTAAATCCTGGCCCGGGGCCTTTGAGGCCCTGTGGCCTTGCTCACTTTCCTGTCAAGTTACTATCTATTAAAAGCCACAAGCCGCTCTGCCGTTTCTGAAATGAACAAATACAGTTTATTGCAATAAAACATTAAAAAAACACACAAAAAACACCTCAGACACAAACTGATTGTAAAAGTTGACAAGATGCAGTTAAATGAAAATGATAATGTGCTGAATTTGATCAACTATTGGATAAACCAGGGATTCATCATGGATCTTGATCAAACATTTAATTAATCCAGTGATTCTTTACTTTATAAAACAACAGATAAGATGTAATATCGGTTTTGTGAAATGAAAATAGTCTTTAAATTGTCTTGCTGTGTTTAAGTGACATTGTTGTGCCTCAGCAGCTAACAATATGATGTGTACCAGGAACATGTAAATTTTAGCTTTGCATCTTTAACTAAAGATCTGCAGTTTAATGTTGGATTATTATGATTATTTTAACATTAATTCTACTCATCTGACTAACTTCATGTGTTTTGTGCTACTGTGACACTGATGTGCATATGTGTGTGTTTAATGCACAGAAAATAACATTTCATACACTTTTTGTTACAGTCTAAGTAGGAATCCCACTGATAAAACAAAACCTGACATTCTTAACTTAAAGGGGAAAAAAAACTTTTTTTTTTTTTTTTTAATACAACAGACATTTAATTGTTATTTACTGTTGGACAATGTGATAAAACAACAAAACACCAGTCAGACTGGGTGTTGTAAACACAGGTCATAATTGGTCACTAAATGCTATTAAAACAATATCTGCTGCAGGTCAAAACCAATCTTATCTTTTGTAAATCTGCTGGGACTACTGTAGTGTTATTATTAGAAACCAATTCAAGCAAGGAAGTGGTTCATTAGAATTAATTAGAAATTTCAGGACATCCTTTCTCTCCTGCAATTACTTCATCCTTGTAATTAGAGAGAATAGCAGGGAATAATGCAACAGTGAGGTGTGGGGGGCATCAGGGAGGAAGAAGAGGAGGATGGGGGTTAGGCTGAAGCGAGCTCTGCTGAATACTAACAAACTCGCTCTTTCTGTGTAACAAAAGAACAGATGTCCTTTCTGACTCCTCCGCAGCACAACTGCTTGTAATGCACTTAGTTTTATTGCTATCTCTGTCTTCTTACATCTGTTTTAAATTCAGTAATGAAACCAAAGAAATAATCTTTTCTTTTCTTGCTGTTTTTGTGCGTGAATTGTATTTTAGGTGTCGTAAAACTAATTATCATAGACATAAATTATTTTTATTAAGTAGAATTAAAGGCACATGCTACTTTTAAAACAGAAATCTAGGTGTGTAAAATATATTTATTTTATTACCAACTTTGCGATCAGGTTTCTTTAAATGATTAAGAAGTCAAGGTTACAGTAATTTTCATGTGGATCTTTGTATTTCTGTTTTCTTTTTTCTTTGCGGATTTTTAACTGTCCGATTTGTAGATGATACAGTGAAGAAACTTTAAAAGAATCTGCACTCTCAAGGATCTCCGCTCCTCCATTATTCGAAGCTCTGTTAGTTAGCAGGCATGTCAGATTGGTTCGAAATGTTACAGTGAAGTAATAATCTTGAAGTGACAGTGGCGTGCACCCTGGAAGCCCCTTGGCCTCGCTACAGAAAGATCAGCTTCCTCCAGTCGCAGAGCTCTAGTCAGCATTTGGCCACATAAAGTCAGGATGCTTTGATGACAAGCCTGGTATTGACAGGCCTTTGTCCTAATGAAGTGCCTGTTATCTGCGGGCTAAGTATGACGTGGAGGAGAGTGCTGTCAGGAACACTATTTGCCATCACAGGACAAACTATCTCTGAATGAAGGAGGGGAGAGACTGCCCACTCTGACACAGACATGACCCAGGATGGGCGTGTTTTAGATTTTTTTCTGCAATACATTTATTTTATTGAATCTGTTACTATAAAAAAAAATGTTTTAAATATAGATTATGCATCTGAAAACAGAATAGTTAGATCAAACCAAAGCAACCAAGGATTTATTACTTAGGAAACTAAAATAATTGTCTTTTTTAAACATTCAAATGATAATTTGTTTCAAATGTTTTGTTTTTGATCTTGGATGAATTGGAGACATTAAAGGTACAGTTTGTAAGAATGACTGACATCTAGTGGTAAAGATGGGTATTTGATAGAAAAGATGTTTTCTTTCAAATGACTTCATATTCCAAGATCTGTTGTGAATGTATGGTGGTCATTAGTGGCCAAAATTCTTCCAGATATAAAGGTGTTTTTATCTGTGAGTGGATCCAGTGGTCTCAGTTGTAGCTACGACTGCACTATGAGTAACTTTTTTTTTTTTGTCTTTTAAGATATTACTTATCCTAAACAGTGCTCTAACTCTCATTAAATAAAGCTGGTATAACAGTTTTAAAGTTCAGAAGGTTCTTATATTGTTTTGTCCATTCAGGGACACCATAGTGAAAATGGTGGAACAAATATGGCAGCCTCCATATGTGCACCGCCCAGCACGTAGATATAAATGACTCATTCTTAGAAAATAAACGTGTAACAGCTTTTCTAGTGAAGCGGTTACACATCAATAGAAACACAGTTTTTAATAATGTGTCACATTTTTCTGCCATTGACCTTTGCTTTTTTTTTTTACTGGAATATGTAAAATAGAATTAGTGTTAATTCTATTTTTAAAGTTGTTTTTGTTTCAGACATCTGTTAGGGGACATGATTTAGACCTATTTTGAGCCACTGAGCCAAACATGAATACTGCATGAAAATAACACGGAACTGGAACTTTGGGGGTTTTTTGGAGAGAGGTGTAAAAAACTCAGACCCTTGCAATAATAATTAGGGATTTTTCTGTGCTCTGTCCTTGAATGTTGCACCAAGAGTGTCTCTACTGTAATAATAATGTGAAAGGCCCATTTAATAATTCCTTTGTTGGAGGAAGTCTCACATTTTGTCCTATATTACGAATGGCATAATTCCATTTATTGAATGATGCTTTGCAGACCAGTAGATGGCTTGGACTGTGCCTGATGGAAATTACTTCCTTGCAAGGAATGAGATTTAATGATCATAAATAAATGGATGTTTGTTGTTTGACAGGGAAAAACAATAAAAACATATGCAAAGAAAAGAAACACAGCAATCATCTTGCATGTGTGTCTTGTTTTAAGTCGACCCAAAAATAATAAGCTGAAAAACATTAAAAACTTAATAAAGCAGAGAGATTACACAGTTCATTCAATATTTAAAACACTGCTCATATATTCAATGCATACTGAGTGCAGCTTTACTGTAAAGGACCAGTGCAGAGAGTAACTACAAAGATGTTTCAGTCAAATGCCCATCAAGTGTGTAACTCCATATATGTGGTTGTCAGTTCAACTGATTGAGTATGTAAATAACACCAGTGAGACATGTATGGGATGTGGCATGTGGCCTGTTATTTCCTAGCATAGCAGGAGCGTTTAGCAGTGACAACACTGAGGTGAACCTACAGGAACGATGTTTGCTGTCCTCATACTGATTCATCACCTGGCTCACAGCTTCATTACATTAATAAGACACGTGCTGCTTTTATACCGCACAAGTTAAGACTCTGAAATGTTGAAAACAGCTCAGTTTGACCTCTTTTAATTGAAGATTTTAAAGTTTTTTAGTAGCATGAACATTCCTTGTGCTGTCTTCTCAAATGTTTACTTGTTTTAACATTTAAACTGTTTCTGTATTGTCACTGCTTTGCATTGTGTGGCACCTCTACAGCGTTTAGCCAGTCAAAGAATTTCAGAAACTGCTTGTTTCAGTTGATATTACACTTCTTCTGAATGTATAATGGATTTAAAACAGGAAAGCAAAAAATTATGCGGGGCGGTACTCAATTTTAGGAAATATAAAGGAGTGTGAGTACAATCTACACACTGTTGTGAATAGAGAGAAAAGTATCAAACATCTACTGGCCTGGGTATCAGTGTTTCAGTGAGGCAAGCTTTTTTTCGTGAGAATGAGAGCTCAGCCCCAGCTAGACAGTTTTAATCCACCCTCTCTGAGCTCCTCTTGTATCTGTGTGACAGGGTTTTATTCCAGACACCTCAAATGGCTCAGGCTGTGTATCAATATTAGATAAATCTGAGATATCTTTGGTGGAGTTTAAAAAAAACAGAGGCAAAACTGAGGCACATTCTGTGAAAAGGCAATTATTTCTCATGCTTGAACCCTTGCCACTATTTTCTTTGTTGAAACGAGCCACATGGTTAGATGCAGTGGTGATTTCTTTGTTTATTTTTTTGCTGTTTACATGTTTGCTGAAGTTTCATTTTTCTTTCTGTTTGTTGCAGCGGGATGCAAAGGGACAGTATCTGTTTGACCTCATCTGCCACCACCTGAACTTACTAGAGAAAGACTATTTTGGCATCAGATATGTGGATCCAGACAAGCAACGGGTAAGCATTTATGTGAAACATGGCAGGGGTGCTTTGTTTTCATGTTTACTATATTTACTCCCTTTTTAATAAGATGTTTTTGATGAATATAGAGCCCATGCTGAAGAAAGGAAACACAAACACTGAAAGAAGGAGTACATTATGTTGCAACCCCGTGGCTCTCTACATACAGTACATGTTTTTACACCAGTGGCAAGTCTGGCAATAATAAAAATTTAGAGCTCAGTCCATACTTAGGGATGTTTGTTAATTTTGTGTCCAATGAAACTCTCAGTGGGATTCATATGTCTCTGTATCATGACTAAATTTAAATTAGAGAACCAGCAGAACTATTGTTAAAGGGTGGAAAGTGCCTCTCACAATCAGTGGAGCTGACCAGCCAGAGGAAAGAGGCTTTTTTGTGAATGAGGCAGCTTTCTGAAACTTTGTTTTTACGGAAAACAAGTTTCCAACAGTCATCATGGGGACTTGAAGTCAAAAGTCGGGTGTTACACCTGGAGACTGCAGGTTCATGTCCTCTGTTTCTTGTTTTATTCCTCCCACATTATTATATTTTAGTTACTTTTTCAGACTTTCGGTGTTTCAGTGCACCAGATTTAGACGTGTTTAGGTTTGGAAAACCGTTTTTCTTTTTTTTTTTTTTTTACTTTGAAATGGATTACCCTCACCACATGTTAAAATACAATCTTCCTTCATCTGCAACACATTTCTTGGCCCAAGCTTGGTGAGTTCCACCTCATGTAAACAAGCAGCACTGGTATCATCTGTAGAGATGTCATGCATTTCATGTACATGATTGCTGAAGGTCACATTGGAGCAGAATGGCTGATATGCACTTTCTGGTTTGGTAGGTGCATTTAAGCAGTTGGCTCTAAAAGCTGATAGACGCTACATTTCATGTAATTGGTGCTTTTGTTTCAGTTGATCCAGTCTTCAAGTTGAAATGATAATTGTCAGTGCAACCAAAAAGTTAGATGCTGTGAAGCATGAACTATAAATGACTTCATTCACACATCTAAGTCAATTTGCATCCATGTAGCAATCACAGGCCATCCTTTAAAAACTGAATGTATGTGATTCAGTCAAAGACTGAGAGCGAGATCGTGGTCCAGAGTGAAAAGTTGTGTTCTTCCGGCTCTTCTACTGTGAGGCATGTATTTGTTCTGCTTGATTCATGAAGTATTAACATGTTCACAGATCATGTTGTAGTTGTGCAGATGAGAGCCAGCTCCTGCTGATGCCGCATTTCTTATGCTGTCACTCAGGACTATTTTGGTGGTTGTTGCTGTGGGTGGGTTGGGTTGGCAAAAACAAAACCTGTGAGGAAGATGTAGGATGAATATGGTTCTTTCTGTGAGATTGAAGAATATCATTCTGGTTGTAGACTCAAAAAACACTGTGACTGTCTCCAGGGGGTTGCAGCTCAGCCCAAACATCATGCTCTACAGTGTCTGAGAGCTCCCTGTCGTGTAGAACTTGGTTGTTTAACCTTATTTGCAAGAAGTTTTTGGTGATTGCATGAAAGCGGCCCTGCAGAGCATTTATGCTCAATGTAGCTTTAATGTGTCAGACTACACAGTCATATGCTGTTATAACACCCTACACAGTATCAACCAATTTCCCCTGAAAACTGTCAGTAGTAACAGCTGTATATCATTGCCAGCTGAGAGTGAAAATATCAGCTTGGTAAGTGTGAATTTACCGTGTAAGTTTGTGAAACTGAATTGTTTGCATTTATTTTTCTTTTTACTGCAGCACTGGTTGGAGGTCACAAAATCAATTGCAAAGCAAATGAAATGTAAGTGTCTTTATTGTAGTAAAAAGTTGTAAAAATGTGTGATTCATTCATTCACAACATGAGGCACCCAGTGATGTTGATTAATAGCATGAAATATATATCAGTCTATGTATTGCCCAGTGAATAGATTCATATGAAGGAGAGAGAAGATTTTATGAGACAAACCAATGATTGAAGAATCAATAACTCTACCTAAGCATGGTTTTGAGGCATTCGTATATTTTACACTTAAAAATACAGAAAGCAGTACTTAAGGCTTACAGTTCTCTAATTACACAGCATTTATTTATTTATTTTTTTGCTTTTTATACAACACTTGATTTTTTTTTTTTTTTTTTGGTAAAAAGACCAAAAAGCTTTAAAACAAAATAGAATGACATCAGTTATTTTCTTCGGAAGAATGAGGAATCAGTGGAATTTAAAGGGACACTGTGCAACTTTTGGCCACAATGGGCGCTAAACCTATAACTTCCCGCCGTCCACACAACTACAACAAATTAAACGGTCTCTATCCTTGTTTTGAATCATGCTTGCAGACCACTTTCATTTGCTGATAGCAAAGTCATTGAACCATAAAGCAAAGCTCTCCAGTTCACATGATCCAATGAGAGATGGGTCCGATCCTGCAAAGTTTGGTGTCTGGTTTTTGAGGAGAGCAGCCCCCTCAGAGCACCGACATGTGTCATGTGCTGTATATTGACCCTAGAGATAATTTATTATTACTTACATTAAGCTGATGTTCGGGTCAAAAGTTATACGCTGTCCCTTTAAAGATAAGATATCATTTTTATTTTTTTTTTGCTTTCAGTTAAGTAGTTACTTTGAGAGCAATGTCTACATTTTATTTGCTAATTGTAGCATTTTTATTTTGATAAAACAACTATAGACAGAGAGCTGATAAAAACAGACATTTATAAGCATGAAACAACAGTATCCCTGCCTGCTTTCCAAATGTTTTCTGTGTTTCCTGTAGCTCAACCTCCGTTCACCATGTGTCTGAGAGTCAAGTTCTACCCTCCTGAACCTGCTGCTCTCAAGGAGGAAATCACTCGGTATGGCCTACCGTATGGCGTGAGCAAAGAAAGGCTCTTTCTGTTTTTCTTTTCTCTATAGCTACAGCTTGCATTAGTTCAGCTTTAAAACAACGAAGAAACTATTTTATGATGGAGAAATTTCCATCTTTTGTCAGACCATGTAGCCATGCTCCTTCATGATGGACATGGACACAGGTTGTACTGCAAAACTTTTGGACAGAGCAAACACATCTCTTTCGGAAACATTATTTATGGCCATTTCATAATTAAAATGCTTACACAGAACACTGTTTGAAGAAGAGCTGTGAGGCAAACAGGAATGTAAAAGCTTTTTCTGGTCGCTCCCTAAGATAATGGCTTAAACATTAAAAGTAACATCATGCAAGGGTTTTGTGTGTAAATTGACCCTCCACCCCCACCCATCCACCTCTCTCTCATCCCCATTATATCTGCTTTTAAATGAGGTTCTGCCACAACACATAAATACTCTGTTGTAAAAATGAGTAAAAGTCACAAGCGGATGATTCCTGCTGATGATGCTGAGTGCAGCCAGCTGCTGGATGTGTGTCCAGAGTGCTCATGCTTTCATTACTGGCTGTAGTCAGAGGCGTCCACTCTGTCTCTGTGTAATGAGATGCAATGTGCACCACATGTAGAGAGTACATAATGAATAGAGTGGATAGAGGAGATGGGGGGCAAGGGGTGCTGATTGAAAGTGTGAAGGGAAAGAGGGAGTGGGAAGAAGGAGGACAGAGTGATACATGATTATGACAGTAGAGAGGTCAGAGCACAGAGGGTGGGGGATGATAATCAGTCACATACAGGATCCGTTCAGTTTCTGCTCACACTTATTCAGCTTTGTTGGAAAATGGAAAAACAAAACAAAGAAAAAGCTAAAATAAAGTGGAAGAACAAAAGCAAGTTCCTTTTAGAATATACTGTACGTATGCAGTATTCAGTATGTACTGTATATATTAGGGGTGTCACAAAATCCACATGTCACGGTACGATATTATCATAATGTTGAACCTCATGACACAATATTTATTGTGATATTGTGGGTAGGCTCACAATAACAATAGTTGCGATACAAAATACTTATTTACAAATTACAAAATACCAGTCATTAGTACAACATTTATTGTCTTATTCATATTCATATATTATGACATTTTGAACAGCATGAAAAATCTTTGCTGAAGTGTGAAATTCAGGTAAAAATCCAACATATATTTATTGAGAAAGGTACTATATTGAATAAACTTAACTGAGGCATTAAAACAGCCTATTTAATAAATAAAAATGCCTAGGCACAAAGAAACTGCCTAGTCTTTAATAGTCAATAAATGAAAATAAATAAGTCCGCCTGTCAGTGGTAATTCAGATGCACTCTGACTACTTAAAGCCAGATTCTGCCAGAACTTTGTTCTTACGGACATGATTGGGGACATTGTGGGCCTTGCTGTCAGCAGATCAGCTGAGCAGATGCTCTTCCATCGCCGCTGCTGCGAGGTTAAATGGATAGTTTTATTGAACAGCTGATCGAGGCTGTGAGAAAATATGAAAATGTGTTCAACATGAGGTGCACAACTCCTCCCTACCACAGACCAAGTTTACCATTAAATATCAACTCACTGAGTCAACACAGCCATCCCCTGCCATCATGGACGAAGCTTCTTGTGGAGTATTAACTGGACTAACACAAACTTTTTTTATTGTCCCTGCCGCTTCAAGAACAAAACACAGTTATTGCTTCTCGCAAAGTATTTAGCGAGTTCCATATCCTTCTGTGTTCACCACTCATGTTCTATGTAGTTTAGTATGTTATGCTCCACTCAGAGCAGCCTGAGACACACTGTTTAATACTGTGACAAGACAATGATGATATTGTGGCAATTTACCTTGACAGCGTGATATTTCCAATATCGTCTTATACTGTACAGAAGTTTACAGTTGTTTCACTTGTACCTGGAAAAACAATTGTCTTTTTGTTGTTGTTGTTTTTTTTAATAATTAGGAACTAATTAAGTGAATTCTGTGAGCACTAAGGAACTATTGATCTGCTGTGTGAGCTCATATCGTATCATATTTCATAGAGTCTATGCATGATGAAAATATAAAGTAGCTATCAACCCAAAATGGCATACAGTATTTTATTTCTCACAGTTTGAAATGAATCTGTTAAACCTCCTGCTGTGTGGCAACATGTAAAAACGGCATTTTAATGTATTTCTCCAAATAAAAAGCATCTCTAGCTTTTGTGGAAGTTGCCTCCAGAAGGAGGCAGGCCTGCCTAACCGAATGGCTTATTTCCTGACATCAGATGTTCTACAATTTCAACCAATTCAGTGTCCCCACCTCTAAGAATGATTAATTACAATGCTCTTAATCTTTTTTTAAAATGTCTTTTTAGAATTTGTGGTTTTGAAGCAGAGTGGTCTGAAACTAGGCTGGAGGCTTCAAGAAAAGCGTCAGGAGCAGTTTTTCCCTCAGGGCCTTTCTATCCTCCCTTGCCCAAAACAAAAGCCTTGTTTCAGATAAATCAAAAGGAAATATTCAAACCACCCATAGGGAAGGTGAACCCAACATGCAGCTTTTGAGGATAGAAGTATTGCTGCTTATGCGCTGTCTTTATTTATAATTTTATTCTCCAGGCGGCTTCATAAAGAGAATTGCCCCTATAAGAAGTCATAACAGGATACTTTCAGGGTTCTTGTGAGTGTCTGACATGATTTCTGTCCTCTGTAGATATCTTGTCTTCCTGCAAATCAAAAGAGACCTCTACCATGGTCGTCTCCTGTGTAAAACCTCAGATGCGGCCACGCTGGCTGCCTACATCCTTCAAGGTAATTGAAAGAGACAGGCGGAAATGACTTGTCCCACTCTCTGCTTCTCACTGTCTTCAACTTCTCTGTTGTAGTTCACCCTGCTGATGAATACTGCCACCTCAGCAAACTGATTTATAGCTTTTCTGTTAACTTTTGAGACATTTGATTAGATTTTCAAACTTATTTTGTGTGATTTTTAGCACTCACGCATTCAAGATTATTCTGTTCGGTATAATTAACTTAATGGGTTGTACACTGAAATAAACAAGAAGTCATGTTACTTTGTTTATCTTTTGTCTTTCCACCCTCTCATCCCACACACAATTACAAAAATAAACAGACTCATGTGACTAGATAACACAGCAAGCTTCACAGAGAGCGCAGAATTTCATGGGGCCGAGTACTCTGAAGGAAGAGATGATAAATTAAAGATGGGCTGCCTGGTCAGCTTCTGCTTGCAGAGACAAATCAGCATCAGGGTCATCTGAGGGAGTGCAGTGTGGCATGAAGGACCATGGATAATTCTGCCCCCCCCCCCCCCCATCTGTGAATTTTTTAAACAGTTAACTTTTTCTGTTTTTTCCTGCAGCTGAGATCGGTGATTATGACCCTGGGAAGCATCCTGAAGGTTACAGCTCTAAATTCCAGTTCTTCCCAAAACAATCAGAGAAGCTGGAGCGCCGGATTGCAGACATACACAAGACAGAGATGATGTAAGAGAAGAGACACAGCTGCACCTGTGCTCTCAGTCTCTATTTCTCATACTTGCCAAACTATGATATTTTTTCAAACCTTTAGTCTATTGTGAAGTATTTAGGCAGGCAACAAAGAAAGGCTCTCTTTTCTCCACTCTCCAGTCAGTGAGTAGAGGTTGCACAGCTATTATGATGGGTCTTAGCTGGAGACATAACTTCAAAAGATCGAGTCTGTGCAGACACACGAGAATCGTGCCACTGTTACTGAGTGGTAACACTTAAAGATGCATCTCATTTATGCCCTGATCAGTGCTCACTAATACTGAAATATTACATCATTGCTTCTATAGATTAGCCACTTTGATTTCTTGTGTTAGTAAAAATGTACATAACATTAGTTTGAACACAAAGGAGTCAAGAAAAAAACTTTTTTTTTAGATGACTGAGGCACAATAGAGATGGAATCAACCAGGTGTAATTTGAATGTTGACAAACAGCATGACGCTCTGCTGCCCACTAGAGGTTTCTTCTTTTCTCACCACCAAATAGGAACATTGAATACTATGAATTACTAGAGGGGAAAAAAGAAATATCAGCCCACATTTTATTTGCTATATTTGGCTGAATAGTATCTCTTTGCATTGTGCAGTCTTTCTTAATGAATTGATCTTCTTACTGGAAGTCAATTCATCTGCCTTTATAAGACTTGTTATGTATGCTTTTTAAATTTTCATAATGGACTGACTCAAGCGTTTGCTCTTCCTCAGTGGGCAGACACCTGAGACATCAGAGCGAAATTTCCTGCAGAAAGCCCAGATGCTGGAGACATATGGTGTTGATCCGCATCCGTGCAAGGTAGGGTGGTGTTTTACAATACTGCTCTGCTATTTTTAGACTGTAAACATTTCAACATGTCTAACCCAGGAAACACAGTACATTTCGAAATATATGTCTTAAGAGTTATTTGTATCCAAATGGGGTTGTTTATCTTGAAATGTGCGTTCCAGGATGTGTCTGGGAACCCCGCTTTTCTTGCCTTTACGCCGTTTGGTTTCGTGGTGCTTCAAGGAAACAAGAGGGTTCATTTCCTCAAATGGTAAGCCAATAGGTGACCTTTTTCTCGTGTGGGCCAAGCACAGTACTCATTTGTAAAAATGCAAACAGACCTCAGTTTGATCTAATTTGACATACCTGTGCTATATGCATAGCAGTCTACATGAAACAGCATGTGCAATGCACCTGGTTGTACAGTCACAGTCAACAAAGTCCATCTGCCTCCACCTGTATCAAGATCTGTGCACAGATGACTAATTACATTGGTGTCATGGCTAATACAAGTGATATAATTACCTCTTTTGCATCTCTACTTCTTTGAAATCATAAAAATGCTATATTGATTGAATGAAATTTGGAATGACATGATGGATTTCAGTTCAATACGTTTGCTTTTAACTCAGAAGATTCTTTACTAGTATAACACCACCAGACATGTTATGCAATGTGTTTACTGTATTTATAATGGCTTTGTTTGTTTCCCATCAGCTGCACAAAGGTTCCCCTCATTTTGCATTCCCCATCTGCAGGGAATATGATCACTAATATGTTTTGTCAGCTAAACACGGAGCACTGTGACTGTTTATGTGATCTCCAAGTGGTTTTCATGAATATTTAAAGAGGCTGTGGCTTTCTGTTTCTGCTTTGCTGTAACCATAACTGCATTTTCTCCTGCACAGGAACGAGGTGACCAAACTCAAGTTCGAAGGCAAGACTTTTCACATATATGCAAATCAGAAGGAGGTGAGAGCCTGAATTGGTGGATGTAGGGTAAAAAACTGCTCTGATGACCCCGTTTGTTGAGTGCAGCCTTCTGTCTCAGTTTATTATATTGTCCTGCACGCCCTCTCATTTCCAACGTGCAGGACAAAAAGATCATCTTGACATACTTTGCACCCACTCCGGAGGCATGCAAACATCTCTGGAAGTGTGGAGTGGAGAATCAAGCTTTTTACAAGTGAGTCTCCACATTTTATGCTTTTGCCAAATTCTCCTCACATTGTGACATCATCACCAAAGCAGTGTTGGGCAGGTTTACGTACGTCATGGTGCCCTTAAAAGCCCTTCCCCTTCAGGGTGTTTATCAGCAGGAAAAGAGGTGTGAGCCGCTGCTGACCTTTTGTGAATGACTGCACATGGCACGAGACTGCAAGCACTTCAGCGCTCCTTCTGAGATATGGCTCCCCTGCCTCAGCTATGAATAATAGCTTAGGTCTCCTCTGCTCTCTTCAGCTCGGAGAAGATGGTTAACAAAAACAAAGACCATGAACTCAGTGACTGAATGTGGCGCAGCAATGAAGGCTGAGGGAATAAAGAGTGTACGAGAAGGTTAAAATATGATAGGGTAAAGATTAATTATGATAAGTAACTAAACTTATTCTATTTAATCAGCCTCTGACTCATTAAGATTTTACTGGAATAGAAAGTTTTTAGACTAAAATACAAGACTGTGCATGACAATGATGTGTTTCCGGGAAGCACACATATCCCTTGCCTGCAAAATGAAAAATTAAACTTTAATATCTCACTGACAATGACAGGATAAACATATTGAATACTGTATGGAGTCGTGTTGAGGATGCAGTGCCTATAGTCCAAGGAGATTACGTGAATTATTTAACCTCAGAGTATTTGATCCTCGTTTCTGACTTGTTCTCTGAAAATAAAAATGGCATGCAGGTACACTGTGCTATCATATAAAGGTCATATTATGCAAGAAGCTCAAAGAATATTTTTTATTTTTGTTTTTTTCCCTTTCCAACAGGCTTGAGAAGTCAAGTCAGGTTCGCACGGTGTCCAGCAGCAGCTTGTTCTTCAAGGGCAGCCGTTTCCGCTACAGGTAGAGTACACGGCGCGGCAGTATGACTGATGACAGGGAGGGGAGGACACTGCAAAAAAAAACCCAGCTGGAAGTGGAGAGAAGTGTTCCCAGAAGACGTGGCCTCCTGGCCTTCTGTGCTGGAATGTCAGCCTACTTCTGCCTGGAGGATAGGACTGACACTTCACAGGACAGAGGACACAGAGGGGGAAATAAAGGGGACTGACAACAAGAGGCATTGTCACTTTGCATCTACTGTAAAATGGTAGTTTGACAAACCGTAGCTACAATCTTTGCACTATTTTCAATTAAAGAGGACTTGGCATGACCATTTCCAGTCTTATAAACCTTAATATTGGGTATCTAGATGGGAAAATATTTGAGTAATGTATTCTGATTGGTCAAAGTCCTGAAGGTATGAAGAGGGGTTGGGGACATGATGATGGTGACTTCAGTTGCCACTCTGAGGCTATCGCAATTCTTAGATACAGGAAAACTTAAACAAACATGTTAAGTTTTCAAGTATGACAAAAACTTTGTATCACACTGTACATGTCTGAGCCAGAATTTGATACAAAATATATAAAAGTGAACAGCACAAAGAACCACCATAGCAAATATCACAGCAGAAAGTTGTTTGGTAAAAATACTCCTCACCTGCAATGGTGCAATGCCAGGGTTTTTTTTTTTTTTTAAATTTAGCTTAAATTTATTTTTTTTTATAATTTTCAAAATATGTCATCTCTCCTTTCAGTTCCTCACCATTTATTTTAGACTCCTGTGTCAATAGGCTCAGATGTAGGAAGAGTGGTAAAATGTCACACGAGACAGAAAATATCCCACTGCAAATATTTAGAAAGGTAATGATGCATACACACTTGTACACTGATAGCTGAGGCTAAGCTGCTGATGGCTTTTTTTTGTATATAATAGCGAAGTGCATAGTTGTCTGAGTGGTTGCTGAAACAGCAAATGGATGCTTTCATTTGTAAAGTGAACAAATGTTTTATTGCCTTTCATTTTTTGAACCCACAATGTACAGTAACACCTAATGCCAACACATCACAGACGTCCGAAACTGTTTACGCTTACCGCTTGAGGTTCATGTTCTTGTTGGAAAAGCCTCAACTTTCAGCTTTTGACTAAAAACATACTTGCTTTTAATAGCATGTATGCATGCCTGCCATATACACATATTCAGAAATTAACACAACACATTTTCATGCTGCTATACAGTATGCGAGCAACTACTAGAGGCAGTATAAGGTTCAGTTTCACCAGCTGTAAGGTCTGAGGATTGAGGAGGACTGTTCTGGTGGTGGCCTATTTGTTCCTTAAGATATGAAAATCCTCTTTAAAATGTTTGTGGTGGACAACATGTTTCCTATACTGTAGCTGAGGTGCACTACCTGAAAAGTTTGACCTAAGCAGGAAATCCAGGATTTGTGACATACTGTACAGTAATAATGGCCAGTTTGCTGAAAAAAAAAGTCTCTATGAGATAGAAACAAGCTCCCTCTGCATAAAAGAAATCCTATATACGCTGCCATTTTAACAACAGATAGACCAGAAACCATGGACAAACATGCCACAGGCCCTTTAATTAAAAGGTTTAGGTTATTCATATCATATTTTGTTTTTAATTTACTTTATAGACAATTTTCTAACATTTTTGGATATGGGGTTGTTAAAAAAGTTGCAGTTTTCATCAGCAGTTTTTGATATAGTATATCCATCAATAAAGAAGTCAGAGTATAATCAAATTTCACAACATAATATTGTTTTTCTCAGTAGTTAGGATGCAGCTAATTGTAATCATCCACTGGTGTGAAGATGGTAAATTAAAGCCATTTATACCTAACATGTAACAGTAGATAAAACTATACTGCAGAAATTCAACAAGATGATGTCAAAAGAATGCATTTAAAGTGTCTTTAAGTTGCGGGTCATCTCATCTGCCAAGTTAGTTATCAGCTGAGTTTATTTTTGAAGGGCAAATCATGAACATTGTTTTGACCTATTTGTCTGCGAGTCTGAGTTTGTATTTGTCTGACTGGTGGTAATTCAGTTACACAGAGCTGAATTCACCAGGTTAATTCAATCATGATGCTCGTGCACTGTGCTCATCCACTGCAGTGATGGCTTTCATAGCACTGGGTGAGACCATGGTGTGTGGTTGTGTGTGTATGTGGAACTCATCCTGAGCATCATCTCTGTGCTTTACAACAGTGGACGAGTGGCAAAAGAGGTGATGGAGCAGAGTGCCAAAATCAAACGTGAACCTCCAGAAATACACAGGTAGAGTTGTAAACTCAGGAGAGGCCAGATTGTTTGCTCAGAATTTTGTTTTATTTATTTATTTTTTTTTCATTTTCTTAGTCACCAAACTACTGCTGATATCTTTACAGTATATCAGCAGTGCCTGCTGGCTTCACTGCGAAAAACTCAAAATCTTACCAAGTATATTTTTCTAATTTCTAGTCAAAATATGTTATCACACTCAATATAAGACATTATTGCCTACATAGAAGTATTTCAGTGAGATATACTGTAGGAACTTGTTGTAAGACAATAAATCTGATTTCAAGAGATCTTATCAAGAAAATTTCACTTGTTCAATTGGCAAATTAGTTTTTGCTTATTACAAGCAAAAACAAACAAACAAAAGAAACCCTTTTTAAAACTTATTTTAAAAGTGGCCAGGATTTTTTTTTTTGTAATAAGCAAAAAATCTGCCAATGGAACAAGTGAAATTGTCTTGATAAGATTTCTTAAATTGAGATGCATTGTCTTAAAACAAGTTCCTATATCTCATTTAAATGTATCTCTTAAGCTGATTATGTCTTATTTTGAGTGTGATGAGATATTTTGACAAGAAATTAGAAAAATATACTTGGTAAGATTTGAGTTTTTGTAGTGTTCTGTTTGGCTTAACCTTTGCCTCACAGCTCAGCAGAGTGATATTTGTGGCTGTTTTTGTCTTTGCAGGGCTGGTCTGGTTCCCAGCAGAAGTTGTCCATCCATCACCCATGGGCCTCGGCTCAGCAGTGTGCCACGCACTCGTCGGAGGGCTGTACACATATCCATCATGGAGGGTAAGGAATGGGTTTGAACTCCTACACACAGAGTTGGGAAACGGAGTTACACGAGGGTATGCCCATGTACATAGTGTAACACAGCAGAAACTGTCTGGTCAACACAAACTTTTAAATGACTATTAGTCCTATTTGTAAGAATTCACTTTCAAATACACAAGCTGAAACCATCTGATTGGGTTTAGTTTGTGTTGGGGGGGGGGGGGTTACTGCAGGTGTGTTTGTCATTTTGCCTCACCTCAATGGGGCATTTCAGAGATGTTTACAGTTGTACTCAAAATTATTTATACCCTCAAATTAAAGAAGGGGGGGAAAAAAAAGCCGTCCATCAGTGAAATAAGATGAAATTGACAAAAGTAATGATAAATAAAAATTTTATGAAAATCATGACATTGATTTTGAGTTCTGGTTTGAAAGACATATTGGAAATAAACGCGCAAAAAATAAAACAAGCAAACAAGCATGATGGGGCTCTGAAGGTAAAATGTTGTTGAGCAACATTTTGAGGCAATCACTGCAATCAGGTGTTTTCTCTAATGTTCAGAAAGACGTCTGCAGCTGTTGACATGTATTTTGGTCCACTATTCATGGGAAAGGTGCTAATGTGTCTGGGACAGTTTTGTTTGTTTATTTTATTTCAATGATCATTTCCAACCACAATTCAAAAGCAATATTTTTCCACTAAATTATAATTTAGTAAATTTTTATATATTATTAGTTTCATTATTTTCTTGTCATTTGAATTACTATTGTGAATTGATCCTTTTCTTGAATTGGAGGGTATGAATAATTTTGAGGACGAGTGTATGTGTTCATGTTGTGTCGACATGCTGGCAGCTAAAGTCACTTATTCAGCCCACCTGCAGCCTTCTGTGCTAGAACAGGTGGTCTCAGTGTTTCTGTTAGTGAGGTGGACACAGCAGGCGTGCAGCCCTGCTTGGCATCAGGTAGAACAGTAACATCCAGCAGTACTGCTCTACAAGTTCGGGCTCTGTGGAGAGAGAGAGAGAAATGGAGGTCAGTAGCAGGTGGATTGTGTATATTTAGAGTTCTTCACTGTGTGTTCAAGAAAGCCACAAGACTTTCCCACCCCCAGAGTGTGCTGACTGGGTGTCTTAAAGTGGTATTAATACCCAGGCTGAAAATAACCAGGGTCTTCTACTCCATGTATGTCACTAGCCTGGGTGGGGCCAAACTAGGAGGCCAGTGCCGGTGGTCATAGCCCTGCTTGCAGAAACCCTCCTGTTTCACCTCTGCAAGTGGCAAGTAAGCCTTAACTTTGTGGCCTGGACTCTCAAAAGGGACCATAAGGACAGGATAGGCACGTGCATGCTGCAGCCATGGTGAAGTGTCTCATCCGCATCACCACCCGGGTGAACGTCCACCTGCGTATGATCAATCACTGCTACCGGGATGTGAAAGTTCGCGTGCTGAGCCTGGGGCCTCGTATGCTGGGCAAGGCCCTGGGCGTCCTACCCCTCTATCCTGCCCTGACAGGGCAGCAGGAGCCAGCTAGCGTCAGCCCTTCTCTTAGCACTCCACTGCCCAGTGTTCAACGTAGCAGCACTCCAGGTAAAGTCATCACAGAGTCAGTGAGGAGAAACCCAATGCTTTCTCAATCCTAAGTAAATCTCTTGTTTATTGGTCAGAGTGCTAAGAGATGCACCATGTCAGCGGATGTCTGTGCTTCCTGATTACTGAACAGGTGGTTTTCTGATTTTCCCCTCTTGGTTTGTGTGGTTTGGCTGTTTTAAATTAGAAGACTCTTTGGGTGTGTTATTTGGTTTCATTTGCTGCATTAATTTCTTTTAAAAGTTGTTTTTATTTACTTTTCTTAAGCTTTAACACTTATAGAAAATTCATATCAAATACATTTCTCTGCTTCCTGTCCTGCTTTTCAAAGCAGAACACAGCATAAACAGAAGCAGTTTGGATCTGAGATAGCTGCTGACACCCATCCAGCCTTACAGTAATACCTTCTTCTTTTCACTTGATATTGCATCATGTCAGCAGAAGCTTGGGTGCTGGACATAATCTCCCCCTCTTTACCAGCAAAAAAGTAAAAAAGTCCTTCTCATAATTTGCTTCCTCATCAAAAGCTAAATTTTAATCCTTTCTCTTTATAGTGTAGGTGTAATGTTGCTGGTTTTACTCTCTGGAGAATGTGATATCGTCAGCAATGTACTCGACCATTGCTCATCTTCAATGACATGTACA
The DNA here is from genome assembly GCA_023101725.1 of Atherinomorus stipes. Classification (NCBI taxonomy): domain Eukaryota; kingdom Metazoa; phylum Chordata; class Actinopteri; order Atheriniformes; family Atherinidae; genus Atherinomorus; species Atherinomorus stipes. Next base: position 397,407 of record JALJCO010009935.1, on the reverse strand, counting down.
CTGTAGAGCGTCTTTCATGCACTGTACTGATTTTTAACTGTATCTCAGGTTTGTCTTTAAAACTTTGCTGAATGGTTGCAGGTAGGGTTTAGCAGACAGGGACTCTGATAATTCAGCTATTGAGCCAATGATTTGTTAAATAAAATGAAAAGCAGGACAGTCTGAAAGGAATGTAGTCCTTTGATGTGGGGGTGCGCACATACTGTACCATAACAGTAGGCAGATACCCCATAACCACACTGTTATTCCTTTCACTTTTACCTTGCTTTCTATATACTTTTACTTACACTGTCCCATTTAATGCTTTTGAAAATAGATCTCATAAAGGACCCTTGATTCATTTGGCTATTTTATCATTTTATCTTGAGTTTTCCTACTTCTTTTTCCCAGATTTTTCAAAAAATGAAGTAAATGTTTAAAATCCCGCCTTAACTTCTGTATGTGAGCATTTGTGTGTATGCACACATCTTATAAAATCTTATACACATATAAAATGTGTAACCTAGTTCATCTAACCCATTTCACTCAAATTTGAAATGAGTATGATGCATCTGATTTGATGAAAGCGATGAATGAATAATGGTGATAGGTTTCATCATAAATTGTTGGAAAAGAGGAATTCACTTATTTAGGAGAGATAGGTCTATGTTAAGAATAATGAGGCTTACATTAAGAATAATACTCAGAGTAGGAGGAAGTGATGCAACATCCGGTATTTGATTTCAGATGAGCACTCAGGAAATACTTGTTGATTAAAGAAAAAGAAAAAAAGGGATAGTGGTTGTTTCATTGCCAAGCAAAGTCTGTTTTTATGACCCAACAAGTACACTAGATCACACTGGGTTTGTTGGTTGCCACAAGCTTTCGTGGAGGGGTCCTTTTGTTTGTGATGATAGTCTTCTCATCAGCTCACGTGTATTTTGTGTGATGGCTGTCTGACTCTGGGGAAACCATGATCAGATTGCAGCCATCAGAGTGGAGACTGTGTGTCTGTGCTTTGTAACAGACCTTTGCTGGACATACAGCCGTGGGAACCTCTTGTACCAGAGCTAATTTACAGAGCGTCTGTGAATGCCATGCTGTCCACGTGAGGGGCCACAATCATAAAGTTTCATAAAACAAAGATTCAGTTACTGAGGAAAAGCATTGTCTGTGCAGAACAGCCAAACAGCAGATGGGATAAGAACTGATATTAATTATAACATTTACAGCTAAAAGGGGGAGAAGATGTCCGAGGAAATCTTTCTCTTATGTTAAATGAAGTTTGGTTAGGTGAGCAAATTTATTTAGAGGTTACAGATGCACTCACATCTCACACCTAATGTAATAATGCCACAATTAAAAGCAGGTCCCCTTTCACTAGTTTAGTACTTTTTGCACATTCCCTTGTCCAGCAATCCCAGAAGTAATGGCAACAGAGACATTTTTCAACATAAATATTAAATTGTATTCAAAATGATCTGCATATAAAATAACCATGAGGACATGAATAACTATCTACAGGGGAACATTCAAACATTTTGAACACTACCTTTAAAGTACAGCTCATTACTTATGTCAAAGGCATAACTATCATACATGCAAGTAATGCAACTGCTTTTAGCTGTTTTATGCTGATGTAACTCAACACTTCCATGATAAACTAATGTTTCATTTATTATGCACCTGCATATTAATTTGAAGGCATATGTATATATAGTATTCTGGTATCCAAAGCCTGTGGTAATGGTATCAGTTACAGCTGCAATTAATTTACTACTAATAAAAAATACATAACTACATAAATGAAATGGGTAATTAGTCATTTTACTAAAGCAAGCTTATTGAGTCATACTTCTGTGTTACATGTTTAAGTTAAATTTGAATAGAGATTAATGAGCCTGTGTGAAATGCAGAATAATTATAAATCTGGATATTTGCACAACTACTGTAAAGAGAATGAGAAAGTTGATGTTAGAATGCATGCTGAAGGACCTACCCCACTTTTACCATTATGAGCTGAGCCTTGATGCTGACTTATAAGATCTCTGATTCATTCAGTTCATATTACATTATGTTTCATAATTACTTCTATCTCTGATAGGGAAGGTTGTGTAATGAGGCCTACTTATTTCACTGTCCTGCTCATTATTAGATAAGAATGGGGTTGATCACTCCTCCTAGTTGAGATAAAAGCTTCCTTTCACTGATTTTCTTTAAGAAAGTTTTCCTTCAGTTTTCACTTAACACTGTTTTTTATGGATAAAAGACTTTTTCTGTGCCGACTATATCACTGGACAACTTTTACTGGACCATTTCTTGTTGCAGTATCATCTGATACTGGAGTACAGTCTACAGTCTGGACTAGTATACATCATTTACATCTCGAGAATCTTAGGTTTGCAGGTGTAGAGCATGTGTAGGTACTTGGTAGTATTTGATCGATTCTAGTGCAATTATATCGATACTTCAATGTAAGGCTTGAAAACCATCAGAGTCTTTATAAATATGGAGAATAAAGTGTTTTTTTATGGATTCAATTCATTGCTATGACAAGGCCTCCCATATTCCCTGAATCAGCTTCTCTCACTAAGATAAAGCCAAATTTGGACTTTTAAAATGGCAACAGTGATGACTTTGTTTATGTTAATCTCTTTACAAAAATCTAAATTTAAAGCTTTAATGACAAACTTCATAAACTTTGGTGGATTTGGTTCACCTTGGTCACAAGATATCTACTTGCCCAAAATCAGCTTTTCTTGCTCTGATAATGCCAAATTCAAATTTTATGGTATGGATAATAATTTGGTTGTTCATTATTGAATTAAAAAATGTATTGATTGCACAGAGTAATCTCTGCATAAATCTCTTAATTTAACAGCCCTATTAAAAAGTATCAGTATCAGTGATACTAGCCCTTTATTTACTTGGTATCGGATCAATATCAAATCTTGCAGTATCGCATACCTCTAGTACTTGGAAGAGAGACAGAATAAACGTACAGTATTTATGCGTCATGTCCCTCCATGGAACATCTGGTACCAACAAGTTAAACCACTCTAAAGTTAGGCCCCCTCTCTTGAAATTTTAGACTCAGTAAGAAACTTACAGCGTGTATAACGTTGCTGTCTTTTTCCTCCTCTCTGAATCCCCTCACTAGGTTTGGAGTCCTTACGAGACAGTGCCCACTCTACACCTGTGCGCTCTGTGTCCCATGGGGAGTCCTTCATACCACGCTCCCGGAGCCAGGCTACAGATGCCAGCGAGGGGATGGCGGTTATCTCAGACGAGGCTTACAGTCCCTCTGACAGCGTCCTTCCCACACCTGTGGCTGAGCATGGCATGGAGCTGGCCGTCTCTCGCCAAATCAACGGCGCGCCCTGCAGCATTGAGGAGGAGAAGGAGTCAGAGGCAGGCACGCCTATGCACGGGGAAGGGGGTGATATCGGTGTGGACAGTAGACCTGCACAGGAGGGTGCAGAGGGGGACTCGGCCCTCAGCGAGGTGGAACAGGTGAACAAGTTTGTCTTAAGTGTCCTCCGTTTGCTTCTCGTGACCATCGGACTCCTCTTTGTCTTGCTTCTCCTTCTCATCATCCTCACCGAGTCAGACCTTGACATTGCATTTTTAAGTGATATCCGCCAGACCCCAGAATTTGAGCAGTTCCATTATGAATACTTTTGTCCCCTCAGGCGATGGTTTGCCTGCAAACTCCGCTGGGTGGGCGGGCTGCTCATTGACAAATGAGAACAAATGTAGTGTTCGTAAGCCCGTTTTGGGGGTCTGAGAGGACAGTTAGGACTCCGGAGCGATGGAGGGCAGCATCGTCCCAACCATGACCCCTGCTTCTCTCATCGTCCTCCTGCAGACATACAGCTTGGACCACTCCTGGTAATCGGGTCAGGATCTCCGTCCCTCCTCCTCCCCTTTGATTTACCCCACCCTCCAACAACCACATCCTCGGTTGGCACTCATTCTTTTTTGCTTTTCTTCAAACAAAGCCTGGAGACATTTTTTTCTTTCTTTTTTAATTTAAAATCATTTCAGGTATTTTAAGTTTTCAAATTCAAACTGTAAATGAAAGAGCTGAAGGATTTAACGCGGTTCATTTAACAGAAGAGTTTAATGCAACAGATGTTGCCTTCATTTATTATTTATTGCTTTCAGACATGTATTTGCATAAGAGAAGGAGACGAGTCGATGAATGGTAATCAAGGAAGTTGATTTGTTTTTAAGAGATGGAAGTGAGTTATGTTAGAGTCGAAAGGCCAACTGCTGTTAGGGAGTCTAAATGGATTCATTATCTTTTGATCCCAATCAGAAGGCGAATAGCAAATTATCCTCATTAGAGAAAACAGAACAGCTTGAAGGGAAAAGTAAAGAAGGTTCATGTAACAGGAAATGGACAGGGTGATTACCAAATGCCTTTTTTTGAAAAGATATTGAAGACTGTTTGGAAGTTTTTGGTTTAAGACTATTAGGATTAAGTATACAGCCGTATACACGTTCAGATCAGTAGTTTTTCTAACCTTTTATAAGGATAAAGTGAAATAAACCAGTAGTGTTATGTGTCCCAGTAGTGTCTGATGCAATTAGAGAAATGCTCATGATGAGCACAGATTCACTTGCACCAATAGATAATAGCCTAGATAGATGTGCAATGCTGATATGGTTTAAGTAATTGCTTTGAATGTGCTCATTTTTTCATTTGTTTTGTTTTTCCAAATAAGTTTATTTGCGTTTTTTTTTTTTTTTTAATCAAATTGAAATTCGATGAATTTCAATTTATTTCTATGAAGAGTTTAATCTATTTTGGTTTCCTATCAACCTTGCTCTTAGGTTTATGTATCATACAATATTATTACTGCTAGAATAAGAGTAATGATGTACTTTTTGTACAAATTAGTTTGTTTCCTAATATATATTGACAGGTTTTCCATGTATATTTTAACAGAACTGAGATGTTATTTTGTTATCGAAAATTAAATTATACCTTTTTTAGTGCTGTGTTTAAGTGAGGCCTGGAGCATTTACGGAAATGTGGAAGTTGGTCGAAAAAATGGATTTTATCCAGACTCACTTGCCAGAGATGACACCTCCCATCACTCTGCCAACAGTCAGTGTATGCATAATCATCATCTCCAACATGTCAAATAAAAGGTGGATAGATCATTACAGGAAAACAAATAATCACATCTAAACTGCGAGCTGACCGCCCTCACTAATAAACTGGCTACAAAACACCCGACTCATGGCCAGCTCAACGTCCTGCTGAAATTCATCAACATGAGGCAAACTTTGGGCTGAAAGATCAGCTGTTATTGACAGTTATTGTTACAGCTGTTATTGTTATGGATTGGCAGCTGTACCGTACTGTACCGTCTTCTGCCACTTATCCGAGGTCGAGTCGTGGGGGCAGCTGCCTGAGCAGGGAAGCCCAGCTCTACTTTGAGTCCCTCCTGGATGACCAAGCTCCTCACCCTTTCTCTAAGGGAGAGCCCGGCCACCCTGCAGAGGAATCTCATTTCGGCCGCTTGTACCCGCGATCTCATTCTTTAAGTCATCACCCACAGCTCATAGCCATAGGTGAGGGTAGGAACATAGATCGACCAATAAATCGAGTTTCGCCATCTGGCTCAGCTCCTTCTTCACCACCATTGGCACGATTGGATTGGCAGCTATGTTGATAAATTCATATTGCTTACATTAAACATCAACTGCTGCCAGGTTAAGCTGCTACTGTGTAAGGATTTAATATTTTTTCAAATATTTTTAAGTTTTGGATGTTGGCAAAGTAAAGAACAACACACATGAAGATTCTGAGATGTCATCTTAAGATATCTCCCCATCCATGTTTCAGTCAGGCTCTATAGTCTTCTGCCTCACAGCTCCAGCGAGCAATAACTACTGGATTCTGGGTAAAGTCTGTTTTTTGTATTGCGTTTCTACCTTCTGCACAAAGTGCAGGTGTAAATTTTAGTGTGTGTGTAGGAATGACAAGGTGATAGTGGATGTTTAGACAAAACAGATTAAAGTTGAAAGGGAATTAGAAAACAGGAGAGTGGGATGAGGCACAGACGACTGGGCGGTTTGAAATACAGCTCGGGAATGGAGGCACTTTGTGACTCATTAATCTAATGGTTGCACAGGGTTCTTTTTTTTCCTTTTTTTTCCTTTTAACAACACATCCTCCTGCAGCTGCTCTACTGAAGGCCTGATGGTGCTACTTTTCTGCCCACTCTTGTGTAATCCAAGCTGATCAGTCCCTGGCTAAGTCTCAGTCCTGACCACAGAGTAGCATGCACTGTGGAGTTGTGGCTGGATCCACTCCTGTAGCTCATTACATTTTTTCAAACCACTGTTATCTGCCATGGAGGCAGCACTACATTAGCAGAAATATCAAATCATTAGAGCTACATTGGCAAGAAACCTGTTATCCACACAGAACAGGGGCATAATTATTTACATCCAGTGAGCAGCAGATGTGAAGATGGAGCACATTTTTCCCCCAACAATGGGTGAAGCAGGGAGGATGGATGGACACTTTCGATGTTCATTCATGTTTATTTATTATGTCTTCACAGAGGTCAGTATGACTCATCAACCCAGCCAGGATGAGTTGCTAGACATGTTTTAAAAGTGTTTGACATCAGCATTATGTAGCTTCAGTGGTCTCTCTCTGAACATGCAACATTTTTTTTTTCTTTAAAGACAGCATTATTCAAGGAGCAATAACCAGCTGTAAGGGCAAAAAGATGTGATTTACAAATGTGTCTATGGAAGTATACTGTTTGATAAGTCAAAATTGTGTTTCTAGAAAAGTATTTGCCAAATTGGTGCTGTGATGAGTCTTACAAAGGTGTGACCACAGTTACCATTGCGTTCAGTAATAACATTTTATAAAGAAGAAAATCAATTAACCTTAGAGACCTCTTGGGTGTTTTTTCTGCCGTTTCCTTTGCTGGTTCATTGTTTAAATAACAGATTGCTCCATGTGCCTGGATCCTAACCTACAGTTACGGAAGTGTCAAAGATGAAGAAATGGAGATGTCTCTTTCAGCTTTTTGTTTCACCATGGTAGAGGGACAACAGCATCTGAAAATTATATGAGCAGTTTCTTTTTTCAAAGTTAAAATTGTCTGAAAGAAGAAACTGTTCATGTAATAAAGAAGACAACAAAATGAGCCTCTTAGACCTAGAGTGGAAATATTTTCCAAAATCTTTTGTCTTGGTTTGTCTCTGGAGGTTTTCTGTGATAAACCTTTTACATTTTGCTGTGTCATGTTTACATATTTTATTTCCTGACTTTTTTTTTTCTCTATCAGAACAGCTGTAAGTTTGGCCAGATGTGTCACCATTCATTTTCAAATTTATTAATGGTTTATAAAACACTTTGCCCCAAATAAACATGAAAAGCCCAGCCTTTTGAATATGTGGTGCACGGGAAGATGAAAATTATTTTGAGACAATTAAAAGTACAGAAACTGGGATGGACTCACTAAATATGACTGTAAACTGCATCAAGATATTTTCTTTTCAGGTGTTTTCTGCTTAACTTCACTTTTATTGAGGTCTTGATATTTTTCCACTTCCTGCATTTTTCGATTTCAATAATCAGATCACTACATAGATTATCCTCAGTAATACAATTGAGAAATAAATTTCACTGATTTCAGTCAATGCAATTTAAGGAGTTGCATAACCAAATTTCAGCAGAAATAAAGCATTTCATCCTCACTATAAGGCGGTTGACATTTGTTGCACTTTGCACTTGGGAATTTGCTGACTCTTGACATAACAGAAGATTGATTTAATCTATTGTTCCCAGCAGACAGACCCCTGCATAATGATGCAGACACATCAGTGTATACAAATATCCTTGGTGTTATTTAGTCTGCCTAATTTAATCTCTGGAATGGACATTGCTGTTTAATTATGTTAATATTCATGTATATATATATATATATATTTATATATACATACATATTCATCTATAAAAATCAATGTGCCAAATCCAGTGTATGTTTAGCCAAATCCATTCCAAACCCATGTTTGTACTGTAGGCCTTCTGTACAAGTCAGTATGAAATACTGTTCCCCTAAAATAACCCCTTGTAACTGGTGCCATTTAAAAAAAAAAAAAAAACAAAAAAAAACACAATACATAATAAAAAGAAAACACACAAAAAAACCTTTCGAACTTGAAATAAACATTAACTTAACAGTGATGTGGCTCCCCCTTGTGGTTTTGTCTCAGCATGACTGTTTTGTTGCCCAGCAGGAGAAATAATCATATCAAAATATCTTTAATATAAAACAAGCAAACAAAGGTCACAAGAGCTCCAGTCAGAGCTAATAATTTTGACATTTTACAACAGATTTGCACAGATAAAATGCAACAGCTGTACCCAAATGTAGCTTTTAAGCAGTTTTACTGAACATCTATGATACAATACATTAACACTTTACAAAAACAAAAACAAAAAAATCACAGCTACATGCTGGAAAATGTAGTGAAGGAGGAGCTTCCAACCAACCAAACAAAAATTGTCTTCAGAAACAAGTTGCCTTCAGCTCATGTGTGAAAAGGTGGGCTTTAAGAAAGGTCTCTGGCTGCTTTGAGGCATTGGGGCAGCCAGGAAACCAGGCCGCCTGCCTGCTGGTGCCCCTCCCGCTGAACTCCTGGACCCTCGACCTGCACTTTGGGAACCACCTCTGGAGCTGGACGATGACCATGATTTATTATTGCTGTAGCCACGTCTGCACAACATCACAGAATGACAAGGGGGAGGAAAGAATTAGCTATAAAGCAACATTTGTTTTTTTTCCCCCTCCAACTAGACAATCACGTGAGACTCTACGCACCCTTTAGAACTGGAGCTTGAGTTGCCATATGCTTTTCTCTTCTTGGAATACTTGAAAAATGGAGCCTTCTTTCTCTTCTGTCCCTGAGCAGCTTCACCACGAAAGTAGGTGGAGGACTCTAAGTCATCCTCGTCATGGTGCGTGCGGCCTCTTGTTGTGTCTATCCACCCGTCTCCACCACTCTCAGCCTGCTCCTCCACTGCACACATAATAAAACTTTAATACTATAACTATAAAATAATAAAAAACAAAGAGAAGCAGCTTCTGATGTGGGCTGCAAAAGTTCCAAATTGTTTTTCCTTACCAGGTAGTGTCCATTCAGAGTATTTCTGCAACACCTGAATGACTTCCCCCCCGTACTTCTCCAGTTTGTCCTCTGTCACACCATCAATTTGAAGGAGGACTTCAGGGTCAGAAGATAGCCTCTCTGCATGGAAGGACACATTTTTAATACAGCACAGCTATTTATTTCACTCCAACCGATTAAAGCTTAGTTTTAGAAATACCAGCTATCTTCTTCAAGGCAGCAGTGGAGAAAATGTTGTAATAGTGAAGGCCAAAGGCTTTTCCCAGCTGTTTGCACAGATCCACCAGCTCCTTCAGACACTGCTGAACCATCTCTTCTCTCTGAGAGACTTTCTTGGAAACAGCAGCTTTGTGCTTCCTGATGGTGGAAGCGCTTTCAGTTTCATAAAACTCCACCTGGAAACGACGAGGTTCAGATACAGTTAAATGTTTTTAATTTATATGTAAAATTACATAGACCCTTTTCTGTAACTCTGCCTAACGCTTCTTAATTAAAACCACTGTGTAAACCTGGTGTGAGATCCATTACCTGCATGTATCCTGACAGCACATTCATAGCCTTTGTACCAGCAGAGATGTAAGCTACAGCTTGGCCGTTGTTGGTGATGTAGAGATCTTCGACCAGGACGTTATCCAGAACAAGCTTTTTGAAGAGACGGTCAGCATTATGCCGGGAATAAGCAGCTCCCATCCCAAACATTCCCGTCTGAACCTTGGCAGATTTTGCCCCTTAAAAAGAAAATATAAATTTCCCAACATAAGGACATTTTCAGTTCTTACCAAGTACAAAAAAAATAATCAATAAAAATAGAAACATTATAACACTACTGTCACTGTGGGAAAGAGGACAAGTGCACGCACCTATAAAGATGTCGACGAGCATGTTTAGCGTCAGTCTGTTTTGTTGTGGCGTCTTGCCAAACCTCGCTCCAACTTTCTCGCAGTTCTCTTGGACAAACCTCACGATCTTCTTCACATCTTCAGTCACGTTCCTCATCTTGTATTGCTGTGTGAAAATAAATAAAAAAAAAAAGATCCATTACTGCAGGCCAGGTAAGTCTTCCATAAAAATGCTGCAGAAGAAATGATTCCTACGTTCGGTTTGGAGCAGTTGTCACAGCTGACGTCTGGATGGTCTTTACAGAAGCTTCTGTTGAACTTCAGCTCTCCGAAGTACGCAAGCAACTGAATTCTTCTGCACTCCATCACATTCTCACAGAAGTGCACCATGCTGTGAAGGTTGTTGTAATGAGTTGCCTTGGCATGTCTGTCGCCTTCTCTGTCCACTGTAAACAGCATGAGAGCCAAAACATGAATTAACATAAAAAGACCAAGATGTTTAAGCAGAGAGCTATTTATATGCTATTCTGACTTAACTTAAAATTGACTTCACCCATTTAGCATGCAACTATATTAGTTCATATTTTTTGCCACATACTGCTGATGATCCTCTTGATGCGGTGGACATCAGTGTAGGAGTAGAAGAGAATGCAATGAGAGATATCTCCATCCCTTCCAGCTCTCCCCGACTCCTGATAGTAACCCTCCATTGACTTAGGCAAACTAGCGTGGATTACGTAGCGTACATCAGGCTTGTCAATACCCATGCCAAAGGCTATGGTGGCACAAATGACCTGGTAGACAAAAATGAAAGAGGAAGAATGAGCAGAGTCTTAGCTTGCGTTTCACTTTGCAACATCTGATCAACCATGTTAGCTCCTAAAGTTCATGAGTTGTGATCTGACCTGGCAGCCATCCTGATTGATCCACTTGCTCTGCACATATTCTCTGTCACTGTCACTCAGCCCAGCGTGATACGCCAGAGCCAGAATCCCTGCTCTCTGCAGACTCTCTGCCATGGCGTCACAGTCATTACGAGACAGGCAGTACACAATGCCGGAGTCACCTACCACACAGACAAAGGGGACAATAAATCACTGACAAAATGTGACTGCAAGCTCATTAAGCATTTTCATTACAAGGCTGTTTATATGAACTCAAATGACAAAAGCAGCCATTTTAAAGAGTTTAAGAATTCGACTTGTATATAAAATGCTTAATGCACAGTTACAATGCAACATAACACAATCCTCCAAGAAGTTTCTCTCTTTAGACTGCAACAATTTCTATTTTAAAGTCCATTTAACTGTATCCAGAAAGTCAAGGTATACAGTTGAATTTTTAGCAATGAAGTAACAACAGTGTTCAGAAAAATAGTGCACCAAGATCAGATGATGCATTTAATTATTTACGTGGGTAGTGCTTTTTGATCCAGTTCATGCAGTCCTCATCAACCTTTTTGGGTTTCTTAGGCAGCACGGAGTACTTGAGGTTAGTTCTGTTGAAGCTCATGGTAAATCTGAAAATACACACAGACATTATGTCCAGTTTTAGTTATCTGAGGACAGTATTAAATACAGATATTAATAAATCACAGCCTGAAAGTGAATGCATACACTTGTGGCCGCATCATGTTCAGCTGGTTGAGGATGTCTTTCTGCACGCGGGGGGTAGCTGTGGCTGTCAGAGCTATCATTGGCACGTTGGGGAACTTCTGACGCAGCTCGTGCAACCTCTTGTAGTCTGGACGGAAATCATGACCCCACTGATAGATTTAAGAGGAAGGGGTGATTTACAATGACGGCTGCAAAAAATTTAATCATGCAGCTGAGGTGTAGAAATCAAAGTAGAGAAACACACCTGACTGACACAATGTGCCTCGTCTATGACAAAGCGAGTCAGAAGACCTCGCTCGTACAGGTTCTGCAGGGCAGAGATTAACCTGTTGCTTGCACTCACCTAGAAGGAAAAAAAAAAAAAAAAAAGAACAAACCGCACCAGTTAAAGCTGTCAAAACATGATCGTGTACTGACTCTAAACGTACATATACTACGTGTACAAATCAAACAAACTCACCTTCTCAGGTGTGGCATACAGCAGTTTAATTATGGGGTCTTTCCTAGAAAGCTGCATATAAATCCTTCCTGCTTCACTATCACTTTTATCTCCAGACAGACTTGTTGCTGGAATCTGAAAAGTAAAACATAATAATTTGCTTGTTGCAACACACTTGACTTAGACTTAAGCCCCTTTCAGACTTGCACTAGAAAGTGGTAATATTGCAGATTCTGTCCTTTATTTTATTTTTTTTTTCTCTTTTTCTTCTTATTCTGTCCTTTATGACGCCTGCATTCAGACATGCGATCCGCTTTTTTACCTCGGAGATGTTGCGGACATGTACCGGCAGGACCTCATGTCATAAGAGCAGAAATGTTGCGGAACGTCGTTTTGGCTGAATGCACAAGGAAATGTTCCGGACAGAGTTGAAGGGAGAGTGAGGCTGTGCTGACTTTTCCGCAACATTTCCTGATGTCTGAAAGCAGCCGGGACACGATAAGTCCACGACGAAGCGGCATGTCTGAAAAGACGAGTCCGTTTAAAGAGCGGATGAACTTTACTGCTCATGTTCCGCAATGCAGGTCTGAAAACGGCTTTAGAATTAGCAGGCTCGTGCAGAGGTGGCATCAAACTCTCCATGAGTCTGCCAATTACCAAATGATCTGAGTTAGTTGTGTAGGATAGCCCTCGAGGACTGGAGTTGCCCACCCCTGATACAGAGCATGATGTAAAGCAGGATTGGTCACCTGTGAGAAACATTTGCCTGATTCTCATTGATGACAAAACCTGCATTTAGAAACACATAAATGTGGTATAAATAAATAATACATGTTGAATTGTATGTTTCTGAATATATCCATCTTATGAAATTTTTTATCCTAATTATTTTAATAGTTTACTTATTTCGTGATTGAAATAATTTTATTTGCCAATTAACAAGACAGTGTCTTATTTTATCACCACAGCTTCAAACGGACACACATTCATATTACTAAATATAATGCAACATTGTCTCGCATCCCAGACCAGCCACCACAAACATACTTACATCTAGGGTGGTAAGTTTCTGGATTTGGTCAACAATAAGTGATTTGAGTGGAGATACAACCACAGTAACACCAGGCGAGACGCATGCAGGCAGCTGATAGCACAAGCTTTTTCCTCCACCTAAAAAACAAACAGAAACTGTCATGACAGAAGAGAGTGTTCAGTTGTTAAACTGAGTCTATACATGGATTAGCGTTTTTAAAATAGTCTTGCAGTCTTGTTTTAATGAGGGATTGTATTTGAGCATCGTTTTATACCAGGTTGTCCAACTTGCATCAATGCGATATCATTGTAGTTCAGACATAAATGCTTTAATAAGAAGTATAAACCATTCTTTAGATTAAAATGTTTTGAAAACCTACTAATCCAAAAACTTTAGCTTGTTATTCAGAGAAAACTAAATCTTTTGGAATAATGATGAACTCACTCACATTAAGTAAAAAGTATGCCAATCATAACATCAAGGCCAACACATTAATGATCTGATTCTTATGTGCTCCATCATCAGATCGTATCAGAACTGCTTTCAGAAAGAATACTCTCATTTTTAGTTTAAAAGAAATAAAAATTAATGGCCAATTCTGTGTCCTGTTGGTGCTGACATCAACATTCCCAACATACATGAATAATCATTTACAGTCATTTCAGACTTATTCAAGTGGAAAGATATCAGTCCTGACCTAGTGCTCAGGCGTTACTATGGACAGAAAAAAAAAAAGTTTGACTCCAAAATTAAACTACATTCATGTGGCTGTGGAAAAGTGAACTTTTACTGACCTGTGGGCATCAGAACAAATGAGTCTTCTCCCAGAAGTGTAGCATTAATTGCCTCCAGCTGATTAAACCTAAATTGATGTAGTCCAAAACGCTTATGAAAGATCTTCATCATCTCTTGTGAGTGGGGGAAGTTGAACCCTCTGAAGCGATCGTGGGCTGGGTTCTTGAAAGTGGGCTCTGCAAATTATAAAACATGAAACTTGCAATAACAATGTGACACCTGAACATAATTTTGGAGTGTCCAAATGCTCCAAAATACTCGTTTTTAATTGAATTTGGCGCCATCTAGTGGTTAAATCCATAGGAGGTACTGCTTTCAGAAGAATACTTATTTCTCTCCAGTGCTTGATAAAAAGAAATTAACTTTTTTGAATGTATGTAGATTCACCTGGGGAACAAATCTTTGAAGGTTTAGGTGCAGAAACAGGCGTCATTGGTTTCTTCTCCCATGTGGACTTGCTTGGCCCCCTTCTTTTACTGGTGCAGTCACAGTGTTGAAGTTATGACTTGAAACCGATGAAGTTGATGGTTCATCAAAGTAATCGGGGATATCAGAGTCATTAAAGTCATCAATGTCAAAGTCGTCAATGTAAAAGTCATCTGCCTCAGTATCTTCTGCAGTTGGACAAGTTGGGGTTTTAGACTTATTTGGCAAAACAGCCTCAGACCCCTTTGGCGAAGAGAAATAATTGTCAAGGTCTATGCTTTTTTTCCCAGAGAGATTAAAAGATGGTTCCATTTGGTTGTGGGATGATGGAGAGTCGCAAATACTGTAATTTTCCCCACATACTGCCCTTGTCTCCTTCCTGTCCAAAGGCTTTAATTTAGTACAACCAGATCGATCAGAGTCATAGTCCAAAGATTTGATGGAAGATTTCCCTGCCTGTAGAGACGTCTTCTCTACAGGGACAAACTTGGTAGATGAAAAGACAGTAGATGTACCACAGCTAGAAGAAGTTTCTATAAAACTGTTCTCAGAAATAACTGTGCTGTCTGGCTGTTGCATCCTAATCAAAGAGTCTCCACCAGTAGCAAGAATCCTCTTCCTGTAGGAAAACAAAAAGATACCTGCTGTAATACTGAGATGGTAATTAAAGGGAATAAAACTGTAAAGCTGTTTGTTTGACTCAAAATGAACAAACCTCTGAGCTCTCTTCAGTAAAAGTTCATTCCCACAGGATATTGCGATTAGTTCATGTTCAGGGATGGAATCAACCAGAGCACAAATAGACTCCATGATACTAAAGAGCTGTTCATCTGTAAAAAGTGCAGAAGAGAAAAGCACATAGTCATTAATGAAATCCTTCTAAATTAAAAAAGTTAAAAGTAGCAAGGTGAAAAGATTAAACTAACTTGTTTTGTTACTGGAGTGGTGATCAGTAGGTCCTGGCAAAGCTGTGGAGGAGCATGATGACTGGCTGGGATGGTCTCGGGGTTGTGCATCACCTGGGTTAGTTCTGTTTAGAAAGAAAAACACTTTTTATCCTCCTGAATTCTCTTCACTGTCATCTTCACTGTCAACAAATATAGCAGAAACTGCACAGACAAGAAGTGCATAATGAGCTTTAAATGCTGACCTTTTCTCGACAGTAGAGGCTGGATAAGAGACCTCATCAGGGACAGGTGATGGAGGAATGTAATCAAAGTCATCTTCAGACTCTGAGGTGTCATTAAGCTGTATCACCTTTGGGTCGATCAATTTTTTGTCGCAGTCTGTAAGGAAAATAAATATTTCATGCAGCTCGTGTGTTTTTGAATACTTTTTAAATCTGTATCTGGCTCGCAATGTTCTGATAAAACAGCAAAACACCATTTACCTGTTTTATCTTGAAAAGGTTCAGACACGGTGCTGATTTCTTCTTCACTATCACTTAGGACAGACGTAACATGTGGAGGGGGGCATCTTCTGCGCCTTTTAACAGGAGAATCTTCCAGGTCAACCGTAGCTGGTTCCTCAATCAAACTGGGACTTGTTGGCGCTGCAATTTTGCTGATACTGTGCTCTTGCTCATCCACCTCCACACTAGACTGGTCACCATTCTTGTTGCTTACATCACAAACATTGTGGCTTTGTTTCCCTATGAATTCTGGGAATTCCTCACTCGGAGATGTCAGCGGTTTGGTGATCTTTCCAGATATATCTGAGCTGAACGAGTCATTCTTTGATTTGGTAGGTGCTTCAAAGTCATCAAAATCATCCCAGTCCTCCAATGGGAATCCAGATACATCCAGACTTGTGGAATTTGTTCCACTGTCATGACAAAGCTTTTTGTCAGATACAGTTGGAGCCTGCACCACCTTACTATGAGATGCTACAGCAGGTGTGTGACATGTAGAAGAAGAGGAACCTGCTGGGCTGCTGGAGCCTGACTGGCATTTTGAACTTACAGGGAAGAAGCTGTTGATTTTGTTTTTTTGTGGTCTTTCAAGCTTGTTTGAAAATGTCAAAGGAGATTCAGTCACCACACTGTTTTTAAGGATATTCACATTCCTGTTTGCCAAAACATTTGAGCTGATTACCTTGGTCGGGTATTCCACTTTTGTTGAACCCGACGGGGACTTCTTTTTTGAATGAAAATGCCCTGAAAATACACACAAGAGTGACGTATGAAAACTTAATGTGACAGTTAAGCCAGGGTCTTATTTGTATGTGAATGTAAAGTAAGAATTAGCATATGCAAAATAGTTGTTAGTTTCCGGAGCTCAGGTTATTTAGCCACACGAATCCTTATGTGTAGATACAAGCGGATAAACAGGATTTCAGGTAAAATCTACACGTTTTTACAATATGTAAAACATGTACCAAATGGCTGGGGGATTTCACTGTGTGCACTGAGAGCTGCAAGAAATACAAGTTTTTACCCACATATCTTACTTTGTTTAAAATCACTAATTATAAAATTATATATTTTTGGATATGCGTTTACAAATATATCTGAACAGTAAATTATCTTTAGCTAAACGTCCAGCTCCGACACTGATGTAAATCGTAGTGTACTGGGCACAGCTAACTGTTAGCTGCTTTTTTCTTTTCCGTATATTTTAATTGACTTACCCTGTTTTTGGTTTAGCCAAAGACAGCTTGCTCTGAGCAGCATTGCTGTGCCTCGCCAGCTGTTCTTTCAGGTTATTTTGCGGAAGACTTGTCATTGTTGTTTAACTGAGCGGAGCTAGTAAGTGTTAGCTGGCCAGCTACATGAGCTCTGTTTCTGAGGTGGTGGTCGGTTTCTTCAGCATTGTTCGTGGGACAAGTCGAGGAGGCTCGCGCTTTGCTTGTCACAAGTAGGTCGCCACTCGGTGGACTTCATTAAAGTTATACATCTCGTTAAACCATTGAGTAAATCTCCGTTGGACACAAACACTGGATTTTGCGCCCATTCAATAAGCGGGCTTCTTATTGGCCAACACTGAGCGGGAAAGGTGGTTGTGGGAAATGTAGTCTTAGGATATACTAGACAAGGGTCGCTGTCCCGCAGATTTTCCATGCCTCCCTGCTCCAACCCTGACTAATTAAATTGATCCAGCAGCCTATGGAGTTCTGCACAATGACGCATTAACTTGAGTCAGGTGTGTTGAAGCAAGGAGACACTGAAAACCTGCAGGATTGTGGCCGTTAGCATTTTAAAGGGTCCTACTGTTTAACTTTTGGCCACTATGAGCACTAAGCCTGTAACTTCCCAATCAACTGTCGCAAAATTAAACAGTTTCCATCTGTATTTGTAATTATGTTTGCAGGCACTTTGACCAGCTGATCTGTCATCAAGCCATAAAAGCGCTCCAGGTTACATGATCAAATGAGAGATGGATCCACTACTGCAAAATTACAATGTCTGGTTTTTAAGGAGGGCAGCCCCCCCTCAGAGCACCGACATACATCAAGTGCTGTATATTGACCCCCAGAAATCATCCATTATTACTTACATAAAAAATATTTTATTATATTTGGTTAATATTCGGGTCAAAAGTTAAACAATATCACTTTAAGAAGGAAATGAAATTTTACAGAAATTCTCTTTGAGGAGTTAAAGAGAAACTTTTGTTCCTATTGCTTAATTAATCAAGTAATTAATTGGCACATACTTTTAAACCAGAAAATCATAATTTCAATACTGGTTACATCCACATTGCTCATCTATCATTCATAATTTAACTTATAATGTAGCAAATATGTTTTTTTTTTTTGTTTTTTGTTTTTTTGGGTGACTGTATCTGACTTTGATAAGTGACAAAGAAAAAATATTAATCTCCTCAACAAATTAAACATATTTAACCTGCCTTATAAAAAATTCTGTTCTGGAAATGGATGGAAATAAGCACATTTTAACAATCAATATTACAGTGTACATTTAATTAATTCTACAACACGTCAAGATGAAATTAGGAAAACTTCTCATAAAATATGTCAATCATCCGTTGGAGAAGTCTCCCATTTCCCAGTCCCGTTTCTCCTTTGATTCTTGGAGGGGACATAGGCACTGCAGTGCAAAGTGGTGGGAGGAGGGGTCCCAGGTTAAGTGCTTCTGTAGAGCCCTTGATGAGCTACATATCTTGCTGTTGATGCAAGGTTCAACACTTAAAAGGAGAAAGCATCTGAAATTATTGTAAGAGTGTACCAACTTCATAGTTCTGGTACATTTTGATTGCTCATCTACTGTCATCTCTGCTTGTGATTTACTGTGATTGCACATTAAGATTTAAAATGGTTTATTTGTAAAATTTCATCACAATAATTTGGCATTAAAGTGATCATTTTGATTGTCAAAAGTGCAAACAATCTGAACATGACTTGATTTATGATAAAAGGGTTCAATAAAAGTTTAAAACCCCGAACAAAAATCTGTTGCAATCAAAAAAGGAACAAAAAAAGATACAACAAGAAAATATTCTGTGTGATGAAAAGGTAAATGTTTCAGTTCATTTCTCATTGGAGGACACATCATGCAATAAAGTCACACCACTGGAAAAGATGAGCAGGCCGCTAGTCCACACATGTTCTTTCCACGTTCGATGAGGAAATATCTGGGAGAAGACAGCATTGTTATTGGCTTTCTTTGGGTTGTATATATTTGTTGACATGTCCTTGAATAACTGGATGAAAAAATTACCCATCAATGCCCCAGCTGGATCCCCAGGAGTTCTTGACGATCCAGTAGGGTGTACCATTCTCTTCTCCATAGCCGACAGCTAGCACAGCATGGTTCACCTTGTCTGTGGTGTTGTGGCATTTAGTACTGAAACCAGGAACAAAAGTCACTTGCATCTTTATTTATAGTCATGAATTCTTTGATAAAGAATGAGGAACTGAGCCTGTAAAAAAAAGTAAGATGCGTCATTAACGGAGAAGAACTTTGCTCTTTCACAAAGGGCCATACAGTGCAATTTAACATACAGTATAACAGATATATTCACAGCACTTCTGTCTTAGAAAACAAAGTGCTTTAAGACATTTACAGTGCGTATTTGAGTATTAATGTTTGGCTTCATTTAAACTGTTGAAAAAAAGAATTAAAATGAAAGTTTTTTTTTTTCCTCTCACCTGGTGTAGACACCCTGATGATACTGCATGAAGTCTGAAGTCACCTCAAAGGCAAAGCTAACAGGGTTGCGTGTAGCAACGGCATCAAGCATCTCCATCTCATTATACTGCATGGTAACAGATCATTTTACCTTCTCATTCACTTTAATAAAGACTTGGAATAAAAACATTCATTAGAACAGATTTGTGACCCCATGTGCAATATATTATGTGACATTTGTGCAGTCTATTGAATCATATGTAACACACTTTGCACTTGTCCTGGTTGATGCTACTCCTGGTCTGAAATCAACAATACTCTTTTCTGAAACATTTATATATACTGTATTTCTTTCTTATTATTCTTGCTAGTATTGTGCACTTTATTCTGTTATTATTCTTTATTATTGTATTTTGTTGGCCTGCCAACAGTTAAAGATAGAAAATAGCTTGCTTTAATCTTCAGTTGATGTGTTTCAAAAATGAATAAAATAAATGGAATCAGAATCACTCACCGCTGTTACATTCATCACTTCCTTTACAAAAGCAGCAGCCAGTGTTGGCTTATAGACACAAATACCTTCCTGATGTAAATAAAAAACAAAAGTTAACACTACATAATGTCTTTTAATTGCTAACTTGAATTCATTAAATGCTGTAATCTAGCTCACCACAGCTGTGTATGGGTAGTCCTGCTCTGTCATCAGGCCTTTGTTGTACATGATGTACTCGAATGCCTGACTAGGAAGACCGCTGGAGACAAATCAAAACTTATTTAAAAAAAAAAAAAAGTCTGACCGCAGTGGTTACAGGCCAATTATAAAGACCGTATAGAAACACATTTGGCTCTCACCCATTACATCCATGGTTGTTGAAATCCTGGGCGCAGTCTACCAGCTGTTGCTCTGACTGAGAAATAAGAACTGCTTCAGTATTACTATAAATATTTGTTGCCTTATGTTATTCATGTTTTATTTGCAAGTGCAACAGTTTTGATAGAGAAGTGAAAATATTTCACCAGAGGTATAAGCTTCCCAGTGGCAATAGCAGTAACAGACTCCAAGCAGCCAGTTGTGGAAAAAGTCCAGCAACTACCGCAGCCGCCCTTTGGTGCAAAAAGAGAAATAAAAACTGTATGACAAAGTGGGACATTTTAAAAAATGCTTTGTAATACAAAACATGCTGGAAAATGAATATCTGAACAACCTTTGGGCAAATTCAAAGAAGCACTTGTGATAATAAGCCCCAAACATTTCTATAATGACTCTTTGTCATTGCATGTTGGAATCTTACATATAGAAAAAGATAGAAACAGCCATAGATAAACCTATGACACCAAAGCAACAACTATTGCAATGCAACTGATGAATGAACCTAACAATTTCACCTGTGCTTGACCTTCTCAGTGTCTCACTTCCTTGTTCCTAGTGTTTTCCACTATAAAGTCCTTTGCGTTGAAAACCAAACCTACCTTGAATTCAGCATTAAAATGTTTTTTTCTTTTTTTTTTTTTTACATCAATGCAACATTTCATTGGTTTGCTTCGGTGTTCCTGAGCACAAAACTGTAAAGAAGGCATTAATTTTTGTCCACTTGGAAGAAACTCCTCCTTCATTTTGGATTTTGAGAGAACACAGAGAGACAGACAACCATTCATACTCACATTCACTCCTAGGAGCAATTTAGAGTGATCAGCTGACCTAACAAGCATGTCTTTGGATGGTGGGAGGAAGCCGGAGTACCGAGAGAGAACCCACACATACACGGGGAGAACATGCAAACTCCACACAGGAAGGCCACTGTTGGAATTGTTCGAACCTCCTCCCCAGCCGGGAATCAAACTACCAACCTTCTTACTGTGGGGCTGCGCTAACCACCACGCCACCATGCAGCCAATATAATATAATATAATAATATAATATAATATAATATAATAATATAATATAATATAATATAATATAATATAACTTTTATGCATATTTTATATTGTTGCATGTGCAACAATACCATTTTTCTGCTTATGAAACCATGATACAATTATTATTATTAAATATTAAACCTCACCTGATTCTTTACAGGTGTCACATAATTTCCTTTCTTTCTCCAGTCAATCGAGTCTGGATGTGGTCCATTGCTGCTGAGGTAATTTCCCTTGGTAGCAGAGCAGTTCTGCAAAAGGTAGAGTGTATAACTTCCTGATAAAAAAAAACCCAGAAGAGTCATGGTGGAAATGTGCTGTGTAAGCAGCAGCTTGTACAGATGGCATTACCTGTGGCTCAGACCAGAGGAAAGACTTCCGAAACTCACTAAATGTCATGTCTGAAAATTGGTTTAGTGCCACTGTAAGGACAGATAAAATACAGTTCAAAATATTTAAATGCTATAAGAATCATATGAAAGCAAAGAAAAACAGAGAATTCCTACTTGTAAAAGAATGATTTCCTGCATTGTGCTTGTCAACCGTCTTCTTGTTCTCTGTGAATATCTGCAGTCTTTGGTAATACTCCTTTGTGCTGTACACTTTGTTGTGCTGAACATTCAGAAGGCAGATATTAACTTTTCTTTAAAGTTGTTTTTACTTCTGTAATTAACAGCTTATATAAATATGCAGCTCACAATGACATTAAGCAATAATGCTGCTGTGATTTCTCTCTCTTTAGAAAACACATACAGTTCAATGACAGTGGTGTAACCTATATCTAATGTGATTGATGTTTAGAGACCCACCTGTGCCATCCAGGACTTGAAGTGAAACTCATCTGCAAATGATTTCCACATAAAAATACAGATTCAGAGCATAAAACATAAAAAAAAGAAAGAGGATCCAGAGGAGAATGTGAAAGTGAAACACTGCGCTAACGTAACTAAACAATAAAGCCTTATGCGAATAAAGCGAAGATTATAGCCTAACTTACCTTGTTCGGACAAGTAAAAAGCTGAAGTTACAGACGCCAAAGCAAAGACAAGCCAAAGACCCGTCATGGTTCACTTGTGAATGTTGCAGCCGGTGGTGAGCAGTGCTACTATGACGCTGAAGGTGAAGTGAAAACAGACACAGTCACGAGGCGCTGCCTTTTCAAAGTACCACTACCGCCTAGCATGAAATATGATACAGGCAACAGTTGCGCCGTCATGTTGTTGAGGAAGTGCAGGCACCAATACAGACCAGTTAAAACCTAAAGACCACCCGTGGTTTAGGCTTGGAGATGGGATTAAAATGTTTCAAAAGGCTAGGGCAACATTTTTGTATATTTTGCTCCTGAAAAGTGAGCTTGAAGGAGAGGAGTGTAAACATACTGTATAGGCCTATAGGCCTACTCATTTATTATCATGAACATTTGTGAAATGAAAATTTTTAAATAATGGGCAGATACCAAAAAAAGAAAAAGAAAAATGATAAAACCTTTAATGGTAACCCTTGTAATCACTGCGGAATTTGTCTTTGTAGCCTATAATTTAATTTACTAATTTACTATTAAAAGTGTAAATAGATAAGCCTAGACTAAGTAAATAAATAAATAGCTTTCCTAAATTAATAAAGAAATAAAGACAAGCATAGGTTCCTGGGTTGAACCAGGCTTTTCCAGTGACGGCTGTAGGAATTCAAGGAATTTTTTACTGGGGTGTCCATAGTGTATTAATAATGTGCATGAACAACGTGCCATATTTTCTTTTCCATATGCATTAATAGTCAACTATCGTAGGCCGACCCTTAAGTCTTCACAAAGTAGCCTAAATGCCATTTTGATAAAGTAAAAATGAGAAGAAAAATGGCAAAGCAACATCTTTCAGACTCCTATGCTAATAATTAATGCTTTGACCTGGAAATAAACCAAGTGTCTCAAGGATTATTTATACAAGCCATCCAAAAAGGACTGGCTTTTCAGCAGGCAACATGGCAGCTGTACCTCTGAAAATAATGAAAAATTAAAATAATAAGATACGCTTGGAAGAAAGTATTGAAAGTGTAGAATGGCAAAGTCTACATTAAAATTGCTATTTGGGGTTTGCATGGTCTCATGTGTTGGTTAGCTCAGGCTACATCCCAAAGCCCCCCAAAATAGGTTAATTGGTGTCTAAATTCTCCTTGCAATAAATGTTTTTTTTAACTCTCTGTACTGTACTGTAATCTTACCGTAGAACTATCATAGTTTGAAAAACTAATACTATAACATACTTATTTTCAGCATGATTTAAAAAAAAAAAATTAGTCCTTACATTGAAAAGCAGCTTTATCAAACAGAAGAGAAAGGCATTATGTGTATGGTGATAAAATGCTAATGCTCAAACTTACATCAGAGATGATTTAACAATGTTTAATTTGATGCATCCTCCATGTTTAACAAACATTACATGAAGCATGATCATGCAGTATGTTATTATATTTTTAAAGCATTCATTATATTTAGCAAATGCAGGTATTTAAATCAGTATTATGGGATTTTAATAGTAACATTAGTTACATTAGTTACTATAGTTGGCCCTGTGACAGACTGACGACCTGTCCAGGGTGTACCCCGCCTCTTGCCTGATAATAGCTGGGATAGGCTCCAGCAACCCCCACGACCCTGAACTGGATAAGTGGTACAGAAAATGACTGACTTTAGAAGATATAAGTTGGGTATAGGCAGTTGTGTCCTGCTGCACAGGAGGTTGCACAGGAGACATTATTATATTATTTAGTTAATGTTTTATCTTTTGAAGATGTGTTTTGACAAATGAAATTTAAATTTGTGAATCTAAGTTTCTGTGATTCTGTTTTACACTCTTCTGACTGTAGGTTGCTACAGTGTGGTCCTATGACAGAGCATTGCTCATAATATTGAATATTTTCTTAGGTTACATCTAATTATATCATGTTAAAAGAGCAAGATGTCAACTCATAGATCTACAAAAACACTTGAGACAAAATGCCCCTGAGATAAAAATGGATTTATTAGCAAGAGGTAATTGAGAAACATATTTCTGTTTACTTGTTATTTTCATCTTCATGTGTTTTCTTTTTTCCGTTTCTCTTTTCTTACAAAAATGGGAATATTTCTTAAGCTGTGGAAACATGAGGGTTGAAAGATAATTTTCATACCACTGGGTATTGCTAACAGCAAAATGTTTATTTGTTTAAATACCTTTTAAGAGTATGTGCATGTATAAGTGTATACAGTATAAGTATATAATATTATTCTGTCTGTGAAGGTGTTGCATGCCTACCACATGAGCTTTAAAAGTGTACTGTACATACATAGTAAAAATACATACAAATATTCACAGAATAAGCACTACGTTACTATATTCCTGCTAACAGAAATGATTATAGACAGGATTACAGTATAAATGCAAAACACTCTGAAGTTGTGTCCTACTCTAAGTCATGGTTTCAAGATCACACTGTTGTAGCATTTCGTGTTAAGCTTGAAATACAACTTGTTTTTGAAAGGATTACACTGTTCCACATTGAGAAATATGCCAGGTTGGATGTACAAAATGTACAGCACATCTCCGTGAAGTGAATTAACAACAAAGTACAAAATACTTTCCCATTTTCATATAAAGGGCAGGTCACTCTCTCTTATACTACTACAAAAATAGTGTTTGAATGCTGCAGGCAGAGGTCATTCACATACATTTTATCATAGTTTTAACAGCAATGCATATAACAGAGTGATATACAGTCACGTTCCACAATCACTGGAACAGCAAGAAGGACAGATTGTCTTTTAATTACAGCAGAGCAACAGCCTTTTACTCTACAGAAGTAGAACCCAAACCTGAAGGTACAACACTGACAATTGCAAGTAATC
Organism: Atherinomorus stipes; assembly: GCA_023101725.1. Classification (NCBI taxonomy): domain Eukaryota; kingdom Metazoa; phylum Chordata; class Actinopteri; order Atheriniformes; family Atherinidae; genus Atherinomorus; species Atherinomorus stipes. The sequence goes on along the minus strand of JALJCO010009935.1, from coordinate 372,223 downwards.
TTTTTCCATGAATTGAAAAAACAAACAAAACAAAATATGAACAAATGAGAAAATCAAACAAAGTGGTGGTATATTAAATTGCAAAAGAAAAAAAATCAGATGATGACACTGTCACCTTAAATTGAATAGAATTTATAAGATGTAATCCTTTTTAATCAATGAGTTGTAACAGCCGATTCTATGAGCTTCATTGTCTCGGGTGACTTTAGGCACCACGTGTCAGCAGGAAACAAAAGGAATGAAATGCTTTCCAATAAACAGAAATACAGTTATATCGCTGTTAATTTGAGCTTGAATGTAAACATTTATCTCAGAGCAGAGGTTCCCAAACCTGGTCATAACTTCTACTGGACTACAGTAAACTGTGTGATTCAGAAAGGAGCGTAACAGCTATAAAAGATGGCCTGCAGATAAAGTTGTGCAGCCAGTCTTTTATTTTCCATCATGCCCGTTACATTTGGGCTCTGCTTGCTGCTCTTATTAATCAGGCGTTGTTGTCTTTGGCAAACTGGAATCTGGGTTTCAATGTCAAACTGTTGGACTTCTTCAAAATCAGACCTATATTTTGGATGGGCCATTTTGGTGCTCAACACTACTGGAGCCCCACAGGTACTCAACCCCCTCCTGTTCTGTAGGGGTTTTCCACCATAGCAGTTCCACTGGTTTGGAGTCAGTCTTTGATCTAGAACCAGTTCTTTCTGGTTCAGCTGCCAAACCAATGGCTCCTGCACAGATCAACCAGTTTTATGACTGCATCAACTCTTTGCTGAACCAAAGAAAGGGACTGAGGACAAAGTAATAATGGTGCGTTCCAGTTGTCTCGGGATTCCGAGCAGACGCGAGTTGGTGACGTCATTACCAGGTATTTTGCGTTCCAGTTTCACCAAGTCGGGGAAAAAATAAGAAATCTCCAAAACAGCCTATTTGTGAGCTAGAACAGCTAGAAAAAAACACATTTCTAGCCAGAAAAATAATACAGACATTATAACACTGTTACCATGACAACAACAGCTAATTTCAGTGTGTGTTTAATAAACAACACATAATCACGCTGCGTTTTAAAGGAAAAAAAGACCGCTGTGTGACTGTAAAATTCAATAACAACAATTCGGTGCTGTTTACACTTGGAAATTATGATAAAAAAAATCTCTTCTATAGAAGTTTAATAAACACAACAATGGTACTGAATGCCACCATCTTTAATCTCGGGGTCCTCTGCAAATTACGAGCTCGTATCTCAGAAAAACATGTTCATCACGTCACTTTCTCAGAAAATTACCTCGGAAAAACGAGTTCCGAGACAACTGGAACGCACACTAAGACCAACCAAACCAGCTAAAGTGCTGTGGCCTCCATGTTTAAAATTTGTGGGCCATCGTAGCATCTAAGAACAACTAAGCTTCAACATGGACATGAAGTCAAAGCAGCTGTGGGAGAACATAAGCTCAGCGTTCCTCTCATTTCTCTCCTGTTAAATATTGTAAGACATTTGTGAACACCATCTAATATGCTGCAATCACAGTCACCCATTTCAGCTAAATTTATGAAACACATTTCGTCACTGTTGGGTACAAACCTCCTATCTCCATTTTCCATTATTAAAAAACCCTCTACTTCATGTGAGCTTGATTTGGTGAAAATATTCAAAAAGTAAATAAATAAATGAATACAATCAAATAGATGACTTTAATGTAAAAAACTCAATCCAAAGTTTGATGATGCTGTGTCCAGGTTTTAAAAAAACATGTTTTTTGTCATCTCCTGTAAAATAAATGTTTTGGACATAGGTGGTTTGCACCCAACAGCAGCAATTTGCAGCTTCATTTACAAACAGTTCCCCTGTACTGTGGCCATATGTAGAAATGTAGAATACACCCAAGCTCAGACGTAATAGAAAAAATGTTTTGTGATGTGTGATGTGGCTCTGGTGGCGCTCTAACTGTAGAAAACCAAAACCATTCCTCACTGGTTCTTTAGAGAACAACATTAGAACTGTTCCTGCAGAACCAGCCTTGAACCAGCACGAGAAACATTTACTGTAGGTTAAAAATGGGTATCTCTGCACCTATGACTCCATCTTCAGACATGAAAAGAACCTCTTTCGAGAGGTTTTCAGTCATCTCATTGGTTGTGTTAACAATGATGAAACTAAATTGCAGGAAAACATAAGCAATTTATAATACTCAGTAAACGATGGGTTATATGTCTGTGTCATCAAAACCAATAACTGATTAATGATTTCAGAGGAAAAGGGAAAAAATACACACCACTGTTTATATTAGTAAATCTGAGGTGAACAGTTTTAAATAACCACAACAGTGCACAGTGGTTGGCTTTCCATCTACTTTCATGTTTTTTTCTACTGGGCTGCCCCATATTGCCAACACAAGCACAAAGAAATTGGTGCCAAGCAGCTGGGAACCTCTGTCTTTAGAGTTGTGAGCAGAAATGAAGAAACAGATTCCTCTTCTTTTGGTTTGGAAAGCACAGAGACATGTACTGTATGCTTTGGATAGCCTCACTGTCGTCTCCATTGATCGTTGTTCCCTCTTCTAAAGTACAGTTTGACTGTTTTCTCTGTGCTCTTTTACCTGATTTTATGCAGTTCATTTATACATTGCTACATTGGTTGCAGAGAAATTCAATGATCAATAAAACTCAAGCCAAGAGAACAACGGCCAGCAGCACAAGTGCTCAGAAAGTGCAAATTCGACACAGTATTACATGACGCAAAATAATGTCATTGGTCACTGAGAAAACACAGTTGCATGCAACTAAAGTGACCTCTATTATTATTATTATTATTATTTTAAATTACCCCAAAGGTTTAAAAAGAAAAGTCATTAAAGCAAGTGTCTTCATGGCAACAAACAAAAAAAAGACACTAAAATGTTCTCTGTCATCAAACAATCTTAAACACCTACTGTACAGAAGAGCAAATATCTGAAACATATACAGCTATACAAGTAATGTTTATGTTTACCCTTGTGTAATATTAACAGGGAAAATGTGTGCACAGGACCACCCTTCCCATCAGTTGGGCACTTTAGGCTCAATTCTGAGTGAGGCCTCGTACATGCTTTCTTCATCCAGAACAGAGCTCTTGTCCAGTAGATACTGGGCTACCTGAAATGGATCAAAAGTAAGAAAAAGGTTAGAGAATTTTTTTTTTCTTGTGTAGGATTAGCACGGTCTACCTTCCTTAGATGTCATGCTTGCAAACAAACAAACAATCTCAGAAAGGTTTATTCTTGCTTATATCTTATTAGCCTTGTCAATTTTTCATATCTCTGGGTGCATTTTGTAACTTGTGACATTGTTTAAAGCAGTGGTTTTTTAAATTTTTTGAACTACAACCCCAAAAATAACATACTTTGGTGTTCCTGACGACTGAGTGATTAGTTGTGTGATATATTGTATCTAATGGGTCATCCTTAGGCAATCCTCTTAATGTAAGGATCAGAAACTGTCAGAGTCTTCATAAATAAGGAGGGGGATTTTGGTGGATTATTTTAAAGCTGTGGAAGAAGCACCCAGATGCCAAAATTTAGCTTTTCTCACCAAAATAGGGCCAAATTTGAAGTTTTAAGAGTAGCACCTGTAATTACTTTGTTACTTGCTCTGATGAAGGTCTTCTAGGACTGAAAGCTTACGGTGTGTTCAGACCAAGCGCGATTTGGGCGTTAAGGGCGTCAGGTTTACATGCAAAGTCAATGGCCGACGCGCGTCAGGGAGCGGCGGCCTTTCTTGCAGCGCGTTTTGCACATCGGGCGTGGCTCATCTAGGGGTGTTACGCACGTTTTGCGCGTCGAGTTTTGAGATTTTGAGCATTTGACCCGCGTTACACGCCTCAGACGCTGGAGTTGGAAAATCTGAACTTTGGCGTCTGGACGCGGGGCGTCGACCAATCAGAGCGAATCATGACACAGACACACATTTTCTGACAGGAGGGGAAACACCCAGAAAAACCAGGGGAATCTCCTCTCTCTCTAAAGACAGAGGAGGATAAACTGTGATCTGCGTCCGGTCCCGTTGTCTGAACGGCGGTTTGACGACCTGCTGTGCCGATGGGATGTATTGAGCTTATAATGCTGCCCCGCATCGGGACAGCGGGTTGTTAAACTGGGCCGGATCAGATGGCTGAAAGTGCCCCCCACCAGCTCAGCTCCTGGAGTAAATGATGAAACTCATCACAGTCAGAACACCTGGAATCATCTGGTGAACCGGACACAGAGCAGAGATGTCCGACGTGTCAAGGCGTCAAGATGCTCGAAATCAAGCATCGGACTTTTTAGTGACCCAGCGTCCAGCTTTGGGCGTCAGGCGCGATTTTGACACTCAAATCCCATTTGGTCTGAACACGTCGTTAACGGCGTTTCACGCGTCGAGTTTTGAGATTTCAACGAAGACGCTCCCTGCTTTATTTATCACATAAAGCCGAGCCGCTCTCTCTCCTGCATCTGCCATTGTGCAGACAGACCGGTGAAAGGAAAAAGAAAAAGGAGGGGCTCCTCCCAAGGCGCGTCACGCGCGGCTTGGCTGGGCATCTCTCACCGCGCGTCGGGGGCGTCAAGACGCTGGAAATCAAGCATCTAACTATTTAGTGACCCAGTGTCCAACTTTGGGCGTTTTGCATACCATCTTTTAAACCAACAGTTGAATCTTTTATGATTCAGATCATTCATATAACTGATATAAGCCAGACCGTGATCTTCAGTCTCAGCACTGACTTACCTTTGGTTGCAAGTCAATCTTGTATGCTGTTTGTTGAAACTGCCTTATTTCTCTAATGATGTGAGAAATCTGAACAAGAAAAACAAAAAACAAAAGGGAGAACCAGAATTTTACTTTCCTGAACATGAAAATCCAATTTGCACCAGTTTTCTCACATGGTCTGATGATCAAACATCTCACCATCCTCATCTTTGAGAAGTTGACCAAGTTGTCTTCCGTGTAGTTTGGTGTTCCCTCCTCAATGAAAGCCAAGTCAGTGAGGTACATCCCCAGGTATGGCACACAGGGAGGATCACAGCTGGTGGGTGAAAAAAAAAAAAGGATAAAATCCATTTGTATGACACAACTCCTTCATTAGTTATCAGTTTAAAGTCTGTTCCTAAAGTGAACTTACTTCTTCAAAGCTTCTCTCAGGTTTTTAAACCTCCCTTCTGAAGACACCAGCTTTTGCAGCTTGTCAATCAATGCTTTTGTCTGGGGGAAAAAAAAAAGAGATGTTAACACGTTTTAATGACAACACTAGAAAAACAACCATGAACAGCGTGTATAGAGACAAGCACCTGCTTGGAAACCTTGAGCCAGGTTTTCTTGAGGCGGAAAACAGAGCTGCGGTTCAGGGAGGAGGTAATCTCTAGCACAGCATTGTAGTTATGCAGACAGCGGCAGATGTCAGCCACAGCCACCCATTTCTCTACGACTGCTACCCGAGTGACTAAATCATCACACCGCAGGATCTCCATGGCAATCAGGTTGCTTATCTTTGAGAGCATAAAGAGTAGGTTAGACACAAATTGTACTACATAATCAGTGAAATGAGTTGAGTTGCGCCTGTCTTTATCTAACGTACATCATTGAAGTGCTTCGTTGTTCTCATGATGTACGGGGTCTTCTCATTTTTGTCGTTCTTCATCCAGCCTTGGCCAAAGAATTCCCTGTTCAGTGGAAACAGAGAAAGACAGTCAGTTTGAATAATGAGCTCGTCAGATATGTACAGCTGAAAATTAATGGTACTCACTCATATGGGATGTCTTTAAACACCAGGTGGTCCAGCAGAGTGAGCTGCTCTGCAATTTCCAATGCAGAATGGTTCTCAAAAGGCTCACCCTTCCCTCCCCCAACCTAAAAGATGCAAACAGCCCAAAAATCATGTCAACTTAAAACAGAACATAAATACCCCAAATCAGTAACTTGATGTCTTGGCCTGCATAATTCTGTGCAGGCCAGGGGATCCAGGTCACAGTTAAATGCAAAATATAACTGGACTTATTTGTGGTTTTACTACAGTAAAAGTAAATGTTTCATCTGTCATCTAGGAGGGTTTTACATTTTGAATTGATTGGAGAAATATGTATTAAAGACCAACAATGTAACTTTTCAACCTTAAATATATGTTTCTGGCTCATTTTGATGGCACATCAACATTGATTATGTCCTTTTTCTAGCCGTCATTGCATAGCGGCGCCCCAAGGCTCAGAAACTGCATTATGTAGCTTTTCCATCCGGGACGCGGTCATGACGTTGCAGCCATCTATTGGTTGTGCATCGCATCACTTACCAGCAAACAGATGTGTGCGTGCCCAGAATTTTCCATCTCAGAAGTTGCAGCCTTTTGTGCACAAAGCTGCAATTCGCACCTGTTTTTCAGACATACTAAAATACACGCCAATAACCAGCAAAGCAATGCGTCTCACGGTTGATAAATCGCCTTGTGAGTGCTAAATTAATATATTTACATTTTCTCTTTTGTGTGTAAACGCCCCATATTGCATATTCATTGCAGAAAAAGTACTCAATGGATAAGAGGCGCTCTTTAGCACGTTTTAAGGACCAAACCCTTTTAGCACGCTGTTAATAAATCAATTTGTACATTTTTTAGCGTGTGTAGTGAGATAGCTCACATTTTATACACGCAAACCTTTGATAGATCCGGCCCATTGTGTATTCTGTGTCATAGTGAATATAAAACAGGCAATTGCAGAAATTTCACATTTCTCCTCTACTTTATTGGATTCTACTCATAAAAGACAATAGACACCTTTTTTTTTTTAACTGTGGGACTGTATTCTCTGGGCTCCTTAGATGTCCATGTTTTTGTCTTTTGAGGTCTTTTATTCTCAAAATGTGGCCCTGGCTTAACATGTTCATGACAACTTTATCAAACACTGTAAAAGAAAAACAGGATTGTGGTTCATCTCCGCTGTGTTGGTCCAGGTGTTTTCCACCAATAATTCTGATATATGTCGTGTTATTCTGCTGAATGGATCCACAATGTCAATATGAATCTCTGCCTTCAATGCTCTTGTTAAAACCTGCTCATAGCTGATGGAGAGAAATGGGCACATTTGATTATTTCTGTTACAGCCTCAATTCCTGTTACTGTACATAATGTTACCTTTAAGGCAGATTTGCATAACCAGGACTTGTGAACTCATAAAGTTTCAATTTACAAGATTAAAGATTAAAGATTTACAAAACTAAAGAGCTCTTACAGACATTACTATTTGAAACTGCTCCACAATAGACATTGGTTGTATTTAAAGACATTTATCTGTTTACATCCCTTAAACTTAATTTAATTTAATTTGATTTTAGTTTGCTTAAAAATAAAAACAACATAATACCCTTAAAATTCCTGTGCAATAAAATACTCTTTAATGTCACCATTCAATGCCCAGTTTGGTGAATATAGTTTTTACTGGAGCATTACCTATTGAGTGCTTATCGTCTGAATAAGTTAATGAAGAGGAGACACAACACAAACAGTTGACTTCACTTACCAGTTGTGTCACATCTTCTAAGATGATCTGGTTATCACCATGATCTTCCTGAGTTAAAGTCCTGACAGAAAGAAAAAGAAAGATCAAGCTCCTGACATGAGCATAAACAAGGATATCAACATGAATTTATATGTATATATATATATATATATATATATATATATATATATATATATATATATAAAACATGGTGATAATTGATCTTTACATTCAAGAGCTGTTTTTGTTACAATCTCAACTCACTAAAATGAGATGGCATCAGCACTATTCTCTAAAAAACGTACAGGGAATTTGTCCAGTTGCAGGTTGACAATTCATTAAGTTTCATTTGGGCATGACATTAGATTATAATATTCTAAATAAATGCTTCTGTGACTTTATGACAATAAAAAACAGTATAAAAAATAAATAAGATGAAAACACAAAGTTTTAGAAAACAATGTGCTGCAGAAACAAAGTTTCAGTAGATACATGATTCAAACTTTCGCAAAACGTGATATATAAGTCATGTTTAGAGAAATTTATAAATACGAATTTGGAAAGTTGTGTTTTCTGAGATGTTTGTACTTTTCCAGTTTTCTGAAATTTCACCTTTTTCAATTTTTTTTCAAAATGTTGTTCAGTTTAGTTGTGTAGGTTTTTTTCCCCCTGATGTTGTGATTGAAAGTGAATATAGAAGATAGAAACATCAATAGTAACGTAACAGCACAACAGGTGGTCAGATTTAGAGTTAATAGCTTAAAGCCCTCTTGGATTAAAAATTCCTGACAGAAAATCTCTAAAAATATTTGGTGTGAATTTTGATGATCATTCAGCATTTTTCCCAACAGTTTTCTAAAAAAAAAAAATCCTCATTTTAATGTTACAACTAAACAGCGAACAACAGCATACCTGATGATGTTGGCTGCTGCTTTCCTCTCCTGGGTCAACAGCTCAGGGTCATGCATTACCTCTTCAAGAAAGGCAATAACCTTCGTCTTCAGCTCATTGTTACTCTCAAAGTCCTGAAACGAAAAAAAAGAAGACAAATACAGATGGCTTAATAACGACTTAATACAACTAAAATCTGTTTAAATGATTCCCTTAACAAACTTTTTTTTTTTTTTTTTAGTAATGTATGCTCCTTAAGTAGTCCCAGAGAAGCTACCTCTGTTGATATGTATGTACATGGATGACTGGTGGGGTGAAATGAGTTAAGAAAATAATATCTAAAGAAAGGCAGCGTTTAAATTGTGCATCAGGATGTGTCCTGCACTGTTTACCGGAGAGTGTTTGGACACCCAGTGCCTCAGCACATTCAGGACTCTGTTGGTTGCTGCTCGTCTGATAACAAACTCTTTGTCTCCATTTCTCTGATCTGTTGGGAAACCTGCAGAAAAACAACAAAATCATCATCAACAAGGGGAAAACAATGTCCTGACAATCCACAAGTCTGAAATTTTCACTGACAATTTGCATCTGTCAGCAGCCCGATTTGGGTTAAGTATGATAGTTCACCTGTACTGGCGAGGGACATCCGTCGGTATTTTTCCTTAGTCGGGGTGCCCTCATTGGCCCCAGCTGTGGCAATAGCAAAGGCGGAGGCAGCGGACAGGGCACTGCGGTTGTTGTCGAGCTCTCGACACGAGGACATGACCATGCCATTGTTGTAGGAGAACAGGGAGAACTCTATGAAAAAGCACAAATAACATGGTGCTAAAGCTTAATGGGCTAAACAGGAAACATTTTTAATATTATATATGGTTAAAATTTTTAATCAAGTAAGTAAACAAATAAAAACGGCCAAAAAAACAAACCCCCAAACATTATCAAATGAATGTGAACAAATATGTTAAGGGGCTTCCTTTTTTGGTAATATATGAGATCTAAATACCCCCCCCTTAAAAAAATTTTTTTCCATTCTTATATTTAATAAAACTCCAACCATCCTTTATGGGTTCCCCCTGATTTTCCCATTCCCCCCTTCCCCCTTTATTCTTCCTTGGAGGTGGAGGGAATGAAGGGGTGTGTCTTAGGAGGGGGCGGGTTTTTATATTCAAATAATCTTCTGTGCTTTCTAATTCCACGATCGGTAAAGGTTGCTTTAGGCTGCAGAATGATTTTTTTAAATCCTTGCCCAAGCCTCCACTAGAGAGCACCATAGACCAACACATCACTTTCTCTCCATTCTTTCCTCTACAAGCAGCTTTGATATTCAAGATGGTTGCAGCTAAATATAGCCACCAAATATCAGCATAACAGAGGAATCAACAGATTCTCTGCACTCTGCTGTGTTTGAATCCTGGGAACGCAGACAGAGCATAAGCAGATATGAATCTGTCGCTGCATCCAATTCCAGTGAATTCACATATTCCTGAGCAAGGTCTGCTTTTACAATCTATTGTGCGATTTTGATCAAAGATTTAGAAGGCATAGATAATCTTGGCTCCAGTGAAAAAGCCTCATTACTGGGGGCGGCAGGGAAAGCACGCTCTTGATGTAGTTGCTATGACACAAGTTTCCCTAACACCTACTGAAGCCAAGCTTTGGCTTTCCTTGCATGCTCATAACCACCGACTGATATGTTACTTACATTTTAAAGTGGCCTGTTTATTTATTATTAGCCATTGCCACTAACAGCTAAGTAAGATTATTATTTTATCCCATGAAGATAATGAGTTACCACTTAACATAAATCAAACATACTGTATGTTTAACTAACAAATGGACGCATGGAGTTTGGGACACAATGTACCTGAGGAGTTTTTGCATTTAATGTTTTTTGGTGTGGTTGGAGACTTGGTAGGAGATGCCTCTGGGTCCCCGTCATCGCTCTGGTTTTGATCGTTATCACTTTCTTCTCGAACTGAGAGATCTGTATCGTAGCAAACATAAGGTCGTGAGCATTAAGTTCATTCAAGAGATTATTACAGCAAAGTAAACTATGAGGGAATTGCTTGGACTTACCCTGTTTGCACAGCGAGGTATCTTCTACTTTGTCCTTCTTGTCCTCACCTTCATCAGAGATTTTGCTCGTGATGGGACTGGAAACGTAGAGTTTGTTGATGTCCAGCGTGGTCTTGCTGAATGGGGACATGGAGGAATACATGCTTGCATAGCCATTTGAGGAGCAGCTGAGGGCAGCCAGGTCAAGAGCTTTGCCCCCAGTGATGATGGGGATGTTGAGAGAAAGCTTGCGGCGGCGGTTTGGAGATGAGTTCTTGGCAATAGCAAGAGGAGGAGGGGAGGAGAACTTTCTGCTCGCCCTGGGGGAGCTGGGAGGCTCTCCATACAGGAGTTTATTGTTCTGACTGCTGGCAAAGAATAACTCCAGGGACCTGCATCAAGAGTGGATGTATACATTTGATGTTAGGATAAAGGGATGTGTTTCTTTGATATTTGGAAAGTATACTTTATGTTTTAAGAAAGAGCTTAGCTGAACAAACAACACCTCTTGAATAATTCATGCAAAACACATCAACCTATCCATTAAAAATCCTCTTACAACCTTGTCTTCATATTTTAGAGCAGGATACAGACTGCAGCATTTCAGTAAGCCTCTCCCACTCCCTGCCACCCTCCTGCCGACCTCACGGGTTCCCATAAATAGCCCAGCTAGCGATAGTGCGCATGGCCACTGCTGACATTAGCAGCCAAGTGTAGGTGCCTCACAGTGACATGACAAGTGCCACGGGAGAGCATACTGCAGGGTGTGGACATGGAGAGCGCTCCCTGATCTGAGCCCCACCGTCGCTTCGTCACTCCAAGCATGAGGTGCTGTGAGTTAGTCCCCAATGCGACACTGACAGTATTCCCCACTATGGAGCTTTTGCAGACAAGGAGGAAGTGAAGTGAGGGAAGGTTGTGTAGTCTGCATGCACAAACAGTGATCTGAGGGATCATAGAGCATGACCTGCTGTTTATTTTTTACTTGCATTAATCAACAAAACAAATACAAAAGACTCAAAAGATAATTTGATTCAGCACATACCAGACTAGATACACGATGGATGTACAGTAACTGAAATACTCTTCAAACCTTAAGACTATTGTTATCACCTCACCATAACTTTTTTCTTTTGCAATAAGTCAGTTGTCATCAGCCACCACCAAACTACCAAATACTAACTAAATTTGTCAGTATTTTGTTTATTTGGATGTTTGATTTTAAAGCTGCTGTGTGGAACATGCATTGGCTGTTATAAATTAATCTTTGTGTTAGAAAACTATGTTAAACTTCTTTTAGACAAATTATCCATGTAAAAACAGAAATTCAAATACATAATATACAGTCGTCCTCAATATTATTCATCCCCTCCAATTAAAGAAAAGGCTAAATTCACAATAGTTATTCAAATAAAAAGAAACTAAAGAAACTAATAATCAATAAAAATTCACAAAATTATAATTCAGTGAAAAAAATATTGCTTTTGAATTGTGGTTGGAAATAATAATAATTTAAAACAAACAAACAAACAAAAGTGTCCCAGACACATAAAAGCACCTTTCCAATGAACAGTGGACCAAAATACCTGTCAGCAGGAGTAGAAGCCTTTTTGAACATTAGAGAACCTGATTGCAGCGATTGCCACAAAATGTTGCTCAACATTATTTTACCCCATCATGCATACGTGTTTTATTTTCTGCATATTTGTTTTTAATATTTTTTTCAAACCATGATTTAAAATTAATGTCATGATTTTCATAGAATTTTTAAAAATTTATTATTACTTTTGTCAGTTTCATCTTATTTTACTGACAGCTGATTTTTCCCCTTTAATTTAAACACTGCAAAAACTCAAATCTTGTTTTTTTTTTTTTTTTTTTTTCCTTAAAACTAGATCTTATATCTTACTGAAATCTTTCTCTTTAAGTAATTTTGTCTTATTTTGAGTGTGATGAGATCTTTTGACTAGAAATGAGAAAAATATACTTGCTTAGATTTAAGTTTTTTCAGTAAGGGTATGAATAATTTTGAGGGCGACTCTATATACAAAAGTATAACCGCTTATATATGAAATTAGTTACTTGCAGTATGGAAAGAGATGGAGGAGCGCCAGAAACTTCAGGTATGATTAGTTATCTGTGAAAAGTGCTGTTAACAACCTTGCAACGTTCAAGTCTAAATGTAATATGACTCACCGCGCAGGGATGGCACTGATGGGCTTCTTGTAGATAGTGATGAGTTTATCTAGCACCACATCGGCTGTGGTGAACACGCGATAGGAGTGCAGGAAGGTGTTGAGGAAGTCGATTGAAAGAAAACGGAGATCAGTCAATCTCTCCAGCAGGCGCTCAACGCTGGCATAGCGGATTTGCAGCACTTTGCAGGAGTTCATCATCTTGCTGAAGCGGATATCCACATCATCGCAGTACAGACTTGTATCTGACCTGCAAGTAGAAAGAACTCAAAAATCAGGTAAAAAACCTAAAAAGCAAAAGAAGCTGCACAGCTTTACAAATACAGCCTAGCTTACTTGATCATCTGCGGCACTGTGACTTTGGAGTTGTCTTCAAAGGCGTTCATCATCAGGCCATTGCAGCGGATGTTGTCGATGCACTGCAGGACACAGGCGATGAAATAAAAAAGACAAGACAGAGGAAATGTTAGTGGATTCTGTAATGTGAAAGCTTTCAGCCGACATCTTCAGCTCCTCGTCTGACTGCTGGAGATCGTGATGTGTGTTGACGTGCCTGGCTGATGTCACTGGTCCAAGCAGTCTTCTCCTGCCTGGAGGAGGCCACCAGGATGACTGTGAATGACTGGCTGTCCTTTGGCTCCACAACAATCTTGAAGTCCAGGTGCTCCATGTCCTGGCCACTCTTGTCTGATTTAGCTTTGAGGTGAGCACAAATAATAAATGTCATTTTATCCAAAGCCTTGATCAAATATAGAAATGTGACAAACATTTTTATTTCAGGGGATGATGATGTATTGAGCTAAGCTTTTTCTTTTTGAATAAATTGTACTGTATATCTTTTGGTGAAAACAGGGTCATTATTCCATCTTCTTTTAATAATATTTCTCCTCCAAGGTGAAAGCTAAGATTGTCAATGCTGTTTGTTGGTTTTCTGCAAGATAATGATTAATTACAAGCAAAGATTAATCAAACTTGATGAAGTGGTAGAGCAACAAAAGAGTAAGAACCCACTGAACTCTTTAAATTATCGTTCTGTTTGCAAAATACAGTCTCTGAGGGACCTTTTTTAGCTATGGTTTTTTTGGTATCTGCCTTAATTCTATAAAATGAATATTCAGTGATACACTGTGATAAACAAACATTATATAACACATCATACATGGTGCATATCATGGATTTTGGTGCAAGCCAGAATATGAATTAACCACTCACACTCATCATCTGTCCCCTCAGGGTCCTCCATAAGTGTGCAGTCTATAAGCGAGACCACTCCATTCTGAAAATAACATGCAATTAACATTTAGTTTGATGACATGCTATACATTTACATAACAAAGTCCACCAGCAAACTGAAATTTGGAGTAAAAGATGTGTGGTTTTATAAAAGGCTTTGCAGCATCTCTGCTAAGTTCAAACTTGCATTAAAGCAATAATTATATGCATATATGTATCAAATCCAGTAGAGTGATTGTAAAAGTTTGAATTTAGTGTGAGAATTAAAGACTTTGCCACTAGAAATGAAAGCTCAAGGGATGAGGAGCAGCTGTGCTGCCAGCTCAGCAGCTCAGGTTCACCTTGGTGAGATGAAGCTTTCCTCCAGAGCCCCTGGTGCAGATGATTAAATGCTTGGAGAAGAGAAAGCATTGCCTCTCCCCCTCCTTCTTCAGAGACAGAGAGCCCAGTCGCCCACGGGTGATCTTGCCCTTCTCACTCATTGGCACCTGAATAAGAGACCCTGCATGCAGAAAATAAAGGATTAAAACAAAATAGAAATTAACATGATTAATATATCAATCAAAGCTAGGATGACGGGTTACAAAAACAGCAATGGATAAAAAAAAAAAAAAAACATGTAGTACATGTATGTCACATGAGATACTAAGGATTAAATAAGCTACCGTGTCTGTTTACCCTCTCTTCACCAATCAAAGCCTGTAGGGGACATCTGACATTTACAGTTCCAGATTCATCATCAGCTGGCCTCAGAACAGTCTAATTACATTTGGAAATCAGACTCTCCTTGTAAGTAGTGAGTAGTGTCCCTCTGAGGGTGTCAACCCCCGCCCCCAACACACACACACACACACACACACACACACACCTCACCTATCATACACAGACATGTGATGTGCGGGGACAGGAAATCCCTACTTGTTGTGATGTACGGTTCAACACTTGGAGGTGGGAGTTACCTTGTCTTACAAACGTCTGGCTGGTGTCGAGGAGGACTTCACAGCCCTCAATGATCATGCGCTCTATTGCCAAGTTCTTCCTGATGTTCTCAGTCTCGCTCACCTCATCATGCATTATTCTATGACAGGAGACATTTGATTATTCTCATTTGTCCCATATTCATCAAACACAAGTTTTTAACTGAATTTGGTATGTAGGGTTTTCCCTTACAACTAGCAGTGAAAGAGGAGTGAAAGAATAATGGATCTACTGTAAAGCGCTTTGAGTGCCTTGAAAATCGCTATATAAATCTAATCCATTGTTATTATTATTATACAGTATTCATTGTACTCATACAGTACTTTCTTTATTGTTCTTAAAAACAAACAATCAAAATAGAAACAAAAGAGAAATCTTCCTCTAAAATGTCCACAACATATATGTGATGGTTCAGATGAGATACCTGGAAAGTTCCTCCAGTTTAGATTTGGCATAGTCCAGGCTGTTTCTCTCTATATGTTCATGGGGTGTGTGAGCAAGAAGCTCATGCAGAGTGAGAATGTAGCGGGGAATCTGGCAAAGCAGAGCAGAGAGCAATAGAGAAGTCACATTTAGATGTCACTGCAAATACACAACATGAACAAAAGTATAATAAGAGGGAAAAGAAAGTCTACACTCATCTGTAAAATGTATCTTCAAAACAAAGAAGCCAACAGTAATTAAGTCCAGCAGAACTGACCACTGTCAAACTGTTTAGCTCCTCATCAAAAAAATCAAATGCCATATTTGTCACAAGAGGTTGAAGACGACAAAGAAGAGGGGCAGAGATCATTACAGATTTTTTTCTTTCCATCAACCTTGACCACATGTATTGTTCATTCAAGATGTAGATGTTGTGAAAGTCATTAGCCATAAATAACTGCATAATAGAAGATTTATTAGACTTAATAAGGCATTGTTCTCACTTTAGATCTGGTAGCTGCAAAAAGCATAGTTAACTGTTAACATGTGTATAGTTAACTGGTACTAAGGGCATAATAAAGTACATTTCATTTTGATAAAGCAAGCAAAAAATATTTGGAAAGGCATAATAATGCAAATAAAAGATTTATCAGCCTAAATAAGACATTGTTCTCGCTTTAGATCCAATACCTGCAAAAAGCACAATCAACTGTAAAGTAGTGCATAGTTAACTTATAGTACTGTAGATGAGCAATAAAGTATATATTAATGTTAATAAATCAAACAAAAAAAGATACTAAAGGCATGACAAAGACATAATGGTTGGGCTAGTTGAGTCAATATATATGTGTTTGTAATGTTATGAACAATTATAAGATACACATGAGGAATTTATTAATGTTCTTAAGCATCAACAAACATTTGACCGATATCCGATATGCCAATTCTTTAAAACTCATGTGGCCGATAACCGATATTGATAGCGATATAAAAGCTGAAAAAAATAAGCAGTGATTGCAAATAACAGTTTTTTTTTATCTGTTTCCGACACTTTAAAAATAGGGGTGGGAAAAATATCAATACACTGAAATATCGCAATATTTTCATATGTCAATATTGAATCGATATTTAAAAATGTGGCAACAATCTATGTTACTTACAAAATCTCATGAGATTTCATTGTCCTGTTAGAAAATCTCACGATATGTCAAGAATTCTTGTGAGATTTCATAACAGAACAATGAAATATCGCAAGATTTCATTAGTAAAATAGATCAATACTGCATTTTTAAATGTCAATATATCGGCTTATGAAAATATCGCAATAGTTCAGTGTATCAATATTTTTTCCCACCCCTAGTCTTTAGAAGTTTTAAAGTCTGTAAAAAATAAGTTTTTGAAGAAGAAAAAAGAAGAAGTAGTTTTGGGCTTTTTATACTTTAGAAACAGCGGGCTGATTGGTTAAATATCGGTTAAATATCGGTTAAATATCGGTGGGGTGGCCCATGTCCGATACTCAGTTTTAAGGCTGATATAGGCCAATACCGACAGGGGGTCTGATTACAGTATATCGTACATCCCTAAAAAAGTATCTTGTTAATGATTATAAATGTCTTATAGTCTATTAACTATATCATAATGATACTATTAATGCATATATAGTCTTATAAACACATAATAATATTAATAAGTGTCTTGTATGCACTTATAAGGGTTTTATTAACTATTAACTAATGCTTATTACAAGGACTTTAATATAAAGCATTACCACATTATTTCATACACGTGAAAAACGCTGCACGATATTCTCAACGAAAGCAGGTATGTTTTTTTTTGTGGTGATATGTTATAGATATTTGTGTAATTAAATCTAGGACTCATTGGCCTCAAAACATGTTGGAAAATGTGTTTTGACAATCAGACAAATTTAGTTGTATAATTTTTATTTAAATCCTGTCGCTTTAGGAAAGATTTAGTCTCATTTGTTTTGCAAATCAAATTAATTTCTAAACATTATATTTACCTTGTGCAAACAGAGAATTTATTTGCAGAGTAATTTTTTATAATAGACCTCTTTTTTAAATTTTAACTGAAGGAAAGAGCAATGTCTTTAAAACATTTTCTGCTTTGAAATCCCCCAAATCTAACTGATTAACCACTTGTTAGATAGCCACAACTTGGTGAAGTGACATCTAGTATTAGGTTGGAGAAATATGCATCCAAAGGGAAACATCTATATATGGAAGGAAGAATTTGGCTCAGGCTGGGAGAGCATGAAATAAACAACAAAATATGGCTCCAGGCTGCAGCTCTGCAGCAGACAAATGAGCCTGCCTTTGTTCTAGTGAGACAAATGAGCTAACCTGGAACATAGGGTAAGTGAGGAAGGTCTCCAAAGTCCTTTCCTCACAGTCAGGCTTGGCTTCATACTGCTTTAGCAGCTTGTCAAAGTCCCGGTTTTGTTTGCAGTGGGCCAGGATTTGCAGGCTGTATTGGTGGTTTCTTACAAACTCCTGGTAGATGTTCAGCATGGGCAGCAGGATGTCAAAGAGATCGGCTGTGGAGTGACAAGTCCCCAAACACAAAAATGAAGTAACCTGCGGTGCAGGTCATGAAAGTGTTGATACATAGAGCAAATACAATAAAAAGAGGATTCTTACCCAGCACTAATGTTGGCCAGCTTGCTATTCTGGCTTTCAGACCCTGGTAAAATATCTGATGTAGGAACATAATAGTTTCACTGAAACAGAAAACATAAAACAGAATTAGCATGATTATTAGTACTTTTAAAATCTTAAGTCCTGTTACTGAAGACAAATAAAGCCTATAATAATAGTTCTGATACTGAATGAAGTTTGGCTTTCAGCATCTTTTCTTTCAAGCCAAAAAACACATGGATGATTTATTGGACAATCTTAAATAGGCAACAAAAGTGTTTACAGATAACTGGTTTTATTTGACTTTTTTGTACTAATTAGGAAAGAGGATTAACTTAAACATAGTAAATATTAGTTTAATTTACAAATTTGAATAAACTGATTTATGTCCTTAAAGAACAACAAATATGCAGATGCATTTGAAAATAACTGCACCATCATTAAATATCAGTGTCTAAATTAGGTGTACATGAAATATTCAAGTGTCTGAAGAGCGTTGAGTCATCTACTAATCCAGTTAAACTAGAAAAATTGCATCTACATCGACAATCTGCCCACATTTTTAAAATCAATGTTTCAAACTTCTTTATCACCACTGAATGCACACTGACAGCAACCTAAGCCCCAAGCTTCTGCCCTTACTACTCAGTTTATATCAAACCTAAAAAAAATGCTCTTGTGTCATTCACACTTACGAGTTTTTATTTCTTCAGGACAAAGAATTTCCACCAAACCTTAACCAGATAGTTTAGCGTTGCTGCTCAAAGATGATTTATGTCCACTGCAACTTTAGCTTTCGAATCAAAACTCATGCAGCCGCCTTGTCTGCATTTCAGAGGTACAAAAAAAGTTGAGATTACTTGTAATTGAGATTTGCATGGTGCAGTGCAAGGGCCAAAATTAAGATTTTGCAGATGCAGACGAAGGCTGAAACCTCGCTGATAAGCTAGCGCTCATAAATGTTCGGCTGGTGGTGGGAAATGAGAAAGCGTTTACAAAACCACCAATCAACTGTTATCAGCTGCTGTTGTTTGTACACAGAGGCTTTCAAATTGCATGTTGAGGCGAGAAACTTATTTAATGGAACTGACAAGTCAAATGACTGCCATATCTGAACCTCTTGAGACCTGTAAATAAGTACTACATCTGTGCATAAGCAGGAATTACTAAACGTGTTTTTTTTCCCCTCAGGAGACCAAAATGGAAGAATTGAAAATTGATATAAGGAACACAAGCAGTGCCCCCCCCCCCCCCCCCCCCCCCAGTTTGTTTTTTTTCTATAGTTCACTATGTATTTATGGAAACCCAGTATTTTGTATGTGAACATTTTTTTTTAGCATGAAAACTTATTTACTCTGAGCACCTTTAAAGGGATTATAAATGATGTTTCTTTCAACAATTTTGCAATGTTCAATTAAATTGGGTTCACTATCCCATAAGTTATGATTAATCAAAAGCTTTAAATATCTAAATGTCATCATACATCAGCTGTGAAAGTAATGGGGCTTAAAAAACATCCCCCAGTCATCTCTGCATTCATTACATGTTTTATTTGTTTACTGACCCGTCAATCACGCTTACTACTGTAGTAAGCGTGATTGACATGCAATTTGACGGGTAATAGGCAAGACTGATCAATGAGAGTGATTGGCAAGAGTAATACTGCAAGCCGGCAGTGGTGCACTCTCATCTGAGGTAGCTAACAGTCATTCTGCTAGCACTGAGCAACGTTCAGACAACATCTGTTTTACTTGCATTTGTGGCATGATGGGAGAATCTGTCCCTGCTGCGTGCTAGATAATGGTGTCTGGACCTGGCTCGTGCACGTTGTGCCGTGGCTGTTGAAGGGAGCTGTACAGGCTGGTTCTGCCCATGCGCTTTATTTAAAACCTTGCTAACAGTCTCTGCTTTCTGAATAGCCCAAAACATCTTCTAAACCGCCTTTAAGAAACATGATGTTTACTGCAGACTAATCAGCACCTATTAAGTACCTCATAGTTTACTATGAACCAGGGTACAGGCTCTGAACATTAGTGTACATGTAAAGCTAAGCTTTTGGCACAGGTTTTAATGTATGATTTGCTCCATGACACAACCATCCTACAGTGTTTGTTTATTTTATTTATAAAACACTGGCATTATTATCTAAAATCTACTGTTGCTCATCTCTGTGGGTACACAACAAACAAATAAATCAAAGTTCTGGCCACAGGAGTGCTTCTCCGAAGCTTAACTGATGGTCAAGACCTTCAAAATAATTATGTTCTTTAGAGAAATCAGAAGACGAGGCAACCTGTTGAGGAATATGCTGCTGACATCATCATGGGTGATGGGGGGCTTCTTTGAGCTGGCAGCCATGCGTAGCGGCCTCAGGAAGTTGTTCACCAGGATATGAAGCTGTTGCACGTACTCTGCCTCTGAATCCAACATGCTGAACACCACCTGGTTCCTCTTCCTCATGCTCTCTGCATGAGGTGAGCGAATGTAATCCTGGATGATGGTCTTCCACTTCCTCCTGCAAATCCAGCCGCGCAGAAAGCTCTGGACCTGCAGTAGACCATGCACTCTGTCAACATCTAAATATATAAACTAGAGAAACACATTGAGACCACACGCTTTACCTTTTTGATCTTCTTGATTTCTGAGTCATCTTCGGTAGGGGCAGCTGCAGGGCTGGCATGAATCTTCTCGTTGTCTTTGAGCAGCCCGGCGATCTGACACAGAAACAACCGCAAGAAAGACCAATCATTTCCACTTACACACTTGTCTTTCTCTCACTTACTGTAGCAGCATGTAAACAAAGTGAGTAAGTCAGCAGGACAGGACCTGTGAGTACTGTCATCACAGAAACCTCAGCTTGACAAAACTAGATGTGTTCACTTGGCTGGTTACTTAGTGATTCATGACTGTGCACACTTATGATTATAAACAGATATGTAGTTAAATGCTCCTGCATGTTTGCTACCAGCAGGTAAATGAGAAGCTGAGGGGAAAAAAAAAATCTAGTCTTGGAGTTGCATTAAACTGTTTGAATCTAAGGTGCCTTCATTCATTTTGTAGCCACAGATGCAGTTTATTGTTGCTGCGTTTCATAAATGAGATGTGACAGAAAACAGAACTCATGCATATTCACGGCTTAATTTGATTTCAAGCGTCATATTTGCACATTAAAGTAAAATGACTATTTGATCTGAAGAATACGGCTGGGAACATGGACCTAATAGAGCCATTGTTTCTGACAGAAAATGCAAAGTGGAGGGCGGTTGGCCTGAACACGACTCTGTGACGGAGCTGGGCTTTCATTTCTGTCTTCTCACACTAGTTTCTACACATGAGACGAACACAGCAACAATCAGCATAATCCTGCTGTTCCTGCTTTTATTTGTAAGCCTGGCAGGTTGAGACATGGAAGGGATGTAGACAACTTTCAGAAAGGCGTGAGAGTGCAATGGAAGCTGACGCGGTAATACGGTCTTAATGTGCCAGGTCTATTTACTGTGGGTGTGACTGATATGTGTGGCTGCATCACATTTCCTTACACTTTATAAGGAAAATCCTTTAATCCTTGGCTACAGTAGTGCTTACAGAGTGGACAAAAACCAGGACATTTTATTAGCACTGGTTTCTGTATTGCAAAAATTGTCATAAAAGTTTTTTTTTATGTGTATTTAGACTGTATACTGGAGGTACATATTGGTTTTACAGGTTTATTTTCATTATGCAAAAGTTATCTGTCAAGAATGCATAAGAAATAATGACATACTGAATAATTTCAAGTCTAAACAAAAATTGTGCCAATTTTATTACAGAATATGCTTATGATTCTAGTTGGGGCACGATACTGGTTTTTCATTGTTCTTTATCCATAATTTAATAGTTTAATTTGCATGAAATAAAAAAAAATCACCATCAAGTCAATTCTCAGTACAATGAAAAATTGTTAGATTAGTTTAATTAGTTATTGTCACAGTTTAACCAAGGATGACGCCATTATCATCATTCAGTCACATACATTTGCTTCACATCTTGCATACATCATTCTATCAGTTAGACATTTTGGTTTGGTAGAAAGAATAAAGGTCCTGCCAGCAGTTTACCAGAACAAAGGATTATAAAATTAGCCTATTTTATCCTCTATTGGTAATTTAAGTGACACAAGCCTAATTATATTTGACGGACAGCTGACATCACTGTGGCTGATATCTATATCTTGGTGAGTCACACCAAATAAGTCCAAATGCAAAACATGCATTAAGGTTTTACCGAGGTAGTGGTTTGGTTTTTGTGGCAAACCATGTTCATCTGTGATGGCCAGACTTCAAACTTTACAGTTTATTTGTTGAAAACAATCCTTTTTTCTTCAGTATAAAAGAAAATTGCCGTGAATGTTACCTCTGACTTCAGCCTTTCAATCTCTATCTCCCCATCCTCTATCTGTTGTCGAAGTTGCTTAGCAACTGTTTTCTCAGTCTCCACAATCTGAAGCAGATGAAGATACTTCTGCATGAGAGTTTCATGCTCGGTAGCCAAGTTTCTGTAACTGTAACACATGACAGAACACACAAAACACTGTATAGTAACTAAAACAATCCATTGTATATACAGTTTAATCATGTATAGTTTAATCTTTCATTAAAGCAATTAGCTGTACTTTTTTAAAATCATATTTCACCCTAATCTGTGAAACGATGTCAACACCGTTGACAGATTCCTGATGTGTCTTTACCTGGCGTGTGATATTGCAGCCACCCATTCATCGCAGTCTTTTACATCTTCTGTACGCAACTCAAGAGCCTTTTGGTTTTCATGGGTGAAGCTGACAGTAAAATAGTACTGAAACAAACAAGAGGGAAAATGTGATGAGTTTCAGGTATAAAAACAGGATTCTAACAACTTCCGCATGCTCTACACAGTCTAGAAGTGTTCACTATCTGATATTGTCCAGGTAAATGACTAACACAGCAGGTTGACCGAGGCTTCTCCACTCCTTTGGACTTTGTGTTTTTTCTGCTGCCTCGCTACTGCAGACATCAAGCAGGCCATTTAAAAACACAGAGCCTGGGGAAGCCACATCTTCCTCGCCCACCAGTGCAGTTGATGGAGCGCAGTGAGGAAGCCCCAACCCCCCAGTTCAGATCTTGGGATGTCACTTGTTCTCAGAAGTGAATGTCATAAGACATGGAAGCTGGAGCCAAATACATAACTGTGCGATACCTGTTTCCTAGCAACTTATGACCATGGCGAACAATTGTTCACAACTGTTTTTTTTTTTTTTTCTTATTTTCCTCGTTTTTTTATACTTGACTAATTGCAATAAATTACTCTCTTTTTCAATTCAACTAATGCAACTGTACATCACCATGCTTAGGACTTTATTCCACTTGATGGTTTATTTTGTTTTGAAATATCTCTTTAATATCCAGCAAAATCACACACTCTCAAACTGTGTTTTGAATGAAGGGATAACTGTTATTAAAGGTACAGTATGTAAAAAAATCAAAGGTCAATGGCAGAAAAATGTGATATATAATTCAAAACTGTGTTTCTATTGATCTGTAATTGCTGCACTAGAATAGCATTTATATGTTTATTTTCTTAGAGTGAATCATTTATATCTACTTACTGGGCAGTACACATATGGAGGCTGGCATATTTGTTCCACTACGGTGTCACTGAGGGGACAAAACAATGTGTGTAAAGTAAGAACTCTCCGAACTTTAAAAGTGCTGCACCAGTGGGAGTAAGAGCACTGTTGGGGAGAACCAATGCCTTAAAAGATGTTGAAAGTGGTTCCTCATAGTACAGTCATAGCTACACCTGAGACCACGGGATCCACTCACAGATGAAACATCTTTATGTCTGGGAGAATTTTGACCACTAACAGCCACCATACAGTGCTTGGAATATGAAGTCATTTGAAAGAAAACATCTTTTCTTTCAAATACCCATCTTTACCATAAGATGTCAGTAATTCTAACATACTGTACCTTTAAGTAGAACTCTATATGATTGTGAAGTGTAACTAACCTGGAGATGCTGTTTAATGTAAAACAAATTAGAGTTATTCTAAATGGGGACTTTGGTATAAATTGAATTCTCTAAAGAGTAATCTTCAGGTGCAGAAAAAAGTCAGGGAGTAACCATGGGTAATGTTTTTGTAGCTATCGTATGCTGTCATTTAATACAGCTATAAATACACTGCCTTTTTCTTCCATAACTAAATAACTAAATGGATTAATAGATGAAGGTAAAATGCATTGGTTGAGCAAAACTCACTTTTTCAAAATAACAGTCAGAGAAAACTCTGACACTCCTATTTTTATGGTCATATTATTTCTGGGTACAATTTGCCACTGATACAGAAATATGGAAGCTAGAGTTTCCTTTCCTGTCATGATGTTTTTAAAGGATCTTTTTTTTTTTTTTGAGATACTGGTATGATCCCAGAGGGGAAATTAGGGCTCTGCAATTCACCAATCTCTATACAATAATACCAGAGAGCAGTGGGCTGCTACTTAAAGTGCCTGGAGCAGTTGGTGGGGGTTAAGGACCTTGCTCAGGGGCCCACAGTGGTCCACCTTAGTGGTGTGACAGGGACTCGAACCCAGGTTCTCTACACCAAAGCCTGCGACATTACCCACTCCCCAATTTTATGTCATATCAAAACATTGTCTTATTTATCGACACATACTGCAGTATGTCTTAAAAAAAACAAACATTTTTACCATCCTAAAGCTAAAACCAAAAATGCAACAAAAGGTAAAATGAAGTCAGAAGCTAATAAAATTGTACAAGATTTTAAAATACAAAGAAAAATTCAATAATGATAAAGTAGAATAGCATGGAAATCTACTTAGTTACATGTAAAGTCATGCAGTTCAAGTAAAAATTCATAAGTATAAAGCAGCAACATTTATTTAAAGTATTTCATCTGATTGATGTATTATTATTAGGAATGTCCGATAATATCGGCCTACTAATATTATCGGCCAATATTGGTATTAAAATAGGATATCGGAAAATATCGGTATCGGTCTTTTTGGACCAATATTTTTACTAACAAAATCTTGTGAGATCTTCTTCCATAAACAGCATTCCTTTTAGAGTCATGTGACTGCTGCTGCCACAGACTGATATGCTTTGAAGCTGCTTATAATATGTCTGGTTTTAAGTTGTTGGTTAAGTTTCCAAGTTGTCAGAAACATTATAATTAGCCACATGTTATCTAGTGCCTGCTCGTATCTGATAAATAGCAGCCAGATGTCCAAAATGAACTCCTCTGGCTGAGTTAAGGCTATTTTGGGATCTTTGCTCTCAGAGCAGAATATAGTTGTATTTCTCAAAATATGAGAGATACAACCTCACAGTTGTCTGCATATATTGGTATTGGTTGATATCAGATATCAGAATTTAAGAGTTGGACAAGATCAGATATCGAATATCAGTATAAAAGCCAAAATTGTACATCCCTAATTATTATCATTGTTATATAATGATAATTCTGAAGTATCTGCAATAAATACTGTAGCATGTAAATTGTAGTTTCTGGAAAGAGAACAAGTTTTCCAGGGACAGCAAATAATCTTTTTACTGTTGGCTCTGGCCCAGGTTATCATTGTAAATGACAGCTACTTCTCAGGCGACCTTCCTACTGTAGCTGAATAAAATTAAAGAAAAACAAATAAGAGAAAAGGGGCAACAGAGGAGAAAAAATTAAATAGTAAAAAAAATCCTGTTATCAGCTTCTGACTTTTTTAATCTCTATTTTTTGATGAGATATTGGATGATTTGGATATTAACTGACATAAATATGACATGAATATATCAGTGTAATTTTAGGTGGTTGAGCTGTTTATATTTCTCAAATCTGACTCTGATTAAAAGTTACTTTCAGTCAAGTGACATAATTTAAAAGCTTTGAATTACTTTCCATGTTTAGGTTTACATGTTACAAAATACGTGAAAAAACCCCCAGTGTGTTTAGGGCTTACACTTTTGTTTTTATATCCAAGCTTTATTTTTCCTCTTGTGTCATGAGAGCTGCTCAACAGGACACAACAGCCCAGAGTCACATTACCTTCTCCATGGATTGTGAGATACCAAACTTTGTTGATTTCAGTCTAAAGTGCATTTACATGTAAAACATCATGACAGAAAAGGAAAAAGTCATTTAGCATAAAGTACAAATACCACTTGTGATTTTAAGTGATGTAAATGAATAAATGTAATTTCCATCTTGTGTTTCTCCACAGTCAGGTGTTAAAATGCAACTAAAATGATCTTTAAGTGTTTTCTCATATCAAGCATGACAGGAGCATCAAACAGCTATTATGTTGATGATGACAATTAAGTAGAATTTCAATGAGCCAATCTTGAAAAACATTGCATCACTACGCCCTACTACTCCCCCTACTTCTCCAGTCATGTTAAGTGAGACCAATATTTGGCCTGCAGATGTTCAACAGGCACCTACCAACCTGCAACTGATCATTATTCATGGCTTACTGCTCCTGCATCTTCACATTCATTAGGTATTCATTCTACCGTCAAAGAAAATCTATTTCTGGCAGAGAGGGATGCATGTTGTTAAAGTTTTCCCCCATGATTTCACTGCGAGCACGGCGAATGTCTGGTGTGATGCGATGTTAAGCGCACTGTCTGCTTCCTGCTTTATGGCTGAATCATGCATCTTTGAGAATCATTTCTAAGACAAATGCCACAATAATAATCATGTCATGTTCTTTCATATGGTTTATTTGCCCTAATTTGCAGAAATGAAGCTCTTCTGCAAGCCTTCCTGTGAAACGCATGTGAGTGAGTGATAAATAACTGATTAGGAAAGGTCTTTTAGATGCATCTACTCTTATTTCAGTCAGTTTTTGCCTCGCTAACATCTCTGCTCCAAGAGTGCTTTGTTTTACCTGCACATATTACTCAGATCTTTTGATTTACAGTGCATCTTGTGGACAGCCTCTTGTGTAACTGGCTGAATTGCTGCCGTTACCCCGATGAGAGCAAGCTGTGCTTTCTATTATTGGACTCTGACCCTTCCAAGGTACCTCAAGGAACAAATTTAGCTCAGACAGTGCTCACATTAAAAGGAAAGATGCAACACACTGCCTCTCTCCTTTATGATACCCTGCCTCTCCCAACTGCATCATTCTCTTGGATGCAAATAACAGTTGCCATAGAAACCTTAGGCTCAAGCATTATGATTTCCTCACTAACTGCATTTGAGGATACATCACATAGAGATTACGGTGAAATGCTAAAATTTGCCACAAAGCCAGCAATGAAACAAGAAGAGGCAACATTTAGTCAAGGAGCAAATCTTCAGCAGCATTTGTGCATTTTTTCCAGCTTTCATCCTTTTTTTTTTTTACTTGACAGAGAGTATATGCCAAACATTGAAGAATGTGCTATTGTGTGTCGTTCTTTTCACCTTGCTCCCACTTGCACATTTAAAACCAACCATTGCAGTTGAAACAACTTAAAGACACATGGAAAAAAAGAATCTTTCACTGAGACTTGTTTTGGGTGCCTTTAGAGCAATGGCGTGATCACATTAGCCATCATGTTGCATTCTGCCTTGTCAGCACAAGGGCAGCTGTTCACAGGAAGAACCTGGCTTGGGTTTGGATTGCAGCCCTACCTACAGAGCAGGGAGACAGCAGAGGAAGCTCTCAGTGGAGCATTATGTTCCGTGGCTCTGTAGACACAATAACAGCGTTAACAAGCTTGTTAAACTTTCTTCTCCAAACTGTTGTGTTTGTCACTGAATAATGCGTGAGTAGAATAAATCAATACAAAATACAATGTTTCATTTACAGTAGTTTCTCATTTAAATGATAAAAGTGTGCTCTTTATACTTAAAATGCTCTGACTAGGTTTGCTTGGGACGTCACTCATGGACCTCGGAGAGCAGTTAACATGTCTACTATAATGTAAGTGTAACCTCCAGCCAAATGAATCATTTGAACCAGGTCATCTAGATTAGAGCTGACTGATCGTTGCCCCCCTGCTGCTTCCCGCGGCTCGGCTGTAATGATAGAAATTCGCCACAAGATGGAAACCTTGAAGGTTTAACCCCCTCCTGTTTTATTGGTGATGGCAGGTAGGTAGGCTTTACTACTCTCCGCCCCAAAACGTTACAAAAAAATATGGTGATTGGAAGTCAAAGGCAAAATATGTGTCCAACCAGTGCAAATGCATCACTTCGACAGATCCAGAAATCCATTTAGTTTCCACGCTCCTCTGAAAACTACCCTATCAGTTAAAGGCAAGAAGAGGGAGAAGAAGAAATTGGTGCAACCTAAAAGACACTGCAGCTCATTGCCAGGGCTGCTGTAATATCATTAGGTGTTGATATTGTTACCTCATCATTAAAGCTATGCATGGATTACATAACGTGTAATACAGCAATCTGAAACCTTCTGCTGCACTGGATTTGAGGTCATCATGCGATGGGATGAAGCGCATATATTTGAACATCCCCTTGTTGAAAATTATAGTTCAGAAACACGGGATCTAATTTAATATTCCATCTTGCGCATCTTCAGTCTTTTAGCAGGATGTTTTGAAACAAAGCAAACAAAAACAAAACAAAGGAAAAAAAAAATCAATAAAATAGGTAGGGAGCGGAGCCTCATATGGTGCATATGCATGTGTGCGCTTGTGTGTGAGTACACGCACATTCTCTCCCTACCTGCTTTTCCAAACACTCCTTGGATGTCAGTGAGGGTTTGGGTGAAGGCGCCCTGTCGCATATGCATCCCTCCAACAGGTATAATCCCGAGGGTCGAGAGCTTGACTCGTTCTCAAAATAAAAAAGCATATTTTGCAACAGAGCAAACCACTTTGTGTGCCATTTCGTGTTGTCTGAGCTTTTTTTGCTTAAGCACCCTCGTCTCGTACCATCCTTCTTTGCCAAAAGCCCCAGGTAGGTGACATGACCATCATTAAGTCGTATTCCCTTCTGCATTTTGATGAGGAGGCTTCAGCCGCACGAGGCGGATCGGTCGTTACATCCTTCTGAAGTCAAATAAAGAAGGACAAGACGTTGACTTTCTGAATGCGGACTTCCAGCAGCGGGCTCGTCCAGTCTGTCCGACGCATTCACCGTGCTGGCATTTAAGTGAAAAGAGAGGAACAAACCGAAGAACACAAGTCCAGCATCCTAAAATCTTTTTGTCATACTCCGAGCGCACTGAATGTCCTCATTATCCGATCGTAAGAGAGAGAGAGGGGGAAAAAAGAAGAGAAAAAAAGAGAAGAGGACCGAAAAGCAAACGCAGACGCAAGATGGGAGAAAAGGAGGGTTCGGGGTCCGTTTCTCATGAAATCTCCTGAAACCAGTAGGCTTGGTGCTGAGCTAGGCAGAGCAGGGTGAAGTCACATGACGCATGCTGTGGAAAGCAGATTTCAGGACCTTGGAGAGGGACGTCTCAAGATGCTGCATAAGTTGACTTTCCCTTTTGAGACAACAGAGGATGTAAGAGAAAACCTGAAAACATCAGAAAGTGAAGAAAGATCAACTATGATGCGTATCATCTGTTTAAAAATCTGCTGATTCTGACTATTTTTCTTTGATTCTCTGGCAGAAGTCTGACCTCATCTTTTCCCTGAAGTCCACATAAGTTCAGTCGACAATTTATGTGAATATACTGTAGATTTATCACTCTTTCTTATTAAAATGGGTTGCTTGTGACACACAAAGTTCCCTTGAGCTACTTACTAAAACAATCTTTTGAGCTCATTTCTGACAACAATAAGTATTGAAGCTATAAATGTGGGGATGTGTGGGTAGTAAAAAGGTGTAAATGCAAGAAAACAATAAAAAGAAAAGCACCAAGTTGTTAGAGCTGTTACTTAAAGTATTTATTAAAATCACAGAAGAACATCTCATAATTTGGAGCAACTACCTATTAAATACATGTATGTTTTTACTGGGATACCAGAAACATAAACCTACATGGTTCCAGGATGGATATGTAATCGGTGAATGATTGTCAAGAATTGTTAATACCAGATCTCCACTTCTCTTGTCTTGTAAAAAAAAGAAAAAAGAAAAATATGACTATCTGAAAAAAGCTATTGACAGCTTGATGGAAACTCAATGAAATCAGTGGACCATTTCAGCATTGGGAACAAGAGCAAACCATTTCAGTAGACAGCAACTCTTTGATGCAATGTCTGACAGCCCTGAATTTCAGCACTGAGAGTTCACTGCAAACACAAATGGCTGTATATGAATCAAGCCCCGTACACAATAAAACTTGTACACTTGCCTTACACAAAACCACAGATAATAATTACAAGCTAACTGAATGGCCCACCCAATAAGACTTTCTGGAAAAGCATTGCACACTCTCTCCTCAAGTCCTGGTCACGTCATTCCAGCCTTTCTAAATGCATGTCTGCAGGGATACCTCTCATCAGTTGAACCACCATTGAACTGTAAGCAATCCTTTGTGACTGGCCTAACAATCTGCAAAACTAAAAAAAAAAAAAAAGAAAGAAAAAAAAGGGGAAAAAAAGTGTCTCTTCCCAGTGGCTTACTCTGTTGTCATAGACATTTCAACACAAAGATACATGGCACCAAAAATAGATTTCTATAGATAATAGATCCCCTTTATCTATACCATTTGCCTTTCCGTGTATCTAAAACACTAGAAAACACAGACAAAAAGCATTTGATTATATTTAGAATTTTATCATCACATAAACACAAAAAAAATGAACATTAATCAATAAAATGTCAGATTAGAACATTTTATTATAGTTATTTCTTTTTGCTGTCATATTAAAGTTCTTCCTTTAAACCCAGGTGAAAATGATGTACAGTACAACCCAAAATTTAAGCACGTGATGTTATGCAAATATAATCTTTTGCAGTGATATTCCCAGTAGGACACACACACAAAAAGAACACGTGTTGGGATTCAGACATGTTAACATTTCATGGAAAATATTAGCACATGTTGAATTTGATGGCTACAACACATTAAAAAAAGCTGGAACGGGGCAACAAAAGGCTAAAAAAGTAACCATCATAAAAAACATCAAAGCATTTGATTACTAATAAGTTTAATTGATGACAGATGAATAATTGACACATGAGATTAGCAGAGGGGAGGGACCATTTAGCTTGTTATTAGTGGACAGTTCAAAAGGCTGTATCTCTGATTGTACAGTTGGGGTTACAATGGCAGTTTCCACAGCTGGAAACTGCCCTCTGCTCCATCAATGTGGAAAAGTACAAAAAGGTTTTACGACACCATCTGTTATCCAGACAATGCCTCTTTCTGGAAAGGCCTTGCAAATTTAAGCAAAGTAATGACAAACCACATTCTCTATCCATCACAGCAGCATGGCTTAACAGGAAAGGAGTCTGGGTGCTGAACTGGCAGGCTGCAGTCCAAGCTTTTACCAACAGAAAACATTCGGAGGATCATGGAAAAAAAAAATAAAAATAAAAATCTGGTAATGGTCCCGGAGTTCCAGGCCTGTTAAATCCTGCACAGGCCAGAATGGGACAACATTCTCTCCCATTAAAACTCCAGCTCCTGGATTTACAGACAATTGTTAAAAATGGCTGCTACAGATCTGAGCATGAAAAAGTTCCCCTTTGAGCTGACTCAACTATGATGCGTCTCAACTATCATCATAGTTGAACTATGATTAGCTATGATTAGCAGACAAGTCACTTACCAGCGACTTGTCTGCTAATTCAATCGCACAGAGAAACACCTGTGTGCCCATGGGAAACGATTTCACAGCATAAACGAATGCCCTGAACAAGGATGTTTCCACACACCAAGTTTGGACACCGTACGTGATGACATAGTGTATTTACAGGACAAATCGTTCAACCAGTGATAGTGCAGTAAAAGTGCACTGAAAGTGCACCACTTCTGGCAGAAAAAGAAGGAACTTTTTCATGCCTGCATCTATACACAAACGTAAATATCACCCAGTTCCAACCTTTTTTTTTGAGATATGTTGCTGCCATCAAATTCAAAGTGAGCAAATATATCCATGAAATGGTCTAATTTGCAACATCGGATATTTATTTTCTAATGGAAATAAAATGTGGGTTTATGAGATTTACACAAGTTTTTATTTACATTTTACACAATATCTCAACTTTTTGGAATTTGGATTGTACCATATATATATATATATATATATATATATATATATGTGTGTGTATATATATATATATATATATATATATATATATATATATATATATATATATATATATATATATATATATATATATATATATATATATATATATATATATATATATATATATATATATATATATATATATATATATATATATATATATATATATATATATATATATTCTTTCTTGTTGTGTTTATGCTGTCAATATCTCCCTGTAGTTTCACCAAATTTTAGTTTAAAAGTCTGTGAAATATATGCTTATACACTGTAGACAATAAAACAGCCCATAAATATCAAACAACTCATACATGAATTATGTGGAACTCCCCAAATTAATGTTTGCAGTATACTGTAGGTACAGGTACACTGGGTGTTTGGTGCCATAGAGGACATCAGGGTTACTCAAGCCGGTCCTGAGCAGCAATTCTGCAGGTTTTCAATGTCTCCTTGCTCCAGGACACTTGACTCAAATTAAGGAGTCATTTTGCAGAACTTCATTTGCTGTCGGATCCATTTAATTTGAGTCAGGTGGAGCAGGAATACATTGAAAACCTGCTGGATTGCAGCTCTCATAAAATCGACTTGAGTAACCCTGGATTACATGGACTATTATGAAGTTTGAGCTCCAGCTGCCTCTGCATTTTCTTAAGTTTTTCACTTTCCTATAGCTCGTTTCTTGTTGGTTAGATTTAGTTATTAAAAATTCATGATTAAGGTTAGAAATAAATAACAAATAAATACATGCTTAATGCACTGCATCAAGCCTGCAGAAATAAGTTGAAATATTTTGAAGTACATTGTTGTTTTTTTTAATGCCTTGTAAACGTTACCCAATAAATACTAAATAAAATCAACAATTTGCATGTAAAAGCAACACCTGCTTATACATACTGTTTATTCCTGATTAAAAATTTTCCCACAAACACACCACCAATCCAGAAACTCATTCATGCTCTGAACACTAAATTCAACCTCTGGTGTATAATAGTTTTATTGGGTCAGTCAGAGTTATATTTTTATTTATTTTATTTTTATATTTTAAAGAGGATAATTACAACAAACAAACAATGTTTGGTGTGAGTTTGTCTGAGCTGCACTATGATGCCATTTTCTGACATGTGCTTCAGTGGTTGCAGAGCCTTATATATATAAAACTAAATATAACTATAAAACATGCTCAAGTAGAAAGTCAATATACCTTTGTCACCAGTTTATTTAATCACGTTTTAACTTGTTGCTGTTGGTCCTCGAATGACTTTTCAGAGAAGAGACTTATGTATTTCTTACTACAGTATACATATATTTCTTCATCTCCATTATCATGATTTCGTTTACAATCTATCCTGCCACTCATTCTTCAACAAGACCCCAGTTTTGCTCAGTTTGTTAGTCTTTGGTTAAATATTAACTAAATTGTAACAAAACGTATCTCTGATAAGAGAAGCTTTGACGGCAGATGAGAGTGAGCATCAGTTTCAGTCATAACGGATCCATTGCTCAGTACAAGCAGTTACTGATGTCCAGTTTTGAATAAATTTGCGTGGACATCCATGTCAGACACTGATAACACTGCGCTTATTGATGTTGTGTGTGGTGGACGAGTCAAGCTGCAGCACAAGAAGACTGCTGTGCCAAATGTGGAAATATATACAGCCCATATTGCTCTCTGGATCACTGCATCTTGACACAGCAGCGAATGTGTTTCCTAAAAACGATTTGTCTGAAAGTGACGCCTGCTGGCTGCTTAAATGAATTTGTGTGCATTTGAAGTGATTTGAATCAGCAGTCCTCCAGTGGATTTTATCAAACTGAGACTCAGCAGCTCTGCAGGAGAGAACGTCTGAGTGAAGAGGGGGCAAGAGTGCTGTTTACGAGTGCCAATAACAACTGATCAGGGCATTCGTTATTTCTGTTTGGGGAAAATAGGTGATATCTGTACTGATCACATCCCCTGCATGATCATTTGGCACCCCTGGGCAAGCTTTCTATTAGCGAATGAAGTGAGTAACAGATTAACTGTTTTCTAAAAAGCAGAAAACCAAAGTTGAAGCATTGTTGCCATCATTTGAAACAATATTTGGTTAAATAATTAATTGTTGTGTGCATGTGAAGGTTGTGTTTAAGTTACAGACTCAGAGACCAAAAAGAGCTTGTCTGGGATGTATATTGCCCTTCCATTAGGAAAGGCTTCTCTAGTTGCCCAGAAAAGTTAATTAAACAATGTCAGCAAAGAAAAATTAAGCTATGCCAAGACATCAAACCACCTTAAAGGTACAGTATGTAAGAATTACTGACATCAAGTGGTAAAGATGGGTATTTGAAAGAAAAGATGTTTTTTTTTTTTTTTTTAAATGACTTCATATTTCAAGCATTGTTTTGAATGAATGGTGGCCTTTAGAGGCCAAAATTCTCCCAGATATAAAGACGTTTTTATCTGTGAGTGAATCCAGTGGTCTCAGGTGTAGCTATGACTGTACTATGAGTAACTTTTTTTTTTATGTCTTTTAAGGCATTACTGATCCCAAACAGTGCTTTAACTCTCATTAAACAAAGCTGGTACAGCAATTTTAAAGTTCAGAGGGTTCTCACTTCACACACATTGTTTTGTCCATTCAGGGACACTGTAGTAAAAATGGTGGAACAAATTTGGCAGCCTCCATATGTGCACCCCCCAGCAAGGAGATATAAATTACTAATTATAAGAAAATAAACATATGACAGCTATTCTAGTAAAGTGATAACACATCAATAGAAACATAGTTTTGAATTATATATATCATTTTCTGCCATTGACCTTTGATATTTTACATACTGTACCTTTAAAGTCCCCCTGGCATGAAATTAAAGTTTTTTTAGGTTTTTGATTATATATTTTAGTTTCCCCAGCCTGCCTATGTCCCCTAAGGGGTTAAATTATAGATTCGCATTTCCTTTTTCCCTGGGTGTGTCTGCCTGGGAAGTTAGCATTCACAAATGGGCGATGGCAGTTAGCATTCACATTTGACACCATGACTTCCAGCCAATTACCCCCCTCCCCCGAACTACACTGTCCAAGTCCCTCCCTCCGAGACCAAACCGACATCATGGCGCCCTGTTCGCATCAGAACTGCTCTGTACCTGGTGTACGAAGGACAACAGCAATCTTTTTGTCCTCTCCACTGAAAAACTTGTGGATGATTTCATTTCTGCAGGAATGTGCCGACCAAACTAACAGAAAATCTCCCTGCAGCTCCGTCTCCTCCTCAGGAGGTTATAACGGCTTCCAGCCACCATGAAGACACACGAAGTTTCTAATAAACGTTTCTCATCATGTTCGTGTCTTTTATCTCTGAGGGAATCTGAGGTTTGTGATTATTCCAGCTTTTAATTCTTCCCGTTGTGCGCGAGTGTTCGGCTGCGGACTCGGGTTAGCAATCAGGCCTTCATCATCATCATCATCATCACTGTTTCTGTACCGCTCCGGTCAGACGAAGACAGATCTAACGAGCAGAACTAGTGTAATATATCTTTAGTATTAACTATTATCTGAATTCGGGTCATGGGTGAAGTAAATAATTCAGGGAAACTTGTTGCTGGAATATGATGCTGTTTTCTTCTTAAACACTATTATACTCACGGTGCATCAGCGTCTGTGTCATGACCGCCGTACATCCTTTATAGATCCACAGAGATCCATACGAACTTCTTTCCCTGAGGGGAAATTAGGGCTCTGCATTTTACCCATGTCTGTACAGTGAGTATCAGAGAGCAGTGGGTTGCGACAGTTGGTTGGGTTAAGGACCTTGCTCAGGGGTCCACAGTGATTCACCTAGGTGGTCGTATCGGGGACTCGAACTAGGGTCCTCCGTGCCAAAGCCCACGATGCTACCACTAGGCTACCCACTCCCCTCAGTGTTCTTCATGCCTGACGTGCAGCCGTGTTCAACAGAACACAGCAACTTTTTTTTTTTTTTTTTTTTTTGACTGTGAGTGTGTGGAGAGGCGCGTGTCTGCAGGTTACTGCTGAGTGTTTGGCCGAATGTCTCCAAATAACTCTGTATCACTCTGCCTCCTCTCCACCAGAGCACCATGAAAGCAGAAGTAAGCGTGCCTTCTGGTCCCGCCCACCGAACCTCGGTCATTGTATGCTGGTGCTAACAGTAGCGCTAACTCGTAGCGCCTGCTATTCTATGACGAGGCTGAGTTACGGCGAACGATCCTTTCAGTATTTAGGTACTTAGAATCTAACTAAAAAGGGACCAAAAGTCGCTGGGAATTTCATGCCACTGGCACTTTAAGTTAGTTGTTTCTTCTTGTTTCCAGTTGTTTAATCTGGGCTTAATCTGAATGAATGAGGGGTCCATAAAAGCTACAAGCGAGCCTCAACCAAGTTTTCCAAGCATAATTTGTTCACGAACTTCAATACCACATCCATAGGGGAATCTCTTAAACCACTGTCCCCGTATCAGTAACATATCAGAACTTAATGACCATATAGGAAATTTCTTCCTCCTTCAATTATCACACACATAAGTGTTTTCTTTAACAAGCCACAAAGTCATCTTGAGGAAGTGGAATGAGTGGGAGAAGATGGCGCCATCACACACAGCACTGTCAACCACTGGACCCAAGATTGATAGCAAGATGTGACAATGGGCAATAAAATGATAAAAACTGGTCACTTCCTGGCTGGATTTATGTAATAACACTTGTTGGGTTAGAGAATACAAATTATCTGTAGATGCTCGTTATACCGTGCCAACCACATGTTCAGTAGAAAGAGATTATTGTCTCAAACCTAACTAATAATTCGTAGCATGAACAATGACCCTTATGGACATATTTTGAGTGGAGGACAGTTTTTGAAGCACATGGACCAAGCAAGAGAATAAAAGCTACAGTTACTGTTAAGTTGTACTTGTTACGACCAGTACATGTTAATGATTGGTTAACACATTTGTGTTTGTGACTGCAGTCTCACCGATCTCATAATCCAGCTACAACACCAAGTGAATTCAAAACTAAAAAAAAATGAGCATCTGGAAATTGTCCTATGTGCTGATATAAAATATTTGGCTGCAGTAAGCAAAGGTATGTTTGGAGGAAAAAAGGTGCAGAATTTCCAGAAAAAAACCCTTGAGTCCATCAGTAAAGGCTGGCAATGGATCAGTTATTCTTCTGGCTTATGTCGCTGCTTGGGTCAGTTTTGTGTCAGCATTTCCTTGGCTCATGCTGTACCCGTGCAAGAACTAAAAACTGGATTTAAGTTCAGACAGCTTTCATCAAAATGATGATAATAACCGTGCGTGACATCAGCAGCAATTCATGGTGATTTAGATTTCGTCATACTGTATAGCTCTATTCTTGGACCTTTCAGCTCAGCAGCAGCACGGATCCTACAGAGAGCAACATCAATGAAATAAACAACATTGATCAAGTCAGAGAGAATTTACTACAAAAAGGGAGAGCGGGGGGGGGGGTAACCTGAGGATGTAGGTATTACAAAGAATATTTTCACTTAGATTATAATCTGAAGATTACTACTGATCAAATTGTAGAAGATTAAATTATATGTTGTGAAACTACTTTGTGACATTCATAACATCTGCAACAGCCATGCATCACAGTCAACCTTGTTTGACACTGAGATCAGCGTGTGTGTGTGTGTGTGGGTGTGTAGGGGTGTGTGTGTGTGTGTGTAAGTAGTGATTTCTGTAACGACTCGTAGTGCTGTCAGCGTTCAGCAGAGGATGCTGCTGTGGTGTAGCTGTCCTTCCCCGAGCTGCCTATAAAGGCTCCAGTCCTAATTACATGATCCACACAGCTTCTAATTCGCCATACTCCTCTCAAATGACATTTACTAATTACTCCTTCCTTTTTTAGAAACAGCTTTCTGGATTTTACCCCCCCCCCCCCCATGCTCATTGTCATGTTGGAGCAAACAACTTGGCTGTAGTTGCGGTCACATCTTATTTGACTGAAAGCGAGGAAGCAAACATGCGAACATCTTAAATCCCTTCACAGCACGATGTTGTATGGAACGATCTGGATTAGCAAGGAGATAAATAAATGGGAGGGGAAATCGGCAGTGCAGTCATGTTGAATAAAAGTAACGTGCAGGTAAAATTGTGTCTGTATGATCATGGGTTACTATAGTGTTTGCTGTAATTGCGTGATTATTATTGTTTTTTTTAAAGTAAATCTTTAATGAGATATTCATGATGTGTTTGCTGTTATTTCTCACCCTCATTATTACATGTTGAGGCTCAGTTAAACATCTTTACAGCAGCCCCCAAGCAGGCACATGTTAATGTATAAAGACTAAACAAAGTCAGTTTGATGCTGGCGTGCTGCAGCTTTTATCCCCTGAAGGCTGGCAACCAGTCGGCTCTGTTCTCACTGGTTCACTCTTGTGTCAAGACAGCAGCATGACAAGATCTGGTCATCTGAATGATATTTTGTAAATGTCTCAAAAATGTTATTTATGAAGGACCAATAATTTATTTAACGCACTGTAATGTGACTTTTTAAGTCTAACTGTAGGCTAGAGTCTTGTTTCATTTCAAGCTGCATTAAAGTGATGTTAAATTAGGAAAAAGGCACTTTTGGAACATTTGATGCACTAAGGGGTTTTTTGAGTGGTCCACAAAAAATACCCATTACATAAATGTTGATTGCGGTGACTGATAACATTGAAGAGAGCATCTGAACATTGAACATTGAACATGTCTTTTCTGCTGTGATATAAATGCATCTCAGAATGATGGTCATTTTCAGTTTGTCTCCATGTTCAACAGACCTAGTCAGCTTGCTGTACAGCTCAACATGTTTTTGGAACTTTAACTGGAATGGAGGCTGGCATGTCTCACTGATGGTCTCCAATCTGGCAGGCAAGCATTGCTCCCACGGCTGCTCCCTCTCAACTCAGACTGATTCTCCTATGTCAAGGCCAGTTAGCCTGCCTGCCACTCACAGCTCATGAGTGGGGGAGTGGGAGATACTGGACCCGGGAGACAGTGGATACTACTGGTCACATGCAATAGCACACAAGCTCCAAATATATGCAATGCTGCAAGGACCAGTGCATTGGTTTTTGCCTTGGTGTGATTCACTGATGCTATTCGCTGTATGCTGACACACCCATGATTTACAACTGTTGTGTAACACTACTGAGATGTTACAGTCTCTCCTGGGGCCTTTGAATCTTAGTCACATGCGGGAAGTCTGTTCGTGTGCATGCAGATTTAATGTATGTGTCATGTGTGTGAATTCCTTTTTCTATTTCCTTTAATCTTTAAGTGTAAGATCAAAATCAATGTCCATTTTTTTTTTTTTAAATTGAGATGATCAGAAAAAAGTAACACACTTATTTGGTTAACCTTCAGCATGGTGAGCTTATTGAAGCATGTACAGTATGCACTTCAAACACAAGCTCCAGTCATGTCTGTCATATCTGAAATTATGCAGCTTTTTACTCCACATGCATGCTTCTATTTTTGCAGGCGCAGATGAAACAGTGCAGACTGTATGAGTGCTCTATTTTAGGAGTCGGGCATGAATTATAGAGAGAGCAGCAAACAATGTGTATTGCAATTCCTTTCTGCTGACCTGAGTGAACATAGAGATGGAGTCTGGAAGAGTGTCTGTGATGAGTGACCATGAGCTGCTCTTGGAGTGTTGGTGGGCTGCGTGATGGCAGGATCCCAGCTCTTGGCACCAGCCCAGGCCTTTGTGATTTGTGCTTGCTGCTGCCCACAGGGTCACCACCTGGTTGCCACTCTCCTTAGGTTGTACGCAGCGCATTCACAGCAGGTCTGTAATTGAATTTCACACGTCACCACTAGCTTAACCGTGTTTTCTCTAAAGTGTGCAGACTGCACCATAAAAAATTTTAACTTGATATGTGGAATTTTGATGAGGGAGATTTCAGCTCCTCTTCACACTTCTCACTTCATCTCATAACACATCCGAAATGCTTTATTTTACAGGATTTGTTTGTGTTTTCTTGCTGCTTTTTCACTTACTGAAGCTTTATGATGTAAGCACTTTTTCCAACGTGAATATCTTGATTAACTGAGTTGATATGTAGCCTCTAAATACGCTCACTGAAAACTGAATATGGCATGGTTTTCCCAGATTATCCTAAAACTTGCCATGTAACTGGATTAGCACTGCTGTGCAGCTTTAGGTTAACATCAGGCTGACAGAATTTCACATTTGTAGGTGAACTTGCACAGGGACACAATCTCTTCTAAAACTCGGCAGCCAGATGTCAATATTTTCAAAGGATGACTAATTTCGGAAACTTCTTTAAAACTTCAAATTGGTTAAGTGGCACTAGTGATCTATAGCTGTGCCTCAATTGAAAGTCAGCGCACTTCGAAGTGTGCATTAATCGGCTGCATATGTCACAGCGGGGAGTCAAGTATAGTTCTGTTTCAAAAGTGTCTGAAGGAGCCTCCAAATCCTCCCTCCACTCTGTTTGGCCTGAAACGAAACATACTGGAGGTGCTTCCTTTGTGGCCTCTCCTGTCCCAGAATTCATTGCGCACAAGATGTGAGGGATCAGCAGCAGAGCTACGAGTGTAAAGACTTTTTTGCACCAGAAACGATGTGAATAAATGGCACAAAATTGCGAATAATTCATGCAGCGACCGAGCCACTCTCTTTTTTCCTTTCTGTTTCTCTTGCGACCAGCTCTGTGACAGCCAGAGCGCCCCTCTGATTGGTGTATTGTGTATCTGTCAGATGCAAATATTAAGAAAATCGACCTTAGTTTGAAAAAAAAAAAAACATCACCAAAATCGTAAGACGGAATTTTGTCACTGATGTGAATGTTCCCATTGACTTGACATTAATTTGATTAAAGCTATTGCCGTGCAAATCTTTTGGACGAAATTTTCGGAGTAGGTGTGTAAAGGTCTTAAGATTTAGCTATATTCGTGAATTTTGAGTGTCAAATGAAGTGTTTTCTGACTATAAACAGCAGAAAGTCTCTGGAAAATTTAAAAAATATGGGCAAGCTTAAAAAGAGAGTTTTAGCCTCAGAAAAGGCATTTGTTTGACATCATTCAGGTGTTAACGACCGTTTAATGGGGTGTTAACGTTCAGCGACAGATAAATGAAAAGGAATAAAATGTCTGACTCCAGTTTTTGCACCCTGTCTGAAGGAATAAGCAGAAATAATGCCGTCACTAGATAGATGTGGAGTCTGCAGTTGCTAGACAACAGGACTGGAGCACTATGGGAAATTCTTGTCGGCTAGAGTTTCAAAAGTCTGCTTCAAAGTGCGCGTACTACGTAGCACACTCTACGTAGTCCATGCACTTTAAGGTGCGTTGACTTCCAAATGACACACAGTTTATGTGTGTGGAAAAGCTTCTCTGTTTTACTCCTCCAGTAACCTGTCAGTCCCCTGATGTAGCACCTCCCCTGATGTCCAATTCGATTTCAGAGGTGGCCAGTTTCGCCCGAGCCACCCCTCTTGCTCCACCCCTGCACTGCAAGGACATTTACTGTATATTTGTGAATTTTATCATGCAAGTAGTCTTTCCAGTCTGAATATGACCTTATAATATTTGATATAACCTTGATCAAATTTTCATCTGTTTAAAAGGGTTGGACTTAATTGAAAAAAAAATTGCAAATTTTGTTGGACAAAGAAATTGCCTTACACTGTATGGGCCCAAGCAGCTTATACGATAAGTAGACATGTAACATCTAAATTATTTTTCACACTTGAAACTTCATCAATAACAGCAGCTGCCATTCCCTTTCCATACTGTACATTTCCACGCTGGAGATAAACACTCCTCAATGTGGGCCAATTACCAGTCAGTATGAGTACAGACATTAATGCAATGAGGCAGAGCCCGAGAAGCGAAGGCAGGGTGTCTTCCTTCAGCTAATGTGAACTCAGAGGGGACATGTAAACAACTCCCTGTATTACATAATCGCTTCCTTCCTCCGAGGAGCTTTTTCTCTTATTTTGCTCAACTGTTCTTTCCCGTTTGAACACTGACCAGTACAGATGCTATACAAATAACATTGTCCACTTCCACTTCATGCAAAAGAACTTATGTTTAGCCATAAATTTTGCTTTTATCAACAGATATTTCATTTTGATACAGGAAACATCACCCCTATCAAAAAACAGCATGCTATCAGTATTTTAATGAGCATATTGGCGTGCTGCATCCGCACGAGGCTCAAATCTGTTCCGTAATTTGTGTTTTGTACACTGCAGGGAAGCCTGTAGACCAAATGCATTGGAGATTTTCAGTACAGTGGCCAAAATAAGGCAGATGTTCATGAAGCATGGCCAATTAATAGAGTCCAGGAAGTCTAATGTCCACCAGGATCATTGTTAACTTTGATTTGCATTAATGTGTACAAAAACCCAGCGATTCTTGGCCTCTAGAAACCCTTTAAAACAGGTTTAAGATCTTTCCAATGTCAAACACAAAAGTTTGATTACAGGTTTTAAAGATTGTAGATGATTAGAACTTTGAAAAAGAATTGACTGGTATTGAAAGAAAAATAGTTGTTGGCTTTAAATTTTACTTATATTGCAGAGTAAATACACAGAAAGACCATCTGTCAAGCAATTAACACAAGTTCAGTTGTTTTGTAGCCTCTGTTCTGAACCAAACCCTCAAAACCACATGACTCTCATACTCTTCTCAACCATGTTTCATACACTGGTTAGCCATGTATATAACATCTATTGTCACTATTGTTGTCCATTGTAATTGGAGTGGGCACGGGGGTGGCCCTAAAAATCACCATTGATGTAGACCAGTGTTTCTCATTCCAGGGGGAGACAAATTAATGGATAACTTGTTCTATCTTTTCTTTTTGACTTCAGTTTGTTTGATGAGTTGAGTCAGTTCAGGTGGCCTGGATTATTACACACATGTGGAAATGTTCACATACGTATGAACATTCAAAATAACTTAGATTGGGAAAAGTTCCTCTGATCATAATGTGAAACACTGAATTTTCTGTTCCAGATACCAGAGATGATATGTTGTGTAGCTTTGTAGATCCATGGTGATCTGGAAGTTGTCATGCACATGAAAATAAGGAAATATATACATTTGTAAAATAAATAGAATATGTTAATAAAATAAAAAATGATCAAACAAGTACAAAAAATATAGATAAAAAGCTATATATATATATATATATATATATATATATATATATATATATATATATATATATATATATATATATATATATATATATATATAAAATGTGAATATTTTTATATTCATAAAATATAGGTTTGTATAAAAATACAAAATATAGATCAAATGATATAAAAATATATAACAGTGTAACGGTGAGAGAATTGTTGAAACTTGTTTTCTTTTTTCCCAGAAATTTCAGGTTGTCCATCATGTTATCTGAAAAGATAGTTCATTAAATGAAAACATTTTGATAATGTACTTATTGCCTAAAATAAGGGAAAATGTGGAGTTTCCATTATTATTATTATTATTATTATTATTATTATTATTATTATTATTATTATTATTATTATTATTATTATTATTATTATTGTTGTTATTATTAGGTTATTATGCTTTTATTTTACTGGTCTAACTCACTCGAGACTATTGTGCTGAATATGGCCCCAAAACTAAAATATAAACTGACACCCCTTGTTTAAGGGTTTCAAATATACAAAATAAGTGAAAGAGTGACCTGAGATCAGTCTGGTAACAAGTAAAGAATGTAATCAGAAACTATGAATGAGGTTGGCTTCACAGCTTAAATAAATACAGAAATCAGAAGCTGATGAGGCACACGAGGGAGCCCACAGGGGTTATTGTTTATTTGGTGTCCACAGAGCTCCATCACTGATAAATTAAATCTGAGGATGACAGATGCTGGCAATCAGTGATGGGTTAGTGAGGTCAAATTATGATCCATATGCTGACCTTTTCCTATGCTGCCACTTTCAGAGTGCCTATCATCAGGGCTATCAATAGGAACTAATGAGCCCTAATGGTCTGATCCTGGCAGACCACCATCACTTACAGTGCACCACCGTGCTGTGCTTAACAGGCCCCAGCAAGGTTACACAACTGCTGATGAGCCCACTCAATCAAAAAACTATAATATCAACTGCTGCAGTATAACAACAGCTCATTCAACACAACTGGCACATCAAACATGAATCTGTTTGTAAGCATCTTTTCTGTATTTACTGGATAGTGAATACAGCACGGTTGTTAGTTTGGCTTAGATCATTTTACTAAAAGGAAATAAACAGTAAATTCTGCTCACTTATTATTATTAATCTGTTGCT
This sequence comes from Atherinomorus stipes, assembly GCA_023101725.1. Taxonomy (NCBI): domain Eukaryota; kingdom Metazoa; phylum Chordata; class Actinopteri; order Atheriniformes; family Atherinidae; genus Atherinomorus; species Atherinomorus stipes. Next base: position 327,807 of record JALJCO010009935.1, on the reverse strand, counting down.
TAGTGTATCCAGTTGTTCAATATCTATCCATTTTCACCCCAATACTGTGGTTGACCGTTGCTGGACCTGGTAATTTTACATGCTGAGCAGCACAGAACTGAACTGCATTGTCATCATTATTTATGCTCTATGGTTGTCATACATGATGGTTTCAGTGATTTGCAATGTCCTTGTCACATTTTCTTTTATTTTATGAACCGGGAACATGGAGAGCTGTGGTGAACCCAATGTTGGCATCATGGCAATAAAAGAATTACTCATTATTTTCCTTCTTTATTTATAGCTGATGTAAATGTGGAAGAGGAAAGCTGCTTGTGCAGTATGAGTACAGATGGTGGATATCTTTAGCTTTTATCTTCCCTTTAAAATGCCGTTATGAACAAACTTGGACACACGGGGGAGCTTTTATGTGTCTTCATGTAAATGTGCAGGCTCACTAAGGCTTGCATAGAGTGATTGAGTCATGAACCGTGAAAATGTCAGCTCCTGTTAATAACAATGCTGGATCAAGCATGCTCAGTCTCAATGGCTGCACTTCATGCTTTATATGTGGATGGTCAGCATTATAAGTCTATTTATGTCACACAGCGAGCGCATGTTTTTTCCCCCAGATTGGGACCTTCAGAGTGAAGTTGCAGCGCCAGGATTAATAAGCCTCTCACAGTCTGCCTCAGTTAGACTCAAAGCTGAGGAAGCTGAGCAGTTGCTGCCTGCAGTGCATAACAACAGTTCCTAATCTGATAGAAATGGACAAGTCAAAGTGAGGGTGTATAACATAATAATATTCTTTTCGGTTGTTTTAAAACCTATTATAAATTACAGATCTACAATAAAAAATCTAAAGAAAAGATCATTTCTGCAGGATTGCAAATCATTATAGCATGATGATTCTAACATTTATCCACAAATGAACTAGTTTAATGAATATATCAAAATGTGATTTACTACCCTTAAGCAGAAGTAGCTACACTGAATTTCTGAAGCCACAATCCAGCAAGTTTTAGATGTTCCCCTGTTCTGAGTGTGTAAGCAGATATTGGTACGCTGTTGGAGCAATTCAATTTGAACCGGGTGTGTTAGAGCAGGAAAACATCTAAAACCTGCAGGACTGCAGCTCCCTGTGTGAACTTGCTGCTTGAGGTGACGCACAAGAGCTGTTACTTGAATCTAATAAACAATGGATCCCCAACCCCGGTCTTTTTAAGGCTCACTGTCCTGTAAACGTTCGATGTTCCCCTGCTTCAACACACCTGACTCAAATGAATGGCTCATAAGCAGACTTGTGCAAAGCTTGTCAGAGATCCATTAAATTTGCACCTGGAGGATAGTGGACTTTGAGGATCAGGGTTGGGGAGCCACACATTGAAGACATTCAGATAAGAAACTGAAACCTGTTAACCCCCCCCCCCCCCCCCCAAAAAAAACAAACAAACAAACAAACAAATGATAGACTGTCAAATGAACAATTCATTTTGTGTCAATAAACTAATAAAATAACATTCTAACAGAATCTAATATAATTTGCTTTCTCTTAGCAAAAAAGAGGTTTTATTGTGGTACAGTATGTGGAAAATGTCATCACCTTTACTATTACTATTAAAATGGGAAAGAATTACATTGAACTGTCATTTCACATCTTATATCACACATTTTCAGAGATTCAGACTGGATTTATTCAAACTGAAACTGAACTTAAAAAACGCAACACTGTCTCGGTTCACTGGAGATCTCATATCTATTTGGATGCATGCATCTATTTCATTTCAGCCCACACTGTGCACACCCTGCCTGAGGTCTAATTACATTTACACTGTTCAGATGTCCTCATTTGTCACCTCTTGAAAGACCTCTCTACCACTGTAGAAAACCCAGTTAGGATTTAAGAACAACTAAGTGTTTAACTGTGATCTATACTGGACTCTGTAATAAGCAGAAGAAGTGGATCATAGAAAGTTGTGAAAGCATATTTGCACAAAGCTCAGGGCTGATTATCAGCATGTCTGAGGCGGAAACACACACGCACAATGTCACATGCAGCAGAGACCATCTAAGATACAGATGAGAAAAAAAATACAGAGAGGGAAGCACAGTTGACTTCCTCTGTCGTTACTCACACCTGCAGTAGGATGCAATCTCCATAGCAACAAGACTTGGCAACATTGTGCAGAGTTGATATTTAAGGTTGTGATCTCTAATACCCTTTTTTCTCCCTTTTTCTGCAGTGTGTTGTGGAAATGCATTTCTCATTTTTTTCATTTTTTTCCACCCCCCTCCCCTCCCCCTTCATCTTCATCTTTAATCTGAATGTTTTCAACCAAGAAATGAGCCCTCTGCTGAATCATCAATCTTTCATCTGGAAAGGATCATTAGAGTGGAACAATCATCCCAAATCAAGCTCACACCCAGGAACAACCCATTGTAATTCTATTTGTCCGCACTTTTTAGTCTTCTGGCTGTCTCGGCGCTAGCAATGTTTAATTCAATTTAATGTATAATTTGTGTATTATATAGCCCTAAGTTAATGCCATTGTCACATAAAAGCTCATGTGCATGTTCTAATTTTATCAACCTCATGAATATTAAGCTGACCATAGTTTGAAGACAAAGCATTTTTAACAGCTCATGATGATGCAGGAACTTCTTGTTTAGCACAAACTAATGCAGTTAATTTTGGTTGGAGTAAAAGGATTCTCTAAACATTTTCTTAAATCTTTTGATCGAACAAACCTAACCATTTATAAAGCTGTCAAATTGCAAGGGGGATGTACTTTTTGCACCATCATGTAAATCAAAGCATTTCTACTGTATATTATTATGCCACGGGTTTTTATTTTCTTATTTTGTAATCATGCTCACAGCCTTTGACACTTTGAGGGTAATCACCAAGATGACTGAAAATACAGATTTTTAGGGTATAATATATAGCATCCAACATTTGCATATATTAGGTTGAAGCTCCTGTTTCAGAGCTGAGCTGCTCAGGACCCCTCAGGACTTATTTCACAGTGACCTTGGATGTCCCCCTTGTGTTGAATTTATTACCTTCCTCTTGTTTTCTTCATCCTTTGTAAATATTTATGCTGTAACCTGCATTTGGTTTCCTCAAGAAGTGCAGCTTCATCATGTACTAATAATGAGCCTGGTGGCCTCAGTCCCATTATGACGATGGTTGACTTGATGCTGCCATCTACTGGTTATGCAAAATGATGTGAAATCAGCATTTTAAGACATTTTATTTGTTTTAATCTGTGATTTTTGGTCAACAACTACAACTCCATTATACTGAAGGCTGGTGTAATAACCGTTACAAGCATCCATTAATTTGATGTTACAGTTCTAAAGATGTCGGCCACATTTATGAGCTGAATGACCTTGTGAGTAATTTGTAAATATTTATAACAGATAATTTTATGACATATTAATATGTTTATGTTTGCTTTATTTCATATTAACTGTTGCTTGGTTCACAAAATATACAAGGATTTATGACTGTGGGAAGATGTATCAGTAAAAAATGGTGTTCTTGTATTTGCTGATAGTTACATCACTGTAAGCATTTTCACATTTTAAAAGATAAACAGGTTCACAGAATTTTTTTCAAAAGATTTTTTTTCCATCTTTGATGAGTCACTGAGTGTGTAAAAACAGTAAACACTTGAAACCACAGTCATTATCATTTATACAAAGTAATGGGGATGACATAATCATACAATTAACTATCATATGATGTTTTTTTCTAGCCGTTCCCTACATGTACAAGTGATAGCTGAAATTATTACCCATCATTTGCCTTCAGGAGCAGATTGTTTCTGAAGGAATCATGCTTTTGACCGAATTAGCTTAAAGAAGTTTGTGATTTTAGAGACTACCTTTAGACATATCTCGTATACAGGAAAGACTGCAGAAATCAAAACTTGATTGATTTTTCATTGTTGACCTTAAACACTGAAACAGGTGAAGACATCAGCCTTCCTCTCTTCATGGCATCTTAAATGCATACCATTTCCTGTAAAAGCCATTTTGTTGTCATGGACACAGACAGAAAAAAAAAAAAAGTAGGGGAAAAAAAAAGGAAAACATCATCTGTGTCCATAGCAACTGAGTCAAGTTTAGTGCTGCCAAAAATGGTTTAGGCAAAAGTCTTCTCAGAGATGTGAGATTGTGTGTGCATGTGCGTGTGTGTGTGCATCTTGCATGACACATCCAGCTGCCAGTAAACAAATCAAACACATACAAATGCTATAAGATCACCATAATCAAATGCATTGAACAGCTTCTTAGTGATAACCAACAGAAAAGATTAGATGCCACCACACAAGATGCTGCTGGTGATGTAAGTAAAGTAAATACTACAGCAAAGCCACAGCAAAATCCATCGACTTACAAGATGTTATTGAAGACTGAAATTATTACTGATGCTTAATACTGAGAAATGGTTACATGTCTGATGTACATTTTTCTGTTAGTGCTCAGTCACAAAAAATAGGCCTCTTTTCCTGCAAACAGAGCAAAGCATCCTCAGGAAGCCTCTAATCCCCTTTAGAAATCTTAGTCAACTACTATAAATAGAACGCATCATTTGGTGCCCTCTGCTGGAGATTAATTTGAGTCACTGGTGTGAACTGTGGTGTGTGTTGGAGCATCAAACAACACTGCAGGACTGTTCCCAAACAGGTGTGTGCTGGATTCCACGTAAACGACACTATTTTTGTGTATTAATCTGGCAGTTCTAATTTCATGAAAGCACCAATCAGCTGTGTTGAAGAAGCTAAAAGCTCACTTACTTAGCTGTGAATACATTTCCCCACATCCTTGCCGGCATCATCCTACTGTCAGCCAGTCCCTAGGCTCACCCTGCTCTCTCACAGGGTTTTATTAGTGGAAATTACCCGATCTCTCCAGGAAAACCTTAATAAATCCTCTACTAAAATAAGCGCCTGTTTTGTTTGCAGACAAGATAATGCTGTGACAGTTCTCCCATTTTCTTGGCGATAATCATCCATGTTTTTTTCTTTTTTAAAAGGTAATCATGACCCAGGTGGATGCGGCAAAAGTCCAGGACACACCAGGTACCATCAATTGTGATGTAACCTCTTTGGCTTAGGCAGGAAATATACTGAAGCTAGTAATGGAAAATAGAGTTTGGACATTGAAGAATGAAAGAAAATACAATAAAAAAACGATTCATTACCGCAGGTGGCTGCTAGTTTTCTCTTTTGAAGGATAATATGAGAAAAGAAAGAGGGCCATAGAAAAGTGAAGTCATGTTATTAAGATGGCTGAAATTGTATAATCTGACAAGAGAAACTTCTTTTCAAAAAAGAAGATAACAAAATGAAAAAAAAAAAAAGTGATGGTGCAGGGGATTATTTTCAAAATGCGAGAATTTTGACACATGAACGGTATCTTTTTTTTCTGTGTCAAAAGTATTTTGTAGTTTGTTACCAGAAACACGACACTTTGAATCGTAGTACTGCAGCCCTCCAGCATCTCATTCTTACTGCAATGACCTCTTGTTCAAATAATCTGATCTGTAGTCCCCAGGGCAGGTATGGGAGGCCAGGGTCTCTGTCTGCATTAGTGCAACAAAACAACAACCTTTAGAAGGTTTTATCCTGATCTTTGAAGGAAAGCATTTGCATTTCAGTGGTTATACTAGAATGGATGTTGTTATAGGTCTGGGGAAGTTTGGGGCCAGGTTTGCAAGAGAGATAAAGCTGGAGAAAAAATAAAACCAGAGCAGAGTGAGTGTGTGAGAGACAGAGAGACAAAGAGATAGAAAGTGAATTTGGTCTGTATTTGTTTGTGTAGACAGCCCTGCCTGCGCTGAATTGTGTGTGTTGGTATGATGGTGCTGCTGACAGTGGGAATGCAGCGCAGCTAATCCCAGAGGAGAGCAGGGCACTGCAGAGGAGATGCTTAGCAGATCTCCCCTCATCCGTGTGACTGCTGTTGGCGGCTGGTGTGGAAAAGAAATCCGGAACAGGATCAGAAAACGAGTCAGCCGTGTTTAATTTGCGCGGGACTTTTCACGCTGAGGGGAGGCAGAGATAACCAGTACCAAAGCATACAGAGACGTCTGCTGTCCTTCCCCTGCCAACTGCCTGCCCCAGGAGTGACTTTAGATAACAATCAGAAGGGGTCAAAGCATGTCACATTTTTGTTCATTCACCCTTACTGATCCTGATTTAAAAGATTGCGTTGCAGTGACAGATCATGTGCTAACTTTAAAGAGCCTGTTCACAAAATGTAACCCTTTTTTAGCCTTAACATTCTAATGTCAGCATATTCTACTCTTCTTTGAATCTATAGTAAAACTAAAGGAGCCATTTTTGTAAGTGATGGCCTCACCTGTGGGACTCTGCTTTTTCCTTTTGGAAATCCAGAGATGAACTAAAATCCTCTTGTGGCAAAATCAGAAATGATGTAGGCTCATCTTTGGGATTACTGTGATTCACTTTTGAAATATTTCAACACCACAACCCACTTACCTGAGTTCTTGTCTCAGTTCAGTTTAGCTTTATTTATGTTGCACAAATTCAAGACAAAATTATCCCAAAGCACTTTTAAAGATACAGTCCAAATTGTTATAGTTGAATTAAAATCTGGTTGAAACAAATTCAGTATAGGATCCACATTATAATCATGTTCAATCACAATAGTTAATAATAGTAGTTGTGTTTAATCACCTCGTGATTTGGTAGTTTATCCCTTTGATCTTAGCACTAAGAAAAATCTTTCCTTTTTTTTTTTTTTTTAAATCCAGAGAAAAAAATAACAAAAATTAATGTTTCTTAAAAACTGGTTGAAATAACAACTATTCATTCGTCCATTAATTTTTTGTGTCACTTGTCCAATTTAGAGTCCCGGGGTCACTGCCTATCCCAGCATTTATCAGGCGTGATCAATTAACAACATGCATGTTTTTGGGTGTTTTGGGAGGAAGCCGGAGTACTCCAAGGGCACAGTTTGAACTGTCCATATCCCTCCCCCGCCGGGGCTCGAACTACTACCCTTCTTACTGTGAGGCCGTGATGCTAAACATCACACCCCCGTGCAGAAAATAACCGTAAAATAAAAACATCACACCCCCGTGCAGAAAATAACCGTAAAATAAAAATAAATAGTAGTAAATTGTCAAAACTTTAACAGGTAAAACAGACAATTAGTGCACTGAAAATACAAGCAGGTTTTCTTCCACAAGTTTTTGATGAGATTCATTATAGCCACTGAAAAACTTGCTCTACCAAACAGCAGTTAAAGCATTAAGAACCATCTTTATCAACAATAGACTGAAACAAGAGGTTTTTGTTATCAGTCTTGTAAACTCAAATCTTACGAAGTATATTTGTTAAATTTCTAGTCGAAATATCTCATAACACTCAAAATAAGACAAAATTACTTAAAGGTACAGTATGTAAGAATTACTGACATCTAGTGGTAAAGATGGGTATTTTAAAGAAAAGATGTTTTCTTTCAAATGACTTCATATTCCAAGCACTGTTGTGAATGTACTGTATGGTGGCCGTTAGTGGCCAAAATTCTGCCAGACATAAAGATGTTTTCATGTGTGAGTGGATCAAGTGGTCTCAGGTGTAGCTATGACTAGAGATGCACCGATCGATCGGCAACCGATTGCAATCGGTCGATAGTGCCCCTATCGGTTTTGATCGGAGTCCTCAAATAGATCAAAGCAAGCCGACGACGTTTACAGTAACTACAACGTTTTGGTGTTTGACACGCCTGATGCACATCAGGCGCGGGAAATACAGAGGAGACTCCGGTGAATCTCTTCACTCCACGGAGACAGTGGAGGATAAACTATAATCTGTGTCCAGTCCCAGTTTTCAAACGGTGGGTTGATAATCTGCTGTCCCGACAGGATTTAATGGGCTTATACCTCATGATGTCCCGATGCAGGACTGCAGGTTGTTAAACTGGACAAAAAGCTGCGCCATCGTCGGCGGGCAGCTCATGGAGTAAATGGTGAAACTCACCAAACTCAGAACACCTCTGAACAATCTAATGAATCTACACACGGCACAGAAACGCTCAACAACGTCGTTGTCTGGCCTCGTGGAGCAAACGGAGCCAAGCAGCTGCTCAGTTTTCATCTGCCATCATACATACTGTTCTTATTCTCATGTGTTTAACATATTTTACTTGATTTTTCCACTAAAAGCTTGTAGGTAAACTCTAAATTGTGTCTCTGAGAAAGAGCCTCTAGAGAGTGAAATGTTTATTATAGTGCACATGTTGTGTGTTATGTACATAATCTATTTTTTATTTTAAGATTTAATTCCTTTTTCCCCAGGAAAAAACGAGTTTATAGTTTACAACTTGTACCAACTCTGAGAGTGAAATTTTGTCTGTGTTGGTGCAGTGCACATGTTGTGTGTTGTACACATAATTATTGCCACAAGAAAGCTTAAGCTCATAAGCTACACTTCCTCTATGTAAACTGAGTCCAAGTTGTCTCCAAGAGAGTCTCTACTAGAGAGTGAAATATTGCTGATTGCCTGCAATAAAACTGTGGTCAATTCATGATAATTTCCCATCTCCTAATTGTTATACTTAATAACATAATGTCAGTGTTATGTACATGAGACAACAATATTGGAGAATTTATGGATTTGGCGCTGTGATCGATGATCGGCAATATTGGGATCGGCAGATACTGCTTTTGGTGATCGGTGATCGGTCCCCAAAATCCTGATCGGTGCATCACTAGCTATGACTGTACGATGAGTAACTACTTTTTATGTCTTTTCAGGCATTACTGATCCCAAACAGTGCTATAACTCTGATTAAACAAAGCGTTTACAGCAGTTTGAAAGTTCAGAGGGTTCCTACTTCACACACATTATTTTGTCCATTCAGGGACACTGTAGTAAAAATGGTGGAACCAATATGGCAGCCTCGATATGTGCACCACCCAGCAAGTAGATATAAATGACTTATTCTAAGAAAATAAACATGTAACAGCTATTCTAGTGCAGTGATAACACATTAATAGAAACAAAGTTTTAAATTATATTTCACATTTTTCTGCCACTTACCTTTGATTTTTTTACATACTGTCCCTTTTAAAGAGAAACATTTAGGTAAGATTAAGGCAATGCATCTTATTTCAGGAAATCTTATCAAGAAAATTTTGCTTGTCCCATTGGCAGAATTTTTTCTTTTACATATTCTAAGAGTAGCCAAGATTTTTTTTTTTTCTTGTAATAAGCAAAAAAAAAAAAAAAAAAAAAAAGATTCTGCCAATGGGACAAGCAAAATTTTCTTGATAAGATTTCTTAAAATAAGATACATTGTCTTAGACCTAATTTAAAAAACAAGTTCCAAGCCTACTAAAATGTTTCTCTTTAAGTGATTTTGTTTTACTTAGAGTGTGATGAGATATTTTGACTAGAAATGAGAAAAATATACTTGGTAAGATTAGAGTTTTTGTAGTGTACTGAGTGAAATCTGGTCCTGTCCTTTTTACCACCGAGATCTGTGGGTGCTCATTCATGAACGGCTCTGAACCCCCCATCACGTCATTTCAGTCAGGTTGAGGTTTGGACTTTTTTTTAGAACTTTTTAATTCATTCTTTTGTAGTTTGGGATCATTACTATGTTGCATGATCCAGTTTCAGCTGATTTTTAGCTGTTTGATGGATGGTCTCACATTGGACTCTAGAATATTCTTAGTCGACTCAATGACTGCAAAGCATCCAGACCCTGGGGCTGCAAAACCATCCCGCATCATCACCCTTCTGTCACCATGCTTGATAAGTGTTATGGGGTGTTTCTGCTTATTTGCTCTGTTTAGTTTTCACCAAATGTGGCGATGTGCATTATGACTAATAATCTCCACTATGGTCACATTTAGCACATTTATTCCATAAGTCTTGTGGTTTATCTACAAATTTGCAAACCTGAGCCTTTCTGTCATAATGCTTTCAGAGAAAACATTCCCACCCTAGATTAACAATAAGGGTTCAGTCTTTTTCTGTTTGTCATGAGCTTTAACATTTAACACATGATAACTGTGACTTGTAGAGTCTGAAATGTAACTTTTAGCCTTTTTGCAGTTTCACAGAGCATCACACTTTCCGGCCTTGCAACATTAACTTCTGGGAAGATTAGCATCTGTCTTAAATATCTTCCACTTGTGAATTATCTATCTGATTGCTTTTTTTTTGGGGGGGGGGGGGGGGGGGGGGGGTCTAGTGACCTTTATTTGACAAAAGCTCAACAGGAAAGGGGCCACAAAGAATGGTAAGGCATACAGCAAAGAGCTCCAGGCTGGGATTTGAAGTTGTGCTATCTGTACTGGGGAGTTGCAGCTTCTGTGCATGGGCAACTGCTTCATCAGTAGTTGAAACTTTTCACTTACTTTGTATATGATTAAAAAACAACAAGAACTTGGATTGCGTGGGTTTGTTTATGCAACATTTCATCTTCAGGTTTCAAATTTTTACATTCAATTAATCGTGCAAATCAGAAATCACATATTTTACTGCTGTTTATTGAAACAAAAAGGTTAACATTTGATTAAAATGAAATATTTTGACTCCTGTCTGAAGTCATTCCCCTTGTACAACACGGGCTGAGAAATGACAGAGACAGAACAATAATAAGGGAGTGAGAAGATAATCAGGGTATTCAGACTGAGCCAGTCAGAGGAAAGACAGCATTGGGGATGAGGTGGGGCCACAGTGACATAAAACCATGCGATGTGTCCTGAAAGTTAGATTGCCTGCTGGATGCCGATGAATGCTGGACGGACATACAACTGGACAACCGGATGGCGCATTGTTTTTTGGTGGTGAAGAGATGCAGTGATCAGCTTCCTCTGAGGATGTTTGTGCTTATCAGCATTAAATTGTGGACACACAATATTTCAGTATTTTGTAAGTCCTTGCTGAGGTCATCTCTGAGATGCTGCTGTGTTTTTCTTTTAAATGATATTATTCCATTATTACAAAATGCTGTTCAGGTTAATATGTTGTCAAGCACATCTCCTTATCACTTTTCCAGCCCAGCTATTTATCAAATGTTTGTTGGACGGAGAACTGATAAGGGTATGTGTCTGGCACTTTCCATCACTGATAACTGGACACAATATGCTGCCACTATGGGGGAGAAGAGTTGATTATATGAACCAGCAATCTGGACAACCAGGTTATTCCCAAATCCTAAAGGAATCCAAAAGAATCTTTCATATCAGATTTTTCTATTTGCTGAAAAAAAACAGTATTTTAATAACTTCTGTGATGTTTCTGACCAGTACTCTTAATATTTATTCTATATAAGTCTAACTACATTTAATTGTTTTTATGAATACCAAAGTAGTTTTAAAAGTGTGACTGATTTACATAAACGTTCCAGTATGACTGCTGAATTTGATGAAAAAGCGTGTATGAAGTCTGCAAATGCTAACATACTTGTAGAAGATCTTACTCTTTTTCCACTTTCTTCTTTCTTTTGGTGAGAATGTTTTTCTTAACCCGTAAAGACTGAAAGATTTTGGAACAGTGATGTCAGCGATGGTGGCAGCATAGGCCTTTGAGGATTAAAGAAATTTGCAGTTTTCTTTTCTGCACCAAAAAAGCTCATGAAATGTTAAACTTCAATAAAGTTGTGTTTAACCTTGTGGTGGCATATTGTCAAACCACCCAGTTTATCAGATTTAGAAGGATAAGGGTCTTCAAGTCATGTTTTGTTTTTCATGAATGTGCTACAGGTGTATTTTTTAGTTTATGTTTTCACTAAGAACAGCAGCAGGACAAAAGATTAATTTGAATCATGATGTTTTCTGGTGTACAATCAAGTGTGATGACAAATGTGACAGATTGATAACTTTAAAATATTTTGCCTGCTTCCTTTACGCTGCCTGTTGTGGCCCACGGCATCCCACCTCACTTAGAATGGTAAAATATATTGGTGTAAATGTATTTGATTAGATTGAATGAGGAAACATTAAAGAATACAATACTTCTCCAGACATAGTGAATGGTTTTACTTTTTACTAAGTTTGCTCGATACATATTTTCTGTACATACAGGTATTGAACCATTGAACTCCCTGAATATTTCTTTGAATGTGACCAAACCATCTAATTTTGTGTAGTTTGTGTAAAAATATACCTCACGCCATATTATTTGCTTGTAAATGATGTCACTCTTTATAAGAAACCCTTCAGTTCAGTCTAAAACTGAGCCTTTTATAGGTTTATTTTGAAAAGTCAGAATTTTTAGCTGTTAAATGAATAAAGTTAAATAAAAACCTAACAACTGGGGTAAGTCTTTATTCTTTATCAAGTGTTGAAGCACTCTGAATCCCTGTCATTGGACTTTAAAACGGCTTATAAAAATACTTTCTAGTAGTGCTTATACGGTGTTTGGCAATGATGTTTCTGATCTTTATGTCAGAATTTGTGTCTACAAGTAAGTTTTGTTGATGTGAAACTTTAAAAACACATCAACTTGTATTTCTGATGTAAATTCATTCCTACCTGAAAAAATAAATACTTTTTTTTATGTAGGAGAAGAAATAAAGCTATTCTAAAGCAAAGACTGATTTGAGAAGTTGTTTCAACTTGCCTACATCACTCCTCCCCATGTCTTTTACTGAAAACCTTAAATATTTCTGGTGTCAGAGCGGACTCTTTATATGCCTGTTGTATGCAATATTCTTTTGGTCTGTATAAATGTGTAAGTAGATGATGAAACTGAAGATCCCTGACTAACTATATTACTTCTCTATTTTGAATTCTCTATTTGAAAAGGTTAGAAAAAGTATGTAATTGAAGTCAGAGTTTGGACAGCTAACATTCAATCTACCTCCTCATAAGGAAGAAAAACACTCTGGCATTTGGGTCGAACAACTCACGAGATAATAAAGCTCTACTGAGCATGTTTGGTTCAGCTCCTATGCCATCACTCGTTGCAAACGCATGTTTTTTAATCAGTCAGATATTGGAGTAAATGCTGAACCATGTTTTCTCTTAAACGTTGCCTGCAGTCGGATGCTGAAGTGGGAGGGGCTCAAAATAAAAGCAATGATCATGGCAGCAGCAGCATGAAGCAAACAGCCAAGGAGCCAAACGTGCAGCCTAAATAAACCACCAAGAATACCCCTTTAACTCTAACTGTACCAACTTAAAGTTGTCAAAATCAAAAGGCACCGAGTCACAATTATTAAGCTGTTTTAATTAAATTTAGATTTTCTACAAAAAACACAACAAAATATAGATTAATAAAAACACGTAAGTGTCAACAAGAGTTTATTAATATTTTAGAGATGACTGGTTGATCGTTAAACTCAGTTTTTGCTGTACAAAATGATATAAGAGCAAATTTCTTGAAGCAAAACAATGAATGACATAATAACTAATGAATGAATGACAATAACGACATAAACAAATGTGCTATTTTTCAAGTAATACACACAAAGTTGGCTTTGTGATTTTGTTGTGTTGCATACTAATATATATTTGGTGATCACAAGAGAATAATACTGTATCACCATATGATTAAATCTTTAGATCTTTGTGTAGGAGCCATGTTTCTCTGGCTTGCCCTACGGCTTGCCTATAGTGATGTCATCTGTGGGTGTGGTGGCATCTGGCCTGTGAGCGGCACTTTGGGTGTGGAGTTGTCATCAGTTTGAGTGTGTGCAGGTGCATCCAGACAACCTGAATCTTGTGTGGGGTGAGCATGGGTGACCTACTTTTTGGTGACCGTTAAGATCATTCCTGTTGGAAACGGAAATGGCATTACATGGTAAAATGAAATACGACAATGAAGTAAGTGTTGTTTTTTCTGAACTTGTGAAATAGGCAATAAAGTCCACAGTGAGTGTTGACATGACGTGTCTTCAACTACACCCATGTCTTAGCCTGCAGCGGCGCTTAATAAGATGTTTTTGAAAAGTTTACGCCGCAATGCTTTGAGATAATCAGATCATTGTCAGATTAAGCACAAATCAATCAGTCAACATGCTTCGCTGACTGACACTTCATATGTATTTTCAGTGCTTTGAAATGTGTCATGCTCACTTTTAAGGCTGACGTGGAACTGGATGCTTTTGAACTATAATTTATCTGTGATTACCATGGAAATAAGCAAAGCATCTGTCAAAAGCTCTGTGACTGGCTTTTGTGAAGGCACCCATTAACCTGCAGAGACTAATTATAGTTAACTCACACATAAAAAGTAAGAAAAATAAGTCGTATTCTGCAGTTTCATTTGTGGTTGATGGTCTTTAGTTAAAAGGAACATTCATGAGAGTTTAAAGTGTGTTTATTATTGTTATGGATGTATAAACTGCTAAGTTGGTTAGAAGTTTGCATAATACACATTCAAATACATGATAATCACATTTTTAACTATACATCTGTATTAAGTGAAGAAGTTTCACTATTTATATTTTTGTTGTACAGTATGTGTTCATTAATAAGGACCATTGACTGTAAGGTGGTGTTCTTGTTGTGATGAGAACCTCTGTTGGAAAATAATCTAGTTTACCTTAAAAAGGTCAGCCGCTCTGTTTTTCACTACATTCAGCAGGACTCCTTTTCCTGTTCAATATTTTCTATAAGCTTTAAATTTGTTTTTGTATAAAAGAAACAGATCTGAATGTGATGTTTTCAAGGTTTTCTTTTTTCTCGATGTCAAGAGCAGCTGAAACAAAACCAAAAAAAAAAAAAACATTTCTGTGACCATGTGGTAAAAGTTTCAGGAGGCCAGAGAAATGAAAAGTTCATCAGCATAACAATAACATAAAAGTCCCACAGTTGCTACCAGCATGGGAAAAGCTTTAATTATTCAAGGACTTTAAAATATCATCATTGTTTTAGGTTATTATTCAACTTACAAACTTAATTTACAGAAAAATTGAAAAACTTTTCTTTACTGAAATAAAACATAAATCTGTTAATTTATTATCTGCCTGAAATCTCCAAATTTCTGTTGTTACTTAATCTGACAATCCTCAAACATTCTGCAAATAAGATTAAAAAGAAAATTTTGTTGATAATTTAGAATGGACACAAAAAAGGGGGGGGGGGGGGGACGACGACGACAAAAAAAAAAAAACATGTAAAAAAAAGAAAAAAATCAGCTTTGATCAGTTTTGAATGCAAAGTAAACCAGTTTTACTGTACTACTGTACTGTGTCATTAACACTGCAAATAAAAAAGATATCAATTATAAAAAAGAGTAAAAGATGTACATAATATAATTTTCTATTCATCTTTTGAACACTAAAAAACATAATGATAAAATAGGGAAGTAAGTAAAAAGGGAGTGATATTACACGATTGTCACTTTATAGCCAAGGCGAGCTTATTTATATAGCGCATTTCATATAACAATTCAAAGTGCTTTTCATAAAAACATTAAAAGCATTACAGTGGGTTGCAGAAAAAACACACATAAAAAGACACATAAAAGCATAATTTAAAATTAAAAACAAAGAGAAAGAACATTTTTTAAAAAAAAAAAAAAAAGTCCTGAAAAAGGCTGTGCAGATTTGGACTCTTGAATAAAACTTTATTTCAGTACACCTGAGAACAGGTGGGTCTTTCCCCTGGATTTAAATAAACTGTGTTTCAGCCGATTTGAGGCTTTCTGGGAGTTTGTTCCAGACATGTGCCGCATAGAAGCTGAACGCAGCTTCAGCATGTCTGGTTCTGAGTCTGGGAACTGATAAAAGACCGGATCCAGATGACCTGAGCGGTCTGGGCTCATACTGGGTCAGGAAGTCACTGATGTATTTTGTAGACTATTCAGACCTTTATAAACCAGCAACAGGACTTTAAAGTCAATCCTCTGATGGACCGGCAGCCAGTGTAAAGACCTCAGAACTGGACTGATGTGGTCCACTTTTCTGGTCTTCTTTCTGGAGAACTCGGGCAGCAGAGTTCTGAATGAGCTGTAGCTGCAACTGATTTTTTAGGTAGACCAATAAAGACACTGTTACAATTATCAAGCTGACTAAAGAACGCATGGATTCATTTTCCAGATTTTGGTGAGACATCAGATCTTTTATCCTTGAGATGTTCTTCAGGTGACAGTAGGCTGATTTAGTGATTGCTTTGACATGTTTTTAAAAGTTTAGGTCTACGTCCGGTCCATCACTACACCCAGATTTCTGTCCTGGCTGGTGGTTTAGATAGTATAAATAGTGGTATAGATAAATGTTAACAGATTTGTGATAAAGATGTTTCATGTCAACAACAGAGTATGAGAACAATTATTGATAAATTCTAAGTTATCAAAATGTAGATTTTGGAGAAAAAGGTTCAACTGTTAGACTGTATAAATTAGTTTCTCTTTCTTCTTTAAAAGGGTCACAAAGTGAAAGTTCAGTTTATGAATTAGTCTATAATTATCCTTTTTGTTGTATAAAATAACATATATTTTACTTTATTATGAAAATTAAGCCATCACCGTCTCACAGACCTGTGTCTTTAGCACTTAAATCAAGAGCAATAAGGTGCAGATTTACAGACTATTTTAGCCAATCACATTTGATTTTGGAGTAATTATATTAACACTTTTTCAATATTGCTGGGCATAGATTAAAACCCAGAGTACAAATAGTCTAACAAAAATAATATTGCAGCCAGTAAAAACAAAAGAATATCATTCTAAGATCTGGATAGTGCAGCTGTGTCAGTCAACACAAGGGGGTATTGTTCTACTACTTTTACATAGCAGCTCATCAGTATAGATTGAAACATGGAGAGAATGTTCACATACTGTAACAATGAGAGACTATAAGCTTTAAAAAGGCAAATGTCTGTAATAAGAGTGAATGCAATTATTTACAATGATAACTAACTGTGTTGAATTTGCTAAATCAACCAACATTTTAAGAGAAACCATTTAACAGCTCAATAAGAGCTGCTTTAAGAGCAGCTTTTCTAATATCATTTATTTACTTTGAAGCCAGTTGGAAAACTGTTGGGTAGTAGTTCATTTATCTTTTACTACATTACCATAAGTCGGTTTGTTTCCACAATGAGCTCCAGCAGATTGAGGTGTAATGTTTTTCTAACAGGACAAATGTAGCTTTGAAGTCTTTTTTGTAATTCATCTGTCATTATGAAACCATTATATACGTTAGCTGGAAGGCAGTTATGTCTGTGTTTACATTTGTGTCACAAAGGGAACATCATTTATCTCATTGCTGACCTTCCTCATGTCTGAGCCTCTTCTCTTTCTGGCACCTTGGACAAAGTTGCCACAAACTGTAACTAAACATCTCTGTAATGTGAATGTCTCAGATATCAAAAACCAATTAAAGATTGAACTTAGCTTTTAGAAAGGTGATGTTGGCTCTGAATGTCACAGTCATGATTAATGATCTTATGTTCCGAGATGATTTCAAATAAGAGTCATGGAAAACATGAGGTGAGAAGCTACGTAGAAACTGAGAAGGTTTGGCTCATCATTTCCTATTCTCCTGGTAACTATGGAAACTATGTGTTTTAATCAAGAACTTCATTTCTAATTGTTGAAGGATTCATTTGTCATTTTCCACACTTCCAGAAATGTCTATTTTCCAAACAAACTTGTTCGCTGATGCCTGATGTTTTACATAAAGGGCCAGATATGAAAAAGATTTTATCATCAGCATTTTTTCCTCACAGCAATATGGATCAAGCAGATTGTAGCAGCCTACTCTGTTTTTGATAGAGCTTTTTATCCACATGCACTCTACATGTTGTACCTTCTGATGAAAGATTAACCTTTTGATGACGATGTGAGGAAAGGTATTGGAAGAGAGGTATTCTGTGAACTGAAATAGTCAATACGTCCAGAGCGCCCTCTTTAATTAGACTCAAAGATGAGAACCCATCACCATGACGACACAATAAAAAGATAGAAGCAAAGGAAGATGGGTTGGTGCATCTGTGGGAAGCAGAGAGGGCATTGCATACCACCACACATTTGGCTTTAATTTTGTGATATGATCTCCGCTTCCTTTTAATTACTACTACTAATTTATTTAGACGTGGTCTTCGGATCAGCTGAGACCACATCTTGACACACACATTGTGCCTTTGAACAGATGGCAGCTCCCCCCTGGTTAAAATATAGAACACTTAATGAGATATGATTATGTCCAGGATATTCAAGAGATGATAAATGGCCTGCTCATAATTCTATTATGGAGAAAAAGAAGGGACAGCTGAGGCGCACCTATCAAAAGGGTAGTACACCCCCATTATCTCAAACTAACAGCAGACCACCCACTGGTGCTTAGAGCTCCACGCCACCATCTGCTACCACGTGTTAAGTGTTTACTAAAGCATTAACTGCCTCAGATGCTCTGCCACAGAACCAGTCTCGTCAGATCTGCATCATCTGTGCATGAGCCAACCACAGTGGAAGCTCTGACTGATAGGCTTCATTGACACAAAGTGGGTTCAGGGCAGGAGCCCAGCACATTGTGCACGTTGGGACATGATTGTAGTCATGTGCTTCATATGCAGCTCGGCAGTTACTATGGCTTGACATATAGTGAAGCGACTGTTGACACTAATTGCTGTGAGCCTGACGTCAGGGTCTTACTCACAAGGGGAATCTATGTAGCTGACGTAAAGGTTGCAATGGAGGAAAAGTCACGGTCACCCAGTGGGCCGTTTCTTTGCGTAAATGTTGTGTAAATAATGAGAATGGTCAATACAAAGCTATAAATTAACCCATCTGGCTGAATTATCACCTCTATACCCTCATTTAAAATAGGTTGTCATCATAAACTGTTTAAAAAAAATGAAGGGAACAGTTAACATCGAATGAATGAATGAATGAATGAATGAATGAATGAATGAATGAAAAATACTGTATCTTACCATACCGTACCATACCATGTTTATTTATAGAGCACATTTAAAAACAGCCTCAAAACTGACCGAAGTGAACAGTAAGTAAAATGCCAACAAATGAAATAGAACATAAATAAAACACATTAAAAAAAAACAGTGAAAATAAGAACATAAAAACAGAGAAAGCAAAACAAAGCCAAGAATCTTACTGTGTATTAAAAGCTAATGAATAAAACAAAGTTTGTCAAAGATAAAGTATGAGTCAGATCCTGATAAATGAAATATTCCAGTTTGAAATTTTGATTCATTACATAGTGGAATGTGTTAAGAACAAAATAACAGCATGGTTAGCTACATTTGCTGTCAAGGAGTACCTGAAGGTACTAAATAGCATCTGTCTTCACAAAATTGTTATTAGCATGGTGTTACCATCTGCCAAATAATAAAAAACAACAGGCGAGCATTGAATTTTCACAATTTTCAATTATATTATTGTAATTTACTCAGGAATAGTAACAGATATAACATTTTTAACACTGGAAACACATTCTCTGAAGTCTCCAGATGTCCCTACAGTAGATACCAAGAACATAAAAATTAACCATATTATTGTGGAGCAATTCTTCATTTACTTTGTGTACATCTTGTAAGGCATTTTTTCCTTAAAATATGGCTAGGGCTTAAGAGGTTTGATAAAAAAAAAATAATAATTATAAAAAATAAAAAGGTTAGTTTGTAGGACTCTGGCAGTTCTCCTTCTCTTCTTTCTTGCACAAAGGAGCTGAAAATGGTCCTGCTGCTGGGTTGCTGTTCTCCTGCAACCAGTAGCCACCACCTGCAGGACCATTCCTTTATAGACGTTTTCTTGCTAATTGCATTTCATTTCCACCTGTTGCTGTTCCATTTGTACAACAGCAGATGCAACTGATACACAATCAGTGTTACTTCTAAGGATAACTTTCTTTTTTTTTCAACCTGGACCTTATTTCTAGGAGTTTATACATGCATTTACTCACCAAAGGGCGACTCAACGTAATATCTTCCCAAGGAGAAACTTTACCGGTGAGTAAATGCACGTATATACTCCTAGAAATAAGGTCTAGGTTGAAAAAAAAGAAAGTTATCCTTTAACTGGACAGATTAAAGCCAGAGTTGGTAATACTGCTCAGAAACACTTACTGTTATTCTGGGTGAAATGGTCCTTCCATCCTGACAGTAGTCAATAGACTGATCCGAAAAGCATTTTGCGTGTGGCGCCATCTTGCAGCGCCGCCATTAAGGTGGTGACTAGTCCCAATGACCTCCTATCTGCCAACATGGAAAGCAGCGTGACTATCTGGATTTACAACGTTGGACAGTCATCTAGGGTCATGATAACCAATAGGTATGTTATCTGGAGATCTTTAAAGTATTCTGACATTTAGTTATTTATTTATTTTACATCGGATCATTAATTTAAACTATTATTCATCTCCGGAAACTGGCTTTAATGACAAGCCACACTGGAGTAACACGCACAACTCGTGATTACTTATCAAAGTTAAAAAAAAAAAAAAAAACCCTTTCAAAGGTGGTTACTCCATCTTCGTGATCCGTTTGTGTTTCTGACTGAACTGTTTTTATTTTCTGGTCCCAACGTTTTCCTGATCAGAGCAAATAACGCTATATTTCACAATATCTCCCAGATTAGTCATTAACTTGCAGCAACACCACAACTATCTCTGTTAGCATTAGCTAGCATGATAACATTATGCAGTGTCTCATTTTCGGGAGCATAGATACGTGAAATAAAGTGTCAGATTAATGAGTGTTCACCATAATTTACCGTGTTTTTGTTGTTGGGGATTAAATCCAATGTTTTCTCCGCTGTGGCAGCAAGTTATTCCTCCTCTGCTCTGTGTGTCCAACATTCCTCCCGATACGAACACACTGATACACAGTGGATGGAGCAGTGGCCAGTTTAGTCACAGATGGCAGAAATCTTCATGAAATAAATGTCTGTGATCTTCTTATTCACTTATTAACACATTAAAGTTTTCCTCTGATGTTACAGTCCTAGATATCCTCCAAATTGTTCAGAAAAAAGTCAGATTCTCATCTGTTCTAATTACACATGTACAGAAACGCCACCGTTCCAATGGCGGACGGTCTACTGGCGGCCATTGGCCGGATCAGTCTATACATCATGTATTCAAAAAGGAAGGAAAAAAGTCAGACCTCTGTGAGAGCTGCAGGTCTGTAAAAACTCTGACCAACCCCTGCTATCCGCACCAAAAGGCAGGAGTTGGTCCTTCGCACTGTATAGAAAGAATGAATCGATGCCTTTGTGTCTTGTCTATGTCCCTCCACTCTCGCAGTCCCCATGTGCACCATTCTGTGCACCGCTCACTGTAATCAAATATAGCTAACAGACTACTAACTGCTGCTGCACTAAAAAAACAAACAAACAAACCAAACCAAAACAACAGATAAGGACCAAGTCTTGAAGGCCTTGACATTTACAGTGTGGACTCTTTACACTGCAGACGGAGTTGGAGGTGAGCGATAAGGCTTTTAGAAATGTGGTTCGTCAGCTGTTTACTAGCAAGCTGACAAGCTTTCCACTTGGCTGTTATCTGCTAACCTGCTCGTAAAACATCTGCGCACACGTCCTTGCACTCTGAAGGCGTGGTTTTAGGTGATGTTTTTTTTTTTAAATGTACCTTGTTCGAACTGTTTTGCCAACATTGCCAACCCTACCTTTAAAGGTAGAGTTGGAGTCCCCCTATCGTTTCTGTTTGCAAACAACAGTATTCAAACCGAGCGCCTCTCCTTATCAGGCTAAAGGCCGCCTCGTTCCTCGGTCTATTCAGCTTCAAGCCTCTCCTTCAGAGCTCAAAAGCGGGTAAAAGCCAAACCAATTGTGACAGTGTGGGGTCCTCTCACTATGCCTCTGATAAATCATGTGCCCTGGCTACTTGGCAACAAGGGTGTCCCTTTGGCTGAATGGTCAGTGCGCATGACTTTCACCCAGGAGTCTGGGGATCAAATCCTGCCCGGGCTCTCTGTTGCGTACCTTGCCACATAATGTAACCTTCAGTTTTCCAACATGCACTATCTAAGGCTACGTTCACACGGCGACAATCAGAAGAGAAGACGCAAATGTGGCGTCTAGTCTTCATCTTTTTATCCGCGTTCACACGAGCATCATCATGAAGAAATCTGCATGCGCAAGTGTGTATGGAATTTGATTGGATATGCACGCCAGGTCTTTAGGTGGTGCTGTGACAGAACTCTACCATGTCCGCGCGCATGCATACAGTCGTTCGTCTCTGTTCACTTAAAAATCAAAATAACTATGGCGGTGAGGAGGAACTTAGTGTGGACAGATGAGGAGGTAGAATTACTTCTCCAAACGAGACTCAGTTACAAGCTCGCAACGTGGAGATCCGCCTGGCTTCCGTAGTCTGACATTGTTGTTTTTCCTGTATTGTGTGACATCACGCGCATGCGATGTGAGCACGGCGTCAGTAGGTCTGTGGGTCTACCATCATTTCTGCGTTTTGGACCGTTCAGACGAGGGCGCAACAGCGTTGCGTCCTCAGGATTTCCACTTTGGAATGAGTCTTCAGATTTTTGCGTCTTCAACCGAGAACAACGCCGTTGCCGTGTTTTACCCACAATCATCCTCCTGTGAATGGCCCCTGAAGCTCTTACCTTTTCTTCAGTGCATCCACCATTTTCCTTTCTTTTTTTTCCTTCAAGAGTTCAAGTGACTGGTGTCTGCTCCAATCATGAGCTTATTCCCACACAGCATCATGCCCTTAGCTCTGCCATTGGCTGGCGATATGAACAGAAATCTCCACCCAGAAATGTCCCGACCAGACCATAACAAAGCGAAAGAGTGAAATACAGACGGAGGGAGAGGGAGTTGCATTCAAACTCACTGCACGTGAGTAGAGGCCCAAAGGTGCGGTTTGAGACGGATTTCACTTGCACAAGTCTAACATTTATTTTCAGGGGGTAAACTTTGGTCTCTACCTTTAATATTGCAGAAATTGCACTGACTTTGAGTTACATGGTAATGATTATGTGTTCACTTTATTTTTTTTTAGTTTGTTTTGTTGCATCTTAACAAAAGGTTATTGGTTAGTGACACTGTGTTTGTGTTGTGTTTACGTCATTTACCATCATATACCCACATGATATGACATGAAGCATTCTGTCCTGATATGGGAGGACATACTCGCACATCAGCTTTGACAGGTAGTCGTCTACAAAATTTCTATCAATACATGTGCAGCTGTACAAATGTTGGGAAATGTTGTATATCATGACAACCGTCAATAAAGCCATGAAAGAAAAAAACTCCCACTGGCCAAAAGTAGGTGCCCAAGAAAACCCAGGCTGTGACGCCTTTGCCATTTACCATATTGACCTTTCAGAACCTCAAAGCTGAATCAATTCACCTTTTCGTCTGCATATACATACATAGCAGGGGTCATTTTTCAAGCAGTGACACAATCCAGGAAGGAATCACAGAAATGTCAAAAATATCATTTCACCATTGTTAGTTTTAAAAGACAAAATGTTCACACCGCCCGCAAATAAATTCATTCGCGCGAATGAATTACATGTTATTTCTAGCAGTCAAAGTTTATTTCCATGGTATATCTTATTTAATGTGGAAGCAGAGTGCGCTGTGAAAAGACTGAATAAGCAAAGAGCCTCAGCTAAAACGACAGTGTAGAAAAGGTTGAGTGAACACAATGCAGCGAATCAAATACTGATCATGAGTCAAATAATATCAGACAAATGAATAACTTGTTAAAAACTGAACTGATGGTCCCTAAAGCAGCAAAAAGTTCACTTAAAAAGCAAACCGAGATGGGTTCTGGTTTAATCTCTCTCTATGTACTGTATGGGTTTGTTATTTTTGTTTAAGCTGAAAAATACCTACTTTAGTGGAGAAAAAAATCAGCCAATCTATAGCCAAAGTGGACAGAAAAAAAATCCATTATGGTGCACTAAGGAGGAAACTAGATGCAGTCTATAATAACATCAAATCTTTGATCTTCACATACTAAATAATTATTTGCTGCTCTTTTAAAGTTTACAATATTGTTTGTTGAACTGTCAACGAGTAATACCTAACAGCAACAAAGTTGTCTTTTTTCTGAAATTGATCATTTGTGAGGGATTTTCTCAACTGCCTTGAGACTACAGTGCTAAATGAGCAGTTTTTTTTGTACTTTTCTACTGTTCATGAATGTACATTGTGCCATATTAAATAAACACAGTGATATATTTGAAATAAACCACACTTAATATCCCCTTTAATCTATGAAAGAAAAAAATCTATACTCAAATTATTGAGGAAAAAAGAGAGGAGAGATTGCAATAAATGGGTAGCTTGGCGACAGCTGAACTGTTGGTGTCACATTGGACATTGTCAGGTAATACAGGTGAATTTTGCCTTTAACATGGAAGAAAACTCAGCAAATAGCCAACAATGCAGAAACAGGACTTCACAGTATGTCCAGGATTACATCATAAGTTGTGAACAGACTCTGAAATCTCTCCTGTATTCTGCATCTCTATTTATGGCCTGTCTGCTGTGTAGTCTGACATCTGTTAAAAGAGGATATTAAAAATGATCCTGCATGTCTTGGAGAAACATGTAATCCTGCATTTCAGAGATTCCAGCTGAGTTTTTGTCAGTGCATCCAGCTCATTTGCTTTATCTGCCAGTGAGCGCTCATTTCCTGATACAATCCAGAAAAAATCTGAGTTCTGTTCCTGTCCTACACCATTGGTGTCTTTACACTCATTTAGAGTTAGGGTCTTATTCTGAGCATTTCTAGAGCTTTAATAAGTTCTACCAGCTTTTTCCATTTGTAAACATCTTTCTGGTTGGCATGGTTACTCATTTGATATGAGCTAGCGGTGGAAATCCATTAAACAGCTCAACAACCAAACCAGTACAGAAAAATGTTTCAGAAATCACTGTTTTCATAGGAAAAAAGCTCAGAAGAAAATCTCAGTAAGCTATAAAGAAAGCCACAGTATTACCAGAGCTACAACAGGCTATGCTTTATGTGGCATTACATAATCAGTGTATAGGCAAGGAGAAAAAATAAATAACATAATAATAAAATGCAATCATACTGTAGTTTATTGCATTTTATTATGTTTTTCAGCTGTAAAATCGCAACAGATATCCTTTTTTTGAATTTGTACATTTATAATAATATAGGTGACATGCTAAAGTAAAAATTGTCGAAGGAGCCTCAGTGAGTGAAGTCCCCGAGACCAACTTAAAACCAACCACCAGAGGAAGCCAAAACTGATCTCTGGAAACAGGCCCAACGCAGACTCTAATAACAGCTAAGATCATGAATGAGAGCAGTAATCCTAATTACATTACCAGTAATGGTTAAGGTAATGAGTAATTAGTAACTGAATGATTGATTTTAATTAAATAAGGTGTAAAGTGAGCAAATGGCGTGTAGAGAAAGATGTCAAAAGAATGATTTTTAAGTAATTTTGGGTGGAAAGTGGAAGCATGTGAGTTAACTTTGTACAGCACGGGGTGTTCTCATAACAAGCAGATAACACAGATGGAGTGGCGGCTGGCTGTCTCCGGACGAGCTCTCACTAAAGTCCGAGCCCTGCATGGTCAAGTCATAATTATCCTGGAGAAAGAGATGACATGACCTGCTACGTCAGAATGTCTATAAAGGTGTGTGCAACTCAGGACTTTGGGGTTGCATCTTTTTGATCTGAAGAGCGAGGAGCTCCCCAGGAAACGGGAAAAGGCGCGCAGAAGAATATCTGAGTTGGATTTTTAACACCAGATGTGATGCAACCACATTTCCCCTCCAGCTGGGAGAAATTGGGTCTTCTGCCTGCTGCCCTTGCTGAAGTGCTAAAATAACAGATGTGTGACCGTGTTATGATGTCAACCGGAGCCATTGAGGGGCTTGGAGGGGAGTTGACTAGCCTAAAAGCCAGGCTGATTGTGGACTTCTCTCGTCTAAAAGAAATTATTTGGAAAATACAGCAGCGTCGCCAGGGAGATAAAACTAGGAGGAGTTTGGAAGTAGTGTCAACAATTACAGACTTGGATTTTTAACACCAGTTTGCTCCAACCTGTGGATTAATTGTTTTTGGGCTTCTCTCCTCTATAAGGAAATATTTGGATTTACCGCAACAATCTCAGATTTGGATTTTTAACACCACTCCAAAGTCTGTTTGTCTCCAAAGTGCTATTATAGCAAATCTCCAAGGTTGACTACGGAGTTTGTTTACAGACCTGACCGCCCCTAACAACAGACCTAAAGCTTCAGGCCTCCCTTATCTAAAGAGGAATATTTGCGATTACAGCAGGGTCTCCGGAGAGAAAGAAACTGAGGATTCATAACAAGAATCTGTTTTTAAGGGACAGAGCGAAGAGAAGTTTGGAAGAAATCCCTTTCTAAGTTCTATTTTTGCAGAGTTTTACCAACATAGTCGCCACTCTGATCGCATGTTTTATCTTTTTACCCGACAAGTAACTAATCTGTCCAATCTCTTTTTTGATTAAGTTAAGCTGATTTTTCCCCCTCACCCCTACCAAAGCGTCAATAAATGTAACCTGCATGAAGAATATTGGTCATCATTTCACCCATAAGGTTCTGAGCTTGCAACTCTACCTGTTGGTAGGGTGTGGTCATAATAAGTAAAACATCTCAGAAGTCCTGAAGGGTTAGTCTAGTCCAATAAACAAGCCCTAGTACTCAATACTGTTCCTGAGTATCAAAATTACCTGGATTGGAACAAGTGCGTAAGACGTATAGGGAGACGGCTATCGACGAGCAAAGTAGCTAGGAAAGTTGAACCAGAGCAAAAGTTGTTTCTCTGCAGTCACACTGAAGCAGGGCAGGCTTCATAAAAGATGGTATAGTTGTCCAGACCAAAGCATACCACGGTGTATTTAGACAGTCCTGCACTGATCACAGTTGTCTTTGCTTTCATATTGCATGATCCACTGTATGAAAAACAGACTAATAAATAAAAAGGGCAGCACAAGGCAGCATGCTTTCTTAAGTTTAAATGAAATGATCTACTTATAAAACCTCTAGTTGAGTTTTTCTAAAACCAGACATATAGTCTGATAAGCAGACCCAGGTTGCCTACATACTGTACTATACCTGTCCAGTCTAGAAAAACAGATTTCCCAGCATTTACTATCCTGTCTAAAAGATTCTTTAGGTCTTTATTATTCAGCACATCCTGATTTACCTTAGAATGTAGCATTTTACCATTCTATTTTTTTACTCTTTTACTCCCAGTGGTAAAACACTATTTCTGCACATCTAAATACTAACTCTGAAAACTCTTTGCCAGATTTAGCCCTATATTCCACTGTGTAGAGAAGTGTATTAAGCAGAACTCGTCTCCTTATTACTCCTGTTTTTCTTTGTACCCAATATTTGCAGTAGCATGCATTTTTCTCAAACCTTACTCTTGTGTGCTCTGAAGAATACACTTTCTTTTAAATTCTAAATGAAAATGAAGACTTTCACACAAAATCTGTGAAAATAGCCTCCCCAGTGTGGATTAAGTCAGGTTACAGGAGTCTATATCTAATGATCAGAGAAAAATTATGACATACATTTTGTTATATCGGTGTAATCATTTTTTGCCCTCCGTCAAATGATTTGATACAAAAGATGAGTTAAGTATCTTTTTGACTTCATCTGTATGCTATGATGTAATTTATCTGATTCCTGCTCCCTGAGGCTGCAGAGCTAAAATATCTGTTGGCATTAGTTTCAAGCAAAGTGTTGTGTTGATCGTTTTTTTGCACGAAAGAAAAATATTTCGATTTTTCTGTGAACGATGTCATGTTGGTCAACACAGAAAAAACATCTCTCCAGTTTATGTGGTCATGACCATCAGTATTGTCTTATGGCCTTTCTGAGAAAACAGGTTTAATTATGCAACAACAACTTCTCACAGACCTCAAGTGAAGAAACCGATGCCAGTCACCCAGTTGGAACTACCTAAAGACACGAAGCACCTACAATATTTTTAATGGCTGGATCCTGTCTCCAGAGGGTTCAACTCGCTGAAAGTAGAGATGCACCTATCCGCTACCCAAATCGGGTATCGGTTCAGATACTGACAAATTACAGGGATGGATATTGGATGAATGTGGCCGATCCAACGTTACGATCCAGTCATTTCTGTTTTTACTAATATCATAATAGTACACTTTATTTGTTATTAAATAATATCAAGAACATTTTATCTGTGTCATCTGTGTTTCCTTTTTTTTTTTTTTTTTAGCAAGACTAAACGTTTATGTCAAGCCTGACTCCTTCACTCACATGGCAAGGTATACGGCTCATTCATTCAACAGTAGTATCGGATCGGTATCGGCTGATATACTCAGCCAGTATCGGTATTGGATTGGATCAGAAAAAAACTGAAACTGTGCATCTCTAACTGAAAATACATAAAGGACAGGCAGACAGAATCATTATTAACTAATCCAAATGTGACAAATAGTTCTTTTTTTCATCTTAATTTTAACCAGGGAAGCATTTGAGAACAAATTCTTATTTAGAGAGAGTTTTTTTTTTTTTTTTTTTTTTGCTTTACATGTTTATTATTCAGATATAGCCTCAATAAATAAATGCTTAGCCTAATAGATTAACATGTGGTATTACATGGGCTCGTACTTCAAATAGAAGATGTCAACTACTTACCGGTTGCAACTTTCACAAATCATTTGATATCAAACAAAATGTAATATTTTTTTAATGTAGTCTATTACAGTATTTCTTTAGGATATTCATATTTTTAATTCTCAAATATTTTGAGGAAACGTTTAGGAAAAAAGCATAATATCATGGGAGAGTAACAAAACAGCACTAAATGTCAGTTGATATGGATTTAAAATAGGCTATTCACATCTGAAAAACATGAGGCAGCAACAAATGTTACTAATATTACATTTAACAAATCAAGAATGAGAAACAAATGAAATAATACTTAAATCAACATCAAATCAACTGCAGGCTTTTTTATAGTTTTATAAACTGTGAACTAAGCATACATACATACATACATACAGCAGATTCCTGACAGAAAGCTGATCTATGTAAACAGCCACAAACATGCTTCAAAATATCTGTATTTTTATATGCAAGTATTTTACATGAAAAATATATATATGAACATAATTAGATTTATGTCCAAAACGTGTTACAAATTGTTATGGGAGGAAAACACTCACATGCGGGACCTCCTCCTCACATTCTGCACACACCTTGTTGACGCTGCAGACTGCACGCCAGCATTTTATGTTTACTCTTTAGGTTTTCCTTTTTGCACTCTACCATTTCATGGCACAACAAAACTATTATCATGACGGATGCGTGAACTGGTGAGTATGTTCAGGTGTTCCTGCGCGGAGAATCTCTTCTTCTTTGCCCCAAAACCAAAACATGTCAAGTCAGTGCCAGCAGACATTACACGCTGCGCGTGACGTGCAACACTGCACTCCTATATTCATTTATTTTTGTTGATAAACACAACTCCTGCTTGTCAGCTGTTGCAGTTAATGCAATGCTTGATCTTTCTATTGATTAGGTTTTCATACTTTTTTGTAAAATGAATATATTTATATAAAAAAAAGATAATCCCAGGAGATATTAACTGGGGTATTTACCTCAGGTACCTCATAGCTAGTTACTGCCTTTCCTGTCAGATATGTATAATATAAAATTACTTAGTTTATCTGTCTTTTAAAGCAACAGCATTCAATCATTCTGACATACCTGATAGCCATGAAATGAGCCTTTACTTGGCTATTTATTCAGTCAGATCTGGCATCAAAAGAGAAGTAAAACATGAAATCCTCAGTCACATTTGCATTACCAATACTATGCTATGCTGGATGGCTGCAGAAAATAATTGACATTTTCTGCATGTTTGAGCTTACCCAAACTGTTAAAGAGCTCTTCTTGACAATTTAATTGCACAAAAAGAAAATAATTGTTTTTTTTTGTTTTTTTTATGCCTTTAACCACTATGTGTCCAGTGTCATCTGAGACAGAACAGAAGAAACAGTTTTGTTTCTGTCATTTGGCTTTGATGTTCTAAAATAAATGATCTGGAAAAGCAGCTAATTGAGGAAACAAAAAAAATTAAGATTAGATAGCACAATTATGAAAAATGCAACAACAGCAACAGAACTGTGATTTCTTGAGAATAATATAGTAATTGGAAGGGTGGAAAACAATCCAGTGCACCACTGAATGCAATGAATACCAGAGGGGATACCTGTACCCTATCAGGGCTACTCAATTTGATCCTACAAGGCTGCAACCCTGTAGGTTTTCAAAATCTCCCTCCTCCAACACACCTGACTCAAATTTAATAGATCCAATAGCCTATCAATCTTGGCAAAATTACTCATAAACTTGAGACAGGTGTGTTGGAGCATGGAGACAATGAAAACCTGCAGGATTCCAGCTCTCATAGGAGCGAATTGAGTGGCCCTGCCCTTCCTGAACTGAGAAATTAGTGGGTTTATCTGTCCTATAACACTGCTTTGGCCAAATGAAAAGAAACAAAAGAAAGAAACCACTGCCTGCATCTGCAATCAGTAACATGCAAAAGAAGTAAATAAATAAGTAAACAACAGAATTGAGCTCTCTTTTTTGGAAGATTCTGTATCCATTACATTCAAACCTGTTTGGTGTTTCTTTCTTTTTTCACTTTAAAATAGTAGAAAATCAGCTAAAATCCAGGGTCCAACCAGTTTGCTCGGTTTCATGACAAACGAAAGCACAAATTTATTGTTTTTTTTTTTTTTGCTTCTGATATAGGAAGTATCACTGTGATTACAAGGCATGCAATTCAACTCAATTCAGCTTTATTTGTATAGCGTCAAATTACAGCAATGTCATCCAGGCACTTTACAGGCCGATGAAGGACAACTTGCACAGTACGCAAGCAACAGTGCGTGTGTTTTATTTTATTGTAATGTATTTTTACCGTTTTAAATGAGAGCTGGTGGAGCTATACAGATCGACACTTGTTTTTCTTATTTTATTTTATTTTTTTATTTCATTTTTATTGCTGGGTACTTTTTATGTGCAGCACTTTGGAGACATGTTCCGACTGAAATGTGCTTTATAAATTAAGTGGATTGGATTGGATTAGAACAGTGGAAAAGAAAAACACAGTCCCTTTAAACAGGAAGGAAAACACTCTGGCAGAACCTGCTGAGAGAGGAGAATACATGATGTCACGACTGTCGGTTCACTGGGAGCTGGTTCCATAAGAGAGGGGCCTGATAGCCAAAGGCTCTGCCTCCCATTCTACTCTTAGAGTGCATTCACATCCGCCTTATTGATTTACATTCTAGTTCATATGCTCAGAAAGTACACTCCGCCTGGGGAATTGAATGCAAAAACAGACTGATTCAGATCAAAGGACTCGGTCTGCTTACAAACTCATGTCTCAGTCTGCTTCAAGTGGACCAAACACAAAATGGTCCTGTATTAACCAATAGATACACAAGATTCAGTAATTCTTGATACAAAGCTGTAGCTAGTGGAGAGTTGAACATATTATCTAAAAGGTCGATTTGTTTGAGAAGTGCATTCCAGAAGAATGATGCACCCCCAACTGAACTGAGTCCAGCAGACTGTTCTGGTGTGAACCCACCTTTAAAGACTCTAGGAACCACAAGTAAAACTTCAGTCGAAGAATGAAGGGCTCGGAACTATGACAATTTATTACACAATAGATGTGAGAGATGCACACTGTCATTGATGATTCCCATCTTGTTTTCTGTTCCATATTTGTTGTATTTGTTGTTTTTTTTTTCTGTTGTAGAGGGCGTGTGTGCTGCAGAGATGGTGCAGGAATAGACTGCATTGTGTGGCTGTTCCCTCTGTGTGTTTCGTGGTGGTCTTGCATGGTCATCTCCCCTCAAAGACATGATCAGAGCTCTGCGTCTCTCTAATGATGGGCTGACTCACCTCCCAGTTGACAGACAGCGCTTTATGAGTTTCTTCAGGATAAACGTCTGCCTTTTCAACCCTTCCAAAGCCTCATCTCAAGGGTCACTGACGGCACCGTCCTTTATCTGGTTTATTTATAAATCCTGTGCTTGTGCCTCACTGAGCTTCTTCACACACCTGGCTGTGCATGGCTGATAATTGATCATGCCAACCCTCTACAAAGATCGTTGTAAAACAACAACGCCAGCACGCCTTGAACACCTCAAACATAATGTCTTCTTTTCAGCTCTCTTTAGATATGCAAGCCCTAATTCCAATGAAATTGGGATGTTGTGTCAAATGTAAATAAAAACGGAATGATTTGCAAATTCTCTTCAACCTATATTCAGCTGAATACACTACAAAAACAAGATATTTAAAACTGATCAGCTTAATTGTTTTTGTGCAAATATGCTCATTTTGAAGTGGATGCCTGCAACACATTCCAGTAAAGTTGGGACAGGGGCACTGTGTTACATCACCTTTCCTTCTAACAATATTCAGGAAGCATTTGGGAACTGAGGACACTAATTGTCAAATCTTTGTAGGTGGAATTGTTTCCCATTCTTGCTTGAGGTACGACTTCAGTTGTTCAGCAGTCTGGGGTCTCTGTTGTTATTTTGTGCTTCATAATGTGCCACACAATTTCAATGG
The DNA here is from genome assembly GCA_023101725.1 of Atherinomorus stipes. NCBI lineage: Eukaryota > Metazoa > Chordata > Actinopteri > Atheriniformes > Atherinidae > Atherinomorus > Atherinomorus stipes. Next base: position 295,281 of record JALJCO010009935.1, on the reverse strand, counting down.
GTGACAGGTCTGGACTGCAGACAGGCCAGTCTAGTACCCGCTCTCTTTTAATACGAAGCCACGCTACTGTGACACCTGCAGAATGTGGGTTGGCATCATCTTGCTGAAATAAGCAGGGACGTACCTGATAAAGACGTTGCTTGGAAGGCAGCATGTGCTCCTCCAAAACCTGGATGTAACTTTCTGCATTGATGATGTCATCACAGATGTTCAATTTGCCCACTCCAAGACACTACTACACCCCAATACCATCACTGATGCTGGCTTTTGTGCCCAGAGGACACAACGTTCATAATTTTCCCCCAAAAAATCGAAATGTGGACTCATCAGACCACAGCACACTTTTCCACTTTGCATCTGTCCATTTCAAATAATCTGGAGCCCAGTGAAAGCGGCGGCATTTCTGAATGTTGATCTATGGCTTCGGCTTTGCAGAGCTTTAACTTGCACGTGCAGATGAGATGCACCATTTCTGAAATGATCTTTCATCAGGAAAGATGCCTGAGAACATATATTGAATTATCATTCACAAACCCTATTGTTTTAGTGTTAAGGGAAAGGGCTGGTTGCTGGGTTAAAGAAATTAATGTAGAAGAAAAATGGCCATCATTAATGAGGTGGAAATATTTCTCAAATTACAGCTCCATAATATAACCAAAAAGCACCAGCACCCACAAACACAGTTTTGTTTTGTTTGTTTTTTAAATCAATGAGGAAGCTATTAATTGACATTCAGCGCCATTGGAAATGACTGTTGTTGTGGCAGGTTTTTATCCACTCCACTTCTACCGAGCAAATGTGAAAATCAGCTTACAGACACCATGGACAGGTAGTTTTCAGTGAGAATGGTGTGGTCTGGGTTTCAAGACTGGGGGCAGTTTTCTTTATTTTAGACTGTTTCATCTCATTATGAGCTGCTGACGCTGACAGCAAGGACTCATGGACAAGAAAAAAAAAACTGTCTCTGCTTTGTGGCCCTTAAGGCTCAGTCAAATAATAAACCAACATATTATCTTAGAAAGTAAAGACAATGAAAACCTGAGTTCCAACGCAGCATGCAGGATGTAATGTTTTACCTTTAAGCTGCCATATTTGTTGTATATGCCGCCTTCCTCAATGCACCAAGGATAAACCTGCTACTCCTGGACAAAGGAGAGGTTTTCTTTGACTTGTTTTGGCCGGTTCGCCTATTGTTCTTTTTTTTTTTTTTTTTTTTAAGAACTTTTTTGTGTGAAACCAGCACACCACATAATCATTCTTTCTTTTTGAGACAATCTCACACAAAATCAATTAAATATATCAATGGATTTGTTTTCCATGACACAACAGTCTCCTTTTTGTAAACTGTCACAATGAGGATTCTCAGTGCTTGAATCGAAGGCGACTGAGCTTCTTTATGTCTCCTGAAAATGTTTTTCCTCTCATCCAAAAGGCATCTTCAGTTCTAAACTGGTTGAGGAGAACCAGGCTTATTCGATATAAACTCCTCACCAGTCAGTTTAGAAGTGAGGAAACCTTTGGATGAAAGAAAAAACATTTTAAAGAGAGAAAAACATGTTCAGTTTCCTTCGATTCAAGATCTTAGGATAATCACGACCTGGATGACTGGGAGTCTGTAACGTGCCACAAAAGGCTGTGGATTAAACGTGACTTTCCACCAATACCAGTTTGTCCGGGTCTGTAATTTTTAGAATGATTTCGTTTTGAATCTCACTTTTTTTTCTCTTACTTTGAGATTATTTCACCTATATTGTTGTTTATCGGCAGAAAAGGGTAGAAACTGGGTTTGAAATAATGCATTGACAAAGAATTGTCATTCAGCATGCCTTAAAGGTTTCTGTAGTTTCTTGCTAACACTGAAATCTTTGGTCAATTTTAATCCAATGCACTACTGAAGCATTTGAATCTTAGAAATTTTGCATACAAAGTTTTGGTCAAATTAATTACAGTAGTGATTTGATCAGAAGTCTTTAGATGGTTTTTTGATGACTTTGTAAATATTTATTTTTTGTTCAGCAGATCTATATTGATAACATATAACATTATGACCGTGTGTCTGATATTATGTGGGTTCCTTTCCAAAGACTGGCCAGTTATGTTGTGGATGAAAAGCATTAACCACAGGAGTCACTGCAGTAATGTTAAGTAACATCTATTCTAATGCTATAAAACATGTTTTTCTCATCATAACACTGCGTTGTAACAAGATGAGAAGTGTTAATGTTAGTTCTTTTAATGACAAGACTGATCCATGCATTTTTAAATAAATTTTCTGCCAGTCTTATTTTCAAACAGTGTTTGAGAAAAAAAAAATACCCCAAATTTTCACCTTTTTCTGAAAATGTGGTTCTAAAAATGAGGTTTGTTTGTCTTGGTGACTTTTAAACTTGCAACTCTCTGCTGATTCGAGTGAGGGGCCTGGTCTCGTTAACCTAAATGAACTTGATCTCAGATGTCTCTGTCATTTTTTCTGCACATTTCTAAGATTCCTGCTGATTCACATTTGCCAGAAGGTCTCTGAGAAAACTGTTGGTTTTCTTGTTGGCATTCCAGTATTACCAAAACAAGATTATATTTGCAGTTATTTAAATCTTGACCTAAAATTGCAGGTGAGGTCAGGGACTTAGCATGGCGAACCAGTCAAGAGGAGACCTGTTATTGCTTCTGCTATGTAATCTTTATTCATCCCATACATGTCTGCTTGTCAAGGGAGCAGAAAAGCAAGTAAAAGTGAATAATATTGTAGTTGTTAATGCTTAATTTATAGATAATCGCGAGTCAATTACATCAGGAGTATCAAACTTTGGGCCTCGTGGGCCATTTTCCTGTAGTTTTTAGTTGTTTCTCTGCTCCAAAACCTGATTCAAATCAAATGGATGGAAAATATTCTTGTCAACCTCTGCACAATAACCTACAGAGCTGCGGTCCTTGAGGACAGAAGTTAACAACCCATCTCCAAATAATGATGCAGATTCAAAATAAGAATTTGGCTTTATTATAATTATTATTTTATTATAAAAATTTAGTTGTTTTTTTTTACATTAAGACCTCCACTTTCAAATATATGAACACAAAAATGCACCCATGATTTTATTATAAGTACAAGAACCAGGTAAAATCATTCCTCTGCATTTGTGTTCACCACAGTTTTTCTCTCAATGACCCCATTCAGTTCTATCCACATTCCCTTGTGGCTTGTGCTCTCTAGTTGGCTGTCCTGGATTGGGTATCACATAAATCATCCCTAAAAATACAAATCTTTATTCTTGTTAGCATTCCTCTCGTTGCTGTGATCAGCATGATTCCACTCGGATGACAAGGATAATATTGGTTTGCTTTTGATACCTTTTTATCATTTTGAACTTTATTCCCATGTTCTTTTTACTCTCAACTTCATTATATGGCTTTTTTGACATTATTGCATGTAGAGGAGTCGTGCATCATAATCAGAGGAACATAGAACATAAATGCGGAGGCGTTTGGGCTTTAAATGAGCTATTAAATCAATAGCATCAGTGGAAGCAGCAGGAGTACCAGGATATCAGCATGGCTACTTACATATTTATTTAGGACACATCCCCTCCATCTGTTCTGTGTATCAGCGGTGGCATCCTAAAATGCAGAGACAGACACATGATTGCAGAGGTGCAACACTTTGACACAGATTTTCAGTAACATGCTGAAAGGCTCAGTATGAGACTATTGTACTTAATCTTTGCTGTTCATACTTTATAAATGCCTCATTTTTTGGTCTAATTTTTCCTTGTTCTTATGAAATCCACAGATTTTTTCACACTTTAAATTTGATGGTGCATTGTGTATTCCTTGTGCTTGTCGGCACTGTTCATGTTTTTAGCTTGAAAACAATCAATTGTAGCTTGAGTCAAGTCAGCTGGACTGGGTTTAGTTTCCTTCTTGATGTTTTACTCTCATCCTGTGGAGCTTTTTCAATTCTCATGGAGACAGAGCGAGATTTCACTTTGTAACCCGTGATACTGCTGTAGCTCTTCTACTGTAGATGAGAGCAAATATCTTAAAAACAAAACCTAAACTCAGTCCTGACTTGACTCGAATACCATGACCTGGATGAAAGAGAATGTTCACAGAAGTCTTACAAGCAATGATGCTAATGTTCTTGTCTGGTGCTGGAAAGATATAGTTTTGACTGTGGATGTTCTGCAGCAAAAAGCTCAATCGACCAGTCTTTAACTGGAAAACTGAGCCACTGACAGTTTATTTGAATCAAACCATGGCTTCAGTTAGATTTGATTTAATCTAATTGATTTAGATTTATTTTTATTTTATCTTTGATGTTGAAATCAAATTCCTTTTTTTCTGTTAATGACATATTAATTAATGATATCCTACCTTCACTAATTTGTTTGAAGTGGTATTTTTTGAATGTCCATGTTTTTTTTCTATAGGACACTTCAGTTAATCCCTGCTGCAAAAAGACCTTTACTTCACTCATAAACAGAAAAACTTTAAATCAAATCGGCAGTTTATCATCAGTTTTTCTTTTTCATCATTATTGGCTGCTTAACTTCAATTATCACGTCTGGGGGTTTTATGACTTTTACATCCTCTTCGTGAGCTGTCAGAGAAATATCACCCAAGTTGGTGAGATGATACAGTAAAATGGTGCCGATGCAGAACAACATATAAAAAATACAAGAGATGCTGCGTTCACTTGGACTTGGGCATTTGAGTTTTACCAGGTAAAAGTCAGTTACAAAAAAATAAACCACACTAATTAAAAGTGAATAACTTTCATTCTTTTTCAGAACTGTAACTTTAACTGTAGCCAAATTATTATCATATCAAATAGTCTGTAAGTTATACGACACTAGCCTCTGGATACCACAAGATAGGCATCTTTTTGACATCAAATGAACGGTGATGTGAAGCAGATTAATTATTACAAGGTGTTTTTCTCTCATGTTTGCTTTCGTCTCGTGAAGTGACGTTTTTCTGTCCCCCAATCAACCAACTGTTATGTGGGAGACTAGTAGTTCCACACCATACACTGTAAAATGTAACATTGGTTTTAATAGAATATATCCAATAGATATAACTTAATTTTAATTTAGTTGTTAGTAATACTAATTTTGAATAAGTTTTAAGAACTTTGGAGGGCAAAATTCCTAGATAACTTTATTTACTTAAGTTGAATCAGTTGAATTCAATAGACCTTTTTCACAAAAACCGGAAATACGTAATGGTTGAGAATCTTGTCTTCCTGTGAGGGCCAGACTTCAGTCAAATGTCAAAAATGGATCAGGTTTCCACTCTGGATATTACCTTGGAGCCCGTTTACTTGACTCTGCGTCGATCTGAAGAACCAGAAGTTTTACCTGCATTGTTTCGGTCATGTGACCAATGATGCGTCGTTTTGCCATCTACAAGTGTTGATCTGCTCCCGGGATTTTAAAGAGAGGGAGTCAGTTAATATCAAGCTTTAAATGTAATTCAATCACGTCTGAAACCAAATGTTTTTAGAGGTTTAGCTAGCGATTATTCATCATTTCTGATATCAGAAAGCATCAGATTAGAATGAAATTTGCAGAGCCACTCTGAAAACATTGGCAGCAGATAAAACGTGACCATGCAGGTGTTATTAATGCATCTACTACGTGCATAATGTCCGCAATTTAACGTATGAATGTCCTAAATGAATGCCTCTGCTGAAATAATGATTTTTTTTTTCTTTTCTTTTTTTAAGATAACATATTTGGTCAATCTTCCCTGATCACTTTGATTTCAAAATTACTGCTTTTAAATGATCGTGAACAAAATAATGATCACAAATGGTCGAATATCATTGTAACATGTTTAACTGCAAGAGATCGCAGGATATCGCAGTTCATTCTAAGTTTGAAATAAAATAAAATTATATTCTGTATGTTTTGTGGCTTTTATTTAACATGCTTCTGTTGTAGCTTTGAGTAGCATACATGTATCATTCTAGTATAGCTGTGGGTTACCGATGTTATAATGAGAGGCTGAGACGAGGCAGTTCGGGTCCAGCGATCTTTTACTGTACCTGAACTGCCTCGTCTCAGCCTCTCATTATAACATACGTACGTGAGAACATTAATCCATGACAACAAAACTGCATCATGCACTGCTGTTCAACACAGTCCACCTCACAATGAACGATCCCACAGATGACAGCAGCCACGACTTCACACAACACAGTTAAACTATCTCCATGCATGTGAGGGACAAAAATACAAAACTCTTGTCTTCTACTTTAAAACTGATAGATGAAAACAGAAACTCAGGACTGAGGCAAGAGTTGAGAACATAATTTTATGTTATTTATTTATTCTATTTTAATTTTGCTCTCTGACCGTATAAAATATTTACAGCAGGGGACCGATGTGGTCACATTCAGTATACAGTAACAGTCTGTTCTCATGGCTGCATGTCGTGTAAAAATGACTCAGCGTTTTATGACGCTTTGTTTTTTTCCATCCCTATTAATGTCTATCATCGATAGATGTTGAAAAGTCCTGGAAATGGATGTTGGACTGCTTCAGAGCAAAAGAAAAACAGCCTGGTGCGCTCCAGTGAGTTGACTTTCCAGCTTGAGACACTGTTGTCGGAAGCAAAGATCCTCGACCGTTGCGTATTTCCGGTCAAAAAGCAAGGAAGTGTGAAAAAGGTCTATTGAGTACAGGAAAATTGGGGATGGTGAGGGAGCAGGTCTACAATGCAGTTCACTTCTTTTAACAACAAATTAGAGATCATTTACAAATGAAGGATTTATAAATGTCGAAAGTGTCATGTGACTGCTCTCAGCTTGTTTGTTTATTGCTGTATATACCTACTATTCAACAGCTGCTGCATCGTGACAGAGATGTCTGGTCTGACATTTGTTTTAGCTAAAACCCGCTCAGAATGTGTTGCTGCTACATAGCAAGAACAATTTTGACATCATCAATTACTTTAAGTAAGATGAACATGAAATCATCATGTTGGTACAAAATAAAATGAAGTTTGTGTGAAGCATCTCATCTAATTGATGTGAAGTTAATTGCACCTAGTTTCCTCCACAACCTCATTCACTTACAGCTTAATCAGATGGATAAAGTTCATATAAGTTCTACATATTTAAACCATTCTAGTTGATGGTACTTACATGTAGTCACTCCCATTAATGAAAACTAGATTTTCCTGATCAAGTTTACATATTTTTTTCAAGTAAAGTCAACTAGTTAGAATTTATAGTATACTGTTTTATGGACCTAAACTGTAAGGGCCCAGAAATTATATGGTTCTGTTCAGTTCTTTTGGCCTATTTTATAATGAAAAAGACACAAAATAGCAAACCATATACTATATTGACCCAGTCCTTACTACTGGGTGAAAATGTGGATCAATTTGATTACAAAAAAAAAAAGAAAAAACATTTTCAGCTTTGAGCGAATCAGTCATGACTGTGTATGTGAAAAGTGTGACTCTTGAACACGCAGGCTTGTGCAGATATTTTGGCTCAAAGTTATAGAAATTTATAATCCATTTATGAATATCTTCTGTGTTATGCAATGTGCTGCATCACCTCATACGAGACACAACGCTTTGTCCTCTTGCACAGATCAGATCTGTTGTTGTGATAGCACAGCTGCTGCAGATTATGCTTTCTGACTATTTTGTTGAAACATACTCAAACAATGAAATGCACCGTGAACCCTTTGATCAGCACTAATGAAATCAGGTTGCCCCTCAGTTCAGCATTCATTGAGTCCTGCTGAATGGAAAACAGCACCGCAGCTTGAGTCAAAGGACAACACACAGCTAAGTCAAAGGCTCATGAAAACAGTTTTTCTCAAATGAAATTGATTCAACTTGAGTCAATCGAGGACGGTTTTTAACAGAAACACAGTTACTGATAAAAGATGTTGACAAAGACAAATTTGTTTGCATCAAACCTCATATGAGGAGGAGGCACAACAGGAAAGAAGATGAGAAACATGAGTCACCATGTTGTGATACTGACACAGTCGTGTCATGGATAGCCTGCCAGCAGCATTCTGGGTGTCTCCAACTCCTTGGGGTGGGTGCCATCAGAAATGTGGCTCAAAAGAAAAGAATCAGGAATCCTCAAACATACACGCTTGGTAAATATTTTAATGTTAAGCATCACTTATCAAGAACATACAACTCAAATGTTAATGGCATTTGTAAAGAAGAGGGTACGGCTTCCCTTTAACTAACTTTTACATTTCACCTTGAAGCTGGTTTTAGGGTTGGAGCAGAAATGAGGTTAATCCAGCACCTCCCTTGACTGACCCAGCAGAATGAAGTGCTGCCCAGGCTTAGCTCCCCACCCAAAACTTTAAATGGACAGACATTCACCTCTGAAAGCTTTTCAAACCAAGTCACAGAGCCGTCATCCCACTATACAAGATCTCGTTCCCAAAAATGCCAGCTGGAGGGCTGTCTGCAAGTTTAGAGCCAAAGTCGACTGACTGCACACAAATGTTGGGGGAGCCCAGCATAATGGGGATGGCGAACAACACTTCATCTTCTGTCTGCTCAAAGATTGAGTCATTAAAAGATGGAAGTCCCTGTTCCTGTTATTTGGTATTAAAAATGGATCAAATGACTAAGTGTAAAGTGAGAGAATTTGCACATATCCACAGCATTCTGGGTCATTTTGGTTGTGTTATGTATGAACAAACTGCACAAACTGAAAAAAAAAAGTGGTTTAACGCCTTTAATGGCATCAGAGGGAGCTGCATGCAACAGTTGACAGCTGTTGTTTAGGCTGAATTTTGCAAGTTCAAAAATGAAAGTGATCTTTGGATGTAAAAAATAGAAGAGAATTTCATCTATAACACATCTATAACACACATTTCCAATGCAAACACTTGAGGTTCATGTGCATTCTGGGTCATTGTAGGCACCAGATTTTGATATGGTGGAAGAATATGTGAAATATAACAAATAATGTCAAACTGTTAATTGTGAGTCTGTCATTGTAGGAGTGTCATGCTAAATCACTGAGATGCTCCATATATTTGAGGGTGTATTTGCTGATAATTGAGAATCAGCATCCTCTGATATAATATGGGGGAACATGAATCAAGCGCTCAATTGTGCACAAGACATTAAGGTTTTACATCAAGTCTAGCTGTTCTGCTCCTATTTTGCTTCATACATCAGTGCTTCATGATTATTGTGCATCATCTGATCTGCTGAGAAAGAACATAGAAAAGAAAAAGTCACTGCAAGGCGCATCAGTATCAAATATTACACATCTGACCGAATTATTTGGCACTCATCAAACTGTGATTACTACTAGTTAATTACATTTTAAAATCATCATCGCCCTAAACTGAAGGAAGACACAGAAGGACACCGGTACTATTCTGGTCTGGCTGAATCCCAGGCTGCTGTGTCTACTCAGAGTTGTAATCTCCCTCTGGGATGTGGAGTGCTGTGAGGCAAAGATAACTGGTTCTTATCTTGATCTGCTCAGTCAGGTATGAGAGCTCCTTGCCCAGGGGAACACCAGCAACAATCTCAAGCGCAGGGGGAACAGAATGTAGATTAAGTTTCCATCCCCTTTACTGGTCGCTGTTTGTTTTAATTATGTCGATTATATTCCTCGCAGAGTTTTTGCTTACAGACCTTATCGTCGTGGAGGCGTATCATTGTCATGCCTATTTTGAACTGAAATCAGACAGGAAAAGGGATTACAAACCAGCAGAGCTGTGATTCAAGCTGAGAGTGCCTCGCTCACTCTGCCTCCTGTTGGAAACTCTGATACAAGTCCTGCCTGGTCTGTGTGTGCAAACAGCAGGACACAAACACAGGCAGCTCAGCCAAGTGTGTCAGCTAAATCAGTCTGATTTAGATAGTGAGAGATAACCAGGTGATACTATGCTTGCAGTCCCATGAAAGGGATTGATCCATTGCTCTTTTTGCTGCTTATTTGCAAGTACATGCAGCCATATTGAATTTTTTTTTTTTTTAAACCTCTCATAAGGATGCGATAACCTGTATTTGGTTCAGTGCCTGCGGAGTGCTGTGATGATGGCTGACTCTGTGCTGATGTCAAATCCAGACATTTGCTATTGACAATTTTCAGAAAGTAGTCCCATTATAATTCTGTTTGTTGCTTGTTTGAAATATTCATGGCCAAATACTTGTGAAACCGAAACATTTCCAGCTTATCAACTGTAACTGGGGATGATAAAGGTTAGCAGGTCACATGTGGGTTATTACAAGAAATGATGACCAGAACATGACTTCACTGGCCCAGTGCAGTGTCCTCAGGAGGCATGGCATCTCTTTACACTGCTGTGCCAATGACATTAGCACTGATTTTTTTTTTTAACTCTACGATAAAACAGTTTGATCCCAGAATTCCTAAATCCACAACCATTGAAGAAATTGAACACCATATTCCTCTGATCAGTTTTTAATATTGTATAATAAAGGAACACACTCATAGGAGCTGTTTGTGAACGAGTAAATTTGGATTCCTCTACATAAGACCAGAATGGCACTATGTAAATTAAATCCATCACATCTGTGTGTGTATCTCATAATAACACCAGCAAATGGATTTTTTTGTTAAATCTGTGTGAGTGCAACACAATATACCAGAGTTTTATAGCTCAGCAGGGATAGAACAGTGGTACTGATCAGTGTACTGAGAAAAAAATCATCACTTACTTATATTCAACCTAAACTGAGATCCAAGAGTGACTCATAAGTCAGCGTGGGGAGTATCAGAAACATTTTTATTAATTCTGGCATATCTTCAAAGTGAGGCTTTTCTGATCAATTTATAAAAACAAGTTCCAAATCATCTTTTGCTCGGTGAACCAAAGTAAAAATACCCCCAAATAATAACTAAAATCAGTTAAAAACACTGCACAGGTGCTGGCTGCTGTTTGTTTTATGCTTGCTGTTTTCCCGCTTGTAAAATGGTGACATGTGCCAAAATAGATGTCACATTAACTGATGCTTTTGTGTGGGTTTGTCCAAGCATGAAACCCCAGATTTTGCAACCTGGCATATGCTGCACAAGAGGCACGTTTAAAAACAGGAAAAGCTGCAAGGAAGAGTGTGCCTACCTTTCTGCAGGCCTCTGTGCGACCCATAAAAATAAAAAAGACAAGTATTGTAAAATATATGTAAAAAAAACATCTAAACTGCTTTAAATTGAATCAGAAGTTAGTGTGTTGTTACATTTGTGTATGTTTGTTCTACTTCCCTTGCAGATCTTCTGGAGCTGCTGCTGCAGCGTTGTAGGGCTGTTTTCTTAGTAGCAACAGCTAAGCTACTGTTTAGAAAAATGACTTTAATGAGTCCAAAGTGCCGACAGCGCTGGTATAATAGTTGCAATATCATCCATTATTTTTTATTTATTTTTTCTCCCGCTTTCTGACCCCATCCCCCCTCCCTCTCTTTATAATACCCCCCCCCCCCCCCCCCCCCCCCCCCCCCCCCCCAAAAAAATCAATCTACCTGAGTTGATATAGTCAGTCATTCACACAATGTACAATGTGGTGAACATAATCACACCTTAAAGGGATAGTCCGAAGTTCCCCCCTCAAAAAATAAACGTTACACTTGAGCGAGTGAAATCCGTCTCAAAACCCGCCTTTGGGCCTCTACTCCCGTAGCCTGGTACACCAGCCTGACTAACGCCATGTATGAGATACACGGCAAGTCAGTCTGGGCTCCCTCCATTGGAGAATGATTCCAATCCGGTAAAAAATTGACCGGACCAATCACAGCGCAGCAGTAGAATTATTAACAGATGAACGTAAAACTCCTCCGACGTCTCCACCGCTGTTTTTGCTCTGTTTTGGTGCGTAACTAACAGCTTCCGGGTCATAGTCACATGACGTGCGACACAAACGCTTTCCCATATTAGTAGTTCAGCAATAAACAATGCTGACATGTAACAGAGTATTTATAATAATAAAACCAAACATTCTATGTTAATATACACAAGAAAACTGCATTAAATAGAAAGGGAAAAACAACGTGTAAACGCTGACTTCCGGCGTCGCCATAGCAACGTAGCAACAGAGTGCCGAGCTACGCCAGCTACAGTCACTTCTGATTGGTTCTCTCCGGTTCTCTGTCCTCCTGTTAGTCCCGCCTCTCGTCTCGCATTGGAAATCAGTCTCCAACGGAGGGAATCCAGACTGACTTGCCGTGTATCTCATATATGGCGTTAGTCAGGCTGGTGTACCAGGCTACTACTCCTGTGCCATGGTGCGTTTGAATGCAACTCTCTCTCCCCCTGCCTGTAATTCACTCTTTTGCATGGCAGCTATCATTGTGTCATGTAACAGCTGAGTTTTGCTTTGCACACTGTGTCACATGCCAGCAACTGGACTTAAACACAATGATTGTTTTAAACGTGCACCATGGCTTATTCATCAAAGACACCAAAGAGGTACATTATTGGAGGAAGAGAGGAAAAGAAAGAGAGAAAGGAATAGAGCAAGAGGCAAGATAAAAGTCAAAAGTTGGATTTACCTTTATTCGCTGAGAGCTCAGAGAACAGTCAGGATGCAAGATAGATGCCGAGTTAGCCATCATTAGGGGGCGCATGACAGAGGAAATCTACCAAAGTTTGAGGTGCTTCTTTTAGACAAATAGAAGAGTAAAAATCACACAAATAAACTCATCACAATGACAACCTTTTGCTTGGCTTTTTCTCTAGCTTTCTGTTAGTTTCCCAGCAGTTTTCTCACATTTATGTTCATCTAACTTCAAATACATCTTCCCTCAAGTTTAACTTCATGTTACCAGCTTGTCTTTAACCTCTTTTGAGTTCTGATTTCTAACCATTGCTTGTAGTCCAGTGTTGCCCTGTTTGGGTGTTTGTTCCATGTGTTCCCCTGATTTTCTTTTTTTTCACTTGAGGATTTTTGCAACCCAAGAAAAACCACAAGTAAAAACTATGGTCTTGTTACATTTCCAAAAAGACACAATTATGTACAATGTTGAGATGACTTACTCATCAATACTACAGTATTTTGCTTTAACAGAAGGACTGTTTTCATGTTTGTTTTGTACCTTTGTAGGTTTTGATGGGTCAACCAATGTCTGCTTTAACAAGTCTGCCTCAGTACTCTTCCTGGAGATCTTTCAAATGTGGAGTTTCACATATGAAGTTGCAAAATCAGGAGGTGCACAACAGCATGGTGTACAGTATGTTGCTTTTGCAAGATCTAGAACAACGCGCATGGTTTTAGTCTCCTAAGCTATTTCTAACACCCCATATTTTGTTATTTGATATCACAGTATTCAATTGTTGCGACCTTTTAATGACTGGATGATAAAACATGCTTTTGACAAGGTTTTCATACTGAAGCCTCTCTAAAGTATATTTTTGAAGTGCAGTTTTCACATTGCAGACAAATGGCCCAGATTTGAGGCAAATCAGTCATCAATTGCTCACATTATAGTCTTGGTCTAATAGCATATTTGATATTTTCAGAAGTAAGAGGGAAATGAGATCTTAGCGACGAGCAAAGTTAGACAATGTGAGGATAAGAGATGGCATCAGTAGGTATGATGGGGCAAAATATGGAAAAAGAAAATAACAAGAACACAGTAAAACTGACAAAGAGCATGGTGAAGAAACTAAAGTCTGCTCAGGAGACTCCGCAGAATTTGGTTAATCATTAATCGGTGAGAGCACCCTTGTCTCTTTGATGTTTCCATTGTGCATTATCATACTGAAACAGACTGGAGAGAGAAAGAGAAGCTGCCTCTTTCTCTTCTACAACCAGTTAAAATAAAAAAAAAGGCTGAATAACCAGGAACTACATGTATATTAATGCAATGTTAATGATGAAAGGAAGAGACTTGTCAGTCTGACAGCTGAGACTGTTGATACAGATGTCAGGCAAGTTAAACTTTAAGAAGTGCAGTCTACAGTTGGTCTTCAAAACTCCCAGTCACAAGAGAAAACAAATTGTAGTGTAAACAATACAGTGATACAAAAATGATGGTCTGAACCTGGCTTATGTTCTGGTGAGTTGATGGTCAGAGATTTGTACTGTAAACGTGGACTTGTGGTGTTGCTTTTGGGCTCAACCTTCTCAGACATTTTCTAACCAGTAAGTATGTGAAGATCTGCAATATGCTCACTGCCTGTTTTTAGCGTCTAACAGCTCCTTTCTTTTAGCACCCAGCAATAATTACTGACTTTTGTTTGCCCTCTGATACTTCCCGCCAGCTCTTCCCACCTACTAACACAGCTGATAAGACCCAGCTGCAACACAAATGCTGTCTTACACTTTCCACATGGGGGGGCTCAGTGTCTGAACAAAACCTCTATACACTCATCTTTTATTGTTGAAGCAGAATATGACTCCACTGTTACTTTAATTAATCAAAATAGATTTATAAATGGTACAATTTAATATTATAATAGCTGAGGCAGTCATTTTAGTTGCTTAGTGATTAATTATGGATAAACTCAGAAGAGTGTCATTTTTGTCTTCAGTCAACACATGGCAGGTACAAATATGCTGCCTTGCAGCCACAATCATGAAGCTGAGCTGATCCTGTTTCGTCCTGTCATGTCTGATTGTGCTCATCAACAGACATCCTCAGGGACAGGGCAGGATGATTTGACGTCACCAACAACAACACGCACAGAAAAAGCTCGTTCCTCACCTTGTGCTGCAGAGGTGGTGTATTTTGGTCAGAGTGCCTTGTGGTGTCAAATACGTCACAGTCTCAGGGGTGTGAACCACAAGCAGCTGAGTGAAGTTCTGTAACTGACTGTCAGAACAGCCACTCATCCGCACTGATGTACCCACAGACTCTGACAGCCTACACTCAGAAACTCAGCGTGAAAACACTGTCATCTCTCTCCACCGATAACTTCCGCTGCAGCTGTTGCTGATGTACAGTAGGACGCTACAGCTGGTTGACGGTTTAGACACTTAAGACGAGGTACATTCAGTAATCCCAACACACTTGAGAGAAGGCTGTGCATTTTCTCTGTAGCCCTTCATTAGATTACTTATTAGAAGGCAAAGGGATTAAGCTGATTTGGTGGTGTGAACAGAGATGTGACAGATTCTACCAAAACATCAATTTCGCTACTAATTATGTGGCAGGAGAGGCAGTTACACATGATCTAAAACTCTGCATGAAACTACACCTGATACACAAGCAAAAGCACTTGTTGATGCACAGTGCTAGCCCTCAGTTTGCATGTTGATAGTTTGATTCTTAGTGTTTTCAACATTGCTGTCATGGATATATCTTGACCAGTGGATGACAGACAAGCCATTAAGGCACTTCCTATCCCAGCATCCAATTAAAGGCTTCACAACAACTCCTAATAAGAGGACTGTAGAGTTGATAAGCAACCAATTTCGAGGCTTCTAGCCCTCTGCTTCATTAGGAGGATGTGGAGCTAAAACAGAAAATTCAACACGGTGGACATCAAAGTGCCCACTCTGCAAAATGAGTAACAAACTCCTTATTAGATATGCACCAATCTCCTAGGATACAGCCGACATACACAATGATCACCCAGCAAAACTGCTGGCTGTATAATGCTCTTGAATAATGCGCGGCTCAATTACTGCTCGCCAGAAGGGCAGGTGTTGGTTTGCACTGCGAGATGTGAAAGAACAGGAGTGAAGAAGGAGAAGGAAGCAGAGGAGGAGTGGAACCATTTCAAAATTTCAAGTATGAGAAAGTAGCACTTTTCAATATAAAAAGATCAAAGTGTCTGAAAATGTGTTATACTTCACGGGCTATAATCATGAGTGGATGATGGGGGGGATGACACTTGCAGCATATATAAGGGGTGACGGGGTTTTAAGCTGCACTGGAGGCATTTTTTTTTTCCTAAATCTGTCGAGGTAGGAGGGAGGCATGGAGCAGTCCGGTGCAAAAGCTGCAGCAGGGTTTGTGCCAGTTTATTGCTGTCGCAGCCCACACATTCGCCTGATACAATCGCAGAGACACCAAATGCCATGAGAATGTCAAACTCAGTCTTTAAAGAGACAACCACCACAGAGGAAGAAACACAACAGCGCCACGACAACAGGTGATAAATATGCCGAGAAATCATCCTCTGCGTCAAATTGCAAATGCTGTTGTCACAAGAGAAAGGATGAGCAGAGTATCAAGATTTCTGGAACTGGTCAGTTTTATAGAAAACTGTACATTCACAAATCTGTCCCTCTGATCAGCTCCTGCTTTTTGTCTGTGCACAGACTTTTTATAATCTGTGTCTGTGTGCATCATAGAAAACATTACCCTGTGTGTTATTATCTTCCTGTTGTGCAGCTCTCATGCCAACATGCCAGACAAAGATTTCAAACCGGGCAAAAAGGGAACGAAAGCCGAAGTGTAAAAATAAAACAAAACAACAAAAAGTCAACAGTTTTGAGGTTTGTTATGTCAGTCTAATTCTTGGTATGTGGCAGTTTCCCAGCAACCAGTGAAGGCTCCAGGATGTCGCTGCTTCCAAACATGGATTCCCATTAAAACAACTATTTTTCTGTTTTCACAGGTTTTTGTTTGGCTTAAAAAGCAGAGAGGCCCTTGTGGGAGAATTTTGTCACCTCTGGAGAGCCATGCAGGTTGCTCCAATTCCTTCCAGGTTTTACAATAAATTATCCTCTGAAGTGGCAGCTCACTCTCCCTCCTTTTGTTCATTCCACCAATGTAAACTTGAGAAAAGTTCAAATGCTGCATCTGTGTGTTATTGTCACGTTGATAAGTAAAATGCATACCTAATGCACTCTTAGATTAATTTTTCAGCGCTCTGAACCAATTTAAAGGCTACAGATTGCATATTACATGTCATCCTGAAAAATGATGCATTCATCTATTTTTGAAGCATATTTGAGAGTCAAATAGATGCAAATAACATGCTGTTAGGATTCACTGCATTTTCCCCATCTTTGATGAGATCATTGTTGATTCCCACCATCCTCTGATAAGTCTGTGTAGCCAGACGTTAAATCGGCATGTAATTTTAAAAACAAACACGGTGGTCTGGTACTGGAATAATCACGTCCAGATTGAATTATTTCATTGCAATTTAACTCTATTTTAACTGAGATTCATTTCCTTTTCCTTATCTTGAAACTTTGACACTGTTATCTGATGCTGAGTACTAAATGAGATATTGTGATCAGAGACAGTGTTGATAGCATATACTTGTCCTTTACAGCTTCCATAAATAGTCCCAGAGCCAGGCTGCAGCCTGATGAGTAAAAAAATCTCACAATGCAGACAGAAGAAAAGGTTATATTTAGAAGGGAGGGAGGGAAGAGCAGCAGCTGCGACGCAAGATATCTGAAAATGGAAAGCGCTCCCAGGGGTGGCGGTGCTGAAATTATTTATTTCCCCTTTTAATATACAGCAGACGACAGCATTGTCAGGGCAAAGATCACACCATATGAGGACCAGTGAAGTCCATGTGGCTCCCAGTGCTAATGAATATATCTTTGTCCTTAATCTGATGCCTGGTCCAGCAAGCCTCTGCAGACAGCAGCTCTGTAATGCAACTTATTTCATATCAAATGCACAAAATTCTGGCATTCATCATCATTTGTAACAAAAAAAAAAAAGAGACATCCTTTATGATTTTTCACACAGAAACAGCTGTACTCTAGACATAAACGCAATATCACATAAGTTTATAATTTACCAAACAAAGGCATCTGACCTTATTTGCATTTCTATGATGACACCTCTTGTGGATGTGGAGGAACTTAGAACTTGTTGACAACAGAGTGCTGTTTTATAAAAACCACCCTCGTCTTGTACCTTGTAAACAACACATCCTCAGAGACTGGGAAACCAATCACAGGTGAGAAATCACTGCCTGCATTGACAACTGGAGTCCTGAGACATCAGGTGTTTGGATGGGTAATAAAGTGATTAGTCGCAGCTTCAGAAGGAACAGAGCAGGGGTCAGAGGACTAATGATTGAACGTGGTGGTGGCTTACTCAAGAGCAAAAGGGAAAAAAGATGCACTACCTTAAAAAAAAACATCTGCGTAAATGCCTTAAAAGCCTTTTTTTTTTTGTCACCGGTGGAGTGTTGTGTGTCTGATTTACCTGTTCCTTGCAGGGCTGAGAACATCACTGTTCTCATTAGAAACTGCCTCTGTGCTGTCTCATAGCAACCTAAAAATAGAAATGTCCCTATTAGGCTGTATAGCTTGTGACGGCTGCTACAAGTTTTGGCCTCTTTGATTGTACAGCGTAAATATATATAGGTGTGAAGAAATTTTCAGCACCATGTTTGTTGAGCTGTGAAACATGACAGACAGAACTGGTTGGAGATAAGGACAGTAAGTAGCCTTAAAATCAATGATTATCTGATATGATATATGAAACAGCCATTGTTTTTTTTTTTTTTTTTTTTTTTTTTTTTTTCTATAATTCCTAACTTTGATGTAAAAAAAAAAGACAATTCTTGGGTGTAAGAAACTGGAATTTCCTGTAAAGAACAGCATGATCCTGAGAAGATTCCTTTGTCACATTTCACTGCTGAATTGCCTTTGCTGTGCCCTTTATTACATGACAGGTAGAGAGCTTGCCCCTGTTCCAACACTGATGTTCCTACACTGCAGAAAGATTCAATATTATTTACAGCACAGACTTACTATCTGAGGAATGTTAGTTTTTTTTTTTCTTTCCACAAAGCAGCATTTCCAAAAGCCACAAGATACCTGTTTTCATCATGTCCAGCCCAAATTCTTCTCCTCTGAAAAACTGTTCTCCTTAAATAATTGTAAATAAGATACAAATACGCCAAAGACTAAGAGGTGGCGCTCTTTTTGTTTGCGTCCTGCAGATAGAAAGATCAGGACAGAGGTTTTCATCAGACGCAATTTATTTCGGTCAGCTCTGACGTCAAGAGAAAACACGTTTCATTCAACAAGCAAGAAACTAAGTTATTTATAACCCGCTGCATCTTCAGGTTGTGATCCTTGAGTGCGCAGTGAAAGGAATACTCCCCATTGGACTGATGTAGCGTGCCTCCATAACAAAATCCACACAGCTCATGGTGACAGGGAGGCAGGGCACACACAACCCAAACTAGGACGCGTCGATGGGAGCAGCAACGGCTGATGAATAGGGATATTGCAAAGAACTGCGGCAAACTTTGTGTTTTTAATTGTTTTATTTGACCCCGTAGTATCTTCCCTCTTAGATGACACTGGGCACTTTGAACATGGAGAATCTCTTTTCAGGCAAGGTAAGAATACAACCTGTGAAATGTGTGAAAACTGTTCTGTTGCTGAATTATCAAAAGTGAAGGTTTTGAAATTCAACTTTATATCCTGCATCAATGTTGGAGGCGGCTGATAAAACATAGACAAACATTAAATTGCACATAAGTTCAGAGATATGTGGATTATACTCGCAAACTGACAGTTAGAAAAATAGTCAGAAATCAAAGATTAAAAGAAGAATCTATCTGAAAATCAGCTGGAACAGTTTGTTATGAAGCGCGTTTTTCGCCAAGTTATCCAAAATGAGAACCGCGGACAGCGATTTACGCGTCTCTCTGTCTTTACCAAATGCCACCATTTGTTTGTGACATTGTTTAAATTGTATTAATATTACACAAAGCGCTGCCTCTTTTGTTATTGGAATAGAAATAAAGGTGAGCAAGGCTGGTGTTTTTTTTTTATCGCACCCGTGGAGAACAGTGGGGGGGATAAGGACGTGATGGTAAATGTAAGCGAGCCGTTTTCTTGACAGATACACCAGTTTTTAAATTTAACACCCAAACAGCATCGCTTGATCGTTCATCAGAAGTGTTTGTGGCTCAAACAGGTAGTGTACTTTACTGCCTTTGCGTTTAAGGGAAGGAGCAGGAGCAGTGCCATCTCCTTTCTGTGCTTTGCTTCTATCTGCCTCATTAAATAAGGGATATACTCTATTTATTATAAAAGAGAATAAGACCCTATGTTTATAATATTTATGCTACAGCAGACTGCCATCTGCTGGTTGTGATAATTTGGCAAAATACTGAACAAACAAACTTGAGTCTTGATTACAAGATTTTCTAATATAAGCTGAACTAATTCCTCATTTTGTTTAAAGGGCTGTAAGCTGTAAATTCAATACTGGGAAGATCTGTGACTGGCTGGAAAATGGCAGATATTCTGGAGCTGCGCACAGATGGAAACTCACTCTTGAAGGCAGTATGGCTCCGACGCTTGAGACTCACCAGGCTCCTGTTGGAAGGAGGTGCATACATCAATGAGAGCAACGAACGTGGGGAGACACCACTCATGGTAGCCTGCATGTCAACACACTCTGACCAACAGAGTGTGAGCAAATCAAAGCTTGTCAAGTATCTGCTGGACAACCAAGCAGACCCCAACATACAGGACAAAGCAGGCAGGACAGCCTTGATGCATGCCTGTATCCATAAGGCTGGACATGAAGTGGTGGATCACCTCCTGAGCAACGGTGCTGACCCCAGCCTAGAGGACAGGAGTGGGGCCTCAGCTCTGGTCTATGGCATCAATGCAGATGACAAGGAGACACTAAAATTACTCTTGGATGCATGCAAAGCGAAGGGAAAGGAAGTAATCATCATCACTACAGACAAGTCACCATCTGGCACAAAAACCACCAAACAGTATCTTAATGTCCCCCCATCACCAGGGCTGATTGAGAGGTCTTCCCCAGAATACTGCGCCTCTCCTTCTGGGATTGATGTCACTGCATCTCCGACATCTGAGCAAGAGCAGCAACACACTGTCTTCAGTTTCCAGACAAAGTTAAAAAACTCCTGTGCAGCTGCAAAGCTTTCAAATGGGCCCACGTCTGCAAACCCTAAGCGTGCACGTTTGCCTCAGCTGAAGCGACTGCAATCAGAGCCTTGGGGGTTGATTGCTCCCTCTGTCCTGGCCGCAGCTGCTGCCCATGAAGAGAGCAAGAAAGCTGGCTCTGATGAGGATGTAGTTGTAGGGGTGAATGGGCTCTCTTTAAATAAGAGGTCAGCTTTATCCCGACAGAACAGTGTGGACGGGAAGGACAGCTTATTCCCGCCGGTAGGCGAACAGCCCTGCAAAATGACAACCTCATTATCAGTTCCTCCGACATCGAAACCATCCTATGAAAGATCTCTTGGCCAGCACCAGCCGCTGGCTCGGCGGAGCACGGTGCCCGCGGAGCAGGAGAGCAGCAGCTGCAGCGGACTAGTCAGTCTGAGAGACACAATGCATCGGAGACGCCTAGGAAACGATCACTATGACTCAGACTCACAGCTCTATTCTGACTCTGCCATGTTAGACTCTCCTAAAGTCCCAGTGGAGCGTCGGAAACTAAACACCTCTCCGCTTGCGATGCTTACCAGTTCCAGAGAATCTCTTGACAGCAACGCCAGCACATCCTCTCCCAGCACAGCACGCAGGCGTGCACCAGGCCTCCTGGAGAGGAGGGGCTCCGGCACCTTGCTGCTGGATTACATCTCCCACACTAGGCCTGGCCACCTGCCCCCTCTCAACGTCAACCCAAACCCCCCCATTCCTGATATTGGGGCTAGTAACAAGCCCTCCTCACCTCTAGCTACAGGCATTCGATCTATAGCTCCGGTAGCACCCAACACACCAAAGAGAGGAGGCCTCAAGTCGAAGAAGAAACTTGTGAGAAGGCACTCTATGCAAGTGGAGCAAATGAAACAGCTTTCTGATTTCGAGGAGCTTGCTCATTAGTTTGGGGAAGGGGGGGGGGGGGGGGCATTAATGCAGCAAATACTGTGGAAGTAGAAATGTAAACATAACTTGTCAGGAAGTAAATCTATAGGTTCAGTTGTGCAGACTCAGCCATCTAGATGTTGAATGATGTATAATTTATCAAAAATAAATATACATGTATTAAAACTAAGCAATATAGGTAGATTTTTGTCTCTGTGCTACAGCCAACCTTAAGAATGATGATGTTTAGCCTGTTTAACATCTGTTGTATACGTTTTCCACATTTGAATGTAAATGCCAAGACATGGTACTTTTTTCCTCTCTCATACGATCATGTAATTGTAGGGAACTAACAGGGTTCATTTGTAGCCAGCAGGCCACTTGGGTGCACTTTGTGCATGTGTAATTAGCACCATTAATGGGTTTTCTCTGGAAAAGACAAGAGATTGATGCACTTGTCTGAGATGTAGCTTTGAGTGAGATGAAGTCTGACTGTTTGTAGCAATTCTGTACAAAGTGCCTTCAAGATTAAAAGAAAAAACTAGGAAAAAAAAGATACATTTGTTGTATTAATGCTAATTTAAGTCATGTTGATGTAATCAGCATATGTTTAATTTTAATGTTGCTGGTCTGACATAAAATAAAGATTCTTGAAGAATATACATGATGTGAATCGACATGAAGCCTTAATGACAGGTAAAACAGCGGGCTATGTTTAACAGCACTTTAATGCCCAGGAGAAAAAAAAAAGCAAAACAGAACAAAAAACCTGAAAATGTCACTATTATCTTATTTAAAAGCCTGTCAAAGCACTTTTAATTCTTATGTTTATTCCAAGTAAGACTTAATGACATGTAAGCCCTCAGTCGTTGCAGACATTGGTGAAATTTGTTATTTAAAATGTCATTTCTAACGGCAATCTGAAGATCGTCCAGCTTCCACGTAACTTATCTGTGAAGCAGTGCTTCTGTTTAAAAAAAAAAAACAATTCAATCCATAGTATTTTTGCAAGTAATTTGTTGTACATTCTAAATAAATGTCTATTACTTGTGAATTCCTGCGTTTTGCTTGTTAACTCATTTATCTCCATCAGTTGGTGTCCGGCCGCTAACGGGCACACAGATGCTCACTGGAAGGAGCACCTGTACATCCTCGGGCTGCCTGGCGTTGCTTTGGTGTTGTGATGACGGCAATCGACATCGTCCTCATCATCAATGTCACTGTGATTGTGTCAGACCGACCATAGAGGCGCTCAGATCCCACAGCTTCTTGGCGGCTTCATCATCCTGCGCCTGAGGGGCGACAGCTTTACGGGCGCAGTCACTGCAATTGGTACAAAATTCAATATTAAACTCAAACTCATGTTTCCTTACCGTGCTCCAATTGCTCATAATTTAGAAGTAAATGATGAATACTAGCTACAGGGCGCCATATAACCATATCTGATTAAAATAAGTAGTGCATTACTCTAGGATATTTATCACATGGATTGATCAGCTATTCTTTTCCTCACAAAACAGAATTCAACCAGCTTTTTGTGGTTGATTCATCCTTTATCAAGATCTTTTTGTTTACAAGACGATGTGTTAATGAGGCGTAGCCTTTTTAAACTACACAGAGCGATATGAGCGTGTTCAAACACTTACATGTCAGTCATTTACCAGAAACTGGCTGAACAGGCAACTAAAAGAGTCAAAGAGGGATTAAAGCTCCAGTTTTTTCTGTGTGGACACTAGATTTATGCATTTTTGTAAATTAACGGTCCAATATTAAAGCACAAAAGATATGTTAACTGTCTGATCTAGAGCTACAGCTTTACAAAAGAGCTTTGAGTAAAATCTACTGTTAAAGTGATACACATTCCACTTTTTCCCCCTTTTATTTTAATGCAAAATTAAATCACATTAGTAATATCTGAATAATACAAAACAGGTCACTTATACTCACTAATCAACCACCTCTGCAATTTCTTTCACCTTCAACAGGACCTTTCTATATACTTCAGATAATTGCTTTGTTTTCCAGCCCACACTTTTGCTCTCATCAACTTAACAGGCAGCTATTTTTGCTAAGAAAGCTCTATTGAACCCATTGTACTCTACCTGCACCAGATAGATGACAGCTAAAGTCAGCAACTAGCTGGTGATCACAGATGAGCGCTCAGCAACTAAAAAGGCATGAGCATCCTTTGGGAATCAGTGGATAGCAAAACAGAGTTGAAATGACAGTGAATGTTGAGCTAACATCTACCAGAGCAAAGTGCATGACTTCAAATGAGTGTCAGTGTTGCTCTGTGTCTGCTGGATGCGTTTTAGATGCGCCGGTGTGATGCGTCAGATCAGAGGCAGAGCTCATCTTGATATTAAGTCAACTCGAAACAACTTAATTGATCCAAATCCATCTGAATTTTTTGTCAGTGTTTTGATAGAGTTTTCAGTTACCACCATCGGTAATTAGTGTCTGTAAAAATAACATGAAAACAGATTTCTGGACTAGTTCTTTAGAGAAAAGGAAAAATTCAAATGATTCTCACTGAGGTTTCTTTTCCAATTATCTGGAAAACAACTTTTGCCTTTATTTCGGGAGCTAATGAGGAAATATGACTTTTGTCATTTGTAAATTTGTCAATTAACTTATACTTACATATTTGAATGTGTGAAAACAAGCCTAAGAGTAAAGCAATACATGTTTACGAGTGCAGATCAGATTTACCCACAGAAGACCCCCAGTCTGATCTCCAGTCACATTTATCAATGGCTGACCAGTGCACCAGTGGCTGCAGCAGTGCTTAAAAAAATTCTTTAGACATTTCTTTTTAACAAAAGCTCTGGTTCCCTTTCTTAGACATCCTTTAGATATATCTTTATATATCTTTTTGAAACTTTTTTATAACTAAAAATATTTATTTTACCCATACATATTTTTCGATTTTTACTGTAGCCATTAGAGATCATGTGATGTCAAGGACACTATAAATCCAGTGTATTATTATTTATTTTAATATTAAATGTGGCTGCAGACACAGAAGGCTTCCTTCACACCTTGATTGGTCAGCAAAAGCAAAAGCTTTGCTTCACTCTTAAAGATGACACAACTCCTGATCTCCACAAGGATGATGTCACTATATTGTACATTTGACTGTTGGAGGGAGTGGTCTCTACCTGGTTTTCTACTTGACACAAAAACTGCTTTCAGACTTCATTGCAGGGTATACAGTGACGTATGAACTTTTACATACACTCCCATTAAAGAAAAGGCACAGTAGTAATTCAAATAACATGAAAATGAAAAAAGCAATAATGAATAAAAACTGCACTAAATTAAAGTTTAGTAAAATAAAACATTGATTTTGAATTGTGGTTTTAAAAATTAATTTTAAAAAAAGAAGAAGAAAAAAAAACTGTCCCAGACAAATTAGAGCCCCTTGCTCATGAACAGTGGACCAAAATACCTGCAGGTGTGTGATTGGACGTTACAGAAAACATCGTTGCAGTGATTTCCTCAAATAGTTGCTCAATAAAAATTTTAGTTCAGAAGCCCCATAAGGTCTGTTTGCTTGTTTTACTTTCTGTTTAATATTTCTGTTCAACCACAATTCAAAATCAATCTCATGATTTTCAGAAAATTTTTATTTAGAGCTACTTTTATCAATTTATTCCCATGACAGCTGATTTTTTCCCCATCTTTAATGGGAGAGTATGTAAACTTTTGCACGCCAGTGTACGTGGTCAAGTCCATCTGCTCTTTAACCAGAGTTGTCTTTTCAAACATGCTTCCTTGCAGACTTCTTATGTCCCGTCCAGGTTCAGAACCCTGTCTGGAACATTTCTTGAGCATTCAGGCAAAACAACATGCCGCAATTTTTCCTCTCTTATGATATAGGTGAATGTCCGCTACAGATCCGATGTAAAGACCGGAACGTTTGTCTGAATGCAAACAGTATAAAAGACAAAGTCTGCACTGTTACCGCTTTCCAGAACAAGTCTGAAAGGTACAAAACAGTCAAAGGTGGACATCCCTGGACTGGAGAGTTAAAATCCTGTCTGGCAGTTGTTACCAATCACTAAACCAGCTGAATTTAATTAGCACAGCTCCTGTGCAAGTACATGAGCCCGTCAGTGAAAACATCTGTTGTAAAAGTACAGGCAGATCCAAAAACATGGCAAGATTTGTACTTCATGGCACCTGGATGTCCACCTCTGCTGGAAGTTAAGTATTAAAAGGTTTCATTCTTCACTTGTTTTGCTTGATTCCTTTAAGAGGAGACGCTACAGGCAAAAGCCCTGCATTTTCATCACCTGGTCAATTTTGAGATTGTAGTTTTTTTCTCTCTTTCAACATGTTTTCTTTCTGACTAGAGTAAAAAAAAAAGTCCAAAATAAACATTTATTTCATGATACTTTGTCTGATGCACCCAAATCCCATCAAAATGAAGCTAAAATTGCCGTTTTCTCAAAATGAGTTTTTTCTCCGATTCACTTCAGGAGCACTTACAGAAACCAAACTTTCAAGTTTTGCTTCCGACTGTATTCTTAAAGTTTTTACAGAGGGATTTTTTGATATCTAATTCACAGCCTGATTTATATAACATTTCATCCCAAAAAATGAGTTTTTTCTGGTTGATGACAGTATATTCTAAATTGTGAAATGATAACTAGAGATATCCAAAATCACCTCTGTAAAAACTTCTGGCTTTAATATGTGAACAAAATTCAAAAGGAACAATGAACCTGGGTAAACCCAGTGTTTAGATTTTTTTCCTAGAAATGTATGCAAATTAGCCCATTTTTGGCTATATAACACCTTATTTGCATATTTAAACATACAATTTCAGAAAACTTGCAATGCAAAAAATGATGTGAGGAATAAACCAGGAAAGTTTCAAGGTGATGCCAGTTAGTTAAATTTTTTACCCTATTTGCCTGTAGTGTCTCGCCTTAAGTTAAATAATTAAGTTTAAAGGCTTGGCAGTGATGGACATTAGTGTGCTTTTTGGCACTTTCAAGGTAGGAAAAAGATGCGAGCGAAGGAAGACAAGTGTTGGTCCATGAATACAGTTAGGCGCAGGTCAAGCTGCAGAATCACTCAGAGCATCTTAATGAAAAGATTTGAATACATATGTGAGTCACATATTTCAGTCATTTATATTTAATGGCTAAACACTAAAAAAAAAAAAGGTGTTTTTTAATGTACAGAATTGTATGTTGCCTGTTTGTATCCAATTCACACAAAAAATGTGAAAAACTTGCAGGGGTGTGAGGTTTAAATGTGGGGAAAAACAAAACACCGGTACCGGAATGATATCCAGTGTCTAAGTAGAGATGCGTATCAGGCAGTGAACTGGGATTGACACGTTTTAGCACACCTACTCTAATGAATAATACGTTTGTATGTCAGAGTTTTGTTTGCTCTGTTGCCTAAAAATAGCTGTCCCATCCACTAAAGCAGCTTAAGAGTGATACTGGCTTCAATAAAATATTTGTGTTAAGTGTTAAATGTTAACTGTTAACTGAACATCACATCGCAGATGACTGTAATATACAGTTGTCCTCAAAATTATTCATACCCTCCAATGAAAGAAAAGGCTACATTCACAATAGTAATTCAAATAACAAGAAATTGCAGAAACTAATAATAAAGAAAAATTCACAAAATTATAATTTAGTGAAAAAACATATTGCTTTTGATTTTGGTTGGAAACAATAATAATAATAATAAAAAAAAAACAAATAAACAAAGCTGTCCCAGACACATTGGAGCATCTTTTCCATGAACAGTGGACACCTGTCAGTAGGTGCAGAGGTCTTTTTGAACATTAGATAAAACACCTGATTGCAGTGATTGACTCAAAGTGTTGCTCAATAAAATCTTATCATGCTTGTTTGCTTGTTTTATTTTTTGTGTGTTTGTTTATAGTATTTCTTTCAAACCCCTATTCAAAATCAATGTGATGATTTGCATAGAATTTTTATTCATTATTATTTTTGTCAATTTCAACTTATTTTACAGAGCGCTGATTTTTTTTTACTTCTTGATTGAAGGGTATGAATGATTTTGAGGTCTGTATCTGACAGTGAAACTGACGAACCTGTAGTAGAGTCCGCTCTCATTCTGCAGGCTCTCATCCACAGCACAGTAGATGGTGGTCTGTGCCCCTGCTGTTGGAGACTTGATGAGGAAAACGATCGGGGTGTACACAATTCTCTTCCACAGGGGTATAGCAGGCCAGAAGTGTCGCGCAAGCTCAGTCCGGATTATTCCAGGGTGGAGGCTGTATGTAGTTACTCCAGTTCCTGCAAAATGACCAGATGTATAACAGGATAGAATCACCTCGTTCAGGTTGACAACACCAATCTGAAATCAACCCTGCAGAGACTGTTTTTAAAGGGACATAAAGTGGGATACAACACCTTGCAGCCTGTTGGCCAGCTCCCTTGTAAAGAGGACATTGGCTAGTTTGCTTTGACCGTAGCTTTTCCACGGGCGGTAGTCTTTCTCCTGATTTATGTCATCGAAATAGATCTGACCTGGAAGACAACTGTGTGGTTAATTGCCGCTGAGATTATTTCCCTGAGGTTAAAAGGAGCTTCTGTGACTATTGACTGTGAAACAAAAAAAAAAAGGGGGGGGGGGGGGCTGCACCTCTTTCATGTGCTAAACTGGACACATTGACAATGCGGCTTGGAGATGACTTCTTCAACAGGTCCAACAGACAGTTTGTTAAAAGGAAGTGGCCCAGGTGGTTCACACCAAACTGCATCTCAAAGCCGTCTTCGGTCTTCCATTGTGGACAGCTCATTATACCTGAGAAAAAGAACAGCATCATTTTCCCACCTTCAAGCCGTTTGTCCAGGAACGAAGCGTTTTCTCACAGCAGTTGCAATACAAAACAGCGAGCGCACCACTAAAGGTTCGATTTATTCTCTCCATCTACCTGCATTATTGATGAGAACGTCCAGCCGCTCCTCACTTGCTAGGACGTCTTTGGCAAGCTGGCGCACCGACTCCAGAGAAGCCAGGTCCAACTTTTTGACAATCACATTGTTATTTCCACTCCTCTTTCTCACATCCTCTGCAGCCGTGTTAGCTCTGTCCATGTCTCGGCAGGCCAGAATCACCCTTGCTCCTGTAACACAGCAGCTAAATCCTGAAGTTTTTCAGATAAAATGTTATCCTAGAAGACATGGCATACATCCAGATAAATCACATACCTCTTTTAGCCAGGTCTACAGCTGTTTCTTTGCCAATCCCAGTGTTGGCGCCTGTGATCAGTACTGTCTTTCCATCTAACCGGGCTTTGCTGCGACACACACCACCTGCTAGCCATGTCTTCAAACCAAAAAGTCCCACTCCTGTAAAAGCGTCCACACAGTTACAAAACTACATCAAAGCTGCAAGCAGCCCTGGAGGGCTTCGCGCCTTGGAGGCACCCGGGCCTCTGCAGCCTAGGCGTTTCCCACATTATGTGCTTATCTTCTGTCCTACAGATCAAGCAGTGTGTCTGTGCCTGGTGATGTCATCTCATGACT
This sequence comes from Atherinomorus stipes, assembly GCA_023101725.1. NCBI lineage: Eukaryota > Metazoa > Chordata > Actinopteri > Atheriniformes > Atherinidae > Atherinomorus > Atherinomorus stipes. The sequence continues at coordinate 266,060 of JALJCO010009935.1, read as the reverse complement.
GCGTTTCTGACACACGGCTTTAAATATACACTACCGGTCATAAATTTGAGAACACCCCTATTTTTTCAGTTCTTTAGGGCAAGATAAATTGCACTTTAAGTTATCCAGAAAAGCTGGGAGAGCTCTGGGAAACGGTGGAACCACTTTTTAAGGCCTCAGCAACAGATGTCGCAAAAAAGATTTAAACTGCTGACTCATTTTTTGCTGCCTGAAAGAGGCCTTTTGTATAATTCTGAAAAGTAGATTATTTTTCAGTGCAGGGAGACATTATCAGCTCATCATTTACTTTTGTATCATCATTGAAAATTGAAATAAAAAAAAGGGTGTTCTAAATTTGGTCTGGTAGTGTATGCTGTACTAACGGCAAGCGACTCCAAGTAGCCAGTAGGTTGCGCTCTGATTTTGGGTGGGTGCCTAGTACATGTAAACATGTTCAGGGTATGACTGTTGTCAACACGAAGAAATATATCAGCAGTTTAGGTCAAAATAGTCCAGAGTTACAGCAACTTCCTGTTTCATGGTGTTGGTCTAAAACCTTATAGGAAGCCATTAGGATCATGAGACTGAGTGAAGTCAGCCATGCTATCATATCATCTAGTATCATAGATAAAATTAATGTGTATGATTGGCTTGTAGGTTTTAGATTTGGGTCACTGTGCAGAACTTGACAACAAGCTGTTGGATCCACTGAGTTCGAATCAGGTGTGCTGAGGCAGGGAGACATGAAAACCTGCAGGAAAGTGGCCCTCGAGGACCACAGACGCTCATACAAAGGAACTACCTTCCTGAAGGTTATAGGCTATGCCTACAAAAAGACGTTTTTGTACAGTCAACAAGCATACCAACTTTCATATGTGTAGATTACAGTAATTGGGAGAGCTGATTTTAGTTTCCACACCCACCAATGTTAGTATTAGAATCACAAAATTTCCACAAAGTTAAATTTTGTGCCAAATTTTATGACTTTTGGGGTATTTGGGGACACAAGTTAAGCCCCCCAAATATGCTCATTTTGTGGAAAAATGATGAAAATTTGCATTAATTTCGACAGGCATTTGCATCACCATTGGTAGTCAGGCTGAATGACGAATTATATGATGATAAATTTTTTTTTAAAAAAGAAACAGATAGAACCCCCCTATTACAGACGTTAATGCATAGATTTGTGGGGGAAAAAAAAAAAAAAAGAATAGAAAGAATTTAACATGGCTCAGAAATTCCTTATCAAAGATTTATAATCAAGGTAATGACACAATTTTACCGAAGAATGGTGTGATAACCAAATTATCTACTGTTATGAATAAGTACTTGGTTTGCATATGTGATCCATAGTTATGATCACAAAGCAATAAAGAAAAACAGAAACATGATTACTTGACACAAATGAAACTTGAACATGTCTACTGTATTATTCCGATAACACATTGCAAAACGTCACATCTCTCATAAGCGTTCAGGTTATGAATTTTGTCTTAGCCACTTGCTTTTCCTGATATCCATAAAGAGTCTGTGTGAAGCCAGTGTAAGCATTACCTGTTAGTGTGACCACAGCAATAGTTTTAGGGTACTGGGAAAAAAATGACCTTGTAGCAGTGAGGGTCTGCATCACTTCACGGACTCTAAGCTCCTGCAGATGAGAAAACTGTTCGTGTTGATGTCCAATCACAGGTGGGCTCCAGCGCAGTGTGTAGATATGCTAGCTTTCAGCGAAACTGCAACACGGAAAAGCTGCAATAACAACTACTCACGTTACTGTTCAGCTACGTAACACCAACAGGAAGTACCGCCTACGTCAGTCCATGCTGAAATTTCATTGGTTCTTCAGTTCAGGAAGTTTTAAAACAAGTGAAAAAAATATTTTAACTTTGTTCAAGACATAATGATTGATATCTTAGACGAATACTTATACTAAAAGATAAAAAAAAAAAAAAAAAGTATATGAAAATACTTATAAACTTGTAAATAACTAAATGAAATTTGCAAACAGAAAAAGTGTAAATATTTTCATTATGAATGCAGTTATGATAATGAACAGACAAAATAACAATAAAAAATAATTAATTGTGCAGTAAAATGTAAATATATTTCATCTAATTCTTTTTACAGTCTTCGTACTAACCGCAAACAATAATTCTAATAATCATTATAAGTGTTTAAAAAGTTAAGAGGTTATAGAGTAAAAGTAGAGTTTCAGGGAAAGGCACAAATTTCGCTAATTATGCAAAAATTACCACTAAATTTGATATCTGTGTCTTGTATAATGGATTCTATCAGATTACATGCATGCTTTCCATGCCTAAATGAGCTTTAAAAAAGTACCGATACAGATTTATTTATCATTTTATTTTGTTTAATTTATTTTCTGTGGAATATACTGTACTGATATAATCTTTTTATACAGTACCTTAGTACAGTCATTTGTGCTCTGAGAGAAATGATGCCGTTCATGGTTTAACAGAACTTTGAGGAAAGTAAGTAGGCTAATTAAATCTTCTGCATTTTCATTTAATTAATTTGAGAGTTTATTAAAGTTTGTTTAATTAAGTCAAGTACAAAGTGCAACTTATTCTTTAACTGGGACAACTGCAGAAGAAGGTGCTATGAATTGATAGAATTACATATAACTAAAAAGTATTAATTGTTGGGAAAGACATGGAGAATGAAATAAAATGCCTTGGTACAGAAATCACACCAATGGAAACAGAGTTTCAAAGATTTGGCATTACAAAAGTGGTCTTGGAGCAGTTTTTGTCCCACAAGTCAAGGGATTTCAATTTATTTCTATTTTTATTTTTATTCTATTTAATTTTTATTGTATGTCACAAGTTATTCATTACACCATGTCTCTTTCATTGCTCTTCATCATGTTCACTTTTAATTAATCAGTTTATTCTCACCTAGATCTGAATATTTCTTTGAATTTGTCATGCATTTAATGTTTCATTGGAGCTGTTGATATACAAATGAAAATGTTTATAAAACAACTGTATGGAAATGTAAGTGTTTGTTAATCTTTCAGCAATGTTTTCACAAACTGCAGCAACTGATGGTAATCACACCACCTAACTTCATATAATTTATGAGCTGCAGAGATTTCTTTTTTATTTTTAAGGAATGAATATCATAATATGTTTAGATTCTATGCTTTTTAATTTGCATCATGCTCAGGTTTGTGTTTCCGCCGTGGTCAAGACCAGTTTCTCTCTGAAGAAAATAAAGTTACAGTTAAATGAAAATCATTCTATTTGACTCATTTTCTTTGACACAGTAAATAATTATGTTATTTTAAAGCTTTATTTACCCTTATTTACAAGCATAACTAAAAGTATATAAGCAAGTTATGTGAAAGGAATGCTCATAAATTGTCCAGCAGATGCCACCACAGGCTCACCAAAGCAGTATCAATTCTAAATGGCTCCAGCAGGTGGCGCAAATGCACCACATAAAGTTTCCAGTATGAGCCTTATACTACTTTTATAGTCACTGTTACCTATCATGATTTCAAAGTCCTGTTTTCATAAAACCAAAACAATAATGTCAAATATTATACTTAACTTGCAGAAGCACAATCCTGTAAGTTGAGTCCTTGTAATCGTGGGAACTGACTAGACACCCACCTGCAAGCTGACACCACCATCGAGTTATAATGTCATCAACCAACACCCTTACATCTAAGGCCTGATAAGTGCTATAGCCGGGCATCTGACTCTTGAAATAAAATATTTACTTTCTTGCTCATTGATCCAAGTAAAATTCTGAAGTGTCAGATCAATAAATCATGGCTTTCTTTGAACTTTGCAGCCCGACGGAGAAGTCTGACATTATGAGTCTGCTGGAGGACTATATATAGAGACCTGACCTTGAGGTTTCCAGGGTGACATGTGAGAGTGTCTGAAGAAGAGGGAAAGACATGCAGACATGCTAACACCAAGATATCAAGAGTTGTTGTAAAATGTAGAGGATTATATAACAGCCACTGTCCTCTACCTGACCACAAACACTGCATTCTTTACTGACATCTTTCATCACAGGGAGGTTTAAACTGAACAAAAACAGGAAAATACCTGAACCTCATCCACTCTGCTTTATCTCACAAACTCTAGATGTGGAATGCTTAATTTCATGCATCACAGTATTTAACTTATTTTAATAGCTTTCAGATCATTAAGACCTCCATATTCTCAAAGAGTACTTCAGAGGTGACCTGTCTGCTGGCTCACCACCAGCCCCGTCATGTGACTGTGCTGCACACTTCCCAATCCTTCTCCCAGTATGGTAACCTTCCCCTGCTAAAATTAGAGAGCCCTCTGCTGAGACTTTTTGGAATGTGACTTTCCTATACCCATTCTGCAGATGATTTGGAGTCTAAATGAATTTCATAACTTCTGTATGTTTACTGTAATTCCTTAGATGAGTGATGGTTTCTTTGTTTGGAGATAGATGCATCTGATAAACAGAAAACTGCTACGTAAGTGCCATGGTGTTATAGAAGAGCTTATATGAGACTGAAAGGTTACAAGAGGGAGATAAAAATATAAAAAGAGGACAGCAGATACCATAAAATATGAATAAGGGGAAGTACAGGACAAAAACAAGGCACTTCTAAATGTTTTATTCAAACAGTGAGCACAGATTTACAAATTTTCTGCAGAAATCAAGATATGACAGCCTTGAAGAAAGTTATATCAGATATGAATTTTGATTGGTCAGACAACTGCTTTTCAGTCGGAAGGGATTTGCTGCATGACACTGCTCTGGTGGATCTGCAAGTCCTGTCATTTTTCTGTAGTTTACGGCGAGTTAAATTGGATAATTACTATATTGTATCTGCTTTTGCAAAGCCCAGTTGGGCTACAGTAGCTGCAGATGGTTAGTTTGACAGCAGACACTTAAACAACATAATAAGGGCGAGATTATCATAAAATTTAGAAACAGTGTCAAACACTTCCTTATCATAATAAAACTGCAAAAAAAAGCTTATTATTTTGGCAGTTTTTAAGAATCTATATTACACTTTTCTTCAGTTGCAAGCTCACTGAACTCACCTTCTATAAGCTTTAGCCAGAGAATAAATCTTTACTTGGTATGTAGGATATATCAATGTACTTTGATATTTTCCGAAGTCAGGATAGTGCATGTGGTTAGTTTGCATTGTCTCGAATACATCATAGATGTGTGATTAATATACAAACTGGAAAAGAAAGCCAATGAAGTTTCTCATGTTTCAGTTTTGTGAAAAACAGACTCACTGTTATTAATCACAACAGATGGTCGAGGACTCCATGAATAGGAGTCAAACTGTGGCCATGACAGTTCTGCCAAGACACAGAGGTTTTCAACGAAACATATTGTATTAAAATCCAGGACAACAGATATATTTTTTTCTAATAAGAGCACTTAAATGTTGAATGGGTTGCTATCAATTCTATAAATTCAGTGCAGATATATTACAGCATGAACTAGTAGTAGTAGCTATAATACAAGCATGCTTATGCAGCATAATGACACTATATGGACATAAACTAAAAAATGCAAACATTTTGTACAAACATTTCATTTTCCTGGACTATGTGCCATTAATGTCATCATGATTTATCTTTCGCCATGTTGCCATAAAATCTTTACACTATTACTTATTCATTGCCAGCATCAGGTGCTTGGATTTACTGTATATGCCTGAACTACAAAGATATCATTGATCTTGAGAGCCTGTACAGCCACACACAGCCTACAAATGTCGTGAGAAATTATATGTATTTAAAAACTACAATTGCAATGTTTCTGCAAGCAGTAAACTGAGTGTCACAAACATACAATTTGCTCAGCACAAGGAGTGCCTCTCAGCCTGGGAAAACTTCTCTGGCTCGAGATCGAGCTTTCTGAAGTGTGGGAAATAACTAGATGGTCACACTGTATGACATTTTAGCTTGTAAGAGGAGAAAGCCGGAATTTAACTCATTTAGTTTAAAGTCACCAGGCAGGGACAACTAAAGATGGCTGAGCCAGCATTTTTGTATTTTCTCTATACATGGAGAATGAAATGTAGCTGTACATCTGCATGGTGAATGGTTCTTTATGCATCAATCACTGGAGATGAGAATGTCTTGGACAATTTATAAAACATCAGGACACTGGAGAGAGACATGATACTAGCCTTTACCCCATAACAAAAAAAAGACACATAGAAACACATAGATTTACTCATTTTATGTCTCATATTCTGTATCTTGCTGACATTTTGCATCATTACATGTTTCTTTGTGCTATTTTTTTTCTCCATTTAGCACGTCTTGAATCCCATTTCACTTCACTTGCACTGCATCTGTTTGTTTCCACTCTCTCTTTATGGTTGACTTGTATTTGTTTATGGTTGTTCTCTATATCATTTTGGCTTTCATACCGTTCATTTGGGAACTGTCGCCATTTCATATCCCATTATGGTCATTTTGTGTCTCCTTATGGCTGTTTTGTGTCATGGTCTTTTTTTCCTTTTTACTTACAATTGTTTGCATTCAGCCTTACAAGATTTGTATCATTACTTGAACATTTTTCATCTTGATTTCATGTCTTATTTTTTAGGAGTAGTAAATAATGTGCGATTTTTTTTTAATTTCTTTTTTAATCTAGCTTTGTTATCACATCTTTGGGTAATATTTATGCCATTGTGTCTGAATTTGAGTATCTCTTTTGCCATTGTCCTTTTCTTTGTGATCACTTTGATTCTTTAGCCAATGATAATGCTAATTTAGGTTGTTTTGCATCTTCAAGTGATCATATGTCCCTTTTTTTTTCTCATTCTGTGTGTCTCTTTTACCATTCTAGTTGTTTTATGTCCCATTCATGCAAGTAAATTTTCACGATGAGACCCTGAAAATATTAAAACTGACTTGTAATTTCTCAGACACCTGGATCTGTGCACCATTTGCACATTTATCAGTCTTACCATTATATAAAACTAGTGGTGCGGACCACAACACATATCCTGACATGAAAAATGTCAGATTTCAGGAGTATTGAGGTGGCACGTGACACATTTATAAAAACTAGTGGGGGCAGTCATGTCCTTGCCTTGGAGTTCACACAGCTGTCCATGCTGTATAATAGGCCTGTAAAGGGGGCTGATTGCAATGTAAACGCTGTTTTATGTGCCCCCTCCTCTCTTTCCCTGTGGATGTGTGACTGACGTAGCACTCAGCGTGTCCCGCCGGGGAGGGGAAGAAGGGCGGTGCTGCTTCTAACTATATTGCAGGGAGCCTCGAACCACATCGCCCCCTCTTCGCTCTGAGTTTCGACGAGTGTTGACCGCAAAGTGATTCAGACCGAGAAGACATGGCTGGATATTTGAAAGTCCTTAGCTCTCTTTCGAGGTCTGCTGGCGCTGCTTTCTCCAGAAATCCCGCAGTGCTCGCGCCAGCTGCGAATTGCCAGACTTTGCAACAAAGAAACTGTAAGTGGAGGGAGATAAGGGGGTCATCCTCAGCATCATGATGTTGACAATTCATTTAAGCTTGATCTAGCTTCGTGTTTACTTTTTTCTTAAGTATCTCGCGTTGCATGTGATAAGGTGATGTCATGTTAAACTGAACAGAGAGCGGCTAAATTAGTCAACGTTTGAAGCCGGTGGCGCCGCGCTAACGCAGCCATGCTAGCCAACTTACGTGTGCTGCTAGCCAACTGGGATGCTGTTAATCGCGTTAATGGTTTTCTGTGCTTAAGGTCAATGATGCTCAAACGCCTCCCGGTGTTTTAATAGCTGTGAAAACCTCGTTGGTGCAGGTTGTTTTGGTGACGATGAGGATGTGAACGTCAAGATAAACGAAGGCCAAGAAGGCGAAACCACCAAGACAGAGAGAGCCGTTTTTGTTCTCCCCCAATCCAAACTTTGAGGAACAATTTATAGCAATTTGTTGATATACGACCACAGAAATGAATGAAACACAAACGTTATAAAATCATTCAGCTAAACACGTATGGCAGGGCAGGTTTACACGCCGCCTTTCCTTGTATGACAAAATTAATGAAAGAGAAAATAGCGGTGCATAACTGGCTGCAGATGAGTCTGAGGATGTTCCGCTTTTCGCTGTCGTTGCGGAAATTTTATTGCTTGTCGCTGGGGGCAAAGAATTTGCACCTTAAATGAACTCATTGAGTAGTCAAAACCATAGCCGATGAGTTGCACTTGAGTTGTCCTGTCATTCATGCGACTAAGACTTGGAAAACTTTTGTCAAGGTCAGCTACCGCATACGAGTCCCCGCTATAGAGAGCAATGGCTGCCGCTGCCAGAGCTGCTGTCCTACATACGCTCTCCTTCTGGGTAACATCCACATTACTACTCAAAACCGCACATTTTTACTTCTCCTGACTCTATCATTTAGACTCTATAAACATACACTTAAATGATAACTTTAAATTGGAACAAATTTGACTATTTTATAGAGAAAAGGTCCGAGTGCATCCAATATTTGATGTGCATCAGGAATTTGCGCTCATAATCTGATCTCTGAGGATTTTCAAGTTTTAATGCAGTAGAGATTATGAAATTAGACATTTGTCCTTTGAATCCATGAAAACTACAATGTTTACATAATGTTTATGAAACAACAATTAACCTTAATGCTTTGGCTCAGTTGTGATTGAATCAACATGCCATTTGAGCTTTGTTTACACTGCTGGTAACTGATTGTAGCTCAAGAAATGCAGTGAGATTACTTCTTTTGCGATGTGATGCTATACAGATAAAACTGAATTGAATTGACTTAAGTGGATTTAAGGACTGCTGTGTAAAAAACAGTGCGACAAGTGGGAATTTTTTTTATTTACATATACAAAGGATGCACAAATGACAGCCTCTTCCTGTGTCGTTTATAAGAATTGGCTGAGCCATAAAGCTTCCTGCCAGAGTGAAGGTGACTTAATGTTTACAGCTGTCTTTAACTGTCCTCACAAGCTTCTACTGCTTTGTGCTTGTAAAAAAGTGGCCAGCAGTTTTGTTGGACTCCACAAAGATAAGGTGTTGACTGACTCCCACCAGCTTTGATTAGTAAAAATCTTTTTGCTCACTGTGGCTACCGTTCATGTATGCAGCTGAGCAGTTCATTAACTGACCTTTGTCTCAGCTCAGGTCGGCAGTCTTACCTGCATCTTGCTCAGACTTGTTTTGTTTACCATGTGAATCCCTTGTCTTGGTATAGGATTAATCCAAAGTAGTTTAAAGCTTGTCTAGTCTGCGCTGTCCATTAACTACAGAAGATGGACCGTGAGCAGTGGTCTTTCCAGTCACCTTGACAGGGTCCACACTTTCATTGTACCTTTGACCGTATATCGTACCAGTTTTGGGCAGCACATAGTTTCCCATACTCAAGTTTTAAAATTAGTTGGAAGTTCCCTGTGCTGTAGACAAGGTATTTAAAACTGCTAAATACTCAAACCTGGCAAGCTTGGCCAGATTAGCCCTGTTTACTTACTTTCATTAGAGGGTTTTTGGTTGTAAGACACAGCTTTAATACTATGTACCACATACAGGTACTTTTTTATACCTCAGTTATGACTTGATGCAAAATTCAAGATAAAAAAAGGGATTTTTGTTTAAAATTAGGTCATTCCTCATGTGCTCTTTTCTTAAACACATGACTCAAGACGCCTGCAAATTCTTTCATTGCATATATGCTTCTAGTTAGTCATTTTTGGCTTTGTTTCAAGCTACAAGTGAAAGCACAACTCTTCCAGATCTGTCTTTAATGCATATGCAAATAAAGTAGCAGACATGATCACATGACTTTGTTTCAGTTCGCCCTTCATAGTCGTCCACATTCACAAGTTACATAACCGACTCAGCTTATTTCTGCCCTCCCCTCCCCCTACAGAGAGTCAGTAGACTCCTGCTTTTGCAGATTTAGAATAGACTAGTCAGAAATGATGCCAGAGACACTAGCTGTTGGTGACTTACCCACAATCCACTGCAGCAGAAGCTGCTGTCGCAAAAGCAGAAGGGAAAAAGATGTTTGTCGCAAAATTTAAACAAATACGACTTACTTTCCTTTTCTTGTTTAGTATTTGCTTGAATTCTGCTGCAGTTTTTATTTGATCATTTTTGCCAATATGATTTAGAGCAGCTTTATGATTGTATCATTTTCCATTTCAGTTGTGAGGAAGAGTAAAAATGCAACTCAGTCCACCAATAAAAAAGAAAAAAACAGCAGGAACCAAATGCAACTAATTGTTTTAGCTCCAATGGATGAAAATAGCTTTTAAGCAAATGGGAGGAAACCAAATGGGAGTTACTGTCATGGAGTCTGTGTTCTCTTCCTGTTGTGAAGTAACTAAAGTCACCCTCTGGTGGATAGGTTTTTAAAACATGTCTGTGGTTGAGATGACCCTCATAGTTTCAGTTGCCACATGATGTACTCTTAAGATAGTAAATGCTCCAAATATTACCTTCATGAAATGTCTCTTTAGGTTAAAGGAGAGCAGACTTACTTACACAATAACTGGAGGACATTCTGGTTTTCACAATGCTGCAACAGATTCAGTATTTTTTCCTGCCTACATTATGCCATTGTGTAACACAGAGGTCACAGCTGTTTTTTCGTATGAGTTTATTTTCAGTGCATGGTCACCATGCAGGCAGCTTGTGTCATGTTTGAAGCTTGGGACAAGAGCCGAGCATGTTGTGACAGGTGGTACCTTGGCTCGATCATCTCAGCAAGGTCAAATGTCAGATTCACCTTTAGAGTCTAGAACATTAAGAATGTTGGTTGGATAACACGTTCGCAGGACACCTTACGTTTACTTGTATTACCCTGGGAAGGCCTTAGGAGCAGTGGGGGAGCATTAACTTGGCTGGGAAATCTGAGAGTCACTTGATCCTCTGCACCTCCCCCTGTGCTTTAGATTCACTGAAATTGTCCTGCTGGCAGGACTCTCACACTCTGAGCAGATATGATTAGAGATGCTAATCTACGTTGGTCCTGGTGGAAAGTAAACAAGTTGGTTGTCTTAAAAAGCCAATCTGGAAACTGAAAACAAAGCTGTTTTTTTTTTTTTTGTTGTTGTTTTTTTGGACTTAAAACAAAAACTTAAACTTAAATAGAAATTGTCTTTTGAACATATGCTGTTTTTTTTTTTTTTTAATTCTATACTGTAAAATCACTTGTTTTTCTTAATATCCATATTCGAGTTGCAAATTTTAATTTAAGAATATCATGATATTTAAAGTTTTGCACATGATGCAACTTGGATTCTGTGACTGATCAGCTTTCATAGCATCAATACATAAATAAATAAAATGCAGTGAAAGAACTTCCTCTGCTAGTTTTTGTGTTAACTTGGTAACATGATTGTAATATTCATAAAACCCATAAATGGAGCTGCATGGAATAGTTGGCCAGTTTGTGTCAGTCACCGTTTTTTTAATTGTTTTATTTTTCTGTTTTTGTTTAAGTTATTCAAGCAACTTTTCTCTTCTTCATCTACCTTTTATGATTTGAGGATTTCACATAAAATTTTCCCCATCTTTGATACTTGGATTGTTGGGTTGAATGGGATCTCCTGTGCATGTCTTCTCTATCTAAACAGTTTGTGGGTTTGATTATTGCAACACTTTTAAACCATTTTGCTTGTGTTATTGACAGATGCCGACAAACGCATCAAAGTGGCCCAACCAGTGGTGGAGATGGATGGTGATGAGATGACCAGGATCATCTGGGAGTTCATTAAAGAGAAGGTGAGACGGTTGCATCCATATTGAAGGGGTTAAACATGACCAGCACTGATGTGACTCTCATGGGAGGGAAAGCATATGCTGCGAATGTTTTGAAAGGTGGACAGACACGAGGGAGGGTTATGTAGAGGATTATGTATGCATGATGTTGGGGAGGGGGAGAGCAGATGTTGTTGGCTTAGGAATAAAAGCATGAGCTGGCTTGTGCTGTTCACAAGCCTAATGATGGTAGTTTTTGACTGGCCAATGCGTTTTCAATTACAGTGATGGAAGCATTTACTCTTCACCTGCAATCTGGATGCAGGCCCCTAAATCAGAATGGGTGAAGATGCTTGCCATGTACAAACTCCTGTACAGAGTTGAAAGCGTCAATATGGCTCAATAGCTGCGTTTCCATTACATTTTTCCGGAAAATAATTTCTGAAATGATATTTCTAAAATTTTGACAAAATACAATTGTGATTTGCAGGTGTTTCCATTGAATAGTGTTTAGCGCGTATACTGTAATTCTTGTAAAATCTTGTCCCATGTTCACTTCAAGGAGGATGGAGACTCTTTTTAAGTTTCTGAAAGGCTTTACATTTTGCTGTCAGTAGTTGTTAAGGATGGTGGTTGTATTTTTTCTTTAATTATATCTAAAAATATTTCTGTCTCATTGTTGCCACTCTCTCTCCCTCTCTGGGCAGCCACCTCACCTCCACATGGTAACCTTTTCTGTTTAGGTATGTTTTCTTTGCATCTTTGTACAACATAGCACACACACTGTCACTCAACCACGCATGGATCTTCACCACTCATACTCCACATTTTTATACCCCATTTTAGTTTAAGTTCTCATGATTTATAATAAACTTCATTTGGATATTACAACTTTCATTGTGTGGACTCCTCTTTTGTTGCTACCTTGAGCCACGGTGGTAGCAAATTGGGGCTCGTCTGGAATTTTTGGAGATGTTCAGTTGGTTTTTTTGTGGTTTGGGTTTTGTTGGAGGTAGTCCCACAATGAGGTTACCATGTGGAGGTGTATTGTATTATTTTAGAGATACTTTGTCTGGCTTGTCTGTTATGATATTATAGATAGTTGTGTGTGTATAATCATTAAGATTATTTATTGTTTAAAAGGGGGCAGGAAATATAAGATTTTCTTCATCCTGCTCCTTTTCGAGCATGGGCATGTAAATTTTTGTTTTTGTTCATCTCACGAATATTGAATGCTGATGGAATGCATATCCATGAACGAAATAAATCAATCTAAAAAATGAATAAATTATGGATGCACGGTAAAATCAGCCCCCTATCGGTATCTGCCTATATCAGCCTTAAAACTGAATATCAGACATCGGCCAACCCACCGATATTTAACTGATATTAACAGATATTTAACCGATCAACCCGCTGTTTCCAAAATCTAAAAAGATACAAAAAAAAAAAAAACTTCTAAAGACTAGGGGTTGGAAAAATATTGATACACTGAAATATCGCAATATTTTCATATGCTAATATCATGTTGACATTTAAAAACGTGGTATCGATCTATTTTACTACAAAATTATCGCAATATTTCATCGTTCTATTACGAAATCTCACGAGAATTCACCAAAATTCACAATACTTTTATATGACATCATATTGACATTTAAAAACACGGCACACATTTATTTTACTAACAAAATCTCACGATATTTCATTGTTCTGTGATGAAATCTCGCAGGAATTCACAAAATAGTGTGTGATTTTGTAACAGAAGGATGACATCTGGTGAGATTTTGCAAGTAAAGTGTGAGAGAAAAACCTGCACAGGCTGGTTTTTAACAGCTTGGCCACTCCCAGCTCCACAGGTACAGCACATTCACCAATAGTCTCCACTGCAAACAAAAACACGAGTTAACATGATGGTGGGCCATCACACTCAGACATACAGTACTGTGCCATCTTTACTTGAACTGAACTGCTTCACATCCAGCGACTTGTTTCCCTGAAATAAGGTTAATATTCCACTTCTGCGATATCGCTACTTCTATATTGACATATCTGAAAAACCACCTTACGAGCGTTAAAAAAATAAAATTGCAGTATTTGAGAGGGTTTTTCAAAATTCCGGTGCTTCCATTACCTGCTTTAAATGCAACAATTAAGATTTTGTGCAATTCTAGGGGTAATGGAAAGACTGTTAACCACTTTGTCTTCATGCACCCACTGATGACCATTAAAGGGGAAATAAGTCTTCTTTTTAAAATCAGGCATAGTTATCGAATGAAGATGAGTGTTGGACATTTACAGTTCCATCCCTGAGGATGTGGACTGCTATGGCTGTCATGATGTAGTTCAGTGTCAAAGAGATGTGTCCGGGATATTTTGCTCTGCAAAGGACAGGGTGTTGCACCCAGTTTGGCTAAACATGAAGTTTTTACATTATTCTCCCATTCAGCACAACATACCAGTCGGAGGCAGTCGACAGCATGGTTAATGATTTAAAAAACGAAAAGGCTTTCAGAAATATCCAACCTGATCATCTTATACCTGCAAGCTCAAGGTGACCAGTATTTATTACCGCTTTTTAAAGCTCTGTTCTAGACAGCAGGACAGTATATGTACCCATGTAATTATACAATGCTGTGCTAATTCTTATGTTTGTTTTTTCTTTTTGTCTCACTCTTTAGCTCATCCTGTCCAATGTTGACGTAGAACTGAAGTATTATGACTTGGGTCTGCCATACCGCGATCAGACTGATGACCAGGTCACCATCGACTCCGCCATCGCTACTAAGAAGTACCACGTTGCGGTCAAATGTGCCACCATCACACCCGACGAAGCCAGAGTGGAAGGTCTATAAAACACTTAATTTTTTGTTAATGCATTTCTAGCTTCAAACCTGTTCACACTTAAAACTGGACATGAAGTGGCCTCACAGATTAGACTGCAGATTAGATGAAAATTTAAAGACTTAACCCAGACCTTTTGAGGCCGTTATGCTGCGAGTACATTTTTCTGAACTGGTATGAGTCTGTTCTTTCTCTACTAGGGAAGGAAACTGAAGATCAATACAATATGTTCTGAGTGATCAGCTTTATCCTGACATAAATACTGATGGGTGCGATCCAATTCTTATCTGGCCTCACACACTGTCCTCACACTGTATTTGAGTTTCATTGTGGAGCTGTTCCAAACTACTTAACAGGGAAAATTTACGGACTCAGTCAGCTATCCTTTTAAATTAAAAATATATTGTAAATATTTTAACATTTTTCCTAAAGCAACAAATGGTGAATTATCACTCTGTGCTTGACCTTCCAGAATTTATTAGTGTAGTTAACGGGATGCATTACATCATGTTTTAAGTTCTCTGCTGCCTCCGTTTGGTTAGTTTGTAGTCTACATAATTCTGTGACGTACAGAACTTTAATTTCATTGCCATTTAGACTTAGTTTTGTGTTTAAAAATATGGTTATTGTTTGATTTACCTCCTCAGAGCAGATGCTAGCTAGCAGCTAGCTGGTTAGTCAGTCAAAGATAACCTCCAGTGTTTAACTTCAAAACAACAACAAATCACTTGAACACAGTGCACCGGTAATTTCTACTTAGCAAGTGGAAAGGATCATCTTTCCCATACAACATGACGGCAGCATTCATACAGCAGGCATGAACAGAGAAAAGGCAAAATCTCAAAATTAGAATACTGAAACATGAAATTGTTTTGTATTGAATTATCACGCTGGAAAACTAAGAATCGTGATGTGGGAGCATCCAGAAAAGCATGAAAGATTACTCACTGTAGTAATTGATAGTAGAAGTGAAGGAACTCATGCTTAAAAAGGTTGTGAGGCTACAGGAAAAATTGCTGTCTGTAAGTGATTATGAAGGATTGTGTTTCTGCCGTTGTATTTCTACACTAACACTTCATTAAGTAAACATCTGCTGGGTTTTAATTTAGTAGTAGATCCTAATATACTTGCAGTACAAATGTGGTTGAACTGGAATGAAACAGTGGAAGCATACGTTACCGTACAGGAGCAAATGTACTCATCTGTTATGCAGTTTAAAACAACATTTTGATGTAAATGCGTCTTTTTTGTCCTTTAAAATAAACTACATGACTAAAATGGTATACATTTGTCTCACTCTTTATATATTTATTTGCTACAGTATTTGTAGGTTTCTGTTTTTTTCCTCACATGCTAAAACATATATTTTCTCCTTTTTTTTGTTCAGAGTTTAACCTGAAAAAAATGTGGAAGAGCCCCAACGGTACAATCAGGAACATCCTTGGCGGCACCGTCTTCCGTGAGCCAATCATCTGCCAGAACATTCCCAGGCTTGTTCCAGGCTGGACGCAGCCCATCACCATCGGCAGACACGCCTTTGGCGACCAGGTGGGTCTCAACACTAAAAATTAGACAGCACTGATGTTTTTTTCACTTTTTGAACCCAAGGCGGTTGTTAAGGCTCAGCTTTCTGTTTCTTCTACAGTACAGAGCAACAGACTTTGTTGTGGACCAGCCTGGCAAATTCAGGATTATCTTCACACCTGCTGATGGAAGTGCAGGCAAGGAATGGGAGGTCTATGACTTTCCTGCTGGTGGCTGTGGAATGGGCATGTACAACACAGACGAGGTGAGCAAACATGATCTTAAGAAGGAAATTAAAAGTGATATTCTAGATATTTGCTCGCCAAAACAGAAAAAACTCACTGCTTTTACAGGATTTAGTTAAAATACCTCAGATAACAGTTCCCTTTTAGCTGTGTCTTTACAGCTCGGTTCATAGCGTCCCGTCTTACGGGTGGAATAAACCACTAAACTTTAGCCCATCCTTGTCATCCACTTAGTTTACCTCTTTCAGATAAATTTGTTCACAGATTACACGGTATAAATTATTTTAGTATGTGAACATGTAGTACTCAGAGCTCCCAGTGGCACAATCAGAAAACCAAGCTTGCATTCAAAACTGAGCACTTGAATGGGAATTTTTATTCTCGGGTAAGCCCTGTTTCCACGCGCAGGTCTGGGTCGGATCGGGTGGGTTTTGATACAGATGTGTTGATTTCAAGTTGCGTCCCCACAGCAATCTGTACCCTTATCCTGGAGGCGGAGTATTAGCTGGATAGCGCTGCTACATGATCGCATGACATCGTCATGCAACACCTTTTAACCAAAGCACTGCACCACACGTGACAGAAACAAAAGGAGTCACCGCTGCTTTGTTTTTACGCCAAATCACGCGGGAAGTGACGGATTTTTCAACGAATCAACGCATTGTTGTGCATTAGCTCCACCTCTTTGGTCCGGATCGGTTAGATCAGTACCCCTACCGAATGGTACCAAAAAAGTAGGCGGGGTCGGATGTAAGGGTACCCGTCCCAGTTTTAATCTGTGGAGGTGCAAAAAACCGTGAACTGATCTGACCCAGACCTGCTGGTGGAAACGGGGCTTTATATTCACCCCCATCTGCAGCTCTGTTATATACAGTGTCCTGTATGAGGTGCGTATACTTTCATTTGCTTATGCACTGTCTGGCCAAAAAACAAGTCACGAACTGGATTTAACTAAGCAGATGGGTACGAGTTAGGGATGCACCGATTGTGAAAGTCTGGGCCGATACCGATGTTTAACATAACAACTTGGCCGATGGCTGATGTTTTCTATTTTTATTTATTACTTCCTTTGTGCCACAGAAATTTAGAGTCTTTCAGCTCTTAATCAGTCTATCCTTGAATGAGCACAAATTCAATCAGACCAATTTATGAAACAGAAACAACCTTTAATGTCACTTTGTGGTTGACATTAGTTGTAACAAGCTCTTTCCTGAAAACTTTTCAAAAACCTGGGACTGATAATCACAAAAAGAATGCTTCAGTATATTGCCCAACAAAATTGAGTGGTTTTAGCCTAATAAACAAAAACATACTCAGTGAGAAGATTATTTTCATGGCCCAATAAAAAATATTTGTGGAGCATGTACTGCAAACTGCGTAACGCTGATCTTTTTCTGAAACTGTATCTTCCAGGAAGAAATGTGGCTGGAGAGGCAGATGAAGTGATGCACCTCTATCTCGCTGATCCTTTTACTGTCTAGCTACTGTAAAATAGGCCAAAAAGAGCAGAAAGAAAGAAAAGAACTATAGATAGGATCGCTGAAGTAGGATAAGGCTTAATATGACTTAATAGATTTCTGGATTACAACCATTCTATAATTCATTTATTAATCTAGGCAACCCTAGCCTCAAAGTAACCTTTTTTCCTTTAACAATAATTTTTTTTTGATAGTCACTCCATACAGTCAAATATAAACTCTTAAGTGTGTTAAATTGTTTATTTTTTGTGCTCTTTATAATGTAGGAAAGAGCTTTGTTTATTTTGTAAGAAATGTCTTTTCACCAGTGACGAGAACTTAAAACGCCCACAGTTTCTGCTTCTACTAGAGTATTTTAAGCATTTTCATCATCGTAATATTGGAGTCCATGTAGCCATTATGTTAAACCAAACAGTTGTTTAATTCTGCTGAAGTGATATGTTGAATGCCCTGAACCGAGCCTTCTTTTTAGCCTGCTTTGCTACTGTTTGCCTTCATCAGCTTGGTCTGTTTGATTTAACAACATCAGAGGTCATCGTCGATGACTTTCATCTTGACAAGGGGGAAGGTTGTCAACCTTGCTACAACTGATAAAACCTGTAGCAGTTATGAAATGTTTGTTTTTTCTTTTTTTTTTTCTCTTTTTTTATCAGTCTATTACAGGCTTTGCACACAGTTGCTTCCAGTACGCTATTGGCAAGAGGTGGCCACTGTACATGAGCACAAAGAACACCATTCTGAAAGCCTATGACGGGCGGTTTAAAGACATCTTCCAGGATATCTTTGAGAAGTGAGTGTTTGTTTGTTTTGAGCACACGTAAGAGTCATTCTTAAACAACCTTACTGAATGTCATATGCAAAAGACAACGTGGTTAACACATATTTTTGCTTTTTTGTGCACCGTGCAGGCACTACAAGCCAGAGTTCGACAAGCTGAAGATCTGGTATGAGCACAGGCTTATTGATGACATGGTTGCCCAAGTGCTGAAGTCATCTGGAGCCTTTGTGTGGGCTTGCAAGAACTATGATGGAGATGTGCAGTCTGATATCCTCGCACAGGGTGAGATATTTAGAAAACTGCCTCTTGCTTTGATATTATATTATGAAATGCTAAAATATAAAAGCCTGCAAGGATGCTTGCCAGTTTGGGGGCTGGTGTGGGTTGCTCTAAAGAAGGATATTGTTTCCTGTTTTAGGCTTTGGCTCTCTGGGACTGATGACATCAGTTCTTGTCTGTCCTGATGGCAAGACTATTGAGGCTGAGGCAGCCCACGGCACTGTGACCAGGCACTATCGTGAGCACCAGAAGGTGAGCTACCATCAGTCTTTGTCAGTCACTCAGCTTTGTTGTGGAAAACATTTCAGCTTGGAAACGAAAGAGTTGGACCTCTAGGAAGCTGTTATTGTCTTTCAGTCTTTGTAATTTGTGGAGCTTTACTGTCATCGTGTGGTGAAACTGGAGTATGACACGTATTTCCAAAAGCATTGAAGTGGTAGACTCGTCTCTTGGTGATCTTGGAAACTTAAATGTCAAAAAAGTTGACTAGTAGTTTAAAATGTCCATCTTCATCCGCGTTCTCAGGGAAGGCCGACCAGCACAAACCCCATCGCTAGCATCTTTGCCTGGACTAGAGGCCTGGAGCACCGAGGCAAGCTTGATGGCAACCCTGACCTCATAAAGTAAGACATGTAGCCTTTTTTTCTAGAAATGTGCAGATCCAAGATAAAACGTGACATCTTAAAAAATGGCCGTGTTTATTTGCAGGTTCTCTCAGACTCTGGAGAGAGTGTGTGTTGAGACTGTTGAGAGTGGCACAATGACCAAGGACCTTGCAGGCTGCATCCATGGCTTGTCCAAGTAAGTCCTTTTATTGTAAAAGCCTACACTTGCGTTGCAGTTGTTGATTTACTAAAATCATAATATTCCACTAGGATTCAGCTCAAATGTTGAAGGCTTGGGCATACCTGCTTGTTCCAATTTAAGGGCGACAAATCTGTCCAAAGTTTAGAGAGCCTGACTCATGTAGGAACCAGTACCAATATATAGTTTTTATTTCCAATACTGATTTATCAACTGATAAACATAAGAGACCTCAAATGTGTTTAGCAACTTTTTTGGACAAAGTGAAATAAACAGTTTTTGCAGTTAAACAGCAAACTTTGGAAGGACTTAAATACACATAATTAAATATGAATAAAAACTCAGAACAAGTAATTGAACACAACACACACTCTTTCTCTCAGCCCACCTTCAATCATATAGTCATGCCATAATAATAAAAACACTGAAGTGTAAAGATGAGGTATTGTCTGGTGCAGGTCACAGATGTAACTGTTAAATGATTGACAGAATGATCACAATGCAAAAACCCTTTTAAATTTAACAGTCCTTGATAATCTCAGTTCAACAGAGATGGATAAAAAATGAAGGAAGCATCTTTTTTTTTTTTTTTTTTTTTTAAAGGTTAAAAAAAAGTAAAACTAACCAGGGTCTGAATACAGTTCCATTTATAAGGGTCATTAAGATTCACTCTCATTTAAAATAGTTTAGTTTGTCAGTGCCATCATTAACTCAGCTACCTGCACACTTTGTTGTTATTTAAGTAGCTGATTATATGTGATGCTATGAGTGAGCTAAAAACCTTCCTAAGCATACATATAGATTTTTTTTTCCCCCTCTTATCACTTGCTAAAATGGCAAACTAGCTCCTTCCTTTGTGCAACAATTACTCACTCCAAACAGTCCAGCTCTCGGTTTAGTTTGAAGTATTTTTTCCGTGAAAGATTAGTTATATGCTGTAAGGTGGCCCAACGCTACCATCATGCTCTAGTACTCATTGCATTCAGAGCGCCCTCTGCTGGACAAACTCTATCATGACACCACTGGGACATTTTCTGCATTATGATGTGTGCAAATAACATTTATATCATTAAACTGACCCAGGAAGTTTTCAGCTGCCTGTAAACCTGCAACTGGCTCAAATAATCTATATATCAGTCAGGTTCGGGTTCATAGTTTTGTAGAAGGTTTGTTTCTTAAATCTTCGACTGGACTGGAAATATAACTGAGGATAAACAATGCTGCATGACCCATTTTTTAAACACTGGTCATTTCTGCAAATGGCAAATATTAGTATGTGAGTTTACAATGCTGTCATAAAAAAAAGTTTTATCCAAAAGGATTTGGAGGTTTAAGGAAGGGTCTGACCCCGGAGATTAGTAAAAGTTAAGAACCAAAAAGCTCTTAGTAATTTTGCAACATCGCTTTTATTCTAAATATTAAAGTTATCATTGCAGCAATAGCTGGTCATGCTTGTTGCTGCTTAAACATTTTGGCCCCCCCTGTTAAAATCTCATGCTGTGAATAGATATACAAATGAAAGATTGCTTTATGTCCAAAGACATAGTACAAAGATTACACTTAGATATTACTTACAGTTTTGAGGAAACAAAGCATGGTGGACATCTTCATGATCAGTATTGGTGACATCCAAGTAGTACAGCTTTTAAGAGGCTTCTATTCCAGTTAAAGACACTTGTCATGCTGGTTTGGATGGTTTCTTTTACTCAGTTTTTTACAGGATAAAGCTTTTGATTTAAATTCTTGAGGTATTTTTACATGTTGTGGTGATGTTTGGTTCTTCACTTTGAGCCCCTTGAGATACTCCTCTACCTGTGGTGTGGTCTCTGTGCCACTGGCAGAAAAAGCAAGCTCAGTCTTCAATGCTCTACAGATGCAGAGATGTTCTCTCTCTTTTTTCTTCTCCACAAACTTTTTGTTCTCATTTTGGGATGAAGAGGTAGGAAAGATTTTCTTCTGAGTCTTCCCTTAAATTGCCAACACAGGTAGAGCAACTGCTCAGAGAAGTTTTTGACCACTGACTGCTTGATGTTAATGTTTGGAAATTTGCATGATGTGACCTTTTTGACTGCAAACAAGCTCTAGCAAGCTAATTTAAGCCTAAAATGTTTGAAGAACTCAAATCTTTTAAGGGTGTATTTTGCAGATCAGTTAAACTATTTATGATAAGAAACTTGTCCAAACTTTTCAGGAGTTGAATAGAGAGATAAAGATATTAAGAAAAAGTGGTCTATCCTGTAATTCCATCATTACATTAAAAAAAACTTGGCATGACTCACCGTTACATAATGATAATAATAATAATGCCACTGCATAGCTGTTTAACAGAAAAATATAAAATTTATTTCTGTTCTGGACTTTTGGCTGGGCATAACCAACTACTGAAGATACCATCTTGAGCTCTGGGAAATGACATCTTTTCTCTCTCTCTCCTACTTCTGGCAAACACTTTATGACTCAAATAATTCAGATGAATTAATCCCACAAAACCTCATTATTTGCATTCCTAATTTGAAGAATGTGTCCATTTAGTTGTCTGAGCATGTTTACGTTTTGGGACATTAAGCCTATAATGGCAGCCGCAAAAATGAATAAGATTTGTTTTTCCAGCCTCAGATTTTTTTCACTTGAAACTGTCAATGGTGAGATTTAGCTTTTGATAAATGTTGGGAACTTGCATTAAAACTTTGCTGCTAACATTTCCTTGCAGTCAGACATGTTAATTCAGACTTCTGACAGAGAGACACTAGTTTTAATGCTTTTCTTTAGTCAAATTGTTTTCCATTTTGGGAAAGCAAGATAAAACCTTTTTGATCCACAAGTGTGGATCCAAATTTAAGATTATTAAATTAAGTATTGAAATTGTTCGTTTTACTCAAAAGCAAAGCTCTGATTTCCTACATACATGAGCGATGGGACACATACTGCACACACATTACAGGCTTGTCCGTCTATATGCAGGTACATAAACAAGATTTTATGAGAGTGTAAAGCCCCTACCCAAGATTTGCATAGTTGAGAATGTGAGGCATATTCCATCTGCTTTACCCATGTTTTTTTCTCCATATCCACAATGTGTGTACCCAAGTATGTTTGCACAACTTCATAAGTTAACTTGGAAAAAACTGTCACGCATCTGCGTGAAAGTAATAATTTTGTTTTTTAAAGTGCCATTTCTGAATGTTTAGACATCGATCTTTGAAATAATAAAACTTCAAAGTGCAAACTCCAAACTTGTTAAATATTTATACCCTCCACGTTGCCCATTCATTATTATAGAAATTATATCCAGCTACAGAAATTAACTGAACTCAAATACCGTCCCCTTGTTTCCTGAAGTGCAGTCCTAACTTGTCTGATCTGCCCTGTTCGCCTTTTCAGTGTGAAGCTGAACGAACACTACGTCAATACCACAGACTTCCTCGACGCCATCAAGACAAATCTGGATAAAGCCCTCGGCAAGTGAAGGACTTGAGAGAAGATAGTTGGCCCGGAGATGGCAATGTCACTCCTCTGTTTTTGTACCTCATTTTTAACTTAAAAGGTCAAAAAATCCACTTGCATTTCACCAGTAAGAAAACACTGTAGTCTGTAGGATTCTGTAGTGTTCTCTTAGGATATTAAATGGTTGAGTCGTCCTTCCACCTGATGACCCCCCCTTAACAATCTGTCCTGTCTTGTGCAAGGTTTTATTTTTGTAATGTGTACTGTATTCAATACTGTGTAATGCCTTGAGCAAGACTGAAGCCTGTCAAACATACTTGCCAATAAACCTGGTTTGACCCATTACTGTTTTTGTGTCAGTGTTTGAAAAGACGATGAGGTCACATCATTTAAAGGTAAATAAATTTATTATTTTACAGTATTGTCTGGTACACAACATTGTACATACAGTTCTATTCATATTATCTTCACACTAAAGTCTAATACAGAAAGCTATTTAAGCTGAACATCTTCCCCTTGTCATCACTGTAATCGTGATGTAGTGAACACAGAAGCTGAAAAACTCACAAAAATGAGCATTTTTTATTTGAAATGCATTATATCAACATCGCAAATGGATATCTTCTTTGCAGGTTACAAGTTTGAGAAGCTAAGCAGTGGGAAACTGAATATATTGAGCATTTCCAAATCATTTTC
This sequence comes from Atherinomorus stipes, assembly GCA_023101725.1. NCBI lineage: Eukaryota > Metazoa > Chordata > Actinopteri > Atheriniformes > Atherinidae > Atherinomorus > Atherinomorus stipes. Next base: position 242,269 of record JALJCO010009935.1, on the reverse strand, counting down.
CACAAGGTCCACAGCCCTGTCACATGTTGGGAGGTTGTCGTTCATCACTTGAGACCAGTGTACAGCATGATGGATGGCATGCTCTCGCAGACACACCGGGGCACTTAATATTTCTGTCCAGGTTTTTTTTTTTTTTTGGGGGGGGGGGGGGGGGCAATTCTGGTTGAGGATCATCTCTAAAGAAAAAAAAGCATTATGAATGCAGGGTTTGCATTGTTTTTAAAGCATGCCGCAGTGTCCTCGTGAGGAAACTTGGATGAGTGGAGACGGTGAAGCTTGTTGAAAGAGATGCTGCACTTAAGTTTGTTCTCTGGCATAATCTTTAAAGAGGTCTACAAATGGGTGGGAGGGGGACCTGAATGTAATTTCATGAGGTTTGCATTTGAACCCCCCAAAAATATAATGTCCAAGCTCAAGATAACTGAGGAAAGACTGACAACGACTGCAGCTGCAAGATTTTTTTTTCCCAGTTCTTTGGTAAAACGGATCCAACTATTAAAAAGGGCATTTTTGTTTTCTCTTCATTTGCGCCTGAAAACATTCCACAGAAACGAGTTACATTCATAGACGAGATCAATACAGTGTGAAGCTTGTTAATGCAGAAATGTAAAAAGTAGACACAGTGGTCCCAAGTGCAACGCACTGATTACAGTACCAGCCAACATACAGGAGGACTGATGTACTCTGTACAGTTATATACAATAAAGCACAGGTTGCAAACCTCACAGAATTTAAGTCAATTTGCAGACTTTAATTTCATCACAGTATAAATGAAAATGAGATATTAACCTCCATGAGCTTTGGCAAGTGAAAGAACACTTGTTCCCTTCCTTCATCCTCACATTGGTGTACCCCTGCAGACTGAGAGAAACCGGGATTGTCTGAATGAGTAAGTGCAGTGTAACACATGCAGTTATTCTTCCCAAAGATGTGCTTTTATAACAGGGCTCACATCATCCTGTTTTTTGTTTGATTTTTTACCTAAATACTCATGTTTCAGATGGCCTTTTTTAAAATATAATCTTTAAGTCCGTAATGTTTTGGATGAAAATATGAATTGAATAAAAAGCATACATTTTGAAATTTTGTAGCATTATGAGTGATTCCAGTGCATATTGATGTGCAGTTTGCTGGCCCTCCTCATGTCCTTTAGGAGGAATCCAAGCATTATGCCTTTAACAGCAAAAACCAACCAAAATAAACAATCCAGTTTTCATTAGATCATTCTTGTTTTCAGTTTGGGATGATTTTAATAATTCATGCGGTGCTGAAGCGCCCTGCACTTTTCCCATACGTGCTGTAATACTCCATTTGAGATAGTTTAGCCACGTCTTGTGTGTTGTTGTTGTTAGCTCGGTTTTCTCGCTCGCTGAATTCAAAGCCTTCCTCTTCGTACTCCTCCTGCCCTTCTGTCTCTTGGGGGGGTTCTGACAAAGGAAGGAGAAACAAAAATATGATCCCATGTTGCCCTCAATAACACACACACACACACACACACACATAAATGCACACATAGAACTCCTCCTAAAGACAAATGGCCATATTGAGGACAAGCAGTGGGTTGCCCCTCCCTTTGTTTCACTTTCCACTGATAGAGACAGGCATGTCTAATCCAGGCACTGCTATATTTACTAAACACGGGGAGGGAGTGACAGAAACATCAAAATACTTGGCCACTCGATTACAGTTCATGCTAAGTCATAGCGCATTAGGGGCAGACTGAGTGACAATAATGTGACATGAAGCCCTCAGAGAAGTCCCACTTGGAAATATGCCAACAACAACGTGTCAACACACTCAAATTTGATCTCTTTCAAAGCAGTCTAATGAGGACAAGACAGTTACTCACCATGTCCATCTACTGTAGTGTCCATGATACCGTGTTTAACCTTCATGTGTCGACTGAGGTTGCCCTTCAGGTTGAACTTGCTGGTGCAGTAAGGGCACTTGAAGGGCTTGCTGCCAGCATGGAGGTGCATGTGGCCGAGGAGGTTGTACATTCTGTTGAAGGACTTCCCACACACCTGTAAGACAAGAGGCCATAATCAGTGCCTTTTCTTCAAAGTGGGATCCAGTCGTACTCGAAACGAAGCTCTTTTACTTGCCACCCACCTTGCATTTAAAAGGCTTGACCGGAAGGTGGACAATCATGTGCGTTTTCAGGGTCTGCTTTTGGACGAAGGTCTTGAAGCAGACATGGCACTGGAAGGGCCTCACGCTGGCGTGGATCAGCATGTGTCTCTTCAGGTTGGCAGACAGGGTGAACTCTCTGGCACAGACTTCACACTTGAATTCTTTCATACCCTGGAGAAACAGAAAGCGTTTTGGCCTTTTAATTAATTCGGCTAAATTTATGGTTGAGAGGAAAATAAATAAATGAGTCATCATAAGCTTGCATGTGTTTGACCATTTGTAGACTGACTTTTGATCCAATTCATGTAGAGTTGGTGATAAAGAGGACAAACAATGTAAACAAACTTTTTTTCAATGTAAGTTTTAGCATTTATCTTACTTGTATTTCTATATAATAGAAGCATTTTCTCCTATAGAATGAGACCATAAACTGAAAAAAAGATCTCAATGATTCATTGAACACAAAGGAGGAAGCTTTGCAAATGACAGACCACAAAGGAGGGAGGGAGTGTTTGGGGGTGGGTGGGGGGTTGAGCCACACAAAAAACTGAAGGCCTTTGAAGACTATGTTTACAAAGCAACTGGTTTTGGAGAAAAGTCTGTAATGCAAACGTGCCATTTAACCCAATCTTTCCGTGAAGATTCACACACCCAACTCTGGGTGAAAAAAGCTAAAATATGTGTGTTGATAATGTGATTTTTCTTCCCAAATTAGGATTCAGTGATGTAGCCTTACTCTGAGTTTTGATTTCAACATTTCCAGTTAACTGTAAGGCAAAGGCACATCACTAGGTTTCAGTACCTTAGGTGTGGGGGTGTGCGCCACCAGTACCTTGTGAGTGAGGGCATGCTGTCGAAGGTGGTGGATCTGGACAAACTCCATGCCGCACTCTGGGCACACGTAAGGCCGAACGTTTTGGTGCTTCATCAAGTGGTTCTGCAGCTGGCTGCGGTAGGCAAAGGACTTGTGACACTCGGTGCACTGGTACGTCGTGGGACCCTGATGGCTGGTTAAGTGGCGCTTCAGGTGGGCGTAGGTTGGAAACTCGAGGCCACACTGGGTGCAGACGTGGCACTGACCATTTTCATGTTTGTTCTCGTGGGTCCTCAGCTCACTGGGGTAGGCAAAGCCTCGGCCACAGAAGCGGCAGCTGTAGGGCTTAACGTCTGTGTGCTGCAGCATGTGCCTTTTCAGGTGGCTGGTCTGCGTGAAGGCCTTCTCGCAAACCGTACACTTATGGGGTCGAGTTCCCTGATGGGTAAGCAGGTGAGTCTGTAGGTGGCTTGGCTGCTTGAAAAGCTTCCCACAGTGTAAGCATTCATGGGGCTTAATTCCATTATGGCCAAGGATATGGGTCACAAGGTTATATTTTGATGTGTATGACTTCTCACACATGCGGCACTTCCAGCGTTTCAGACCCTCTCCCACATCTACACAGTAAGACTCATCAATCTGCACATTTATGTCCAGACGGTCTATCTGCATTCGCCTGGCAAGGCCTTCCGGGTCTGACCACAGCATGGCCTGGCCGTTCTCCTCATACTCTCCTGGCATCTGCATGTCAGCAGACTCGTAGGCCACTTCACTAGAGTCATAGTAACGGTTCTCCAGGGGACTTCCAGTATCTCCACTTGTCTTTAAGTTTAGTGCCTCCTCCTCCTCTCCTTCCTCTGCCGCCAGTTCTTCTTCCTTCCTCTCCTCTGACTCTTTCTGACTAGAAGTGTCGTCTTTCTCTTGCTCTGGCTGTTCATCTGTTTGCGGCCTGGGCGTATCTCTCACACACGAGGGACAGTTTCTACAGGCCTGTTCCTCTTTCAGAGCGGCTTGCTGGGCAGATGAATCCTCTGACTTGTCCGGACTATTCCTGCTGTTCATATGAATGCAGGAAGGAGGGGTATCAGAATCAAGTCTTTCACCTTTAACCTGTGCCTGTGGAGTGGGCTCTTTGTGTGGGAGAGCATCTGATTCTCCATCACTCCTCAGTCTCTTGATCCTCCCACGGGGCCCAGGCCGCCTCCTCTCGCTGCAGTGGGGCTGGGGCTCCGGCTCCCCAGCAGGCTCTGCCAGGTAGTCTCCATTGGCCCCTATCAGCTGGTCAGCATACTCATACTCCACTGACTCTGGCGGAGGAGGGGGGCACTCTCTGGACTCCCCTGTGTAAAAACCATTTGGGGCAATTGTGGCCCCAAATATTTCATTCTGGGAGATGAGGCCAAGAACAGCAGCCTGAGCCAGAGATAGCACCACTACAGGCTCTGTCTGTGTGCCCACATCCACGTGGCCCTCAGTCATCTTTGGGTAAGTCCGCACCAAGCGGCTACTCTCTTCCTCCTAAAAAAGAAAGGCATGAAAGAAAACACAAGCATACAAGATCAATTTAAAATGTACACATCATTTAACTTTTCTGTTGTTACAATGTTACAAAACCGGCTTTTCTCAGCATTTCCTCATTTAAGCTCATTTCCTTATTGTGGCCTCATACTATTGTAACCTGATGAGATTATCATAAAGCTTAACTCTGTACTCTAAACTGATAAAAGCTAGAGTTCGGTCTCCCCCAAAGTTAATGAAAATACCCACAGTCATGTTTTTTAGGGGTACTTGCCGAAAACTGTTGTCAGACTACGCCTTGTGTCTTCGCTCTAAATCCACAGAACATTAGATTGAGGAGATAAGGCAGATCTGTGTTAGCACTCCGCTTCCTTCCTTGAAAGGCTTCACAATAATAAAGAACACAACAAGGGATGCAGGTCCAGCCAGGAAGTAGACTTCCGTGGACTGTCCTCAGCTCTTCCTGTGGGGTCCTGGGACAGCCTGGCTGACCATAGTCGGCCCATCGCTGGTGCAATCTGTCTCATTCAAGAGGAGCAAAGTCTCTCAGCACCCCGGCCAACTTCATAAAGCCTGCAACACTGGGCTTCCTTAACAAGATGAGATATGCCGGCAGGCAGTCTCATATCCATAACAGACATTCGGTACAGCTTTGAGCTCATTCTGTATTCCAGACCAATGCATAAGACTCACGAACATAATTGTATGGTTCAGAAGTGTTTCAGACTCACATGCTCGTGTTTACCCGACTGCCTGTAAAAGTGGAACAGTGAAACTATGGGGAAGAAATTGTGGTTCGACCAAACCTTATGTGGTAAAGGAGCAGTGAGTATTGCATGCCACTGGTTTCAGGTTATTTCTCAGCATGGATCTGACTGCTAGGAAAATGTATAGTGAGAAGCTCCGACCCCTAGTTTCTTCTCAGACAGCACTCCAACCTTCACTCTGCCACATAAGAAAGAGCTGCTTCCTTTCCTGACACAATGCTGTGAGAAAAGAAAAGAGTGGCTAGAGAAAAGGGAGACAGGAAGAGAAGATAAAGAGCAGGAATAAAGGTGTGTGTTTGTGTGTGAATGCATGGGAGAGGGGAGTAGACCTGGATGCCCTGATAACCACGTCATTTATAATTACTGCTTTTAAAGTAGTCAGACAGAGACAGACTGTGTGTTTGTGAGAAAGAAAAGGAAAGAGACTGGGTGTGTGTTTGAAAGTGTGTGTGTGTGTGTGTGAGTGAGTGAGTGAGAGAAAAGAGAGGGAGGGAGGTATGAAGAGAAGGAGAAAGAGCTGTGGGCGGGGGAGGAGTGGAGGGAGGGAGACAGAGAGAGAAATGAGATGGAGGGGCTGAAAGATAAAGAAAGAGGGGAGGGGAGGGAGGGGAGGGAAGGGGAAGAGAGATTGAGTGAGCATGTGAGAGGAGGGAAAAGAGAAAGGAAAAGGAGAGGGGGTGTGAGCGTGTGTGAAGGGGGGGCAGTCAGAGAGAGACAGAAAGACAGAGTGAGTAAGAAAGAAAGAGGGGAAGGAGGGAGGGGAGCTGTAGAGTGAAGAAAAAGCACAGCAAAATGAAAGGCTGACAAAATGAAAGAGAAAAAGACAAATGACAAGTAGACAGAGGAGGTAGAGTCATAATTGCAAGAGCGTACTTTCACATTTAAAGTTGCAACTGAAAGACACCTAAGGACAAACAATTAGAGCGGAAGCAGAGAAATGTGCAGCAAAGACACAAACACAACTGTTCGCTTAGAAAAGATCTTCCCACTGCAGCACTCGCACAAATGTGAAAAGTAATCTTACTTCCCCTTCTGACGCGCACACGGACATGAGTGTAAACACCTCACAGACAAACTGCAAAACAAGTAATCACGACACCCCCCCTGTCCCTTCCCCCAAATATCCTCATCTGTTTCTAAGTCACAAACTCACCACATTGTTCCTGGAGTGATGTTTAAGGTGTTTCAGGGATCTCATCCTTCAGGAGAAATGAGTGGAGTAAAAAAATCCACCTCCTATTTATATCTGTGGGAGAGTGGGGCGGTCCCACGGCTCATCCTCCTCCTACTGTTGCTGTTATCAGAACTGACTGTGCCTGCCCCCCCTCCACCCCACCCCACCACACACACACACACACACACACACACAGCATCACCCCATTTCTTTCTCTTCCTCCCACCCTCTCCTTCCCATCTCACTTCTCTTTCTCTCTTCTTTTCTCTTACAAACACATACACACATGCCTCTTATCTCCCTTTCTCACTACATACAATTCAGCATGACCCTTCAACACACATTTCTCTTTAAGGCACACAGCCTCTATCTTTTCTTGATCACACTTCATACTTTACTTTGCATTTCTTTTTTAGGAGCATTTTCTCAAATGCTCAATTTTCAAATCTAATCAGTAGTTCCTCTATGTGCATGTAGATAAATATAAGTGAATTTGCACATGCAAACATTTTTTACACACACGTAAATATAAATGTATGTATATATATATATATATATATATAGTGCTACACACTTTCTTAACACACAACGCTAAGTTACGCTATGGGTGGAGGTACATCTGTCAACTGCAAAACAGTCAGAAAACAGTTAATGCAGTAGTAATGCTAAATTTGTAACTTTCCAGAGAGAGCGAGTAGTTTGCTGCCTTTATTTCTAGATTTAAACTAATTAACTATTGAGACAGCCTGAAGTATACTGTCTGAGAAATTCAGAGGAAAAAAAAGAGAGTGACAAAAGAAAAGAAGGAGAAAGAAAAGAGAGAAAAGCAGTTAGAAGGGAGGGAGACATGGGGGAGAAAGAATAAGGAAGAAAGAAGCAGAGGGAGGGGGAGTGAAGCTGAGAGGAGGAAGCGGGTGGCGGGGGGGTGAGAGACAGAAAGAAAAAGGGAGAGAGAGGAAAGAGAGCTGGGGTGGGGGAGGAAAAAAGAGAATGCAGCAAAAAAAAAAAAGGAGGAAGAAGGGAAAGGAGAACTGGAGGAGGATGGGTGGAGGGGGGTGGTGGGGTATAAGAAAGGATGTGGCAAAAGAAAGAGAAAGAATAAAAGAGAGAGAAGAAAGATAGAGGAGAGGGGGGTGGGGGGTGGGGAGGGGGTGGGGATGGGAAGAAAGAGAGGGAGGGTTGAAAGAAAATGCGGTGAAAGAGAAGAGCGGGGTGTGTGGGGGTGCTGGAGAGAAAGAAGGAGAGAAAAAAGAGAAAAGAAAAAAAAGGGGGATGGTGGAGTGTGAAAATAAAAAAGAAGAGTCCATCAGCAAGAGAAAAGGGGGAGGGGGGGGGGGGGGGGGCGCAGAATGAAGGAGGAAAGGAGGTGGAGGAGGAGGAGGGGGGGGTGAGAGCAAAGGGAATGGAGAGAGGAAAGGAGATAGAGAGACGGAGAGAGTGAGGAAAAGGAAAAACAGCAAGGGAAGACATTAACTATTGAACTTCCAGATTTCTTTCAGGCAGTGAGGAGAAACGGTGCGGCAGAGTACCTGCGGGTTGTGTGCTTAAGTAGTCGGCACTAAAGATGATCCCGATAATTAGACAGGTATTCTATTAGGGCAGAGCCTACCTCACCTAAACTACCAAGCACACGTGTGGAGAAAAAGTGCATGTGAGACATGCATGAGTAGGTGCAGGCAGGCACGACAAACACTGTGGACACATGCCAGTTGTGACTGTAAGACTGAGGACTGTGCATAAACATTTCCTACTAAATAACAGGAAAGGGCAAACCTTGAAAACCTTGATCAATCATCAGCAGCTGGGAGTGCTGCGAGAATGAGAAAGATAGAGAGAAAGGGGAGCGGAGGGGGAGGAGGGAGAGATAGGGAATGAGAGTGAGTGCGAGGGAGGGAGGGGAGAGGAAAGAGAAAGAGATTGAGTGAGGGTGTGAGTGAGGGGGAGAGATAGCAGGAAGTCGAGGGAGAGAATGGGAGAGAAAATAGAAGGAGAGCAAGGGAAGAAACAAAGAGATAAGAGGCTGAAAGACAAAGAAACCACATGGAAGAAACAACAAGGGACACGTACATAAAACAACACAGAACTAGCCTATGGGGAAAATGAAAAAGACACAGACAACAAAAGTTTGGGGAAGAAATGCTCTGGCTCCTTTCCAGGCCCGAATCCTCATAACAGCAAAACCTGCTCACATGTCCATTTACTTAGGGCCCATTTGCATGAGCAGGACTCCGGAAAACTAATAGTGGAACAATCTACAGTGATAATAAGCATAAAATTTCATTCAGGTCTTACATTTCCACAGGTTACATTGTGTATATAAGACAGAGAAAGAAAGGGAAGTAAGCTATTGCCCTGTTCTCAAGTGTACTGAACCTCAACTGGGATTTCAAACGTGTGTTTGCGTGTGCATGTTTGTCTGATGTCTGAGATCAGGGACATGCACACACACACACACACACACACACTGACACTAACATGCTTTCAGTTCTCCGCAGCCCTGAGACAACACACTTCTGACATGGGTGTCTGTGTGATTATTGTACTTCTACCAGCGACCACTTGTCCATTTTCAAACCGGGCCTGTTTATCTTTAGGACAACCACGCAGCGCGGTCACATCCGCTCTGTGATATAGGTCAAAGTTAGAACTTTTTATGTCCAACAAAGAAAAAGAGAGCAAGTCAAGGGGATAGAGAGTATGGGGAAAGGTGTGCAACTGATTCAGATATCAGCTGTTTCACCCCTGAGAAAAGCTCAATGAATCATCCGAGTGCAGACGGCTCACTGGTGACAGCTCCCAGTTTCACTTATTCATCTATAACGGGATTAAAACAAATGTGAGTACAAGTGCAAATAACAACAAATAGTGAAATAAGTAGTGAAAATATTGCATTTGCTGCAGGTTAGTCTTTCTGTGCTCCACTCCTTGAGCTCATATCAGAGTTGTTTCTTCATCCAGCCCAGTGACAGGCTGCATACAGCCCGAGTTTGCTCTGAGTGTGTGAGACTGTGCAGGGTGATGGCTATAATTCAACATCCTCTGACTGGAAGCTGTATAGGTTTGTGTACAGGGGGTGTTATCGCTTTCGTGTCCAGGTAAGGATTTTCTTACAAACACAGCAGAGAAGAATCAGTTCGTTTCGTGTTTTGAACTTTGAGTTTTTGGACTCATGTCAATGTTTTTGCTGGCCATCCTCAGAGCCATGTCAAAGGTAGCAAGCCCACACACTTGGTGTTATTTCCAGTGCTGGATCAGTCTCACCTCTGCATGGCGTGCTGATATAATAGTAAGTCTCAAGCATGATTAGCTGCTGTAATTAAGCTTTCACACACACACGCACGCGCGCGTGCACTAAAAGAACAGCAGGTTTTCTCATAAGCACAGAACAATCTCACAGCTTGAAACTAAGCAATGCAGATGGAATATAGCAAAACTGTATAAAAGCAGCCACACCCTAGTTGTTGCACGCCTCCAGCTTCTTCCATTAAGGTCAGAAAGAGACTGGACACACAGACAGGAGTCTTCATCACTGTTGCCTCACCCACATCTGCAAACAAGAGCAACTTTTAATGTAAAGTACACATGATCAGACTATAGGTGAATCACTTGCATCCTCCAGCAGCACACTGTGCACTTCTGATTCAATATTGATGTTTTTCATGTTTACTTGTTTTCACCCTTTTCTGCACTACAAAATCCAAACAATTCTCTGAACAAATCATTCTTATACAAACTGTGAGACAGGATGCAGAGATGGCCAGCGCAACAACAACAACAACAAAAAAAAAAGAAGAAGAGAAAAGAAAAAAAAAAAACTAAATAAAAGATTACTCTTCCCATTTTGCAGCGGGGGTACTAAATGGAAAGACAGAATATTAGCAATGAAATAGCTCGGCTTGGAGACAACATTGGAGAAAGGAGTGTGGGGAGAGTTTGAAAAAAAAAAAAAGACTGAATATAAAGGAGAAAAGACAGAGTTGAGGGAGGAGAGGAGAAGAGCATTCAGCAAGGAGGATATAAAAGGAACAGAGAGGGGGGCGCGGGAGTGAGACAGAGAGCTATGGAAGGAAATAGAGAAAGAGAAAAAGAGGGGGGCATGAGAGAGCAGGAGAGAGAGGAGGAGAGAGAGATCAAGAGAAAGAGGGAGGGGGGAGGGAGGGAGGGGGAGAAACAGAGACAGAGGACGAAAGAGAAAGACAGAGAGGAGAGAAAAACAGAGAGGGGGGAAGGGAGAAGGAGGGATAGCCACAAGAGACTCAAAAACCACAGAATAAAAAACCCTCTGTCTGTCTGTAACTCTATATAGATATACAAATATGAATCCTAATATATGGGCACATTGCATTTATTCATTGGGAGAGGATAGCCAACGGTACAGAATTCTACATGCACCTCAAGTTCATTCAATAAGTCAGTAAACATGTAGGACCATGGAGAACTCATATCTTCTTATCAGGAATGCAGTTTTTCATTGCAGCAAGGTGGGAGAGGATTCTTACAAAGGTACTTTATCCTATTTTAGTCGCTCTGAAGTCTCTTCCTGCTATGTGATTCATGGAAAAGTATGCTTATAAAATATACTGTACACTCACCGTATTCTTCCTGTCTGTGACAAAAATCTCAGTGTGACACACATAAATGTAACCAGCGTTTTTGACCGTCTTGCAAGTGTCCTACATAGTGAAATGGCCCCAGATTTACTCAAGGTGAGGCCCACAATGAACCACAGAAGCCTATTAACACTAGAGGTCTCTGGAGTGCCTTATATGCTGCTTAGAGGCGACCACATTCAAACTGGCTGCAGCAGACAGTAGGGACGCAGCCACTGTCCCTCCATGGCCGTCACTCCTTTGTATTATTCCTCCACCTCCCGGTAACAAATTTCAGTCGGAATTACTTTTCTTTCGTCCAAGTTTCATTCTTTTAAATCAAACCCTTTGTCTATCTCTTCTTTTGTACCTTCCTCTTGTTTCCATGGTTACCTCTCTCTCTGCTCTGTACACTATCTATCTCTTCCTTCGTTTCCCTCTCTGTCTCTCTCACTCTGTTCTTATCTTTCTCATTTTGCTTTCATCTCTGCCTCCCTTCCTCCTGCTTTATCCCACACCCTCCTCACTCCGGCTTTTATCTCTCTTCACTTTCATCTGTCTTTCACCTTTCTCTCCCCTTCAAGCCTGCCATTCCATCATGCTGGTTTTGGTTCTTACTTATAGAGAGAAAGTTTTATCGGTTTCCCTGTCAATTCTGCATTTTTAATCATTTCCAATTTATCCAACCCTCTTTCAATGCCATTGAGTCATGCATTAAATTGTCTTGGGCAGAATGTGAGCGTGTGTGTGACAGTGAGATGGAAACCATAGGTGCAGAAGGATGTAGTCTTTCACTGTCATGAAGACAGGAATGATTTCTGTCATGATTTCTGGAGATTAACTGGTTGCTGTGGATTGTCTTTCAGGTGTGCAGCAATGGATTTTTTTTTCTCCCCCCATTTTTACATCCAGAGCCACAGTGCATCAAACTGTAGAATATGATTTTATTATTTTTGATTTTACCAGTGGTCTTCACTGGTGCTTATCTGAATGGGGTCCCACTGAGACCGCAACTGTTGAGGAGGTAGTGCTCCTTGACACGGGGCTGCCTCCTGTAAGGTAGCCCGTCATTTCTCTGCAGTGATGAAGATGTTCCTGTGAAGTACAAATGCCTCCTTCTATGCACCCCACTTGGGAGATAATCGTATTCACACACAGCTGTGGCTGGTTTAAACACACCACCACATCATGTGTCTCCATGTGATACTGCACACACACGCCTAACCGCAAACAGAGACTGGGACAACATGCCCAACTGATATTTCAGAGGACAATAGACTGTTTGGAGCATGTGTAAGTCTGCTGGCCTAATACCAAGTCACTGCAAGGCTGTCATCTATGGTGGTATACATAGGAGGGGGAGTGCGTCTTCAAGTCGGTGACAAACTCATTCCAAGAGACACTGCATGTGGTGTGGGAGGAAGTTTTGTTCTGCAGCTTTGACTGAAACTAACCTCCCTCCCCTCTCCCTCGCCTTCCCCTTCCCCTTAAAGTACCACAACTATTCAGAAAAGAGAATAAAGAAAACCTGAATAGAGGAAGAGAAAAAAAAATGGGGTCCCTAGGCGAGAAAGAAAAGAAAAACAATGAAAGAAAACAGAATGAAAAGCAGCCAAAGAGGGGAAAAAAAGGAAGGAGAGAAAGAAGGACAGAGAGAGGGAGGGGAGACAGAAAAAGATACCGAGCAAGAGGAGCATAAAGCACAGAGAGGAGCACAGAAAAGAGAAAGAAAAGAAACAACACAGAGAGCACTGAAAGACAGGAACACTTCAGTGGAAATAAATTCACAGAGGAAGAAAAAGAAGCAAGCAACATACTGGGAAAGAAAAGATTTCTTCAGAATTGATCAGAATGGGGTTGGAAATTGTTGAATACTGTAAACATTAGAGACAAAGCTTTCCCATTTGTGCAAATGGACGTTCACATTAGACAGCCGGAGTCCCATGTTTGCAGTCATCACAGGAAAAGAGAAAGAGCAGATAAATGCAGACACAAATGTCTGGACTATTTTAAAAGGGTCTTATTATAGTATGAGGAGAAACAGATTTGACCTTTTAAATTGAATACTTAATGTGACCTCCTTCTGTTTCAGTAGTACACATGACTTTTCACTCTGTTAATGGGTTATGATGCAAAAAAAAAAAAACATCAAATTATTAGATTGTGGCTATGTTTTAGAAGTTCAAGTATTTTGTAAGACTGCTTGTTACAATAATTAAACTTTTCATCATTTAAATGATGCTTTATAGTCTGTGTTGTTTATATTTCTTACTGTACCTGATGCTATGCAGCTTGCAGGACATATAAAATATCAATATCTTTAGGAAATGTAAAAGAAAGAAGCACACAACAGGTGAGGGCTGAGTTATTTCAAGATTTTAGATAGTTGTTCTTTGATTTGTTAGGATGAATTAAAGGTAAAAGCCTGATGCGTGACCCAAACCATGGTCAGGGTGTTGTCCTTTAGGTCCTTATACACCGAGCCAACAATGGACCACCCAGCGTGAAAGTGACTTTCTTTGTCTTGAAATTTCTGTGTGCACCACCCTCTACTGGACTATCTACTTTCTCTATTGAAGAGCAAATGACGACAGTAAAAGAAAACGCCACATTTCCCCCGAAAAATAAAACATCACAGAAAACAAAAGATGCTTTCTCTTTTGTTGTTGTTTTTTCTCTTGAAGTAACCCAAGAACCCTCACCAGTTGTCCATTTCTTTTGCGAAACATTTTGCCTTTAAGGAATTAATGTTTTCTATTTATGGTGCATGCATGTATACTTTCACAGCTGTAGTTGGTATGTCCTAGCTGACAGTTGGATATGGGCTTTGTGGTGTGTTTAAGTGCTATTTTCTTCTCTTTTTTTTTTTTGCCTGAACTCTGGTAATGTGTAGAGATTCAGCATCATACCCTTTCGATGTTTACTCGGTGTATAAAAGTCCACTTGCTTTGAACATGGTTCTGCATCCTCTCTACATTTGAGCTTAGCAAACACTCACACTTTATGCAACATGTTTCTACCACTAGGGGGCAGGCCCTCAGATATATAAGTGTCTGCTTCTCTTGGTTGTGTTGGTGCTTTAGCTTTGCTCTGCTGTAGAAAAGACAGAAGTCACTGTGGACCAAGATTTGCTTTGTGATTGAGGGAAACAAAGTAATGATTATTTCCAAGTGTTGTCTCTTATTTCTGTCAGTGCTCCCTTGTTGTTATTTATTATTTCTGCTGCTTTGTCTTCTTTGTGATGAAATCTGTTGTTTTATATTCCATCTAACTTGAGCTAACTTTCAACCAATCAGCGTTCAACCTACACACAGAATAATCTCCTCAGGCTTCACATTGTTGGGTTTTTGAAGGGCTGCATGCAGATCAGTATTTGCATGATAAAATACTTCAAATCCTTCATTTTGTATATGCGGGGAGTGACAGACAGATGTCTGTGTAAGTATAAATGGGTACTTAAACCCAAGAAATGATTAAAAGTTGTCAATTATGATCACCCTTTATTCTCTGAGGAAACATTTCTATTCTGATAAGAGATGACTAAAACCCCTCCAGCCATTACACATGAGGTCTCAAACGCACTGATGAGCATAAAAATCATGCATTCTTTACTTATGGTCTTTACAGTCACTAGATCCAATCCTAGCTGGGATATTTATCCAGCACGGATGTCAAAAAACAAATATATGTAGTTCCTTAGACATGCAGTCAATAATAAAACACAGTCAAAGCTCCTATAACCAGTCCAATATATTTTCCTGTTCCCCAAATATCAACCAAATCCTAAAACAATCTTACTATAAATACATTTAATGTTATCAGAATGTGAGTGGCTTTTGCATTAATACTATTATAATAAAAACAAAAAACAGATGCTTCAAATCAAGAAATTGCAACACATTTTTTTTTACCCTCTGAGAGCAAACTGGGTAATGAAAAACATCAAAGCAGAAGAAATCTAAATTACGATGTGCTTCACACAAATTGTCATACTTATGCTCTACATAAATGTGGCAGTATGTTTGAAGCATGCTTGGTTCTCAGTTTGTGTCGCCTGGAGGAGGTTAGCTCTGTTCACTGGTACCAGTGATGTCATGGTCAACTATCTGATACTGGCTATCAGTAATGCGATCTGTAATTGAAAACACTGACCTTCCATCTCTACTCTCGCTAAGATCTATGTGACTAACAATAAAAATAATGTTGGTCTGTGGAAGATTATCTAATGAATAACTACAGCTTCACCGTCTTTGGTCATTTACATTGACGGTCTTTCTCCTTTCTAACAGCATCAGTGATGAGAATGACAGAGCAGATGAGTCTATTTTTGTATTATGTAATTATTGATTATAAAATCATGATAATTGCAGGTATAAACTAGACTAGAATATAATCCATGGACATATATGGCAGAATTATCTTTTTAAATGACTAATCTACATATAAGAAAATGTGGAAATACTTTTCTGAGTCTTAGTTACTCACCAGAGCTTGTCACAGGCCTGTTACCTCAACATACCTTCAAACTGAATTAAGATTTTCAAAGGTTTTATCATTTAATCTGGATTTGTTTTTGTTTTTATTTGGCATAGCTTGGAGGCTTTTTAAGAGAACCTTTAGATGGCTTAGATAGAAGTACAAAACCAAATGAAGCTAGTTTTTTTGTAAAATAATTTTATACTCTAAGGCAACAGTGCTGACAGTGTTAGCTGCAACATCAGACTGTCTAAGGAGTGTCCAGTCCTCAATGGCCACAATCCTGATTTTAGATGTTTCTCTGCTCCACTACACCTGATTCAAATCATATGGCTTTCCTCAACAGCTTGTTGTCAATTTCTACCCAAGCACTTTGACACATTTATCTGATTCAGGTGTCCTGCAACAAGAAACATCCCAAACCTTACAGGATAACACCCCTCAAGGACCAACTTTTGATCCCTTTGTCTAGACCTACCACTGATACTCATGTTACGCAGGGACGCCCCCAAGGGGTGGCCAGTGCCCCCCTGAACAAAAAGCTGGCCACCCCACTGGCCACCCCTGCAAAAATGAGACTTTTTTTCATTCATATAAATTTTCTATGTACTATTAATATGGTGCAGCAGGCTTTGCTTATATTTGTCAAAATGTTTATAGGCTAATAAAAATAAAATGAATAAAATTATTACACTAGACCTACCACTTTCTGCCATTGGTGTTTTGCTGTAGTCCCCCACAGGTCTGTTACGCCTAATCAACTCAGCCTTTCTTATGCAAATTCTTCTAGGAAGGTGCCACCCAGAACTGCCCCGACCAGTTTCTAATGCCCCTTTCACATCAACACCTACTTACCCTCATTGGGCCGACACCACTCTACCCCCATTTAGTTTGTTCATATTACAATTGAGGCGTCTTTAGCTCTGGTGTTCAGTGTGAGTGAGGTCGTCATAGTGAAGTTTTGTGAAGTCATTTGTTTGCGACACACACACTGAACTGCTTATTACAAGTAAAAAAAAAGTCCTGACCACTCTTAAAATAAGTTAAAAAAAAAAACCAAAAAAAACCAAGATTTTATTTTGCTTGTAATAAGCCAAAAAAAAAAAAAAAAAATTCTGCCAATGGAACAAGTGAAATTTTCTTTCTTTTCTTTCTTGAAATAAGATGCATTTGTCTTAAAACAAGTTCCTATATCTCACTGAAATGTTTCTCTTTAGGTGGTCTTGTCTTATTTTGAGTGTGATGAGATATTTTGATTAGAAATGAGAAAAATATACTTGGTAAGATTTGAGTTTTTACAGTGTGTTGTTGAAATTAAGGAAGTTTGCTGCAGATAATGCCAGAGGCCCATTCATTCTGCCCCTTTCACTGCCATTATATGGATATACGCGGATCTACGACTAATACAAATAGTGTCCAAAGGAGTCAGAGTGACTCAGAAATGTTACTGATTATTAAATGCACGTAGGCTACTCTGTATAAATTCCAGAAATGAAGTCCAGGTTGGAAGAAACAAAACTTATCCTTTAATAACCCTTGACCACCCTATTTTCTATGGCCACCCTGTGGCCACCCCTAGAAAAAATTTCTGCGGGCGCCCCTGATGTTACGTTGGAGAAAAATACTTAAAATCTAATACATTTGGCTTCCTTGGTGGTGCAAGAACAAATTAATGATGAAAAAAAAATCCTCAGTAATATTGTAGCAATATATTTTCATTCCTAGGATGATAACTGTATACTGGTCTTATGGTGCAAATTTAAAAGTAATTTCTACAGATGTTTTGTGAAAATTTAGAAACTGTTTGTTGCATTACATTGACACTGCGCCTAACTGTTGCCATGGCTTTGCAACATAAAATAAAAGCATCAACTGTTTCAAATGAAGAAACTGTTGAAGACAACGGTCCAACGAACACCCCCGCAAACATTAAATGCTGTGGCAGAATAGCCATAATGACCATTTTACCACTTGCAAACAAGATATATTGTTAACTAACTTGGTGTCAACATATATGAAAGTGCGGACAACTTCAACAAAAATAGATGTTTGGATGTGGTAATAATGTTTTATCCCTTTTTGTTTTCTTCAAAATGTTTATTACAACAGCATAAATATGCAGTAATAAATGAGACACAGCTGAACAAAGGCTGGCAGTCATCACTTTGAGTCATCCAATTAAGTGTTTTCCATATGGGCATTTTTCCTGTTATTTTTGTCTCTTTAAATATAACATATTTGTTCATATTCTGTAACAGCTGGCATCACATTGTTGTACGATAAATCTTCATATTTAGTTGCTGTGTGATATGAAGTAATGTCTATAACTCCAGAACTAGCAGATAAATCAGTCAACTAACATAAACACTGGCAGAACAGATTTACAAAACTGTTTTTGCTGTTTCCATCTGATGGACAAATGACTAAATTTATTACTTGAATTTTGTATAAAGCTGCAGATAAAAGCTGATAACAGCACAAAACATAACTAAACTAAATATGTTTTACAAAAGACATTCAGTCATTGCTATTGGCTATTTTGTGGAGCCAACTTCACCAATCTTCAGGGCCAAAAAATAGACATTTGATACTTAAATCAAAGGTCAATTTTCAATTTGATTTTGACAGCAAAAATTGCATGAAACTGGAACATTAGATTTCCAAAGATCCCACCACAATTCAATTACAGAGCTTCATTCTCTGTCGTTTGAACTGACAAACAGAAGACATTAGTTAAATATCCAGTAGGCAGAACCAGTCTGCCCACTGAAACTAGCAGTCTTTTATGTGTGTCATGTAGTAGGAGGGGCTTTTCTTTCAGCTGGTGGGAGGGCGCTTAAAAACAGAACCTCAATAAACTTGGACTTGATGAATATTCTATTCAAGCTTGTGATAGGAAAATAATTTGTAAGAGAAACTGAAAGAAATTGCGAAGAACTATTGGACTACTTCACCTGACAGACAAAAAATAGTCAAAACCAAAGTTAATGGTTAAAGCTGGCATAAATAAGTAAACAGATAAAGTAAAATAAAGTCTGTTGTTGATAGGCAGCTATTCCCCTTTAAAATATAGGTAAGTGAACTTTGCCATGTCTGTTAGGGATGTTTTACAAGCGATTTCCTTTGAATAATCAAACCACTCTTGCATTGGTCCTGCTGGCATAGCCAGTGGCAACCTCCCACTTTTTTTCATGTACATCAGTAAATATGTATTAAGTATTTACTTATTATTATTCCCCAGTTTTTCTGAGGTAGAGGAAACTTCTTGCTCAGTCAAGACCAAGAGATATTCCGGGTTTCTCGCTCATCCTCACTGTCAATAACTTTGTCAGCTCCCTGGCTCTGGCATGATGCAATTCTCAGTCCTCCTCCCATGCCATAGATCCTCATTCATCTATTCATTATATAATCATTGGATATTCATTCACATGTTTTTTTAACCATATGGTCATATGGTTGCACTATATTTTTTATTCATACCTTGCTAGGTCTTACTTGCCATAATTAATGGGGAAGGCCAATCCAATTTGATGACAGGGCATTTGATCGCTATATTGGTCCACAGTTCTAAATGTGCTGCATTTTTAAAGACAAAAAAAAAAGTTTCTCATTTCTTTTGAAACTACCCTAACCAAAAAGTAGTATATGCAAGTATGCTTTAAGTATGCTAATTTAAAATTTTAAATAAGACAGTGTACTTTCCATTTACTGTTTATGTACTTATCAGACATACTTAAAGTTCACTTGGCATTTACTCATAAATATACTAGAAGTTTATGTATATTTAGCATATTTAAACTTTTGAATGATATGCTTCAATAGTAGAACATTCAAAGTACATTTTCACACATACTGGTTTCTTTGTGGCATACTGCAAGATGTACATTCTTTCCTGTTTTTAAATCCTACCTTGTAAGATTTAGGTCTATCTCTCTCACACTTTGAAACCCCCCCAGTTCATATCAGATATATTACTTTTGGTCTACTTAAGTGTACATTAGTATACCTAAATATGTACTTTCTAAAAGTAAAAGTAAGCTTGAAGTTTTAGTATGAGTATACTAACAGTATACCTAGAAGATTACTTTCAGTATATCAATCAATCAATCAATCAATCAATCAATCAAAGCTTTATTTATAAAGCGCTTTTAAATACCAAAGGTAACAAAGTGCTGTACAGGTAAGTAAAAATAAAAAGTAAAATCATATAAAAATAATCACAATAATAGTATATTTGAAATATAGTATATAGTATATATATATACAATATAGTATACTTGAAAGTGTACTTTTAAATATTTAAAGTGGGCCATTTTAATCCAAAGAAGTATACTCGTTAGTATACTGCTATGGTTTCAGTGTACTTGGTAAATAAAAGAACAGTTGGCGGATGTACTTTACTATACTTGAGTAAACTTAATGACGTGTACTTAAGAAATACTTCTTTTTGGTAAGGGTAGACTCTCGAGGGAGCTTGAAGTCCCACGTCTCGTGCACATTCAAGAATAGGGAATGAAGATCTGCCAGAGTTAAAACTTTTTCTTTACTTCAGTTTTTAGTTTAGTTTTGATAAATTTAATTACTGGAACTAAGACATATACTGTAATACCCAAGAACAAATTCCTCAAAGTGCAATAGTACTTTGGCCATTAGGTGCTAAAGCTCTAAAACATCTCCAGCTGATAAACGTGTTCAAAAAGCTTGCCTCATAAAGTAATTCCTGCAAGTCAGATTTCTCAAGAAAGATTCTTAAATCCTTCCAATCAATGTGCTGATCATTTCAAATCCCCAACCCACAAATGGTATCAGAGCCTGCATTGTTTCAAGTAAATGAAAACTCAAGCTTTATTCTTTTGTTTCAAAATAATTATCTATGAATTGAGAAAGGCTGAGATGACCATGACCAAATATTGAACTTGTAGGGACATACACAGATTGAAAACAACAACAACAAAACCAACCAACAAAACAACAACAACAAAAAACACTTTTTCTGTGCTTTAAAATGCGTTTGCTGTCAGTACTATTAATTAAAAGATAGATGAACCTCTGGTGCAATTAACAATAGTGATTTGTTTTACTTTCTTTGGAGGCATCAAGGTTAGAAAATATTAAATCAGGTGCGATATTAAGATTTGCATTGGATTTTTGCATCACATTCCTGGGTCACAGCATCCAGCTTCCACATTTTTATCCTTATCCAACTTAATCTTCGAATCACTCTGTATGTGGGATGCTATAGTCTGTAATTATACTCCACGCTTCATTAACCTTACGAAAGAAATTTGCTCATAATGTTCTGCTAGAACTTTGTTTAACGTTTCATATCCTGAATAGAAAATCTGACTTTAAATTGTTGTTTAAATTATTGGTCAGAAGTAATAAATTGTCACTTCCAATTTGTCATTCAGTGCATCACCCTCACCATTACAAAAGCAAATAACCTGTATAGTTTTTAATATCCAACCATACACCCACCCGTCCAATTGTCCAATTCCACTGTCTAGTTTCTTGAGAATCCTGAGCGTTCAGGCCAAAGGGGATATGTAATCCCTCCAGGGGGTTCTGGATCTCATCTTAATTGACCCTGCCTCAAAAACCTCCCAAGGGGGGGCAGCCAGGAGGCATCTTAAACAGATGCCACCTCTGTTGATTTTTCTGGATGCAGAGGAGCAGTGGCTCTCCTCCAAATTCCTCACCTCATCTCTGAGGCTGAACTCTGAGACCTTCAGAGAGAAACTCCTTTCCGCATCCTCATGCTTTCAGTCACTGCTCAAATCTTGTGAACATAAGTGAGCATTGTAACAAAGATGGGCCAGTAAATCCAAAATTTCACCTTTTGGCATAGCTCCTTGTTCACCACGGTGTATCACTTCAGTGCCCTCATACTTTGAAAGAAACTCAAGTCTGTCTGTCCATCTCTTGCAACATCCTACTATCACTTGTGAACAAGATCTAGAGAGAACTCTTCCACCTGAGGCAAAGATTCACCCTGATCCCTCAGGATGGAGTCATGTCTATTGTTTCCCTGTGGAATCACCACATAAACCTTTTGGGGGGGATTTGAGAACCTTCTTAACCCTCAGAGTTGGGTTGTCTGGGGCAGCCCAGGTAGTATACCCAAAGCAGGTTGGTCTTGGGGTGGGGTCAGACTTCAAACAATCCAAAGACTTTGAAGATTTCATGCCAGAATGAGAGAGAGAGAGAGAGAGAGAGAGAGAGAGAGAGAGAGAGAGAGAGAGAGAGAGAGAGAGAAAGAAAAAAAAGGAGCTTGTTGCCCAACCTGAACTCCCAAAAGCCACAGCATCCCACCTTTAATTCAGGGATGAGAAAAGGAAAATTGAGGTGTTTGAGCTGGGAAACAGGTGATGGCATGGGCCTGGCTCCTGGGATGTGGAAGGTTCCTAACGAAGTGGGCTGATATGGACAATGGACAATTTATGCCAAGATTTTTATGTGGCGTACTAATCCATATTACTCCACACTAAAAACTCCCCAGTCAAACTGCTGGGTTAAAAAGGAACCAACTAATTTCAAGAAATTTCAACCCAGACATTTGGGTTGTTGACCCAATTTTTTGTGTTAAAATACCCAACACTGTAGTCAATATAACCCAGCTTCTGGCTGAAAAAAAAATAACAAATTTTCTGGGTCGAAGTAACCCAAAAATGAGCTGGTCCCTTTTTAACCCAGCAGCGGGTTATTTTTGATCCAGGAGTTTTTAGTGTGTGCAGGATGACCCATTCGATATATCATACAATTAACCACTGAGTCATCACATCTGACATTCTGGTCCACACTCATTACCAGTTGGTGGTGTGATTGCTGCTGGCTGTGCGTGTTGGCTTGCTTGTTCACCTGTGCAGCTGAGTCATGTGATGGTACAACATCAAAACATAAGAAGGGAAAGGAGGAGCATCATGATTGCTCCATGCTGTGAAATAGAGGCACTGTAGACAGACAGACAACCCGGTTCCTGCATTGATGAAATGCAGTAGCACGTACTATATGGATGAGAGGAGCTGTAATGAAAGCATCAGTGTTATTGCATTGGTGTCGACTGATATAAATATCAACTTTAGAATCAATATTTTCAATATCTGGATCAATCCACCCACCACTGTCCTCTGAAAATGCAGAGGAATGGACACAGAAACTAACCTTTCTGATAAAAGCATCACTGTCTAAATAAAAAATATCTTTCCAGCAGAGGTCTTTATCATTTAGTCTGTTAACGAAGTGTCAGTGGAAACCAAACGTTTGAGACCACTTATGAAGTTATCTCAAGTTCCAGTTAAATGGTGAGCAAAAAGGCTCAGAGTACCTTGCAGATATTTGGTTTTCCCTTCTTTTGTAATGTGACAGTGTGGGGTCCTGTCACTATGCCTCGAATTGATCATGTGCCCTGGCGACTTGACCACAGAGATATCCCATTGGCTGACTGGTATGCATGTGTGATTCATGCGGGAGTCTGGGGATCGATGGGCCCTCCTTGCGTACCTTGCCACAGTAATGTTGGGGATTTTTGCCTCTTTAGCCCTATTCTAATGTAGCCTGGTACACTAGCCTGACTATTGGCATGTATGAGATACAAATCAGTCTGGGTTCCCTCCATCGGGAAGTGATTTCCACTCCAGTGAAAAATTGACTGGACCAATCACAGCGCAGGAGGCGGGACTTTACGACATGTCTTTTTTGGCAACTCAGTTTTCTAACCATAAACAGTCAGAATGGCGACCGCAGAGGAGCGACTATATAACGATGCCCTTTCTGATGTCTTAAATGAGGTGCACATGTCCTTAAAACAGTTAAAAACTTACTGCTCTGAAGACTTTCCTCTTACAAAAAGAAGTTTGCGTCACTTCTGTGTTTCTCTGATTGGTTCTCTTCAGTTAAATTTGTTCCAGTTAGTCCCGCCTCTCGTGTCGAGTTGGAAATCAGTCTCCAACGGAGGAAGTCCAGACTGACTTGCCGATTATCTCATTCATGGCGATATTCAGGCTGGTGTACCAGGCTAATTCTGACCGGATTAGTTTTACCGAAGGACCACATGTAATAAACAGATTACCCCCCTATGTCTGTTTTTTCTGTGGCACGTTAGGATAACTGAAATCTGAGAATGAACCAAAATTCACTGACATCTAGTGGATGATGTCAGTGCGTTGAGTATCGTGCAACATGTGCTCACACAAGCTATGTTTTGATCAACAGCAGATGATAATTCAGAGAAATTTGCGTGGAAACAACATTAAAAACTCGTGGATAGTTGTTCCAGTGCTTTAGAACTTGCACCATGTCTGCATGTTGTCCACAATAAATATTTCTCGCTGCAAGAAAATGCCATTTATGGATTTTTAACTTCCCATGATCACTCTGATTCCAAAGTTAATGCTTATAAATTATCATAAACATCATACTTTCGAAGGAAAACCTATTTTGCAGCTTCCATTCTTCAAAATAAAATGCGTCCAGGAAACAAATCACATCACATCCTCCCGTTTCATTTCTTACCACATCTCAGAGATGTCTGCTTGCATTGGATTAGTATTATCAGAGGACCTCGGAGTTCAGCAAACTATACCAGGTAATTTGTGGGGGAATCATCACAAATCACTGCTATATAATAGCTATATAATAACTATTATATAGCAGCTATATAATAGTAATACTGTCAGAATGGGGCTTTTTAGTCTTCAAGTTCCCTCCAGAATGTTGGTGGTATGGAGATCAGGTAAAGTCTATGTTGTTATCTTCAGACAGCTCTTCAAGCTTTGAGGTGTATTTGTTGTCATTATCAGGAAGATGCAAACCAGGGGGTTACAGAATTTCTATAAACAGTGAGGTGGTTCTTCTTAATGGTCAGGATTGAGTCTAAGGCCATGTCCTCACAGCGCTGAAGCCAGTTCAGGTGTGAAGATGGTGGCGAAAAGTCTGGAGAAAGTCTTCAACATCCCCACAATACCACCATAGTACATTCTACTCCACTACAGTATCTGTCTCATGTTTGGCTCCTTACATCCTCTAATCTCTACCATGGTTTCACCAGAAAATATGAGTTTCCCAGTCATTCACTGAGAAATGCAAATATGTCTTTTCCCACCCTATTTGCTAGGCATTGTTACCACTCTTGGGATGCTGCTCATGTTTTGAAAACACTACAACAAAGGTATGCTTGGCATGACTTTTGCAAATTATAATAATAATTCCATTGATTAGCAATTTCTGTACCTGTGATTTAGATCCTTTTATGTATCCGACTTAATAAAACTTCATGATAATTTAGTGTTTTGGTCTTCTAGAGTGGCCATAGAGCTGGTTTTAGAGAGCTGTGCCCTGATCCTTGTTTGTGATGCCATGTTCCCCACTAGTTCAATCACACAAAATGAGCAATTATTTGTTTGAAAGTGGATACAAAGTAATATTTAAAAGAGATGAACCATGTTAGCAACTTGTGTACTCGAACAAGCTTCTGTTGAGTAAATCCACCCGAGTGACATCCAGAGGGATTCATCTTAAGGACGTGTAATCTTTTGTTCAAAGTAATAATCGTGGTCAATGCCACTAATCTGCTTCAATCTGATTGTTGACCTAAAAATAGCAAATAATCTGTGATATTTCTTCTTCATATTAAATCTTGTTTAGTATATTTCCAGGTTCATGAGAAAAAAACATCAGGTTTTCAGTTTGATCTTTGACTTTTGGATCCCACTGTATATCCACGATGGCTTACTTAGATGAGAAACCTGATCTGTGATCCATTATAAGGGATCAAACACTTTGACAAGGTTTTCAAAGGATGGAGCCGCCTTTATCGAATTGTGTCCCACTTTTCAAATGTCTGGCAAACGAAACAGAAAGCTTAAGTCAGCTTCTCTTCATCATATTCCAGCCACTGGCAGGCCTCAACAGCATCTGGCTCATCTTGTAGACTGGGTTATTCTATATGGTGAATCACCGACAGTCATCTGTGAGTAACCTGTTGTTTTTCTAAAGGTTTGTTCAAAACTTCACATCCGCACAACTTCTTCATCTTATTTGCAAGTCCATGGATTTAAGCACTGATTTGGTGGAACCCAACTTTCACATCAGAAAGTATCTGAGTGGCTCCACTTAACACTAAAATATGTTTTGAGGGCCTATTGTGTTTCAAAGAAACTGGACTGGAAAGAGGGTTTGGCATGACTCATTTTGGCAACTTGGGAACAGTTGTCTCAGGACAACTGTTTCATTACGTTGTTTGTGGTTCTGCGGTTTTTGTTGCTGGATGTGAGGCCTATGTTTGTGAGCTAAAATGCAGGTTGCAAATCTTGCTGGTTAGCTGTGTACATTTCAAAGAATAGTGAAATACCTTTTTCTTGACTGGGGGGTCAGTGAGATGCACAATAAGATGAAGTCTTTAACCCATTCCGACCTGAGGCATATTTTAGAAAACTTTTTGAACCCAATTCTTTTTTTTTTTTTACAAAAAATTTAATTAGATAAAGGGAATGGCTGGAATCACATTGTGTTGGTTAATTGTTCCCCTTATTCTTTTTAGAAGTATATTTTAACATGAAAAGCAAAAATGGAGAACACAAACCTCTGGCTTTTATTGTGAAATATTCTTTGTGCCCATGTTCATCAAAACAGAACAAAATCCTGAGAACCAAATGTAGATACCCAGTTAAAGGATGGTTTGTAACCTTTTAAATTCAGGATATCACACATTTGTCAAAAAAAAAAAAGTCACTAGCCCCATTCCACAATCTAAGAAAATCTCCTCTGTCTAGTCTGGACTAGACTTGATTACAGTTCTGTAATCCAGCTGTTGTGCCAGCACTTACACGCTACCCAAAGTCAGGCAAGTTTGGCCCAGGAGAGCTGCAGTCCTGCAGGTTTTAGAGGTTTCCTACTGAAACACACTGGATGCAAATTAGATGGATCCAACAACAAATTCTGCTCAGCGTCTCATTTCTTTGTTTATGCTGAAATAGGGAAATATCTAAGGGCAAGGTCACACTTGGCATAATTGGTTTAATTCCATTTCAACTCACCGGGTGTCAAAAGTCTAGTACAGACAGCCTCTGATCACTCTGGTCATGTGACTGCCTTTGCGTGAGTGAATTATGCAATCGTTCTGAACCATGCAACCATTGCAGGACACCTCCGGAGGGTCTGGGCATCGCACCACAGCCATTGGTCACACTGAAGTTTTAACAGGAAGCATGTTGCCCCTCGGTGTTTGTACTTGGGATATACTCCAACAGTGCCAAGTGTGACTGGCCCCTAAAATTTAGGGGCACGTTTTCTCACTGTTTAAGGCTTGGAAAATGGGAAAAATCTGACATCTGATGAACCAACAGGTTCTGGGTTGGACCCCGACAAGACATGTCAGCTACATTAGATTAGATTAGCAGTATTTGTGTGAATTAGGACAAGGAGATTAAATATTTCCTAAAGTCTGTGGTTGGTTGATGACTGCTGATGGTGGCTGAAACTGAGTGGACTGGTGGTCCTGCATCTCTTTTAAGAAGTAGCAAAATTTAGAAACCTCTGCAGCTTCCTGCATGAAGAATTGGTATTTGGAAAAGTTTTAGCCTGTGTCCATCTGCAGACTGTGAAGCACAGATTTGAGACCACAAAGACCTGAAGGCAGCAAGTGCATAATGTAGATTCATGAAGAACAGATGGTGTCCAGAGTCACGCTTCTTTTACCACAAAACACAGCACTTGGGCTTTCCCTATATATCTGCTTGCAAACAGACTAATCTAACAAATACCTTAATTGATGTAACTTAGTGCCATACAGCTGCCAGAATCACAAAAGTCTTGATGTTATCTATTTCACCTCCACTCATATATTTTCTTTAAGACCCATAAAAGGCAAATCTATGAATTGTGCACAGCTACATCTTCCAGTTTATGCCTAGTGGTATACTTCTGCTGCCTGTCATTCCAAATCAGCTTTTCTTCATGTTTCCTGTCATGTTAAAGTTTAAATGAGAAGTAACAGACTGTAGGCGGTCCACCTTGACCACCAAAATACCATTCAGAATCTTATAGCATCTACTTATAGCAGGCGTTAATAGTGTCTACAGAAAGGAGACTGAAGAGGATGTCGAGTACGGGCAAAGGGACAAATCAGTGTCGTGACTTGGATGGACTCATAAACACATTCACTGACATTCTGGCAACATGTAAAAACTTTAGCATACCGTTGCTGGAGTCCTTTTGATGAGATGCAAGCAGAAGAGGAAAAAGAGGAAGATCCTGCAGCTTTTTGTGTGACAGCTCCTTGCTGGCAGAGGACAGAATCCTATTACAACTGTCTTCTGCAGTGTGTCCTCTACTCAGTCTCCCTACGTGCATCTTGCTGAACTGCCGGAATAAATTAAAATGTATAAATACCCAACATCTTGAAAATAAATTGAGCTCGTATTCTGTTATCTAATAAAATTATGAAAAGAAAAACACCTCAATTCTTGATCACTGTTGAAGTCATGAGCACACAATAAGAATCTTTAGGCGGGACTTCTTAATCCAGGGTCCAAAAAGCACTCGCACAATACAGAGCCACCACTTCTATTTCCCTTTTAACTAATTTAGCATCTTTCCAGAATTCTATGAGAACTACATTTTGACTCTACACTAAATTATTGTCTCATCTTCATTAAATTATCATCAAATCAATCAAATCTTTATGACTGACTGCTGCTTCAGTGCCTTTCTTTTTTAATATGCAACCTTAAAATAGACTTTCTCCTCATGCCGTGTCAGGATGCAGGTTTGCAGACTGCACTACAATCCCGTGATGCTTCTAGCATATCAATTTTAGAATATTTTCAAAAATATTTCTTATTTAACAGCCTCTGCAAAAGGTTTTTTGATCCACATTGTCCCCATTGCCTCTGTTTTCAATGATGACGCTTGCGATGTGAAGCACATGCTGTGAGGACAGGTAGTAACAGAACTGTGCTGTGAAAGGAAGTTAAGTACAAACTGAGGGGAGAGAAATGCTGTGATTTAAAATATGAAGGCTCTACATGACCTTTGGGGTGTGATTCTTTAAGGATTAACAATATTAATTGGACTAAACTTTTGGAGGTATGTGGCAGTGGTGCAACATCAGAATATAAAGCAGTACTCTATGAGAAAAGACTAATCTCTTAATCCAGGCTCAAATGATAGTCAGTTAACGTGATACTGATAGATTTCAACTCAAACACTGTTTTTCAAGATGAACTGCATTCTTACTTTCAGAAAAGAAAAAGAAAGAAATACTGGTTCCAGACTACAACAAACACCATTTTGGACTTTAAAAGAACTACTTCTTAACATTTTCTGACTCACATTAACAGACATTGCACATATAAGTTAGATTAAAGCCAGTCTGAAAGGGATTCAAAGTGAATCAGACTTATTAATATTTCAACCCCTTCTGTAGAACTATTCTCTTATGCTTGTATTTTTCAAGACAAAGCATTATATTTGTACTTTCATGGATGCTCTCAGTGAGAAAGACCCTGCCCTGAATCACCAGTGTAAACAGTTTGCACATCATTTAACACAGTAAAATGTAAAAAGATTGAGATGTGACAAATAAAATGTGTCTGATTTTCCTAGCTTTGATACAAATTGCAATGTTATCATCACAGTTTGGATTTAAATTCATTTTAATTCTCAATCACTCTCAAAAAAGAGTGATGGTCCTTCAGCAAGCTGGGCCATAATCCAACTGAATAAAGGTTTTTCTTATTATTTCAACACAGAAAAGAATTCAAATAACATTCTATTGGTTTTCTAATAGAAATTAAATAAATTTCTTTTTAATTTTCTCTCATTCTTATGATGTACGCAGAGCAGATTGTTACTCTAAGTTTGTGACACTGAGCTGCAGCCCTGACTCACAGTTACTGTTGTAATCATGTTTCAAGGGTGCACTCAACTGTGAGGAGTGTCTTTATTATATATATATATATATATATTTATTATTGATCTTACATTTATTTTTTTTCCATTGATCATTCACCTTTTACCATACATTTCCTTGTGTAGATGACCTCTTGCATAAATGCAAACTTTCTTTTGGATTCACCCAAATATAGAGAGAGAAAACCCTTATTTTCTTTTAAACCATTGGGTTTAATGCCACAAGGCGTGTGTGAGCTGTACCAAAGTAGCTTAGATCTCCCACTCTTGTGCTTTTCCTCATTTTCATGCAGATAAACACAAAATATCAAGGACTGCAGTATGTTTTTTTGGGGAAAAAGACCAGTATTGCTAGATTAAGTACCAGAGCTCAAGCTGAATTATGTGTTTTCCTGTTTGGAACCATGGTTCACTGTAAATTTATAACATCAGCAGCATTTCCAATGAATACCTTTATCCATTTCATGGAAATGGCATTACCTATATCTCATCAGTGATTAAAAAATAAGAAAAGGAAAATATGTTCAGGAAAAAAAAAGAAACAGATGTTGAATCTGCAGCAAGTGCAAAAGGGAAGTCTCCTGGAATAGGAAGGTAGTGTATGTCTCCAGCCCTTTTCCTGGTAGGTGTTATTCCCTGTAAAATGATGAGGAAGAAAGATGGTAGATTAGTTCTTTCAGGGCTGAATCCATGCTTCCCCCACAAGATAAAACACTCAGGCTCAAGATGATTATTTGCTGTATTACACTGTGTTGAACTGTGAGATCTGGAAGAGGTTTTAATAGCTAGAGATACAGAGCCACTATATGATTTAACTTTATGAGGATGCAGTTGCGTATTCTGGCAGTCTTGAATCCTGCATATCTTTCCTGTTTTCATTTCATGGCAGTCTTTTGAAATTCAACACTCCTC
The DNA here is from genome assembly GCA_023101725.1 of Atherinomorus stipes. Lineage (NCBI taxonomy): Eukaryota > Metazoa > Chordata > Actinopteri > Atheriniformes > Atherinidae > Atherinomorus > Atherinomorus stipes. The sequence goes on along the minus strand of JALJCO010009935.1, from coordinate 211,978 downwards.
TCCGTTCATACTGGTTGTTTTTTTTTTTTTTAAATTAGTAATTCTACCTTCCCTGGTTTTATGCTCAAGCAGTGCACCAGCACAATCTGAAATAGAAATGAAAATATCCTATCATAACGCTTTCAAGTGATTTTACCCTAAACACCCTCTTTTGATATCAGCTCGACAGTATGTAGCTGCATATTGGTGTAAGTATATCTTTTGCCCTTGATCTTGAACTGGATTTGTGAATTGGATTTTTACTCTTACAACAATACAGCAGAACAGTCTGTGAGATTTCATCAAACTTAGTGAAAAAAAAGAATTCAATAATTAAAAAATGGCGCGTTACTCATCATTAAAGGGCAATACCTAACACTGATGTCAAATAAGGATAATGGTGCATGTAGTTACACTGCAGTGTGGCCGCATCAATAAAAATGGTGGAACAAAGAAACATTGCTCTCCGATGCTGTTCATTGTGCTGAAGGCAGAAGACAAGATGACTGAATTCAGTTTGGAGCGCACAGCTGTGTGAACAATGTGTTTTCAGAAATGCTCCAGAAGATGGCACTGGTGCCCTGTTTAAGACAAAGCTGCTGATTTGATGACTGTGAAGATCATCAAGCATCATCCACATCCTTTTCTGTCAAATAAGTGACCCCTCATGCCTGATGAGTGTGGTCACTGTGCTTATAGAAGAGTCATGCAGTCAAGACAGAAACACTTTATCACAGAGAAAAGATGATCACTTAAAACAACTCAGTTAAATGTGACCAGCAAATACTCTGAAGCTCAGCGTTTAAGCCCTTCAGAGGTGGACATTTCAACTGCCAGAAAATAAAACTTCTGCCATGTTTTTGGGCGTGCCTGTACATTTAGAACAGGTGTTTTCACTAACGAGCTCATCTGCGGAGAAGCTGTGCTGGTTTAGTGACTGATTGGAACAACTGCAGGACAGGAATTTTACTTTCTGGACCAGAGATGTCCACCTCTGCCCAAATATCTGAAAAGAGGATTGCATTTTAGATTTGGGGTGAGGGAGAACCAATAAATGGAAGATTGGATGTACGTTCCTGTTACATCTAATGGGCAAACCTTCGACTGGTACATAGGGCTGGGTGATATGGACCAAATATGATATCACAATATATTTATTTTAGATGACGATATATGATACAATATTTTTACCCTTATTTGTCTGAAAGTTTCATTTCAAAACAAACACCTGTTTTTTAGAATTGAAACATGTTTTGCGTAAAGGTATTGCTCCACTGCAGTGATGGAACTGACAAAACACTGGTTAGAAATGTTTGTTAAATCGAAGTAATTAAAGATAGTTGGCTGTTTTTTAGTGATTTCTCAGTAAAATTCTTGGGGAGGATTGTCTTCCAGACAGTTTAAATAATAGGAGTGGGTAAAAATATCGATACACTGATATATCGCAATATTTCCATTTGCAGATACCATATCTATATTTAAAAACGCGGTATCGTATCGATCTATTTTACTAATGAAATGTTGCGAGATACACTTTTGTTACAAAATCTCATGAGATTTCAAGAAATATTGCAAGATTTCATTGTTCTGTTACAAAATCTCATGGTATTTCATGAAATCTCATGAGATACACATAAAGTCACATGAGTAACTACTGTAACTTAAATAAACCACATTGTCAAATAAAGCAGCTGACTGTTTACAGCATTCAAAATGGTTTTAGACAGAAAAGATAAATAAAGCCTGATTAGTTTGTATTTGCTCCACACAGCATTCTTCAGTATCTACCCAGAGAATATGATGGATTTGCTTCATCTTTTTACTTTTCATAAGCATGGTAGTTTACAGCGCTATTGTTCAAGAGTCTCTTTTCATTGTGAGAAAGTTATTATTGTTTTAAACAATAATAGTTGTTTTTCTAACTGGAAGCTCACTCCTGTAGTGCTCCTTCAAATAAAGTGTCCTAACTGTTTGAAATGCTTTATATATTAGATATCTTAAGTATAGATGTGAAAAATATGTAAAATTAGTAAAATGATTACAAAATAATAATAAAAAAAAATCCTGAAAAAATAAAACAAGATTTCATTTCATTTTGTTTTGTTTTTATTTCGCACATGGCTATGCACAGCCTTCATACAAAACAAAGAAATTCAAATCTAATACACAATACGCATACATATCCATGTGTATTGTTTATACGCAGGAGCAGGAAGAAGAAAATCTTATTATACCTGCCCCTTTCTTGTACATAAAGAAAAAACAAATAAATGGTCTGTCAGGCATTACTTGACAATCAACATGTCAGACAAAAAGGAAAGAAAAAAACAATTACATTTACAATCTCCATAATATCCTGATGCATCATTAATCAGTTTTATATTCTAAATATTCCAATTTTATGCATGTTCTTAAGATAATCTACATTTTCAAAATAATCAACTAAGATAAAATAATTGCTAATTATTTGTCAGCATGCCTCATTTGACCTTTCTTTGTCGCTACTTTCAAAATGTGAGTCTTAAAACTTCATTTTTCTTGGTCAAAACACAGTTTTTTTTTTCTTTTCTGGAGTGTGCATTCATATCAGGTTGTGCCAAAACGGCTATGCCGCTTAAACTAGCTTTTGGCTTTAGTCAACACACACACTCACACACCTGCCTTGTGCCCTGTCCTGTAGACTTGCCAGATGCTTATATTCACCTTCCAGTAGGGAGGTTGGCAGGGAGCATATAACTCACATTTACATACAAAGGGTGTATAAAATATATTCCCCGGTGCTAGCCCTTACTTGTAGGCACTGGGATCAAGTAGAATAGCATAAAGGAGGTTGACTTTCACCAGCTGGATGGAGATTCCACCTGGCAGCTCTCCGCAGTGATAACAGGGTGCTTTGCTCCCAGTTGCGATATAATTTGTGTATAAAGGGCTAATAGCTCTGAGCTAACTGCCGTATAACAGATTAAATAATCTGCTAATGTTTCACTTGATTTACTGCTTATTGCCCCTCATCTTTCATTATCATGGGAAAAAAGTCACTGTTTACGCCTTGTAGCCTTTCACACACTCATTTTACACACAAAACACTGAGCCCATATGTTTAGGTGTTTTTCTGCATGTGAGAGAGATAGTGGGTTCAGCTGGAAACCCCCCTCCTCACTTTTATCTCAGTGGTCTAATTTAATGATGGTAAGCGGTGGATTCAGTCGGTCTTATTGCTGCAAACCATGACATGTCAGATCCGGTGCGTAATTAACTTTAACAGCTTTACAGTTCTTTTATCATTACTCAGTAGTTGAGAATTTATATAAAGTTAGAGAATCTGCTAGGAATGCACAATACTACCTTTTCTATTTTCCATTGCTATATATATATATATATATATATATATATATATATATATATATATATATATATATATCTTTTTTCCAATTCCAACCTAATGTCAATGCCAATATAGAAACAGATTTATCGTTATGAAGTCTCCTCTGCAGTGGAACTGAGATGTCATTTCTTGTGATGATAAGTTAGAGTAACTTGGGGGAAAAAGTATTCTAAATATGTATAAATTAGATTTTTTAATGCAACATTTCTACCCCCAAACTGTAAATTCAATCCTTCCTCACCAATACAGGTTGATCGGCTTCTAGATACAGTACAATCCTCAAATTAGTCCCAAGCCAGCCAAAAATGATCTGATCTGCATGTCAAGGCAAACATTGATCTTAAAGCATTTATCATCCACTACCAATGACTTACCAATAACATTGTGCATCCTTACAATTAACAAACATTAAATCTGATTAGTAGCTAAATATGGTAAACCATCTTCAAAGATGCACAAAACATCTTTGAAGACTTACTGTATACACAGAGAAACCCAACCATTGTTTTCTTAATTGTCATTTGGAAATTTCCACGTTTACATTTACTTGTTAATCCAATTTCATCCAGGATTTAGGCGCCAATCTGATCTGAAAATAAATTTTATTTAACTTTTATTTCTGTGACTTAGACATGCTCAAGTTGAAGTGTTGATTCCTGAAAAACTCAATTAACTGTTGAATTACAAAAAATAATAAAAGATACACACTATAAAGTCCAGGACAACATATCTTTCTTTTCTCTCTCTCTTTGTTCCCCAAAATAATGATAATTTAAATAGCAATAAGTCAATTACTATTTCAATTAGCTTATACAGTCCCCCCTGGTCAAATCCAGATGTCAGCAAACTTATCTGAAATCTAAATATTTGCTATTATGTCCTACAGTGCAGATTAGATTCTTTCCATGGGGAGGGGGGGGGGATCCAAGATGTTGTCAGAGATGTGTTCAGGAAGCCACCAGAGGGAACCCAATCCATCATCATCTGATGTGCTTCATCGTACAACACTGTAAAGATCAAGATAGTTGGACTGTTGCAGTGGCAGACAAACCAAATTTCCAGGTTCTGCACTGGAAACCATCTTTTAGAGGCTAGATTTTCCATAATATGCTATTGTTTCAAATTATTTTTCAAACAGCACCACATATTTGGCACACCTTACTCTGACAAAATTAAATGTTTTAACCATCTCATCAAGAAACTAAGAATGAAGAATTCAGATGCTCTCAGCTGCTTCCTCAAATCCAGGGACCGCATAAACTGAAAGCTTTCAAGATTGATGCATTTATAGAGACTTTGGTATACATGAGGCACTGCTGAGACCGAGGCGGGACAGAGGTAGAAAAGACTTTGGTCTGGTTATCATCAAGATTTCCTCAGCATGAAAGTTTGACATTGAGCTGCTGGACACCAGGAAACCAAAAACATTCTCAGCTGTTCCATTAAAAAGATTTGAAAAGCTACAAAGCTGATTTCACTGTAAGAAAAAGAGCTGGCGTGTTTATTTATGGTTGGATAATGCCCCTTAAGGCCAGTATTGCTCTCAACACTGCTGCCTGAGGATTGTGTTACTGTGTGTTATGTCACGGCCTGCAGCAGCCTGCTGTACAGGTGCTAACCTGTCCTGCTCATGAGTGCTGTTGATTTACTCTTTTTGTTCTCGGAGGAGTCAGTGCTTTAAAACGTAATTTGATATTTACGATGTCAGTGACTTTCTTTCAAGTATGATCATGAAGGCAAGAAAGGGCTGGTGAACCCATCTGCAGAGGGTTTTGAGTTCGTCTTTGTCCACATTTATACTGTAAATGAATGAACTGAGGTATAACGTGGTAACTTAGGAATAGTACACCCACAGAATGATGTAACTTTATTTTCCATTTACCCTCATGGTGAGCAAGACTCTGGAGCACTTTTTTAATATCTCAAATGCAGCCGGCGATCAGGAAGGCTTCTCGTTTCCACCCAGCTTTGCTATAGTGAAGTTCGCTGGGACCCGAGCCAAACAGGTCCATAAAAGTCCACAAAAACTTGTCAACATTCCTCCATACTGCTCGTCCAATGTAATCCAAGTGTCCTGAGTGGGTAGCATCCATAATTTACTTGAAATGACGTCATTTAGTATGTTTTTAGAGCCTAAACAGTAGTACATCGCATCTCCTGCGAGCACGCCAATGCGGGTTCACGAAACGATGGAAGCCGCGGCAGACGAGATCGCGTGTTCTCATTCTTTCTTTCTTTGTTTAATATCAATATCCAACCCCTCTTGGACCCGCTGGTGTTTGTCCCGGTTTGTCTGCAGCTCTGGCGCTCGTAGCATAATGTAAACAGCAAATTTCTTCTTCTATGCCTGCATTATCGACAGGGTAGGCTCTGAACCAAGGGGCAAACTCCGCCTCAGAACAGTGAAGCTCGCTTTCTTGTTGCAAATAGTGTAATCCTCCCTTCATCCGCTAGGGGCTGGCTCCAAGAGCGAGCAAATCCCCATAGACTCCCATGTTAAAAACGCCAACTTCACAGCAGAAATAAACAGGTTTACAGCCTGGTTCAAAAAATCATTTTAGGTTTATTAGGTCACGTTTACCTTCATGTCAACTGTGAGGGGGGTGAATTTTTTTATAACTCATTCGTTTAGATGTTATTTATTCTTCAAATTACACATAATTAAGGGCGTGTCCTTATGACAGACCGGAAGCTCCGCCTGCCGACCGGAGGCTCCTAGTTAGCTCCTTCTTTGCTCTTAATAAGGTCTCAGTTTGTTACAGAGTCGCACAACGGCGGTGTTTAGTCAGCGAATTGCAAGTCTAAGCATGTCTTACCTTAACCATGCCGCTTAGGAGCCTTATCTTTGTTAGCTCCTCTTAGTTTCGTGTTAGCTCAGTTAGCGTTTAGCCCACAGTACGTCAGCTGTCAATCATTTGCCCCGCGGCCGCGCTGTGCCCATTTTAGGATTTTCCTGGAGTGACGACGTACGTGACACGGCAAGATGGCGACGGTAAGACACGCCCAACTGGCTTCACATTTCTCTATTCAGAAGAGACCGGAAGCTACGTCCAGTAATTATATACAGTCTATGCTCTGAACGCTGAGGCTTCCGTAGTTTCGTGAATGTTCTTATTCGTGCTTCAGGGAAGTAAGGTGTACTATTTAGGCTCTAAAAATATACTAAATGATGTTTCGAGTAAATTATGGACGCTACCCACTCAGGACACTTGGATTGCATTGGACGAGCAGTATGGAGGAATATTGACAAGTTTTTGGCTCGGGCCCCGGCAAACTCCATTATATTAAAGCTGGGTGGAAACGAGAAGCCTTCCTGATCGCCAGCTGCATTTGAGATATTAAAAAAGTGCTCCAGAGTCTTGCTCACCATGAGGGTAAGCGGAAAATAAAGTTACATTATTCTGTGGGTGTACTATTCCTTTGATTAAAAATTTAAATATAGCCTCATAATAGAAAATATAATATGGTTGATATTTGAACATGTTTTCCAAAAAGTTTTTACATTAGATGTTGAAGATTCAGCTATTTTACATTCATCTAAATATGATCCCTGAGACAGTTTTTTAAATGTCAGTTTGGAAATACAGACTCAGTGAATCCACTCGGGTGATACACAGTGAAAAAGGCTTTTCCTTCCTTGACCTCACTAACAAGGGCTGGTTATGTTCAGACAGCAGTGTTGAGCTGAGGTCTGTTTCCTCACACACTTGCAGAGAGCACACAGACATTTCAACAACCAAGTTTTCTTTTGGTTTTAAAGGCATATGCAACCCCTGGGTGAAATTGAGCCTCCCCCCGCAGTCCCCTGAGTTGGACAAGTGGGCAGAAGCGTTTTCTAACCGACCTAGTCATTCATTGAATCTGGCAGCACTCACTTTATGTGGCAGGACGAAGGAGGGCCTGGGCGGGAGTTGAACCACAAACTCCTGGGTGAGAGTCATGCGCGCTAACCAGTCAGCCAAAGGGACATCCCCTTGGCCAAGTAGCCAGGGAACATGAACACTCGGAGGCATAGTGACAGGACTGTCAACTGCCACATTTAGCTTAGCTTAGCGTAGTTGCTGTAATCTGGCGTATCCAGCTAGCACCACTTGGCGAAAGTGAACTAATTAACACAAGTTTTTTTCCAATTATGTTTCATGACCCGCACACTCTGATCAAGTACAAACTAAAAGCCGTTTTCACATCAAAGGACTGACTAGGCGGCATTCGAAAGGGGAACTATGTGCTGCGGAAGTACAGGCAAATCACAGGCGAAGCACTAGGGATAGTAGCAAAGGCAGCACGCATGTGCAGCATGTCCAACTTCCGTAAACAGGGTTACTACCGGATGCTGCGCATGCATACTGCCTTTGCTACTATCCGCAGTAGTTCGCCTGTGATTGGCCTGTACTTATGTGGCATATAGTTCCCCTATTGAATGCCACCTAGTCAGTTCTTTGATGTGAAATCAGCTTCTCGTTTGCACTTGATCAGAATGTGCGGGTCACGAAATGTAATTGGAAAAAATCTTGAGTTAACTAGTTCACTTTTGCCAAGTGGTGCTAGTTGGAAACTCCAGATTACAGCAACTACGCTAAGCTAAGCTAAAGTCAGTGCTCCCAGATTGAGAGAAAGACTGGGTCAGCTAGAAAACGCTTCTGCCCACTCATCCAAGTCAGGGGACTGCGGGGGGAGGCTAAGGGTGAATCCCATTTCACCCCTTAGCCCTTCCCCTCCGTTTTGCGCGTTCATGTGTAGGGGTAGGGGTGTCCCAATACCTGTAGGATGGAGGGAAGGGCTAAGGGTAGGGCTATAACCCCTTCAACGAATTTTCGAGAGCACACTTCAAATGAGGGGTATGAAAATCACTGGGACGACGGCTGCTACTGGTCCAAACATCCACAAATTAAATATTTCTCCATAAAAAATTTGAAAAGTGTAAAACCATTATATAGTCTAGTTTAATGCTGTTTAAATGTTTACGCTTTTTTTCAAATGCACAAAAAAAAATCCAGACACATTGACCTTCAGTTATATAAACCTACCAGGCTGAAAACCAGCGGTGCTCTGCAGCCCTATAATCAAGATGATCAATTAAAATTCGGCAGCATCGCTCTGGTCTTCATGGGATAAAACACAGGCAGGGATGTCACAAAAATCGAATTTCTTGTTAACGTTAATCCACAGCTGTAGACGGCTTGATTTCTCCATTTGCGCCAACAGCTCAGCGCACATCTCTACACACAACCGCAGAATCACTATACGATGTGATTGTTAAGGGGTGTCCCAATTTAAGGGGTTGACTTTCACCCCTACCCCTTGTAGCTTTGTTTTAAGTGCAGGGGCCAAGGGAAGGGGAAGGGGTAGGGGTAAAAAGAATGGGATTGGGCCTAAATTTCACTCAGGGGTGGCATATGCCTTTAACTTATTTAACTGGTGTCACTTTTCACATTTGCACATAAAAATTAAGCCCAAGCTTCTCGAGTTTTATGATTTCCCACTCTTCTTTGTCAAGTAACAACAATAAACTTTCATAAATGAAACTTACAATCTACCATCTCATGTTTGCTTTAAAACTCACCAGTACTACTGTGCGTCTGGCCTGGGGCTTGATCACATTTGATCGATACTTTGAAGTTTGCTGTTGTATTTGACCCTGGATGTATTTGATGCTGAAAGCAATAAATTCCCCAACAACAAGCCATGCTTGTCAGGTCTAATAAGCAGGCTGGAGTAAGTTAGGCAAGAACTGTGTGTTTATGATTTATAGCTGAGAAAATACAGTTTAAGGGGCTTGAAGAACAGGATGCTGGCAATGTGCATTATTTTTCTTGCTGCCAAAAGGAAAAAAAAGAAGAAAAGTAGATTGTTCCTACTGCATGAATTGTTTGTGAAGCTAAAGCCTGGTGCGTCTTATTCATTGTACCACAGAGAACCATCAATGCTCAATATCAGTTGGACAAGGGTCCGTTGCCTTGTTCTCTTGCTTTCAGTGCTAACCAATGCCCCATATGTGTATTGTTTTTAAAAAATAATATGAAAATAACACTTTTTTTTTTGCATCACTACTTGGTGATTTTTTTAAACAACTCTGTCTAATGCTTGGATGAAGTACTAAAAATCCACCTTCATTACAGTTCCTTTATTTCTTGGCCCTTGTGCAAACAGCAAATTTGATTTATTTGTCTACATTTGGCACTCGTATTTGTCTTTTAACTTCTCTTGCTTTAAAACATCAGACTGGATTTATCCTGTCAGGCTTTAACTTGACTTTTGTGGTGACAAGGAGAGTAGAAGACACTGAGCTTTTGTCTCTACCCTCCTGATTTAATCTAGCACCTGTTTGCTATGCAAAGCCTCAAGAAGGGCTCTTTGATATAAGGGTGTGTGTGTGTGTGTGTGTGTGTGCATGTGTGCCGAACACTCTGATTCAAAATCTGATGCTATCACTTGCATGGACTCACTAATCTGTGCTCCAAGGGTGGCCGTGAGTTTTTGATTTTTCGTATTTCTTTTTTCAGCTAGTATGGTTTAGTATTATGGATAATTAAAAACCGGATCAACCCAGTCTTCTCTTAGTTTGTTGATTTCAAATTAAATGGAAAAAATACTTTATTAATCCCAGAGAGAGAGAATGCAATATTTCAGTAACAGAATATTATGCAGGAGGCTCAACAAGAGATGTGGCAATGTTAAGTAAACATGAACACTTTAATTTGGTTTAAAAAGTATGACATGAGTAATCATATAGCCCAGCACATATGTGTAACCCACATATTCCAGTAAATTGTAGTATTTTTAAACTGACCCCATAGTGAGAAAATCTCCTTGCTGGGTCTTTTTGCCTGCTGGTTGCAAAAAAAAAAAAAAATGGATCAGCAACAGCGCTGGACTGTGTGGCCCTTTGGCGTGTAGTAGCCACACACCAAAATGCAGCAAAATGCAGGTCACGCATTGCACTCTGGGCCTCTGAGCATTTCTTATTCATCACTTATTTAGAAGCCACCAAGAGCTTTTCATTATCACCATTTCAAGTCACTTGTGGCAGCAGTTGGCTATATCCTTGAAAAGTATGTATGCGTGTATGTATACAGTATATAAATAATCCACTATGTCTAACTCCACAAAACAAACAAGTAAAATGTATTGCAGTATTATAATTTTCTTACTTTAATAAATTTGCTAAAGACTTGGAGTATCAAATGTCTGCACAATACCAGCTCAATAATGGCATTCAGGGGTGTGAAATAATAACTCATGGCAAGATCCATCTTCTTTCATCATTTCTTTCTCCATTTCTTACCAGTTCCACTAGATTTGATCATGTCTAGCAAAACAAAATATAATCAAGATAATGGGAGAGCATTCGGTACATTGTGCATCTTTCCATGCATTAAAACACCATTATGTACCTTCACATTCTTTATACTTAAGTACTATTTTATACTCACAAAGAAGTTTTTTAAAAGCAGTGATGTTACAGAGAAAAAAAAAGTCATATAACAAACCTAGAAGAACAAGCAGCTGGACAAATGCTGCATTTTTCAACATTTCACAATGTAAATGCTCATTTTAATTAAGTTGTAATTGGTTGTTTATGTTGCATAAACTCTGGTTGGTTAGGAGCATTAACAATGAGGCTGGAAGCTTTTGGCCTCACCTTTTATATAAGTTAAACCTTTAACCTGTGACAGGTAACATTTCCAGTCCCCTTGCCTTGACTAGTTTAATGTTCCTAAAGTCTGGTTAAGAGAAAATATTTAGTTTGATCTGAATGCAGAACTGTAAGTAGATATGTGCAATCCAAACTTCTAAACCAGAGACCAAGGGAAAAAATCTCCCAGTGTCGGACGCACTGGTTATACTTTGTACTCTGATTCTGACAGAAACTCCACCATAAGGCCCCTTCAGGCTCTTGCTAGTCAATAGGGCTGTGTACAATGTGTGATGTTGTGCTGCAGGCCTAATTCTCTGCTTTGATAAGGTGTTCTGTTACTTAGAGAGAATATATCACTTTCAGTTTTTGTCATATCTAAACCCTCAGCAAAATTCCCCTTTTCTCCATCCAGTAATGCATGGACAGTGTGACCTAGCTACATTTTTAAGGCAAAAACAATGCAGTAAAATAAAGGGGGATAAAATGGACTTTGGTGGATTATGTTAACAGCTGTGACAAATCACCCAAATCCCAAAATTCAGCTTTTCTCACTGAGATAGGGCCAAATTGAGATTTTGAAAATAGCACCTGTAATAACTTTGTCTGGGGAAATGCAATGATAAAAATTCTACATAAGGCTTAACAATTATCAGAAACTTAATCAATAAGGAAGATCAGTGTTTTTTGTGGATTCAGTTCTTGGCTGTGACATGCCAACTACATGCTTAAAATCAGCTTCTCTCACTGAGATAATTCCAAATTTGGATTTTTCATATGGTATTAGTAATAACTTAGTTATGTATTCAATAGATAATAAATCAGTGTGCTAATTTCACAGATTAATCTCTTTGCAGTAATGAGTTAATTTTGACATCCCTAAATATCCTAAATTTGTTTGATAAATGTAGGCTTTTTTTTTTTAACACGGTGATCTGTTGATCCCCCTGAAATTGTCCCGCAACCCCAGTGAGGGTCCCAACCCCCAGTTTGAGTACCACTGATCTAAGTATTCTGGCTTGAAGTAAAGTATGGGGTTTAAGCAGGGTTACTGTAAGCTCAAGCCTCCCCCGATCTTGCTCAGGATGAAGTGGGAATAGAAAATGGATGGACAGATGGACTGCTATTTTAATGTCTTGAGACCTGTCTTGTTATTTCAAAATGACCTCTGCTGAAGAAGAATTTATTGATAAGCAATGTGACTTCTTACACAATGAATTCTTATTCATATTTGTTAGGTCATTTATTTGAACTTTATCCCTCTTTTTTAAGCCTTTGTTGTAGAATTCCTTTGTGCTCTGCAGTAAATGTTTATTTCCACATCCATACCATGAATACTTTGAACGACGTGGTACTTGGTTAGCTACTGATTATTATCAGTGTTGTTCTTCTGAACTCTCTCTGACACAGGGGAAAAAATATTTAAACACCTGGTTTTTATCTTTGGACCAAAAAAGATGAGTCCATAATAAAAGCCAAGTTGTTTCATGAGTGTCCCAGTGTTTCCTCTAAACACCACAAAGTTGTTATTTGAACCCGTATCAGATCTTGCAGCTGGATCGGTGCATAGCCTTTGTTGAAGTCAATGCAAAGCCAAGCGAAGTGCACAGTGACAACATGGCCACCACTGCAGTGATTGATGTGGTTTTATCAAAGATTTGCCAACAACTAACAGTTCGCTCTCTTGTCACATAATAAGGGCTGAGTGAATGTGTATGGTGCTGAGATTATAAGTAAAAACAAACCCTATGAAATCCTAGCTGAAGGCACTTCTTGACGAAGATGAGATCTTGCAGATTGAATCCTATGTTGTCAAAGTATATTCTTCCAAACAACATGTAGCATTTTTAGAAAACACCGGAGGTAAAATCACAAGGGCCTGCTGTGACAGATGGGCAGAAATTAGAGAGACCATGCTAGATCAGAGTGCAGACCAGCTGAGGGCTTCCTTCATCCTCGTGTCAGATACTGTAACATAAATCTGATGAGGCATTTTCATATTCCAAAGCATGGTGCTATTTCTAGCTTAGCATGTCGCTGCTGTATTTTTACATACACGTGGCCAAGATTTCTCACAGGCTTGACAGGACCTCCATGAAATGACATTACCATAGTTGGATACAAGAACAATGAGGATCTTGATCTTTTGAATAGATTAGAGCTAAGAAAAAAGATCACTTAAGATCCTTCGCTCGCATTTTCAGAATAGATTCTTTAATCCAGTCATTTTTCAAGTAATATGGCTAAATACTTGCATTTGTGAGAGTTTAGGTTTTGGATGTTTGGCCAGACAAAACAATCCACTTGATGATGTCACCTTAGACTGTAGGGAATTGAGTTGGTTGTCAGATAATGAAAATAAACATCCATTTCAGCCCTTGTTTGGATAGTTTATTGGTGATGGCCAAGCTAAATAAACCAGAGTGAAACCCATTGTAAGCATGGTGAGTCATCAATTACAGACAACTTGAGAGTTGCAGATAAAATAATATTGTTTTTAACTCCAAGACAATGTAAATACAGTATTTGTTACTGTATATGATGTTTTCAGTACTGGAAAAACTACTATTTACATATCAAACACTCTGGCCATGACTGTCGTAATCTCTTACTTGAAGTGGGTTAATACAATTTTATATGTACATATTTGTGGTTTTACTGAGCAAATGAGTTTGACTTTTCTTTTCGCAACCCATATATGCAACCAGCTTTTATAAAGTGTCTCAAAAGTGAGAAGATCCATCTGAAAACCTTCTGGGAATTAGCAAAACCAATTCTGTTGTAGTTCTGGTGTAATCCATGACAAAGGTGTGTCTTATTTCTGCATACATAATCACTCTACATGACTGCTTGAGTCATGTGAACAGTCTAAAGACATAATCTAGGGATCCTTGACGCTCTTAAACCAGGGTGTAAACAATGCTGGTTGTCAAGGCAGTGTTGATGCTGCAGGCAAGATCATCCAACATTCAGCTGGTAAACAAAGACTGGTGGAATTATATAGGGACTGCAATCATAGAGAGCTCAGAGGAGGCCAGTTTGTCTTTCTGATGAAGAGAATATGACTCACTGTATTCATTATATGAACAATGCCAGCTTGTTTTTCTTCTTACTTTGATTCTCATTCATTAAGATAAGTGCATAAATTTGTGTTGCTAAATTACAGTAGTGCTTTACAATAGCTAATGAGCATTTCCCCTCCAAAATCCCTACTTTGATCTGTTCATGGGATGCAAAGTAGAGCAAATGCATTGACTTGTGGCTTTTACATCTGTATTAGTCTTTGCATCTGCATTAGTGCAATTAAAAGACTACTGAAATCACTTTAGGGAATTCTGTTTGTTGCTATACACGAATTGATCATGGAATCAGGGGCAACCAGAAGCTGAACACTGGATTAGCACAATTGATGTTTAGTCTAGCACATTGTTTATGGAGTGGATGTCTTTGTGTCTGCTGTCCGGTGCCAAAAAACTGCCCACTCTGCTACAGAGCCATCAATTCTGTTCATCACACACCAACCAATAAAGCCCCCTGCAGCTGGCTGTGTGACTGTTTATTAATTGGAATGTTTGGATCAATGTCAAGCATTACACACTAAATGTGCACCAACCCATTTATCTGCTGGTTAAGTCCAGAACAAGCCAAACTGACCTTAGAAAATAAGTACTGGTGACTTTTTAGACACTAATATAATTTTGCCATCTGATCTCTATTTGTGTTGTTTCAGTTACTAACATAGGGGGAGATTAATTTGTTTCACATTTGTTAAGTATCTTACAACCTAAAAGGGTTCTGAATGTTGACAATTTAGCTTCTTCCTCTCTTTAGTTTAACAATTTATATTCAGAAGAAATCGAAATATGAAATAACACATACAGCTGTTATTTCTAAGGTTCTGCGCAACTGTTTGGTAGACCACACTTTGAGTCAATCAGGCTCAACTCAACCTGAATGAGCTCTGCTTCTTGGTTTAGTTGTGCTATGCTGGAGAAATCCATTAGATTACACTGTACTTTTAAGCATTGTGCCGCTTCAGTGTTTCTTTGACAAATTATCCCTTTAGAGGTGTTGGTGAACAGAACTTTGTCATTTAATGCTAAAAAAAATACATCTTATGAGGGTCAAATGTTAAAAACATGCTCAACCAAACAGTTACATTGTCACTTAATGATCACGATAGAGCAGCAAGTTAATGTTAGTAGAAATAGCAAGTTACAATGAAATAGAAAGAACTTTCGATTAGTCTTTGTTATAATGATTCATTTAGGAATATCCATCAAATACGTGCTTAAAGGCAGTATAGAAGATGTTTGTGGGAGAAACCAGAGACTGTTAGCAAGTTTTTGAATAAAGCGATGTGCAAGACCAGCTTGCTAGATTGACAGCTCCCTCCCCGGCCATCTCTTTAAGACAATGCCAAGTCCCAACACTGGTGTCCAGCAGACAGCAGGTACAGATTCCCATCATGTCGCAAACGCAAGTGACAGATGTCATTGTCTAAATGTCACTACCTGCTAGCAGAATTATTGTTAGCTACCTGTAAACATCAGCAGGTAGTCTTACTACATAGCGGAAGCAGCACACTCGCCTATTGTCCGTTTGCTATTGTCCGTCAATCACTCTAACTATGGTCGTAAGAGTGATTGATAGTGATAGGGATAAAACAGTTGATTGTTGCTTTAGTTATCCTAAGTGATTAAAAAATACAAAAAAACAAACAAAAACAACAACAACAACAACAACAAAACATTTACCTTTGATTTTTTTTCCTTGGGTGTGGATCTTAGATGGTTAAAAGTTTGCTCATAATTAACTGTTTTACAACATTTTAATGAGATAGATGTCACAATATGCAGCAGAGTAAGTGGGATGCAGTAATGTTCTAAATGTCTCATTGCTTTAAAGTAGAACTCAGTAACTTCAGCTCGGGGCTCCCACTAGTGGTGTCCTTTCACTATCGTAAAGTTCGTACTCCCCCTACACCCCCACAGCACACAGACATCATCTTTACCTGTCTTTCCTCTATTTTGATCCCTGAATATATAAGCTTTTACTAGCTTGTTGATGCTACTTTGCTATGTTGGTAGCAGCAGCTCATCTCCCTCTGCTCAAAGCAGAGTCCTGTGTCTCTTGCAGCAGGGCTTTTTACCCGCGTTTTGCAGGTAAATATGCCGTGGATTGTATTTTTCTTGGGTGTTGGCGGATCGCAGGTAAAAATACAAACTTTAATTTACTTTTTGTGGACACGACAAGTGATTATTGAGCCTATTTGGCCATGAGGCTCGGGGATGCTTTACCTGGCGCCCAGGCAGCACAAGCTACGTGAATCAGTTCTTCATTCTGGTCCAGCAAAGAGTTGGTTTTGAGAGCCAGGAGCCGGTGTTTAGGTGGTGGGAAGCTAAAGAGCCGGTTTTTAGTCTGGTTTTGGTGCAAACCAGCGCTGGAAGCAACTCGGTGGATAGGGGACCCGAGTGCTGTACAGCGCTTTTGTTGTCGCAACATCTGTGTTGGTTCTGCTCAGGCAGACTTGCAAGTGTTGCTTACAGGCCGCAGACACTGATGGGAGGCTAGGAAACATTGAATCGTTCCGTTAACACTTTGTTTAGCCCCACAAGGATTCTGAAAAGCATTTATTGAAGTGAAAATGTTACTGAGTTCTGCTTTAGGGGCCGTCTACACGGCGTGGAATTGCAGCAAAGCCGTCAAAAAATTCAAGAAATCTGCCCTATCATCCTCACAAAACCAGGGATTAGCCTGAAACCGGTCATCTCTGAAACCGGGTTCCAAGGTGGCAAGGTTTGAAACCTCAACGGGTTTGTGCTTCATGGGAACAGCGTAACCGCGTAAGGAAGGGGGGGCGACAACGGGCATTGGTCTCGTTCACGAAAACAATAAAGTTCATTGAAAAAAAAATCACAACAGCAATGGCGTCGGTGAGCGACTGTTTTCAACTGTGTAGGAAACTTTAGTGTTTGCCTCGTATCCTCAGCCATCTCTTTCTGCTCTTCCTGTGTTGATTTCCAGCGACACGCGGTGAGTCTTTATGCGCGTTGCCTTGTTGGTTTGGAGTGTTTAACCATCATAACACGCCGCCCCCCAGCCTTGTATGATGTGCAACAGCGGTTTCATGGGGATCATGAAACCTTCAGTTTTGTGTGGACTAGGCCTTAAAGATCTCCTTCCACTGAAAACCAGTTTAACTTGCTCCTTTTGAAATACGGAGGGTCACCCCCAGTTACATACACATTCTGCGCTTGCAAGTGGTGCGTCACCTCCACTGCCTGTGTTTCCTAATCATAGAAACAATACAGAGAAGGGAGCGAATCAGGAAAAGCCTTTCGCTTCCATGTCACATCGGAAAGGGCGTTGAGAAGCTAATTAGCTAACCGTTGATTAGCATGGTGGAACAAACTCGTTCGTGTGCTCTGTTACACATGCAGAGCGGAGGGAGGAGCTTCCTTCACACACTCATGGGAGGCAGCCAATCAGACGGAAATTCATGAGAAGGACCCGGAAAAGCCTGTCGTTGGACCACAAGCCTCTCTTATAGCATACAAATACAGCTGGAAACAAAGCAACCAGAAGGTTTTTTTCAACAGAAACGATGCATAATGCATTCAATAATAATGGAGAACACAGCAATATTAATTAAATGACCATGGAAGTAAATCTTTAAATGTTAATGTTTAAAACAATGTACAAGACTTCAGGGCTGTAGACTCTTTGTGGAGGCCATGTTCAAATTATAATGAACAATCACAAACAACAGATCTTCAAAGAAGATCAGAAACTAAGTCAAGCAGTGTGAACATCACTTAATCCTACATTTTAATGTTGGGGGGCAGTAGGGGATGTGGATATTAGGCAGGCATTGGCTCAAAAAAGGTTGAGAAGCACTGGACTAAACCATGAATCCACCGCTAAATATCCTGCTTCAGTGATAACTTGTGTTTAAACAGTTGCCTTCATTCACATTTTGACATCATAAGATCAAGACAGTGCCTAACACATGACAAGTTAATGAGACATTGACTTGTGGAGGAAATTTTATTATTTATTCCACTCATTCTTAGAAAGTAGTTGTGCCTGAGAAAATCTAATCAAGTCATTGTTCCTGAAAGACTAATTCACATCTTAAAGCTAATCAAGAGACCAAATGTCTGTCACCAAAGGCAGATACTGACCTCCTGTGAGCCACTCAATTCACTTCCCTTCCTGTCTGAGCCATTGTTTGCCTCTTCTTTACATGCAAATGACGTCTGTAACAAATACACATCTCCTGTAAGCTATATAAGGGGAAACTTCTCTTCTGTAAATCAGAGTTCTCATGCAGATGCCGTGTGCATCTGTGTGACAGCTCTCCTTATGCATGAGTTCTTAAAGGGGAAACTCAGTAACTTTTTTACCTCAATAAATGCTTTTCGGAATCCCGTGGGGCTAAACAAAGTGTTTACGGAGCAATTCAATGTGCCCCCCCCTCCCGCCGGGGCCTCTGGCCTGCGAGCAGCTAAAAACAACTTTGCCTGCGCCGACCCGAGCAGAACTTGCGACAACAGAAACCGCTGTACGGTACTCAGGTCCCCTATCTACCGAGCTGCTTCCAGCGCTGATTTGAACCAGACTACCAGCGCTAATTGGAAGAAAACATTTCTTTATCTTCCACCACCTAAACACGGCTCCTGGCTCTCATAACCAACTCTTTGCTGGACCAGAGTGATTCACGTAGCTGCGCTGCCTGGGCGCCGGGTGAAGCATCACTGCTTCAGGCTCAATAATCACTTGTCACGTCCGCAAAAAGTAAATAAAAGTTCGTATTCTTACCTGCTACTCGCCAACACCAGTGATAAATATAATCCACGGCATATTTACCCGCAAATCGCGGGTAAAACGTCCCGTTTCAGAAAATACAGGTCTTTGCTTTGAGCAGAGGGAGACGAGGTGCTGCTACCAACGCAGCAAAGTAGCATCAACAAGCTAGTAAACGCTTAGAGATATATCCAGCGATCAAAATAGAGGAAAGACAGATAGAGAAGCCGTCTGTGTGCCGTGGGGGTGTAAGGGGGGTTGAACACGACAGTGAAAGGACGCCACTCAGGGGGAGCCCCGAGCTGAAGTTACTGAGTTCTGCTTTAATAAACCTGAATGGACTTTCTCATCTGGATCATTGTCAGAAGTTCTTATTTAATTTTTTTCCACAACAGACTTATTCTGCTGTGGTATGCCCACCAACACTGTTGTTAGCTTTTACTTCAATAAACTGTTTGAAATGAAGGAGTTACCATTGAAATGCAGTATGGATAGATGGATGGATAGAGTTACCATCAAATGATTGTACTCAAGCGCCCTTCATTAATGATTTCATATCAGTGTTTTTTTTTTTTTTTTTTACATTTTCTGTAGATTTTACATGAAAAATTAGTAGTAGATTATATCACAGTACTGAGCCAAGTATCATAGCTAATGTAAAAGCTGTGAGGGAGTTTATTGGCCAAAGTTTGCAAAAGTTAATTGTGGGAAATATTTGGTCTTTTTTCTGTTCACATCGGAAATTAGAACCATTTACGTTTTATCTAAATGGCCACACTTACTGTAAAAGCAGAGAGAGAAGCCGGTCAATAAATCAGAGGGAGATGTGTGCTGCCATTGACAAACCATAATAATAGTGCACATCTAGATGGAGTAAAAAGCAGCCCCATCAACATTTAAAATGCAAAACTAAAGACAGATAACTTAAACAGTGAATCTGATAATACCGTATTTATGTGTGAAACACAGAGTTAAAATAAAATAAATAAGCACAACTTCAATATGCACTTTTGTTCTGCAGCTTCTCTTTGACAGTGTGACCCTGACCAAGTTGGATGTGTGTGAGAAATGAGGAGTTTCACCTTCACTCACTGATCTCAATTTAGGTCCTTAAGATTTATGTACCTTGGCAGCAATGTTACAGTTAAAACACCGGGTTATAAACCACTGACAGTGCATTGTTTTGTTGTTTCCTGTCATCATGAGCTCTTCACTACTCATACTTGTGTGGATTTATTGTGGTTCCATGCTGTCCACGGTGTTGCCTGAGAATGTGAGCAGTTGTCACATATCTTTGGGCTCTTTGAGGGATTGCCACGCGCCCCAGCAGCAGGCAAACATCCTCTGATCTGGTATGTTTCTGGGCTGAGCTAAGTTTAGAGGCCTGCAGAGAGGGGTGACCTGAGAGGGTTTCTGGGCGAGGCACTGCTGCTGCAGAATCGACTGTGCATTGCATGCTTTTGTCAGAGTATTATTAGGACTGGCATGGAACTAAAGTGTGCACATATTGCATAATCTAACTTATCTTGTCACTGCTAAAATGTATGGACCTTCCAAAAGAGATTTGATTTATTTCTGCCCCTTCATGATTGATTTATTTCTACTGTTGGATCTTGAATGACAAGTGGAGTCAGTCCTGTTTTTAAGATGGTATGGAATATCATTTATGTATAATTAAAACCTGAATAGCATCAGTTTTTTCCAGATTAGCTATTTGGTTGCTAAACCATGGAAATGAAAGGAATAAAGTACTTTGGGTAACTTTATATTCAATATCAGTGTTGTTTTTACAGCTACCCTATAGAAGGACATACAGTGTTACACATAAAATTACATTACAGAATAATCACTGTTGTTTCTCTGTCGTCATCTTATTAAGTCTCTTATAAAGTAATGAGCATTAACTATCTATTCTTGCATATATTTCCAAACATAATTTATGACAAATATAAAAAATCCTCTTTGCGTTTTGTTAGTATAATTCAGTGCTTCTCAACATTCTCGAATATACCTGATTTTAATGAACAAAGTTCCTCGTCAAGTTCTTTGCAAGCCTACTAACAAGCCATTTATATAATTCAGGTGTGTGATAGGGTTTCCTCTAAGACATGTGGGGCAGTGGGTCCTGAGGACCGGAGTTTAGGAACACTGGTCTAATATAATACAGTGTGTATCAGGAACAGGAGACCTGAACTCAAAGAAGGACCAAACTGGGACAGGTAACGCTTAGAACAGGGGTGTCCAGCTCTGGTCCTCGAGGGCCACAATCCTCCAGGCTTTCTATGTCTACATGTTCCAACACACCTGAACCAAGTAAGTTCAGGTGTGGGCGGAACAAAAAAAGTGGGGAGGAAACCAATAATGAAGTCCAGACTTTGATCCAAGGGACAAGGCCGGGCGAGGTCACAGCAAAAGTCCAGAAGCAGAGGTCAGGCAAAAGGATGATCCAAGGGCAAAAAAAAAAAAGGCTAAGAATTACTTTTAGCATTAAAACTGTGATGGTGGATTGCTGTGCAAATGTCTGAAACAATCTGGAACTGGAGGGATGAGAAGAGGAAGCTTAGCAGCAGAGACAGGTGAGGTTAATTAGCAGGCACAGGTGATACCAATCAGGAACCAGAGCACTGGACAGAACATGACACAGCATTTCTCAATTCCAGTCCTCGGAAAACAACTGCCCTGCATGTCTCCAATGTGTTCCTACTCCAACACACTTGATTCAGATGAAAGAACTGCCTCATCAAGTTCTCTGCAAGCCTGTTAGCAAGCCATTCATTTGATTCAGGTGTGTGAAAGTAGGGTTGCCTCCAAGACATACAGGGCAGTGGGTCCTGAGGAGCAGAATTGAGAAACACTAATAAACATAATTACTTTGCTTTAAAGTAAAAAGGCAAAAAAGTTCTTTTGTTTTATTTTGTTTTTGTGGGTGTTACATTTTTCTATGACACAGCTTTTAAGGTCAAAGCGCAAAAAATTTGCTCTAGATTTTACCACAATTTCTATTCCACAGCAGGAGGCTTTCTGCTGGAGATGCGCTCTCACAGCTGGAAGTGCAAGGCAGAAGAACGTCTGTCGATAGTGCACAGGAGGCAGGCCTAGAAAATCTTTGTGCTTTTAGTAAAGCACATTGAGAATTACAGATGCAGCTCTTTGTTGCTTTGATATATCACATGCATTTGTAGGTATCCATAGGAGCAAGGGAAAAGCACCATACAGATCAGCAGAGCAGAGAAATAATTAGCCTAGCTCTTACCAGCACACAAACTAACTGCCCTACAGGCAGTAGATGCTGCAGAATATCTCCTGTGTTTGGACATAGTTTCATCTGCTGATGTTACAGAGATTTTACTTTGGAGCTGAGCGCAAAATCTTTGTGAGGGACTGATGCATTCACCAGTCAGGAACATCTACAAAGTATATATTTGTTAAGATGGCTTCAATGACATCTCTGTTTCTTAGACTGGAAAGTGTCTTTTGGCGTGTGTGCCTCAATTACGAGTCCATAAGAGCATCTGATACAGAAAACTGATGTTCCAACCGATTTACACATAAGGAAATAAAAAAGGAAGTTGGTGGGGAGGTGGTGGAAAGTCACAGGGCTGAATATTGAAACAAGAGAAAGGACTCATTATGTAAATCAGTATTAACTATTTACATCAGTTTCAGCTGTATGGTTAAGCTGTCTCTAGTGTTTTGAAAGCTTTATGAAAGACTATTCTCCATGTTAGTTTGCTAGAGCTCTCCTGTAAATGACACATTTTTAAGAGAATAATCAGAAATGTGATAAGGCCTCGATATTTTAAGTATCAATTATAATTGACTGACAAAAGTTGTAGCATATTGTCTGTGGTTCAAATAGTCCTCAAGTAAGTAATGTTATATATCTTTAATTATATTCTGCAGCTGCTTTATATAAGAGTATATCTGGTGAAGGTTTTAGTTTAACTTGGTGAGTTTTTTTTTTCTACATAATAGCAGCTCCCACTTAAGCTACCTCGTGTGACTGAAGTGTGCACTTGCGCCTGCACCACTGTTCACATGCATTGTATCCCTAAATATTTCATGAAATGGCTCAAGTTGTTCCGATACCAAAGCAGCTCTAAAGCTTACTGAAGCCCTCTTCAGTGCACAATGTCTGCAGAAAGTATTTCCACAAGGCTGAGTGTTTGCCTCCAATCGCTTTATTGAAATATATCACTGAGGTTTCAGATTTATATTTAGAAGTCATAGAGGCTCTTTGGCTGTTGGCCATTGCGGTATTTGTTATTTTATCTAGAAATGGAGTGTTTGACTGTTTCTTGTTGTGATGAACAGGACTGCTGTATGTTTTTACTTGCATATCGGGTTATTAAACATTAGAAACATATTTTAATAATGTGGTCTAGTTCAAGGCTTTTTCATGTTACAATAACAGTGATAAACATACAATTAATGAATGAATTTCTCTAACAGTGTTAGTCAAATATTCATCATTGTTATCTTTGTAAAGGTAGCCTTTATGGTGGGATGTTGTATTAGAATACTTCATATACTGTATGAGGGTTTACCTAAATAAATGGCTACACTGTGTGGGTATAATACATTTAGTAAAACTGATATGTTTACCTTTCCATACCAGAATCACATAATTACTACTTCCTCAGTTGATCAGCTATCTCCTTTAAGGGTGTCGAGAACGTCAGTTATATTCTTAAAGATTTTTGTACCTCACTCACTGCCTCAAAGCTCAGAATAAGGATTAAACTGACAGAAATAAGTATGAATCCTCTTATGTGAGCATGATGCTTATGATCCTGAACTTAAAATTGAGGCACCTGATTTGCTTTTTTTTTTTTATTGAAATCCCACCCTATCATTAGAAGTGCGGCAGACAGACGCTTCCAGTTGATAAACAGCTAGCAACGTGCCTACAGATTACCAGCTCCAGACGTACCTGCTTTTTAAGCAGAGCCCTCAAATTACCACTGATGAAATGGCTCACCTTAGACATAATAATGTGTCACCTAAAAGTTAAGGATAGGAGAGGTTTTATGTAGAGACAACTTCATTTTGGGCAGTATTTAAATTGGCAGTCACACGCACTCTTCCTTCATTGCACAACTACATGAACAAAACAGCATGATATTCACGCTGTTTTATTTCATGAAACCATTTCAGCTGTGTTGCCTTTAATTGCAGACATGTAATTAAGATTCAGAATACTTTATTGAATTAGAAAGACAGGATCTTATCCCAAACACTGACATTTTCTTCTTCTTCTTTTTTTTTAAAGAAACAAAACAATATCAATTGCTTTCTGTTTAATGTAAATGTTCTGCTTGGCATTTATAAAGTTTGTGCCACAACCTTGAGCAGAAAATATAATTTACTTATTCTGACTTAACAAAAGGGAAAGAATCATGAGTCGGGACAGTTGCTATTGCTCCATCATTTGCCAGTTTCTGCTTGCATTGTTGCTGTGCGTCACCTCGATACATTTCCCCATATTTGAAACCAGTTACAGTCACCTACATCAGTGGTTTCCAACCCATTTCCCCTGAGGACCCCTTTCTTACAACTACCAAAAAGCTGTAGACCCCGTTTGCCGCTTTTTGATGAAACCATTGGTTTTTTGCTTTCAAATGTGAGGTTCTCGCCGCAAATGACAAATTCTGGCTGAGTTCTGACATGTCCTTTGATAAAATCATGATTTAACCAAACCGAAACTAATGTGGCAGTTGACAGTCCTGTCACTATGCCTCTGAGTGATCATGTGCCAAGGGGATGTCCCTTTTACTCTCACCCGGGAGTCTGGGGATCGAATCCCGCCCAGGCCCTCCTTTGTCCTGCCACATTAAGTTGATACATCCCAACTCATCTCTGTGTGGACATGATTGTAATCTTAATCACACTGGCTGTAAACAATCCAAGCTTTGGGGACCCCCTTGGGGGTTCAGACTCCAGGTGGGACTGATCTATGTGATAGATATGAATGTAAACGTCTGAAATGCCTAAAATGTGTAGACATTAAAGTAATTGTGCTTCACAATTACACTCTGGATGGATGGATGAAACCTGACTGACATAATATGTTTCACCTTGCCGAGGGGTCCTAAGCTTTCTTTTGATCAGTCCATTGATGCTCATTGTGATACGCCTGCTTTGTCAGCCCAGTGTGGTGACAAGACGGGTGTTTCTTGGAGGGACGAGAGTGGGACATGAATCAGGAGGCGAACATAATCATAGTGTTGCCAGGGTTACAAAGAACACGATACTGCAGCAAGAGTCAGTGAACAAGGTGACTACTTAGAGCTGTAACAGAAGAGCTCGGGTACTTACCTGGAGCCTCTTAGATCAGCAGTCGAGCGAAGTGGAATGGATACATCCATTACTATGAGGTGTGTCCAGTACAGCTGCGTAGCCATTTTATTTTATATAATAGCTGAAAATCTGTATTGCCTATAAAAGAAGATATCCAAAATATTACTGTTATCAAAAAGTAAAACTTTTTACATATCATGCCATGCCAACTTTATTTATAAAACACTTTAAGACAACCACAGCTGAAGCAAAGTGCTGCACACAGGTACTGTAAAATTAAGGTACAAATAAAAGGCAAACATACTAATAAAAGACAAATGAAAACATCAAACATACTGTAAGAATACCTAAGAACCAACACAATGACACCAATTAAAAGAAATGATAGGAGAAAAAGAAATAGGTCTCACTGGGGTTTAAAGGCAAATAATGAAAAAGACTAAGATGAGTTTTGAAGATGGAAGGTGAGGTAGCTTCTATAATTTTCATAGGCAGATTGATTTCTTTATGAAAGGAGATTTTATCCTTCAGTGTAGCTGAAGCCTCCTTGAATGTTAAGAAGAGCACAAATATGTTTAGAGTTTTGCCGTCTTAAGTTAGCTTTGGTGCAACACATGGCTGAATACCAGACTTTTAAATGATGGAACAAGGAATGCCCCGTGTGGTGGAGGAGCTTTATCTGAGCAGCTGTAGGAGAGCCTCTGAAACCCTGAAGGAAGGTGTCAAGGGAGGGTCTCTTTTTTTCTTTATATACTGGGGATTAACATCACTATTCTAAGACACAGAAATAAGATGCAACTGCTGCTCTTCATTCTTTTATGATGGCAGCATCTGTGCTGACCATCTTTAAACACTTGTGATATTTCTGTGTAGAGCTTGTGAAGTTCACCTTGATGTACTCAGGATGGAAAAGATATACAAGTATTTCATTCACAAAAGACACGAAGTAGCACCTGCAAAATGTTAAAACTATTGGCCAATGGCCAGTGTATTTGCAGTTTAAATTTATTCGTCTTTATGTATTATAAGGCGGGTATCGACTTAGATCCCCTGTTAAGACAGATAAATGTTTCACTTGTTATTAGGAAAACAATCCATCAAACTTAAGCTTGAAGAAACTTTTCACTATAGCTTTTCTTCTTCACTTCTTCTTTATGGCTTTCACTGCTGCTTCTTAATGTTTTAACTTGCATGCAATGTGAAAATAACATTACACCTGACATGACACGACAGTTGAGAAGAATCAAACTCAGAGACTTGGAAACGTGGTAAATTATAGTTGCTAAAAACCTGAAAAGTCTGAGTGCTATGTTGCACTGAATTGAAGAGTGAGAAAATTAAACAGTTTTTTCATAGATTTTCTGTTCAGGATATATTGAGTCATATTCATTCAGTCATTTTCCATACCGCTTATCCAGTTCAGAGTTGTGGGGGTTGCTGGAGCCTATCGTAGCTATTATCAGGCATGAGGCAGGGTATACCCTAGACTGTCACAGGACCAACACAGAGAGACAGACAACCACCCTCACATTCACTCCTAGGGCCAGAGTGACCAATTAATCTAACATGCATGTCTTTGGATGGCGGGAGGAAGCTGGAGGACCCGCATGCATACATGGGGAGAACATGCAAACTCCACACAGGAAGGCCACAGGTGGAATCGTTCAAACCCCCCAACAATGACACATGGCTGCACGGTGGTGTGGTGGTTAGCACTGCAACCTCACAGTAAGAAGATTTTGAGTCTGTGTAAATATACATTTTATATTGCAGCAGAAACTATTTCAAACCTTAACACTGTGATTTTTTTTTAAAGGCGCTATACCTGACACATTTTCGAATCATAAGCAAGGTGACCAATTTAGTTGCTGTAAGTTGGAACTGTAAGCCCCGCCCCTAACTGTTTCTCCCAATGAGAAACACTGCTACTGTCCCTGATACTCCTTTCACTCGAAATGCATGAAATAATTGCACATCTCATACTGGTGCACAAGGAAACTCTCCATAGGAAACTTGCATCTTCCAGTGAATTCCTGGTTTGGTTGCAGTTAATGGCTGCGAATCAGCTAAATTACGTTTTCTGTCACTTAATTCATAAACCGGTAACAGATGCACAGTTATGATGTTTTAGATGACCTCAGCAGCTGAGGACATATGAAATGTTACTAAGAAAAAAGTTATTGAAAAGATACCTGTCTGGCCAGATTACAGCCAGTTTCTAGTCCACATTCTGTCCAAGACCGTCCAGCTGCTCTCTACCTTCAGTACAATCCACCGAGATTTACGCAAGCTTTTATTCCTTCTTTGGTCTCTCCTGCATTTCAAATCTCTCTTCTCCTCAGTTTTGATGCTTTCAGGCTGCTTTGCTGTATCAGCCGTGAAGGCCAGCAGAGGAATCGTGATTTTCCCTTTGGTAGACGCCATGTAGGGCTGGGCGATATGGACCAAAAGTCATATCTCGATATATTTAGGCTGAATATCGATATACGATATATATCTCGATATTTTTATCGCAAGGTGAGATCAAATATTTTGTTATAGTCAGAGCCAAATATGACATTACAAGTAGTTTAATTTAACCAGACCGGATGAAATAATGCTCAGCTGTTCAAAAAATGATCAAATGTAAACAGAAATACTGTATAATACTGTATGTAATAATACTCGCAGATGCAAGTAAGGAACATTACACAGAATTAAATGTAACAAACCCTAGTAATGTCAGCATTTATATACAAAGACAAAACAAACACACATTGAACTCCATATCTCGATATGGGCGATATGGCCCAATTCCATATCTCATTTGAAAATATATCGATATATTTTTCATATCGATATATCGCCCAGCCCTAACGCCATGCACCTCTGTTTACAAGAGCTGCCGTGCGCGTGCTAGGGGAGGTCGCTCTTCATTAGGAAACACTGTTAGTGGCTGATTGGAAACTGGAATTTCTGTCGAATGAACCTGATTGTCCAAGAAAAGTGTCCGAACAGCGTTAGGAACCAAAACTGAAAAGGCCTGGATTCATGCATAGCTATGAGCAATTAATGAGTAATTTATTTTATAAGATCACTTCTTTTACCACATACATAATGTACCGTGTAGATTAGAATAAAATCAGGTACAGGGCCTTTAATAGTCTATTTTATTAAATCAGTCTTAAACTAACCTGAAACATGGCTTCTGGGTTCATGGTTTGGTTAGTTGTTTTTTTGTTTGTTTCGTTTTCATTCTGGCCTTGTCAGTTGATTTCTGTCTTTTTTTTCTGTTTTCATTTGCTCCCTTAATTGATAGGTTTTAATTAGAAGATGTTAGGGAAAAAAAGAGAGAAAGAGAAAAAAGAAAAAAAAAGAAAAATTCCATCAGCATAATATGTATAAATTCAAACAAAAATTGTGGGGTTTTTTGTTCAACCTAATTCTTGTTTTTGATTCTGGTTCCTTATTGTTACACCTGGTTTCTTCTGCTGTTGCCTCACTTCTCATCTGTGATTAGTTCTGTGTGTAGACTCTTGCTTTTCAATTGACACTTGGATCATTTCCGTGTTGTTCCTCGTTCTTGCCACAGATTATCAAGAGTTCCTTTCTTGTGTTTAATTATTAAAACACCACATAGTGCTACTCAGCTTCCTTTTCTCCATCGTTCTCCATTCTGAATTTAGGTCCATTTCCTCTCCTCATCCCCTTTTGGACTCTAACATCATCAGTGGGCATGCGTCCAGCATCTCAGAGTGGAGAAAGCTGCTCATTTTCTTATGATAAGAAAGCATCTGCTTTCCTCTTACTTTAAATGAAATGCATTTTGTATTTGCAAAAACATATTTGGCAAGTTTGACTTCAAAAAGATGATTTTGTCTAATAGCAATACACTTAATTGCAACCCCTCTTCCCAATTATTCAAAAGCTTTTGCTCAGTATTCTCATTAAATGGTCTGAATTATATGAATATGCATTAGATTAACAATTTCTCCTCCAACAGCTTTGTGATTTCAAGCGTGTATCGTGAGATGTTACTTGAATGGTAATGTCACCCCTCAGTGCTTTGCTGCATGTGACATGGTGGTTGATTACTCCTGTTTCTGTTCATTTGCTTCACAGTGGATCAGCCTGTCACCTTTGACCTTTCGAGTTTTTGCGGTGGTCTCCAGGGCCTGGCGAAGAGGGTGGGGTGACGATAGTGAATGCCACTGCTAAGTGAGATCAGTCAACACCATATATCACAGCTGACCATCTCTGCCTGCATGTGTGAAATCTGAATAATTAATTGACACTTGGCCCTCCAGGGGATTTGCCCTTAAATAGGATTATGGAAATAGATTCATTATTTGTGTTGGCTGTGATTATTTACTCCAGTAAACACAATATTATGCCTCATATTGTTTCTATCCAGCTCATTCACCATTCATACTGTGACCCAAGACATGAAATCCACAAAACCTTTGGAGGTGTCGTGTTATATCAGGCGTGAGGAGATTATCACAGAGTTCTTTAAGGTGGGAGTTGAAGCCTGCATTGATTAGAGTCTTCAGTACATCCCATAGATACTCAATTAATTTGAGATTTGGGAATTAGGGGACCAAGTCAGCACCTTAAATGTTTATCAAACCATTCCAGAGATATTTTTGTGGTGTGGCTAGGTCCTTCTGATGACAGCGATACTCCTGTCATCAGGTGGATCATTGCTGTTGAGGAGTAAGATGTGGCCTGTAGAAATGTTTCCACTGCATGTCAACATAATGCCCACATAAATGTTAGGACCCAAGGTTTCCCAGCTGAACATTGCCCGGAGCATCATATTGCCTCTGGCAGATTGCCATCTTCCCATAACTCATCCTGCTGGCTAACCACATGACATAGAAGGAAACATGATTCATCATTTTGCTTTATGGTTTTCCGAAGCTCACTCCATTGTGGACACTTACGGCAGTGGACGGTGGTGACCACGGGCACTGATAGATTTTTGGTAGCGCAGCCCCAAAAGCTGCCGTATTTGATGACTTTTATATTTTAAGACATACATATCGCTGCCACCGTTGAGGCTTTGGGCCATTTTTGTTCCAGTAGTTCTCCTGTTGGGTCAGATCTCATCAATCCACCTGACCCTTCTAAATAATCATCATGCCTTTGTCGTGGTCAGTTGTTGTGAAAATAGTGACCCTCCTTTTTTGGGACCACTTTTAGATGCAACAACTGCATATAAATACCTACCAAAATCTTTCATTACGAAGAAACTCTGACTCAGCTATCTTACCTTGGCCATTGTCAAAATCACATAGATCCTTTTAAGTTTTCTTGCCCAATTTACTATTTTTAAGAAATCTTGCAGTTGGAGGTATTCCGCCGAAAAAGCATTTATTCATTTCTTTTGCTACTTTTAAAGGGATATTGTGTAAGTTCTCCTGTTATCTATTCACAAAAATGGATTATTCAAAAGTATTTTTCCATTTACCAGTAATCACTCCCATCAACAAACTGAAGTGTTCCTGTAAGCTCTGAATTTGCCGTTCGTATCATTCATATATACATCTAACGGGTCGGCTCAGTGGCTACCATGTCGTCTCGCCATGTTTTTACGTTCAGTAGAAGTGTGACAGTAGAAACCACAGAAACTCACCAGGGACACCGGAGCTGTCAGCTCAGTTCGAGGTAATGCTTTTGAAAAGTCACCGCGGGTGCAGTGAGGAGGAACCAGCATTACCCTGATGCTGGGTTCACATGCAGTCGGGCAGATGGCCGTCAGTAACAAACCAGATGTAATTTTAATCACAGAAGCCGAGAGAATGACGGTAAAACATGGGTCAGGGGAAACAACACGACATCGCCATGACAACATATCAGATGTGGACTGAAGTCACTATAACTGAAAGACCACGTCTTCACGTAGAGGCTGTTTATGCCTTTACATGCAGCGGCTGTCGTCCGTCGGCCCGGTTTCACAGGAACGCAGCATGAAAAGTACTAGTGAGTTGCTTGCGATATACAATTGTTACAGAATGTACCTTTAAGGGGCATACACAGCAAAATTACTAAGAACTAGTGGTGTAATGATTCGGTTGAACAACGATTGGATTCATATCACGATTTGGTTTTTGATTTGATTTCAAGACATTGAATCAAATCAGATCGTATCATTCTAAATGAATCAATATCGTCCATTAATCGAATCAGAAACATGAATCGTGATATGAATCAAAACGTTGTTCAACCGAATCATTATAGTTCACCTCTACTAAGAGCCAGATAATTAGTGTGAGGGAAATTTGATTCCAAAAAGAAACTTCAATACAGACGGAATAAATGGGCAGTCTTCAGTTCGATCAAATTGAGAGAAATAAAACAGCTGCTTTACTGCTCACGCCGGGGTCCTCGCAGCCCTGCTGGGCTTATACGCTTCCCTCCTGGAGAGAGGGATTCAGCACTTAAGCACACACTCTCACCAAATGCGATGTGCTCAGTTTCTGATCACTTTCCTGAGCTGGTGCATCTCTGCCACCTCTCTTTCACTTCTTAAAAAGAGCGGGAAGAAAGAGCTGCACGTTTGCTGTGAGGCTCCACATTTCAACATCATTCAGTGTGCTGCTTTCTGCAATACTTTTGCAAAGCAGAACAGGAAACAGCTTCTCTCCTGAAGAGGGGCGCAATCACGATGAGCCATCAGAGGAACAGAGGGGCCTCTTTTCTTCTTTAGTGAATTGAAACCTACGGTGATATAAAAGTTATAATAACAAAATCACCACAGATGTATTAGAATAATTAATCCTTTCCAAACAGACTAATTCAAATCCCCTTGTGAAAATTCCCTTATTAATTTATGTATTTATTTATGTTCTCATAAAGCATGTTTGGTTTCTTTTCTAATATTGTTTCGACCTAATTTGAAATGTACGTCATGGCACAACTACAGACTATTTTCAGCCACGATTTTTACGGCAATCATGAGAACATTCAACAGTTGCCACATCTGGGATTTTTATATGATGCACATAATGTGTCCATATTTCACTTTCCATTGTGTTTTCATGTGCATTTTTTATTATTTTCATCTGAAACCACTGAAACAGATCTCTGTTTTCCCGAGGAGGAGGATGGTCTCATCTTGAGGTCACTCCCACTATATAAAGTACCATCATTGTTTTTTTTCCCTTTCTTTCCATTTTTCCTAAGAAGCCTGAATCTGTTTGCAGCTGTGAAACAGAGCGACTCTTTGGCAAAGAAACTATTCTTTGGGAAATCTGAATGCTCGTCTGTGTCCTGCGACAAAAATATTTCAAAGCTGTTGTCCCCTGCGGTCATAAGGGGGTTCAGTCAATGCATGTTAGCAAAGGTCAGGTCCATTTGGAGTGCTGTTTATGTTCTTGGTAACCTCTTTCCTCAGACATCATTCACTGAATAGTGTCACACACATTGGAAATCACACTTTGTCCTCATACAGTCTGCATTCCAGTCAACCTACAACGCTCAGCATGTAAGGAATTTGTACGCTCCATTTTATAATGAGAGGGATGGACAAAAGAGCACTTGGATTGATTTTTCTGCTTGCACTGTCTCACAATTGTTCTTCTTTCTTCTTCTGCTTGTGTTTTGTCACTGAGACGATGTTGTTGCAGCTGTTATGAGGACCACATGTGCATCCATAAGTTATAATTATGAATCTCTGTGATGAATTTTATGGACTGCAGCAGCAGAAGAACATGTTTTTATTCATGCAAAACATTGTATTTTCCATCACTCACTTTGCTAATAAACACAGTATGATGTCATTCTTAAGAGCTTTTGCAGTGCTGTCTTCTGTGTGGAGAACATGAGTGCAGATTACAGATGGCAGATGCAAGTTGTTCATGTGTATTAAGAGCCAGGCTTTGCTCTTCAAATGGCCATTGGGTCTTAAATTAAACAGTGCCTGTACTCTGTCATTGTTGCCCCTCAAAACAAGCTGTGTCATCTTTGCTGCAGTTTAAACTGGTAACCTTCATTTGGACTTGACAGCCAAAACATGCTGTGACAAATTTCCTTCAAACTCTTTACCATTCACTTTGTTTATCACTTTAAGGCCAAATAATAAAGGAGAAGATGCAAAGACTGTTTTTCTCAGCATGATCAGAATGGCATCTGCTGCACATTTTCACCAGGGTTCAAAGATATACAGCGCGGTCGGTTGTTTAAAATAATAACAGATAGTTCATGCTGTCTGGTAAAGTTAGAATATCTTGAGTTTCCCCAGATGTCCTTGTTTGTTTGTGTTTTTCAATCATTTCATTATATCTCGATCTTGGAGCAGGCTTCAACAATAGCATAAGCCGAAGCTATACATAATGTAACTTTTATTTCTTTGGTGGCTTTGGGTGTTAAATTGAATGTGACAAAAAAACCAATCGAAGTTGCTGTTCTGCTGAAGTCAGAGAACCATCAGTAAACAATTACATGTCATTTAATGTAAGCTGCAGAGTAGTCTTAATACCTGGAAATTTCCAAACATCTAGGCCTGCCCTGAATGAGAATCTTTTTATTGTTTGACCTTTTTTCTTCAATGATTTAAAAAAAAATTTTTTAATCAAGTTTATTAAAACTGATTAATTTTCAATAATCAATTAATGTTATCAATAATTATCAATAATCACGGTTCTACTTAATTTTTTAGCCTTTCCCCCAAAAAACCCCAAACAAAACAGACAAACAACAAAGAAAAAGACAATAAACAGGAATTTTAGGTCAGAATTTAACATAATTTATTTGTTGTGGTGGTGTCCTTGTTTCACTTGCCAATGCTTCTTGAACCACAGCCTCAACCATCCCCCTACAGCTGAGGGAAAAGTATGCACAAAGTCCAAGTTCAACATAATTAGCCAATAAATAAATAAATAAAAGATGGGTTTTATGGCATCATTCACAGTAAATCAAGGTCCATAAGTACAACATAAACTTAGCCCAACATACCATAGGAACTGAGAATCATCATCAAAAACAGATTTCTTTAAAGAAAGTTGCGGGGGGGGGGGGGGGGGGCAGAGATCATCAGTTGCACAGTCTGAACGTAATAAAAGCACAGAAGAGTGGTCCAGGGCTACTCGTACACCTCAAGAGACCTGCACTGAAACGAGCTGAGAAAACTGCACATGTGATTGGCATGTGCACTACTGCTGAGAGGGAGAAGAGACCAAATGAGCTGGGGGTTTTCATCTTTCTTTCCTTTATATCAAGGTCAAATGTCAACAGTAACAGACTTATTTGAAAGATTGAGCACTTATTAAGACTTGAACTGTAGACCTGACACACAGCATCACCAGTTACCACAAAAAAAGTCATTGCAGCTTTCTGAGGACTGGATCGTGGTCTG
The DNA here is from genome assembly GCA_023101725.1 of Atherinomorus stipes. Taxonomy (NCBI): domain Eukaryota; kingdom Metazoa; phylum Chordata; class Actinopteri; order Atheriniformes; family Atherinidae; genus Atherinomorus; species Atherinomorus stipes. The sequence continues at coordinate 177,532 of JALJCO010009935.1, read as the reverse complement.
CATTGTGCTTTAAAAATCTCTTGCAAATGCATGACCTGTTTCAGCTCTCCACTGTCACGTGGGGTCAGCGCTCAAAATATAGAACAGCTTGAAAAGTAGGCGCCTCTTGATTTTGTTATTCTTGTTGTTAGTTTTTGCTCTTACACAAAGAAAGGGTCATTAGCTTTTGTGGAGAAGATAAACATAAAACTGAATCCTTAAAGATGCACTACAGAACTGTTTGCAGTTTTATCAGTGACGTGCCCCCTTATCCAAGGTTTAACTGGCATCCATCTTGCATCCTATCTGTACTGTGAGCTCACTTCAGCCAGTAAAAGACAGTCTTATCTTGACTTTTGTTCTGTCCCTTCCTCTGTCCCTCCAATGTTTAATTGCGTTAAAATGATGCGCGTTCAAAACACCTGGTATGTTTATATCCGTTTGCTAGCATGTGACGTGGTGTGAGACCAATAGTCGGCTGCAACATCACGCCACGCCCGGATGGAAAAAGGTGCAGTTTCTCAGCCTTGGGACGGGCTGGGCAGTGACGGCTCGAGAAATGCGCATAATAAATGTTGGTGTGCCATTCAAACAGAGTCAGAAACGCATATTTTTAAAGTCGGAAAGTTACGTTTTGGGTCTTTACATAAATGTATGGATCATCACCAGAGAACATTGTGACAGGCAATGCTTTTGGGATCCTGGGTCCTACATGACTAACTACTTTATCCTGCTTGTTTTGAAGTCGAAGTTCGTTAGATTGCTCATATGTTAATTTGCGTTTAAAAATGACCCCAAATCCTTAAGACTGCAGATTCTGAAAGCTACACCAAGTGTGTTAGAGTAAACATCAGGTGTAACAAAGTACCCAACACCACTCTCAGCGTTGACCTATCGCTGGCCAGGGTATCTTCAACTGACCACATGACTTTAGTGGTATGCGTTGTATTGTGTCATGTTTTTATACGTGTATGTTTGTATTTATCTGGCCTCCCTTGTTTTAGTGAGTGGGGTAATGTGATCCTCAGCATTGTTGCTGGTGTTGCTCTACTTCGCACCAACATGCAGGTGGTTAGCAGCTGGCCACTTGAACAACAGTCCCTCCATCGCCAGACATGCCTCCAGATGCGCTCAGAGCATCAGTGTATTCACGCAGCACTTTCTGACAAATTTGTTTGGACAGGCGAGTTTAGACTCATCATTGCTGAAACAGTTGCACCTATCCACTGTCAACTGCCCGAAGGAATCTCTGATGACCTTTTTCAGAGGTTGAATTCAGCATGCTTTGTGAGCACTGGTAAGTAGGCAGTGGTCACGCAATCGAATTACTATACAGAACAGACAATGCATGGGCTTCCATGCAGCGGACACACACTTGCACATACACACTCTCACACACACACACACACATATATAATCTTTGCCCCCAAGGGATGAACCACATAATGGGGTACATCATCCAGGCTGGCAACAAACCCCACTGATTGTACACAATTAAGATCAGTTTATTAAATGATTTCATAGGGCGGATTCAGACCAGTGAAAGCATTTTACAGTCGCCGGATCATAAATATTAGATTTGGGCATGTGCGTGCACTGAAACATTGACAGGGAGTGTGCCGACACAAGGAGCACCTCCCTTCCTCTGTCCACTCCTCTCCCACCCTTCCACAGCAGCAGCCTATGATGTAATGTTCCTGCTGCTGATAGAGCAACCCCCTCTCTTGCTTTTTTATATTTTTTTTCCCCTCCCCTTCCGATTTGCTTCTGCTGCTGCCGCTCTCACTGGTGCCTGATAGTGGTGGTGGATGCTTGCGTGCGATGCCGGCTCAGCTGCATCCTTGGGCATCTCTTGGGATTCCTGCAGAGCTTCTTTACTGTTGTCACCACTTGCCTGAGAGACGTTTCGACTGAGCACTGCGAGCCCTTGTCCTCTGCTGATAAAAGGTAATTCGTCTGGCTCATGACAGAGGAAATTAATTGGGAAAAGAGATGAGGGTAAGGAAATGATGGACAGATAGAGGGTTGACTGAGTGTCCAGTCAGCTGCTGAGGAAATTGGTCAGGTTGTTGAAAGCTTCTCGTCGCCACGGTGCACGATACCATGGCAATTGCTCTCTCAGTGTGTGCATGTAGTGTGGTGTTGGTTTCCATGGTAAAGATGAGACAGATTGCTGTGCTGGCTCAGGGGTAATTCGGCGCGTGTTGTGGAAAGCTGCAATTACCTTTAGTGTGAAATGATTTCTCATCTTCTGCGCTGGAGATTTCACCTATTAAAGACTGCAGCTCCTGTTGAACTTGTTATTTTATAAAGAATAGATTTGCATAAAGTAACAATTTTTCTGACTTCCTTGGAACATATGGTTGCCTTTGACCTGTCTGTTCTACAAAGACTGGGTGTGTACAATGAGCTTAGATGAATGGAGCTGTGGGTGTTATCTGCATGCAGATTTTGACCACTTCTGACATCAGCAGAGATTTACAGTGTGTCTCAGAGATGCTTAGTCAAACACTTTTCCCTCACTTTCATTGTCTTTGACCAGTGTACCGGCTTCTGGCAGATCTTTATAATTGGGTTGCTGCAAGCATACAGTAGTTTATTATTTTCAGGAGATTTTTTTTAAGCTTAACTCTTGCCTTATATCAGATTCTAAGTAAATATTTTATGTTTTGTCTGCCCCACATGTAGATGGCTTTATAACTAATTCATCTTCAGGATTTTCCCTGTTTTGGTCTCGTCATCAGTCTTTTCCTTTTTCCTTTAGTCTAACTATCCATCCATCTCACTGAGTCATTTCCCAGAGTACACAGAGCATTAAGAGAATAATGTTTCTCTTTAGTAGTAATTGGCTTAATGAACTAACAAGTCTCTAAATCTCATTCTCAGTGGCCCTTTGGGATCTGGATGGGGTTTTTTTTGTTTTGTTTTTTTCTGAGAGGCATATTTACGTGGATTAAGTAAAGAGAAGCCCTGCAATAACTTTAAAGGATAAAGTTTATGTTTTCTTTATGGGAATGGCTCATATTTAATGTGAATGCAGTTGAAGATATTTGGTCACACAGTATATTGAGCACTTTATTTGTCTACCTTACTTGAGAATAGGATCACGAGCCACCTGACCCTGACTATCCCACCAGTGATATGCTGATTTTTTTGTTTTTGTTTTCTTCAAAAAAATAAAAAATAAAATAAAAATAAAAAAATAAAGGAAAAAAAAATCAAAATCCAGCATCTGACAGATGCCAAAGAGATCTGGTTTAGGGGCCCATTGACTCACTTCAGCTCACAAAAGGAGTTTTTAAAGGAGTAAACCCTCTGTTTTCATCTTTTTTGACTCAGAAACCAAAATATATTGTATACTGTCTTTTGTCTTTTGCTAATCATTTATGAGCTGTGGCATATGACAGAATGGGGCTTAGAGAAATACAAAGCAATTATCACAACAGGCAAATTTGTAGACATGAGCACGGTTTTTAGATAGGCATTGTGTTCGTAAATGCAACTCTGTTCAACCAAAAAACAAACAAAAACAAAGCAGTTTACAAAAATGTGAATAAATAAAGGTAAAGACAAGTGAATAGAAATGTATATGAATTAATAATGACATGATAAACTAAATTATTCGGTAAATAAAAGCTTACATTTATAAAGCTGTTGGTTATATCCAAAGTAGTTTGTGTCACTTAAATCAGTGATATATTATAGCTGTTAATGATATGTAGTAGGTGTCTTTCTTTACTATGCCTTATATGAATTGTTTGTTCTATAAAACACCAAAATAAGAGAATGAAATGGAGGTGTGAAATACAAATGGAAGGTGATTAATCTTCATGACCAAGTAATCAAATCAAACTCATGCTTCAGCCTTAATGGCGTGAAGCCATATTCTGGATTACATCAAACCTATATTGGGAAGTGGTATAGACAAAAACATCCCAACATGAGTGTCTCGTCTGAGGATTATCAAGGGAATCAAATGTGATTTATAGATGAGATCAAAATGCTTCATTATATTAATGCAACTGCTCTGTCAGTTTAATATTTCTATAGATCTGTATTATCTGTTCATTGCTTTGCAAGGACTTCATAGAACCAGCGATATTAGAAGAACCGATCACTACAAACAATTTCTCTGTGTGTACAAGGTCATACTGCCTACGTTTTGATTCTTTGACATGCGCTCCACGCTTTCAGACTAAAAAGAAAGTAGTTACTGTATGTGATGGAGGAGGTGTGTAAGTGTGGGGGAGGGGGACCAGAGTTGGAAAATACAGGAGAGTTGAGCTGCTGCCACGAACATGGTGGGCCACCTGAGGAGCGTTCGAGCTGTTCCTCTTGCTCTGTTGAATTTCAAACAGACCTGCTTGCTTTGGAGATGTGCCATGGGCTCTGGTTTGACAAACTGTTAATGTAATAACTAGTTTGGCTGTCAAAACGATCACGTATTATTTCTCTTTTTAAAATGAAACCTATTCAGACGTGGCTGAGGGGAACAGTCCGATGTTGTGAAAGAGAGATTGATGTTATACTGTAAGTCACACTCACTGTCTAGTACAGTAAACATGAGGGTAATGCTGGAAATTCCATATTAGTGCATAAAAGGAAGAAAAAACTGAGCATGCTTGAAACTGATTAATGAAATGACCTAGTGAGTCATAGATGCCCCAAATGTACTCACACATGTACACTCACACCTCACAGGGGTTTGTTCATTGGCTTCACCTCCTGCCAGAGGGAACTCATCCCACAAACCTTCTCTGTTGGAGAGCTTCATGTGAGAGGAGGCTGGTAAGGCTTTCGGTGATGTCATGCTGATCCAGCACAGCTTCATTTTTTTCACCAAACACCAAAACACAGGATGGACAATCACAGTATGCTTAAACACCGATGTGCCAGCAGGAAGTGTGACTGATCACATGCCGGGTGTACTGACTTACACACCATTTGACATGCCGGTCATACACTATACTGAAATGAGTCACTCATCTCGGTCTTGTGTCACACTTTGCCACCTCAAACTGAGACTTTTCCATATAGCTCTTTCAGCTCTTTGTTAAAAACGGGGTCCTTTTTATCTTAAAATTGGAGTTTGGCTCACTTGAGAGAGGTCTTTCACTTATAATACCTTAATAACAGTTAGTGAATGGGTCTGTCACTATAGACTTGGTTGGATATGGAATACGGAGTGACATCAGGTGTGTCTAGGTTGGAGTTGCAACAGTAGAAAAACAACTCCGGCTGCTGGGATGCCAGGCTCGCTGCCGATACACAAGTGACCAGCAGCCTGCGACATGTCCAACACGTACTGTAATGCAGAAGAGTTTATAACTGACAGCTAATGTTAATCACGTTAGCAAGCAAGTTAGCTTACCGATCCAGGAGAAAAGTCGCTATTTCCATGTTTGCCATGGAAAATGTTTATGTGGGTCCATTTAGTGTAGGTTTCACTTAAATTTACTCCAGTTTTTGCTCTTCTCAGGTCACTCCTCTTCAGAGACGGATAACAATATCTCCAGGGCTCTAAAGCAGCTGCTTGACTTGCCGACTTCACCATTTTCCCCAGTGCCAGTCTAGCATACTGGCACACAGAGATCGTATTTGGCAACTGGCAATGGTGGCCTGTATTGGCTTATAGGTGTAAATATGCCATTTTTAAACTCGTTAAAATTTATTTGATATTTATTTTCAGGCTAAAGGCTAAATATAACTTTTTAAGAAAACGCTGTACTTTCATTCTGCTCCCCTCCAAATGCCTTGTGGAGGGTTTTTTTTTTTTTTTTTTTTTTTTTTTTAAATACAGCTTTTAATAAAAATGTTCCATATTCAACCTTGCAACCTTACATCCCTGCATGCGCAGCATCCCCAACTTCCGTAAAAGGGTTGCCACCAGATGCTGTGCATGCTTGCTGCCTTTGCTGCTATCAGCGGTGCTTCACCTGTGATTGGCCTGTACTTCCGCAGTAGATAGTTTCCCTATTGAATGCCGCCTAGTCAGTCCTTTTATTTGTAATCAGCTTCTCGTTTGTACTCGATCTGAATGTGTGGGTCATGAAAAGTAATTGAAAAAAATTTTTGAGTTAATTAGTTCACTTTCACCAAGTGGTGCTAGTTAGATCTGCCAGATTACAGCAACTACGCTAAGCTAAGCTAAAGTCAGCGCTGCCAGATTCAGAGAATGACTGGGTCAGTTAGAAAACACTTCTGCCCACTCGTCCAACTCAGGGGACTGCGAGAGGAGGCTAAATTTCACCCAGGGGTGGCATATGCCTATAAGCATCACATCTAATTCTACTGCAAACCCACATGAGATTAAGATTTGCTTAAAAAGTCAGGCTGACTGTTGGTGAAATTTGTATTGACAAGACATCAGGATATTAAAAAACACAACATAGTCTAACTTGTTGTAAAAAACTAAAAACCTTGCTAAGGTCCCAGGTTGCTGTGCTTCCTGCCTAGTAAAAAAAAAAGAAAAAAAGAAAAGAAAAAGTAAGATGAAAGATTGGCACTCCAGAAAGAAATGTTTGTCTCAGGACCAGAAGTAGCCTCGCCACAAAGAGGAGGAATACATTACCCTTAGATGTGCTGGTATACTTGTCCATCATTTTGACAACATACTGTATATCTAAGCTTAGATAAAGGCAAAGAAGGAAGAAGTCATCCAAGCTGGTTTTGCTTGTCACATTTTTCTATCACACGCACCACAAAAATCACACTGTTTCAACACAGTAGAGCGCTACGCTAGCGAACACATGCTACCGGTGGAAGATGGGGATTTCTCACAATGACACAGTAAAACAGCATAACTGGTGAACATAGAGGTAAATTTAGGATGGCAAAATGTCTTTGATGTCTTCAGTACCTCTGTCAGTTTGGCTCTGAGCAGACTAGTACGGTCATCCAGTCTGTTAGCAATAGGATAATACAGTATGTAAAACATGAGGGCTTATCACAGAGCTATAATTCCCCAACTGTTTCATTTATATTGAACATCCTGTCTGCTCTTCAGCATGCTGTGTGAAACATGCAGCAGGGAGAGTGATAAAACCTCAATTTTTACTTATATTTATGTTCAAGAATACTAATTAAATAGATATCTCATTGCCATTCCTAAAGAAACTCCTGTTTTTAACTATTACTTGCTGTGTTTGCTAATTGTTGCTAGTGAGAGCTTTAGCAATGAGAAGCGACATTTTGAGAGCGAAGATATTAGCATAAAAGAGGATGCTTTTCATCTGTTTGATGGGTCTGAGTCACGTATTTAGACGTCTGCTGCAGAAGTCCTTCATGACCCGTGGATTATTTACAAGTGGATTTCTGCGTGACAGAGGCAGGTGGCCCACTTCAACCAGAGGTGTGTCACTAACCCCAGTAGGGAGAGAGGCATCTGCCGGATGGTGGCTGTAAATAAGATGTCCAGTGAGTATACTCGCTGTGGCCTCACAGCGTCTCAGGTGGCTGCATGGAATCTCAACTTTGCACAAAAACACTGAGCCGGCATTCAGATTCCCCACACCTCAAACTTGGCACAGTGTCTCCCTCCTTAGCAGTTGCCTAAAGTGTATAATTAGCATCTGCTATTTTAGAAACAGGCGTCCCTGTCTCAACGCTCCGCTATCTTACACTTCGCTCTGTTTACCCTGGAAATAATTTTGAAGCATGTGAAGTTTTTTTTTTTTTTACCAGACTTGTTTTTTTCCCCTTTAACTCTTTCCTGTAAATAGATTTACATTCACCATTTTCCAATTTCTAGGGTACAACAGCATCAGAATGTATAATTATTTTCATAGAACATCTTGATGATCATTTCAAATAACACCTTGAAGTTGAGCCTTTGAATCTGAGGCTTTGTTGCATCAAATCTTTCTTTTGGTGTCCTTGCCAGTGTTATTTTAGAAGTACTTTGCAGTCGAATGTCACACAGAGCAGTGTCGGCTTGATGTGCCTTTTATGTAGTTATATCTTCAAGGAGGAGGCATTGTTGGGGGAAATCCATGCAGCTGCTTTAAAGTGTTAACGTGTGCAGGGGATATTGTAGCCCTCTATACAGCTTTGGAATGTTTTGGACTTAAGATAAAGTTTTAATCAGATTGTTGCATCTATGTTCTTACAGATTAACCTAGAAAAAGGAAAGAATGTTCTCTATGCTGAAGTAAACATGTAAACACTCTTAGCTACACGTGAGTTGTTGTAAATATGTTTTTAAAGTAAATGTGTGCATTTGGCACGACATGATGTTTTTAAAAAATGTTTCTCAAAGACAGCAGAACATAAGTATGGCTACATTAATTTATGCAAATTGTAGTAGTGAGACAGAAAAGGGTGAGTATTGTGTTAGATTTTGAGCTTTCTCGGGATTTCTGCATGGGGTATAAAGAATTGAGAGAATTTAAGTGTATGTATTTACATTCAAAGTTAATAATTGATTTTAATAGCAGATTTGAGGTTTAACATGTTTATCAATATAAATATTTTTCAAGCCACAAGCCTCAACTATATAGATATTTTACTTTATACTGAGCACACATCACAATTTGTTTTTCTTCAGTTGCTTAAAGTTGAGTTTTCAATATTTTTTTTAAATTTAAATTAGCCTTTATTTAACCAGAAAAAAAATCATCTTTGCAAGAAAGTCCTGACCAAGATAGATGGTAATTATAATAACGGACTTTATAATGATGCAAACTGCTGGCTGAGAGGCAAACACCTGCAGTCAATGCTGACTCCCAGGAGAGATAAAAGAAAAAAAAAAAAGAACAAAAATCTCACATGGGCTTCATGGCTAATGTTTGATTATTAGGACTTTGTCTGGCATGAGCATGCTCCATGATGAAAACTTCAGTCATTGACTTTTCTAGTTAACATTTAAGTGAAAATACAGAAGAGCTTCTTTAACACTCAGCTTACTGTAGCAGTTTTGAATACATCACATTTTTGAAAAGGGGTGGAAGGACAAGCGCCCTTTAAAGAAATCAGCAGTTTCTCTGTGGTTTCTCTAAAGGATGTTGCATGAAAAACTTTGAGTATTGCATAAAGTTAAAGAATTGTTTTTTACATATAGAGCTGACAAAAGTCTCATGACCTGAAAATGGGAATTTTTAGGTGTTTCTTGTTGTATTTATTTGCACTGTTTTACTTAAAGGTGTCATAACCTGCTGTTTTACATACACAATCCTTCTTAAATTATCTTCAAATGAATTTATAATTCTAGTTGGGTGGGACGAAAATTTAATGAGCTCATTTTAACCTCTTTTTATCCCCAACTATTGTTTGTCGCGAGAATACGTACGAGAGTTAGACCTGTCTGTAAGCGCGTTCTCGAGGCAAACGTCAAAGCCAAAACAAAGTTTTATCAGGACAGAGCAGGTGAAGGAAATGATGTCCCAACAGAGAAAAACGTGACAAAAACGTGACAAAAACGTAACGGTGTGGTTGATAGAGAGGATCCGCGGAGTAAAAGGGCTGGACTCTGATGAATATAAGGCGCGGACGTCTGACGTGAAGTTAACCGAACAGTGTTAGCTTCTGTAGCTACATTAGCAGCTTGTCCGTTCATCTACCACCATTTACTGGTCTCTCACACAAAAGATAATAAGTTACACAGCAGCAACACTTACCGACTGCACATCCTCACTGATAAATATAATCCACTGGTCCCTGGTAAAGCTGTCCCTCCTGTTAGAGCACCGAAAACTGCTGAATTTCTGCCGAGGCAACTCAGCATGGCAATCTCCCCCCTCCTCCTCCTTGTTGCCGGTGTCCTTTCTGACAAAGCTGGTCTACTCCGTGGCAGGTAATCAGCTGCCTTCAGGTGGTGCTAAAGACGCTAGCTTAGCAGCTCGCTCGCAGCCTCTCTAGTTCACGTCATAACAGCTGATCATTACAACTCCACGGCAGGTAATCAGCTGCTTTTAGGTGGCGCTAAAGAGGCTAGCTTAGCAGCTAGCAGCCTCTCTAGTTCACGTCATTCGGAGAAAGAAATCCAAACCGCGTACTGTGGAGAGCGCGTGCTTGTGGCCGATTCTGGTGAGAAGAGAGCGCCCGCACTCAAAGACGAAGTTACTTTCACTTGTTTTAACGTGAAAAAGTGGGATTTCCGGGTGATGACTCCTTTAAAACGGGGAGAAGCACTGGATGTACAATCGCAGAACATTTTAACCACCTGTCTAATGTGAATGTTGGACTTGTCCTGCGGTGCCAGACACCATCCGTTCTGTGATAAGGACTCATCTCAACACTTTACTCTCTGTTGTGTCTGTGAGCCATTAATGAACAGCTTGTGGTGTGTTTGGGCACAATGTTCTTGTGATGGAGGCTGATGCTGAGGAGTTATCAGGACTGTGCTCTGTTTATTGATACCGGCAAATTTCATCAATGTGCAACATCCATGACAGGGGCTGATGGATGCATCTAAATGAAATCAGATAAAAAGTTTAAAGTTGTATTTATCTTGTCAAACAAATTTCATGAATTGAATAAACATTTTTTACACCTATTTTTGTTATTAAAGGTTTTTCTTGTCCTAATTGCTAAGCTGACCTGTATTAGGCTGGCTGTGAAACCAAAAATGAATTAAATAAAAACCTGCAATGACAGAAAAAGTGAATAAACCTTCCTGTACCGCCTGTCTTCTCACAACTTGCCCTCCCTCTGTCTCCTCCCCTTTGAGTTTCTGATTGGTGGAGCTCCTCGTTGAGTGGCTGGGGACAGGCTGTAGTATCACACTGTGTAACAGAGAGGGAGAGAGTGGACCTGCGGAACAAGAGCTGTCATCTCACACAGATCCAGATCTGCCGTTCATGTGGATTTTCGTCTAACTTTTACCACAGGAGGAATTGGTCTGTTTTTGTGCCTCCTGAAGGAGATCTGTTGCAGATCAGAGGGGGATTTTGGTTTCATGCATGGCTGGCACAGAGTGTAAGTAATACTTTTACAGACTACCCTTCTGTTCATTGAGTGTGTGGTGCCGTAGCTGCATGAATTATTGATGTGAGGACAGTGCAGTTCTGGTTACCTGTGATGCCGGGATAGCCCATAATTTCCTTGTTAGAGAATGATTAAGTTTTTATGAGTGAGCCTGTGTTGTTGGTTTCTCTTTTTAAAGGGAAAAGTGGGTGTGAGCTGATACCGGGCAGACCAGACAGCCCTCTCCCCACTCCAGTCTTTATCGTAAGATGATAGCATGGCAAGGGGGTTATTAAGGACTCAGTCTCAGAGCAAGCATCTGTACGAGAGCATGTGTGTTGTGCTTGCAAATGTGGCTGACTGAGGAGATACCCTTGCATTAAGTAATGTTGGTCTTAGACTTACTTTCTTTAGGATCACAGCTATTTACTGGGGTGTGCTATATTTTTAGACATGCAGCCTTGTGTGTCTCCAGCAAAGCAGAGAAGGACGACCCTTTCAGCTTAGCCACAACTCATCAGGAGGGAGTTGTGTCTGCAAGTGGGGCCTCTTTCTGCTGATAGGAGCTAGTGAATGTGGCAGCAAGTGCATACACATCTTCTCACAGCTCAGAAACTTTTCATGAACTTAGAGGAGTGTGGAAAATCTGATGGACCCAAGCAAGACAGAGTATAAATATCCACAAAAAAAAAAAAAATCAGCAGTCTCTGCTTATGGTGGCTGAGGGCCTGCACGGTGAAACTGGAGTACTTTTTGTAGTGTGACACAGGATAGGGGTTCATGATGTGATGCTGGAACAACATAGAAGCATCAGGTGTTGCTGAGTGAAATTCAAATCTGTCACCCACACACTGCTGGCAGCACAATCATCAGCGATGCCAAAGTTTTCAGGAGTGTGGGTGGTAGTTAATGGTTAGAAACCATAAATGGATAAGTTTGCTAAGTCAGGAAGGTCAACAGAAGACTTTTACTTTCTCTTACACATTTAATACATTTACTGAGAAAGCTTTGTTCTGTTGCTTTGTGTCATTAAAATTTGATAAAGCAAGCCATAAAATCAACAATAGAACATTTGAAGTGGTTTTATCATCTTTTTACTAACCTAGTAACTTAGATATTATGTTAGCAATGACTATTTTTCTGTCCTTAAAAGTACCTTTTAGAGTCAAACCCGGCACATGCATAAATCTAAAAAGCAAAGGTCAAACAGCCAAGTGCTACGACAAAAAGTTTAACACGTAATTGGACTGGAGGGTGACTTGGACAATGGCAGCTCCTCTCAGTTTCCCAACAGGGAGATTTGTCTCTGTCATCTTACGTAGCCTCCAGAAAACTTGATATCCTTCTGAAAAGCCTGTCTGAGTTTAACAGGACAGTTGGACACGAGACATAACCCCTCCCAAACCATCTTTTCCACATAGATTCTCAGCAGATCAACAAGCTCTGCTGCAGAAACAGAATAAATGGGAGCTTTCATGAATTTTTCAGAAGGGCTGATTATTCTACAAGAGGGTGGAATATAATCAACTGCTATCACATTTGTGACACAGTTTTTTTTTTCCTTCGTAGCCTTGTATATGGAGATTCGTCCGTCTGCTGTAGGAGAAAAGCTTGTCTGTGCTGACCTTGGCTCTGCTGTTTTCTTTTGGTTTGATCCACAAAGAAAACAGCTGGCAGTTGCATTCAGGATACCGCCGGCCTTGACAATGAACTGCCTGTATGATGCTGTCAGAGAAACTTTGGCTCGTTGGTAAAGCACGGTGCCTGTTATATCAATAGCTTGAAAGTGGACTTCACAAAAATATGATTTGTGCGACGGCGATAGTTACTTGCTCAAAAAGCCACAATACCATTGTAGATCTGAAAAAATATTTGATGCAGCGCTGCACCATATCAGCTGTGCTGAAAGAAGACGCATTAAAAAGTCTTCTGTGTTGTGAAGCAGCTGAAATTAGTGTACAACCCGTTGCAAGTGACTACATCAGGTCAGCTTAGTTCCCTCCTCTGGCCCCATATGCACATATCTGTTCTATCAGCATGTCTTCATGAGCATTTTCTCAGCTTCAGGCAGTGCTGATCTTCCATTGTTTATGAAAAAATTGCATATTATTTTCCTTTTTTTTTTAACATTGTGTGTTTTTCCCTTTATATGGTCACAACTGCAGAAGAGTAGTGAAGTTACTCACACTAAAAATCCATCATTTAAAACGTTTCACATCCTGCTTTGTGACTGTTTTTCGGATGTAAATGAGGTTAACAGCCAAGGTTTGTTGGATTACTTTGACAAAATAATCATGATTGAAAACAGATATGATGCAATGTCAATCATATTTACATACAGACTCCAAAGCTTGATTTCTTGTATTGTCTCTCATCAGTCACATCTGAAAACAGTTTGAACGCTCAAAGCCATCATAAGATGTGTTTCCATTACACCTAGAATTTCGTAAAACTTAAATATTGCACTTTAAAACTGGTACTGGAAACAACTAAACTGAAAAAAACAAGCAAACTAAAATATTGCAAAAAGTTTTTACACTCTCATGAGGCGGTTTTTTCAGACGCTTCGAAGAAGCAGTTTTTCGCAGAAATGTAATGGAAACTTTTTTTGTATTTACATGCCATCAAGTGTGAAGTGTGTGTTCCTGCTACATTGTGAGGACCATTTTGCGCTTTTAACCAGCAAAGTGAGGACATTTTGGCTGGTCCTAACTAAAACAGCCTGAGAAAAAACCCTTTTTGAGGGTCAAGATTCAGTTTGAGATTTTCGCTTAGGTTTTGGTTAGGGTTAGGGCAAGGGTTAGGTTTAGGCATCAGTTGTGATGGTTAGGAGTAGGGGCTAGGGAATGCATTATGTCAATGAATGTCCTCACAAAGATGGAAGTACAAGGATGTGTGTGTGTGTGGGTGTGGGGGGGGTTATTCCTTCTTAATTTTGATGTTTATTATCATTTACAAGCATTAACTCTGGGATCAGAGTGATTGGGGAAGATTTACCAGTTACATATTGCTCTATATGAAAAATCTGTAAAACAGCAAACAAACTTCATTTTCGGACAACGTGGATATGATTTAAGTTCTTTCTGTATTAGTAGCGACACGCCACACATGGCCATGACTTGGTTCAATCCCACATGTTAATTACATGTTGCCCTGATTCTATGGCCACAGGATAACATCTTATGGCCGTGCCTTAGTAATGTGTCACCAAAAGTTTTTTGTCTTGCTGCTGATGTGATCAGAGGGTTTTGTACATTTGGACTTTGTCTCTGAATTATCATCTGCTGCTTTCAAGGGATGAGATTTTACGAGAATTATAGCTTATGCGCTAAACGAAATTCAATGGAAACGCTTGCATATCTCAATTGTACTTTTTCAAAATTTAAGAAATATCACTTTAATTTTTCAAAAAAGTGTAGTGGAAAGCCAACTATACACGTGTAGCAAGGGGCCCGGGCTTGATTCGATCCCCAGACTCCTGAGTGTGAGTGCTTGCATTTGAAATGATTTGTTTTTTGCACCAAGTGTTTAATGACACCATAAAGAATACAGGGTTGATTTTATTGCAGGAATTGGAAGGCTTGTGCTTAATGTGTGGTTCCAGTATTCCCTGCAGGGAATCAAATTAGACCACTTCCATCCTGAAATACACCTGGAAACAATCCGGATAATTCCTCAGCTCCTTTATCAGCTGAAAGTCTCCTTGTTCTTGTCTTCAGATCAAATGTACCCAGTATCTACCACCACCACCACCACCATTCTTCTACTGTGAAAACAGTAGAAAACTGTCACCATTACTGCCATCTATCTCAAATATGTTCTGTTGATGGCAAACTTTGTGCCCCAAACCCTCAAATGTGTCCCCTTGTTCATGTAACATGATTTTTATCAGCAACTGGAGGTTCCTGTTCACAACTTCACATTTTTATTTTAAGGTGTGGAATCACATGACTCTTAAAAAGACAGCTGGCAGCATAAGCTCACCACAAAGTTTGTTCAGTATCTAACTTTGTACGTCTTAATTACATCTTATGCTTTTCAAATGTGATTTCCTCCAACTTCCTTTCTGTTTTGTGTTTTTGTGGATGAAGAAGAGTGAGAGAAGGGTTAACAGCAGAGGCGCAGGAGGGGTGGGCCGTGGAGTGGCCAGCCACTTGTAACCTAAAGGTTAAACACAGGCCTTCAGGGAGTCCTATTACTGTGTACTCACTGATGGGAACTCTGCAAACATGCATTCTGGGAGCCCAGCAGGCTCCTCTGTTTATTCCCAGTCTAGTGCTGTGCCATGATGTGGGAAATGACTGTGAACATGGAAGTTGGCCAGATCACTGTGTTCGCTCCAGTGTTTCAAGAGTTGCCTTTCAACCTCTCTGAAACACACACCACGCGTGTCACTTGAAGCAGTCTGGGACCTCATTGTACATTTTAACGGTACACAAAATCCAGTGGAGTTTATTTTCACATATGTCAGCATTTCTTATTTGCTGCTGTTAGAATACAAAGTTGTCTTAGCACGGTGTTTCCATTCCCCGCAATCTTGCACCTGTTCCTCTTGCAGGTTTTTTTTTCTTTTTTTTTTTTATAATGAAGTGCTATTTTAATTTTCAAAGCAATGTGTACCTTCACACTCTTGGCCCTGGAGTTATGGGGGGCTGTAAGATCACATGGAGCAAATGCACATCAGGTTGTTGTTGTTGTTAGTGGTTGTATGTTTGTGTCCTCTCTGACATGAGTATGAGAGTAGTTTAGATGATTGAATGAGCCTCCAACCAAGCCTTGTTTAACCGACCATCCCTCCCCCATGGCTGCGATTTGATATCTCTTAGCATTCCAGGTTATGCCCTTTACTCTGCTAATGGTGCCACTGACCCTTAAAGACATTCCTGCAGTTTTTCTCTGATCACAGATATCTGATTGCTTCATTGTAAACAGGCTTTTCTTCAGTCTAATGTCGTTTTTTCCACTAAGAAGGAGCTTACAGTCAGATATGTGATGCTCATTACTGATTGAAACACTAACAAAGTTGCTCTTCTCTAACCTTGGACACAAATTTCACAGATATGGGTGAAAAATGTGTAGAGGAGGATGGCTGAGAAGATGAATGATGATGCTGGTCGTTTCCACTTATTTCATGCTTTGCTTACATCTTTAAACAACCCTGTTATCCCTCACAAACAGTCCTCACTTGAATGGGCCAGAAATATGTAAGGCTTCTTCTGTTAATGCTTTATGCTTCTAGTTTTAATCTTAACACAGGCAAACTGTAAGGGTAGTGAGCCAATGCACGGATGAATCGCCCATTACTATATCAGAAAAACTTTTCAAACTTTCTTTGAAGGGACTACATACTGTAAAACGATAGTTGATAGTTGCTGAAACTGAACTCATGTCGACTCTTTATGCAGTGAATAACTTGCATTTACCTGGGTGCATATTCTTACAAAGGTTTGCTTTGTTAGTCTTCACTTTAATAAACAAGGGATGCACATGATTGGATTGCTACCAGCTATTGATATGCTGATATTTTCTCACCTAATTTTACACATCAGGTCTTGCCTGTTGAGGATTTCATGTTGGTTTCCTCTGAAAAACAGTGATATCTGTACTTGCCATAACTGTAAAATTTTATTTTATTAAAATATTTTAAAAGAATATTGTAAAACTTACATTGTACTTTAAAAAAAAACAATCCTGACAATAACCACAGGTACACCAAACCTGACTTTATTTGTCTGACTTTTTTCCCCTTTGGGCTGATAACAATACTGATTTAAAAACCTTTTAACCAAAATCAATTATAAGAATGTATATCCTTAAAGTTCAGTAAGCAGTTGGTTTTGACTTAAACCAACCCAGAAATTATTATAGAAACAAGCTACTGTATATGTACTAATTAGACAGCAGTTGTAAAAAAAAAAAAAAAAAAAAAAAAAAGGGAAATATATGCAGAAAACTATTTTATTGAGTTGTGAATGGACCATTTTCCTTAAATGATCTGTTCATGACTTTTCAGAGCAGTCAGAAATAAGTCAGAATTCTGACTTTTACCTCAGTATTCTGACTTTTTTCAGAAACTGACAAAAAAACGTTCAGGAAAAAGGTGGGAATTTTGAGATTAAAGTCAGAATTCGAACTTTTTTCTCAGAATTTTATATTTTTATCTTCAGTGGCCCTAATCCTTTTCCGTACCAACCCAAACCCCAGCACTTCGATTCTATACAAGGGCACAGTACAACACATTACTCTCAAACATCAACTAGTTAACTGTTCCACCTTTCTCAGAAAAACGTTTTGGGGGGGATACCAGAATTTGCCAAACTTGGAGTCTCTGCTTAAAGGTCGGAGGAACAACGAGAACAAGAAAAACTGGATTAATTTTGTGCAGAGTGAAGCTGAACCACTGCAGACCTGACAACACAGCAGCAGAGCCAGCAATGCACAGCGGAGGTTGAAGGGCAGCACACATGCTGAGAGAACCAGTGTTTTATGAGTAGCCACGTTTAATGGATGCTCTGTGGATTAATTTTGTGCAGAGCTGCAGAGATGGAGAGTTCAGGATTACCATGCCCCCTCATTATTCACCTTTTCTGCTAACTTTTACCAGAAAGCGGTGGGATGAACAGATACTATGCTGTGACTACCAAACTGAGTCTCTTGCTTCCTAGCTGCATCAGGTGATGGACAAACCCATCAAGATGGGTTTCCCAATCTTGGTCACCAAGTCTACAGATGGTGCCCACAATATGTGTTTGGGAACTGCTTAGATTTAAACAGCTGATCTGAGATCTGTGAGTATTACACAGACCTGGGATACCTGGGATTTTGAGACTTCTTTGCATTTACTGGTTTCAGTCATTCATGTTTGATTGGGGGTTAACAGTATCTGTCTCTGATGACACAAACTCACATTGTAGATTTATTTCTACCTTGGTCAGACTTTTACATTTAAAACTAAATACAGAATAAAGGGTACCTACGAGGGGCAATGTGAATATTGTTGCCTGCAGTCATTCTGGGATTGTTGTTTCTTTGGTACCGCAGGCCTTTCTTGTTCAGTTCAGAGTTCATCTGAGGTAGTGCGTTGCGTGCTTCCCTCAGCTTTGACAATCCAGATATTTACACTGCAGCAAACCTACTGTTTATATTTGAAAGCCATGCACAGACTAGTTCAGTTTTTAGACATAGTAACATGAATTCTTTCTCAACACTTTATGCCTGAAGTTCAAACTATGGAAATAAAGGAAGGGGGTTAAATGAAATGGAGACCACAGGACAGCAGTGGACTAAAAGCTTCCTGTGGCAGAGCGGACCTGGCCGAGAGACTGGCAGGGCAGATGTTTTAGGTGAGAGACAGAGTAGATAGCACTGCATGAATAATTTATCAGATTGGATTGAAGATGTGATATATTAAGACACAGCACACAAGCCATCTTATGGCTTCTTTCAGCACTTTTTGTGCAGTGTGAGTGGCTGCAGGGCTCGGATCACCCGACATCTCTGCTTTCTTTCTGGCAGTTATCCACAAGAGTCTGGGCAGTGGAGGAGACAGTTATAGATGTGCTGGCTAGAGGTCTAGTGAGGCTCCCAGACATCTGGAGGGGATGAAACTGTTCAGCATGCAGGTGCAGTTTAAGCTCACAGGAAGTAACACTGTTGATGCTTTTCTCCCACTATGACTTGCTCTGGTCATACTGGGTCTCATTTGGGTGACAGAGAATACAAGTATTCCAGTGAGCTATAGAAATGCCCTGAGATGGGGACGAATCCTTCTTAGAATTCTTATTTTCTGTGGTTTCTTATTACTGCACAATCCTACTTTGCTTTGCAACTCTGCTTTGATATATATAGATTCAAATTTACTGTTGATGCAGAGAAAATTATTTCTATTTGTCTGTTTTTTTCCTTAAAAGCCAAATGAGCTTATTTTTCTCTGTCCCTGTTCCTTAATCAAATCATTGACCTCATATTGTTTGTAAATAATGAGATGAATCACTTCCTTGCTTCCTGACATCAGAGCCCAGCTTCAGCTGGAGCAACCTCTTAGTTTTCCTGGAAATGATTGACTTTGGGGTAGTTAAATGGAACTGCTGTTTGTTAACAAGCAGCTTGAGTGTTTTTAGAAACCACTTGTCTCGTTTCCCATAAACCAAAACTCCAATAAACTAGAGATGGGATTTATGGCCCTTTGAGGGGAGCCGGATCTTGAGAAGCCGTTCCATTCAAAAGACTGGCTTGTTCTTATTTTTCATTCAATAATTTTCCTTTCAGAATTCACTCAGTAACTAATCTCTATCAAGAAAATAATCACTGGTAGCAATTTAGAAGGCAAGATTTCTATTGGAATAATTCAAACCCCATCGATTTATACGATATACTGTATATACAATACATACAATATTTACAATAAATTTAATTGTCATTAATCTTGTGTTTTCATTGTAAATGTTTTATAAGTTGGCTCCATATCCCTGAGCTTTGACAGTGAGATCACAATTTTGGATTTTTAGTCAAAACACATATTGCTACAATTATCTTCCATGAAAAACAACTTTACTCCAAAAATTTTCCACACAAGGACATTTTAGTGATGCAAAAACTCTCACTATATAAAGGCTAAAAACTATATGTATCTCTATAAAATCTACCAAATATGATTATTTTTTTTTATAAAATGCAGGAAAAATACAGAAATACAGTAAAAATGTAGACATTGTATAGACTGTAAATTTTAATGAATGTTTTGGAACCTACAGTTTCTGAACAACACTTTCTGCCCATAGATGTGTTCACATGAATGAAGCGTGTTGGACATTAGACTCCCATGATGGTACACACGTGTAACATGAAGGCAGGATGGACAATTTGGATAAGCACGGTAAGAATGGCTCTTAAAGAAAGGGCTCAGAACTGAGATCCAATTCTCATTGTTCATTTAAAAGAGCTGTTCAAAAGTAACGATTCGTTCATGAACTTAACATCTCTACAATAAACTGAGCTTTGCTTTATGGGAACATGCCTCTTCCCTGTAGATCCTTTCTGCTCCCCCTTAGAAACTCCAACTAAAAGCTGTTTTTACTGCTGAATTTTGTCATTTAGTTCTTTCCCTGTTTGCATGGTTGCAACATAGTTGAGCAGCTCGCACCTGAAGTTGAGAAAGTAGGTTAAGATACCTGAGGACGTCCTACGTGCTCAGAGATCACAGTGAGGAGGCTCAGCTTTCTAGTAACACAACGTTGCACCTCTATCTCTCCATGACATCAGCTCCCATCTACACACATCCAGCTCTGGTGGCCTGGGTGCTGTTTGGACTTGTCGGGACTCTGATTACATCTCAAGCAACTGGAGTGCTGTTTTTTTCCCTGTAAACACAGAAGTACATGAACTTCTGTGAAGTTATAAGGATACACAAGGCTGTTGCTGTTCTGCATATTCTTTGCCTTTGTCTCCTTTATAACATTGACTCGTCTGACTTAAAGCAATTTCTTTTATACATTCAGCACAATAGTTAACAAATTGTGTGACTGTAGACTATCTAACCGTGTACCTTCAGCCACGTACACTAAACTCTGTCATCTGATAGCTTGCTAATCCCCTTATTATGCTTGTCCGATTAAATAGAGCAGTCAGTCAGCCATTAAATCATCTAGCCTCAGGATCAACGTGGTGCCCATAATTTTACTGCATATGGGGTGTAAAACGTGATGTAAATAAGATCTAAATTTTAAAAAGAAAAGTGTTAAAAGATAAATAAAAGCATCAAAAATTGGACCTAAACTGAGAAACACAGCATTCGCCTCAGAGTAACTGCGTTAGCATTGCCTGTTGGTTCATTGTCATGAGTGACAGGAGTTCATCTCCCCCTTATGGCTCGCCAGATACGCTGCCCCTGCAGGTCACATCTGGTTGTCTAGGATGTGGGATGTCAATAATAGGAATTTACCCTAAATATCATTGTTCTAAAAGATTCACAAGATGGCTTGGATGACTGGGATGCCGAGGCTTAAGTGACTGCTGAGGACTTGGAGTGAGGAATGTGCTGCCTTCTATTGATCTTTACTAAGTGAGGTCACTTCATGTGGGGGGCAGCTGCCCCACTTTCAGACCCCACATAAAGGGGACAGTCTAACCCCCACAAAGATATTCTAATGCGGTCAATAAGGCAAGCAAATAGGTCAGAAAATGGCGGATTTGACTAGTCAGTGATCTCATTTTTTTGAAGACATATGGAGAATGAGAAGCAAATGAGTCAGTTCAGCCACAGGCACAAAAATAATCATTTTCCTTGTTTGTTGGCACAGTGTCATTTGTTCCCCATTTGTATACAACTCATATCTCATGAACTTGACTTAGAGAGTATATAAGTGTTGTTGACAGACTTCCAATTTCTCTCAGTGTGTTCTCAGAGCACAACATGCCATCTGCATCTTTTAAAAGACGTCTTTGAGTGTAGTGGGACTTTAAAAGAATCTTTTTAGTGGGTTTTAAGAGCTATAAATGCTTGAATTGAATTCAAATGAAAAGAAAAAGAAATTAAAACTAGAAATTCCTTTAGCTTCATGCCAAGATTCACTGTACATTCACTTGAGCTCAGGGTACTGTACATCAAAATAACAGGATTAAGGCTGTAAGCAGTTCTCACATGTGTCATTACAGATAGGCTGTGAAATAGATGACTGAAGAGTGAACATGAACCTGATTAAACATGCTTGAACGAACACCTCATTCCCCCAGCTAGCATTGATCTTTGCTTGTGATTTTAAAAACAGAAACGCTTCTTTGGACATGTTCAGTTTTCCAGTAATTATCATCTAAAAATTATTTTTAAATATGGGGTTGATAGTTTAAGTTGTTTTGATCTACATCTAAACCAATTTTCCAGTTCATTTATCCTTTTAAAAATGAGTCATTTTGAAAAGGTTGATTATTCACCTTTTGCATTCACCAGTTTGGATGGGATTATTCCCCTGTATGAAAAGTCCTGAAGACGACGCTTCAGACTTGTGAAATCTACAACAACGAGTCACCTTTCTTGTTTTAGGGTTACTTTGTGCTTCATAAACTTGAAACTCTAGAGTTCTGTTGAAGGCTCGTCTTTGGAGCATGTAGAGGAGCGTATACTCTGAGCCTTTTATCAGTCTCACACAGTGATGGATGTGTGCAGCTCTTTGCCCAATGGCCTATAGCCTGAGCTTCTGTTTAAGCCGCTAAGCTACTGGAATGCATGCAGCTTCTTGCTGTGGACATCAAGGGGGAACAGCCATGCCGCTTTGTTTACAGCCTTTCATGGACGCCACACCAGCCTAATCAATTTCAAAGAGGATAAATGTGTCAATGCCTTTCTGTTGATTGAATGGCCCATGAATTTACATGGGAAGCAAATATCATTCAGCACATTATTTCTCTCTTTTGTTAAGTTGTCCACAAGCATGACTTAGCACCTCTTTATGATGATATTCAAGTCTTTCCTGATTTTTTTTCCCCCACATATGCCTAGCTCAATGTCTTAATTATCTATGTAACCTCTTTGTATTAAATCCTCTGATCAATATATATAAAAATACTAACCCAACTACATCAGTTTGACTGCATGCAAGGATGAATAAAAGCTAATATTATCAGGCAGCCTTAATAGGGGAAAACTGATTGTTTTCAACTGAGTATACAGTACTGTGAGTAAAAGCTGTCACATACCTTTTGTAATTGTAATCTATTTTTGTTCAGCATGACAAACTCAGCATACTTACAGTATATGTCTGAGGGATTAGTAAAATTAGTCCGGATAAACATGAGCAAGAAGCTGAAGTTGATGCCGTCAAGGTCGATGTTTCACTCCTGCAAATGCAGACTGAATTTCTTTGCAACCAAGTGGAGATATTTTGAATGGGACTGAATGTTTCAACAGGCCTGACCTACTTACAGCAGCCAGGGCTGAAACAGCTCTTCACCTGTGTCTGGCAGCAGCCAGGAACCCTCATAAAAACAGGCCTTGAATATCTGTGCATTTTTATTTCTCTCATGAAAACGTCATAGATGAATTTGTTGCTTTTACAAGCGCAGACTGCATAATATCAGACAGAAATATCATCTTTATCCTACTGTGTCAGGATGAACATGCGTGAAACTGACTTGGACTTATTTTTACTTGTTTTAGATGAGCAGTTGTAACTAGAAAAGGAGATCAGGGAGTTTGAGCTACGATAGGATACAATGCATTTTTATTGTCCGACATGTGTCTGACAATAAAGATGTAAGACATGGTTGTATTGTAACTGTGATTTTGAAATCAGGGGAGGGGCTTAGACCTTACATACAGTTGTGTTTGTAAGTTTACATACATTTCGATTAAAGACTGAAAAAATAGCTGCCAGTGAAATAAGATAAAATTGACCAAAGTAATAATAAATAGAAATTTTATGGAAATCACGACAATGATTTTGAATTGTGGTTAAACTGAAATATTATAAATCAAGGATGATGGGGCTCTGTAACTAAAATTTTGTTGAGCAACACTTTGAGGCAATCACTGCAATCAAGTTTTTTTAATGTTCAATAAGACTTCTGCACATGTTGACACGTATTTTGGCCTACTGTTCATGAGCAAGATGCTCTAATTTATCCTGGACAGTGTTGTTCATTTGTCTTAATTTTTTTAAAACTACAATTCAAAATCAGTTTTTTTTTTTTTACTAAGTTATAATTTAGTAATTTGTATTATTATTATTATTATTATTATTATTTTGTTTCTCCTTCTATGAATTACTATTGTGAATCAATTTAGCCTTTTCTTTAATGGGAGGGTATGTAAACTTTCCAGCACAACTGTATGGAGGACTAAAGAACCAATGTGTTAGAGTGATTTAGTGAAGCTGAGCTTGACTGTATCTGTATTCAGGTGATTCAAAATGCTGCTGCTTGAGTCCTCTGTAAACCAGAAAAGTGGACCTGAGATCTCCACATTGGTTTCCAGTCCATCAAAGAGTTAGTTTTAGAATATTGCTGTTGGTTCATAAAGCTTTAAATCGCTTGAGACCTAAAACCATTGATCTTCTGGTACATTATGAATCTTTAGACATGTCAGGTTGTCAGAAATAGTTTTTTTTTTTTCTATTAGTAGTGCCATGACATTTAATTATTACAGGATTAAAAGAAAACGTCTAAATAAACTCATAAGATATATGAGTCAGTCATGATGTTGTACATTTAACTCATACAAAGATCCCACAGTATTTAACTGAAGGGCCATTTATGTAACTTACATGATCCTTGAATCTTTGGAGAAAGAATAAAGACTAAAGGTGAAACAAAGAAAGAGCTTCCGGAGTACTCCATTACACTATTTTATCAGCAGTATGGATTATTATGATCAGAATAACCATTTAAAGTAAGAAAGAGAAAAAAAAAAGAGCTGCAGCATAACTAAGTGTTCACTTGTGTTTTTCACCAAATGTCAGGATATCATGTAGCAGAAAAAAAGATCAAAGGGGAGCTCAATATGGTTTGCAGATGTTCCTGCTCAATGACACCTTATAAATCCTTATAAATAAGTCCTTATTGTACCAGAAATATCGTCCTTTGATTTAGAGTTTTGAAATCAAATAAATGAGAATTCTGAATTCAAAACAATTGTTTTATAAATAACTGTTGGCATTAGAGTCTGTATGAGGTGTGGGATTAACTTACTTGCATCTTTTTTTATGAGATATAGGTGTTCCCTTTCCCAGTTAAGGGTGTGACTGAAGGAAAAGAGAGTGAAGAAAAGAAATAGGCCAATCCAGCATGATCAACGGTGCAGGCTCCTTCCTAGAAGTGGATCAGCTTACACTGATTTTTAAAAGCTGAAAAGAGTGCAGAGAGAAAAGCACAAACTTCTACCTACTTTTCCTCAGTCCCCTAGGCGTGAGGGTTTATTAATGACAACATGTTAGTAATTTTAAGCCACGTTTTGGCCTTATCAGATGTGTTTTGACAGGAGATTTAGCTGAAGTGCCAAGAAATGAAGAACAAAGCCAAAAGAGGCAAAGAGAGGATCTCACACAGTAGTAAAGAGCTCACTGCATCATTTGGAAAGATTAGTCACTCTCAGATAATTCCTGTCTCCACACAAGTTTTAGGCTGGAAGTTTGATGAGGCCCGCAGCAGCAAAGTGTGTCATTGTCCTTTTAGTGACTTGCCTTCGTCCTTGCTCCTCTCAGTATTAATGGACTTTTCTGTCCATCACAGAGCCCCTGCTGGTCTTTTTTCATACTCTTCGGTGCTAATAGTGATAGCAGGCCTGGCAACAGCTTCACTGCTTTACATTTCATCAGCAAGTGGCTTCTGCAGGGTCCACATCTGTTATGGAAATTCACACAGAGGGGAAATTGAATGAAATGGAATATCATTTTGTATATTTTAACTTTTGAGACAGGGTTGTTTTAAACACTTTCCTAAGACAGAACAGATGAAATATACTCATCCACTTTCACAGCCATATATTACATTTATCAGTGAATACATTCTCAGCTCTTGTTAACTTCAAGTTTGATGTTTTAAGAATTCAGCACTTGTGATTAAATTCCCAATTTTTGACCCGGTGTCACATGCCCCAGAGGAGAAGCAAGCTTGATAAATTAAACTCCCCCCGAAACTTAAGTTCAAAATGTCCCTTATCTTTGTTTAATAGCTTAATAAGAATTTAATTAGGCAATTAAAAGTCTTTGGAAAAGCATATGGTCATAATTACTGCTGTATGGTTCACTCAGAGATGAATGAGCCATTAATTATTCTTAGCAGGGTCTGGGGATTGGGTGTAAAAATGGGTCGAGTTGGAACGACAGGGTATTTCTTTAGACCTTGCCCCCTTATCAGAAATGCAGGCTTCTGATTTTAACTGCAACATTAAACTGGATTATGTTGCACCACCAACTCAAAGTTGAAACATTAACTTCTTTGCAAGATTTATTTTACGACAACAGTGTCATTAAACCTTTGGAAATGTGTAAAACTATGGTTTTGAGCGTGGGATCAGAGTGTTTATTCAGTCAAAACCAAACAACACAAAGAGGAAGTCATTTGGCTCCTAAGTTATCAGTTTTAACTGGACCTACTTCTTTAGTAACTGAGTCACTGTAATGGGAGCAATGTGATAATACTCATTTCCTGAATTTTTCATTAGTCACAAATCACCTAAAGCCTTGAGCTGTGTTAAAGGTACAGTATGTAAGCATTACTGACATCTAGTGGTAAAGATGGGTATTAGAAAGAAAAGATGTTTTCTATCAAATGACTTCATATTCCAAGCACTTTTGTGGATGTAAGGTGGCCGTTAGTGGCCAAAATTCTCCCAAAAATAAAGATGTTTTCACCTGTGAGTGGAGCCAGTGGTATCAGGTGTAGCTATGACTGTACAATGAGTAACTATTTTTTAATGTCTTTTAAGGCGTTGCTTCTCCCAAACAGTGCTCTAACTTCCATTAAACAAAGCTGGTACACAGTTTTAAAGTTCAGAGGGTTTTTCCTTCACACACATTGTTTTGTCCATTCAGGGACACCGTAGTAAAAATAGTGGAACAAATATGGCAGCCTCCATATGTGCACCACCCAACAAGTAGATATAAATAACTCATTCTAAGAAAATAAACATGTAACAGCTATTCTAATGCAGTTATTACACATCTATAGAAACACAGTTTTGAATTATATATATCACATTTTTCTACCATTGACCTTTGATTTTTTTTTTACATACTGTACCTTTAAGGGAGTGTTTTCATGCTGTACTTCTAGACAGTATCATTAGATCTAACACAGTAATGGGGACCAGTGGCAGCGTATGTCCCCATCATGTGCCGACGCAGCTCGCCCCACCGATCAGTCCCTCTATTCCTGAAGCTTTTCCTGACGGACGATATCCTATCTCACTCGTGCCCCGTCACACATCTGACAGTCCTTCTGTGACGTTGAGTTGTCAAGGGGGCGGCGGGGGGAGGCGCTGACCACAGGTTGAAGGCCACATGTGGAAACATGCGACCTGGGTTAACTCAGGGGTTTGACATAGCTGGTCCATGTGTGTATGTGTCCAGGTGGCTTCTTCAGATGACAGGCATGCCAAGAGGTTGTATCCATCAGTCAACACTTTTAGTCAACAGACTGCATGCGGAGCCTTGACCCGTCCTACTCTACTAGAATAGCAAATGTTAATGGGTGTGCCACCTGTTTCTGCACTGTTACTATTTATATGACTCGCACTCTTACAAGAAGTGCTGTCATTGGGCCGGCTTTGGCAGGCAGTGATCTATAGTTATATTTACTGTATACCAGAAGCTTTATAACAGGAAATGACAGGAAGAGTGCTGGGAATTTCCCCGTTAAGTTAAATATATAAGATATTTCCTCTTTTGTGAAATACTCTGTTGCAAAAAGTTTTGATTGATAGTATAGGAAAGCTAATGCTCAAACCTTTGTGGGTTTTTTCATGTGATAAATCTCTCCTGGAAATTTTCATGCATACATTGCATCACAGGTTGAGCTCATCCTGGAGTCTCAGCTCCATGTTGACAGAGTTGCATGTTTGAGGGAATTTTATTCTCATTTCCATTACGTGTTGACATAAGAATAGTCTTCCTTGTGACAAATTCACACCCAGTTCCCTGCATAATATTTCACTGCTTGATGTAATATGCTCTTCACTTTCCTTGCTAATTATTTTTCCCTGCATAGACTGTCAGAGCCATCACTTTTACTGAGATTTGGTGGGCTTGTGAACTGAAAGTGATGCACTGTTTTAGTCATATATGAACACCCACCAGCACACTAGGGAGATGGCCATGCCAATACTGATGTTAGAAGTAATAATATTGAAATGGGGGAAGACATTTGGGAAAACTCTGAAAAAATTGAATTTGTAATCTGTCTTGGGCATTGCAACTGAAACTTTTTCACGGTGTATTTAGCAGCTGAACATCTCTCCAACGTAACACCACTTTTGTTCCAAGATTGTTGAAGATGTTTCACAACCCATCTGAAAAGCTTCTCGGTTCTTCGGGTGAGAGTTGAAACAGCTTTAAGAACCAACAAGTCCAGTTGCTTCTATTCAGGCTCTTACAATTAGCGTGACCTGGATGCTTGAGAATCTACACTGTGATAGAGAGAGGCAGCCCAGCATGAACTGCAGACTAGAAACAAATCTTCAACTGGATTCAGTAATTCGTTTTGTAGGTCTTCCCAACATGCACATTAGGGATATACGGTACACTAAATCTTTCGGTGTCAAGACATGTCATGTAGGGAAAGGTAATTACTCCACTGGATTGTACTGGATGATAGTGGAGCACAATCTGAGGGGGACTTCCTATCCTGAGTAACACTCTCCAAGAATAGTGTTTTTTTTTTTTTTTTTGTCTGGACTATTTCAGTGTGAATGTGTCTGCCATTCTGGCTAGAGTACTTTATCTGAAGTGGAGGCTAAAGGTTTTATCTATGATGCTGTAATAACTTGATTGCATCCAAATCCAGAAAAAGCTCATTCATGTAAAAGAAAAAAAGCAACAACTCAATGATTTTTTGTGCTTTTTTTGTGCTTCCATGGCCCAACTTATGGGCCTTTTCCACTGCACATTTTCGTAACCCTTTCACACGGCACGGCACACTTTATTTGTGTTTCCTCTGGGAAAACCCATTACGAGCCGTTACGATTTTCCGTACCCGTTTCAGAGCTAGCTCTAACCGTGCTGAACCTACACAAAACGTGACGTACCTGACGGCTCCCCGCTGATTGGTCAAATTGTTGTCATATGTGTTTCGCCTCGCCTCTTCTAAAAATATCTGGCTCTGTTTTTGGTGACTAAAAGCCACAGAGAAAACAACAACAGCAGTAACATCTCAATATAATCCAATGCCGCCATTGTTGTTTTTACTGTACTGACCACAGTGTGGCACGGCAGTGATGTCACAGCAGTCTCGACCATGCCAACTCCGCCCACTTCTAGGTCGTAGACTACTACTCCTGTGTAGAAACAAAAACCGTCCTGGTCGTCTTTAGCGTGTGGCGCTGGACTGTGCTGTACTGTGCTGTACCATGCCCTGTGCGGCTTCAATGGAAAAGGCCAATTATTTTGTGTACAAAACAGGCCAATGACACAAAACCACACCAGAAAAATAACTCCTGCTGTCATCCGTTGATGCGCTTCTATTTGTCAGCAGTTGTATTACAGATGGCAAACTGAGGATGAGGTGATACCAAAGTTAATCAACATCAAATTTAAACGTAAAGGTACAGTATGTAAGAATTACTGACATCTAGTGGTAAAGATGGGTATATGAAAGAAAGGATGTTTTTTAAAAAATTTTTTAGGTGTTTTCTTTCAAATGACTTCATATCCCAAGCACTGTTGTGAATGTATGGTAGCTGTTAGTGGCCAAAATTCTCCAAGACATAAAGAAGTTTTGATCTGTGAGTGGATCCAGTGGTCTCAAGTGTGGCTATGACTGTACTATTTTTCTGCCACTGACCTTTGTTTTTTTGTTGTTGTTTTTTTTGCACACTGTACCTTTAAGGATAACGGTATGCATTTTTCTTTTTACCATCACTTTATAAATACAATATTGGATCAAAGCCAAGGCAGAAAAGGACTTAGACTAGAATACATTTATACCCATATGTTAATCTTGAGACTGGAATTGTTTGTTTGCTATGGTTACGCTTATTTGCCACAGAATTAACTCATCTGCCAATAAAATAACAAACAAACTCTGATCAAGCTGAATGCATAAATAATGGATTAAAAAGAGCTCAAGGCAACATTTCTGAATCATTTGTGAATGCTTTTGAGTATTCAAAGATCAATGACAGTAGATGGTTAAGGGATAAAGGGATGGATTGATGGATTTATGGAAGTTTGACAGCTGTGATTAAGTCAAGGTGATGAGGCCGATGTGTTGGTGGAGAGAAATTTTGGAGATCACAGACTGAGAGACTGGAAAGTATCATCCAAAGCGAAAGACACAGTATCACGTCTGTGTAGAGAGTGAAAGGGATGATTCAGTTTATGCATCATGCAGGAGAGAGCAGTGAAGTGCAGAGTTGCATGTAGATTTCTGGTGTCAGAGGCTTCCTTGTTCTCATCCTTCTCCAACTCTCTCCACACACCTCAGTCCCATTTACAAAGCTCTTTTTTTCTGACTGTCACATGAAGCAATAATTAATATTATGGCCACAGCTCAGTGGTCCAGTGCTTTACTTTCAGATGTTTCACACAAAAGTTAGTAATGATGCTTAAAGTTATCCCCCATGTCTGTTACATGTTTCAGTCCACTGACTCACACAAGGTGTTGTCAGGGGGGTTCAAGGCTTTAGGTGGTGACTGAAGCTGAGGTTTTAAAAGCAGAAATCTTCCATAATCCTGTCTGTTTTTGCCATCAGGACTGGAGAGAGTCATGGTCTCCAGTGTCCAGACACGTTTGATTGTTTTTGCAAAGCTGGACTCTGCAGTTCTGAAATGGAAAATGATTTTGGTCAATTAATCTTGGAAGAAAACCTTTCAAACCTCCTTTTCCTCATAATTCTGTATTAGATCAACAGAATCTCAGACGTCTGTTGTATTCATCCCATTCAGATTTTGCATTAGTAAATACTGCTGCAGAAATAGCTGTCTGCACCAGGTTTTTTTTTTCTATTATCATTACCTTTCTGCTCCTCAAGACATCATCTGCCTGCCTCAGATTCAGAGAAGCCTGTGTTTGTAACAAGCATCAGACTGCTTATTGACTAAGAGTCAAGATCCCCTTGATAGAAACCAGAAATAGCTTTGCTTGCTACCCTCTGCTATTGATTGCCATACCTCACATGAAATTGAATCTCCAGTTGGTTGGATCTGAGGATCTCCTTGTGGCAAGTGTAATGGAGCTGTTGCAGTTGTACCCAGGAAGTCCATACTGAGTTTCACTTTACGCTTTGCTGCATTTAGTTAACCAGCATTTATGAATTGCCCCATAACTTCATTACTGTTATAACAGATGTCTTGTGGCTTCATTCTGATGCCGTTAGAGACATTTGTGAATAAAGTTGTGTCAGGCTTTATGTGGAACGACATATTTCAAGTTAAATTGTCAGAATTTAGTCTGTCTTTAAAAGACGCCAACAGCAGGTTGATGCAACATTTGGACAATTTCACTTTCATGAATTTCTCATTGCAACTGTGCTGGGCAGAGCTAAAGCTTTCTATGACCTTTGGGGATTACAAGCTTTCACAATGCAAGTGCTCATAATGTTTTCATGCTGCTTCCTACTACCCAGAAAGCAAAATCTCAAGTTAATTGGAGCAAATCTGTGGGGCAGAAACACCTCTAATTCCTGTTACATGAGATGCTATCAGGCCTCCGCACCTTGTCAGTGAAGCCAAAGATTTCTCAGAAATCTTTCGTTTCATTACATTGCACTATTAGATTATGGCTTTGAGAATGCAAAGCTATTCATTCGTGTCAGACATTAAGCTTACTGGAGCAATGTGCACATGTGAACACACCCTGCACTGAAGATAACTCATGCAGTGATCTCTTCATGATCACTGCAGGGTATATCCGTCTTATTTCTATGAAAACTGAAAGTAATGTCACAGCCTCAAACCTCCTATAGACAATGAAAATCCTGCTCACAGTTTTTCAAATCCAAATGGCTTTCTATCAATTATATACTTGGAGTCTACGGAAGAGGATTAGGGCCACCGAAGGAAAAAAAAATTCTGAGAAAAGTCAAAATTTTTACTTTAATCTCAGAATTCAGACTTTTTCCCCCAGAACATTTGAAAAAAAAATTGAATCTGGAGGTTTTTTTGTTTTGTTTAGTTTTTTTAGTTTTTTTTTCCAATTTCTTAGAAAGTTATATAACTCTGAGAAAAAAGTTTGAATTTTAACCTTAATCTCAGAATCCTAATTTGGCCCTAATCCTCTTCCGTAGAAGCCTTACCTACAGTAGAACATGGGTTCTAAAGCTTTCTTATGCAACACACTGATATAATGTTGCTCTTTTCTCTTCATAGATCTCAGCTGAGACCCTGTGTCGTGGTGTATGTGCGGAGGCTGATCAGATAAGGCTTTCTGTCTTGCTCTGAGGTCACAGATTGTCATTTCGAACCAGACTCTTTGTCTTCGGCATCGAAAGAGGGCCCTGACTCCCCGAACATTGCACTGACCCTACATTCAAGACGCCTGGAGCTGCAGGACAAGAAAGATAAAGGAGAGGGCAATAAAGCACGGGTTAAAGAAAAAAAAACAAGAAAACAAGACGCTCTTCATGAATTCCCCTTAAACCTGAAGGGCAAATACTACAAGTTGGCTGGTGGTTCTGCGGAGGCATGTGGACAATGAGTATGGCTTGGCTCTGTCTTCCAGCCTGTACTGTCCTCCTTGTTGGTTGCTTTCATACAGCTGCCACAGAAGAAGATGTCACTCCTCGCCTCACCTTCTCCTACAGTAAGTCCAACTACTTCCTCACTGCAGAATAACCATACCATAACATGTAGTCATGGTGGGGTGTTTGAAGTGTGATGTGTAATGCATCTGCCAAAAAAATGTTGGTATTACATGTAACCATCCCTAAATCACAGGAGAGCAAAGCTGCAGATTCTCTAGGCCGTTATTTCTCAGCATGAGTGAGCTCTGGAGACACCTGGATCTGAGAAAACTCAAACTGGAGGCAGTCGGGTTTTTGTCAGATACTTTTTCATGATTTGTAGCATGTGGCCAACTGTCAATAAACACTCATAAAGTGCTTATTCTCTATGCACTTCAAAGGTTGCTTGGAGGTAAAACTTCACTCAGCTGTATAATCTGGGAGCTTTTAAGGGTCAGGAGAAACAGCTGTTTTCTCCTAAATGCCCTTTTGTGCTCTTAAATACTGCCTTTAGAACTGGAAGAAAAAAAAAATCAAAATGTAAATGTGCATTGTTAGCTGTAAAAGGATTTAAACTGGTGAAATGCTTGGCTTAAACTCATGTGAATCCAGTGTGAGTGGCAGCTCTGTTGAGCTCTTACAGGTCAGACATAATTACAAAATGTACAGACCTATTGTGCTGTAACTCGTGGAAGGTAGACGGACATATTCTCACAAGCGCTGAGAGTTATTGCTCTTATATAATATGCATTTCATGCCTCTGCTTGCAAAATGTTTTGAGATTTTAAACATAAATATGCTTGTCATATCTTGGTAAAATACATTGTTGCTAAATCAGCTCTTTGTGCAGTTTTTCTGTGCAGCATGGTTTTGTTAAGACATACTGTAGATAGCACCATAGTCACCAGTACAAATAGCAAATGCATTATCACTGATCCAATTATTCAAGCTATATATTAGTGTATCTACCTGAGATGACAAGTTGGATATAAACATAAATTGTGCCAATGCATTTCCATTGAAATCAAACACAATGAGAGATTATGAGAACACTGGAAGCTTTCAGCAGTTGAAATGCAGGTTGTGACTCATGGTCAGGCATCATTTGAAGTCTTGTCAAGAATATTGTGTTGATGGATCTTGTTTAGTAATCTATTATACTCATGGCTTCACCTTCCAGTTTAAAGCTGGTTTTGAGCCATGTGAGCTTTTAAACTGGTGAGCCATGCAGCCTGTCTGAGCTTGTATCGTCCCACATGTTGGACCTCTTACCTGAACTGATTATTACTCTCACCTTCCAGCCTCTGCAAAGCCCACAGCTTGGCCCAGGCGGAGCGTTACACAACAGCACACACCATCAATCACTCACTAAAAAGATGCTTTACACACTTCCCCGTTATGGTGTTAGATTTGCTTTCAGGGCGTGCAGCCATTGTTAAACAACACCGTAAAACATGCTGACCCGCATATCACAAATCTGCTGTGTATAAAATCATTTTTTCATGAAGCGTTCAGGGTAGCTGAAGCAAGTCATGTTTATTTCTTGTTGATCGTAAGTTTATTTTTGTTATACTACAAGAGCAACCGACTATTCAGCTTATTTTATTATAACATTTATGTTGCTGTAACTTTTGAACAACTTTGATAAGCTGTGGCATTTCTATGGGGAAAAATGTAACAGAGGTCGTCACAATTCTCCATAAAGTTTAACAAGGAGTCATTTATTTGCCCTTCTTGCATTTCATTCTGCTCAAGAGCTCACTAATTAATCTATAATGCTTGGTGTTGTTGGCGTTTTGAGCTTTTAGATTGTGATGCGAGGGAGAGAGCAAGTTTCAGCCAGCTGATGAAGGTCAGCAGGGCCTGGTGATAAAGTTGCCTCGCCGTGGTAACGTTGGCTCTGGTATGCTGACATTTTCCAGCCTCACTGAAAGGCTGTGTCACATTGTGTATACAGTATCAAAGCAGAATGCAGAGCAGCAGGCCTCAGGGACACGAACTTTATACAGCAGAAACTGCCTGGCCCCGTCATGGTTTCCGGTACTCTCCGTCCTATCGGGATGCCAGTTAGTTGACAGCTTGCATGCTTAAACCTCTGCAGTGTAGGCGGGCCAAAGTCCTGCCTGGCTGATCTTCATCCGGTAATGTTCTCGTAGACTGACTTCCCCTCCTCTTCCCTCTCCATTCCCCTGGTCCCCGCCTCTGCCTTAATGAAGAGGGTAATCTGCCATGAATAATGAATGGGGATTTGTATGTGTTATGGTGTGAACACTTGCCTGGTTCTCATTATGCGCCTATCAGTACGGATCACGGGTTCAGGGAGTAAAGCCTGCATCTGCCTTTCTCTCTGCATTTGTTCCAGGATTTAATGCAGACCATGCTGAATGGCTTAGTGCGTCAGAACAATATCTAATGGAACACCTATAAGCTGTTCATGCTGTCCATCTTTTCCTGTTGATCTGTTCAGCTCGCTGTTAAACACCAAGTCACTGCTGTGATTTTATTTGGTTAAGGAGCAATGCACACACAGTTGGACTGAGTTTTTTTGTGTTTTAAATGCTGTCCTGTCTACACCAACTGGATCAAGTTAATCAAAATAAGGGCACTAATAGAAATTGATGCAACAGCTTTTTAATGCTGTGTTGGATTTCTTCATATTAACCAGTTGGTCCACAGCAGAATGCCATGGGGGTCACTGATTAATGTTTGGCTGAACTTAAAAAGGAATTTGTGTCACAGCAGTGACCAATGACAAAAACAGTGATCAACATTTGTCAGCGCTATAATGTCCATCATTTTTGTGATGTTTTATGGGCAGGTAAAGGATAATAATAAGCAAAAAATGACAGAAAATATCTGAACCTGAAATCCTTATTGTTTAGTTCAGAACTTTTCAAAGTGGGGGCCATCAGGGGGTGTTAGGGGGTGCCTTAGAAAATTAGAGGTAAGCTAAACAAATTAATTAATTATTGAATAGTGAATAAAAGTTAAAAAAAAACAAAAAAAACACTCAAAGTTGATGTTTCTTTACATATTTTGTAGCATTGTGGGTTTAGGGGTCCCTGGGCAGAATGCTGCTAAGGGGGCCTTGGCAGGAAAAGTTTGTGAACCCCTGGTTTAGTTGAGACTTTTCTCCCTTTATTTAATGACACAGTAACTGCTGCCTATTTGTGGATGTGGTTCCCCTCAGGTGTGTGTGTGCATTAAAAAAAAAAAAGTCTGCTGATCAATTAAATCTCAGGGGTTAGGACCTCGAAGAAACAGGAGCTAAATCAAAGCGTTTCAGACAGTGACAACAGGTTTGAGAACAGGGATTTTTGGAGCTTAATCCTTGCAATCTTCTACCATACACCCAGGAAAAAAAAATCTTTAAAAATGAGCAAAATAAGACTTTAAATAGATTAAACAAAACAATCTGAAAGCCATGCCTGAGGGTCTGATATTCTTAACCTTCAAATAATGAGGAAAATAATCTTTGACAATAATATTGGACAGTTTGAAGAAAAACATGTTTACTTCTGTCCCTGTAGAGTTGCTTTCCCATAAGACCACTATATCCACATGGCAAGAAATAGAAACGAAGAAGGTTGTGTCTTAACTTTCACAGGACCTCTTGTATATTCATTTCTAGAGTGTTGTGTGGACGCAGTGGCTGTAATTACACAACCTGCCCCGGAGTTGGGCTGCTTGGTCAGGTCAGCGTGCTGCTGTGTAGTTGAAAACATGTCAAGACCTCTTGTACAGTCTCTTTGTTCTTGATGCTCAAGCACAGTTCACAGCCGAGGAAGAGGGGGGGGGTCATGGTAAGTTCCTGATGAGGGAGCAGCTGGTTAACATTATTGTGGTTAATCCAGGGTCAGCATATGTTGCTCCCTAAACTGCAGGCTGCCTTATCAAGGTTTTCATGAGAAAACGATCCTTCTGAGCTGAGCTACATGCTAGTTTACAAATGGGAAGGTGTTGCATGCAGAAATGTTAACTGATTAATTGGCTCCCCACTATGCAACAAGGTCCCACTTTAAATTGCACCACCAAAGCTCACTATTGCTCATCCCTGCTGTGTGAATATGTACAGTAATGCACATATTTTATCCTTACTCTTGCCTTAGTTTGCAACTATTTAATTTTGTAGCTATTTTTCTAAGTTGCACTCAAAATTAGAATACATTACAAGAGATTCACCACAGTTTACCGAGACAAACAGCAGGCTCACAGCTTGCCTGCTGAATCTCCTGGTGAATTGCCCCTCTTGATCTTTTGTCTTAATGCACTCCAGATGCCTCAGTCTCTGTCCTTCAGCTCTCCAGGCCTGCTGTCCCATACAGCTACCCATTTAGCATCAGCTCTTAATAGTTAGTTAAAAACCACTTGGGATAATTGAGTTAGTGCCCCAGTGTGGGCTGTTTTCTGTCTCGATATTGCAGTGTGACAGGACCGCTGTTGGATTTGTGGCTTCCTGTTGCAGCAGAGTTTTAGTCATTTCTACTAAAGGCAGTTTAATTTACAAGCATTTATCCTGAGCAAAGACAATTGTCCCTCAGGTCTCTCTGCTCACACATTTTCTAGACAATAAAAATTGATTGAATCTGTGCAATAATCTCTGCACTACTGGTGATGCAGTTATTAAATTTAGATTATGTAGCCACATAAATGTGTCTAAGGGAGTATTACTTTAATGATGAAAAAAAGACATTTATCTAATCTTCTTGTGGTTTGTGTGCCTACTTCTGCTCATTCAACCTTGTTCAAAATATGAGTCTCTGCCTTTTAAGACTATTACGTGCATGCATCGCTCTTATACCCCCTAAGAGATAAGAATGTAGGTCATGTTTATGGTCAGAAGACTGGAAATGAGGCATCTGACATCCCTTAAAGATGATCTATCATGAATTTGTTAAAGGCAATAGAGACAATGCCTTTGTTTCGGGGTCGCTGCCTGGTGAACTGTGACCAGCAAGTGATGAAAATCAGCAATAAAATTAAGTGAGGTTTTATGTGAGCGGCAACACTTTGTTTTTGAACACCTTGTTTGCAAAAGCAAGCTTTTTGTTAAGTAGAAACTGATCCAAAAGAGCATTTGTTGCTACCTTTTCTTGCCATTTCACCTCACATGCTACTTGAGTTTGTTTTTGATAATGCCCTGCAGAGATTAAAAAAAGAGCAGATGCTTTAAATGAGGTATGTAATCATTTGATCTGCTGAACATACAGCTGTAAGCCCTGATAAAAGCCTCTTTAAAAGGAGGGGAACTGGTTATATCAACCTGTTGTAGTTAAGGTCCTACAAAAGAATGTAGATCTCTGCTGGTAAATTACTCTACAGTTCCCCTTTAGAGGGGATGCTCATCTCTTAATAACTTCTTCTTTTTAAAAAAAAAAAAAAGACATCAGCAGCTAGACCGTTTGATTCCTTTGAGCTCAATATAATTGATTTCTTCTCTAAATAGATTAGCAAGTCAGTCAGGGCAAGTATTTCAGCCCATTTAGCAGTGTCATTTGCAGAAATGACTTTTAATTACATAATAATGGCAATAATGGCTTATTGCTTACAGCTGTCAGAGGTTGAACCATGGAGTGTGCTGTTCATAGAAAGGGTCACGGTTGGGGTGGCGTAACCACACAAAGCTGCTCTCTCAGACGCTAGAATCAGAGGTCTGCTATCAGTGACATGATGAGGTGTAAAGCCCTCCAGCTCCCCTTTTGTGTAGTTTATTCAGTTGCAGCTACAGAAGCTCGCCTGTCTTTTCACAGTCTGCCTAAAGTTTCCATCAGAGTAGCAAAAGTTCCATTTGTGTGACATTATTGGTGAGGTCTCAGTCATCTTACGACAGTCTTGAATAGAAGACAGCTGGACTTTGGATGTTGTGTGTGAGAATTGGTTAGCTTATAAAGTCAGTGCAAACAAACACCAACAAAACTGTTACGTTTTTACTCACTTAATTTGGGAGTCATGCAAAGAACTTGAAAGCTGTTTACCTCCATATATATATATATATATATATATATATAAAATATAGCCTACATATATTTACAAACAATATTTACAAACCTATGAAGAGTCCATTGTAACTTTTCCTGAATCCCTGAACTAATTTTACTCTTCCTACAATGCAGACTTGTGTAGTTTTGTTTCTTTCCAAGATATCTTGATGGATGAGCTCTCACAGCAATTCTCAAGTTTCCATAAGTTTGTACAAGTAAGAGAAAAGATTGGTGACATCTTGAAGGAAAACTAGATATAAAAAATCTTAGTGAGGTCTTATCCATCAAAGAAACCAATCTTCCTTCCAAAAGGTTGTTGGAGTTCATGCTACAGTTCATTTCTCTTGCAAGGAAATCTATTATAGATGAAGTGTGGCATGCACTCAACCCTCATACTGTATGCTGCACTGTAGAAAATAAAAACATGTGCACTCCAAAAATAAACCTCTCCAATCCCCAGTTCTTCACAAGACCTTTTTCCAGCGGCTTTCTCAAAAAAGTAGAAGCAAGATGGTCAATTAGAGATGAATTGCTGTTTGTATGATACCTCTTCAGTCATGACATGGCGGCCACTTCTGCCTTGTCAGACTCAGAGACAAGCTGTTCTTACACCGAGTACTTCCCTCGAGCTTAACGTTTCCCTCTTCCTGCTGTTCACCACAACATTTCTGGGGCTGCACTGTCACAAACAGAACCAGCACAAATTAACCTTAACAAAACAACACACAAGCAGATTCTTTGAAAGACTGTGGAAAGTACAAAGTAGAGGGGAGGATGAGATAGACCAGGATGCACTCTTGAACTTTAGTTGATTTCTAGAGAAAAACAATCAGAACATTGTTTGATCTGTTTTGTTTTTGTTTTTTTTTCTAACATAAATTTGGCTCCAGCTCATATTAAGAAATCAAAGGATAACTTGTAAGGTTGGAACTGTTTTCTGATACGTACAATTTATTTAATGTAATAGGTAGGGATGCACGATAGTGGAATTTTGGCCGATATCCGATATGACGATATTTTAAAACGCATGTGGCTGATAACCGATATCAACACTGATATTAAAGCTGAAAAAAAACTATGTAATATTTATTCCTTGTGCATACTTAGAAAAATACCTCAACTTGTGTTATGTATAAGTCAAACTTAATGACAGTTGTTCAAACAAAACTAATAGGATATGTGCATTATATCTTGGAATGACCTGAATTTTCTTCTCCCTGAGAAGAGAGAAAGAAAAACAATACCCCAACACAGGGGATATTTGGTTATTTACACAAATGACTGTGTATAAACTCTAGATATGGGCGATATATTGTCATGTGCGATATATAGTCAAAGAAATTCCCCATGGTAATAATTTGTCATCTCACGATAAAAACGATAAAATCATTTACATTTATCAGGTTGTATTTATAGTCATTTATAGGCTATGTTTTTTTTTTCTTTTTTTGCACCTTTTGAATAAATGTCAAATTTGTTATCATATTTCAGACTTGTTCAGTTGGTGTCACTACAATTGTGCTTTACAGGCGTACTACTTGAACTTATCCAATATAGTTTAGTGGCTTCTAGTATTATTTAGGGCTCTCAAGGCAGAATGTAGTGATAGATTTATAATGCAAACAATAGAGGATTATCACGCTTCATGTTCCTGTTTCCGGAACTTGTGACATTTCGCCGCTTCCTCTTCCGGGCCAGTTCAACAGTAGCTGAATACAATGTCACTGCTCTGTTTCACTTCAAAAACTGAATAAACATCACCCTACTTAAATTTTCATGGATTTCCGACTGAAGCGATGCTAAGGAATTAGTGGATCAAAGTGATTCGCTGGGGTGACGGGCGGAACTTTATAATGAAACACGTTTGTCTATATCTGGCACTTCAATGATGCAGACAGCTGGCGTTAGCAGGCTAGCTTTAGCTGGCTAGCGTTAGCCAGCTAGCCTTTGCTGACGTGCCTAACTTTGAGCGTCTGAAAACACACAATCTGAAAATTGGGTCTGTACCCTCCCATTTCCAGTGGATCAGCTGGGAACTGCCAAGAAAGGAGACCACTTATTTCACAGATTTTGTGTATCAGACAATGACATTGCCTCTTCACATAGCAGCGGCTGCGCGTCACCTCCACTTGGTGAACGGAATGGCCTAAGCATTTTCCTAATGCTTTATTGATGATAAAGGCCTAAGATCTGATTTCCAGATGCTTGTGTGTTTTCAAACGCACAGTTGAGCACATCAGCTAACACTAGCCCGCTAACTCCAGCTGTAGTATCTCACTGGCTACAAACAAACGTGCTACCTTGTTTAATCATAAAGTTCGGAGACTTTTATGAGCCGTTTCCTTCCTTGGCAGTGCCTAGTTGTTCCACTGGAAACAGGAGGGTGCAGACCCGATTTTCAGATGCTTGTGTGTTTTCAGAAGCACAAAGTTAGGCACGTCAGCAAACGCTAGCCTGCTAACGCCAGCTATAATGTAGTTGCATCATTGACATGCTGGCTACAAATAAACGTGCTGCCTTGTTTTATAATAAAGTTCATCCCTTCACCCCGGCGAATAGCTTTGATCCACTAATTCCTTAGCATCGCTTCAGTCAGGAATCCATGAAAATTTAAGTGGCGTTTTTTATTCGATTTACAAAGTGGAAATCCAATGTCCAATGACATTGGATTCAGTTATTGTTGAACTGGCCCAGAAGAGGAAGCTCTTACATGTGACTAGATCCGGAAACAGGAACACGAAGCGTGATAATCCCCTATTAGGATGACATTTTTTATTGTCAATTATCGTTACTGTGATCAAAATTATTGTGACATATTTTTTAGTCTATATCGCCCATCCCTAGTGTGGCAGTTGACGGTCCTGTGACTATGCCTCCGACTGATCATGTGCCCTGGCTACTTGGCCATTGGGATGTCCCTTTGGCTGAATGGTCAGCGCGCATTACTTTCACTCCAGGAGTCTGGGGTTCAAAGCCCGCCCGGGCCCTCTGTTGCGTACCTTGCCACACTAGTAAACTCTGATTACACACAACATCCAAGAAGAAACTGTCTTTAGAAGTTTTAAAGTCGGTGAAAAAGTCGTTTTTGAAGAAGAGGAAGAAGTTTGGGGGTTTTTTAGACCTTAGAAACAGCAGCCTAATTGGTTAAATATCTGTTAAATATCAGTTTTAAGGCTCATATAGGCCAAAATAGATAGGGGGCCGATTATGTTGTGCATCCCCAGTAATAGGAGAACCTTATATGAAAAATGTTTATTTGGTAAAAGGTAATATTTCCCAGTTGCTTAAGTCAGTGAAAAGTCATAAATGTTCAAATATTAACATTTGAGAGTATAGGAGCCAGTGAATGTTTGGACATTTTGCCTTGATAATCAGCTTGATTTATGGCAAGATTATCAGGACCTTTGATGAAAGCACTACTCAAGAGATGATGTCAGAAATTTCACATGTCCTTAGGAATTCTTTTTCAGTCACAAACAGTACCAAGTTTGGACACACTTTTCCATTTTTGACTGGTAGTTTGGAACTTATAAAAATAGATAATGCCATGAGTAAATGCTACCTAAAACATTCACGATTTTTTAAAAAAGTGTCTCTTCTGTCTTATTGTGTAAACTTACCTTGTCTAGATATCCAGTTGAATGAAAGATTTTCTAAGAAAATCATTTATATAACCACTTGTGGGAAAATGTTCAAGAGAAAAGGAATGTTAAATCATCGAGATTTGCACATAAAAGAGCATGAAAGTGGCTCTGTCATTTCCATCCCACATTTTCATCTGAAATCAATGTCCATAGCTCAAAGGTGACACTGTAGTTTTGCATTGCTCATATTGAAGGAGCAGAAGTGCTCTTTACTTTGTGAACTGTTGAAGCAGAATAACCCGCTTGCACTTGTGTTATGCAGTGTTTTTCATGAAGCACCAGATGTGTTTTTTTTTTTTTATCCATTTCCATTTTCCATGTCTTTATAATCTAATTAAATGATTCAACTCCCTTTTAACTCATATCTGAAAAGGATTATTACTGTAAGATGATTTTACAAATATTCTTTTTCAGCTCATTTTAGTTTGTATAAAATGCCTGAAACGTTCAGACCACACATCAGTCAGCTCTGGATTAAACTGGCATTGAAATCTCAGTTCATATAAAGCACTGGTCTACCCTGAAAGATGGTTGTTTTCTTGAGAATATGAAGGTAAAGCTCTGCACAGCTGCAAAACCCTCCTGGATCTCTTTAATGATACTCAGTTCAGGGTCCTATTGTTGTCTTTGTCAACTGTGGTTGTTAAATATGACGGTGGTGATGGGACTCCAGTGAATAATTGTGCAGATATCCTCCTCTGAAAATCCCTCAAAGCTTTTGTTTTGGTTCCAGTGTTGGCCTTTGTGTGTCTTTCTCTGTAAATCAGAGTTATATTTGCTCAAGGCTGTGTGGGGAGGGGGGAAATTGGAGGTGGGGGGGCAGGACCAGCATGGAGCAGCAGTCCATTTATCCTGTAATGATAGTGAAAAGGAAAGAAAGTGGCCCCAGTGGGTCCATGTACAGTATGTCGAGCTGAGCCTCTTGTGGTTTTACGGACAGATTTAACTACAATAAGGCCCACTGTTGCCGTGGCGATGGACTGCTATTAACATGTTGTTTTCCCGAGGGAGATGAAGTCTCTCAACCTCCTGTAGCACTGAGATGAGGTTATATTAGGTCATGCATACTGCAGGGTATGTGAGCTTATTATCAGCAGAACATAATGATTCTACCTGGACTGGATT
Source organism: Atherinomorus stipes (assembly GCA_023101725.1). Classification (NCBI taxonomy): domain Eukaryota; kingdom Metazoa; phylum Chordata; class Actinopteri; order Atheriniformes; family Atherinidae; genus Atherinomorus; species Atherinomorus stipes. The sequence continues at coordinate 134,534 of JALJCO010009935.1, read as the reverse complement.
AGTTTAATACAGGAAAGTGCCACAAGTCTAATTATTACCATCAGCATCTGTGGGTTTTTGCAGTTTTAGACTAGTATCGCTCCTTTGATTGTTATAGGTGTGGAAGTAAAAAGCATATTAAACAAGGTTAATTGACAATGAGAAAACTGAACTGAATCTAGCTCAACATTTATTTAATTAAATATTTGCATTTGTCTGCTTTTATTTAAATGTTGACTTAGAGTTGCAGTTGGGCTCCTCACGTGTGGATATGTTGAGGCAGGTTCCATGTCTGCAATCTCAGGACCAACTGTTGCAGCTTTTTGCCTATCTGTGTGTCCTTGAGAACTCTTAGTGCAAACTTGTGTTGCATTTTGCTGTTTGTATTTATATGCTATATTGCCAAAAGTATTTGCCAACCTGCTCACCCATCCAAATTTTGAGAATCAAGTGTTCCAATCAATTCCATGGCCACAGATGTATAAAATGATGCACCTAGGCATGCAGGAGTTCAGTGAATTCCAGTGTAGAACTGTGATAGGATGCCACCTGTGCAACAAATCCAGCCGTGAAATTTTCTCGCTCCTAAATATTGTCAACTGTCAGCTGTATTATAAGACAATGGAAGTAAAGTATCTTTGATTTGATTTGAAGTATTTGGGAACGACAGCAACTCAGCCACAAAGTGGTAGGCCACGTAAACTGACGGACCGGGGTCAGCAGATGCTGAAGAGCATAGTGCGAAGAGGTCACCAACTTTCTGCAGTCACTCACTACACAAACCTCCAAACTTCATGTGGCCTTCAGATCAGCACAGAGAGCTTCATGGAATGGGTTTCCATGGTTGAGCTGCTGCATCCAAGCCATACATCACCAAGTGCAATGCAAAGCATCAGATGCAGTGGTGTAAAGCACACCACCACTGGACTCTAGAGCAGTGGAGGCGTTCTCTGGAGTGATGAATCGCACTTCTCCATCTGGCAATCTGATGGACAAGTCTGGGTTTGGCAGTTGCCAGGACAACAGTACTTGTCTGACTGCATTGTGCCAAGTGTAAAGTTTGGTGGAGGAGGGATTATGGTGTTGGGGTGTTTTTCAGGAGCTGGGCTTGGCCCCTTAGTTCCGGTCAAAGGAACTCTGAATGCTTCAGCATACTAAGACATTTTGGACAATTTCATGCTCCCAACTTTGTGGGAACAGTTTGGAGCTGGCCCCTTCCTCTTCCAACATGACTGTGCACCAGTGCACAAAGCAGGTCCATAAAGACATGGATGGCAGAGTCTGGTGTGGATGAACTTGACTGGCCTGCACAGAGTCCTGACCTCAACCTGATAGAACACCTTTGGGATGAATTAGAGCGGAGACAGAGCCAGGCCTTCTCATCCAACATCAGTGTGTGACCTCACAAATGTGCTTCTGGAAGAATGGTCAAAAATTCCCATAAACACTCCTAAACCTTGTGGACAGCCTTCCCAGAAGAGTTGAAGCTGTTCTAGCTGCAAAGAGAGGACCAACATTATATTGAACCCTATGGATTAGGAATGGGATGTCACTTAAGCCCATATGTGAGTCAAGGCAGGTGAGCAAATACTTTTGGCAATATAGTGTATAAATTTCCCTTTATAATTATACTTTTCACTCGTTTGTGTTTTCATGTTTGCAGCATCTCTAACGTGCATTCTGAGAATATCTTCCCTACAATTCCTTTGACATAAATCTGGCATTTCTCAAACAAAATGTTTTTGCAGATTTATTAATTTTTCTATATGACGTGACTGTGATTTGAAAATGGCTGGCCTCTAAACCAGGTTTACCTTTGACAATATTTTTATAAATGAGGATATTAGTTGATTTCTATCAGTGCTGACAAGAAAAGGGTGGAGAAATGATAATTGCTCTACAGCTTTTCTCAAAGGTTTTCAGCTTCTTTTCACCTCAGTAAGTTTAGTTCAGTCTTTTAGATCAGGATTTAGGAAGGTGATTTACTTACAACATGATTTTTCTTTGAACATAAAAATACTTCTGAAGCTGGGAATATTAAAGGATTTTCCTCTGTAAAATAAAAAAAGCACTTTGGTCTGTTATTTTTCTCCCAGTCATCACATTTTAGGGGCAGAGGTCCTGCATCAGAGCTTCAGTCACTTCAAGTTTCCATCAGCTCTCTGCTCTGTTTATGCCGACATGCAATTAAGGCAAGTTGTTCAAGTTGGGCCAACACTGGAAAGCCTCCATATTTCTCAGAATCCCCGATACTCGAGGGCCAACAAAGCAGCATCAGTGATTAGGAGAGTCAACGATTTAACCTTTACGTCTTCCTTGGATCAAAGCCATTAATTTAGTGATGGTATTCTACTGGAAGAGATGTATGAAGAGTTTCTTTTGATGAAGTGCTGTGTGGATTTGGAAGCTGAACTTGTACACACACACACATACATGCACATAAAGAAACATTTCTTCTGGTATTTTTTTTTTCAGGTATATCAAATAGTATGAGCCCAGATCTTGAGTAGCTGTAAATCCTCTGTAGTCAATTTTCAGTATAAAATCTTGAAGTTTCCAGCGGTTCCTGGTGGCTTAAAGGTTCTTGTCAGGGTTCACTTTTTAAAGATACTCATTTATTGTGCAGTTAATTCATACTTTTTAGTTTTAAGAAATTAAAATCACAATGATTAGTTGACATAAAGAAAGTTTTTATTCTGTGTGGTTGTAATAAAATGAGGGTCTTGTTAAAATTGATACAGTATGGTGATGTGTTCTATAAAGACAAAGAATAAAAAATGAAAACACACAAACATCTTCAAATATCACGCATTTGCATTTTCAACTGCCTCTATTTTCTGTGTTTGTAACAGTTGTAACGGTTCATAATGGCTTGTAAGAGTTTTAATGAACTGAATGACGTCCTCTATCTAACTGGGACAAATTGATTAATGAATTACATCTCATGCCTCCTCCTCTATGTGTCTGTTTCTGCTTAGATGCAAAGGAGAGGACAACTAGAAGTTTCTCAGCAAGTGGGGTTCTCAACTACACCTCTCTCCTGCTAAGTAGTGAAGAAAACATGCTCTATGTTGGTGCTCGGGAGATTCTCTTTGCTCTTAACCTCTCTGATATCAGTGCAGTCAAGCTACAAAGAAATGTAAGAGCTAGCAACTTTACACTGCAATGCCATATGAAATGTGTAAATATAAATGTAGTTTTAATAGGATCCCAGAGGTGCAGTAATAATTAGGCAATAACTATCAAAAGGTTCCCAGATGTGTAATGTGAACATGATACACCTCACTGTGTTATACGGACAGAGTAAATCTGTTTCTCTCCTGCAGCTCACATGGAAAACTCCCGACAGGAAAAGAGACGAGTGCAGTTTCAAAGGCAAAGACCTGCAGGTGAGTTAACTGCTCATGTAGCTGAACTTATACTCATTTACATGACTGCAGGGCTGCTTCACTGGTTAAACTGGCCATTAATGAAAGGCATTTGGGGAAACAGAAGCAGGGCAGAACATTTCATGTCAAGTTGTAACTTTCCATCCAACAATAACAGATTTTTCCCTTCCTTTCAACAAGCTTTTCCTCTGTTGCTCTATCTTTAGTCAGCCTGCTGCTCTTCAATGTACAATCTGCAGGAGAATTAAAAATGATCTAAGAGCTGGACAGTTACGGTACTTTAATAATACAATCTTCAATACAAAAACTGCTGGAGGAACCGCTTCTAGCTTTTGTGAGCCGTTATATCACGAGATAGGAAGCAAAAATCTGACACATTACACTCATGTATAATCAGTTTTCAGACATGTTAATAAAATACCATTTTATGTGTCTAATACAGACGGACTGCTTCAACTACATCAAGATTTTGCTGCGTATGAACAGCACTCACCTGTACGTATGTGGAACGTACGCCTTCAGCCCGATCTGCGCTTACATAGTAAGTCTCCTCGTCTTGTCTGATCTTCAGCATGTCTTTGTGGATATGTTTAAGAATAAATCAGTGCTCTCCTTTTTCTTTCCAAAAATGATTACACTGATGCTGGACTCTGTATGGCATTTATTTATTTGAGTCTACAGGAAAAACATCTAAAATCTGATATACAGTATGCTGCTTCCTTCCGCCCAACTCACTTAGCAGTCTGTCTGAGGCTCTGCCTGGCTAGATACAATATAAGTGCATTATTTTATTATCTCCTGTGCCCATGGGACAAGGATCAAAATATTTAATGCATGTAATAAGATTATACAAGAATCGATCTGGTTTCAGTCCTTTTCTCCAAATCTTTTTAAGGCCTTTTAGAAAAATCCATGACAAACAAATACAGATGACCTACGTTTCAACTTTAACCACAGACTGACTGACCACCTTTTCTCAGTGGGACAGAAGGACAGCACTCACTGTCAGGTTACAGCTCTTCTTTTCACTTAAGAAAGTCATATGTGGTGTGTGTGTTTCCTTCAGAGCACTGCAGATTTCTCGTTCGTGAGGAGCGATACTGGTGAGATTGTTACAGAGGATGGACGAAGCCGCTGCCCATTCAACCCTGAGTACAAGTCTACAGCCATCATGGCTGGTGGGTCTCTCTCTCTCAGCTGCTGATGATAAAGTGCTTTGTTAAATGTTTTGATTTGTTGGAAGCAGCATCATAAATAAGTAAAAGTGGTTGATATAGAGACAAATTGTGGCATAACCTCTGGATTTTATTACTGTGTGTGACGCAGAAGCTTATTCCCTCGTGATAAATATTGTGATTATGTTGGTCTTCTTCACTGTGCTGCAGATGGAGAGCTGTATGCCGGCACAGTCAGTAATTTCCAAGGAAATGAACCCATCATTTACAAGAGTCTGAGCCAAGGAACCGCTCTAAAAACAGAAAACTCACTCAACTGGCTTCAAGGTACAGTGATTTGGCTGGAAAGCGATGCTTTTCATTATGTATTCATGTACAGTAATAGATATTCTATATAGTTTAAAGGTACAATATGTAAGAATTACTGACATCTAGTGGTAAAGATGGGTATTTGAAAGAAGATGTTTTCTTTAAAATTTCGTGGGCTGTGTCCAAATCTATGGGCTACGTACTTCCAAGACCAGATTTGAAGACCACTTACGTCACAGCGATGTGACCAAGGCTGTTCAGATTTGAAGGCTCCTTCAAATGCAGCCTACGAATGTGGCCTCATTTTTTCAGATTTTAAGGATGGTCCAATGTGGACCTGGATTTAATTTTCTCTCAGCTGGAGTAATAAAAAATGCGGCCGATGACGGTAAAACTGCTTTAACTCCTCTAAAATGAGCAGAACAATAAGGCTGACTTCGGTTTAGTGCTGTCATAGTTGCTAGGCAATGAGAGATATTTGGAGGCTAGACCATCCAAATTTAACAGCCTGTTGCTTCTGCCTTACACAGTCTAAAGAGGACCTGACCTGCGTAGACAAGGTAGGATGCGTCCTTATAAGGGCCTAGCCCCTAAATCTGGACACAGCCTTCATGTTCCAAGAACTGTTGTGAATGTATGGTGGCTGTTCGTTGCCAAAATTCTCTCAGATGTTTTCATCTGTGAGTGGATCCAGTGGTCTCAGGTGTAGCTATCACTTTATTATGAGTAACTACTTTTAATATCTTTTAAAGGAATAGTTCACCCTCAGAATGATTTAACTTTATTTTCCATTTACCCTGATGGTGAGCAAGACTCTGGACCACTTTTTTAATATGTCAAATGCAGCCGGAGATCAGGACGACTTCTCGTCCCCCCCCCAATGGAGTTCGCCAGGGTCGGAGACAAAAAGGTCCATAAAAGTCCACAAAAAATTGTCAATATTCCTCCATACTGCTCGTCCCATGTAGTGCAAGTGTCCTGAGTGGGTAGCGTCCAGAATTTACTTGAAACTAAGCCATTTAGTATATTTTTAATCTAAACAAGACTACATCGCATGCCTAGCAAGCACGCAGATGCGCGTTCACGAAACTACGGAAGCCACGGCAGACGAGATCGCGCGTTCTCTTTTTCTTTCTTTCTTTCTTTTAGATCAATATCCACCCCCTCCTGTGTTTGTCCCGGTTTGTTTAGAGCTCTTGCGCTCTTCCCACAATGTAAACAGTGAATTTCTTCTTCTACTCTTGCATTATCGGCATAGTAGGCTCTGAACGCCAAGGCTTCCGTAGTTCCGTGACCGCGCATGCGCGCGCTTCATGGACGTAAACAATACTCCTTTTTAGACTCTAGAAATATACTAAATGGTGTAGTTTCAAGTAAATTCTGGACGCTACCCACTCAGGACACTTGGATTACATGGGACGAGCAGTATGGAGGAATATTGACAATTTTTTGTGGACTTTTATGGACCTTTTTGGCTCGGACCATGGCGAACTCCATTGGGGGGAAACGAGAAGTCGTCCTGATCTCCGGCTGCATTTGACATATTAAAAAAGTGGTCTAGAGTCTTGCTCACCATCAGGGTAAGTGAAAAATTAAAGTTAAATCACTCTGAGGGTGAACTATTCCTTTAAGGCATTACTTATCCTAAACAGTGTTCTAACTCCCATTAAACAAAGCTGATACAGCAGTTTTAAATTTCAGAGGGTTCTTGCTTCACTCATGTTGTTTTGTCCATTTAGGGACACCATAGTAAAAATAGTGGCACAAATATGGCAGCCTCCATGTGTGTGCACCCCCAGCAAGTAGATAAAATACCTCACTCTAGGAAAATAAGCATATAACAGCTATTCTAGTGAATCAATTACACATAAATAGAAACACAGTTTTGAATAATATATTAAATTTTTCTGCCCTTGGCCTTTTTTTACACACTTCCTTTAACATCACTTCTTACATGAGATAAATGACACTCTTGAAGTGTTTGCATCAGAACTGCTGTGTGACAGCTCTACAATGTAATACCATCAGAGATAATGTAAATGAGAGGTGCTTACCTTCATTCCCTGCTGCAACTGGACTCCTTTTTGCCTATAGGGGCATCTGTTCCTGGATTCCCATGTAACAATATTGTCACTTTCCTTTCAGATCCGGCCTTTGTTGGCTCTGCCTACATCCAGGAGAGCCTGCCCAAGGGCAACCCAGTGGGTGATGATGATAAGATTTACTTCTTCTTCAGCGAAGCCGGGAAGGAGTTTGATTTCTTTGACACCACCATTGTGTCACGCATTGCTCGTGTGTGTAAGGTGAGTGATGCTAGAGGGCAGATAGTCCGTCAAAGGATGCTTGTGTCCCCTTGAGCAACATGTGCTGCTATTGCTACTATAGGAATCTGTTAAAGCATTTTTTTTGTTTGTGTACAGGATTATGCTCCTATATAGGCATGCATGTATCTCTGAAGGTTGATTTGTACTTGAACACATATGTAGACTTCCTGGGCAGTCGTGTGGGAAAACATTTATGCTCTCCTTGGACTCTTGTTTCCAGTTTATCACTCAGCTCTTATCAAGCAAATATTTGTCCCCTGGATTAAGACCTGGATATCTGTAGTGTCTGGGTTTTGACTTTGCGTCATGCTCACCTCCTGCAATGTTTGCTAATGACATGTAGAACTTCCTTGTTTTATCACTGATATAATCACAAACCAGTTCCCCAGACCATCTCTTTGCAGGGAAAGTAAATTTATGACTTTAAAGGGAAAATGATAAATATGAGCTGTCAGTTTGAACCACTCAGTGTTTCCACAACATCCAGTTTAACAAAAACATCCTACTTAACAGAGTCTTGTAAATACTGACTCATGTAGCCCAATTGATGGCCAGTTTTCTCACATACGGTTAAATTAAGCACTCAATCTAAATCATACAAACTAACCAAATGGAAATTAGCAATGATGTGTCATTTGTGGGAGACTGCTTCCGAAAATGGATAAACAAGAATAATTAGTATGAACTGTGACAAGTAAAACTTCAAAATGAGGCAAATTTTTACCAAAGAAACCGCAACACTTCGTGTAATTGATATTACATACTGAAGCTGGTTCAAATAAATGATTAAAACCCAATCTTTGCCTCCATCTCTTTAAATCCTGTGTGAGTCACAGTGTCGCTTGCTGTCCCCGTCTCCGTTGTGTATATTCAGGTGTTTGGTACTTTAGTTCCGCATCATCTGGGCCAACTATGGCAGGATAAACAATGTTTTGCCTGAAACAAACAAAACAAAGCATGTTCTCATTTGCAGGATTGTTCAGCTTCCCAGAAAGAAGCCTTTTACTGCCTGCCGTGCTCATGGCTTTTTGAGCAGCCTTTTGAACAAGGGATGCTTTTACAAGAGATTAATGAATGGGATGCATTTGCTTCAATTATTCAGTAGTCAGTTTAAGCTCAGAGTGGCATTAAATTATAAATCTAGGCTCAGCCAGAAGGACAAGGGAATATGTATGTTGCTCATTATCTGCCTGGGTTACTACAGTAAGTAATTGCTTGAGAGGCTTAGCATCGGTCATGTGTCACCCCCCCCCCCCCCCCCCCCCCTAACCAGTGCTGCAATTTCCTTTGATTGATGTCATACTAAAGCAGACTTAACTGAGGTTTTATGGTAAAGGTTTTATGTTGTTTTGATCATTTAATATATCTCTTTTATCTTCTGATCAAACTGCTTTCATAGTATTGTGATATACAGACTGTGTGGCCATCTCGTCTTAGCTCTCGATGTGCAGTCCCATTTCCTCAGACCTGTAACTCCATGTGGAACATAATCTCCCTGACAGCCTTAAATACATCACATAATCACTTTCGCACAGAGGTTTAAAGATGTCGTTGCCCAGCAATTTGTGCTGATATCCTGTCGTACAATCTGCGTAGCTCAATTAGTTCTCATGTCAAAGTGGTCCCGTGCCACTCGTAGCTCTTTAAAGGCTTGTGCCAAAGGCGCTGAATCCCAGCAATAGTGTCAGTGAAGAGGGATTGTTGGGGGCAATGCCTCTTTTTCTTTTTCATTTAAAAGCACTTGCCCTCCTCTAAGCCCTGAGTGTGCTTTAGCTATGCCAGCTGTGATGATGTGGCACATTGTTTTCATGACCTAGAAGTGTTCTGCCTCAGGTCATCTGTGTGGTAGGCACAATTGATTTATCTCATTATGTTTTTACAATAGAGGGTTAATATTTTCCAGTTCTGCTATTTCAAACTGCTTCACCTATGGATCTCTTTCTGTTTCTGTATTTGTTATGAAGAGGGTAAACAAAGATGGAGGAAATATTGTTCTAACATTGAATATGTTCTGCTATAGTATATTATAGCAAAACGCTGTATGACGCATATAATCTTTTTATGACGTGCACCATACAAGCCTGTCAGATCCCATCATATCACCGTGGTGTATCAAACTGCATGGTGGTGTTGTCTGCAGTCACCGCAGGAGTTTACCTCATATTATTGCACCCTCTGCTGGACTTGTGTTCAAAAAAAGGTTCCCAACCTCCAATAACTGTGCTGCAGGGTGATATCGGAGGTGAGAGGGTGTTGCAAAAGAAGTGGACCACTTTCCTGAAGGCTCAGCTCCTGTGTTCGCTGCCTGATGACGGCTTCCCCTTCAACATAATCCAAGACATGTTTGTGCTCACGCCCAGCCCGGAGGACTGGAAGAACACCGTGTTTTATGGAGTCTTCACATCTCAGTGGTGAGCGTTAACAGCACCTGCTTTAATGTAAATTTCACTTTATACTATAAGAGTTAAATACAAAATATATATACATATATATATATATATATATATATATATATATATATATATATATATATATATATATATATATATATATATATATTAGGGGTGCAACAATGCATGTTTTCGTATCGAACTGAACCATACAGGTGTGTATCGAACCATGAGTACTATGTATCGAATATCTAACAATACAGAGTTTCGAAAATATCGAACCATGGCTCTTAAGTATTGATCCGAACCAAACCGTTAATTCTTTGTATTGCTGCACCCCTATATATATATATATATATATATATATATATATATATATATATATATATATACTGTATAAATATACACACAATCGTCCTCAAAATTATTCATACCCTCCAATTAAAGAAAAGGCTAAATAATAATTTAAAACAAACAAACAAAACTATCTCAGACACATTAGAGCTCCTTCCTATGAACAATGGACCAACATACCTGTCAATAAGTGTAGAAGTCTTTTTGAACATTAGAGAAAACACCCGATTGCAGAGATTGCCTCAAAGTTTTGCTCAACAAAGGTTTTGGCTTATGAGCCCCATCATGCTTTTTTGCATCTTTTTTTTTCTGAGTGTTAATATTTCCTTCAAACCACAATTCAAAATCAATGTCATGATTTTTTATAGAATTTGTATTTATTGTTACTTTTGTCAATTTCATCTTATTTCACTGACAGCTGATTTTTTTTCCTTTAATTTGAGGGTATGAATAATTTTGGGGACGACTGCATATGTATATGGATAAAAAGAGAAGAAAATGTTAATCTACCTGGACCAGGACTTTGAAGTAGGAAACAAGTTGACCTGAGGACATAAAAGTTCCGGCATTTTTTAAAAACATCTCTTATGTTTTAAGGTACAAGGGTGCATCGGGGAGCTCTGCAGTGTGTTCCTTCACCATGGACCAGGTGGAAAAGGCGTTCAATGGCCGATACCGGGAGGTGAACAGGGAGACCCAGCAGTGGTACACGTACAACCATCCAGTCCCAGAGCCGCGGCCTGGAGCGGTGAGTACCTCCTTGCTGCCCTCTGCTGGAGAATCTCAATCCACATACGTGTTACTGCTCAGCAGAATGAAGGCTGGAGCAGATACGCGTCACAATGGTGGCACGTTCATCTGCTTCTAAAAGTGATTTTTATCCAAGTACCCCTGCTTTCATTTCCTGGCAGGCTTATCACAGAGGAATCACTGAAATATGTAAAACAAACAAAGCTGCTGCCTAACAGCAGTTTGTGTTATTATTAGGTGTGAGTGTATGTGTGATAAAAAGTGTGATTTGTTGTGTTGTCTCCACAGTGTATCACAAATGCTGCCAGAGATCAGGGCATCTCCTCCTCTCTGCACATGCCAGACAAGGTGTTGAATTTTGTCAAAGACCACTTCCTGATGGACAGCGTGATCCGCAGCCAGCCTCTTCTGCTGAAACGTAATGTGCGCTACACACAGATCGCCGTCCATCGAGTCCAGGCAGCTACAAAAATGTATGATGTGCTCTTCATTGGCACAGGTACAGCCCTTCCCATCTGCACCCCCCATGCAGTTGTTCACACACACTCCTTAAGCAGCGGTTTTCAACTTTGAATCTAATTTAAAGTTAAACTGTCTCCTCTCTAGATGACGGGAGACTCCATAAAGCCATTAACGTCAAAAACAAGATGCACATCATTGAAGAGATGACGCTTTTTCCAGATTCTCAAGCAGTGCAGCACATTGAGCTGGACACTGAAAAGGTAGAGTGCTCCAAGACAAAAAGATCCATGCTAACTTTTACAGCTTTCTCATGGTATGTTATTGGCAAGTTAGAGATTCCTCAAGCCATTAAGAGTCGCAGCCTAATGAGCTTGTGTTCGGAGAGCTAATTGCATGCAGCTTTCTGTCCCGGAGGGATCTGCAAACAGCTGGGGTTTTAACAGCTGGATTTGTGACACTTCCTGAATCCTAGCATGTGTTTGCTTGGATTTTTACATCATAGCAAATTAATACATTTGAAAGAAAACCCAGAAGTGTATGTTTAGATCAGGGTAAGACAGGGATGAAAGCGCTCACCTATTAACTGTGTTTGGGGCACTTGCTGTCTGCCCCATGCCTCACCGCCTTCCCCTCTGCAGGGTCAGCTTTATATTTCCTCTCTCTCTGAACTGGTGGAGGTCCCAGTAGCTAACTGCACTAATTACCAGAGCTGTGGGGAGTGCATCCTCTCCAGGGATCCATACTGTGCCTGGAATGGGAAGCAGTGTGTAGATGTCAGACCTTCTCCTGCAAGCAAGTATGAACCCCCTCTGCACAATAATTTAGCAGCATTTTAAACCTTCCTTGATATGCAAATAAGAGATGAAAGGAAGTTGTTTTAGAATTGGCCTTGATGATCGTGTGTGTGTGTGTGTTTCAGTGCTGGGCAACAAGATGTAGATGAAGCAGACACATCAGCTATTTGCAACAAGACGGGGCCGAGTCCACGGCTTGCTAAACCTCCACCTACACGTACGTAAACTCCTTTTTCCTAACAAGTCAGCTCATTTCTATCATCATTTTTATTTTGAATTCTGCACCAAACGAGCTGATGCAACCTATTTCATGCAACATCTGACTTGATCCATCTCTGATTTCCTTTCCTGCAGGTGCATCATCATGCCAGGTGATCATTATCCCCGCCAACACATTCAAAGTACTGCCTTGCAAGCTGCGCTCTAACCTGGCTGAGAGGAAGTGGGAGTTCAGCGAGAGTGCAGGTCACTTCCACTACCCGAGCCCGGAGGGAGGACTGGTGGTGGTAGCTCAAGCCGACAGGCAGGAAACCTACGAGTGCTGGTCAGTAGAGGAGGGCTTCAGACAGCTGCTGGCCAACTACTGCGTGAGGGGCGAGGCCAAGCAGGAGAGCACCACGCTGACAGGCCGCTCCCGCACGCCCCAGATCAACCTGCCGGAGGAGACCCGCCTGCCACAGATCAACACCAAGACCTACTGGAATGAGCTGATCGTGGTGTGTGCCCTGCTGGGATTTTCTCTGGTGGTCTTCTCGCTGTTTGTGGTTTACAGGAACCGCGACCACATGAAATCCATGCTGAAGGAGGGAGAGTGCCCAAACATGCAACAGAAGAAACCAAGAATAGTCGGGAAGCCAGCGGAGAACTTGCCGCTCAACGGCAGCACAGTCACGACATCAGCGCTGGATCATAAAGGGTACCAGACCCTTAACGACAACTACATCTGCAGCACTCCGCCGCACGAGTGCTCGTCGCCCGACAACAGCAAGAGCTTCTCAGAGTCGGAGAAAAGGCCTCTAAACTTAAAAGAGAGCCATGTAGAGATTTCCCCCACATGCCCGCGGCCACGAGTACGACTAGGATCCGAGATTAAAGACTCGATAGTGTGAGGCTGGCTTCATGTTGCATGGAGTGAACTCAAAGAGAAGAGTGCACTTGTTGAGAGACAAAACATTATAAGTTAGGAACGCTGCACTCTCACAGAAACATTTCATTACACAGATTTTGCACTTTTTCCTCTTTTGTTCTGTCCCTGTGGTTCAGTAAGCATTTCATTTCATTTTCCTCTCACACTCCTTTCATCTAAGTGCATTTGAAGCACACAGCAGAAGCTCCGGTTTGCCTTCAGACTTCTGACGCTTTCACATACAGCTCACGGGAATGTAACAAACATAGAGGTGACGTCACGACCACCATAAAACTGAATTTCAGAGCATTGTCTCTCCGTCCGTCCATATACTGGGAATGCTTTGAAAGGCAGATAATTACTCAAAGATGTTGCCACTAACAGTGATATTGTATCTGATGTTTTATTTCCATTCTATTATGGGGTGAGAGTCCACACTTTGCTGAGGCTATGCACTTTGTACTGTACTGTAGCAAGGTAAACACTCACACCAGAATATACACGAACAAGCCAGGCAGTTTGCTTGATAGCCCGCGTGCATTTACATGAGTCTACTCATTATTTTAGACAGGAAAACAACTTGAGAACAAAGAAATAATACAGAGAAGAATTTCAAGAGTCTCATCAAACTTACTGTGATACAAATGCTGCCTTCATGTGGTATGGGAAAGATGAACCCTTCCACTTGTTAAATGAAAACTACCAGTGCATTGTGGTCAAGTGATTTGTTGTTGTAATGAAGTTAAATCAAGCAGCAACCTCAGGTGGCCAACTATGAAGCTACCTGGAAGAAGGAAATATTTGTAGTTCTCCCTTCATCCTCTAGGGCCTGGCTGCAAAACAGAGCAAATCCACATAAACTCCCATGTTAAAAAGGCCACATTCACAGCAGAAGTACAGTTTACAGCCTGGTTAAAAACATAATTTTAGGTTTAATAGGTCAAGTTTACCTTCATGACAACTGTGAGGGGGTGAAATTTTTTATCACTCATCCGTTTAGATGTTATTTAATCTTGAAATGACACACAATTAGAGGCGTGTCCCTTTGATTGACAGGCAACAGACCGGCGGCTCCTAGTTAGCTCCTTGTTTGCTCTCGGTAAGGTCTCAGGGTGTAGCAGAGAAGCACGACGGCGGTTTTCAGTCAGATAATAGCAAGTCTAAGCATGTCTTAGCTTTACCCTGCCGCTTAGGGGTTAGTCTTTGTTAGCTCCTGTTACTTTCAAGTTAGCTTGGTTAGCATTTAGCCCAGAGTACATCAGTTGTCAATAATTTGCTCCGAGGCTGCTCTTTGCCTATTTTTGTAATTTCCGGGAGTTATGACACATGCGATGCGGCAAAGATGGCAACAATGGGAATGCCCAACTGGCATAATTTTTAGCTCTTCAGAAACCAATGGGTCACGTGAGCTTGTCCCCCTTTTTTTAACGGTCTCTGAGTTAAACACTGGAGACTATCTTCGACTGACTAGCTAGCATCTACTCTGAGGAGGCAAACCAAACAATAACCATATTTTTACAAATAAAACTAAGTTTAAATGGTGATATTATTACAGATCTCTATGTCACAGAATTATGCAGACTACAAACTAACCAAATAACAGCAGTAGACAATTTTAAACATAATGCAATGCATCTTATTCAGGATATTGTTTTTCCTCTCTGCCATATTGAAAGGTCAAAGTTTGCCTCATCTCTGCAGCTCGGGCATCATAGAATTTTTCCATTGGAAAATGTGGAAAATAAGTGGGTGCTCAAGTGCAATTTTGACGTTGACCTTTGGTATTTATAATAAATACAATACCACATGTAGGCAGCAAAAGAAGAGTCATCACAGTAGAAAGAAAATCACAGAAACTCCCCATCATTTCTACAACAACACAACAAGAAAAGGAAAATTATGATGTAAACGAGAACACAACTATCATTTATAAGTCTCTGAACTGTAACTGGGTGTAAATATTTCTCTGAGGAGGCCTATCTTTGTTTTTTTTTTGTTTTGTTTTGGGGTGTTTTGGGGGGTGAATGCGACAAAGAGGAAAACTCATTCCAGGTATTGCCATGCTGTTCTTTATGAGATGGGCAGTCTATGCAAAGCACATAATGTGAAGTGAGGTCAACACAAAGACAAAAACCTCACCATGAGACTGAAAGCACAACGGGGGCTGGCGCTGTGAATTACGCTGGAATCGGTGGCACTGCAAAAACAAGCTCACACACTCACCACAACAACAGCAAGTATGCAAGAGATCTTAGCCATTTTTGGAGTGTTTTAGCGAGGAGGGGGGGGTGGTGAAACTGAGAGGCCGGCATGATAAAATAAGATAAGAGACGAGGGTCCATGGCAGTATAATGTAAATCTGTGGCGGTTGATTTATTGCAGCATGACTAAACAGTATAAATATTTATTATGATTATGTGGCCAAACGTTTGTGTTCCAGAGAGGCATTCTTTATAGTCATTCTTCAATGTTTTTTTTTTTTTAATATCTATCACTGTTGTCAAAGGGAATTAATAATAAATATTGAAAAACTACACAACCTGGTTTAAATAACACACATCTGTATAGCTTCATATTTGATGAGTGTTATGAAAAAGAGAACAGCCTCTTTTTGCTTAAATGGTTTTAAAGGGAACCATCAAAGCAATAAATTTCATTCTTAGCCAGTAATAAACAAAGAATTGTGCATTTAGTCATCTTATTTATGCAGAAAAAAATCAATAAAACTACATGAACTGCTAAATTCATGAGTAAAGATGATAGCAACTTGAAGAGCATTTTCATGTGCTACTTTGTTTTATAAGTCTTACTAGTGTGGCACAAACTAAAGATCTCAGAAAAGTCGATGCATTAAGGAAAGGCATACAGCTTGTCTCAGAAAGCATGGGATTTGCACATGATGTTAAAAGCCTTAGAACACTACAGGTTACGGATCTGAGAACAAATCTGCCTATAGGCGGAAATGAATGATGCCTTCTGAAACAATAATCAGGTGATGTGCCTCTTGAGATGATAAACTAACCAGGTAGTAGTGCTGTAGAGTCAAAGGCAACACTGTAGGCGTGACAGGGCTGGCCATTCTTAGAAACGATAAACGAAAAACGACAAATACATGCAATTTAATCGTGTCAATATTATACGACGTGCTCATGAGGTGTTCCCTTGATTTTACAGTTTGATCTTGTGGCTTCAATTTCAGTCAGGGACAAAATTTTATCTTTAAACTGTTGGGCATAAATAAACACTTCGGTATTATGTTGCATTTCCTGTAATGGCACTTCAAAAATTAATTTCAAAGACTGGTCAGCTGTATCACTCACGCTGTATGACAGACTCATGCTTTGACTGTTATTAATAAAACACACACATGGCAGCTTTTTTGTAAAACAGCTGTCATGAGATAAATATTAAATCTGCTACAGCAAGTGTAGAACCAATATGTGCAGGTACTTCATTTGAATACAAGCTGAAACTATTAATGCCACAGTGAAAGTATTGTTGTCTTCTCTCTTAATGAACCACTGTAGTCGGGCCTTCTATTAGTCACAGTACAAGTTGCTCAGACAGTTGTCAACATGTATTGTACAGCAAGTAAACTAGTTTTTATGTAAAGCTGTTTTGTAAATTCAGATGCCAATGTAAAAATATTGTGAATTGTATTTTTTGTATCATACATCACTACTGTTTTTTTTTTCTTTTTTTTGTATTGTATATAAAAAGCACTTTATTTTAATTTTTCAAATAAAGGTAAAATGAATATATAAATATATATTCTTTCTTAAACACTATGTTTAAAATATTTTTCAGTTCTAGTAGATGAAAACTGTTTTCACTGTTTAAAAGCCCCAAAAGCTTGACATATTTTATTCCAGTGTGAAAGTGTCTTTAAAAGCTTTTTCTTTTATAAAACTGGAGGAAAACAAGACATGAGGAAAACTTTTACAATCAGATAAAAAAAAAAAGACTTGCAAAGATCTGACCCGTTTATGAATCCATCTACTGTTTGTTGAACCCTCATTGGAGATGGTCTCCACAGCTGTCAAAAAGTCATTGATAAGGAAGGAAAACAGGGGCAAAAGATGAATCCAGATTTGAGATTCTGGATTTAAATCATCTAAATGTCTGGAGACTGGTTTAAAAAAAAAAAAAAGACGGAAAAAAAAAAAGATATAACGGTGAGGTAAATATCTGTAAAAAACAATGAAGGCTCTTTGGTGGGCAAGATACCCAGATCATGAATGCAGAAAACTGACATACTTTGATTAGGGATGGGCATTCTCTACTTTAATATTTTCCACTGAATAGATTTGATTACTTTAGTTATCATATATTAGTTATTTGATCATTCAAAGAAGTTTTTAATCTATTTGTGTTTCATTTTAATCATTACTATAATATATTGTTTTAAAAGCATTTTGTTGCAGCACCTCTGTTCTAAAGTTTTACTTATATCTAATATTGCCATTGCCAGTCATCATGTCATTTTCTGTCACCAAAGATATTAATGTAAAATGTACAATCATGTGATTTTCTTTTTAAGGGACAAAAAATATCAGTATCCCTGGAAAAAGTACCTAAAACTACTGATATCGTATTGACAGAAAAATTTCGGTATCAACAATCCCTAATTTTGATCCTCAGTACAAAACCGTCTGGAACGCATCTGACTGGCAATCGTTTCATTTTTCAGCTGGATGATGATTCCAAACACACACACAACCATACCTGAACAGAAAAACACAGTCATGGATCGGCATCCCCAAAATCAGGTCCTCCGTTTTACTGAAGCAGTGTTAAATCGTCTTCACAAAGAATGGGAAGGCAGCCAACATCAGAGAGAGAGAGAGAGAGAGAGAGAGAGAGAGAGAGAGAGATTCTGGATGCTCTACAAAGAGAGTGGAAGACAACTTAAGAAAATTACAGCTGACACACAACATTGGTTCATTACTTGAATTTACTGCTTTTTTAATGCATTAACTTGTAGGTCAGTCAGTTAGGGTTCTTGCAGGGTCAAAAGTCTAAAAAGGTCTGAAATCCTAAACTTTAAATTTAAGACCTTAAAATGTCTTAAACAGCCAGCTTTTTATCCAAGGTCTTAAATTTGATTTAGACTAGTCTTATTATTATTATTTACTTTTATTCATTCTTGAGAAGCATTGGCCACTTAGCATATGCTGAATAAAGCCATCAGAAGTTGATTCTGTCCATCTTTCTACAAGGCTCAGATAGCTACTGTACGAGTGTTGGTACGTGATGATTAAACTACAAATTTAACTAGTTGCTTTTATGGTTTAAAGTTTTTTTCCTCAGTTTTTGTTACAAAAATCTCATCATGTCTGACAGCTTCAGTGTCACGCAGGATATAGTAAGATATTTGTGTTGTGTTGGGGAGATTACAGTTTTTGTATCCGTTTGAGTACAGAATTATTTCAGTCTTTTTTTAATGCAAGGTAATTTGAATTAATCAAAAAGGTTTTTAAATTTCTGGGATCATTTGAATGTTTCTAGTAATGTATCATTTTGGTCTTAAATTTAATTAATAAAGGTCTTTAAAAGGTCTTAAATGTATAAAAACCTGCAACCCTGGTCAGGGTTGTGATTTAAATATAGACAGAAAAGAAAAAGACACAACCTCATGAGATTACATTCTTTTCTCCCTCCTTGGCAACACTTACAAAAGGGGACTTTTCAGCTGTGCTGTAAACTGCTGTAATATTAAGACTTTCTACTTTTTTCTGTAGAGTTTGAGCCAGGCAGGGTGTAGTCAAACAAAGGAACTAACAGTAGGCTACGTGTGATAAAACATTCACACGGAGCACACACACCTCAAAGACAAACAGACGCAGCACTTGCGTGTCTGCTGTGCGTCTACTGTATTTCAGCTACTGTCAACAACACGTGGGACTTTCAAGCCAAGTACAGTAGTTGTAAACTTTGGTTACTGGGGTAACTGGAAAGCTCCAGCTAGGAGGTGGCACTACTGGGACAGTGGTCCATTGATTCGGATGATACCGCCTACACCGACATCTGGACCAATCCGTGTTCCTTCAGTAACTCTAAACCTGAATTGCAGCTAAACTCTGTTATTTTAGCGCAGCCGCAGCCGAGGTCACTTCAACATTAACGTGATGCTCTGAGAGCAGTTTAATAAGATGGATAGACCCAACCTTCGGAGACTTTTCTCTGCGTGTGACGTGAATAAGTCCGGTAAGATTGAGTACGAGGACTTCACGGCTGTCTGTCGGGAGCTCAGCGTCCCCGAGACCGAAATCAAAACTCTCTTCAACAAGTTCGGCGCACAAGAGGATGGTTTCATCGACTACAGCAAGTTTTCCTCCAGCTTTCAGGAGGTTTCAGAGACTCTGGACCTGGCGGCTTTTGTGCACTGGGACATTGCAACCCCCGTGGGAAGAGTTTGTAGACAGAATAGATGCGGAGTTTCTCCTCTCTGAAAGGTAATGTCTCATACGGACCTCAATCATTAACCAGGATCTGGTCCCAGCGTGCTACCTGTAGCTAACATGGACAGCACTGCAGGTGCTGCTGAGCCTGAGGAGATCTGTTATCGGTAACTTCTGAACGTATTTGTGCGAGATTTTACAAGGTGAAAAGCGGTAACTCGGAGTCGGGTTTCTGGTGTTAAATCTGTCATTTAATGTGTTTCAGAGTAGGATATGATTAAATATTCCGTGTAATATTATCTCCTACGGGATAAAATGAAGCAACCCAAACATTAAACATCAAGAGTTGCTTAAGGGACCATCCCATTAACTAAACAAGAATGTTTACCTTTAATTTCAAGCAGACCTGGTGACTCATTAGCAGGACACATGATCCATCATACACTTGGGCACAGACTTAAGTCCCCCCATCAGAATAACTATCTATCTAGTGCCTTTAGGTCAGATATGGGTCTGTTAGTTATCATTTCCATCTAGTCCTGAATAGGCCAACTTCTCTGTGGTTAGTTTGTTGCATATCTTTGTGGTAGATTAATGTAGTTGTTTTCTTTTTGTTGTCATTTTAGCTCTTAAATCAAATACAGACCCATCCACTAATCCCTCAGGTTCCAGGACTTTGTCAATAAAACGTCCATGACAGGGCTGACAAAATAGGCCTCACATCAAGGTGTTAATCCCAAGTCAAGTATTTATACTACAGATTCAACAATGGCACAAAGACAGAGAGAGAGAGAGAGGACAGAGTAACCTCCATTTAAATGGTAAATGGGCTGTAATTATTTAGTGCTTTTCCACGCATATGATGACCATTCAAAGCGTTTTACACTGCATGCCACAGTCACCCATCCACACACACATTCATACTCCGATAGGCACATCAGGGGATAACGTGGGACCAGTGTCTCACCCATGGACACTTCTGCATGTCGCCTGGGGAAGCCGGGAATCAAACCACAGACCTTTTGGTTGATAAACTACTGCTCTCCCACCTGAGCTACAGCTGCCCCGTTTAGGCTGATTAAATCTTTTAAAATGAATGAAACGGCATACATTACACAAGAGATGGAGATGGGGGTGGGTCGTGTGTGTTGGGGGGGTAATTCTAGCTGGTACAGTAAGTCAAGAAGTTAATGAGGGGATGTATAAAAGACAACTGTTCTTTAGATTCTTGTGAAAGGCTGGATAAGAGGTGGAAAGTCTTCTAGAAATAAGAACAGAGGTCCATTTTACTTTAGTCCAGTGTCTTGTATTGCATCATGTGCATATAATATGTTTATTGGCACAGTTTATTGACATGTGCAAAATGGTGAAACTGGTAATCTTAAAAAGAAGAAAGAAATTATCATACTATATCTAAGTAAGTATTTGACTTTAGAAGCAGTTGGCGAGAAAACTGATTTCTATATTAATTCAAATCTGAATGGGACACATGTTATACCTTCATGTTGGCAAATCTTGATGTTTTAGTCCTGAGTTTCTAAAGCCATAATCAATAATTAGCACTGTTACAAATTGGCTGTTTATTTGCAACGACACCTCTAAAATAATTCCTGGAGTCTACATGTTAGTTTGGTAAGTTTTGACCAAAGCTTTGACCCAATATTTGGCCAAAGCGTTTCCAGTGATTGGAACAATCTTTGTCCCGCAGTGTATTGTGTCACATGATTGAGTCTGAAAAGTTTTATGTTTTAAGGAAACGTCTTTGGCCCGTTCTGCGCTGATGGTAACTTTTTGTTTCCCTCCGTGTAGTCTCAGGGAGCAGCTGGCTGATCTCTACCAGGCCATTCACTCCTCTGGAAACATGACTTTTCTGCAGGCGTATGAGGAAATCATCTGCTCTCTGATTCGTCAAAGCCTGGACAACAAATTTGAGTGCGAACAGCTGGAGACCAGTCTGAAGCGGTAGGACATTATTATTTAATAACTGGCTCCAATGTGTATTAATTTACATTACTGAGGTAAGAATGATGATGCGGCGAGACTTCATTGATGACAGAATGTGAATGAGAAGCTAAATTTGTAGCATTTAAAGTGACAAACAAATGTTGCTTGCTGAAAGATAAATTCTTTGCTTGACATAAAGTATTTAATGTAAATGATAAAGATTAAACTATGATTTAATGACACCTAGCAGCGGTCAGGAGTCATGGGAGTTGGAATAAGATTAAACTTTGAGCCTTTTTGTGTCTACAGCTACTTTGTATTTTGTGCTAGCTGAGGCAAACTGCTGACCTTTAAAGGTTTATTGAATTTTTTTTTTATCTACCCTTGAGCACAAATATTGTATTGATGCAGGTTTTTGCTTTTTATTTGAAATGGTTGCACATATTTGAGCCATGTACAAATTGGATGATGAGTAAAGGTGAAATCTGAGGTTTGCTCTGGTTAATGGTGGAATTAAGCCTCTTTTCCTGAGACTGAATACACTGCCTTTCTTGTCAATATTATTTTAGATATTTCATGTTTAGTAAATCTATTTAACCCTTTTTATTGATTATTCCTTATAAGAAGCTGCCACAGAGCATGTTTAAAGGGATATTGTGTAACTTTTGGCCACTGTGGGCACTAAACCCGTAACTTCCCACATGGCACACAACTGCCGCAAAATTAAAAAGTCTCGATCCGTGTTTTTGAAATATGTTTGCAGACCAGTTGATTTCAATTCATCAAAATGAAGTGCTGTCCAGTCACATCTGCTGCACTTGGCTGAATCTGAGCAGAAAGTATATCCCTGTTCTTTCAGAAGTTAATAACAATAATGATAATATATACTTTATTAATCCCAATTAGAGAGCCAATTAGGAAATTCATTCTCTGCATTATAGCAAGAGATGCACAATATAATCGGCCCCCTAATCGGCATCCGCCTTTTTCGGCCTTAAAACTGAGTATCGGACATCAGCCACCCCACCGATATTTAACCGATCAGGCCGCTGTTTCTAAACTCTTAAAAAAAAAAAACAACAACAACAACAAAAAAAACCAACTTCTTCCTCAAAAACTACTTTTTTTTTACAGACTTTAAAACATCTAAAGACAGTTTCTTTTAGGATGTTCTGTATGAACAGAGTTTATACTGTACATGGTCATTTGTGTGAATAACCAAATATCCCCTGTTTTGGGGTATCCGCCACGTGAGTTTTGAAATATCGGGATATCGGCTAAATTCCAATATCATGCATCCCTAATTTTAACCCATCTCAGATTGAACCTGGGAGCAGTGGGCAGCCAATTAAAGCACCCGGGGAGCAGTTAGTGGGTTAAGGATCTTGCTCAGGGTTCCACAGTGGTTCACCTGAGTGCCTTGTTGGGGGGCTCAAACCCGGGTTCGCACCAAAGCCCGTGACATTACCTTTACGCTACCCACTTTTTTACGTTTTGGCTACTCCTAGAATTTCTGCTATCTCATGCATGGATTGCCTCTATTATTTGGCCAAAGGATGGTCAGCAGCTTTCCGGTGTAAATGCCTCACCTGAATCAACTCCTTTTACCTGCTTTATAGATGATCGTTTAAAGACACATAACGGAACTTTTAGCGTTTTTCTCAGTGATACGCCCCCTACCGACGGCTAAACAAGCATCCATGTTGCATCGTACCTGTACTGTGAGCACCAATAGTCGGCTACATCGTCACAGCCCTGTCCCGGATACAAAGGTTACATACAGTAGTGTTGTGTCTGAGCCTCGGAACAACGCTGGGCAGTGACGGCTCAAAAATGCGCATGAGGGGAGGATTTATGAGTGTTGCCGTTTGACGTGTGTTTAATAAGCAGCTCAAAGAGGAATAGAGGCGGAGAGCTATGTACTGATGTTGGTACGGACTGATGCTGCAGACCGGCCGGTGAGTGGATCTCAGCTTATAGACGGTGATATTAAAACACTCGGAGCAGCTGCAGGCTTTCGTCTGCGGACCTCTAGCTTACCAGACTCCAGGTCTCTTGATCGTTTTCCTCATTTTCTCTAGAAAATTCTCACCTCATGATCTAGAGTCAGGGAGGTTCCAGCAGAAGCAGGACCGGTTTCTGGTTCAGCTGGAGGTTGTTAACTGTTCTGTCTTCAGCTTAAACTTTTGAAAACTTGCTTTTAGACCAGGAGGATACAGTAGTGGTTCCCTTTTGTCTTTTCTTCTCCTTTGGCTCACCAGTCTTTATCATTCAGCTGTTATCTTTATAATTGTGGACCGGATCAGAGGACTCCCATTCAGGACCGCAGGACTAACCAACCCGGTGACGTCAGAGCTTAGAGAACTGCAAGATGTCGGCACTCTTGTCCTAAAAAAAAATGTCAAACTTCGCAACGTTTTTCTTTTTATATGCTTATATTTTTCAAGTTTGGTATATAATTATTGATAAGACCAGGACTCAGTCTATTAAATAAAGTTAGGTTGGTTGAGCGTTGCATTTCCACTTTAAAGTGGGCATGAATAGTTTGAATGTTGTGTTTAATGAGCAGCTTTTATGAGCTGTGATGGATACAAACTTGATATGATGAAGAAGAAGAAAGGTGGGGTGGAAATAAATCGGCCCCCTATTTATATCGGCCTTAAAACTGAGTATCGGACATCGGCCACCCCACCGATATTTAACCGATCAGCCTGCTGTTTCTTAAGTCTCTAAAGAAAAGAAAAAAAAAACAAAACAACCACTTCTTTTTTACAGACTTTTAAACTTATAAAGACTAGGGGTGGGGAAAAATACAGATATACTGAAATATCGCAATATTTTCATATGCTGATATCATATTGACATTTAAAAATGCGGTATCAATCTACTTTACTAACAAAATCTCGTGAGAATTCACAAAATATAGCGAGAGTTTGTAACAGAACGGTGAAATCTTGCAAGATTTTGTATGTCAAATAGATCGATACCGCATTTTTAAATATCGATTTGATACCGGCATATAAAAATATAGCGATATTTCAGTGTATTGATATTTTTTCCCCATCCCTATTTTTCAAAGTGTCGGAAACAGATAACAAAGCTGTTATTTGCAATGACTGCTTTATTTTTTTTTCAGCTTTAATATCGGTATTAATATCGGTTATCGGCCACATGAGTTTTAAAATTTCAGCATATCTGATATGGGCCAAAATTCCAAAATCGTGCATCCCTAAAATATAGGTTACACTCTAATAGCATCAGAAATGTGCAGTGCTGTACAGTAGATGCACCAGTGCAAACAAAGAGACAAGTTAGTTGCACTGTACAGTACGGCTACACAGGATTGGAAAAACTAACATTGCAATATTTTCTAACCCTTCGATATATTGTGATATGAAAAAAAGAGGAATTTTTTTTTGGCAGGTGACTTGAACGGCACTTTAATCTATACTGCACACCTGCCATCTTATTGGCGATTCACCTGCAGTGATCTTACGTCTTTGTGAATGTTGTATGGTTTTTGTCTGTATTTGAGTTATTCTTGTTATCTTTTACTGCTTTTATTGTGCTAGGACCTGAATACATGTT
Source organism: Atherinomorus stipes (assembly GCA_023101725.1). Taxonomy (NCBI): domain Eukaryota; kingdom Metazoa; phylum Chordata; class Actinopteri; order Atheriniformes; family Atherinidae; genus Atherinomorus; species Atherinomorus stipes. The sequence goes on along the minus strand of JALJCO010009935.1, from coordinate 109,549 downwards.
TATTTTTATCATGAACAAATGTGAATAGTGTTTCACCACAGAAGGTTTGTTCGTTGTCAAACTGATTACGGACGATGATGATGATTAGTGGATTACTGTGTGCAGTCTGTGTCAACTCTTGAAATTAGATGAGAGACCACATTAAGTTAATTTGCCTCCTACACTGCAGGACCTGCGATTAGGGCTGTGCAATTAATCAAAATTTGGTCATGATTTCAATTCTTGGATCAAACAATCTTCAAACTCCTGTTATTGACTTGAAATGATTTATTTGCTATTTTTCATTACACAATTTCTGAAGGTTATTCTGAAATTAAAATTAATTTTAGTGGCTTCTCACCCATGCCATTTGTTTGGTGTCATTAACAAACATGTTAGATTTGGGGATGTTGCAGCATTGTAGTAAAGCTTAGTTTATTTTTGGATTTTTAAAAATTTTTTATTAATATATTTATTTTATTCTTCAAATATAGAGAAATTTCAGAACAGCTGGACACAGTTTATTTTGGATACATTTACGTTTCTCCATGCCTTATTTAATGTTCAGAGTATATGTACTTTATTCATTTAATGTTTATACGTTGCAAAAAAGTTGTACGGTACACATTTGTAGCCTATTTAATTTTCAATTTGAACGTTTTGCAGAAAATATCAATAGTGTTTTTGACAGAGAGAGAAATGCTAAATAAATGCATCATGTAACTAAAAAAAGAAATTGTTTGAATAATCGTGATAATGATTTTTTTCCCGTAACCTTCCAACCTTACCTGCGATGCGACTATTTTGGATTGACTGATACAGATTTTTAGGCCCGATACCGATATTTTCTCATCAGCCTCAGGCCAATACAACCTGCCAATATTTGGGGTCGATATTGCATTTGACTCCTAAATTAATATGATGAAAAGTAATTTTACAACTCTCTTGATATAAAGAACAAAGCACCTCAAATAAATATGTGAAAAAGAAACGGTGCACTTGTAAACAAATGCTAAATAGAAACATTCCACTGGCAATAAATAAAAGTCTGTAAAATTTGCTGAGTGGGGGAATCGACCACTCACCCAACATATCAGCCGATGCCGATACCAGCAAAAAACACCAATATCGGCCTGCCGATGTATTAGGGCTGGACGATTATGGAAAAAATTATAATCACGATTATTTTGACTGATATTGAAATCACGATTAATATACACGATTATTCATTGGTTTTATAAAAAGTGTTTATTGAACCACCAAAACAAACTCAAATATAACTTTTAAAAAAACGGAAATGAACTAGAAACAAGTAAAGGAGTAAAATAAGAACATTATTTAAGATGATAATAGCAATAAAAATGAATACTCAGTCTACATGCATTCCTGTTCTATACTCCCTGCAGTTTGCTTCCTATAACTGTACCAGCCTGTTCACTTCAGGATTAATCGATTAATCGATTACAGTGTTTTATGATTGTGAAAAGGCAAAATTGAAATCACGATTAAAATTCGATTAATTGTCCAGCCCTACGATGTATCGGTCTATCCTTAGTGATTATTGCACACGTACATTGTGATGACGATGCTCAAACGATATTGTGCAGCCCTACTATACAGATCTTGGGTTGCATTGCTTGCACCCCTGGCCCTGGAGCTGCATGCCCACCCCAGAGGTTCAGGGTAATCTCCAAAATACCGCATATGTACCGGGGCTGTTTCTGGAAGTGGAGTTTCTCTGTTAAATCCCTGGTTTTGGTGGAGAAAATGGAGGTTGCAGAGGAAAGGACCTCCTGTAAGACCCTGGCTGTGGAATCGCTTTGTGCATGTGAAACATTTCCTGTAGTGTTGTGATGACCAGGAGCGCTTTCATTCCCTCATGCAGAGTTGACATTTGAGCACAGACTCAGTTATTTCAGCTCCTTCCCAGTGACACACATGATGTAATAATTAAACAAGGAAAGGCATGTTTTCAACTCCCACAGGTGCTTCTTGTTAAAAACTTGTTTGCTTTGTAACTAAATGCGACTGAGTGGTAGCAGTCTGGAGCCCTGCCTCTGAGATAAGTGAGAGTTGACTTTTGTTTAGTGTTTAAGTTCCTTCGGTTCAGTTAGAGCCCGGCATGGGAAAGGTGACATTCCTCACTCAAGGAAGTAGGAAGACTTAAATGTGCGTCCCCACCCAGTCATTTAATCCTGTCTTAAAAACAGCGCTCGTCTGCTTATTGTGTTTGACTGTCAAAACAATTAATAGACTTCATCTTTTTCCTTTTCGAAAACTTCCACTGAAGTACAGTAAAGTGTGTGAGGTAGCTAAGAAATGGTAGCTTGCATCAGTACACCTGGGGAATTTTCTTCACAAAATCTGTCCCTCCCACGACTGCTCTAATCAGAAAACACAGGAACCAACTGGAGCCGCAACTGCAGATCAGTCGGGTAGATTCGACAGACAGATACAGTTCATGGATTCTTTCTGTCTTAATCTTTTGGACCATTGTTAGACTTTGCTTTAGTTAAGCAGCTGTGAAGCTGCCAGCACAAACCTGATTGCACATTTCTGTTAAAACAGAGCTGAAGAGATAAATAGCAGTCAGCTGGCAGAGCTGGAGGACGATATTCAGCAACAACTTGCTAGAACAGAGGAGCGGGTGAGAGACGAGGTGAGTGGGAGCTTGCAGAATTTATGAACTCTTTCTCCTGTGATTCACAAAATGAATCCATCAAAGCACGTAGACTTGATTAATAGGGCAGAATGATTGCAGTTTTCTTCCTACTCAAATAGAAATCATGCACTTTATTGGAGCCAGCTACATATTTGTGGTGCAGCACACAGCAGCAGGTTGCATGTCTCCTCACAAAGAGCCTCTGTAAAGTCAGATGAAAGCCTCACTTCAAGCTCTGGGCTGGTCTGCACCTCTGCTTTGGTTTCATGTCTGCAGGAGCGGAGGAAAATGGAAGGAATCGTGGCGACTATTCAGAGGAAGCATGAGGATGAGATTGCAGATCTACATGCCACAGTGGACAAACTCTTAAAGGTAGTTTTCCAGACAATTTGTATTTATTTAGATCCCCCATGAAAACATTTGGTTTTCAAGAAAGCAAGGCCCCTTTGAAGATCTCACATTTCTTCCACATGCACTTTTACTTTATTTTTTAAGCAGCAGAACTTGGAACATACAGTTGAGGTTAGCTTTGCATCTGGAGGGTTTTGTACATGGATAAATGTTCATAAGTAAATGAATAAACAGATTATGATTGAAGCTGATAAGGAATGCCATGCTATAGAGAGATGCCAGGTGACTACAGATTTTTTTTGCACTTCTTGCATGACATCATATTTTACCTTGCTTTTCTGAATATTAACGTACATGCAGCTAAATGTTGTTTTGAGGTTCAACAGTAAGCTGAGAAGAAAGAAGGGCTCACTAGTCTTATACAGAGTGAAATCTAATTTGACCTACAAATTCACAGGATTATTCACCGTGTAGTTGGTTTCAAAGGCCTAAAACCTGCTGCTTTGTCTGCATGTCGGCGGCTAACTCGCAACCCAGCCCCATTTTCTTTAGTCCTCTGCTGGCTTTTTTCTTTAGGACATGAGCAATTTTAGTTCCGGCATTTTTATTTCGGTGTGCTTGGGGGTTACAATTACTGTAGCTGTTGATGGCATCGGGTTTGTTTAGAACCAAACATGGCAAACTTTCTGCTGTCTTGCTGCATCACCGATGAGTAAAATGATGCTTTTGCAGAGGCTTTGGGATGTACTATAAATAGCACACTGACATCAAGACTTATCTGTGTTATGTTTCAGGGGTGTTATCAGAAAATGAAATCTGATGCTTCAGTGTATGTCAGCAGGAACAGGATGCTCCTGCTCAGGTGTAAATGCCTTATTTCAGAGTTGAACCATTCTGCAATGAGGTTTAACTACTCATTAACTAACTAGTAATCTAACTAATATTGCTTTTGGTGGCAAGTTGGCACTTGTTTACTCCCCTGAGCAAGAGAAAAATGGTCATTCAAAGCATCTCTACTTGAATATTGTGGTTGCAACTGCTGTCTTTGCCCTGTAGATGGCGACAGTTGACAATAAAGCTGTAGAGAAGTTTTTATTTATTATTTTAGAACTGGAGAGTGTCACATGTTGGTCTGTAAGTTCCAAGATATAAAAGTACATATTGTTAAAGGTCTCCAAAGTTAATTTTCAACTGTAAAATGTCTTTTAGTCCAAACCTTGGTCACAGTTCTCTAAGGGATATTTAATCTTTAGTTTTTGAACATATTTTTGTCAGACGTTCTGTACTCATCAACTAAAACTTTGTATATTCATGTCACTTTTTATTATCAAGAGTCAAGAAGAATCTGAACTAAACCAGTCAAAAGAGGAGGTGACCAGGCTGAACAGACACATCAGCGACCTCTCACTGGTAAATCATGCTGCACATTTATTTAAACAGGTCACACGTTTTTGTGTAAAACCATTAACCACCACATCGTCTTTCAGGAGAACGAGCAGCTCCGAAGCTCTTTGCTGCAAGCCCAGACAAACATCTCCATCTTGCACTCTGAGGTGGACAAGCTGAAGAACATGTATGCAGATCAGAAAGCGCAACATGAAAGGTAGAACCCATCTTTAGAGGAGCCCTATCATACAAAATGGGCTTTAACGAGGTTTTAATCCTGTTGGTGTGTCATTTCCTCATTAAAGCTTCATTGACGGCATTATTTTTCTTCATTCGTGCATATTTGAGTAAACTGTATAGATCTATAGGGATTTTCTGTCCAGGCTCTAGCTTCCTTCCAACGGCTGCCTTAGAAATACCTATGGATAAATCATTTCACCAGATTTCACCAATCATGAAGCGCAAAATATGTGTGCGCAGCATCACTTTGTTCAAGAGAAACTCCAAAAATCTTAACCTTTCCACTCTCTGAGGAAAAAAACAGCCTGCTGGAAGACTTTCTCTGAGACAGGCAGCCATCAGCTAACAAAAGTTTTGTTCAGAAGAAAAGCTTCTCTCTCTCTCTCTCTCTCTCTCTCTCCTCCCACGTTTTCTACCTCTAGACGACAGCAAGTAGGAAAAAAGTGCGGTTGCGTTCAGCGTGGAGTTTATTTGTTGTACCGCACTATGGATCAACTTGCCAGAAATGGTTAGATTTTATCTTCAGTTGCAGAAAAAAATCCTCAACTTTAGTTGTTAACTCCAATCCTGACAGCTTCTTGAATCTCAGGAAGTAGAGTGTGTTTTCTCGGGGACTACTGCTGAAACCTGACGCAGTTCCCACAATAAAAACGCCTTATGGACCGACAACACTGCTGAGTTAAACCATCTCCCAGCTCAATGCTAACCGTTAGCCTATGACTTGTTAGCTTATTTACTTACATGTCAGAGGTCTCTGTGGTACCGCATGTACTTCAAACTCCATATCAGACTCTGGATCGAGCACATACAGCTCCAGAACAGTGTCCATTTTATTCCAGCAGTTGGAGTCTGGTCATCCATCAGTGTTTACAGGTATATCCACGTGAGTTGCAAGGCCGGTGTTACACCAAAATCTGTGACCCTTCAGAATCTGTGACTGTTCCAAGGCGACATCATGAAATGGCTGTACAAACATGTCAAATGGTTGAAAGCGTTGGTGGTTCAGTGCAGTCAGCTGTTTTACTTCTGTGTTGACAATAAGACATAAAAAACTAAGATTTAACACCAACTAAGTTTCTATCGTGGTGAAGGAAACATATTTAGCTTATGTATGCCTGTAATTGACTTTTGGAATGTTTGGAAAAACATGATCCAGCTCCTTTAAGCTCAGCCCACGTCTAATGCACAACATCCAATACAACAGAAGTGTGTTTGTTTTATTTTGCAGAGAAACAGATGAGTTGAAAAGGATGGTCCTGGAATACCAGTCATACTCCAGTCAGATCCAGATCCTGCAGTGAGTCTGATTTTTTTAAGGTTTTCTAATGGTGACATTTACTGATGTTTTAAACAAGAATGCAGTGATTGTAGTCGATGATTTTAACTACCTTCATAATAGCTGAAATGGCTTAAATGAATAAAATGATGGGATAATTTTTTTGGAGGGGTATAAAACTAGTCACAACTGGTTGAAGTTACATAACTCAGCTCATCAGCTGCCATCAGCAACATAGAAAACACCTGGAAGAAAGCAAAAAAACTGCACACGTCTGACTTGTCTTTTATTTCCTTGAACATAACATCAGGGAAATGAATAAAAAGCTGTATGACAGTAACGACGGGCTACGTTCGGCGCTAGCCAGCGAAGTGGTTGCGGCTAAAAGGAGGGTAAGTTCCTTGTTTGTGATGTTATGTTTCCTCATACTCTTGTCCTGTGTGTCAGCCAGAAACTGGTAGTTTCTCCAAATTCAAAGGTAAAAAAAACTCTTTCTTGTGCTACTCTTTAATTTGCTCATCAGCTGTCTCCTCAAAATGAAATCCCAGCCCGAAAAATGAAGCCTCTCCGACAGAGTACACTCAACCACGGCAGGTATGTAAAGTTCACCTGCAGATTGGCGGGAATTAAAATGTCCTTAATCAAATCTAGCGTGTGTCGTGTTTGGGTGCAGTTCGGAGCAGAATTCCAGGATCTCCCATGTAGCAACCTGGGCTGATAGGTACCTGGACAGTGGGATCTCCCTCCCGATGGACACAGCCGAAAGCTCAGGCAGTGACTACGACACTGACGACAGCAGGAGCTCCACGGAAACTGTGCACCACAGTTACTCGTACGTCCCGTCTGATGTGGAGGTCAGAGACAACTGCAGGGTCTGTTAGTGGAGCTGGTCAAGCAAATCGCCTTCCTTCTCTCAGGACTAAAAATGTTTGTTTGTTTCAGATATCTGAGGTGAAATCAGAGGCTACGGTGTCTGTGGCTCCCAGCAGAGTGAGCTCCGTAGCTTCTTCCCTAAGACGACGTCTGTCTGCCTTCTCCACAAAGGTGCGTACGCTCAGTATGCACTACTAAGCATTGTTTTGAGGTTAAACAGTAAGCATTTACAATAATATGCAGTATTTAAATGTCAAGAAGAGCAAAGTTTGGGTGTATCTCAGTGGTTTTAGGAAGTACAGTCGTCCCCAAAATTATTCATACCCTCCAATTAAAGAAAATTCTAAATTCACATTAGTAATTAAAATAACTAAAGAAACTAATAATAAAGAAAATTTTGGAAAATTATAATTTAGTGAAATAAAATATTTCTTTTGAATTTTGGTTGGAAATGATAAGAAAAAACTGTCTGAGACACAGTAGAGCACCTTTCCCATGAACAGTGGACCTGTCAACAGGTGTAGAAATCTTTTTGAACATCTGATTGCAGTGATTGCCTGAAACTGTTGCTCAACAACATTTTAGCTTCCGAGCCCCATTATGCTTGTTTACTTGTTTATTTTTTGTTTGTGTGTTTTTATATATTTCTTTCAAACCACAATTCCAAATCAATGTCACGATTTTCATAGAATTTTTATGTATTATTACTTTTGTCAATTTCATCTTATTTCACCAACAGATGATTCTTATTTCTTTCTTTAATTGGAGGTTATGAATAATTTTAAGGACGCCTGTATACATTTATATTATTATTAACTTACATTTACCTTACCTCAGCTGCAGCATTTCAGATAACAGTTCTTTATAAATGAAGTGTGACAGAGAGAGGATCAGCTGAAAAACTCCTCTTGACAGTTATTGGAATATTGAGCTACAAACTTAAAAGCAATTCAAAACATAGACATACAAACTGAATTTCCAAGGTTTGATAATTGTTTTTGCTGGATGTTCATGGTGGCCGTTACAAGCAGTAATTGAGGATCTAGTCATTTCAGCACTTTAGTGCATAGTAGCGATAAATCTGAGCAGAGGTTCCTCTTACCAGCTTATTGAAGAGCTTTCAGCCCCTTTCTCTGTTTGGTAAGCTCATCTGCTTTTTTTTTATGTTTCACTAACGCAGCCATTAGAAGAGGACATTACCGAGACCGAGGGGCCGGCCCCGATGTACCGTCTGGTTTTAGCAGGAGATGCAGGAGCAGGGAAGTCCAGCTTTCTGCTGCGACTGACTGTCAACGAGTTCAGAGGAGATATTCAGACGACCCTGGGTGGGTTCGCTGCAAATCCATCATTTGTGCAGCTTTTCCTCGGACATATTTTTTAAAAAACGGGTTTTTCTGTGCATGTGTGCACTTGTGAAAACTGGTAAGGTGTAAATTGTGGTAGTGGCTTGTAATGTCGGAGTAAGCATGATTTTCTTTGTATACACCAGAACTGCTATGACCTGTTGATTAATCTTGATTATTTTTATTAATTTTACCTTTATTTATACAGGTTGTTTAATTCCAAGATTTCATTTGTAAGAGACCTATTTTTACATTTAAAAAAAAATATTGACTATTTATTTACATTCATGTCATGAGGAATAACCCCTTATGATAAAACATCTTGTTTTCAAATGGGTTTTATTTTGATAATGCTAATTACATAATCCACTAATCATTTTTTTGTTTGTTTTTAAGCTTGGTTTTTCCTCTCAGAATTACCTCTGCACCTTCTGCTACCTTGTCTGCCTTTCTGTCATTAGTGTGTGTAGTTGTAGACATCGGGATCAGTTTTTCTTGAATTGTATATTGACATACAGTATATAAAACACACACACTACTAGTCACAATTTTTCCACAAGATTCAGCGAGAAAGTGTTAAGACAGGTACTATAAATATGCTGTAATTGTCATATGATCTGATTAGTCTATTATAGAGCTGCACCTATTGATTATTTTCTCTATTAATGTAGCGATTTTCTTTTCTTTTTTTTGGATTAATCGATTAGTCTACTATCTCCAACAAAATATAAATGCAGTATACTAAAAATATAGTCAAGATTCAAAGAAGCATCATTATGGATAAAAAAAAACTTCTTTAAGGTGCTTTTAAAAGAACAGTGCAATTATTGAGAAATTATACGAAAAAGTAATGTGGCAGCATCAAATCTCCAAGAATGATTACTGAATGTGAAATAATATATATCTGTATAAATAAATAATATAATGTAGCTCAACATAAAATATAATCAGGTAATATTGTCGGTCTCTCTTTCTTCAAGCATTTTATATCTAAGTGAAATATACTAACCACTAAATAAATCATGATGGAGCCAAAAACAAAATGCAAGGCGATTTCTGGATGATTAATAATTACTGCAGCTTGAGAATCACGGCAAATAAGATCACTGTCAGACACACGTGAAACTATTAATATGTGAAATTGATGTTAATTTTGTAGATAACTAAATTGTCACACATGCCATATAAAAAAATTTTTAAAAAAGCATTTTCTCTTTGAAAAAAGCAGATTTTTCGATTGTAGGTTGCTAGATTCAATGGTGACCTAAATTCACTAAAGAAAACTCCTTATATATGTAGTTAATGGGATCTATATAGCCTGATGGCTGCTTCACATTCACAACAGTTGTCAAACACCACGTTTGACATGGTAACACATTTAGACAGTACACCGGCCACGCTGCACTTTCGTTCAGACCGTGGCACGTGAAGTGTGTCATCTGTCTTTGCACGTGTTCACGTGAAGAGCTGATAGATTCTAGAGGCGCCGTACCTTCCCTCGGAGGAGGCCATCATTATGATGTTTACGAGTCAACGCACAAAATTTGCGTCGACGGATTTACGTCATCGATTACGTCGATGCATCGTCCCAACCTGAGTCTACTAATTGGCAAAATGATTGGTGACTAATCGATTATCAAAAAAAAAAAATCATAAGTTGCATTCCTGGTGAACACGAAACAAAGCTGGCAAAGAAGGTTGCTGCTGATGTTTTGGATTTGTCTATAAAAACTTGTATGGTTTTTGACAACTACGGAAAGAGAGAACTTTTTTTATATTAGTTTTTAGACATTCAAATTAAATCTTTTCTCTTCTCAGGGGTTGATTTCCAGATGAAGAGGATGCTGGTGGATGGAGAGACAACTAGTTTGCAGATCTGGGACACAGCTGGGCAGGAAAGGTAGGCCACTTTCTTGAGGATGTTCATCAAGGAAATGGCAACAAGACAGAAGTATCACATCAGTGTAAATGTGTTTTGATGTTGTCTATAATTAGATCTGTATTTTAGGTTTCGTAGTATTGCCAGGTCTTATTTCCGTAAAGCTCATGGCGTCCTGCTGCTCTATGATGTTACTTCAGAGAGCAGCTTTCTTAACGTCAGAGCGTGGGTGGATCAGATTCAGGTAACCCAAGTGATGCTGATCAAATATGGAAGGAATTCAATCACCCCGCAAATATTAGGATCGTATTTACCGTTGGCTCTGTTTTTGTTAAGGATTCCACCGAGGAGAAAATCCCCATGTGTGTTATTGGAAACAAGGTGGACCTCCGGGAGCAGCTTCCAGCGGGAGGGTGTGTGAGCAGTTTGCACGGGGAAAAGTTGGCCAAGGTGTGCACGGTTTTCATTCCGCCCGCTGGAAAAATATTTTTACAGATGGGAGGTCTTCAAGGTGTCAGAGTAAACAAGCTGCAGTCAGGGATGTCCATGCTTTGCTTGCAGGCGTACGGTGCCTTGTTCTGTGAAACCAGTGCCAAAGAGGGGACCAACATAGTGGAGGCCGTGCTTCATCTAGCAAGGTGGAAGGCCACAGAGATAAACATTTTTTGTTTTGTTTTTCCATTAAACTTTAACACTCAATCTTTATTTTTACTTTTCCACAGAGAGGTGAAGAAAAATGGCAAACTGAGGCGGCAATCTGAATCTCAGGTCAGACTGAGTCCAACCAACCCAAAGAAGACTCTGAACAGCTGCTGTGGACTGTAGCTGACTGATGAAGGACGCCATGCTGCTTTTTACTTCAGCAGATTATCTCTTCTGCTTATTTTAACATTGATATATTTTTAAATATCATCACACATGCTTGTATTCTTTGATCAAAATGAAGGTTTCTGTTCTGGAAAACTGCCGATAACATAATAGTTTATACACATTTTAACTTTTTATATTTATTAGGAAATAAAGTAGTTTTATGAAGTAAATAAATAAGGGATATTAACACCTGAATCTTGACTCCACGTGACTATTTAAATGTTTTTAACTGTAACAAAAAAAAAAGTACTTATTTTGTTACCTGCTTTCCTTTTTGAGACCAAATTTCTCTCAGAGGTGCGCATTTCTGAGGAAAATCAAAAGAACCACACAGGCCAACATTACTCATGTTTTTATTAGAAGCATCATTGCAGTTTTAACATCTGTACTTACTGGAGCACTGATCCAAAATCTCTCATAAACTACTGTAAGTTTACTTTTTGCCGTTTGGCTAGTCTTTACAAAAGTACCACATCCTCTTTTTGTTTTTCTTTTCAGAGCTTTTTGTCGTAGCAGAATTATAATCCCTTTCATCAAATATAAAAGATTGACCTAAGGAGACAACTGTTAGAAACTTGAATCGATCAGCAGAAAATGTGCTGGTGAAGACGGTTCACTCAACCCCACCCTCCACCGTCCAGTGAAACTCGCAGAAATACCAGTTCAAGCTCCAGTGCTGCTTTGTTGCCTTCACAGAGGAAAGCGGAGCCTGAGATGCTCCCTGCACATCGTGTTTCCTTCCTGCTGAAGAGTTCAGTTTCTTGCTGTCAGAACCACTGATGTCACCAAGCTGCCCAAAGCCACCACCAGAGCTCCCAGTATGAGCTTCCAGGAAAGCCCCTAAAAACACGAAACAGATGGTCTGAATCCAGTCGGCTGTGAATCAGTAAAATAATATTTGAGCTTTGCATGTGTGACGGCTTACAGATGATTTCTTTTTGGACGGGATCAGGAAAGGTGTGATGTTGTCTCCCAGCATCTCTGCTGGTTTGGCCCTCCATTTCTGGGTATCGTTGCCTCCCGATTGCCTTTTGACAAGTTTAGATAACTCGGAGTGGATGGCCTTACAAAAAAAAACAAAAACATGAAAGACGTTTCTTTAAAATCTCATATTAAAAAGGTATGAAATATTATTTGCTATAAAAAAGCTGTAGTTTTTAAATTGTCCAGCAGATGAGAGCAGAGCTCTGACATCAAAAACTTTCAATAAAACTACACACCACCATCACTAAAGCCAACTAATCACAATTTCATGTAAATCTCCATCTCCTGTGTTTGAACGAGAGACTGGTGTCAAATCCTGAAAATAAACTCAGTTTTAACTGTTACGGTTTGATAAGCAGAAAAGCACGAAGCAGTCGTATGAGGGGGAAAGAAGAATTACCTAAAAACAGTAAACAGCAGCACAGTAACTTTCTCAGAACAGCTCACCAGGTTTCTCTTGAGTATTTACTCCGCCATTGGGACAAGGGTGTAATTACCAAAGCAGCAGATATTTTCGTTTTGTCTAGACAAGACCAGACATATTTGTGAAGGTGGCAGTGTGCCCTGTGTGTCAGGTCACTGTAACGCTGGCAGCTGTGTGTTGTAAACAGCTGATGGAAACAAACTGGTCTGCACAGCTTCCAGCCCACAGACTAAAATAAAGGCCATGAACTGAGGTTTTTGTTGACTTTTGTGATGAACCAGCTCGCCAGAGCAGGCCGGGCAATTACACAGTATGGAGTGTGTTTTGTTGCAGGAAAGGATGACTAACCTTCCCTATTTTTTTCCCCAGCTTTTTTGGGTTTACATTAACTCATGCACGTTTTCTAGAGAACTCTGGACTGTGGTCACATCTGTAGATGGCCAGATGTGATGTCTTTTAGATGATTTAGCAGATAATGCAACACATTCAGGCTCCACAAGCCAATCAGCAGTAAGGATAAAAGAGATGCTCGTTCATCAAATGTATTTAAAATGAAATGTTTTCTAGTTGCAAAAACAAGATGATGCGTGTTAGAAATAACAACTGAGAGAGTCATTATTTAGTTACAGTCCTCAAAATTATTCATATCCTCCAATTAAAGAAGGAAAGAAATCAGCTGTCGGTGAAATATGTTGAAATTGACAAAAGTAATAAATAAAAATTCCATGAAAATCATAACACTGATTTTGAATTGCAGTTTAACAGAAATATTGAAAACAAACACAAAAAGTAAAACAAGAAGCACTGAAAGGTGCTCTAATGTGTCTGGGATAGTTTTGTTTGAAAATAATAATATAAAAAAACAACCAAACATAATTCAAAAGCCATACCTTTTTTCACTAAATTATAATTTTGTAAAATTTTTATTTATTACTAGTTTATTTAGTTTCTTGAATTACTATTGTGAATTTGGCCTTTTTTTCAGTTGGACGGTATGAATAATTTTGAGGAAATTCGATCGCTTTAATAACCTTGAAGGCCAGGCATGATTTTGTGTGTGTTGGTTTCACAGTCATAAGATTAGGGAGAAACATTTGGAAGCAGGACTTTCTCACCCACAATCTCACCTTGGTAGCTGGCTCCAGTTTCAAGGCCCTTTTTAGCACCTCCATGGCCTCTACGTATTCACCCTTGTCTGACAGCAGCTGAAAGAGATTAGAAGACCTGCCTTGTGAACACTGCTGGAGTCCCCATAAACCAAAACACGGAGGAGAAAGCAATACTATAACTGCTCCCTTTCTTCTACTTAAAAAATACAGGGAATCTTATCCCATTCCTTCTTCCAGTATCTCCCTCTGCTGTCATCATTTGCATGTTGATATCAGATGAGATCGGATGGGCTGTCAGCGATACTGCCACAGGATGAGGCCTCTCACCTTCCCCGCCCTGAAGAGGGCCTTGACGTTGTTTGGCTCGAGGGTCAGGACGTCCCGGCTGGTGTGAAGCGCCTCATCGCTCTGCTCCAGTTTGAGCTGAGTGGTGGCCAGATTGTTCAAACACTTCACCCGATATTCCCGCACCTCTTCCTCCTCGGCCTTCATGCCAACATCACTGTCGTCTGCACACAAAGACACAGGATTCATCACAGCTTTCAAGCTGAATCAATTATTTTTACTGTAGACAGAAAAGAAGAAAATAATGATTTGCCAGAGGGGTGCTGAAGACTTCTTTGGGTTTGTTAAAATCTCATTTATTTATTTTTTCAAAAAGCTGGAAAAACTCCCATTGGGTGTCATTATAAAGCTAGTTCATGTTCTGGTTTTTATTCAGTTGCTATGTTGTATATCTACCCCTGCCTGCTTTCACTAATAGACCCAAATGTGTCCAGCTGAAGGAGGTAGTGACCACAGTAATGAGTCCAATAGTGTTCCTCGTGACCTAGAGCACGCTAGGTAGCAGCATTAACACCAGAGAAGCTTATGGATGATGGTCAGTGTGAATAGAAGTTTCACAATTAATGAATTAAGTTTTTCCTAAAGATATTCATGTTGGGCAAAACTGATACATGATCTCATTCTCAGTTGCGTTGTTTCCATTTAACATGCATTACTATCAGTGAGCATCTGACTAAAGGAAATTCTGTAATCAACGTGTACCTCAAAACAGGAAGTCTGATGTTGAAATCAGGTCATTTTCAACATGTATTGTTAAGGAATGAGTAGAAAGAATAGTGATGAAACAACTTCCTCTTTGGTTGCTAGAAAGTAGCGATGCGCCGATACCATTTTCTTCCTCCCGATACTGATTCCAATGCTTGTGCTGTGGGTGTCGGCCGCAGTTGAGCGTTTCTTACCGTCGCCCTCTTGCTGTGTTGCGTTTGTTGCACACATGATCCATTGGTTTCCAAAGAGCTAAATATGAAGCCAGTTGGGCGTGTCCCACGTCGCCATCTTGCCATGTCATGTGTGTCATCACTCCCGGAAAATACTAAAATGGGCAAAGGCAAGGCTGCTCCAGGCCGTGGGGCAAATGATTGACAGCTGACATACTCTGGGCTAAATGCTAACCGAGCTAACACGAAACTAACAAGAGCTAACGAAGATAATCCCCCAAAGCGGCGGGGTAAAGACACGCTTAGACTTGCTATTATCTGACTAATAACCGCCGTTGTGCTACTCTGCTCCAAACTGAGACCTTACTGAGAGCAAACAAGGAGCTAACCAGGAGCCATTGGTCGGCAGGCCGGGCTTCCCGTCTGCCGCATGTCAATTCAAAGGACACGCCCTTAATTATGTTTAATTTCAAGATTAAATAACATCTAAATGAATGGGTTATAAAAAAATAAAAAATTCACCCCCCTCACAGTTGCGTGAAGGTAAACTTGACCTATTAAACCTAAAATGATTTTTTGAACCAGGCTGTACTGTAAACATGTTTATTTCTGCTGTGAAGTTGGGGTTTTTAACACGGGAGTCTATGGAGATTTGCTCTGTTTTGCAGCCGGCCCCTAGCGGATCAAGGGAACTACAAAAAATGGCTTCTTCTGGGTAGACTCATAGTTGGCCACCGGAGGTTGCCACTTGGTTTGTTGTTACTCAGGGCAAATGATTGACAGCCAAGCCAATGCTAACTGGGCTAATCCATAGTGAACAGGAACAAACGAAGATAGGCGGTCTAAAGGTAAGCCACGCAAAGACTTGCTGTTAACCAGCTAAAAACCGCCATTGTGTAAGTCTGCTACAGGCAGCATTCCTGGGAGCAAGCAGGAAGCTAACAATTAGCCACCACAGCTAAAACACCTGGCCTGCCACAAAAGGACACGCCCCTAATTATGTGTAATTTCAAGATTGAATAACAATTAAACAGATGAGTTATTAAAAAACACACCCCACAGTTGACATGAAGGTAAACTCGACCTATTAAACCGTTTTGAACCAGGCTGTAAATGTTTATTTCTGCTGTGAAGTTGTCCTTTTTAATTTGGGAGTCTATGGTGATTTGCTCTGTTTTTTGAGCCAGCCCCTAGTGGATGAAGAAAGAACTACAATAATTTAACTTGACTTCCAGGCTTCACTTTTCTCCAGTGGAGTTTGCCCCTTGAATACACCTCATTGTGGAAGGGCCTGGCTCAGGTTAAATCATTTTTCAAACCTGAATGAATACAGCAAATTGAAAGCATTCACTTTTAAATCCAGTCTTCTTGGTGGGAGTATCCAGAGTGAAATATTGAAACACCAATAATATGATAACTATTAACACCTCGTCTGACAGGTGTCAGGTGATCAGTTTTACTGGCCCCTTTTTAAACAGCAGACTGCAGCACACAGCAAAGTTAAGAGCAGCAAAGACGAAATGTGTTCAAGCTAACAGAGCTAATCAGTAAATAGATTCTGTGGTATCGGACCTAAATCCCAGAACTCACCAATACAGATACCAGCTTTTTTTCCAGTATCCAGTATTTCGATACCAGTATCGGTACTGGACTAGAAACGCAGCAGAATTTATTAATGTTTTATTAAATTTGAATGATAATAAAACTGTGTTACTGTGAGCTGTTGTTACAAGGAATCGCAAATTATAGAAAATAAACTTTGATGCTGGGAATTCTGACTTCATGTGGTATTTGGCAGTTATTCCAAGTGTAGCCAGTTTTTTCTGGTGCGTGTTCAAGTCCAATCATTTCCTCTTTTAACAATAAACAAAACAGTTTTCTTTTTTTTCTCTTTTTACCGGGTGAATAACGTTCAATTTACTCTTTAAGTTAAAATATTTCAACTTGTCTGAGTGATATTTTTATATGCATCTTTTTTTTTATTAACGGTTATTTTAAATTCTACATTTTGTATACTTTATCACATTTTTTATGACAATTTTTAATTTTTGGGTGTGAAACAAACTGAAATCTTTTGTTTTGTAAAATAAGCTTGTAATTAAATGTTCTAATAAGAAGTTTGTTTGCTTTATCGTCACTAGAAGAGATGTGATGACTTGTTTTACCTTCATTTGCACCAAAGACATTTTTCTTTTATCAAGGCATTTTTATCTATAAAAACATTTCAAAGTATAACATGTTTTTGTGAGCAAGTGTATAGCTGATATTTAAATCAGTGATTTATGATCTCTGTGTCATAAATTGTATTTAGAACATCACCATCATTAGCCTCAAATGATCCAATAAAAGCTAAGATGTTGGCATCTCTCCTGCCTTTTTTCTTCTTCTTATCATCTCCTAATTACTCGATCTAAGTGCTTTGATAAACTCCTCTCTTGAGCGCTGTTCTGGATTCAGTCAGTGGTCTGCCATCATTGATACATTATGAAGCAGTTCATGTTTGTCTCTTCAGTGACTTCTTCAACCACATTTCTCTCTCAGGCCTTTGCTGCCTCGTCAATGATTAAAAAGATTGAGGAGGTGGAAATGGTAAGAAATTTGATTGGTTTTGATTATGCAAAAGAATTAACCGAAAACATTTAGGAGGCACTGGGCTCAGATGGACGTGACTGTGCATGGAGATGCTGGGATTAGTGTGGTGGAAGAGGGCACTTCTGTTACGTCAGTCCAGGCTGACATCGATTATTGTGATATTCAGATCAGATGCTGTTTTATGTTTTCGTGTTTCTGCAAACTTTAATCTGTGTGGTACTTCCTTTATTTAAAAAAAAACATGTATCTGTGAAAGCAAGCAGAAGGAAGATATTTCCCATGAATATTGCAGGATTAGAAACTGGGTTACCTGAGCTGCGTGTGGTCAGCACCTCCAGGGCTACACGATAAGCTGTCGCAGCCATGCTGTATTCCTCCCTCTGGAAATGGAAATTGCCTCGTTCTCGCTTCTGGTTGCCAATGCGGATGCGGTCAGCTATGGGCAGAGTTGTTGGGTCTGGTTTCTCTCTTATGTCCAGCAGTTGCAGCTGGTAGAGTAAAGGAGCCCAGGCTGGAATATCAGGCTCCCTGCACAGAAACAAACACACAAAATCAATATTGTCACATGTTAAAGAAGTTACACCAGATGTTTGAAAATCCCCCCAGAAGACACTAATCTGAGAAAGATTATCTAAATCAATCAGCCAATCAATCAGTTATCGAGAACCATTTAAAGTCTGCATGCCAATGAGCTGCGATGCTTTAGCTCATTCAGTCAGTTTTAAAATAAGAAAAAGATTCAGATGCTGCATGCTTGTGGTAAGCTGAAATTAGTTTAAAAACATTAAAATATTCATAATGCAAAGCTTTATTATTCAGAGATGTATACCTAAATATTTGATGCCAGACACAGGTTTGAAAACTGTGATGTGCTTTTTTTTTCTCTGTTTGCACCATAGAAAAAGAAAAATGCTGTAATTTAGAGGGTGAAATACTGCTGGAAAATTGAAACTTTTGTTTCATATTGTATGAAATGTTTTCACTATAGGTGACAGGTGGGGAATTTAAGCAGAATTTTAGCACCTGAGCTTGTTTTTAGGTGTCATGGCTTAAAAAGCTTGGAAACCACTGTTCTATAAAATATATACACAATAAATACACTTGCAGGCTTGAGCTTTATAGGACAACAGAGGTGTAATCTATGTTAAGTGCATCTTGGACTCAATAGATTTCAATCTGTTTTGATAAACACAGCAATACCTGCACGTTGAAAACTATTTAGCTTCATTGCTGCTAAACTCCAACAAGAGCCAAACCAACCATAGCGCAAAATGGTCATAATGGTGCACAATATGTGTCACTAGACAAGACTTTAGTGTCTGATAGCTTTAGCTTGTGATCAGCCCAGCCTAAGTGACAAAAAGAAAGATTTCAATACCAAAACACCACTTAAAAGTTGGTTATGTATTTTGACACAGCCTCGACTTAGAGGAACATGGAACCAGTTGTTCTCATTGTGTTTTTTTGTTTTTTTCCAGGCCCTGGCAGCTGGTCTCTGGGCAGGTTCAATTTCACTGAATCCAACGGATCACAAACTTTAAAAGCAACACCTTCAAAATGTATCATAGACTCTGGCTCATGTAAACCACAAGTATTTGAAACTGGCATGAGTCTGATGGCTTCAGCTTACTCAAGAGTCACTCAGAAGGAAAGTTAATTTGGTTTTCAATCATCTGGCTCCTGTGACTACATGGCACACAATGGCCCATTATCAGCTCCTCTGTGGAGGCTCTCATTCCAAAACAGTGTGTGTGTGTTTGTGTGTATGTGTGTGAGAGAGCAAGTTAATATGAGGACAGCTTAACTGCT
This sequence comes from Atherinomorus stipes, assembly GCA_023101725.1. Taxonomy (NCBI): domain Eukaryota; kingdom Metazoa; phylum Chordata; class Actinopteri; order Atheriniformes; family Atherinidae; genus Atherinomorus; species Atherinomorus stipes. The sequence goes on along the minus strand of JALJCO010009935.1, from coordinate 90,549 downwards.
GTTTAAAAAGATCATTTTGAAGTATGTGGCTTTACCGACTGAAGAAAGACAAAGTTAAAAGACAAAAATACAATAAAAACTTTCCCTTTCAAGAAAAAACAGAGATCCAAATAAAGCCAAAACAAAATGTCTTTTTCTTTTCTTCTTTTTTTTTTTTAAAGGATCCTATCACTGAAATAAAGCAAGATCTGAAACCAAGTCAGACAGAAGGAAGTTCAGCTTCCTGCTAACCCCCATGCTGTGACAGTTTCCTGCAAAATGATAGCACTGGGAGTTGTATGGGGCCATGAATTATTCAAGCTGGTTGTGTCAGTGACACAATTTATGTTTGTCTAACAGAATTGGTTGTATACCCAGTCAGTGTGCGTTTGTGTCAGCAGGTGGGATCAGATTACCCTTTCGCCTCTCCTCTCTGGAGGCCTCACCCACTATCACAGGGCGCACAGGGGTGTGAAACCAGCATCAGAGCCCAAGAAAAAAAAGAAAAAAAAAAAGCCAGAAACCTAAGCCGGATCCTTGTGTTCTCAACTGGAAGAATCTTCTGATCCACGAATATGTCGAGTCAGGTCCATAACAAAGATTTTTTTTTAGTTTAGTGATGCTTTTAGACTTAGTGCCCTTTACTCTAAAGGAAAAAAACAACAACAAAAAACTGCTGCATATTTACAAGAATCTGGGAGCAAAAGTTCATGAGTTCATGAGGAACTTGAAGTAAACAGCATCTGTCTCTCAGTGATGTTAGTCTATAACAGGCCACTTACATGCAACACGTCATCACTGCTCATGTTATGCCTTGTTTTGGCAGACTAAGAATACAACACCCTTACAAAGTGATTTAATGCTCGCTTTCTGTAGCAAATGAACAAACTGCAACTTTATGTCATATACTCTGCTGCTCTTAGAAATATTACACAATAGTGCAGGCTGTGTGTTATGCAACTGTGCAGCTGAACTTCCAGTGGCTAACTGCAAGTGAAAATGACTTCTCTGAATACATTTGTGAATAAACCACTGAGGAAACTTGTAGTTTCCTCAAATAAACAACAACAGACTCAAAGTTGATCCTGTGAGCTGGTTCATGCCACTTCTGAGACATGCTTATTTAATATTGTGTTTGGTCAGTTTTTATTTTTTTGTTCTTAAACTGAATGCAGTGGAATAAGAAGTGCTGCAGCCTGAAAGTCAATTATTAGTGTAACAGTCCAAAGTTAACATAAGTTTCTCAAGCTGTAAAAGATCATAGTGAGACTAATTTGTCCATGTAGATGAGGGGATTAATCTACATCAATGCATCTTATTGGGAAAAAAAAAAACTGATCACATGTCTTGTATGTAAGATCAGAATATAAATGTAGCTGTTACATAAACATTTGTTGAGTGAAGAGTACAACATTTCCCTGTGAAATGATGCAGTGAAATAGTAAACATTTGAGAGAGAAAGTAATGCTTGAAAGAGCTTTGTAGTTTGAGGGGAAAATATGATCTTTTTTCTGTTTAATATTCATTTAGATACATGCAAAGCAGAATACACCAACAAAAAAGCCAGTTATAAGTTGTTTTGTTCTTCACTGTCATCTATTTATCTAGCCAGCTAGCTAGGTAGCTTATGTTTGAACTCTGTGGAGAAGCTGTTTGGACACCCGCCAAGTCCAGCTCACTCACATTAAACCATTATAATAATAATAATTTGAGATAATTCATTTATCTATTTATGTTTTGGTTTTGTTTGTTTTTTTTTGTATTTTACTTGTATTTTTTATGTCATCATATAAAGCAATCTGTGATCCTTGTCTATGAAAAAGACTATAAAAATAAAGTTTACTTACTTATTTACTTAGATAACTGGTCATTGAATAACTGGCTTGATTCCTTATTTAAAAACAGTAGGTAAAACTATTGAACTTCCTCTCTCTTTTTCACGATTAAGCTAACTAATGTTGTTGTATTGTTTGCTGTGTGTGTTGGCTGATACTCCCCCTCGACATAATTTACAGACAGGCATCTATACAGGCAGCAGTACATATATATATATATATATATATATATATATATATATATATATATTAAGAGTTTAATGTTTCTTTTTGATATTGTTACAAGCGCTGTTTCTTTTTTACATATTCGTTACAAGTTTAAGGTTTCTATTCAATATTCGTTTACAAGTGCACTGTTTCTCTTTTATATATTAATTTGAAGTGTTTTTTTTTTTACTTGAAAAAGTTTTCAAAATTAGCTTTCATTGTGCCCTTCATTATAATAATCTTGGGGTCAAATACATTATTGGCCTCAAATATTGGCCCAAAATATTGGTCCAAAATATCGGCAGGTTGTATCGGCTGAGGTTGATGAGAAAATATCGGTATCGGCCCTAAAAATCTGTATCGGTCGATAGGTTAGATATCGGTTCCAAGCGGAGACTCTCAGTCTCTGTGAGCAGAATTAGAAACATCCAACAACGCAGTACTCTCCAGCATGACTGTGTGGACGTCATAACTCATACTTTGGGATGTATACAAAAACAATTAGCAAATTATGTCTCTTTCTCTGATTTACTGCTTTCCGCTGAAGCTGACAGTCTCTCTCCATTCCTTTAAAGACCCCCAGCTCTATGGAGCAGCACAAGGGAGGAGGGGTCAAGCGTGAATGCAGCATTTGCAAAGAGCAGCTGCTTAGTTTTCTTTTAACAAGATTTTTTGATGGATGTATTAGGTTATTGTTCTGACCTGATAACCTCTTACTTGTGTTTCTCAGTGTGCATCATTTTTTACAGAGCAGAATTATTAAGCAGCAGAAAATAGAAATATTAAAGCAGAAGTATGTGTCAGTGTAGTTTTTCTAAGGCTTTCCCTTCTTTATGACATTTTTGATTGGGTCAATTTAATTAAAATAGATACATTGGACTGGTTTTACAATTAAAGTCTTCTATGGGAAATTAATAATGAGAAAACCCTTTTAGGGGGCATTTGTGCTTTGTTATTTCACTGCCTAAGACATTCATGTATAGTGAGCAGTAGAGAACATCATTTTGCATCAGGCTTTTAAAGAGCTGAATAATGTTTGGTTTGCAGACAGCTCAGTGAAACCCCTCACTCATCATGTCATTAAGCATTGATTCCTTTCATACAAGGGAAGCATCCACTTTGTTGCTCATGACTCACACAGAACGAGACACATTAATCCAGAGGTGATGATTCATCGATATGGCCACTTAAGTACAAGTTGCACCAACTAAATGTGCCACATCGACACGCTGAATCCCAGATGAGGCATAATCCTGCAAATGAAACGCAAATCTTGCAAGCACATTGGCTTTTTGCTGCCTGACATAAGACTTTTCCTCCCTGCAGGTCTCAACAGGTGTGAGGTCTTTAAGATCGGCAGCTGATATGAAAAAGGCAGGAAAGCACCACAGCAAGCAGAGCACAAGCCGAGGGTTTACGCCGGGAACGCAGAGGATATCAGAACTAACCGAGAGTTATACCATCATTGTCGCCATCATGAGTGTTAAACAATATCAACATGACTGGGAAGCTCTTGTCTGTAAGCCGAGAGCGCAGCTCGTTGACAGATCTATAAGGTTTATGGTGTCACGCAGGTCACTGGCGATTAGCACAACACCAGTGAGCTGCTGCGCTCAGCTCAGCCAATGAGCCCCCGGGGTCTTATTAGAGCAAACAGGAAGCAGAGGCTGGTCAGCACAGCAAGATCCCTCACCAAGATCCCAGTGAAACCTGAACCTGCAACCGCAGTCCACGTCAGTGTCCATAAAGTGAGCTGAAGGGGCCGACCTCCCTGCCTGCTGCAGACAGCCTCTCTCTGCTGCTTTACGAAGAACTCTGATCACACGAGTCCATACTTTTTGTTCTTTCTGTAAAAACTAAAACTGAGATTTAACAAGAGTCTACAAAAGATTCTGTAACTCTGTAATTATTCTGCATTCGTGTAACTGTGGCAGAGAAGGAGCACGAGGGAAAGCGTGCCTTATTTAACTCTCTGAGGGTTTAAACATCATCCAGAGGCTGTCACTTCTAGCTTTGGGATTGGACCGTGAACGTTGCTACTGTGCAAAATGATTCCCTCTTTTGGCAAATTGAGTGAAGTCTAAAGTTAAAGTGTTTTGTTTTTTTTTCAACCTTTGAGCTTAAATTAAAGAACAAACAATGACTGAATAAAGAGACAAACACAGTAAAGTTAATGCATCCTCTGGAGACTAATACAGACTGGATTATCCTTTTGAGACAATGCTGATATCAGTTCATTATGAACAAATGTTCCTCTGAAACAGAATATAAGTGTTTTAGCTGGTCATGAAAGCTGGTTACATTGAATTTTGCGCAAACTTTGAGTACTAAACGCTTTTCTGACCCTCCTCATGGAAGGTGCAATCATATGTCTGCTGCCCGTCTTTAATTCCTGCAATAAATTTTAGCTGTGGATGCTTGCTTTCTTGATGAAGATCATATTAAACTGAAACATGTTTATCTGATATTTAAAGAACCATTTTTTCAAACCGTCTTGCAGAGAAACCATCTTGTACATTATTGTCTGACCCAGGGAGGGCCCGAGTTCTGTAGGGATCAATACTGGCTCGAAGATATGAGACATTTGCTGTGGTTGCATCTCTGATAACACCAGGAGACAGGGACAGCCTCAGGTGCCAGTGTGGATTTGAGTATACTGTCCTCTTCCCTCTGATGCGAACTGCAGGTCACCGCCTGGGCTCTGTACAATGAAGCTGGATTTGTGGCTTAGGTAGAGAAGTCTTCAGGTGCTGTTAGTAACATGAAGGTGCTTCAGCTCAGCCAGCAGTAGATCGCCATGGTAACGTATGATGGAAATTGAACCTGTCCTAGAGCACATACTAAAGATAATAGAGCAGAATGTATTAAAAACAAAAAACACAACTTATTGACCGAATAAACCTCTTAACAAGGAGAAACAAGAACTTGTATAAAGTGCAAGGGGCAAACTCCGCCTCAGAACAGTGAAGCTCTCTTCCGCGTTGCAAATAGTGTAATCCTCCCTTCATCCGCTAGGGAGCTGGCTCCAAGAGCGAGCAAATCCCCATAGACTCCCATGTTAAAAACGCCAACTTCACAGCAGAAATAAACAGGTTTACAGCCTGGTTCAAAAAATCATTTTAGGTTTATTAGGTCAAGTTTACCTTCATGTCAACTGTGAGGGGGGTGAATTTTTTTATAACTCATTCGTTTAGATGTTATTTATTCTTCAAATTACACATAATTAAGGGCGTGTCCTTATGACAGACCGGAAGCTCCGCCTGCCGACCGGAGGCTCCTAGTTAGCTCCTTCTTTGCTCTTAATAAGGTCTCAGTTTGTTACAGAGTCGCACAACGGCGGTGTTTAGTCAGCGAATTGCAAGTCTAAGCATGTCTTACCTTAACCATGCCGCTTAGGAGCCTTATCTTTGTTAGCTCCTCTTAGTTTCGTGTTAGCTCAGTTAGCGTTTAGCCCACAGTACGTCAGCTGTCAATCATTTGCCCTGCGGCCGCGCTGTGCCCATTTTAGGATTTTCCTGGAGTGACGACGTACGTGACACGGCAAGATGGCGACGGTAAGACACGCCCAACTGGCTTCACATTTCTCTATTCAGAAGAGACCGGAAGCTACGTCCAGTAATTATATACAGTCTATGATAAAGTGAGATGCTATCTGACATTAATCAGCACTTACAGTTGGTACCGAAAGTATTCAGACCCCTTTAAACTTTTCACTTTTTGTTTCATTGCAGCCATTTGCCAAAATCAAAAAAGTTAATTCTAATTCTCATTGATGTACACTGAGCACCCCATCTTGACGGAAAAAAAACTAAAAACGTAGAAATTTTTGCAAATTCATTAAAAAAGAAAAACTGAAATATCACATGGTCATAAGTATTCAGACCCTTTGCTCAGTACTGAGTAGAAATACCCTTTTGAGCTACTACAGCCATGAGTCTTCTTGGGAATGATGCAACAAGTGTTTCACACCTAGATTTGGGGATCTTCTGCCATTCTTCCTTGCAAATCATCTCCAGTTCTGTCAGGTTGGATGATGAATGTTGGTGTTCAGCCATTTTCAGGTCTCTCCAGAGATGCTCAGTTGGGTTTAAGTCAGAGTTCTGGCTGGGCCAGTCAAGAATGGTCACAGAGTTGTTGTGAAGCCACTCCTTTGTTATTTTAACTGTGTGCTGAATCATTGTCTTATTGGAAGGCAAATCTTCGGCCCAGACTGAGGTCCTCAGCACTCTGGAAGAGGTTTCCTTCCAGGATCTCTCTTTAATTGGTCGCATTCATCTTTCCTTCAATTGCAACCAGTCTTCCTGTCCCTGCAGCTGAAAAAAAAAAACATAGCATGATGCTGCCACCACCATGTTTCACTGTTGGGATGGTATTAAGCTTGTGATGAGCAGTACCTGGTTTTCTCCACACATACTGCTTAGAATTAACTCCAAAAGTTCAGTCTTGGTCTCATCAAACCAGAGAATCTTATTTCTCACAATCTGGGAGTCCTTCATGTGTTTTTTGGCAAACTGTATGCAGGCTTTCATATGTCTTGCACTGACTTTGCCATAAAGCCCTGACTGGTGGAGGTCTGCAGTGATAGTTGACTTTGTGGAACTTTCTCTCATCTCCCTACTGCATCTCTGGAGCTCAGCCACAGTGATCTTTGGGTTCTTCTTTACCTCTCTCACCAAGGCTTTTCTCCCATGATTGTTCAGTTTGTCTGGACGGCCGGGTCTAGGAAGAGTTCTAGTCATCCCAAACTTCTTCCATTTAAGGACTATGGAGGCCACGGTGCTCTTAGGAGCCTTTAGTGCTGCAAAAAAATTGTGTAACCTTGTCCAGATCTGTGCCTTGCCACAATTCTGTCTCTGAGCTCCTTGGACAGTTCTTTCGACCTTGTGATCCTCATTTGCTCTGACATGCACTGTGACCTGTAAGGTCTTATATAGACAGGTGTGTGTCTTTCCTAATCAAGTCCAATCAGTTTAATTAAACACAGCTGGACTCCAATGAAGGAGTAGAACCATCTCAAAGAGGATCAGAAGAAATGGACAGTCTATGAGTTTAATATGAGTGTCACTGCAAAGGGTCTGAATACTTATGACCATGTAATTTTTCAGTTTTTCTTTTTTAATAAATTTGCAAAAATTTCTACATTTATAGTTTTTTTTCTGTCAAGATGGTGTGCTGAGTGTACATTAATGAGAATTAGAATTAACTTTTTTGATTTTGGCAAATGGCTGCACTGAAACAAAAAGTGAAAAGTTTAAAGGGGTCTGAATACTTTCCGTACTAACTGTATATGCCAGATTCAGATGATCAGGAAAGTGAACAATCTACTGTACTTCAGGGACTGATTGGAGTTCTAACATTTGTACATGTTGACCACTAAAAACTGCAACTGTAAGTATACGGCAAGGTTCCTCAATTCGGTCCAACGAGGGTCGTAATCCAGCAGGTTTTGCATCTGTCCCTGCTCTAACACACCTGACTCATATTAAATACAGTAGATCCAACTGGCAATCAAGCTCTGAATGACTCATTAACTTGTGTTGGTGCACAGAAACATGGACAATCTGCTGGATTGTGGCTCCTCGTTGGACCAAATTGAGTAACCCTGGTATACGGTTGTTGTCAGTCCAACTGACAATCAGATAAGACTCCTTCCCAATCACTCTCTTAACTTGAATAACCTGAAAAGAAAGTTGCTTTAACCAAGAAAGTTTTCTGAAAAAAAAGGGTTTGATCACATTTGTTCTTCGTTTGTTTATAACACAGGACTGCAGCTAAAAACAGAAGGCTAAAATAGTCTGAAATACCACGAGTCCATAAAAGCCACATTTCCAACTAACTATGAGCCTTTTTACATGAATGTGCAGGAGCTAAAAAGCTTGCGTCAAAAGAATGAACTGGTGAGTTTTTGGTGTGTGGGACAATGGTAGGGTTTATGAGTCCGCATAACATATAGATACTCAAGGGTGTGTTTTCTTTGTTTGTTGTTTGTTAAATTGGAATTTATTTCCAATGATGTTTAACTGAATTGGTATTCCACCAACTGCTCCTCAGGCATTAGATGTGGCAGCCCACTGCTCTCTGGTTAATCCAGAGGTGGGCAAAATGCAGAGGCTGAATTTCCCAATTGGGATCAATACAGTATTAAAAAAAAGAATGATAATAATGATAATAATAAAGGGGTTTAAATAAATTTTCAGCAAGGTTTGGGGAAAATAAAATGTATCAGCACTTTTTAATAACTTAAATAACACCAGTACACACAAAACAAGTAACTCAAATGTCTAATCAAAATGATTTAACGTGCACATGGGCAGGCTGGCTTCCAGTCAGCTGTGTTTTCGTAGTGATCAGATTATAAACAGGAATGTTTCCACTCCTTTGTGCTTATATGAACGGTGTGATAAGGTTGAGATTTTCCCTGTGCCATGGGAAGCGTATGAATTCATTATAGATGACGTATAGTTGCGTGTGTTGTGGCTTAGCAAACTTCCTCATTAAGGTGTATGATAGCGCTGCTGACTCACCCTGTTATCTGCTATGCAGACCCCTCACCGCTCTGAATAAAAGGAAAACCTCCCTCAGAGGGAAAACAGTGGTCACTTTGACGTCATACACTCCATAAATGATGGAAAGGCCAGCCATGTGCCTCATCCTGGTTTCTATGGTTACAACCTCGGATAGCACACTAATATACCGTAATAAATGCACCGTGCAGTTTGTATGATAATACAAAATCCAAGCGGATTTATGAGGCTGTTTTTATTTTCACAGCAGTGAAAACAGGTCTGCTGCTGCTGGCGTTCAGTCGTGTGTCTGTTTTGACTCTTGGGTGGACACCCGGCATCAAAACAGCCATGCAAAGCAGCTTAGCTGTAATCCTGGCGTTGCCGAGACGTCACAGCTGCTTTTCTTCGCCTGCTGCCATACTGGTTAATTTGCAGTGAAGCAGCCTCCTATTATGGTCCCAGATCAAGAAACTAAACTAACAGTGTAAGGCCTTTCAGCTGCTGCCTTGGCATGTGCGCTTCTCTGCAACTTTGTTTTCATTTCCTCCTCAAGCAATAAGCCAATGAAAGTGCACTCACAGGGATCAAGGGCCGTCTACTGCCTGCATCCTGGCTGTTGAGTTCCACAGAAGTCTCCACATAATCTCCAGCATATTTCCTTAGGCCTGTTAAAATGGATCCCCGCTCAGGTCCGGATGACCTGAGGCGGGTCTTTAATCACAGGGATGTTTGCTTGTCCAGCCATCTCAAAGACACGGGAGAGGATCATTTGGTTATACAACTTCATTAAGCGGAGAAAGTACAGTTCATACAGTAATGAAGTGCAGCAGGAAGGGCAAATTCCAGTGCCAATTCCCCGAGTAAATGGGACCATCTGAGGCATGTACTGTAGATGTGAAAGCAGTAAAAAATAATCCGCAAACACTGAGCAGTTTTGTTTACTATGAGTGTTTCACGCTAAAGCAGCCGGTCTCCTTGTGGCAGAATAAACAAGCTGAGAAAATTCATTTGTATCAAACCAACATTGTTTACATGGACATTTGCGTGGTAGCAGTCCTCGTTTTTATCCCCTCCAGCATAACATTGTCAGTTGGACTCTTCATCAGATAATCCCTGCCTTCTATAAGCATATACTGTGTGAGCCCTATAAACACCACAAACGCCTGCCATAAATACTCTGGAGCACTTTTGATTTTTATATCCACCAATTTCCCTTACAAATAGCCAAAGTTGTTATAATAGGATCGCATGAAGGTCACAGTCACAGATCTAGCAATAAAATCTGATATTTTCTTTTACAGTTGTGCTTGAAATTTTACATACCCTCTCATTAAGGAAAAAGCTAAAGTCACAATAGTAATTCAAATAGCAAGAAACTGAAAAAAGTAATAATGAATAAAAATTTACTAAATTTACTTATTTACTTATAATTTAGTCAAAAAATACTGATTTTGAATTTTTGTTTAAAAAACAAATAAAAATGTCCTAGACAAATTAAAGCACCATGCACAACTGTATCTCAATAAGGTCCTCAGTTGCAGTTTTGTCCCTTTATATCACAGTGGAATAAACATATTCAATTATTCAATAGAAGTAACCCCCATATTCTAGTAATTTGTCCTCCTTTTATGGATTGTAAGGTCATTTGTAAGGTTAAGCTGCATCATTGCAAAATGATACTTTAATTTGCTAGATTCAAATTTATTTATTTTTAAAATTTATTTACTCATTGCTGCTGCTGCTGCTGCTGTTCTCTCACAGGACTACCAGAGATTTTGTGAAGAAAATCCAGACATCTCTCTCCAAACTGCAGTTCGCACATGAGATGTGTTCCCACGGCTGGAAATACCATGGGAGGGCATGAGGGTAGAGTGTCCCGAGTGTATAGACACAGGTTATGATGCAAAAAGGTACATTTTGAAAATAACTCTTGACACCATGTTAAGAGTGGTGGATGTGGGTTGTCGTACCTCACACACAGTATTTGGATGTATCCACAATAAGTGGAAAGCGGCACGCAAGGCCAGCAGTAACTGCTTCAAAAGATTAACTAGATACACATATCATCTCACTGGGCAATCTTTTGAAGATATTCCCTGGGAGTTGGCTGAAAAAAAAATCCCTGAAGAAAATCCAAAGTGAATAGCACAGATATTTCTATTCTCTTATGTGTCTTGGGAACAAGTCAGTTTTAAAGCTATTTAACTTCATTAATGTTGTTTTTTTGTTTTTTTTTTAGTTTTCAATAGTTTACTCAGTAATTTTTTTTAATTTCAGAATTATTTCATGGTAGATATTTAACTTATATAGTTGGGCTGAGGAAAAGTTAATTAACAATGCTTCTGTTCCATTGAAGACCACGTGTTGTCTGACATATTGTCATTGCTGACTGTAATGGCTAATTTTGTATTCTTTTGAACAAAATGTGAGAAATCAACTTGAAGTCACTTATTTTCTGGTTTTAGCTACTCCTGTTGATATGTATTAGATGAGTGCAACAAAGCAACAAGCTACAGTAGGGTGACTGTTGCCTTTTATATAAATTGGTTGCTTAATCACAGAAAAACAAACAAACATCTTTTTAAAGCTGGCACTAGGGATGCACAATATTGGAATTTTGGCCAATATCCGATATGCTAATATTTTAAAACTCATGTGGCCAATAACCTATATCGATATTAATACCGATACCGATATTAAAGCTGAAAAAATAAGCAGTCATTTTAAGCAGCAATATTTTTTTTAATCCGTTTCCAACACTTTGAAAAATAGGGGTGGGAAAAAATATCGATACACTGAAATATCGTGATATTTTCATATGCCAATATCAAATTGATATTTAAAAACGAGGTATTGATCTATTTTAATTATTAAATCTCGCAAGATTTCATCGTTCTTTTACAAAATCTCACAATATTTTATGAATTCTCACAAAATTTCATAAGAGAACAATGAATAATCACGCAATTTCTTTAGCAAAATAGATCAATGCCGCATTTTTAAATATCAATGTGATATAAGCGTATGAAAATATTGCAAAGTTTTGTGAATTCTTGCAAGAATTCTTAACGGAACGATGAAATATCGCAAGATTTCATTAGTAAAGTAGACCGATCCTGCGTTTTTAAATGTCAATATGACAATATTTCAGTGTATCGATATTTTTTCCCAGCCCTAGTCTTTAGAAGTTTTAATGTCTGTAAAAAAGACGTTTTTGAAGAGGAAGAATTTTTTAAAAAATTTTAGAAACAGCGGCCTGATTGGTTAAATATCGGTTGAATATCGGTGGGGTGGCCACTCAAGTCCCTTCAACTTTAAAGGGACTTGAGGCAAGATTAAGAAATGAAACTCGCGAGTGGCGCTTCAGATAACTGTAGCCACGAGCCAAGCCGTCACGGGAGCGTGCACAAACTGAAGCTATAATGTTGTTTACTAACCTTTTTCTTCGTAGTTACACTTTTTAGTGTCTTTCAGTTGATCTGGATCGTTTGCTGACGGCAGAAGAATCCATAACTATCGCTTACAGAGTTTGAATTTACCACGACCGCCTTCTTCCTGTATCAAAACTGCGGATGTAGTGTCATTGACGTCACGTCCGCAGGGTGGCGCGGGAAATTTGGACACCGAATTGCAGCGCATTTTGCAGCACACAGCCTGTTCAAGGTAACGGAGAGAAACGTGGGAGGAAAAGTTATTTTTGGTATTTAGCGCTTCATCACACATTAGTATTAAAAAAATGGACATGCATGTTTGTTTGTTTTTTTAAATCCTGCCTCTAGTCCCTTTAAGGCTGATATAGGCCAATACCGATTGGGGGGCCATTATATCATGCATCCTTAGCTGGCACTGTTCCTTTTTTGTAATTCACACTCTGTAGCCATCATAGTTCAGGCAGCTGACTACTCAGTACAATAAGCTCATCAATGTTATGCTTTCCCTATTAATGTTTAAATGACATGTTTTTCTTCCTATCATTGGTCAAAAGGTTTGTTTTGAAAATGGTCAGATGGAGGGGGATTTCTCAGAAGGAGAGGTCCCCAGCTTGCTAAATGTTTAGCTTTCTCGACCAAGCACTTGTTTACTCCATCTCTGCTCCATATTTCTCGGACTGCAGCAGCTTTTTTTTGTGATGGATCCAAGGACATCTGTGATGCTACAGCATGCAGTTTAATAGTGTGCCAGCGGTGAGCTGCAGCACACTGCAGTGACTGGATGATTGATGGAAGGTTCAAAGCTTTCCAGCACAAACAACACCTTTCCTTTGAGTTACAGGTGAGCAGGAAACTTTCAGTTTCTTATGCAATAGTAGGAAATCTCACAGGTTTGAGCTCTGATATGTGGCAGTGCTTAGATTAATTATTCCTCCAAAAAAAAAAGAAAAGAAAAAAAGAAAAGAAAAGAAAAGAAAAGAAGAAATAATGCAAAATATATCGTATTGGCTCTAAGCCCATGATCAAAACAGTATAAGGTGTGAGAGGTGTGAACAGGGTAATCAAGTGGTAATTTTTGTCGTGTTCAGTTTAGAACTTCTCTAAGTGATGACAAATTCTCAGTAAAGAACCAAAAATCCTACTCACTGAAAGATAACAATCCTCAATTTTACTATTGTTAATACTTATAAATGCCTGCTTCAGTGGAGATGTGAAACAATGACCGGTGAGACTGTGAGTAGGAGTGTCTGTTTAGATGAGCCATTTAACTTGAGAGATGTTAATCATCACTCAACAAAGCTGCTGGATGTTTGCTTCACTCTGCTGTTGTGAACATTATAATGTTTGTGACCACAAGCGCGTTGCTCTATCAATGACGTCCTGGTTAAGGAATAAATGTCATAAAAAGATTGCAATCAGAAATTAATTTCCCTTCTAAGCCTGAGCTGTCACACACGCATGTGCTGAAACCAGATAACTCCCACAGAGAAAATGTCACCAACTCTGGGATATCTTTTTTTTGCAAATGAATCGCAGAACAAACGGACAGCGGTTATCACCCTCGCTGTTTATTAAATGAGATGCAACTTTAAGGCAACGGCTGCTGCTCATGTTCACCTGTACAGCTACAACTGGCCTTTACAGCTTTAATCATCAACACATATTTGATGACTAGCACGCAAGCTCAAACGGATATGCTAAATAGAAAGTGAATCTTCTTTCATTTTTGAGGTTTTACATCTCAGGATGCCAGAAAATATCATTTGATCCTTACCAGTTATTTAATATTCGGTAAATATGACCTCAGATGCACAAATACAAATGATATATTACATCACTGTCATTCATTTATTAGAAACTATAAGCCAAAACGAAAACTTAATGCCTGGAAAAAAAAAGTGCATCCTTCTTAATGCTTTTATAGGAATGAAGGGAGTAAGTAGCAGCTCCTGGTTCTTAATCGTCGCTTCACGATTATTTGCTTAGCAAGAGTGTGAGCACCCAGAGCTGAAGCTTTGGCAATTTGTTTGTCTGAAGCAATGCCAATTCAGAAAGGCATCAATCAATAATCACCAAAGAAAAGCAGCTGTTGCTGCCCATGAAGCTGGGAAGAGTTATAAGACTACTTCCAAAACAATCTGGAGTCCATCATTCTACAATAAGAAAGATTTTTCACATGTGGAAAATGTTCAAATCAGATGGTCCTAAAAATAGACATCAGTCAGTTCATCGAAAAGTCAAACTGTACAGAGCAGGGGTGGGGGGCAAAAGCTACATTTCAGGCTTGACAGGCCTTAGTTAATCCCTAGAACAATTTAAATGAAATGAAAGAAAAGAAAAGAAAAGAAAAGAAAAGAAAGAAAAGAAAAGAAAAGAAAAGAAAAGAAAAGAAAAGAAAAGAAAAGAAAAGAAAAGAAAAGAAAAGAAAAGAAAAGAAAAGAAAAGAAAATGGTAGCCTTAGTTTGCAAAACTGCATCTAAAAAACCTCAATTAAAATTACAAAGATCCAAAGTTTATCATATTCTTCTCTGTGACTTTTTTTAATCAGGTGTGTTAAAACAAGGAAAAATCTAAAACTTGAAGGGCTGCAGGTCTGGAGCTGCTTCCCCTGCGGTCTACAGGTACTACCCCAAAAATTTGAATATCCTGAAAAAATTCACAAATTTCCGTAATTCAACTTAAAAGGTGCAATTTACATATTGTATAGACAAATAATATGTGAATCAATATATTTTAAGCTTTTGTTTGGATGTTGCTGATTAGAAGTTGCAGCTTAAGAAAACCTCTAAATCAAAAACTCAAACAATTAGAATACTGTGAAAAGCTCCAGTATTGTAGGCTCAGAGTGTCACAGTCTAATCAGATAAGTAATCCAAAACATCTGCAAAAGTGCCCTGAGCCTTTAAAAAGTCTCTGTCTTGGTTTAGAAGAATTCAAAACCATGAGGAAGAATGATGATCTGACCGTTGTGCAGAAAACTATTATTGACTCCCTGCACAAGGTGGGAAAGACACAAAAAGTGATAGCAAAAGAAGCTGGATGTTCTCAGAGTGCTGTTTCAAAGCACATTAATGGACAGTTAATTGGAAGGAAGAAGTGTGGAAGAAAACGGTGAACATGCCGGAGGGTTGATCACAGCCTGGAGAAGATGGTCAGGAAAGGGCCTTTCAAAAGTGTGGGGAAACTTCATAAAGAATGGACTGAGGCTGGAGTTACTGCTTCAAGAGAAACAACATGCTGGCAGATGCTGGACATGGGCTTCAAATGTCGAATTCCTGTTGTCAAGCCACTCCTCAACAGCAAGCAATGCCAGAAGCGCCTTAGCTGGACTAGAGAAAAGAAGGACTGGTCTGTTGCCCAGTGGTCAAAAGTCCTCTTTTCTGATGAGAGCAAGTTTTGCATCTCATTTGGAAACAAAGGTCCCAGAGTCTGGAGGAAGACCAGAGAGGCGCTAGATAAAAAATGCATGAAGTCTAGTGTTAAGTTTTCCCAGTCTGTGATGACCTGGGGATCCATGTCAGCTGCTGGTGTTAGTCCTCTGCATTTATGCTGGACTTGATGAAGCCCAGACATCTACCAGGACATTTTGGAGCACTTCATGCTTGCCTCAGTGGACCAGCTGTATGAGGATGCAGACTTCATCTTCCAGCAGGTGTTGGCACCTGCTCACACTGCCAAAACTACAAAATCCTGGTTCAACAACCATGGGAATACCTTGCTTGTTTGGCCCACAAACTCACCTGACCCAAACCTCAGTGAAAATCTGTAGGGTATTGTCAAGAAAAAGCTAAACAGGAAGAGACCAAACAATACGAGCTCAGGGCTGTGATTGAAGCATGTTCGTCTTCCATAACACCTGAGATATGCCACACGCTGGTAGCATCCATGCCACGCCGGATTAAGGCAGTCATTAAAGGGGCCCCCACCAAGTACTAAGTACAGATGCAAGATTTTACTTTAGGAGGCCTGATATTTTTGTATTTAAAACCCTTCTCTGATTGATTTTATGCAGTATTCTAATTTTTTTAATTTGAGGTTTTCTTAAGCTGCAACTTCTAATCAGCAACATCCAAACAAATAAAAGCTCAAAAATATATTGATTCACATATTATTTGTCTATACAATATGCAAATTGCACCTTTTAAGTTGGATTATGGAAATACATGAACTTTTTCAGGATATTCTAATTTTTGGGCAGTTCCTGTACATAGAAGATGAGATGGACCAAAATGGAGATGTTTAACCATGATATTGATGAAAACCAAACTTTCTATTTCAGTTTTGAAATGCTGTCCACTGTTAAGCATGGTGAAGAGAGGGTGATGATTTGGGTTTGTTTTGCAGCTTCAGGATCATGAACTCCTGTGTTTACTTAAGTATTCTCAAGTCAAATGAGACACCATCTGACTGCTAAGACTTGGCCAAAATTGGATCATGCAACAGGATAATAATCACAAACACATCAGAAAATCTACAGCAGTGTGATTTTTTAAAAGTGCAACAACTCACCAAAAGCTCAGACCTCAGTCTGACTCAGATTCTGCAGCAGATCCATGAACTCTTGCAACATTGTAAGGAAATAAGAATCCAGATTCCTTTGCAATGCCTGTAACTGCTAATGTGATAAAAAAAAAAAAGATTGCTCCAACATATTGCTGATATTTTTAATGATCACATCACTGTCCATAAAATGTGCATATAGACGTGAGGTTACAGATACCCACCAGAAGTATCATTATAGGGATTCACTCTCACCCTCCTATCAAACTGATATCTAAAAGATATATAAAGGCCAATACAATTGTGTGTTTGTAATCTAATCAATGAAGATCCAGCCTCTTTTTAGCAGCAACCAGCCCTTCCTCCCTGTGGAGCCGCTGAATCAATAGCAGCAGCTAACCTGTCTTATCCAGCCTGAGTGTCTCAGAGGAGCAGCCTGTATTTGCTGGCTCTTTAGTCTCTGCTGCTGTGCATAGGTATGAGACCAGAGGTATTAATCATGAGGAAAGCGAGTGCTTTCTTCAAAAGAAGAGCTTGGCTTTTTCAGCCCAAGCCAGTTTCAATGGTGACAATCCATCTTATCAGAGAGCTTGGAAAGCAAAGAAACAAACCCATTTTCAAGGAATTTCAGGCTGTTTTTGCTCCTATTATACATGCAAACAAATCTGTTTTAGTACACATGAGCTCACATGTTTTGTCCTTCACATATCACAGCATAGCTAATCCAATCACAGCTATCAAACAACTGAGATTGTCTCATTTATAATGAGATCTTATAATGAGGCTCAGTTAATCCCTCAGGCTCAAACATTGCACATCTGATTTTGATCTTGAAGCGAACACGTCAGTGGGAGTCTGCCAGTCATTAACTTTGAGAGGAATATTTAGAAAGAACGTGTGTGTGTGTGTGTGTGTGCTGTGTGCGTGGTCATGCGTGAGTTTGCATGTGATACACTGCTGTAGACGTCTGATGACGAAGTGCTGACGTCTCAGTGCGATGAGTCATGCTCCACGTTCCCACTAACGGTACCTCTTCATCACCCTCACACATGCGTACACACACACACACACATCACTGTCACTTGTTACTCTTCACAGACCTCTTCCCTCTGGGTTCCTAGGATGCACTCGTCACCTCGCATCTCTCCACAGCAGCACCATCACATTTCTCTACACACACCTGCACACAAGTCTATTTGCTGAAATAAACTGTCTCTGCCTCTGTTAACATGTTAACCTGCACATACAGACCTGTGTTATACTGTGTTACGTGTGTGTCATTGTCAGAAACAGATTGCCCTCCACAAAGCCATCTGCTTCCATTCTGTTGCAGCTATAAGTGAGCCCGATGAGGGTTGATGAGTTGGCCGGTAACTCTATCAGTTATCAGAAGAGAGCCTGTCCTGGTTCAAGTTACGGGAAAGTTGATTTATCTTTTTAGTCTGAGATTACACAGCTGGTATTTGTGAAACTGTAAAATCCTTATGAGAGATGACATCTTTGAGCCACAAATGAGGAGACTGGGTGGTCCTGAAGGTCATAGAATCCAGGGTTTGTGTTTAAGCCATGAGAAGAAAAACTGGAAGCAGCTATGAATACAGAGCAATAGCTTGTTTGTTCTGTTAGCAAAGCAAGCTAATAATGATCATAAGCTAGAAAACTGTGTACTGTGTAGGATGTGTTGTCTGACAATATCTGCGGATGAAAGTATATATAGGCCTAGTTGTTGTGAACAGCAAAATACTTGAAGGTAATCTAAGAAGCTGTCAAAAAATGAAGGGAAACGTAATGACTGTTCAGACTGGGATAATGACGCACACTTTCAGACTGTGACTCCACCGAGGCATTCAGTGGTGCCCTGTCTCATGAAAAGGAACTTAATCACTTGTGGGAGGAATAAAACATTGATGACAAACAGCAAGGAAAAGTAACAACGTGTACAATTAATCAATCCCAATGACGCAGCTAGCATGCTAATGTTTAACAAGGAAAATGTTGACCATGTTTGTTGTGTTTTGATTGTCAACTCAACCATTCTGGACAGTTAACAACATAAAAGGGAACAGAAATTTTATATATTTTGGACACTACTTGGAAACAATGCTTCTCCATAAGAATTTCCAGAAAATAAATTGTACACACAATAATGTTGCTATGCTATTCCCAAATTTCAACCACATACAACAGATGTATCCTCTCAACACTGTCATAAAAGCTGATCTGTAATCTATCATGGCATAAGAGTATCACAAATTTACATACCGTCATTCATACTAATCTAAATGCAAATGTGTATGAACATAAATATGTGAACTACATTAAAAATACCTGTTTTTCTTTGCGTTTGTAAGGCTGTTAGCAAGCAAGCTAGTCATTGTACTGCTGATGACATAATTCTTTGACCTCCCAAAGTTTAATTGTCAACACATTCTCATTTTTGTGGTGTCACACATTTTTATTCATTCAGGACTCATATACCTCACAAATATACACCAAAAAGCCTTTGACATCAGTTGTTCACACGCAGGATTAACATCATGCTGCCAAGCTATGTAAAGTAAACAAACATACTTAGTCAATCTTTTTAAAGCCTAGAGAAAAATCCGAACATGCACGAAGTAGTTTTGAGATGTTACAGTCTGAAACAACATGGCTCAATCAAACTGCAAGCAGTGATGTATGTAAAGCCCAAACAAGTGGTTCAAAAGGGGAGCTTGTTAGAGAAGCCCATTTTCTTCTCTGCTGACGTAGTTGGTTTTTGTGTGAAGTAAGTAGGCTGACTCTTCAGTTTCAGACAAGTTTGTGTGGTCTTCAGTCTGATTTTAGAAAGGAGGTGTGGGGGATCAACTGCACAATGCTCAATAATAAAAAAAATATATATATTAATATAATTTGTCTCTCAAGATGTTATACCATTATTTAGTTTAAATGCATAGCAAACCCCACATGGAGACAGTTAGATGTGAACAGGAGTAAAACAAGTTCCTTTTGAACACAGTGTTTTGCTGTCAAACATCCTTTGTCACGCTCCACTCATCTATCTCTCCCTGTGAAGGAGTGTATTATAGACGACAGGCATGGATGGTTTGAAAATAGTGGCTGGCATGGGTAGAAAGATGCGGGTAGGGCTGAACTTGTTCTCCTTCTGTGTAACCTCCTTGCTTGCCACACAATGGAAAACAGTCTTTGCTGTAACACCGCTGTCGTACGACACAGCACAGCTGGAGGCACAGCGGACGAGAGATGTCGATGAAGCAGGACTGTGTTGACAGCGTCTGAGTGTAGAAAGCATGTTTTACCACCAGCTAGTGAGAGATACTTCCCAAAGGGTAAGGTTAGGACAGGGATAAACCTCATTCACAGGAAGCTCCTTATGATAATCTCCTTTAGTTCTTTGTTATAGAATAAAATATCTTAAACTGAAATCAGGTGCCCAGATGTGTAAAATTCACAAGGATCAATGGAGTAATGAGGATTAAGGAATCATGACTAGAAAACAATTTGCAAAAATCATCGCTTTGCGTAGCAAGCATTAGCCAATTTACAGCTGATAAAGTCTCTGAGTTCTTCTTTATAAAGCAAGAGTTTTACAAGGAAGGAAATGCCCCAAGGGCTCAGGAGTTGACACAATACGGTTTGTAGATGACTAATGTAAACAATATTTGTCTGCTTACAGGCAAAAATAAAGGATCTAAATATTTTATTTATTGAGTTCAACAAATGTAAAGTTCTTTTACATTCAAGTTCTAATTTTTTTTCTTGCTTCCTTTATAAAAAAAAAAGAAAAGAATCTTGTTAAGTCTTAAAAATCCTAAAATGAAACCACACTGTTTATTTTTATATGATTATTATAATAACTATAACTTATATTTGTGATTTATAATTAATATTTGTGTAAATTTTGGGGGTTTAGTTTTACTGTTGAAGTTGTTGCTTGTGTTGTTTCTCTTCGTTATTTGTTTTATTTCTTTTTTAAGTTAGTTCTCTGGAGCCACTAAGCAAGAGCAGGGCACACCGTCACCTTGGATGTCCACCAGCTACATTTAAGTTCAGATTTCTGAATTTTACTAATCCCTATTTATTTATTTATTTTTTTTCTGTCTTTTTCTAATCCCTATTTAAAGGCCTCATCTGGATATTACTGATTTTTTTAATTAAAAAATGAATAAAAAAACAAACAGCCAAGATGTTCATTGCCAACTGTGACCAATTCAACCAGCTGATTGGTTTCTTTTCCATATGGCATCCTGCCTACATTGGTGTTAGACACCTTAAAATCATACGGCCTATCAAAGGTGAAAATGGGCAACTGTGGTCTTGGGTTCTTATTTTGCTTAAGATGTTTCTTCTAACAAGTTTTAGAAGAATCAAAACAAACAACAACAAAAAAAAAAACCATATGGACGGAACATTTCATAAAATAGACTTTGATAAGAGGAGGTTTTATCAGAGGTTTTCCCTGTAACTCGTGTCAGGTGTCTGATAAAGCTCACTGTGGAGCCTGACAGGTATGCTGATATCTGATTAGTCATACTTTCAGACAGGCTTCAGTTGAGTTCCAAAAGTGAATACCTGACATTACCTGGAAATTCAGAATATTGAGGTAGAAGCGTGGGTTTTCCACTAGTCGTAGGGTTGGCCACAGTATATGCGAATGGGTGGAAGAAGCAGTGTTTTGAAACCGTTTTGAAAACAGTTGTTGAAGCAGCTGCCTATAAAAACACTCCTGGGCAAATCCAACAGTGCAGGTGTCATGCAATGTAAAGTCAACTTCACCACACTAATGGCTCTAAAAATGTACCATAGAGCTAAAATTCAATAAAAGCATATTTCATATCAGGAGATTTACTTTCTCACTAAGTACCCCCAGAAAGCAGAAGTAGTTATAGCTGAGGGCGGTGCTATATTACAGCCAAAGCTGTTGATGTGAGAGATAAGCCTGTTGCTAGCTGTAGAGGAAAGAGGTAAACATCCAGGGAGATTAGATGAAGGACATGCACAGTTCAAACACTGGCCTGAGTGGTAAAATACTGCAGCGCCAAAACAACCTGTCAACTAGATTTCAGAAGTAAATCAAAGAGACTGCTCTGTTCAGATTTAATTCCTGCATTTCTTTTTAGTTTAACTTCAACACACCAATGGGGCAGTGTTTGTCGCAAGCTGAGCCTGATCTTATCTGGAGCGTGCTACAGCTGTCAGTGCTTGCTGGCCTGCTCCTGGAGCGTGAGGGCTGGGTGTGTCTTTCTAGTCAGCCTGCTGTGTCTGTGCCGGGAAAGAGAAACACAGAGCCCAAAAGCTACAGTCAAACTTGTTGGGTCACATGGCCGCGGAGCCAACAATTCAGCTGTTGGTTTGTTAACATCTGCTTCTGGTATCCTTCACTGATGACATACAGTAAAACAGACTCATGTTCTTTATTCTGGTGTCAGTTACACAGCACTTAGCGTGCCTCAGTCAGGTTTTTTTGCTGCAAGGAAGCAACAACACAGAAGTATGGTTTAGATTCATCACTGTGTTTTCACAGGAGAGCATCTCAAAGGTCACATTATTCATTTGACCCAATCAGTTCTGCAGAGTGAGTCACACCGCGTTCAGCACACAGAGGACTGCCACCTTTTCTGAATGGACGACATGCTTACGCATGCAGGGACGGAGGAGGAGCTTTTATCCATAAAAGTGATCAAATTTGACAGAGACCAGTGCAACTGCGTGGCGAGTGAGTCATTCTACCTGGATACTGGCAAGTGTCTGTTGTAATGAAAAGCAGAAGTGCCAGTTCTTTGCTGTGTCATGTTACACAGGAGTAACAAGAGGAGAGACTAGAAAAATAAAAAAGGAAGAGAACAAACTTATCACATACTAGATTCCTAATGTTAAAGAATGAAGAGAATACATCATGCTCCTACAGCTCTTCACATACAGACAGTATAGAGAACGTGAAGTTGACGTCATGCGTTGGTTTGATTAGCTTGCTCTGAAACGGCCTCTGTCTGCACAGAAATCTGAAATCTAACTTATTTACACACATTACATCAGCTGAAGTGTGTGTGTGCTATTCGTGTGTCATGGTATAAGTTTAGTCGTATGAGTGTGTGAAGCTTTCTAATGGTGTTAGGCAGTAGAGGATGTGAAGGTGACGTCACACATCGGTTTGTTTTGATACCATATTGTACTCTGGCTTGCTCTGAGGCTCTTTTTGTGCACAGAAACCCGAATTCTTATTTCAAGATAGTTTTGCAACTCTGAAACTGTTACCTCAAAAAATGTCTGCCAATTATATTTTAAATTAGACATTTTGGTAAGAATATTGTGAAAGTAAAACACATCATAACTAGAAAAGCAGTAGGAGAGCGCAGACCTCCGCCAAGCAGCTTATTTTTGTGTTCGGATCATCTTTTCGAAACTTATTGAGATCCTTTCTTGTCATTTTTTTTTCAGGCCATTTGTATGGAGTTATATGCAAAATTCCAAAATTTGGCCTATCTGACAATGATAGATAATCCAGAAGGTGATCTGGATCACCACCAAAATTTAAAGTTGCTGACAGACAGACAAACAGACGGACAAACTAACGCTACCAAAATATAACCTCCTTGGCGGAGGTCATTATCATAAAATCCACTTGGCTTGACGTCATAATACTCATCACTTTTTTTTTTTTTTTCTAATTGTGAAACTGCTGCACTAATGGCTGGATCCTCTGTTATCCTCTGTCCTGCACACTGACAGATCCTAAGTGTAATTATGTGTATGTGTGTGAATTGTTTTTGTCCTTGCTGCATCAAGGTCTGCAAACAGAATTGCCCCCAGGGGATAAATAAAGTTGTCTTAATCTGAATCTGAATAATTGCCATAATTAGATTTTTATTTAATATAAATTTGCCAAAAGTGACTTGGCAATTATTGAGCTTATAATAACAATAATAATATATACTTTATTAATCGTAATTAGGAAATTCATTCTCTGCATTTAACCCATCTCAGCTTGAACCTGAGATCAATGGGAAGCCAATTACAGCACCCGGGGTGCAGTAGGTTGGGGTTAAGGGCCATGTTCAGGGGCCCGTGGGGGTTCCCCTAAGTGCCACGTTGGGGACTTGAACCCGGGTCTGCCACGTTAAAGCCCATGACATCACCACTAGGCTACCCACTCCCCCAAATCTGGTATCTGGTATTCTGTTGTGCCATTTATTTACTCATGTTTCAATGCTCTCTTTCCTTTTGGCCACTTTTGCACAGAGAGGCACCTGGTTCGGATGTTTTCCAGCAGACAGTCACAGGGAGCCCCAGTTTTGTTGTGTGGATCCAATCGGTCTGTGCGTCTCTGCTCTGAGAAATGTCATCCTCCTCAGCTGCCCTCCCTGCTGGATGTGGGTGTGCCTCTAAGCCATGGGGAAGATTTCCACACTCACCAACTTTTTCCAGTAGTGTAAGCAAACAGCACATACCAAAGACGATGTGAACATGTTTCTTATCTGTTAAAACATTTAATATCAAACATAATGTTGCTACTGACCACAGTTTAATATTTTCTTATACAATTAATGATCCAGACTGGAAGGCTCCATGGGACACAGAGGTGGCCTGAGGCTTATCAGTTTAAACTGACCATTACAGCGTGCAGGAAAACACGCTAATGTAATGATTACTTAAGAAATAGACGGATGTGAGGCTGTGGGAATTACTCTCATGTACTCTAATCTTGAGCTTCACCTGAGCTTTATCTTTAAGGCAAATTCATTTTTTGGTCCACGACACGCCAAGAGTTGGTACTACTGCAGATCCAGTTTTCCTGGCTGAGAAATTCTTCCTTTTTTTAGCTGTCAAAAACTACCTTCAAGATTTTGACAGGCTAGCACTTCAAGCCTGATGAAGTGCAGTTTTAGAACTTAAAAACCAAAAGCTAAAAAGCTTGATCTCACTACTGAACAGGTTTGAAACCACCGTTTATCTTCACGCAGAGACAGAACAAAGAAACTAAGAACAGCTCAGTCATATGCTGAATATACCACAATAAAACTGCAGAGGTAAAAGTTTTTGTACTTTCCCATGAAGCTTGCTCCACTTTGCTGCTATAAATCCAGATCTGTAAGCCTGGTGTAATCAAAGCTCCAGTAGCCATCAGGTCCGCCTCCCCCAGGGTCAGAAGGGCACTCCTGTCTCCCCTCCTGCAGTAAGGTGTGTTTGTTTTCCTCCCTTTAGAAACTGACAGTGACGGCCATCTGTTGAGTGTTTCTACTCATTCATTCAGGGCTTTTTGTACAGTAGCGGACATTTATTTGAACACTGTGCTTCAGCCACTGCTGATCACTTGTAGTTCAGATTATCCAGTCAGGGATGCTTCAGGCTTAGATTCTGGATTCTCTCTGATCAGACTAGAGATAATAAATCAGGGAAGTTTTCTGATAATGAAAACAATTTCATTGCTATGCAAATAAATAAAAGGTTTTTAAATGTGTCTAATTTAAAGAATCTTGTCCTGAGATGTTCTGTGTTTTATGGTGTTAAAAAAAGTTTTGTTTATTCTACATAATCTACTTACACAACCTTGATACATCAAGTAAACTCGTAAAAAAGTTTAGATGATTTAAAAAAAAACATCTACTATAGACAGAGGGACAGATTTAATAAAAAACACCCACATGTGCTGCTTGTTTAATTTCTAAATATACCTGTAAAATTCATTTATTGAAGCAAATTAGTGATGGATCCGTTCACTGCTTCCTTTTCACCGTTTTTTTCCTGGTCTGATCTATAATGTGTAGAACGTTCATGTCGGATTTATATAAAATGATAATTTGGTGGAAACAAAAAACAAACGTATCTCCCGTGCTGTTGAAAAGCCATTGTTGCTGTCCTGTTTGTACAGAACGTGCACGGTTCAGGTATTTGTTTGGGTTCCTTACATATTTTTTTCCTTCTCTTTTTTTCTGTCACTTCATACACGTGAGTATACTTTATGTGCATTTCTCATTCACAAACACTGAGGAGATTAGCAAAACAGTTTTCTGGTCCATGCATTTCTTTGCATTCCTGTGTATTAGAGCATTGTACATTTGGTGAAAGGATCTTGATATGTTTTTTGTTTCTCTGGAAGTGGATTCTTCTTATCATTATTGTTGTTTACAGTTGTTTTTCTCAATTTTTTTTTTTTTATAAAATTGGTTCATCATTTTAGTAGATTGTAGGATGTAGGTTAGAGTGCAAACGTTGGGAAAGATGATGGGTCAGAAAATAAATCATTCTTCTTGTTAAATCTTAAATTATGTAACTTTCATGGCTGTGATGTCGCTTTATGATAAATCAACACCATATAAAGCATCGTTTATGGTGTTGAAAAGCCAGAGTTTGTCCTTTGTTTTGGATTAGCATGATTTAGGGTAGAAGCTTGCATACAGTAAATTTTCATCCTGTCTAGAACACTTTTATGCACAAGTAGTCTATAAATCACTGGATAGGTAAACTTCAAGGGCACTCTCAAACAAATATTATATAAATACTGTATTGATAGCACAATCTTCCAGACTGACCCATTATGACACCTTCTATCTGGGCTTGGATTAAACTTCAAAAGTATTAATTAAACTCTGTTACATCCCAGTGGTCTAATTAACATGTGCCACTGAGGTAGCTCTCAGTTAAGCCAAGAGGAAAAGTGGGCCAACACCTTTCCTGCCAATACTTACATTTTAGCTTCTGTTTATATTTGATGACAGCGAGCCAACGCAGTGCCTCACTTCACACACTGCATAAGTCTTAAAGTGTGTCGTGCAGACAGTCACATCCAGAAGAAACATGCAGGCAGCGTCTCGTGCAAGCTTTCTTTTTTTTAACCAGTTTCCTGTTTTGCAAGTTTACTTTTGTTCAGACAAAAATAAAGCAGCTACCCTGATGTTTACTCGTATTGACTTTAGGATTGTGCAAAGCTGATGAGGCAGACTCCCTCTGGCCACTGAAGGTGTCACGAGTGTTTAAGTATTGCCTGTCCAGAGATCAACAGATGTCGGCTTTCACCTCTCTCTGATAATGACCTGCTGACTGAAGGATTCACTTTATGTCTCTGGGGAAATTGTATCTCTTGGTAGGGAACAAATTAGAAGTTAAAAACTCTTATGTTCCTCAAAGGTGAACATTACAGATATCGATATCACTTTTACTGCAGCCTGGATTTCACATTTACTTAAACTGATGAAATGTACTGAAATAATTAGGGATGCACGATATTGGAATTTTGGCCAATATCCGATATGCCGATAACTCATGTGGCCGATAACCGATATCAATACCAATATTAAAGCTGAGAAAAATAAGCAGTAATTTCAAACAGCAGTTTTGTTATCCGTTTCCGACACTTTCAAAAATAGGGGGTGGGAAAAAATATTGATACACTGAAATATCGCAATATTGTCATATGCTGATATCAAACCGATATTTAAAGATATGGCATCGATCTATTTTACTGACAAAATCTCGTGAGAGCTCATCGTTCTGTTTCAAAATCTCACAACATTTCATGAATTCTCACGGGATTTAAAAACAGAATGATGAAAGATTGCGAGATTTTATTAGTAAAATAGGTCGATACCACGTTTTTAAATGTCAATATGATATCACAATATGAAAATATTGCAAAACGTTTTTGTGAATTGTCGCGAGATTTCATAACGGAACGATAAAATATCACAAGATTTCATTAGTAAAATATACCAATACTGTGTTTTTAAATGTCAATGTGATATCAGCATATGAAAATATCACGATATTTCAGTGTATCTATATTTTCCCACCCCTAGTCTTTAGAAGTTTTAAAGTCTGTAAAAAAGAAGTTTTTGAGGAAGAAGAAGAAGTCTTTTTTTTTTTTTTTAGACGTTAGAAACATCAGGCTGATCGGTCGGTTAAATATTGGTGGGGTGGCTAATGTCCAATACTCAGTTTTAAAGGAGTGATGGCATAGCAGTAAAAACTAGTTCATGTTGTTAGCATTACTGCATATGTCAAATCTCCAAAGAAAAAAAACTGCATTTTTTCACAGAGGGGTATTGTTTTGAAACGTCAGACCTCACTTCCTCAGTAAAACAGTTGGGTCCGGTGATGATATGGAGCTTTACCCGGAGACCTAGTCGACTTTATTTTGATTGGCTACACCTTATTTGGCTATAATCTTGTTTAGAGAAAGTAGGTCATGCTGCGGTCAGAGTTTGCTAAAGGCTAACTGCTAGCAACATGGGCACTTCAGACAGTGAGCTATGTTTATCAGACAAGACAGCATTTAGAAAATAAATAAACTTACAGGAAATGACAAGGTTGTGGTCCCCTCCCTCAGTGTTACTGCAGAAGTTTTCTTTTAAATCCATTTGTTTGAAAGCCCAGACCTGACTGCTTAGCAGTCACTCTCCCACTCGCAGTTGAAGCAGACAGGGAGGGGGAGAGTGAAGCGGACGGTGTATAGACCGTTTGGATGGGGGGGGGGGGCTGTTTGCTTGATAGTGTGCTCTAATTGGAGCACATGAATTACGTAGAATGATAAGCTGCTGTCTGATTCAACCATTTCTGAACAGAGAGACAAAGCTGACAGACCATAAACAGGAACTTTGATTCTCACTCTGGACATTCACATGGCCTCATCAGTGCACAACAGATCATATTATACACCGAAAACCCCAGAAAAGTGAAATTTGATGTCATGGCACCTTTAAGGCCGATATAGGCCGATACCAATGAGGGGCCGATTATATCCTGCATCCCTAAAAAAATTTAAGTTTGATGTCATTACTAAGAAATACTGAGTGCACTCTAATAATTTGTAGAAAAAGTTAAATGTTTGTGAGTAATTTTAAGTTAGATAGACACAAATTTCTGAGTTTTGGTCATGACCACATCCCTGCATGTTGTTCAGCATGAACAAATGCCACTTGATTTTTACAGACATATACTTTTCAGCAGCTAAGGAAGCATTTGCCGGACCTATAAAAAAGTCAATTTCTTTTAATCACGTTAACCCATTGCTTGCATGGCTAAGTTTGCAACGAGGGTCCTCTGTGGTGAAGTGATCAATTGGAAACATGGTGACAGGACCCCACACTGTCACACTTGTGTTCATGCCCATAGAAAAGTATTAAACCAATTGCTCATGCTAAATAATATAGAGGACTCAGCCAAACAAAAATAGCTATTTTTAAAAGTTAACACACTGGATTAAAAAAAAAAAAAGAAAGAAAGAAAGAAAAAATGGATTTGATAAAGTGCAATTAAAATTTTAAGTGTTTTAAAAATAAAAGAAGGGGGTTTTTCTAAAACATTTTAAGTAACATCAACTTGTATTTTAGAGGGTGGTACTTAAAGATACTTCAGTGAATTGAAAAGTTCATGTGAAATAGACTCAAGTTATCATCTTGGTTTCAACTTATCTGGGCTTGGAATGAACTTAAAATAGCTATTTCACTGAACTTAAAACTCGAAGTTAAATACACTCAAGTTTTTATCATGCATTACTTACAACTTTTTAAGCCAACCGGTTTCCTCAAATTTTTAAAGTAATCTCAATTTATCCGGGCTTAGAATGTATGCAGCAAGCGGCAACTTCCAGTTTCCAACTATGAAGCTACCCGGCCAGAAGAAGGAATTATTTGTAGTTCTCATCTGTTCAGATGTTACTTAATCTTGAAATTACACATAACTAGGGGCGTGTCTTTTGGATTGACGACATGCCGACCCGTGAGCTAGCTCCTTGTTTACTCTCAGTAAGGTCTTGGGCTGTAGCAGAGTAGCACAACAGCGGTTTTTAGTCAGCTAATAGCAAGTCTAAGCGTGTTTTACCTTTACCCCGCTGTTTAGGGCGCTAATCTCCGTTAGCTCCTGCTAGTTTCAAGTTAGCTCAGTTAGCATTTAGCCCTTAGTATGTCAGCTGTCTTTCATTTGCCCCAAGGCCGCTCTTTGCCCATTTTTTTAATTTCCAGGAGTGCCAACACACGCGACACAGCAAAGATGGAAACGATGGGAACGACCAACTGGCTTCATTTTTAGTTCTTCAGAAACCAATGGGTCACGTGAGCAGAAGGTTCATCCCTTTTTTTTTTTTTACGTTCTCTGGTTTGCAGGCAGCTGAGGTCGTATCTCATATTTTGACATTTCGAGTCAAAGGAAACGTAGCTGAGGAGTTTGATTTAACATGTGCATACTGTGTAAAAGTTATCATTAAAAAAGTAAAAACCGATCCAGATCATTTCTGATATTGCACTTTAATGCCATTAATAATGGCAGACTGATAATATTGGACATCTTTAGCTTTAATATTCCCCCCAAAAGAACATCAATCTGTTTTAAATGATTAAATAAATGCTCACAACTTCTTCAGCGGCCTCAAGACCTCTCATCTTTTTTTTTTTTTCAGCTCTGATCACAGTAAACTGTGTAAGCAGCGTATCACCCACTCTGAGCTACAGACTACTCCACTGTGCCATGTTGAATCAGACTGTCTGAGCAGCTTTGTTACACACTGTGAAGTGCTCTTAACAGAGAGTTCAATCAGTGCATCTGCCAAGGAACAGAGGGAGACTAATGAGATTTCTCCTCTTCGTATCTTTGTCATTTCAGACAGACAGCCTGTCAAATCTACACTGAAACATGACATCTGTTGTCGCTTCTGATTTTTATACAACTTGTGTTTGTATATTTTCATATAAAATGCTTCTATTATAACATATGACAAGCAAGTTTATCCAGAGCAAAATAGAAACCCAGCAAATTTTTCAGCTGTTACACGAACACGTCAGCCACTTAGCCAGAGATGGGAAAGTGAAATCACAACAAAAAAGTCAGTGGAAATTCTCTTATTTGTTGAAATGTACGTAATGTACTCCAAAGCTTTATATACGTCTGGAAACTTGCACCTAAACTTTTAACTAATACACTTAACTTCAGGGAGTAGAGGAAATCAGATTTAGGAAAGACGAACAACATTAGTAAAAGAATCATGTTTGAAGAGCTGGCGTGAAGCTCTGATTGTCTACCATGTGGTTCAAATAAGTTTAACTGCACAACACACAAGCCTAATCAGCTGCATCAAAACAATCATTAACCAACCCCCTGCCACCGCCTCCTCCTCCTCCACGCACCACACGGGGCGAGATTCTAGACAGCAGCAAGGAAACTCCTCTTCACCTACTCCATCCTATCTCCTTCAGAGAGCTCCGTAAACCCAACCTCATATGAAGTAGAAGTGGCTGAAGGAGTTTGCTGCATGTTGTCACCACAAAAATGTTCACAGCATCTAAGTTTTATGTTGTCAACAAGATCCTGTTTTACTCTCAGCTGTAAAAATGGAGGGTGGTCATGAATCTACTCGCACATGCTGCTCTTTTGTGCATACAGTAGACTTTTACAGCTAAATAAAAATTCTGGGTACATGGATGGGATTTCAAGCAACTGCCTTGGACTCTGACACTGATACTGAAGCTTCTCAATGTAGAAATGTATGTGATGCTATTAATCCCACACAAAAACAATCACAAAGTAGAATAAATCACATTAAACAGGTTTCAGAAGACTTTGAATAGATATTTTCATTAGTTTTCACACACAATGACAGTACATGTAGTCATTGTGCATTATTCTTAAACTACTCATTCTCACATGCTCAGGATAGCTGAAGTAAAATGTTTAACTGTGAACAGGGAATGTGCAGCAACATAACCATCTTTTCTCTCTTTAAGTTGGCTCTTTAAGTCATTCAATATTTTTCAGTGACTGTAAAGACATTTCCTGAAAAGATAAATAAAAAGTAGCCTGCATGACAAAGTTAGTTTGGGTCTGTAATACACATTTGACAAACTATTTCTTTTATTATAAGTATTGCTGTTGTTATAACTATAAAAAAGAGACATTGATTCCTATTATGATTACTTTGATGGGAATTGGAAAAAGTTTCCTTAGTACAAACATTAAGGGGTTAATGGAGCGAAGGTTATAAACCCAAACCATTTGCTGTAATATGAGCAGCGTCCTCCCATAGGTTGGAAGGTTACGAACGCACCACTGGATAGGCTGCTTCCGAATGCTGTTAGGAAGAAGCCATCTGCTCCCGTTTATGGTCCATTAACCCTGCTACCTCTGAACAACTCAACTGCCCCCACAGCAACAGGTTTAAGGGGCACGAGATGATGTTTGGACATCATTTATGTTGAAGAAAAGATAATTGCCCAAATCATGTTTCTGCTTCAGTGTGTTTCCTAATTTGTGGAAGTACAATAAACAGCTACTGGAAAGTCCTTACCTTCCCAAAAGTCCGTAGGCATACTGAGAATCTGCCAGCAGTAATGTGATCTCACCCTTCTGCATGGACATGGCACACTCCTCCAGAGCCTACAGGTGTCGAGAAACACATTACTTAAAAGAGAACTCACTGGACATGTTTCATGTACCATCAAACAAACACACAGTCTTTCAAACTTATCTTTTCTTTATTTTATTGTCTAAATAAGTGGTTTCCAACCTGTTTTCCCTGAGGACCCCCTTCATAAAAAAGCTGTGGACCCCCCGCCCATGGTGAGTTTTATGCTTTCATTAGCTGCTTCTCACTGTGGCTGACCCCTTTCCTATGATAAAAACCAAGGTTGAACCGATTACCAACACATAGCCTTACTTTTTTCCCCTTTCAAATTAAGGGTGAATCATCTGCGCTGTAACATTTCCCAGACATGTCTCATCAAATTAGATCAAACTTTAATTATAAAGCACTTTTCATACATTAAAAACGTAACACAAAGTGCTTTACATGTTTAAGAGCATTGATCATTAATTAAATAGTTTGTGTTTTCAGGCTCACAAAACATGTTTTATGTGTGGATGTGCCACTAACTGTGGGATGTGCGGATGAAACACTAACCCTGCGTACACACCAAACACGATTTAGGCATCAAAAACGCGCATGACGCCCAAAGTTGAACGGTGGGTCGCTAAAAAGTGAAACGCTTGATGCCCCCGATGCGCGTCGAGGGATGTCCAGCCAAAGCACGCTCGCATAACACGCTGCTGGCTTTTCGACGCCTCCTCGACGCGCGTCGGCCATTGACTTTTCATGTAAACCTGACTCCGAAATGGCGTTTGGTGTGTATGCACCGTAAGGCTTGGATCAGACTACACAAATTTAGCCGAATGGAGACATCGCAGACAGTCTCTCACTGTCGTGTTCGATTCTGCGTGTCGGACTGCAGAAAGTCGCATCTTCACTCTGTGTAGTGTGACATGACCAGCAACTGGCAATTTGGTGTTTGCGATGCTTCACGACCACAACACAGAAAGACTGGCATGTCAAAATTTTGGGGGGTTTGTCCTGTGACATGTTCCTACATATCGACCAATAGAAGGAAAGTGTGCCCCTCGCTTCCACCAGAGAGACCGCGCAGTAGCGCCTGTACACAAACAACAATGGCAAAAAGGGGGAAAGACACAGTCGCTCTCTGGTGGACCAGTGGAACGGCCTCAAGGAGGCCGAGAGCCAAAAACAGCAAATGGCAACTGCCTTTCCTAGAATCGTCAGGAAGAATCTTCTGCCTGCTCGGTCTGGGGGTTGCAGTGATCATAGGCGGTGATTGGACTTCTGTCTGGGCGGCTGGGGATCGTGCACTGCAGCAGTTATGGTGTGGACCCCAGCCTGCCCTGATCTGGGTGTTATTGCTGTGGTGGCTGCTTCTGTGGACATGGGTGGACTGGTCAATCTTGCTCAAGCCGCTGTGAAACAGCCATTCTGTAGCTGCTGGGACAGCACAGGTGAGCAAGATTGACCAGTCCACCCATGCCCACAGAAGCAAAACCCTGAGGGGCAGGAAATGCCGTTGGGCAGAGGCAGACCGTTGAGAAAACGGCAATTGTCGCTGCAGGATCGGCATTGCCGTTTTTGGATCTCAGTACTGCTGCACCATCACCCAAAATGCATCTGTTTCCATGACTGATTGACAGCTGCTTGTCCCGCCTCCCTGTCTCGTGCCGTCTCTTGCAACACCACGCAATGATCAGACGGGTGTATGGTGCCATTCTTGTAGTGTGACCACTTGCGAGTAAAAAGACACTGTTCGATTTTATGACACAATGTTGATCTGACATAGCGACCGTCGTGAACAATTTAAAAAATTGTGTAGTCTAATCCAGGCATTAAATGATGAAAAGCTTAAGCCAGTGCTTCTCAACTTGTCTCTGTGTGGTGTTTGCCTTAATTTAAATCACACTGGATCTGAACAGCCAAAACCTCTGGGACCCCTTGTGCTCTTTGTGCTCCACCCCAGGTTGAGAACCAATAGTCTAAATTATCAGATGATAAAATTTAAGCATCTGAACCGACATTTTATATTTGAATGGTCTGTTTTTAGACTTTTAATTCATAATTTTGATCCAGACTAAATTTTTTTCAAGTGTATTTTCAAGATTAGTTGAAATTCTTTAGTTGAGTCCCTGACCTTTCTGGTTCTATCGTGGGGTTGATAATGACACACAAAAAGGTGGATTATCCTCTACACATTCAAAATCCACCTCAGGATGACCTGCTGACCAAATGTTATGAACAATGACCCCATCAGCCTCAGCTGCACTTTAGTTTTGTGATGGTTAGTAAAACCCCAGAATGCAAGCATGCAGATAAGGTGCTGAACATGAAAAATATACTGCTAATCATCATGTTAGAGTGAGCATGCTGATGCTAGCATTTAGTCCATTTAGAAAGCTACTGTGTTTTTCTGCCCCATTTCTGTTTGCCACAGTGTGATATTATTCAAGTACACAATAATACAACAGACAGGCTGGTCAGAAAAGTTTCACCTGGTTTACATCTCCCTCTCCGATCACAAAGACAAGCTTGCAGTCCTTCTCCACCACAGTGCGGTCTTCCAGGACTCCCTGCATCTTCACAGTGACCTCCTGACCCCAGGTGGAGAGTGGGACTTGCAAGTCTCCGGGTTCCAGCACTTTCTTCCTCAACAGTCGATCCTCTGTGATAAGACAAAGGAAAAGATAACATGGGAAACCCTAGCTTCACAAGACCGATAAGTAGGTTACTCCACGCATTGGATACTGGTTGTATCTTTGGTTTTATCTGTTTATGTGATTGTGTTTTTTTCTGCTTTTATTTCTGATTTATTCTGATCCTGTACAGCACTTTGTTTTTAAAAATGCTCTTTAAATCAATTTGACTTGACTTGACTTGGTGTCACAATTCAGGATTGGATATTTTAAATGGCAAACGTCAGTATGCGATGAGTTGAGAGAGAGTGAAGGTTATCTATTGACTACTGTGGAGTTTATACGTGCATTTACTCACCGGTAAAATTTCTGTGTCACTTTGACTCCTTGGGGCGATATTTAGATTAAGCCGCCCTCTGGCATACATCCATATAGAGTTCAGATTTTTGCGGATTGCGATTTGTTAGTGTCTAAGTACTGAGTTGCTCTTCTCAGCTGTGGCCGCATGTGTCGGGGTGCGCACGGCCTGTAGAGTGCAGAGAAAGCCCCCAATAACGAACGGAGAGCTAACTCTGAACTCACAGGACAATACTTGTTTGTACGTTCATTCTACTTAAAGGTACAGTCCGGAGATTCCCCCCTGAAAATAAACGCTAGACTTGTGCAAGTGAAATCCATCTCAATCCGCACCTTTGAGCCTTTACTCTCGTGTGGTGGTGGCTTTGTTAGCAACTCCCTCTCCCCCTATCTGTAATTCGCTTTTTCCCTTTGTTTTGGTGTGTTCAGGACGTTTTTGGGTGGAGGTTTATGTTTATATTGCCAGCCAATGACAGAGCTAAGGGCATGATGCTGTGTGGGGATAAGCTCATGAGTGGAACAGATGCCAGTCACTCAAACTGTCGGGGGGGCACCTCCCTTCATTAGCCTGAGGGGAGGAGCTCTCAGTTTGAATAGTGTACAAACGGAAACAGGGACAAACTCCAGACTCTACCTTTGAAATA
This sequence comes from Atherinomorus stipes, assembly GCA_023101725.1. Taxonomy (NCBI): domain Eukaryota; kingdom Metazoa; phylum Chordata; class Actinopteri; order Atheriniformes; family Atherinidae; genus Atherinomorus; species Atherinomorus stipes. The sequence continues at coordinate 55,141 of JALJCO010009935.1, read as the reverse complement.
TTGGTGAAATGAAGGAGTTTTGCTGCAGATAATGCCTGAAGCCGGGGATACACTGCGATTTTTGGCCGTTTTTGAGCCGATTTTTCAGTCCTGTGACAATTTTGGCGATCAGGCTGACTCTTGGCCAAATTGTATGTCATATATCGTGCAGTATATTAGGTCACGAGAGGCGATTGGCAGTTCATGACGAGCTCCCGATCGAAAATCGTGAGTCGCAAGAAAATCAAACCTGTTTGATATTGTGGTCGTGGCTCATGAATGAATCGCATGTTGAAGTGGCGCCACGACCAGACTGAGAGTCCTTTCCCCAGAGATTTTCACATGCATGAAACAAAAACGGAAGTAAACAGGAGGCAGCATGGCGACCCGGCGTGTCATTTGGATGGAGTTCTCATTATAAAACCAACAGACCGTACAGCCCACGTCTGGTCAGCCAATTCCTCGTCCACACACGACGTCGTCGCCTTTCCTTTTTGGCGAATTCCTCACAAAGAAAAGCGCAAATCACCAAGGCAGCGTGTTTTTTTTGGTGATAGCATACTGTTGCTGCTACTGTTGTTGTTTTTGTTGTTCATGTCATCTTCTTCTCCATCTTCTTCTTCTACTACTAGCTGTATTTATTGCGTTGTATGTCGGGATTGTTCAAGACCCGGACATGTCTTTGAAGACGTAAAGTGTGAGTGGTTAGATCGCATCTGAGCGTCGGTTCGTACAGTACGAGGACAGACATCGCAAGCTGTGAACTTTTAAACTCCACGACTGATTCGCACAATTTGAGTCGGGGCTGCCAGCAACGATTGAAAATATCGCAGTGTATCTCAGGCTTTAAATAGAGGCTGCCCCGTCTCTCCCATTATATGGATGAATGCCGGAGGGCGATTTAATCTAAATATCGCCCGAAGGAGTCAAAGTGATTCAGAAATTTTACTGGTGAGTAAATACATGTATAAACTCTTGGAAATAAGGTCCAGGTTGGAAAAAAAAGAAAAGGTTATCCTTTAAACCTCTAAGTCATCATGGAGGTTGTGTCTCCATACAGATATAGGTGGAAATTAGAGCGGAAAACTATGATAGGACAGTTTGTTTGTTTTTAAAAGCGTTGCTGTGAAACTAAACAATTGGCTCTGACATATGCTGAGTTTCTATTATACGTTTAGAGGTGGGGTTAAGTGGGATTACCCTGCAACTTGTGGGTAAACATGTGCTCCTCAAGATGGCCACAAATGCATAACGGTTTCAAAACTTATAAGAGGAAACTAAGTTGATTCTAAATTATTTTTTTTCAAAGTAACCTACCAACATGAAGTCTAACAGGTGTCTGTGTGATATGTGCTGCATCCTCACCTGAGATGTTTTCCCAATCTTCTGCCAGGAACAGCTCCTCAAACGGTGTGAAAGTCCACTCCTCCACAGCATATTCTGGAAAGAGAATCTCTGCTGAGCTGTCTCTCTCCGACACATCCTCTTCTGTTGATGGGTCTTGGAATCGTACCATCTTCCAACTGTTTGTTTTCCTCAGTTTCTTGTCTTCCATGTTTGTTTTTTGAATCTCTTGCTTGGCATCAGGTGGGCTTTTTATGACGGCGCTTTTGCTCTCCCTTGCATAACTCACAGTTTCAGCCTGCTCTTCCCTGCAGGGTTCCCCACCTTCCTCTGCAGGCCCACATGGCAACTCATTCAGAGAGTTACTGTCAGCAAGCTCAGAAATGTCCTCCCTTACCTCTGTGGGCTGTGTAGACTCCACTGTGGGGTCATTCTGGTCTTCACAACATGGCTCTTTTTCCATTTCACTGCAGAGAGCGATGGACACCATCAGCATTAGTCCTCAAAAAGAGATGATCCTCTTTGCTCAGCCAATGATCCACTGAAGTGCGAGTTAGTACTTCTGCCTGGCACCTACACTCTAACTCTACAAAAAAATATCTGGATGGTGTAATATTTGCAAAAATCCATGTTGTGTCTAAGTCAATCCAACTCAGAATGTATCATTAACTCCTGCCTTCATTTATTATTTCTCAGCTTTTCCCGACTGCTGCCGTGTAGTTTCTGCAGTTCTGTCGCACTTTGACCTCTCCCCTCACTGGTTTGTATCTATCTTAGTCTTCATAGTCCAGTAATACCAGCAACAACAGAAAAAAAAGATCAATGTAAAAGAACCTGTGCAGCGCAACGAAGCTCCAACAGCCAGCAGGCTTGTGCAGCAGCAATCTAAAGGATTAGAAGGGGAAAACCTAATCTGCCAGAACGTCTGTAAGCTTCTTAATGACTTCACTGTTGTGCCCCATAACACTGTTTCCATGTGTGCAATATTGCAATATTCCCTGAGATTTTAGAAGAGACAAGCTCTAACTTAGTTTTCTCCCCCTTTTTTTTTTTTTGACTGACCTTTTTCTTACAGTAAGTTACAACATCTAACTAACTGTAGGGATGACACCAGATTATATTTTACATAAGAGCAGTTTGTTAGCCTGTGGAAGCTATAAAGGAGTCTGTTTTCCAGTGTGGTTTTTATGATACACGCTTTGTGATGCAAATGATAAATCTATTTCAGCACTTAAATCTTTTAGAGTCTCATAAACAAATATTCAAAGAGAACTTGTGAGGTAAACATTAATTTTTCCATCTCGATGCAGCAGCAAATTCCAACCACTACTTGGATGAGCCACTCATGGTGTGTTAGTGGGATTCAGAGTTAAATGGGGTAAAAGATTATCAAAAACATATTTAGACAATTTCACAAATCAACATAAAGGTCAAAGTTCTGAGAGACAGTCATTGAAATTGTTCAAATTTAAACAATACTTTGCTAATGTGATAGTGGGTCCTGTCACTATGGCTCAGACTGATCATGCGCCCGGCTACTTGACCACAGGGATGTCCCGTTGGCTGAAGTGTGCGTGACTCTCACTCGGGAGTCTGCAGATTAAATCCCACCCTCCTTACGTACCTTCCCACACAACTCTTGATAAAGATGTCAAGAAAATGGCTAAGGAGTAGGAAAGTTTTGTGTTGTTTAACACTTACTGTAAAATATGCATATTTAAATGGAAGTATGAAATAAAGGAGATGATGCATTATAACTTGTGTTTGCTTTACTGTAGTTATCAAATATTTTCTCTCAGAAGAGAACACAGTGTAAGGAGAAAAATGACCTGTTTCCAGCATGGGATGCTGTCCAACAGTGAAGGTTTTCCCATTTTTTATATGTGAATTAAGATTACTGATATTCATTGTCTCAGGGCATACTTTGTTGTATTAATGTTCAGGGTGTGTCAAGTGTTTTCAGTGGATAATGGGCTGGGTTTTAAAGGTAGAATCCAGAGTTTTTATCCTGAAAGTAAATCCTAGACTTGTGTGAGTGAAATCCGCCTCAGTCCGCACCTCTGGGCCTCTACTCTCTTGTGGTGGTGAGTTTTGTTTGCAACTCCCTCTCCCCCTGACTCTATTTTGGTTTTTCCCTCTGTTTTGGTGTGTTCGGGACATTTCTGGGCAGAGATTTGTGTATTTGTCTCCAGCCAATGGGCGTAGCGTTCTGTGGGGATAAACTTATCGATTGGAGCAATTGGGGTTTTTTTTTTAATTATTATTATTATTATTATTTAAATATCGACTAAAGCCGATACCAGATTCGCTCGAATTCTCTATAAAAAACAGTGGCATACACAACGAATAAACACAGGTATTCTGCTGTGAAAAGGCATCAGATAGTGCACACTCGAAAACCAGGGTTAATATTGGTTTTGCTTTCACCCACTTCCAAGCTTTGGAGGAGAGGCTTTGGGCTGAAGAGCGATGTGGCCATTCGCCCAAGGGGAGGGGCACTCAGTTTGAATAGTGTTTACAAACAGAAACGGGGAAAAACTCCGGATTCTACCTCAGCTGACAACCAGGACTCTTTTAGAACAGAACCATGCTGTTACAGATAGGCTACATGTAAATATGGTATTTCACAGTTTTTCTGAAGTAAACAAGACAACTGAATGGAAATAGCCTACATCTTCATTTATACGCTGATGACACTCATATACATACATATATATATATACAGTATATATATATATATGTATGTATATGAGTGTGTTGCCATCCATCGCCTCCCCACACGCTCTCGAGTCAACTGCCTCCATGAAATGAAATCTTGGATGTCTGCCAATCTCCTCACATTAAATAGCAGCAAAAGAACCCATCCAGGGTTTTGCTGGTGCACAAAAGGAAGCTGAATTCGTTGTCGGTTTTATATCTGACCCAAAGATGAGGGTGGAGTCCAGGATGTAGCAGTCTGCAGACCTAAGAGGATGAATGGATGTGGCAGGTAGAGGGCTGCCACATACCCAAACCCTCATTCTCACATTTCTAACCTCCTGCCTTGATCACTGTTATGGGGTCCTGTATGGGTGCCCAGCAAAACTCTTAACAAGTTCCAACAATCCCAGAACTCTGCTGCCAGTGTCCTCTCACATACAAAGTCCTGGCAGCGCATCACTCTTACACTTATCTGTTTCCACTGGCTCCCAATCAAAGACCATATTCACATTAAGATCCTATTTCCACTTTAAGATCCTGTCCTGAAAAAAGTGGACCACATCTGAGGTGTTTACACTAACTGCCAGACTGTCAGAGGAGAGACTTTAAAGTTCCGTTGCTGCTGTATAAAGCTCTGAATGGTTTGGGGTCAAAACACATCAGTGACCTCCTGACCCAGTATGAGCCTACCAGACCCCTCAGGCCATCTGGATCCAGTCTATCAGTTCCCGGAGTCAGAACCAGATACAGAGAACCTGCATTTAGCTGTGAGGCTCCACACGTCTGGAATAAACTCCCAGAAAGCCTCAAATCAGCTGAAACACTGCAGGTTAAAGACCAACCTGTTTACAGCTGCTAAATAGTTTTTTTTTTTTTTTTTTTTTTTTTAATCAAAAGTTCAAATCAGCACAGCCTTTTTTAAGATGGAATATTCTTTTTGGTAAATTTTTGTTTATTAATAATAAATCATGCTTTTTATTCTTTTACTTTCTAAAGTTTTGTATTGCGCCCCGCTGTAATGCTTTTAATGTTTCGTATTGACATGTGCTATACAATTAAACTTATCTTCCCTATTTCTCACTTACAAATCACTTCATGGAATTAACCCTCAGTATCTCTCTGACCTCTTGCTACACATCACACACAAGCTCAGACTCTGGCCGGCTGGCCACCCCACACAATCAGACTGAGGACTTGTGGTGACAGAGCCTTCAGTATGTTGTGAAAAAAAAAAAAAAAAACAGTTTTGAACTTGCATATTACAGTGACTTTGTCATAGTTTTGTTTTCATCTTGCATTTGTGGCTGTTACTGTCAATGTCAGTCTGTGTAGCAACAGTTTTCAGCCACTTTCAGTGCTGCAGTACAAAAGTCTCCCTGGATTATTTTATTGATATACTGAAGACGAATAAATAATATTTCTAAATGTGTTATTGGACATCAAAATTTAAAATAAGCATACATAAGAAAATAATTTCTGAGGCACAGCAGTCAAAAAAAGTCTGTCTACCATTTACAATAAAATAGCTTAACTGATTTGCAAATCATGATATTATTAACATTTTGCACAACATCCCAACCTCTGGGACATGGATTTAGTTTACTGTAAGACTAGTAATACTCAGACATCTGCATTTTCAGTATTGTAAATAAAAGCAGCTGAACTGGTTGTGAGGCTGGTCTTTAATCCACTACGAAAGCTAGTTGTCCATCAGGATTAAATTAATCCAAATTCCATTTTTGTCATTTAATTTCTCTGATACACAAACAAGATACATAGATTGGGGATAAATTTTGTTTGTTCTCTCAGGCAGCTAGGAGATTTTCTCATCTTTTCAGCACTCAGTTTTAACTGTTCAGGCAAAAACACAATATTAATCCCTTAATTTTTTTTTGTGTGTGTTGGACAACACGCTGGATTCAAAATCTTGTCTGATATATCTATCCACATCTTATGAACAGTTTCCCCCATGGGATTTATCTATCACACTGCATTATCATACAGGAAACTAAACTATTTGAAATCATGTTGTGCAAATAAAATAGGCTCAATTCAATCAGCTCTTTGTTTCTGTCCATCACAGTGAGAGTTTTTTTATTATTATTATTACAACAAACCTTTAATTAACAGCTTTCAGGACATGGTTCTTTAATTCTGGTTCTTGAGGGGCCTCTACCCTGCAGGTTGTGTTGTTTGCCTGCTTCATTACACCTGATTCAGATGAAACTGATCTCATTAACAGCTTTCTCTCGGGTTCTGGACAAACCTGAGATAATAATTTTTGCCAGGTGAGTGCAAGAAGGGAACAGCTACAACCTTCAAGGAACAGCCCAGTTTTTGGGGTAACGTATCAGTTGTCTTAGTAAGCTGTCATGTACTGGCAAACACTTGGTTATTGCTCTGAAAATTCTGGTCAGCTGTTTTTCTTTGTGTAATCTGATAGTTAACTGAATTTATAGTAATTCTGACAGTTCACCTTTGGCCTGGGGGATTTATATGGCCTTATAATGATATTCTATACACAAGATAACTAATAAATTGAATGAGAAAAGTACAAATGTTTTTAAAAAATTGTCTTTCTTCTTTTTTAGAAAAAAGACAGACGATTTAAGTGCAGTTTCTCCATTTAAGTGCAGTTTTACAAGAGTGGAAAAGAGCAGCATCATGTTAGTTTCTAAAATGTTTTTTTAAATCGTTATTATTCATGAGGTTCCACATCTAAATACTTCCAAGTGTGTTTATGAATGTGTTTGCAGTGAAAATACACTGAAATCCAGATGGAAGAAAGCATCTTAGACCCAAACCAGAACCAAAACGCATCAAACACCAGGTAAGTGCAGACTGGAAACTGTTCAGGCACGAATCTCCAGTGAAGGTAACCAGTAAAGCGAAAGTAAAACAGTTTTGCTTTTTAGTATTTATTTTCCAAGTGAGTGTGTTGTGCGTGCCCTACGTGTGTATATGCGTGGAAGCTCCGCCCACACGTCGTCTCCTCCGTGACGTTTCAGGCAGCAGAATGTCGCCAATAGGCTTCAGTTGTAGAAATGGCAGCGCTGAGACAGGAGCATCGGTATGGGCTCTCCTGTGGCAAAATTAACAAAAACACCCCGAATAAAACTCTATATCACGTCAAACTAACTGACACTGCCATTCGGACTCTCGAAGCCTACCAGAACCTGAAGGTAAGAAAAAATTACATTAAACTTTGAAGCTTTCTGCGTCTTTTTCATGTACATTTAATTTTCTTCTGGTCGCCTATCAACTCCGGGAGCTGTACTGGAAACGCAGCTTGTTCATGCCTTCTTTAGGAGCTAAAACAGTGAAGTTGAAGGTTTTTTATTGGACTGTGAACTGGTTGAAATCATCGATAGAAAGCGCTGGTGGCTGCTTTAGTTTATTCTGGCTCTGTTACAGTAGAGGCAGACTGTGCTTGATCTGGCATGTTTTGATGAATGAGGGCGATTCACTGAATTCTACTTGTTAAAAAAATAGTTTTCAACAAGAACAGGGGAGTTTAAGCATTTTCTTTTTATGATGTGTGATTTTTATCCTTTGCTTTCAAACCCCGCTGTTTAAATTTGTAATATATTTGGAAGTGAAGTGGACGCTGATTTGAGTCTTTTAATGTTTTTAAATTAAAAGGCAGTTTTGTCTGCTTGTTCTGCCCCCGGGAATAGATTAATGAACAAGCTATCAAGTAAATTATTCGACTTCTCGGATCGAAAGAATGTTTTTTTGTTTTTTACGGTCCATTAGATTAGACCAAGATAAATCAGTCTATCCAAATCTTCCCCTGAGCAATGCTTGATAAGATAGAAGTGCCACAGTTATGACTGCAGGAGGAGAATTTGGTTTAGTCTCTTTATTCCGAGCTGTCAAAATAAAGAAGTCTATTTAAATGTGCGTCATAGTGCAGAGCCAGACCAAAGCTAGAGCTGGACTGGGGCTCGGTGGTTGGGCCGTATAGTAAGCTGTGGGTTCGGTGGCACGGCTCCGCAAGTTGTCGCTCGGCTCTTGTGTATTGTTGTTTTGTGCCCTTTACACGCCTGGAAGCCCGCCCATCTCCGGAGCTCATTGGCCTGTGAAGCGGAGTAAACTCCGGAGCTCACACAGCCTGACAGCTTCCTTCAGGACGCAGCAGGCAAGCAGAGGAGAGGTTGCTGCGAAAAAGTTTTCCTACAAGTTTAAGACCACCCTCGAAAATACCGGTTGAGACCGCCAGACTCCCACTGAGGAGTGGAAGATTTGGTCCTCAGCAACATCAACCTGAGAGTTATGTTAGTTAGGAGTAATCTCTCATATCGTGTTTGTGCTGGATGAAAACATCATAAAATCTGGAAGAAGTCATTTCTGTGCATAAAGTATGTTTATCAAATTAAATAATAAATGGCGGCTTTTAACACGACAGCTGTAGGTTTATAGATAAACTAGGACAGGAAACAACAACTTTGATGTTGCTGACTAATGCTGAGTGAGTCCCGTAACAAACAAATACAAGTTTCTTGTTCTCTGATAAACCATCATGTCCTAGATAAAGTTATCGGGGACACTCATTGAGTGCAAACTTCTCATATTCCATGGCTGCATTTTGATTCTTTTCTTGAAAGTTATTCTGATTCACATCAAGAGGTATGATGTTCTCCAATTCTTCATTTAGCTTTTATAAAGTTCACCTTTTTTTTGAGTAATCATTTTAACAGACATGAAAACAAACAGCATCGATTAATACTTGTCCCCAGCTGGCTTAAAGTGAAGTTATAAAGGATTATGGCTCAGCTACTTCAGCTGGAGAAGGAATGGATAACAATTTGTTTTTGTTGTTTTGTTTTTTTAAAAGGAAAAAAAAAGAGGAGCTTAAGAATTTTTCAGGGATCAGACAAATGTACAATGATGAAATGTCTGATGTGTTATCAACAAAATGCCTTTCAAGCTCATTGGATAGTGTACAGACAATTCAGTGAAACCAGTGAGAGATTGCAAGTAAAAATGTGCCGCACATTCATACAGAAGTTATTCTTTTTTATATGATGACATGGCGCATCAAACCTCCCCGAAACTGATCAAACTGGACCACCTCGGCTTGGCTATACTGTAAATCTGTATGAACACAAACTGGAACAGAAGCATTTTTCTCCAATAGAACTAACACAACCTCAGATTTGTCTCATTCCTACAGCAAAACTGTAATACTAGTAATATATATTTAACAGATAATTATCCACTAATTTCTAAATAGGGTTTAAGAGTGGCACAACTTTGCCTTCATGCATGATTGATTTTAGAAAATGTTAATATTAACCCCCTTTTCAACAATTAGATTTAGCCCTACAGCTGTGTTTGTGATATGCACAGTAATCATCTTTATATGCTCTAATATTCATTATGCCATTCAATATTAAAAGCTAATGGTTGATGAAGAAAATCACAAGGCTCCTCAATAGAAAAGACATTTCCCAAAGCCATTAATAATACATGTAGTCCCTGTCAATCAGGGGCAGAGCTGTGCATAACAGATAAAAGTCCCCATGTATTAACCATGTATCGTGTTGTCTCAGTGTATGTGGGAATGGATAAGCTGATGATGTACAGGAAGTTAAGCAAAGTGAACTGTGGTCATTGAAAGCAGTGCAGCTTTTCCTACAGTACCATTTGGTTTCAGGTGCTTCGTCTTTCCTCTGGGATCCATTCTTGGTTTATGTTTGTTTATTCATTTACAGAAGGAGTCAGCAGAAGTCAAAGTTTTCTGTTGGACATAGATCAATTAATTATACACACTCCTCTTAAGATAAGAGCTAGAAACTCTTGGCCCGTACGCTAATTGGGGAATGGAAATGATGGCAATATTATGCATCAACGTTTTGCTGAGACTTGTGTTTTTGGAGCCAAACTGCTTTTATATAAAGAATAACTCCACCGAGGCTTGCGCGATGCCAGAATATTTCACTTATAACATATAAGTTGCTCATTGCTTTGAGATGAACATGATTTGTGAGTAAAGTTTCTTCTTTTATGTCTCTTCTCAGGCAACACTAACACATCAGCCAGCGATTTGCTTCAAGGGGAGCCAGGGGGTAAGATGTTTTGCATACTCTCTCTAATGCCTCAGAAAGGGAACAGTAATTAGATCTGATTTTTCTGTTGAGCGCACTCATGGCGGCTACTCTGAACATCTTATATTCTTCTCTAGCATCTGATAAATGCTGTCATGGATCAAGTTGGTGTATTCGGTGGATTTTAATACCTTGGAATGCCTTGGTTTTTTTTAGTGATTCACCAAGAGAATAACGCTGCTGTTAATGCTCCACAGCTCTCAGTCTGTTGGGGAAAGTGTCATTAATTTTCTCAGTAACCCTGTTGTGTGAAGTATCCTGTACACGAGGTGTCTATGAAGACACCGGGTACGCAACATAGAGAAAAGCCCCTTGGTACAGAGAGTAAGAGGGCATTCCTTTGAAGCTGCTAAAAAGAAAGCTGCCTGTGTCCGGCCAGATTAGCCGGGTCACTATTGCGCTCTCTCCAGCTCTGCCTGGTAGACGACTACATATTAACCACACAATCATCCCTAGTCTATAAGGAGCTGTTCTAATCTGTGGAAGAGCCGATTGCATTGACGAAAGTGACTTTACTTTGTCCACAAATGCTGGCCCTGTATGCTCAGCCGGGCCCTGGAAGCCCAAAGACGGGGTACGCCATACCCCTCCGGCTGCTAGCCAGGTTACTGGGTCAAGCTCGCAACTGGGGAAGCTTTGTTCTGGGAGGGGAGGAGGAGGCAGGGGGGGTTGGCAAACCTCGGGGAGCCCCCATGTCTCCATGCCTGTTGTCTCTGTGCAGACTTGAAAGATCTAAAACACAGGGATGACAGAAACAGTGGATTTTTTTTTTATCTCAGAAGTACATAAAATGTCAAAACCCTTATGTAAACATGTCCTGGGAAATCTGCCGAACAAACTCTTATGAGTAAGATGACTTGTCTGTAAGAGTATCCCTGTGAAGCAATGTTAAGTGAGTGTAATTTAAGTGTGCTTTAATCATTGAAAAGGATTTAGTGATTATATCTTGCCTGGCACATTACATATTCAAATTGCTTTGCGGAATTCAAGCATGGGATCCCTCCCCCTCCGACAATAGTCCCAGAGCTGGACGACTGGGCATTAATGAGGTAGCGGCAACCAATGGTGGGGGAGGCCAGATTAAGCTGTTAGTGGGGGGTGGATGTTGGTGAACATGGCAGTCTGGCACAGAGGAGAACAAGAGGACTTCCAGTATCTGTGTTTGGGTTGGAGGGTGTAGCTTGACACATATGGGTATTCCACTAGTGTTCACCGGCCGCTGCCAGAGCTCACATCTTCCCCAAAAAAGCTGCGCGAGGTTCAATAGGTCATGTGTCCTCTGACAGCTGCCAACTGTAGAGCTTGGTCACAAAAACCACAACTCCTTCTTTTTGATCTTTGCCCTGGCTGGCTCATGTCGCATTTCCTGTAAAGGGGCGCTCGCAGGGCCATGAAAACCAGAGGAATTCTTCAAATCACCATGCTGGCTTCACTCCAGGGCTCAGCGGTGTCGGGGGCCAGGGCTCCTATCAAGAAATAGCACACTGAGGTTTTTCGGCTTCTTTTCTCTCTGCCCCTGTGGCATTTAGCCCTACTATTGTAAATTGTCTTGCCAAGCTTGTAATCTTGCAATGAAAGACACAAGCTCTCCGAAGCCTCTGCATTTGGTGTTAAAGTCGTCTATGAAACATACAACTAGCAAAAAAAAGCTGCTTTTTAGGAAAACCGCTACTTTAAAGAGACTCAAAATGAGTGACATCAGAGGAATGTGAACTGGATTGGCCTGATCAATAACCTGCATCTTGTGCAGGGATAGAAAAAAAATGTGTCTGGATTAGTTTAAAATCACTGGGGATTAAGAAATACATTCAGAGCTGCTCCGGGTTCCCATGGCCTGGAATTTCACATCCTAGTGCTTATTTTCCTTTGAGGCTCTGGCAACTCCGCCTGCTTGTTGGCATCATCTATATCCATTTAGCAGGAGAAGGATCTAGTGCCTGGCGCTTATTTACTAGATCCATGCTGTTGGGTGCCTATTGATGAAAATGTGCTACTTAATTGCAACACTGGTTGTTGTTTTCATAAAATACACATTATCCTCACAGCTTGATGTTTGTTATCGCTTCATATTGTCTCTAGTGAGGAAAACCTCAGGTGATCTTTAGAAAATTTGCCTAACCGGGGACAAATACAACTGTGGTCGACGGCCACAAGACAGAAATGGAGCGCGCCTTTCTTCAGGAATTACTTTCATCTCTGAGAATATCTGGGTTTTTGTATCATATCTGAGAAGATGCCGGTCAGTCGCATGAGTTTATTGTTAGCCGGCTCAGGCCGGAAACAGCTGGTGAGTCACTTGTTGGTCAGATTCACACAGTTTTACCCCCCCCCCCCCCCCCCCCCCCCTCTCCTCCCCACAGCACATCAAATCTTCTTTGAAAACAGGCCGAACAACTTAAGAATGTGCAGAAACTTGCTCAGTTTTTACTTTTTCCATGAACTTTTATTGTAAATGATTTCTTCTAAATGCAAATCAAATTGAAAAGCTCTTGCAGCCCGGCTGTATCTGCTGTAGAACCTGGTGAACTGAACGCTGAATCTGACCCATTACATGAGAAAATGGTGCCATGCCATGAGGTGCTTCAGTTTTATACTGTAGAGCTGAATAAATGTTTTATGTGTGTAATATAGTCTTAGTAAACACAGACATCACATTTGAATTGTGCATGTTGTGCTGTGTCAGGTGTTATATTGGTTTAATTTCCTTTTTGGTTCATAAATGTTGAATTGCACTTGCCAAAATACTTGTTTTTGTTTATGGCCCTGTCTGTTTTTATGTGCACAGCTGTCACATTAAGGCAGCGGTGGAGGGATGAGGGGAATGTAGAGGTGCTCTTAAAGATATTCTCATGACGAGTGTGTGTGAAGGCAGAGCTTCCCCTGGGCTCCCTCCCACCTGCCCTCCTGATTATTGTGCCATTTCACCCCATGCCTTGGCTGAATCCTTGGGAGACATCAGGGCCTCTATCTCACACATGGCTGCTCTGACTCAACCCCCGCTCTGCCTCACGCTCCAACTGAAAATAAGCTCTCGCACTGTGCGAGTGTGTACGTGTGCATGCACACATCATTTCTTTCTGGAAGCTAATTAGAATAACAATAACAGGAATGTGGTTTGAGAGCTGTCCTCTCCCAGTGGCATGGCAGTGAGAGGGAGAGCTGCCCCACGTGTTAGTGAAAGGGCACACGCCGCTCTATTCATCCAGATGTGTTAAGCGACGCTAAAGTCCCTGTGTTCTTTGCACGCCTGAGGCCCACTGTGTTTATGCAGTTGGCTTAAGGATTTTTAGATCATACAGTATATTTTAGGAACAAGTCTCATGAGAAGCCATAGTTAAAGAGGACTTGACTCCTTTGTTCTTTTGATGTGCAGCATTGTGGCTGTGCTGGTGTTTTCAAACTACACCACAGCTGCAAAAGTACTTGAAAAGTGTCAAAGGGTCGAGCTACTTTACTTACAAAATGTCGTGATATTTCATCGTTACAAAATCTCACAATATTTCACGAATTCTCACGAGATTTTGTAACAAAACGATAAATTATTGCAAGATTTCATTCATAAAATAGATCGATACCGCGTTTTTAAATGTCAATATATCAGCATATGAAAATATCGCGATATTACAGTGTATCGATATTTTTTCCCACCCCTAGTCTTCAGAAATTTTAAAGTCTGTAAAAAAGAAGTTTTTGAAGAAGTTTTTTTTTTTTTTCAGACGTTAGAAACAGCGGCCTGATCGGTTAAATATTGGTTAAATATCAGTGTGGTGGCCGATGTCCGATACTCACTTTTAAGGCCGATACCGATAGGGGGCTGATTATATCATGCATGCCTAATATATATATATATATATATATATATATACATACACACAAGTCTGTGCATTATACAGACTTGTAAAACTTAAATTACAAGTTTAATGTTTCTATTATTTGTGTACAAGTGTACTGTTTCTTTCCTGTATATTTATTTTAATTGCCTTGTTCTTTTTTATATTAAAACAGTTTGAGAATTACTTTTCATTGTATCCTTCATGTAATATTCTCTATCTCTCTCTTTTCTGTACCGGTTATCTAGTTCAGGGTCGCAGGGTTTGCTAAAGTCTATCCCAGCTATTATCAGGCGTGAGGCGGGGTACACTATGGACAGGTCGCCAGTCTGTCGCAGGGCCAATCATTTAATAATGTGGGAGTCAAATGCAGTATCAGCCCCAAATATCAGCCGGTTGTATTGCCCATCAGCTGAGGCTGATGAAAACATATCGATATCCGTATTTGCCTTAAAATATCTGTATCGGTGGATCCCTATATTAAATATTCCTGTAGCACAGCTTGACAACACAGATATGGACTCCACAAACAGCATTAGTGTTACCCTTAAGTGCTATTTTTTAGTTCTCCTGAAGTTTTTTTTTCTTGAATTCAGAAAGCTGTTTAATGTCAACTGAAAACTAATATGTATTATTTTTAAAAAGCAACATGCTATTTAATAAGGGAAACATTAACCTGAAGTTTGACTATGTACACTAAAAATAACTGTACAACATGGTGGCTAACAGGTTAGCTCTGAGTTTAGGCACGTGTACCACTTATCACTGTCTGTTCGTGCACCTGTATGCTTCCTATTCCAACACACTGAGTATTTTTGGGCTCACCTTTTCATACTATGTGACCTAATTTCCAAATTTCATGTCTTAGTCCAAGTTTCAAATTTTGCCCTCCCTGCAAGTTGGGACATATTTTCCGATGCACAGTGTTTGAATTGTTAAATGATTACTGTTTGGCTACTTTTATGGAGAGGAAAGAGCAGTAATGGAAGCACAGTGCAGCGGTCCAAGTGATTTGTGGGACTGCTTCAGGGAAACAGTGAGGCAAGGGGAAACACATCACTGGTGTTAGTGCACCTGAGGTCTAATAACCAGCAGTAAAAGGGAATTTCCTGACTTGCAAACACTATCACCATCAAATGCAAATCAGTCTTAGACAAAAGGATAAATATGTTTGCAGAAAATCTGCCTGTCTGATTTTTCCCTTCTCTTTTTCTTTTGTTTTTTTAAAAGGAGAGTATTTTACTTTACATACTGTAATGAAAGGAGACAGTGACTTCACAATGTAATTGCTGGCTTTTACATGTCATCTCCATCTATCTGTGGATGAAGATGAAGGCACCTATGTGGAGGGGTGGGGGTGTCAGTGTAGGACAACAGTGAGCGTTTGGTGAGGTTGACAGATTAGCCCCTGCTTCTCGGAAAAAGACTGATTCTGCTTGGCATAACAGCCAGTACCTTGGGGGTTGCTCGACAGTTGCCCATCCCCATATCCCTGCACTAACTCCCATCAGTCCCAACCCCCTTCCTTGTGCTTTTCCTGTATCTACCAACCCCCCTCAATGAACAGATCCTCAAGCATCCCCGACACATCCATCCAGGCTCACTAAAGACAAACTATAAGTGGCTTTGTGGCCACAAATTTGAATTATCAATTGTGCCACAGTAGCAGTGTACAGTAATTGGGAAAAATTAATTTCACTCCCATGTCATTATCACACTTGTTTGCCTGCTTGTATCACTGATTAATTATTAATTAATAATTGTTTTGTATTTGAGAAAAATCATTTTAATGTAACCATTAGACTGCTGCTAGATATTTACCTAAACAATAATAATAAAGGGGGGTCACATAGCCAAACACACTTGCTCTAGTCTGGATCCACCCTCCCCTTTCCTCGACTGAGCTGCACATTCCTAGAGGAAGACTATTTGGGGGCCATCCTTCATCCTCCAGTCCTACAGGGAGTCACTGCCACCCCTTCCCCTCCAGTGCACACACCCAGACCCCCAATCCCTCCCTTTACCACCCAACGACACACAGCCACACGTCCCTGCTGTTCATGAATAATCCAGGCAGCCCGACAGGCCATTGCGCTCAGCTTTGTGGGGGAAGAAGCTAGAACAAAAGACGGGCAGCTCACAGAGCAGCTATGGCTGAGTAGGCTCAGATGAGAAGACAATGGTAACTAGTGTCAGTACAGACAGGGGCAGAAGGCAAAGACTTCAGAGTAAATCACATATCCAGGCGCCTGCTCCCATCTAAGTGCTGCCATGCCAAATACCAGAGCTTTCCTTCTTGCCTTCATCTGCAAAGAGCAAAGAGAGAAAAAGAGAGGCGATCCTCTCATCTTCCTCTGCAGATGTTTGGCTTGCATCCTGCAAAGCACAGAACTGGCCAAAAGTAGCTCTCACTAATAAACCTTCCTCACCAAATGGCAGGGTTAAGAACTCTGTTTAACCTCATCAAAGATGAACAGTTGAAATGTGCTGGAAGGCTTTACAAGGACACCGACGACGCTGCACTTTGTCCTTGCTCAACTACTGAGCCCCCTGCCAGGATTTTCTCTTCCAGTCCAGTTCACACCTTGAAACAGCTTGAAAGTATTTGACATCTCCAAACACACGGGGCCTGGATTAGCAGATGTGGCTGTGCTGAAGCCACAGAGGCAGTTATTGTATTAGTCTGAGCGCTACTCGGGGGGGGGGGGGGGGTTAGGGTTGCAGTTGGGTTGGTCTGACTGTTAGCTGTCCCAGCAGCTACACTTAACTCGTGTCATGATAATGAGAAGCATTACTGCACACCATGTGTTTAATGTTAAGCTGATGAATTTTATTAAACTGGTACACACTTATAATAATACACTGATCACAATAATACCAGATTAAGCTTCTCTCTGATTAATTCATCAGGAGATTAAATGGTTTAACAATCATAATTAGAGTACAGTAATGCATCAGTAATATGATGAATTCTTTCTTTAGTTTTGAGCCGCACAAATAATCATCCATGCAACTGAAAACACAAACATTTAAACATGTTTTTTCTTTTTTTTTTTAAAAATAATTCATCTATTTTGTTGTAGCTGTAAATTTTAGTTGTATGTAAACATGATATCCTTCAGTTTTAAATATACAACTAAAACCAGAGTGCTATGATCGCGCTGAAAGAAATGCACACAGTTTGGTGGAGCTCAGTAACCAGAGCTTCTGTCTGTGACATGTGTATACATATAACTCACCAGCACTTGACCCCAGAGTAAGGGGGCTCCATTTTTCACCAAGTTATTAGACACTGTCTCTAATTCATCACTTATAATTGAAGCTTTGTTGGTTAACTTTATAAAAAATTTAAAAAAGCCACATGTGCAGGACTGTGTGTTCTTTAATTCCTCTTTTTGTTTGTTTGTTGACAATCATACGTGAAGATTCCACCAAGTCCGACTATTAATAACCTCTCTGACCTTCATTGTCAGCTGTTAGCAAGATATTTGACCTCAGCCCTGCATGTGACCTTTGAGAGCGTGGGGCTTCCTCTGCCTAAAAAACAAAACAAAAAGGCAACGCACACAACCTCAAGCCAAAGCCCCATATGGCGATGCCCGTGACTCAGCTTCTATGTAAATCTACACCTACTACTCGACTGACAGCAGCGCCCAGATAACAAACCAGTTTCCATAGGATGTGTCATTAATTAAATACAAAAGTCATAGTTGATCCCATCAGTGTGGGTGGTAAGATGATGAAATGTTGGCTGTGATAATTAACGTGTTTTGCTGTGCTGACAGTTGGGAGGCTATGCTTCTGGCTTTTAGTATCACCGTACAGTCGCTGAGTTGGCTTTATGTGCTGCTGGCATGCAGTAAATCTAAAGCTGACGGACCAAGTGACATGTTTGAGAATATTGTTGCTCCTAATAGCGAAAACATGGAGATATTGTCATGATTTTTTTTTTAAGATGTTTAAAAAAGCAATATTGACTTTTATTTATGAAGGAAAATGTTGTTAACTTAATGCAATTGTAATTTAGTAAATATCTGAGTGATAATTAGCAGAGGTGGAGCACTCCATTCCTTGATTGTAATTATTTTCCAAAAACATAAAAGCTTGAACATAAATTATTCAGTGAATTCATTTAAAAAAACATGTTCTACAGTGAGACAAATTTGTGGTATGATAAGTTTGTTGTTTATAGTTTTGGGATCACTTACAATCATCTTATGCTACTTTACAACAAAAGTCCCCTTGCAGCACTTTAGGATCCCTGTGCACCCAGTAGACAATCAGCTGTTGGGAAAGTTGGGAACGTTAGTAAACATCTGTCTTCTCGTATTTTTGGATTATAAAGCACAAGAACCGTCTCCGCCAGGCTTTTTTCAGTATCAGGTTGGGGGTGAGAGATCATTTTGATTGTCCGTTCAGCGCAGTGAATGAACTCTTTGTGCAAATGTGGCATTAACTTTTTTTCATAGAGTAAATGCTTAATTTAAATATCGCAGACATTTTAAAAAAAAATTGGAACCGTTATTTGAGTAACCAAGCTTTTTATTGCTTACCTGACTGGGTAACATCTTATTGGATATTATAAACTACTGCTTGTTTCATTACTGTTAAAGGGATAGAGCGTACTGTACGTTCTAGTTGGGGATCGGATGTCAGTGTGTTTTTCTTCTGCCGCTGCTGGTCCTTGCCATCAGTTTGGTGTATACGGGGTTTAAAGAAAAAGTAAACAAGTTCATTTTGACCCTGATTAAATAGTCTCATCTAATTTGATTATAATCCAGCTCCATGTAATAGTTATCATACTATATGGTGGCAATTCATAAAACGTAAGAAAACCAGCAGGTTACATCAGATTTGATTTGATTCACCTAGTGCTTCATGCATCCTGAGAATGAACGTAGCAGTCGGTGACAATGAAGAGAAGTCAACCTTAAAAGAGAAAAGACCCTCAGTAGAGCCGGGCTCGATGGCTCTTGTCAGCCTACAGTTCTGATAAGAAACCTGAGGTTGTTATTCACCTCAAACACTGGTGAATAATAGGCAGTTCTGGGCTCACTTTCTTAATGAAACACCAGTTTCTTTGCAGCTTTCTACAGTGTAAGTCTCTTTAAAGCACTTGACTCTGAATTAAACCAAGAAGCCAGCCTCGTCTGACCGATTGCCTTTTTCAGCGGGGCAACAGTGACATCGGTAATCTCATTAATATATCCTGTTGCCTCAAAACAAGAAGCAAAGTAAATGAAAAAGCTCTGTAATCCCTTTTTAAAATAACGATAAGTGATGACCTCCTAGAACCTTTTCTTATAATAAGAGCAAGTTTGACATCTTTTCTTCAATAATGAGACCGGGCAAGCTACGAGAGTCAAAATTAATCAGTTCCTTTATATTTTCTCTGTATTATAATAGCCATTTGTTCCACTACACCAACTTCAAACTTAAAGACAGGTAGGAATTCTGGTTTTCATAATGATGAAATCGATGAGATATAATGAGCTAAGCGGTGAGCATAAGAGGATACCTGCTTCACTCAGAGCCAAGCTCTCTTTTTTTTTCCTCCAGTTCCAGGCTTTGTGCCTAGGTAAGCTGACTGGCTGCTCTCCATCAGAACAAACTATTCTGCTACAGCTATATGGCACTTTCAAAGCTGCACTTGTGACTCCGAGATCAGCCACAGAGGCTCTACTCGAGGAGTCAGGAGCTGGGAACTAATGGGTTAAATGGCATATGGTTATGAAGCTTGAGAGGGAAGCTGTGAATAAAGTGGGGGCGACCTCTGAACAGTCTGACCTGAGTGACATTGATTAGAATTAGAATGTGAAGTGTGCACGGTGGCATGGATAGGGGTGACAGGCAGAGCTAATGCATGGCTGGAGGGGGGCTCGTACGTGGTGGCACTATTGCAATGCTAAATGTGCAAATGTGCACCCTCATCTCATCACAGAGCTTTTGTCTAGCCTTTCCCTCATTTTAAAAACAAATTTGATGGCTGTTCCTCTGCATGGCTATCAAGCCTGTCTTATATAGTTAATGGGAGCTTCTACTTTAATAGGTAATAGGTCCTGAGGACTGTTGCTTGTTGTTCCTGCTCATTTTGATGCTCGTTTGATTGATTATTCTTAATTAGTGTTAAACCCTCTGCAGACATATGCAGGACTCTGCTTTACCACATCATGTTAACAGATAGACATAAATAGGTCAAAATTAACGGTCAGCTGTGTCTCAAGTGTCCCCGGCCTTGTGGGCCGCTTTACATTTTGTGTTGACATGGGCGTACTTGTGCACATGAGGTGGATGGGGGTAGGGTGAATGGCATGCGTTAGATTTTAGAATAGGAGGAGGGGTGTAGAGAAAAGGCGTTGTTCATTGGCTGCCTGCTGGAGAAAAAATGCTTATGGCTTTGCTGCATGACTGGGCATTTGTGACAGCTAAAGTCCTGCCTGCCACATCTGCCAGTGGCACTGTGCTCTCAGCCGCTCAGCTCATAACCAATCACTTACAAGCGTTCGCTAACAAGGGGGCTTAAAGTCCATCCGACTGGCATCTGTTTCTTCTTTTTATTAAGTTAATATTCAGTACAATCACTGCTTGAATGATGGATGTTACCATGAAACTCCTCCAAATTAAGCAGAAGATTTAAAAAAAGAAAATCATCAGCTTCGACTGAATCTAGGGCACTATTGACAAAAGTACTAAACTGTCAATTTTCAGACTGAGACACAGCTGCAGGCGGTGCAGAGGAGAGTCGCTACCCAATGTGTTTTAAAGGACAGATTACCTGTAGGTTAATGACTTTCTATGTTAAATTATCCTTTTAGTGGAAGTGGGTTTTTAGGTCATTTTACGTAACAGCTTTCTGACTGAGATAGACTTCACCCTGCTGGCTTGTTTGTTGAGAGAGCAGTGGACAGTCTGTGACAGCAGAGGTTATCACCCAAGTGAAAAAAGCTCTCTGCTTTGCTTTTGTTATGTTTTGCCTTTCAGACAGGATCCTCCCATGACTGGCTTCAGGTCATCTTCCTTGACCTGGGTGGTGCCATGTAGCCTCAGTGAATGACCCACATCGGGGATTTATATCACGTTTATTGCACAGAAAAACATAGAAGCCCAATGTCTGCTCAGAGGTTTTGATATGGAGAATTTGCTTTGTTGATTTACTTTGGCAGCGTTGTTTGGAGGTTACACTGAATCAGTTTGGTCTGCTTCTAAGAGAGATAAAGCACACTTGTTACATAACTCACCACTCAAAATAGCAAAGCTAGCAGATACACTCAAGCATGTCAAAGAACACCATAAAACTGTTAAAGGTTAAAGATTACCATGGCATAGCTTTTGTACACACCTTGTTCTGGTTTAGAGCTTAAGTTTACATCTAAACTGTTTCACACTAATTTTTCTGATTCTTTATTTGTCTTGTGTAGTACATAAAGATCCCCGTGCCAACCCCTGAGTCTCCAGATGGATTTAGAGTCTTCTCGTTTTACCTGTCCAGTGACAGCAAAGACAAGCCTCAGTCCAGCTTCGACTGCATTCACCAGTATGTCTCAGGGTAAGCAGCACATATAACTCTCTCCACCATCAACCGCACATGGGATTTGTTGTAAATTTAGTGTCAGGGTGAAACCACAGAGTCTTGCCAAACACTGGCCCCTCTCTTTAATATTACAACAACAGACAGTAGCACTGTCGAGCTATATTCAGCTACGATAATGCAATGCAAGGCCGTCGTGCCACAGCTGACCCCGAAGGTGTGACCAGTAATAATTGAGAACAGAGAGTTAGTGTTTGTAGCTGTGGAGGGTCACATTAGAGCAGCTTTATGTGCATTGATGACTATTTAGCGTCTGCATTCCTTGCAAAAAAGTTGTGCTTTGTGAGAAACTGCAGGCAGTGATGCCACATATTCAATGATATAAAGAATTTCTAGTGCTTAGTCAGTCATAAGTCTCTCTTCTTGACACAGGGAGGGCAGGGATCACCTGGAGGGCCAGGGCAGCATTCAGGACAAGATTACAGTTTGTGCCACAGATGACTCCTACCAGACGACACGGGAGCGCATGTCTCAGGTGGAGAAAGACATCTGGAGCCGCACAGCAATTGAGATAAAGCCAGGACCAAGTAAGCTTTTGCAAATTGTTGTTTCCTTGTTCTGTTGCATCTTCCAGTCATCCAGCACATTAGGATTAAGCACAGATAAGTGGGAAGTTTTTATATTCCCAGAACACCTCTCATTTCTTCCTGCTGATAACTACCTCTTCCAACATATGGAGTGGAAGTTATCACATAATTGATCAAAGAGATTCGCTGCAATTATTCATGTGAAAGCAATGCCTTTGAATTGTTTTGGTAAATTCTGCTTTCATTTTAACCAGACTGCTGAGACATTTGCACCAACTTGCCTGCCAGCATCATTAATGCAACTGCATTTGCCAGAATTATGCCCAAACTAATCTTATGCTGATGAAGTTTTTGGCTAAAATGTAATTACAAAGAATCAAATTTGATTAATTTAAACTTGATGATATATTCAGAAAATATAATCTGAGAGCTAAGAGGCACATAACCTCAAGTGCTCTACATTGAATGTGCAGAATCTGTTTCACAATCCAATTTCTTCACTCTCTGTCTTCCTGTTGCCTGAGCCATGCTTTTAGCTGTGTTGCAGATTAAACTGACTGTTACAGCTTTACAAAATGACCTGTCTGTGTGGTCTAATGGCATTTAGAGGTCTTGTGAGAAAATGTATTTATAAAAGAGAATATGCTGTGTAGGCAAATAGCATGCAGCATAACATTTAGAAGTGTTGTTGAAGCCAGTTTCTTCCCATTACATGCCATGCTTTGTTATATAAATAGTCCCTCTGAGGCTTTTACACATGTATTCACCTAATAAACGTTGGAAAAGACATGAGACATACATACTGGTTGGAGACACACAGTTGCAGGATTTCCCATTTTACTCAAACATTCCCCCTCGTGCACATAACTTTCTTTATAGGAAAAAAAAATAAATAGGCTAAGGCTCACTGTACAGGCCATATGCAGTGGAGTGTGCACAGTTGTTTTGCGGTAACTTTCTGCCTTTTTATGGCTCAGCAATGCTACACTCATCAGAAAAAAATGTATATACCAACTCACAATTATAGGTCGGACGAGAAAAATGTCTACAATTTAGATAATAATGTGTGATTTAGCGCTCATTTGCATTCAGTGGAAAGGAATGACTGACAGCAAAGGAGGAGAATATGTGCACACCTGGTGCTGGAACGTCTCTCAGATTCTTCAAACATATAAATCATTCTCCTTTAATATTAATACACATCTGCTAACAGATGCTGCTTTAAATGTTTGGTCATTGCTCGTAAATACACCCACGACGCTGTAAAGCATGACAGTAACTGTAAGATAGACTGGAAAGAATCACAAAGGCTTCCTTGAAACTCCCTCAAGCTGCCTCGGTTTATTACTGTGAAATAATCACTCCAGTTGCTGCTTGTTTAAAAAGTTGCAGCACAGGTTGTTTCAGTGCAGGAAGGATATTTGCTCAAAATCCTCACCAACTTGTTGGTGGTAAATGTTAAAACATGCTCATTCTGACTCTTGCATTCTGTATATTGTTTAAACAGTAATCCATAATTACCTTCAGGAAGTGTAAATATCAACCCAGTCATGCATCAACCAGGTTTTCTCTGTTAAAGTAGTGTCAGTCTTTCACAACAGCATCCAAAGTATGGCTCACAGTTGTAATGAGATTACAGGCTGCAGATATCTGTAAGCAGCTGAATTAGTTCTGCAACAGGAAGAAAGGACCTTTCTCTCTTAGTCGCTTTAGTTTCTTCACCTGTCAGTTTATTTAGTAACAGGATAACCTGCTATCTCCCCCATGCACACGCAGAAACACTGCCTCTGTGCATACACAGAAAAGCATGAGTTTAATGCTCTGCTTAGTGTTCTGTAAACCGTTTTTTTTTTTTTTTTTTAACATTGGGAAAGCACTTTCTTCTCAACTACTCCTGCACGAAGCCAATAAAGGCAATAAAGACAATGAAAATAATATGTATTGTGTCACTGTCTCTCATGTGCAGGCCTGTCTTTCAAAATAAGGGTGTATCTTCCCTGAGGACAAGATTAGGAATGAAACGTTTGCAGTGCTGTTGTGGGATACCGTCAGCGTTCGTGAATCCTGTAATCAGATCAGCTGGAAGCTCTTTGCTCTTAAGTTTTGTGCAAAAAAAGTCACTGTATGGGCTCTCAAAAATGGCTTGAGATTACTATCGTGATTATATCTCGGTTCACTATCTCTCAAAGTAACTTCTTAACTTAACTCTTTCATGTCTACCTTTTCTTTGATCATAGGCAAGTGTGTGAAAGTCCAGAGGAAGCAGGGTCTGGTGACAGGCTCAGATAGCAGCAACAAGCACTCCCCCAGCAACAAGCGAAGCCTGCTCCCTAGCCCAGTGGCTCATCGGCCTTTGAGGGATCGCATTATTCATCTGCTGGCCTTAAAGCCCTACAGGAAACCTGAGGTGCTACTGTGGCTGGAGAGGGAACGGGCCGGTCCAAAGGACAAGGCTGAACTGACCTCAGTACTGGATGAGGTAAGTTGCTGCTAAATTCCTTTACAAATGTTTTACCAGCTAATGATGCACACATTTTCTTATAAAACTGTAAAAAAACAACCAGCAGCTCTCAGAACCCAACACTACAAATATAAACTAAACCCAAATTTGCACATATTGAGTATACTATTATTCTTCTAGTAGTGCTACACGGCTAAATACCCCTGCTCTGAAAAGGTGATGCCAGTTGAGCTTATTTCAGGCATATTTCCTGTGTTCACAATGTTTGAGCGTCCCACTGCAATCATCAAGTGGAGACTGCTGGTAGCTGTAATTAGGGCTGTGCTTTAATTATCTCTGGATGAGAAGATTGTGTTTTGACAGTAGAAGGGTGGAGTGACTCCAGCTGGGAGCCGAGTACTCACAGAACTGAAAGTTGGGGCAGATCTGCATCAGTAGGATTAGATTGTATGGAGGAAAGATGAAACTGTTCATGACGGAAACAAAACAGACTCAAACGTAGCTCTTTGGAACAGATTGCCTCTTTTCCTGTGAACAGTGTATTCTGATCTTTTTCTGCAGAGGTTGTGACATTTGCTGTCGGCTTTTTCAGGTTGGTAAACTGAATCCTAAAGACAACAGCTATTCTTTAAAGGATGAGCTCTACAGACATGTCCAGAAAGACTGGCCTGGATATCTGGAGGAGGAGAAGCAACTCATCCACAGACTCCTGATCAGGTGAGAAATAAAACATACCATTAATATTTTCTTAAGTTCTGCTTAAAGACTTGCTTGTTATTCTCAAAGTGGATCTATCACAGAAATAAAAGTTTTAAGCTTTGATTAAAAAAAATGTGTTTACTCTTCTTGCTGTGAGTGAGAACAGGAAGCTTATGCTTTCTTTAGATATAGCGGCTACACACTGTCTGATGCATTTTACCCATAACAATCATCTAAGCTTCAAAAAAATACCTTTAGGAACCCTCACCATGTTAATCTCCTCCTGAATGCAGCCTTATATTGTTTGCACAGACAAGACAGTGATGTCCATCTTTTCATAAAACTCATCGTAAGAAAGAAATTTTCCTATTTCTCAAACTGTAAAAAAAAAAAAAAAAAAACACCCTTCAAAGTTCTATTAGACTTCTAGAAACCTCTTTGGATGGATAATGCAGAGTAGACTAAGGGATGGAGGCAACGTGACAGTACGGATCTTAATACAAAAGACCATCAAATTCATGTGGAAGTCTGCTGTGATCATTTTGAAAGGCGAGTTTCTAAATGACTACGTCTCTGCGCTGATGAATCTCTTAATGGACACATCAAAGCAGAGAAAAATATTCACTGCACCATGCTGCCAAATGGCAAGAGTTGCAAGGCCGAGCTTTTCAGGGTGACCTTCCTCCGCTTGTGCGTTTCCTCTGCCAGCCAGAAAACATGCAGGCCTCGTGTTTCACCAGAGCAAGTCCTGCTGGCTGATTGCACCCCCCCTGCTAAGTGTAAAAAGCTTACAATTGTACTCATATAATTATTCACCAAGAGCAATAAAGCTGTAATAGCCAGGAGATGTTGCTCATGTGAGAATTCTCTCTTCTACTTAATTCATTTAATGTCAGCCTCATCTTATTAGGGATTTTTAATACTGTCTTAATGTTTTTGTTTAATTGTTACGAGCTTCACTAACAGTGTGTATGATTAAAAGAGTTGCATGAATCCACTGTGGGGAGGTTTTTTTTTTTTTTTTCATGGCATCTATTTGAGGAAGGAGCTGTAGGAAGCAGATTACCAGAAAAGTGGGTTTGGCCTTACAGAGGTTAAGTCTGCTGCTATTGTTCTTCCCCTGCACTGTGTTGTCTCCATAACTCTCTTAAGCAGATTGTTTCACTGTGACTGACAATTGCATAATTTTGGTGACTTAATTTTTCTGCGGAAAAGCTTCCAAGTCAATCTTTTCTCAATCGTAATTGCTCATTCACTTGCTTGTAAGTCTGCCAGAACAAGCTTCATGACTGACATACCGCTTCTTCCTGTTTGCTTTTACGGGCCATTTACCTTGCAGTCACTGTCCAACTGAAGGTGCTGTGTTCTTAATTTGTCCTCAGGAAACTGCAGCCACTCCACAGTAGCCAGCTGAAGAGTCCCCAGTCCAACCATTCGTTCCACAAAACTCCTGGGGACTCTCCTTCACGACTCAGTCCTGCCAAGAATCCCTCAGTGGTAATTATTCAGCATTGCAGGATTTCTATTTCCTTCTATTTTTCTTTTTTTTTTTTTTTTTTAGAATGAGGATGAGGCATTTCCTTCCCATCAAATGTGCATCTCTTTCACAGCTCTGTTATATCAGTGCAATTACATAAGTAGCTTAACCTAAATATAGCCTTTTCTGGATTTAAAGGAAAAGTTCCACCTTGTTGATAACGTCTAGAGAGCTGCATAGACTGACAACTGTTTTATGTCTTAAAGAGACGCCACTATGATAGATTTTCCTTTGTATGATTGTTGTCAGAGAAATAATCACAATACTGCAATTGTTAAGCCTTAATTTCACACTATAAATGTGTAAAATCACATGGACACTAACTATAGGTCTTTTATCTTTTGTTTGCATCATTATAAAATAATATAGCAACAAACTTAACAAAAACAAACAAGCTAACAAAAAAAAAAAGCTTGTTCTCTAAAAACTTTAAATAAATACTTATTATTAACTCTGGTGTGAAAGGCTACAGGACCTCCACCTGGATTTTGAAGGGTTCTTTCAATAAACTATATTATAAACGTGTTTTTGAACATTTCTTTCTTCATAAGCTACTGGAATTCTAAAAATAACACAATAACGTTTCGTTTCAATGTTGCGTAACATCAACATTGTTTCACTCATCATTCAACATCAAATTCTAACATCAATCTCTTCCAGCTGCTGACAGGCTGGCGAGCCGTTCTCCATAATGACACCTTCGTCATTTTTTTATATAACCAAATCCGACAAGGATGACTTAATCCGTTTGTTTGGAGATAGACTTTTCCTCATCATACTTTCCTACTATACCTCTTCTGTAACTTGTGCAGAACAAAAACAAAGTAGTTACTAAAGGGTGTTGTGTAAGTTTGTTGTCTTGTGTGTAGTTGTGCTAAACTGCCAACATGATTTGGACATATTCCTTACAAACTTTACAATTAATCAATTTTGAAATTTCGACAATTGTGAAATAAGGTTCTATGACATTATTTGTCATGCACAGTAAATATGCAGCTGGATACAGTTAGTTAAGTCATATAATGAATGATTTTTAACGTAAAAGTTGCTTCAACTGTTCAATTCCATTGACTGTCAGGTATTACAGGTGTAATGATGCACCAACATAAGCAAAACCCGTACAAGAACATTCGTTACATTTCATACCGCTTTTATTAAATGTGTTTTCTTCTTTCCTTTAGAAACGCCCGCTGGCCTTGGACCCATCCAACATTCAAACCCCCAAAAAACAAAAGCTGTCAGACCAGTGTCTGCCCCTGCAGTCCCCCTCTCACACAGACTCTGGCACCAACGGGGCTCATGGCTCCTCTAGTCATTCTAGCAAAAGTGAATTCAATAAAGCCAACAATCATCTTCAGGCGAGCCCAAACAGGCTGTACTCGCCACACAAACTCAACACGCCATCTGCTATTTCCAAACTGGAGAGGACGGAACCAGCTCCCACTGCGCCCAGTCCCAAACCACCACAGAATGACACCTCCATCTGCACAGACCAGCAGTTCACCAATGGCCAGCACAAAAAGAAAAGGTCCAAAAAACACAAAGAAAAGGAACGAGAACGCTTAAAACCAGACTGGATAGAGACCAGTCCAGACCTGAAGCAGAACCGAGAAAACCTCAAAGGTAAATGTCATTAAATCTATAAAATGCTCTGATCTTGAAAGTTTTGACACACTTTTTCCTTCTTTTTAAAAACCTATTGTCAGTAATAAGGTAAAATTATTTTGCAAGGCCATTATATTTTCCCCAAATTTCAGTTTTAAGTGTTTCTGGAAGCCCAAGGAAGAGAGTTCATGGAATTTCATTGAGAAGAGGTAGACCTCACACGATAACTCTAGTCTGTTGATGATTGACTGTGGAACAGCTGGCTGACCCACGGTCAAGCGAATCAGCAGGCAGCATTACCACCTACTCTGTGCTGCTGACGTCACCGCCTGCCTTGGATCAGATCTCTTATCAAAGACGGCGCTTAATGATTCAGTCGGCCTTGATATGATGGGCACATTATCACATTTGCATTGGCCGACTGCTCTAACCTTTTTGTCCAATATAAGTGTGTGTTTTGTTTTTTTTCTATTTGCAGACCATGAGGGACAGAAAACACCTATTAATCGAACATCAGCAGAGGAGCTGCCCGACTATTTAATGTAAGATTAAATACATATTTATGGAATATTTTCAGATTCAATGGTAAAATTATAGACATTCAGTCCAGATCAGTCATTGCTAACTGAGTTTTCATAGCCCCTCAGTTGTTGAGAAAAGAAACTAACTTGTCCCTTTAAGGATAAAGTTCAGCTTCCAAACATTCAGATAAACAGAGGGAAGTAAAGACTTGTCCAAATAAGCCATCACGAAGCTTCACAGAGAGTTACAATAAAAACAAATGATCTTGTTCCTTACATTTATACATCTGGTCAACACATCGCCCTGTTAATTCAGTGATGTGCCAAACCTTTGAATTCACTGATATACGATGCCATCTACTGGAAGAACTGGGAAACAATCAGCTTTTAACAGCTTAACTTTTTCTGTTTCAGAAAATACAGCACCATAACAGCACAGGAGCAGCGTCAACAGTATAATGATGACTTCTGTGCCGAGTACGATGAATACAGAGCTCTTCATGACCGGATTGGGGCTATCACTGAGATGTTTGTTCAGTTGGGCTCAAAGATCAACACTCTCTCCCCGGGAACACAGGAGTACAAGGTACTGTCTGTGCTGGGAGTCTAATATAGCTGCTCCATCTAATAAAACACCAATCACATTAAAGAGATCAGACAGACGGCGCACTAACACCCCCCTTTTTTTGTCATTTTTTCAGCTAATGGAGGACCAAATACTGCAGAAGTACAGAAAGTATAAAAAAGTAAGATTCTATTTGAGCTTTTTTGTTTTTATATTATTTTTTTTTATCTAATTCTAATTTAGCTTTTCTGTTTCCTTTTTTTCTTTTTTTTTTCTAATTTGATTCTAATTAAGCTTTAACTCACATTTAATGCATCTCTTCCGGCATTTGTCCATGGGATTTAATGTAAAAGCCTTTCAACCTCTTAGATGAAAGGGGAAAAAAAAAGAGAAACAGTAGTAGCCTGTGTATTATTTGACGACCTTTTTTTCTTCTCTTTCTACAGAAGTTTCCTGGGTATCGGGAAGAGAAGAAGCGATGCGAGTACCTCCATAAGAAACTTTCACATATAAAAGGCCTGATTGCAGATTACGACCGAGCACAGGGACATTCCTAGTGACTGGCCTCTGCCCTCAGCAGGGTGGGACACAACTGGACCAAAAGACTCCAAATGGACCCAAAGACTGCGCAGCTGGGTCCAGAAGTTGCTGAGACACTATTCACTTTACTCCTCAGAGTGCTAATGGAATCGAGGAGCAAGGCTCTTTTTCAAAAGTGGGCTGAGACCACCTACTCGTGATCAAATGTTACCCTTTAAAACCGTGGTTTTCAGCTGTAAAAGCTGGATTCGGTCCTGCTGTAAAATGCTCAGTTGACAGTGAAAGCTGACGGATGCGATCCTTAACTTTAATTATATCCTTTATCATGTCAGAACAAAAAAGTATTAATTTCTAAGTATTGAAGTGATGGTACAATCAATCGTAAGGGTAGGAAATGCTACTAAAGTCTTTATATTTAAATACAAAGGATTCTCTTTGTTCATTTTTGCTGATAGAAACTCAAATGACAGAACACATTCAGTTGCATCAGTGATTAGCTTCTTATAATGAGATCATATTGACTTTAATGAGATCATGTCATGTAGTGCAAGTCTTATCAAACTAGATACAAACTGATAAAATCTGTAACTTAATATTTTAGCTTGGTGAGACAAATTTGCCATCCATTTCCACTCATATTTCTGTAGAACTTAGACCTGAACTGATAAATACACCTAAATGTAACGCTACAGAATCTGTGGTTAGAGCCAGCTTCTTCTGGGCTTATATCATAAGGGATTTTATGTAGCCTTCTGCCTATGTCCTGTTTCATTTCTAAGAAATGTTTGAATGCCACAAAATAACTCCTCACAGTTCTTCAAAGCTGGTTTCAAGAGCTTGTGCAGACTTTGTAGCCTATAGTACCGAGAACTGCCTTTTTATTATGTAATGAAACCATTATTATCAACTCACTCATCTGTCCTGTGTTTTGGTTCCAGGTTTACTGCATATAATAATCATGCTGTGTTTACGCTGTAGATGATTATGAACTTGGTGAAGCAGTTCTTTAATTTACATGCAGTTTTAAAGCTTACAGGGTATTAATCTTGGTAATCAACCAATTTTGTTTATCTTCCAGTGATTTTACTGTGGTGTTTGGTTGAAAACAGTAATTCACTTCCGTGAGTGTTACATTTGATGTCATTCGGCCGAATGTACAAGAGACGCGTTTAACAAATTGGAGTGTGAAATTTAAGCCCCACAGGGTAAGTGTGGGGGATGATGGCTCTGTGGGTGGCTCCCTTTGATTCAGCGGGGTGTGAGGAGCAGGGTGACCTGCTAGAGGGGCTCTCAGCAAACAGACTTGTATCAGAACAGCTACTTCTGATCAAGCAAATTTAATTTTATATCACCTCGACTTGCTGTAGCCCTGATGTGGGTGTTCTCTGCATCAGCATAGCAGTAGTCACAACTGTTGTCTTAATGGTGGCTTAAAATGAGAGAATGACACTATATTTGCCTTGATGTGTACTGTATGCCAGACATTTCCACGATTCTGGTGCCCTGTTCCTAAATGTTCCTGCTTTAACCTGCACAGTTCAA
This sequence comes from Atherinomorus stipes, assembly GCA_023101725.1. Lineage (NCBI taxonomy): Eukaryota > Metazoa > Chordata > Actinopteri > Atheriniformes > Atherinidae > Atherinomorus > Atherinomorus stipes. Next base: position 23,593 of record JALJCO010009935.1, on the reverse strand, counting down.
AGTGCTCTCAGATCATTTCTGTAAATGTCTCTTAGTTGGAGGCAAAGTTCAGTTACTGTGTAGTCATGCAACAGATCTGTGTTGCTTTTGTTTTTGCCATGTATGTCTTAATATTTTACCATTTTAGCTTCATTTGTCGTCTTATTGCCTTTCAGATAATCACGAACTGTACAGGAATTATCTCACTGTTCAATTCTACCAAGCACCACTATCAAAAGGCAAAACTAGGCGCTTTGCTTCTCATGATATCTTAGTTCAAATGGTGGTTTATCATCACATATGAAGCAGCCCTTTTGCAATCAAATGAACTTTCATACTCAAGTACTTCTGGTTTATTTGAAGGAATTGAGACCTTGCAGAGTTGCTCTGTCGTAGCACATATGAATATGTCCAACTAAGGAATATTTATCAGCACTGACTACTGGAGAAATGATAACTGTGAGCCCAGGAAGTGTGAACCAGTTCTGAGCATTAAATATTACCAAAGTTAAAGCGGAGTTTCTAAAAGCTCTGGTATGCCATTATTTTTTTTTATTTGACATCTTCTCAGGATCTGATTTGTTTTCATATATGCATTTTAACAAAGATGTGGGGCATACATTTACCCAACTTCAAATATGATGACTTAGATTGCCTGTGTTTTGATTTGGTACTTAAGTTAAATGGTGCTTTGCTCCATTGGATTAAAAGACAACGGCACAAGATTATCTAAAATAATTTATTAGTATTGCATATTTTCTGTGCATTGACAGCAGAAAGGTACTGGAACAGTTCTGATTAACATCAGCAATGTCAGCGTGGCACACCTTTTAGATGGCAAGTCTTTACATTTAATATTAATATAAAGAACGGTTTTAATTTGAAAGGAGTTCCTGTGTAACACAAACCAGACATCAGGGGCAACACTTCCTGGGAAATCATTCACTTCTCACAGTATGGTGGGAATAAATGTAGCATTTGGGGGAAAGCTTTTTTTTATTCTTTAAATCACACCCCTTAATGAAAGCATCTTTTTTAAGTACTTTTTTTTCCTCTAAAAGGTAGCAAGAGCAAACTACTGAAGGTGCCTTTTCATTCAGAAAGCAGTGATTTATGTAACAATTATTAGTTGCTGGGAGGGGGAACTTGGGCCAGCTGTATTTGCAAACTGTAGTTTAACACTGTTGCCACTTTTAAAAAGTGCTTTGTTTATCCTTTGGTTTTGGGGGAGGGTATTAAATTAATCTCAGATGCCTTGTAAAATGCACAAACTGTATTGGCACTGGCATATTTAATTAGAACATTTGTTTTTTCAATTATAAAAATCTGACCTTATAAGATTTATTGCTACTTCTTATTTGCTTACATGAACTTTAGAAACAGTAGTCAGGATTTTGTTTAAAAGTTAAACTTCCAGCCCAGCAAATGGTTTCATATTTTTCATTTGGGTGTGCTTTGATGGTTTGTGGAAATGTGAAATCCAACATTCTTTTCTGCTACAGATTACAGCAATTTATTATCCACTTAGGAGAACAAAATTCTTTATTTATTGCTTGATTATGTTTTTTTCTTTTCTGGGACTCCTCTTTGCATAGTTTGTTCATTCTTTTCACATCAAAACTCAAAGTATCGTGAAAGGGAAACTGAATATATTTTTGCAATTTTTTTTGATGGTGGATGCTTTTATCATGTCATCCTCTTGAGAAAAGCTTTTAAAACAAAGTGTATTGTTGTCTCAGTGAAATAGAAAATAAAGCTCTTCAATTCTACAAGGTGTGTGTGTCCTGAAGAGGGCGGTGTTACTCCAACGCTAAAACCAATCCACGAGCGTCAACAGTCCTGTCGCTTGTGTACTGGATCATTTAAACTTTCAGATAATTGCAGCAGAGGTGATATTCATTTGGCACCTGATCCTCCGGGTGGTAAAAAACCAACTCAACCCAAAAACTGGATCAATACACAGTCAGCCTTGAGGATTCAAATGCCTCTTTGCAAACAAAAATTTAAGGTTTTGGGTTTTACCCTCACATACTTATCTTGGTCAAACAGATCAAAACACACACAAAAAAATTAAATAAAATTACTTTCTATACAATTTAAATACATCATTAAGATTTACACATTAGAGTCTACAATCCTGAAAATGCAGTTGATATATTTTACTCATCTCTTTTCAATTTTCTCCAAGTTATAGTCATATCTATTCACTAGTTCAGAATTCACATCACAACACAAAGAAGTCTGCGTTTTTCTCTGCTTCTCTTCTCTCATTTGGCTCAAAATAACTTTTAGCAGCATTTTATCAGAAAAAAATGAGCGTTTAAAATCCCACCACACAGATGTGAAAGTTTTCCACAGCAGACAAAAGTCTGATTCAGATTAATGTAAAGTATTCGCAAAAGTATTAGTTAAAAAACTGTTTGTGTAGTAGAAGACAGGAATGTTGAGTTGAATGTAGAAAAATCTCTTCCTGTGGGTCTTGTAAATTAGTAGAAAACAAACTATACAGTTATATTAGTTATTTTTTTCCCTTTCAAACACACTTTTTAAACTGGATTCAAATCCGAGTCAGAACTATTAAGTTATTCTAAAAAATCTTGTAATGTTGTTATGGCTGCTTTAGGATTGGTGTAAATCATGAATATCACTAGCCTCAGTGTAGCCCCGAGCTTGTTTATTACGGTTTAATCCTTAAAGTGGGCTGTGCAAGGGTTACAATGCCGATCAGGGAGGATATCAGCCCACACAATCCCACCACTCCTGCGTTTGACTTGTAAATGCCTAGCTTGTCTAGGGGAATGAAGAGATCACAAATGTTTTTCACTGTGTCCAAGGCAACAGCCGGATGGGCTTTTAAGGTTTCTAAAAGCAGGAAAACAAAAGCATCCACCTGCGGAATGACAACTTCAGCCACTTCAGGACACTGATTGAGATTCTGGTCCATTTTTTCTTTGAAGTGTTGGTCTCTCCCTCTCTGCACCATCAGCTGGAGAACTTCATAAACATCTCTGGTCAAACTCATCACCAACGAGTAGAAGTAGCAGCGAGAGGCGTTTAAGCTCCAGCGTTCCTTGTCGAGGTCGCGGATGAGGCCGACACTTTTGGCCCAGAGAACGTTATCACAGATAAAGTAGAGGGCGCGGTTGATGTTGGCCACAGTGAGGCACAAGCACAGCACTCGGTCAGAGAGTTGCACGGTTCGCTTAGCAGCCTCAATGGAATTTACTGTGTTTCCCAGCCTGAGCACTGACAAAGAGGGAGAAAAGGGAATTAGAGCAGGAATCAATTTAATATGAAATGTCAGCTCATCATTTCATAGTTACAGTCCACAAGTATTAGAACACAGTAAAGCCACACTTAGACTGAACTACAACCTTATCATGCTTGCTAATCTGAAGGACAGAGGTCAAGGTCTTCATCACATTTACAGCTCAGCTGTTCAGACTTTGCTTCCCAAAGCCTTTGATGAATAAGTAAAACTTTTTTTTTTTTTTATTTTATTCATAAATTGTTTAACAAAAAACCCTGACAGCTAACAGGCTGACAGAGTGAGCATAAAGACAACAGGGCCCTGAACCAGAGAAATAAAAAGTTGGTGCGTCATCTGCAGCCATGCTTTTTAGCCGTTATAAGACGTCACTGCAACAGCATTAAAAAGGACAAGATATTTATTGCCTGACCTCGCTTTAAGGCATTATCCTAACCTTTATTTCCAAGTCAAGCTTAAAAATGTTCTTATCTATACCCAAGCTGTAAAGTGTCAAAGCTCAAAAGATTTAAAAGTCCATCCAAGTACACGATATTGCCAAAAAGTATTTGCTCATCTATCAAAGTGATCGTGATCAGGCGTTCCAATCACTGCCATGGCCACAGATGTATAAATGAAGCACCTAGGCATGCAGACTGTTTTTACAAACATTTGTGAGAGAATGGGTCGCTCTCAGGAGCTCAGTGAATTCCAGCGTGGAACTGTGATAGGATGCCACCTGTGCCACAAATCCAATTGTGAAATTTCCTCGTGCCTAAATGTTCCACAGTCAACTGTATTATAAGAAAATAGAAGTGTTTGGGAATGACAGCAACTCATAAAAATCCTTAGACATACGCACATCACCAGGTGCAAGGCCTGCCGTATATGTAACAAACCCACACTACTCCACTTATTCCAACGTTCATCACTCAATCTTCCTCAGCAAACCTTTACCTAACTAAACCGTGTCGCTCTTATTCCCAATGACAGCAACTCAGCCATAAGGTGGTAGGCCACGTAAACTGATGGAGCGGGGTCAGCGGATGCTGAAGCACATAGTGCGAAGAGGTTGACAACTTTCTGCAGTCAATCACTACAGACCTCCAAACTTCATGTGGCCTTCAGATCAGCTCAAGAACAGAGCGCCGAGCGCGTCATGGAATGGGTTTCCATGATGCTGTTGCATCCAAGCCATACATCACCGAGTGGAATGCAAAGCGTGGAATGCAGTGGTGTACAGCAGCTGCCACTGGACTCTAGAGCAGTGGAGGCGTTTTCTGGAGTGACGAATCCCGCTTCTTCATCTAGCAATCTGATGGACGAGTCTGGGTTTGGCAGTTACCAGGACAAAGGTACTTGTCTGACTGCATTGTGCCAAGTGTAAAGTTTGGTGGAGGGGGGATTATGGTGTGGGGTTGTAATTCAGGAGCTGGGCTTGGCCCGTTTGTTCCAGTGGAAGGAACTCTGAATGCTTCAGCATACCAAGACATTTTGGACAATTTCATGTTCCCAACTTTGTCAATACAGTTTGGAGCTGGCTTCCTCTTCCAACATGACTGTGCACCAGTGCACAAAGTATGTCCATAAAAACATGGATGGCAGAGTTTCATGTGGATGAACTTGACTGACCTGCACAGAGTCCTGACCTCAACCTGATAGAACACCTTTGGGATGAATTAGAGCGGAGTCTGAGAGCCAGGCCTTCTCGTCCAACAGCAGTGTGTGACCTCACAAATGCACTTTTGGAAGAATGGTCAAAGGTTCCATAAACACACTCCTAAACCTTGTGGACAGCCTTCCCAGAAGAGTTGAAGCGGTTTTAGCTGCAAAGGGTGTACCAAAGTCATATTGAACCCTATGGATTAGAAATGGGATGTCACCTAAGCCCCTTTCAGACTTGCGCTGGAAAGCGGTAATACTGTGGACTCTGTCCTTTAGAATGCTTGCATTCAGACATGCGTTCCAGTCTTTTACCTCAGAGATGTAGCGGACATGTACCGGCTGGTCCCCATGTAGGGTTGGGCATCAAGAATCGAGCATCGATGGGAACCGGGACTAACTCTCCGATTCTCTGAAAGTGCCCGGGACGCAATAAGTCCGCAAGGAAGTGGCATGTCTGAAAAGAGGAGTCTGTTTAAAGAGCGGATGGACTTACTGCTCATGTTCCGCAATGCAAGTCTGAAAGCAGCTTTAAGCTCATATGTGGTCAAGGCAGGTGAGCAAATACTTTTGGCAATATAGTGTAGGTATGGTTTGTCAATGCCAGTTTACTGGGCAGGTAGGGCTGGACGATTATGGAAAAAATTATAATCACGATTATTTTGACTGATATTGAAATCACGATTAATATACACGATTATTCATTGGTTTTATAAAAAGTGTTAATTGAACCACCAAAACTCAACTTCAAATATAACTAAAAAAAAAAACAAAAACGGAAATAAATTAGAAACAAGTAAAGGAGTAAAATAAGAATATTATTTAAGATAATAATAGCAATAAAAATTAATACTCAGTCTACATGCATTCCTGTTCTTTACTCCCTGCAGTTTGCTTCCTATAACTCCACCAGCCTGTTCTCTTCAGGATTAATCGATTAATCGATTACAGTGTTTTAATGATTGTGAAAAGGCAAAATTGAAATCACGATTAAAATTCGATTAATTGTCCAGCCCTATGGGCAGGTCACATGTATCCACACATTCTGGAGTCACAGCAGCAGCAACAATGTACAAGTTACAGGCTTTAATATAGCTGCAGGCAGCCTTGTCCAAGTACAGAGACGGAGAGGACATGGAATGCCAAATAAGATTACAAAAATTGTACTTAACATGCAACAAGTTCAGCAAATTGTGACAGAGCAGGAACAAATGTGATCTGATCCACAGCATGAAACATCCACAGTGCTGTATGCTGCTTCTTCTCAGCCGCCATGTGTTGGGAGTACAGGCAACATAACATTGCAACTGTAAGTTCATCTCTCAGCCTCTGAAGAAATTAAAACATCAACTAGTAGCCATTTTAAAGCTAAATTTTTTTATTGTAAATGTTTGATTTGGCTCTTATGACCAGCAAGTTTGGAATAAATACACACAAATATGTTCATACTGTACATCACTAGACTTGAAAGGCAAAAGCAAATGTTTGCTAACCCATTTAGACCTGAGTAAATAGTTACACGGGTCAATATTTTTGTAGTAGCAGCAGGTACTGTCTTTCAGCAGGTAAATGAAACTGGATAAAAAAAAAAAAAAAAAGCTGCTTTAAAAGCAGATGAACATGAGATTAATTTATTTTCGGTGTGATAATTGAGGTTGAATGTCCGCCCACAATAATTTTTTTGTCTGTATTATGTGTTTATTAACTGTTTATTATGTTTCCGATAAATAAAAAAAAAATAACAAAACAAACACAAACCAACGTGCACAATGAGGAAATATAAACACTGTTACACTGTTACAACCTTTAGGCTGTTCAGATTTTTCTTCATATATACATATATATATATATATATATATATATATATATATATATATATATATATACACACACACACACACACACACACACACAGTTGTGTGAAAAAGTGTTGCCCCCTTCCTGATATCTTATTTTTTTGCATGTTTGTCACACTTATAGTTTCAGATCATCAAACAAATTTAAACGTGAGACAAAGATTACACAAGTTAACAGAAAATGCTGTTTTTAAATAAATATTTTTATTAGTAAGGGAGGAAAAAAATCCAAACCTCCATGGTCCTGTGTGAAAAAGTGATTGCCCCTTCTGTTAACACAAATTAACTGTGGTTTATCACATCTTTGGAAAGCTTAGTTCAATTTCTCTAGCCACACCCAGCCCTGATTACTGCCACACCTGTTCTCAATCAAGAAATCACTTAAATAGGACCTGCTTGACAAAACAGGATCCTCAAAAGCTAGACATCATGCTGCGATCCAAAGAAATTTAGGAAAAAATGAGAAAAAGTAGAGATCTATCAAGTCTGGAAAAGGTTGCAAAGCCATTTCTAAAGCTTTGGGACTCCAGCGAACCACAGTGAAAGCCATTATCCACAAATGGTGAAAACATGGAACAGTGTTGAACCTTCCCAGGAGTGGCCAGCCAACCAGAATTACCCGAAGAACACAGCGACGACTCATCGAAGAAGTCACAAAAGACCCCAGAACAACATCCAAAGAACTGCAGGCCTCACTTGCCTCAATTAAGGTCAGTGTTCATGACTCCACCATAAGTAAGAGACTGGGCAAAAATGGCTGCATGGTAGAGTTCCAAGACCAAAACCACTGCTGAGCAAAAAGAACATAAAGGCTCGTCTCAGTTTAGCCAGAGAGCATCTTGATGATCCCCAAGACTTTTGGAAAAATACTCTGTGGACTTACGAGACAAAAGTTGAACTTTCTGGAAGGTGTAGGTCCCATTACATCTGGCGTGAAAGTAACACGGCATTTCACAAAAGGAATATCATACCAACAGTAAAATGTGGTGGCAGTGTGATGGTCTGGGGCTGTTTTGCTGCTTCAGGACCTGGAAGACTTGCTGTGGGAAATGGAACCATGAATTCTGCTGTCTACCAAAAAATCCTGAAGGAGAATGTCCGGCCATCTGTTGGTGACCTCAAGCTGAAGCGCACTTGGGTTCTGCAGCAGGACAATGATCCAGAACACACCAGCAAGTCCACCTCTGAATGGCTTAAGAAAAACAAAATGAAGACTTTGGAGTGGCCTAGTCAAAGTCCCCACCTGAATCTCACTGAGATGCTGTGGCATGACCTTAAAAAGGCGGTTCATGCTGGAAAACCCTCCAATGTGGCTGAATTACAACAATTCTGCAAAGATGAGTGGAACAAAATTCCTCCCCAGCGCTGTAGAAGACTCATTACCAGTTATCACAAACGCTTGATTGCAGTTGTTGCTGCTAAGGGTGGAACAACCAGTTATTAGGTTTTGAGGGCAATCACTTTTTCACACGGGGCATTTTGTGTTTACTTGTGTTATCTTTGTCTCACATTTAAATTTGTTTGATGATCTGTAACATAAGTGTGACAAACATGCAAAAAAAAAAAAAAATCAAGAAGGAAACATTTTTTATTCTATAATTAAAAAAAGATGAGTGGTGGTGGAGAAAGTCCAAACAACATCATGCAGGTGGGCAGTGTAATCAGAATTTCTTAATTTTTTCATCTGTGTTCATTGTGTTAAGTTGCCTGAAGTAAAGGAATTAAAAAAAAATCTATAGATTTGAAGCCATATCTCCCAGTCCTACTGCACAGAGATCATGAGACTTCAAACAGCATTCAAAATACTCAGCCTAACTTGGGTTTAGAAATGATCAAATTTGGAAAAAATAAATAAATAAAAACTGCTGGCCAAAGCTAGATTTGCTACAGAAATAATCACCCTGAAATGTGCAAATAGGTCCAAAATGACCTTGTGACGTTGATTTATTTCAATATCTTTCAATATCGTAATGAAAATTGTTTTAATTTCATATCCCCACAAAAGTTTATATCAAGCCATTTTAATAAAGAACTTGTAGTTCTTAGATTACTACCCAAAACTTCCAAAAGATGTCAAAAGTACACGGTTTACGGACAACATAGACAATATCATAAATGTCCTCACTGTACAATTTAATTTTACACAAAATCTGATACATGTAGACTCTTTCATTTATTACCTCAAAAATATGTGATGAATATATTTCAACAAAATAGAGCACATTCTTGTGTAAATGTTGTTCATTACTGCCAGGTGAAAGACTATATTATGTTTTAAAGGAGCCCTATCATGAAAAAAGAGCTTTAACTCTGCAAGTGTGTTATTTCTTCATAAAAACTTCATTTAAGTCCGGTCCTCAAGAGCTACTTTCCTGCTAAGTTTGGTTGCAACCCTTCTCCAACACACCTGAATCAAATGAATGGCTCGTTACCAGGCTTTTGCAGAGCTGAATGACGTGCACATGAGATTAACCATTTGATTCAGGTGTGTTGGAGAGGGTATGCTCTAAAAATTGCAGGATAGTAGCTCTCGAGGACCGGACTTGAACATCCCTGATTTAAGTCATTATTTTTCTTCAATCGTGTATATTTGAGTAATCTATACGTATCTATAGGAATTTTCAGTCCAAGCTCCCATCAAACGACTGCTATAGAATACCTACATAGACATCATTTCATCAATCATGAAGTGACATATATGCATGCAAAGCATCGTTCCAAATGAAGTGGCCGTCACTTTGTGCAGGAGAGACTCCAGAATCCTACCCTATCCACTCCGGTGAGTAAAATACAGCCAGCCCAATGCTAACTGTTAGCCTATGACTTGTAAGCTAATTTACTTACTTGTCAGGGGTCTCTGTACCACATGTACCTCAACCCCATATCAGACTTTGGGTCGAACGCATACAGCTCTATAACAGGGTGGTCCATATTATGCCTTCGCTCAAGAGTTCGATCATCCATCAGTGTTTAGAAAAAATATCTATCCACTTCCACATCTGTTACGAGGCCAGTGTTACATCAGAATCTGTGACCTTTCAGGAGACGTCATGAAATGGGCATACAAACATCGTGATTGGTTGAGAGCTTCAGTGGTTCAGTGCAGTCAGCTTTTTTTTACTTCTGTGTTGGAAATTATTAGACACATAAAAAAAAATTATATTTAACAACAAATTAGTTTCTATAGCGGGGAGGGGAACATATTTAGCTTGCATATGCTTGTAATTGACTTTTGTAACATTTGAAAAGCACGATACAGTTCCTAAAAGAAACCAGCCTTCTTAAAATGAGCTAATTAAGAAGTATAACATGCTGTATATATAGTGTGTGTGAATGTACAAATATCTTAAACATTAAATAACTGTTGTTTGGGCCAAACTAGAACATGGATGATTAATCTCAATCAAAATGAGCAAATGGCATAAAAGCACACTTGATTCTAAGACAGGTCATTTTTTGAAGAGTGTAGGATCCAGTCATTTATGCATCTGAGGTTTTGTTTTCATATAAAATATATATATATATATATATATATATATATATATATATATATATATACACATACACATATATATATATATATATATATATATATATATATATATATATATATATATATATATATATATATATATATATATATATTTTTTTTTTTTTCCATATCTTTGGGGAAATGTATATACATTTCATTTCTGAATTTTATACTAGAGCAGTGGCCCCCAACAAGTGTGGGATTTTTTTTTTTAATATAAAAAAATGATCAATAATATTTCTACCATCCTGAAAAATGAATGCCTCTCTTAAACCTGCACACATCTTGCCAGTGATGAGATGTCAGATGTGATCTTTCTGAAATCCTGTCAAGGCTTTTTTCTATTATTAATGTGCAAAGCTTGTCTCATAGTGCTGAAAGGGAAAATAACCTGGAACTAAGTCATTTCTAGTCTGGCTACAACAGAATTTGGCGATCCCAAACCGTTTGTTTGCATAAAAAGACACATACAGTCACATTAAAGCATTTTTTTCTTTAAGTAGACATTGATGCAGCTTCCCATTTCAAATTTTCCAACTTTAAGGACTTCTTTACTCTGCATGTTTGATTCTGGACTCTGCTTTGACCTGCTGCTCTCACTGTATTATAAATGTGTCTGCCTCATTAGTTGGATGTTTGTACAGAGCTGTATATGCACTTATTCAATCATCGTGTTATTTTTCTTAATTTCCACTGAACGCATAATCAGTGCATCTTTGGATAAATCTGCTGTGCCTTAATTTCATATAGGCACTTAAATATCAGTAAATATGTTGTGATTTTGCAAATGTGCAAATCTAATTGATCCAACCTCTGTGGAGTGAAAGTCTGGTGCACCTCAGTGATCGGAGGATCCAAGGTTGGGAACCACTGTCCTTGGGGGCATAAAACAGGAACGGTGGCTCACAAAATGTTGTGAAGTTCATAATTTACAGAGGATTTCCGCTGTAAAATTTGTAAATACTGATTACAGAATAGTCTTAAATGTTTCTCATTGATTTGCACATTAGTGTGCATCCAACTGTTAGAAACGTTTCTCAGTATGTGGTTTTGCCAGCTGACAGTTCATTTGCTTTCATGAGGATGGTTAGGTCTGCAAGTCAGAATATTATGGTTCAGTCTATAAAGTCTAATTGTTTATTTAAAATGAATATTTATTTCCACCATGCAAAACTTTTTTGAACTACTGAATAACTGTTTGTTTTGTTTGAAACTTGAAAGAAATTAGTAATTTATAAAATAAATAGAAAAGCGAGTGTAGACCTTCGCCAAAGACCTCAGGTTTGAAAATTAAAAAAAAAAATCCGTCCAATATCTCAGTTAATCCTATAACAAAGCGTAACTATTTACAGTATATCTGCTTTACCACTGTGAATATACAAAGTAAACATTTGGCTGCTCACTATGTCCTTATGGATAAGATTTCAGCTCAAAGGGAAAATAAATATTGTATCAATGTTTGCGAGAGCTAAGTCAAACAATTGGAAAAAAACATCACTACTCAGAAGTCAGTTTTAATCGTAAGAAAAATAAGATATCAAATTGTTTTGTTTGTCGGCCACACAAAGTGAGTTCTAGATTGCAGGCTTAATTTAACTGGTTATTTTTGCAGTGGCATCCCATTCGGATAAACTCAGCTTGAACACACCATTCGTCACTTCACGGTCGTATACTCACATTTTCGTCCAGCACTCATGTTGGTCTCCAGACTTTTCAGTTTAGCCACAAGGTCCTTTCTCTCCGTGTTGTTTCGGAGCAAATAAATAGACAGTGCACATGCATACTGGGTTGCTCTACAAACGGAGGAATACAACAGAGATTTTAATATAAGTTACGATTCACCACATTCCGTTTCCGACTTTCTCCTTACTTGACTCGTAGTTTACAACAACAGATTACAACAAATCCACCAAACAACCCACCTGAATAAGCGGTCTTTTCCTTGACTTTGGCTCGTAAATTTTACCATCGCGTCCATGATAGAAACGAGCGAGAACAAGCTGTTCCAGTTAGCTTGTGTGTTGCCAAGTTTCACCCTCCTTAAAAGGCGAAGCTGCTGAAGTTTGTTTCTTTCCGACTTGATACCACGTAAGATTGTTTTTTTCTTAGGACAAGGCCAGCATTGTTGCTACTAAAATGTTGGTGATGATAAACAAGTTGCAAATAATAAGAATTTTGAACTACTTCCACGTGTTTTGTTTACAGACAGCTTAGGTAATTCTTCCCAACAGCTCAGAGTAAAGTCCTTGTTTCCTTACGGAAAGCTTTGTAAGCGGAACAAAAGCCGAACACATTTGTAGGACGTACAACCTCCGCTACCACTTGTTACCATAGCAACCAGATAGCCTATAATTACTTTTTTTAAAAAAGAAAGAAAACTACAGTTGCAATGGATCAGAGTAAAGGGTCCTTATCATTAGGTAAATGTGTTCCTTGTATCAAAAGTAAATATTCAACCAATATTTTACAGATTTCATAAAAACCTTTTCATCTGTCGTCCTCAAAATTATTCATACCCTCAAATTAAAGAAGTAAAAAAAATCTGTCAGTGAAATAAGATTAAATTGACAAAAGAAATAAGTGAAAATTCTATGAAAATCTTGACATTGATTTTGAGTTGTAGTTTGAAATAAATATTAAAAACAAACACACACAAAAATAAAACAAGTAAACAAGCATGGTGGGGCTCCGAAGCTAAAATTTTGTTGAGCAAAACTTTGAGTCAATCACTGCAATCAGGTGTTTTGTCTAATGTTCAAAAAGATGTCTGTACCTCTTGACAGGTCTTGAAAGGTGTTTTAATTTGTCTGGAACAGTTTTGTTTGTTTGTTTTTTTTTTTTTTGTTTGTTTTTTAAAGAAAAATCTTATTTCCAACCACAATTAAAAAGCAATATCTTATTAAATACTAATACAGTTTTGTAAATTTTTATTTATTATTAGTTTCTTTAATTTCTTGCTCTTTGAAATACTATTGTGAATTTGCCCTTTTCTTTAATTGGAGGGTATAAATGATTTTGAGGACGATGATATGATATGTGTATACATATATATATATATATATATATATATATATGTGCAACGATACAAAAAAATTCATGGTTTGGTTCGGTTCGATATTTTTTCAATACAAAAAATACATTTTTACTTTTTTTTAACCAATGTGCTTTTGTCCACAACAGCCTACCATCAAGATCATACTTAACATTAATACCAAAGTTGTTCCAACACTTGAGAAGAATGTAGTTGAATGAGTAGACGAACGTAGATTTACTGAGTTTTCAACACAGAGCTCACCGTCAAAAGTTGATGAAATAAATTAAAAATGTTGTACTGTTCAATTTTCGATACACTTTGCTCACAGTTCAGTACACACTTGTATTGAACGGTTCAATACGAATACATGTATACATGTATTATTGTACCCCTCAAGCTGATGAAGATGATGGAGGACACTTCCCATCCCCTCCACAACACGGTGAAGAATCAACAGTGTGTTCAGTGGAAGGCTGCGTCAGGTTCGCTGAAGGACGGAGAGATACAGAAATTCATTCCTGCCAGCAGCATCACCCTAAAGAACAAGACCGACTGACTTTTTTGTTTATTTAAAAAAAAAAAGAAAAGAAAAAAAAAGAATGAGCTTTTACAATACTGAATTTCCCTTCTGGGATGAATAAAGTATTTTTCATTTCATTTCATATAATATAGCCTAGTAATATCTTTATAGTAATAATGTCTAACAGTAGCTATAGTAGCCTACAACAACCTGCTGTACTTTTTTTTTTATTGTTATAAATGGTTTTAAGAGTTTTCAAAATTTCAAGAAGCCCAACAAATACTTTCATCTATTTAAATGCAAATGTAAATAAATTAATAAATTATGTAATAAATTTAGTTTATTTGGATAGTGTTGAGCAGGTTCACATTTGATAAGCTATCCCATTTTTTGTGTTTAGGCTCTTTAAACTGAAAAATAAGTTCTAATAGAAGCTGGTAAGCAATTTTTTAAAAATGAAATATGTAAAACTTCCATCTTAAATGTTATGGAGGGGGAAAAAAAATACACCCTTAATTGTCATGACAAGTAATAGAACAAGAATAAAGTATGGGTATTCCACCTTAGAGTTTTACTGTTCTTAAATCAGCAAAGTAACCTATTTCCCACTCGGATTATGGAATTAAAATACCAGATCCATCAATTATCCTACTCACACAAGTTCTTTTCTATGTAGCCTATGCAGCAATGCAAATATTAATTTTTGGTCACAAGTGCACTTAAACAGAATAAAGACTTTAACTTGGTCAAAGAGTCCTCAGAGGAAATGGATAAAGGGGGTCTGGCATTAATCCACAATAACTTTTGTCCACAAATGAGATTAAAAAGCTTTAACTTCTCATTTATACGATGGTATCAACTGTTACAAAGCTTAAAAAAAAAAAAAGTAAGTGTTTCATTTTTGGAACTAGAAGTTAACATTTTGACCACAGGGTAGAGCTGCTGACTGATCATTCAAAGATGACAGGCCAAAGATACTTTACAGTATTTATTCTGTCATATTTTTCTGAGTAAAATGATGTAGGCCTGATTTAGGGGAATAAATCTGTGTAACAACTGGAGCTATAAATGTTAAGGAGTCAGTGTCAGGGTCCATGCTGACTCTTTAACCGTAGTCCACTGCACTCTGCATCAATAGCTTGTTTAGCTACTCTTTTTTATGTCTTTAAAAATGAAAGAAATAACACAGATCTACTGTTGTGTCCAGGTAGAAAAGGAGGACCAATTAAATAGCCTAGTAGCAAACACATACAGATGGAATTTGATGGAACCAGGTATGTAGTCACTCTAGAAAGAATTATAATGGCAGTCAGAAAGAAAAAGTTGGATAAGAAAAGAATTATAATGGCAGTCAAGCTAGAAACAGGCTCTGAGTGGCAACATTCATGGAAAACAACATAGTTGCAGAAGCACAGTTACATTGATGTCATCTACCTGCACCTCCTAGTGGGACTGTCTAAATCCGGGCCTGATTGATGACCATGGACATACACAGGCTGTTAATAAAAGTCATGCATCAGATTTGCTTTATTTACTGTAGGGCACAAAATTTCAGCCGTTTCATTTAATTCTATTTTTGTCGAAAATACTACTAAGTGCCCTGCGATAGACTGGAGACATGTCCAGGGCATAGCCTGCCTCTTGCCTGATAGTTGCTGAGATAGGATCCAGCGACCCCACGCTTGGACTAAGTGGCAAATGAATGAATTTAAGAAATGAATGAATGAATGAATGAATATTACTATGCAAAATAATTAAAGGCATTAGTTTTTTTTTATGTTACAGTGATATGAATTTAAAAATTACAAAGATGAAACAGACTTATTCTAAGCTCTCTACTGTAATACCAAAATATAATTTCATAAAACTACCAGAGTTGCTGACATTTATCAAAGATACACCAAATAAAGGAGTTGCTTTTCTCATTTCTGAAAAATTAAACAGTTTGCCATTTCAATACAGTTTACCACAACTTGTAAAAATGTTTAGGTAAATCTGCCAAAATATTTTGGCTCAGTAAGTTTGTAAAAGTGTTTCTTGTCAATGTAATTTTGTTCTGCACATCCGGGCCACCGTAGTTCCCAAATGAGTCAGGGACAATGCCAATCACAGTGCCAGCTCAACTCATTAATATTTTTTTTTTTTAGTTATCTCAAGAGGAATGTCCTTGTCTGGGCTTTTCTAAAAACCCACCTCAGAGTTGATTTTAACTTGAAAATGTATTAAATAAAGTTGGAGAAAAAATTCAATTGCTGAAGGACACTAAGATATTCATTAGATTCAACAACCTCAATCTGTTGACCCTTAAAACAGACTGGGGAGATCATCCTTCATCCTCATGAAATTAATAATTAATAATGTTGTTTGCTGCACATTCAGTTTTAAAAAGTTATCACACCAGCTGACAAATGATTCCACCTCACTGTAGGTACAGTCATTGCCTAGGATCAGCAGACCCACCAGCACAGTGTCATCTGAGGACTTTTGCAGCACACCGCATGAAAACCTGTCCTGCAGTCAGTAGTATAAAGTATGAATGAAAAAAAAAGATCAAACAGAACCCTGCAGTAGCTTCCTGGGGCGAGAAACTGCACTGGTCATACCTACGGTCTAAGGTCAGAGAGAAAGCTGCTCACACTGTTTATTTATTTGTTTGGAACAGGACTCATACATTGTGTCTCCCACAGTGCAGGTACAGTATTTTGAAGATAACATAGACTCAGACAAATTAAAGTGCAGAGCTGGGACAAGTGATCGGCACAGACAGTGTGGGTGCCTGCTGATTTGTTGGGGTCAAGGCACCTTAACTAAGGTCGCTACTGAAACAGCATGACAACAGAAAGAAAAGAAAAGACTGTCAGCAAGTAAAAACCACACACTGATCAAACTGCTTGAAATTAGGTCCTTGAGTGATTCATTATTAACCTCTCTGATTTGCCACTGAGTTCAACCCAGCGTATTTTAGGTAAACACTTGCTTTTCTGCCTGCACAAGAGTTAGCAGCAGATGAATAAGATTTTTATACATGCAGTACATACATACTGTATATATACAGTATATACATGTATATACACTGCCTGGCCAAAAAAAGTCGCCAACAAAAAAAAGGTCAAACATTTAACATTTGGTTGGACCGCCTTTAGCTTTGATTGCGGCAGCATTCGCTGTGTTTCCAGAAGCTTCTGCAATGTCACCAGATTTATTTGCATCCTGTTGCATCAATTTTTCACCAAGATCTTGATGATGATTGAAGAGTCTGACCACAGCACATCCCAAAGATTCTCAATGGGGTTCAGGTCTGGACTCTGTGGTGGCCAATCCATGTGTGAAAATGATGTCTGATGATCCCTGAACCATCTTTCACAATCTGAGCCCGATAAATTCTGGCACGGTCATCTTGGAATATGGCCGTGCCATCAGGAAAGAAACATCCATTGATGGAATAACCTGCTCATTCAGTATATTCAGGTATCAGCTGACCTCACTGCAGCAACCCCAGATCATCACACTGCCCCCACAGGCTCATACAGTAGCACTAGGCATGATGCTGCATCTCTTTATCTGCCTTTCCGGCCACATTTCTTCCTGGAAGACGATGGTCCACTATCCTTCCAGTTTTTCATAATGCGTTGGACTGTTCTGAACCCAGTTTTAGTAGTTTCTGCATCTCCTTAGATGGTTTCACCTCTTGATGCCAATGATTTGACCCTTCTCAGACAGACTAACATCTTTTCCACGACCATGGATGTGTCTTTCCACATGATTGTTTAGGAAATGAGAAGCAACTCATTGCACCAGTTGGGGTTAAATAACTTGTTGCCAACTGAAAGATAATCGCCCATGCAGTAATTATCCAATAGGAGGCTCGTACCTATTTGCTTAGTTAAATCCAGGTGGCGACTTTCTTTTTGGCCAGGCAGTGTATTTTATATATACATGTATATATAAATAAAAAATAAAATCTTGTGTTTGGACACATCTACAAATAACTTTAAACGTTTTCCCTCTGGAGATAAACTTATTTAATTATTCCTTCACAGATAACATCGCAACCAATATCTGCATCCACAAAATAACCAGGCCAAACTTAGTTGCCGACCCCTGCTGTAGACCGTTCTGTTTGTCATAAGAGAGACAGAAATTTCCTACCAGTGATACATATCACTTGATTGCTGTTATTTCCAGGCAGCAATTTTCATTTTATGATTGTTTTTCTAATGGTGCTATTGTTTATTTTAAAAGTAGCTTAAGAGAGTGGCCTGGGGGTATTCCAAGAAGCTGGTTTCGTGGCTTAGCTGGCTATGTTAACCCAGATTAAACAGTAACCCCGGGTTTTCCGTTCCAAAAAGGCTAATCTAGCTAAGTTTATCCAGAAACATATGCTGTGAGCATAACCTGGCAGAGAGCAGGTTTTGTTCTAGGCTATGTAAACTTATCAGGCTTTGTTTTGGAGAGCAGCGGCTTCCCTGCGGTCAGACGGCGGCATTTGAAAAAGATCCTGTAGAGGTAAAGGCATAAATTATATGTGCCATTCACCTTGAGAATATTATTAGACTGCGTCTCGACATCTGTTACATCTGGGAATGATAGCCTTTTGTTTCCGCACACAGTCACTTCTTTATGTCACGAATCTTTTGGATCCATGTAAACTCACTTGATCCCAAATACAGGTGAATTTGATGGGCATCTCCTGGAGATCAAGGACACCCTCCCACATCTCCTCACCCCAGCAGGGGTCTGCAGAGTTTACAATCCAAAGAAACATTTTTCATCTCAACCAACTAAATAAACATCTCATAGCTGCAAATGTTCCATGTCCTTAAAAAAAAAGGCAGTTCATCATTTTTGATAAATACTTCTGCAACTATGAAAAAAATTGCTGTCATTTTAAAGGAATCACAATTTTATTTCTTTTTTTAGGGTTAGAAAAAAAGACGTAAAAAAAAGAGGATTAGGCCAATACAAGAGGATACATTTTCTTCAATCATATTTTCTTCAATTTGGCAGTCTAAAAAAAGGTTGGTTAAATTAATAAAAACGTAGATGTGGGGAATTATGAGAGAAAAAGCCCTATAGCCTAATGACAAGAGAAATATATTACAGTACTTTTAGTGTCATGTTGTGGTAATTCAATGCAATTATTCTTGGAAAAAAACTGCTAAAACCTACAAATGTTATATTTAAAAAACATTTGTTCGAGCCATTGTGGAAAGTCCAAAGAGACACTTGTGGCTCTGGAGCCACAGGTTGCAGACCCCTGACACAGACCCAATTTAAAATGGTTTGAAGAAAAAAAAGGGCTTTTTTTTTTTATAGCTACACATTTTATCCATTCACACTCACTCCTTGGGACGATTTAAAGTAACCAATTAACCTTACATGCATGTTTTTTGATGATGGGATGAAGCTGGACTATCTGGAAAGAACCCACACACATACTGGGAGAACATGCAAACTCCACACAGGAAGGCCACTGATGGAGTTGTTTGAACCCCCTTCTCAGCTGGGGCTCAAACTAGCAACCTTCTTACTGTGAGGCTGCGGTGTTAACCATCACACCACCATGCAGCCCGTCTGTGTTGGCCCTGAGACAGACTGGCGACCTTCCATGAGGCTGTTTCAATATTCAGGATTTCCACATCTTCTGCTTCAAAACAGGTAACATCTGATAACTGAATGAAATAGGATCAGATAAAATAAAACTAAGTAATCAATAGAATAAAACTGACAATAAAATAACATAAGTCAACAGTAGTACAGTGAGTTACTGCATCTTACATCCTTACACACTGACTTTGCTGGAAATCCTCCACCAGCGTCACAGTGGGTGGTGCTGGATACAGACATGTTGCTTTTTTTTCTACCAGTATTATCATTTTCTCCTCCTCATAAGCTTCCTGCAGCATCATGCCATTTTCTGTGCTCCATAGGTGATGCCTCTCTTTCTCCTGGCTTAACCAAGCAGGCTTGTGAAAGCCATAATATAGACGGAATTGTGGAATCAAAAGGGCGAGATAAGTTTTCAGAGGATTTAGCAAGCCAGAGCTCAGGCTTTGTTGCAGCATTTGTTAACCCTCCTTTCTGGAACACCCCCCTGATATATTTAATCTCTCAAAGTAAGCACTGCATTATTTAATTCTTCCCAATCTTTGGAAGTTGGTGTACATTCCTACATTGCATTTTTTTTTAAAATAAAAAAAGGTCAAAAAGAAAATTCTATGGGTTCATTTGATTCCCAATGAAGACTATGGTAAAATATACAATATGGGCTTAGAACTGCATTGTTATCCAACATAACAGAATATTACACATGCAATTCAAACCACGATTAATCACAGTTAACTAAGAAGCTTCTGCGATTAATCACAATTTTAAAAAAATTTATCGTTTGACAACCCTAATATAACATCACACACACACACACACACACATATATATATATATATATATATATATATATATATATATATATATATATATATTTTTTTATATATTTATTTATACAGTAGTCTTCCTCAAAATTATTCCTCCCAATAAAAATGGGGGAAAAAAAACAGTGAGATTAGTTGAAATTGACCATAGTAAATATAGATTTAAAAAATGAAAATCATGAAATTTATTTTAAATTACAGTTCAGAAGAAATATTAAAAACAAACACACCAAAAATAAAACAGGTAAACAAGCATGATGGGGCTCCGAAGCTCAAATTTTGTTGAGCAACACTTTGAGGCAATCACTGCAATCAGGTGTTTTCTATAACGTCCAATCAGACTTCTACACCTGTTGAAGGCATGTTGGTCCATTGTTCAGGAAATGTGCTCTAATGTGTCTTTGGCAGTTTAGTTAGTTTGTTTGTTTTAAAATTATTATTTTCAATCACAATTCAAAATCAATATTTTATTTCACTAAATTATAATTTTGTAAATTTTTGTTTATTATTATTTTCTTTAGTTTCTTGTTATTTGAATTACTATTGTGAATTCAGCCTTTTTTAAATGGGAGGGTATGAAAAACTTTGAGGGTGAAATAAATATGTATTTCTGTTTGTCCCTTAAAAGTGTTAATATTTGTGTCAATTATTTCTAAATATAAGATAAATGAGTGTTTGCAGTTGTGTTAGTTGAGTTGGACTACATTGCAACATCTTTCTCTGCAGCAGTCAGAACCAGTCAGAGCTTAATAGTATAACTTGTATTCTCTTTTATTAGATGATGTAAAACCTTGAAAGGCGGGATATAAAGAGAAAACCAGTTAGTATATCACTGGGGGCCAGCTGAAGAAACATGAAATATAGAACATACAAGTCATTTCTCAATTACATGTCTCGGTGATACAGAAAAGAAAAAAAAGAGAAGCTATTGTGTTGTAAAAGAACAGAGTGTGATCAGATTCCATTGTAATAATTAACCACTTAGACCACCTTGATAGCACTGAGGGGGTTTTACAGGAATATTGTTTGATTTATTTGATCGGTCACCCTCAAATAGAAGGAATAGAGCTTAGACCAAGCACAAATATACCAGAGGGATCGCATGTTTTTATTCAGCACTACATTAAAAATGCCATTAGGCAAAAAATTCAGTTTAGCCCAGGACAACATCTTAAAAAGTGTTTAATCTTTAGCAGAGAAATATGTTTTGATTCTACTGTCCTAACCTGTACAATAAGCTTCACGAATGCAAAGTCAATGATAGTCATATAGCCATCCCAATTCTAAAAGGACAATAGCTGCAAGGTTTATTTATGTGTAACCGGCACTCAGATGGGAGTTAAAAGTCCCATCTGAGTTGCCGTAATCAGGAAGTGTGGATGACACACTTCCCGTTTAGCCAGCCGTGCACCTCCATCTTTGTGATCTGCGACAGGCATAAATACCAGACAGCAGTAGCGTCGGCACGCATTTTGTGGCTCATGGAGCTCGTGAGTTGGTGTGGCGTCCTTGCGGTAGGTTAACACTCCGGCTGTTGCTTTGTTCAGTGTTTATTTTGAATGATTGCTTCTCTGTCTCATGTCAGTGATTTTAGCATTTGAGCTAAGTGTGATCTCCCTTTTTGTTTGCAGACGTTGTCTAGTACCTAGACAGGCAGAACACGCGGGTGCTTCAGTGTGCTGGAAGGTATTGCGTCTGTCATTTTATTTCCTTTGTTTATTGTGGTACCCGTATTGTGGGTTAACTGCTCTTCTTTTCTTTATATTCTTTACTCCCTAGTAGCCCAGACACTGTCTTTTCTCTTGATCCAGAGCCAGCGGCTGAATTGCTCTGCGGCATTGGAAAGGGAACTAATAGTCTGTCGTATAGCTTGACCTCGGATCCCCAGATCTTTCAGCAGCCTGGTTGTTGATCTGCCCACAAATCCGCTGCAGCCGACTTCAACTGGGTAGACCCTGGTCCTCCATCCATGCTGTTCTGCGTCCATTGCCAGCTCAGAGTATTTTGAGCTTTTCATAGGCCTCCCCGATGGCATCTTCCCAGGGCACAGTCAGTTCAACTATGAAAGCTGAGCGAAGGGAGGAGGACCAGAGCACAAGATCGGGCCTGAGGTTTGTTGCGGCACTCTCCATGGGAAAGCAGAGGTGATGGTCCAGGTCTGCTACCATCTTGCAGTCCCGTGCTGCGGCCAGCTGTCCAGGATGTGACTTGGGTGCCTGATGAAAGCACTATAGCACTGATGAAAGCTATAGAGGGTGTACATTGGTGGGATGGAGCAAGTAAGGCATTGACAGTGGACCTTTTAGCCTCTAGACTGCTCGCAAGACATCTCAACACCTGGTTGTGCCGCCAGGTGTAACGGCCCTGCAGTAAGCTTGTCTTGCAACCAACCACAATGTGTCTCAGGCTGGCTGGAAATAAACACAGGGGGCATGCGGGATCTTCTCCGTACCACTGTTTGAGATTGGTGGGGGATGGGAGAACATCATAGACAGCGAATTAGAAAGCTAGTTCGATGTGCCTCCATTCCCCACAGCTCTTTCCATGAGAGTTTCCTCTTCTCAACATCCTCCCACCGCATCCATTGGTCCTGTTTTACATGCGCAACTGCCTTGGTGCATCTTGTTACCTGCTCTTGCCGACGCACTTCATCAACCACCAGCCTTCGACGCTGTGAAGGGGTTGCTTTCAGCCTGGCTGGTCTGCTCTCCCCAGTTCCAAGGCCACTTTTCCCCAGCTACGTACGACCCACAATCTCCTGATGTTTGAGAGAAGCTATTGCTTGCTCAGTCGCAGCAGATGAAGACCATTTCCTTCCAGCTGACAAGGTGGGGACGGTTGAGCCACCACCGGATCTCAAGACTCTGCCAGAGTCATTTCCAGCCTCACCTTGGGACATTTGTATTTCTCTATGAGACTGGACACCGGTAGCTCCAGAACTCCATTCCCATACAGTGCTGTGTTGGTGAAGCACCCGGGGAGGCCAAGCCATTTTTTGGCAAAGGAGCTGACAGGCTTCTCTGCCACAGTTGGTATGGGTTCCCCACTGATGTAAAAACGGTGTGCAACCAGCTTCCCTTTCACTACTGAAAGACTCCTGGATTTGCTGGGCTGAACCTTCATCCGGGCCCACTTGATGTTATCCTGTAGCTTCCCCAGGAGTCGCCTAGTGCAGGCCTTGGTTGTAGTCAGAATGGTTAGGTCATCCATGAAAGCCCTGAGAGAGGGAGCCCAAGACCAGGGCTCTCTAAGCTCTCCTCTGACCACCCAACGTGAGGTAATGATGGACACCCATGGCCATGGTGAGCCACAGGGGATGAAGCATCCAGCCA